>JAQAHW010000031.1:4800000-7300721 GCA_027580185.1 Tuta absoluta
ATAAGAGTATGACAAAGGTAAGACAGGTCTGTGGAGTCTGTCATGCGAATTCCAATCTTAATTCCAATTCTGGATTTACGGTGCGTATAACGGACGCGTGTGTCAAACGACTGACGCCTCCGTTACGCACCGTAACGCACCTTAAATACACCGTAGCCGTATTTGTGTGGTAATAAGAATGTAATTCGAAATTTCCCATTATATGATGAACCGTCACTCCGTCATAGAGGAAGAACCACCTTATTTCCAATTTACTCGGACGCTTGGAGTAGGAAGGCTAATTTTTACTGTTTTTGAAAATTTGGTAAATTTTGAAGCGCGGGTAGTATTTTGCAAGTTTTTTTTTTAATACCTAACACAGTCTTGTCTTGCCTTGTCTTGTCTAGCCCACACCATCCCACTGCTGGGCAAAGGCCGCCCTCTTCTTCTTCCATCCATCTCTATTTTGGGCTTCCGCATGCCAGTTTCGCTTTAAATATTTGCTATTCAACTTTTGCTGATGAATCTGTACGTCAGAATCGACGCCAGCACCGCCACCAGTAACATTGTTACGTGCATTCCTAGAACCAGGTAATTCATGTGATCTACAATTGGAAGCGAGGGAAATTGGAGTTTCGTGGATAATAAATCATTTGTACTACACGTTTGTTAACAGCAGTGGTACTAGGAATCCTTTAGGCATCACGCAATGGGCTTTCTATTAGATCATACTAGATTTCCGCCCAACGGTTTTACTTTTTTTTATTAAGGACGGGTTCGCTCTTGACTCTAGTCTAGGTCATGAACAGAGACAGAGTCTAAGATGGAGCGAGCTCACCCAGAAGAAGCCTGTTCACTCTTACTTTGAAGTGATTAGGGTTGTATGCGTTTGGAAACACAGACGCAGGTAGTGCCAGGTAGTTTTACCCGCTGCCACTCATTTTCCCGTGGTAGCAGTTGTTTTCCTGCGGTAAAAGTGGCCTATGTGTTATTCGAGGTTATACTCTACCAGTGTTCCAAATTTCATAAAAATCGGTCAAGCCGTTTGAGCGTAAAGAGGTAACAAACATACATACACACACACAAACTCTCAGATTTATCATATACGGATTATAAACAGATTGACTGTCCCGATGGCGTAGCGGATAGTACCCCTGCCTGCTGCGCCGAGGGTCGTGGGTTCGATCCCCGCAAGACGCAAATATTTGTTAAGTAATTTTTCAGATATTTGTGATTCGTCTGGGTGTTTTCTACGTTTTACTAAATGTATTTATTTACAAAATAAAAGTATATAACGTATTAGTATCAGCTATCGAGTTTCCATAGTACAAGCTTTGCTTAGTTTGGGGCTAGGTGGCACAGTGTGTTAATTTTTCCAGAATTATAATTGTATACATCATGTCTTTAATCCCTTGCGGGGTAGGCAGAGCGTAAACGGCCGTATACAATGCACATTTCAGCCACGTCTGACAAAAATTTGAAAATATTCAGAAAACTGTGCATCGCTATAGTAACAGGTTGTCAGCCTATAAGCCTAAAATAGAAATACACACCAAACTTATCATGACAAAGTATTTCCCTAACCAAATCTTATATTTATTTATTTCTAAACCCAAATCCTTAATTATACTATCCACAAAAGTCATAAACGGATACACATCTTACATTATAAAATTAAAGCGATTGCCCGAATTAAAATAACTAAGATAACTTTAATATGGTAGCTTAGGATCCATAAAAATGAACGTTTAAGGTAACGCGGTTAACTTCACTGTGATTAAGTTGATAGTTTGTAGTTTAAAATTATTATATTGCCGTGTGATGGCGGCTTCGAATAGCATCACCCCATTTCTTTTCCTTGGGAGTCGTAAGAGGCGACTAAGGGACTCGAGGGTGTGTATTGAAATTTTAGGCGATGAGATGACAACCTGTCACTTTGGCGATATACAATTTTCTAAATGACCCTCAAATATTTGTCAGGCGTGGCGTAAATGTCCGGCTTTTTGTGCTCTGCTTAACCCGCAAGAGATTAAAGGCGTGATATATAATGTACTAGCTTTTACCCGCGACTTCGTCCGCGTTAGATAGTTTTTTTAGGCAGAAGTTCTAAAGTAGGTATGTGTATTCATAGTAAGTGTGACAGTGATATTAGAACAGTTCTTATCTCTACTGTTTAAAGATGACTTGCTTGCTTCTGTTGTTAAAGGGACAATTCAAAATTTGCTATCCGGCCTGAGAGATCAATATTTATAACCATTGAATACAAAAGTCTGTAGATAACAGAGTACTTACTCCAGAGGTGCCGATTTGAGCACACTAAAATGGTCAGCATAATTTTTAATGATAAGCATAATAATTTAAGTTACTGTAATACATTTTTATATACCACATGTTTTGTTTTTCTGTCCTCGGTAAAAAGTAGGCAATGTCCTTTCTCCACTTATTCCCATCATACTGAATAACTTTTGTTTTGGAACCGTTTCTGTATCTCCAATAGTTTAGCTGGGCTCCTGATGGTACACCTGGTGGTCTACATAAGGTACCCCAGATCCTCAATGTCCTTGTGAAAAGAAGCGGCCCATAATACTGATCAACTTTTGTTAAGGAACCATGCCTGTATCTCTAATAGTTTAGCTGGGCTCCTGGTGGTACACCTGGTGGTCTACATAAGGTACTCCAGATCCCCAATGTCCTTGTGTTAATGAAGCGGCCCATCATACTGAACAACTTTTGTTTTGGAACCATTTCTGTATCTCCAATAGTTCAGGTGGGCTCCTGATGTTACACCTGGTGGTCTACATAAGGTACTCTAGAGCCCCAATGTCCTTGTGAAAAGAAGCGGCCCATCATACTGAACAACTTTTGTTTTGGAACCATTTCTGTATCTCTAATAGTTTAGCTGGGCTCCTGATGGTACACCTGGTAGTCTACATAAGGTACTCCAGATCCCCAATGTCCTTGTGTTAATAAAGCGGCCCATCATACTGAACAACTTTTGTTTTGGAACCCTTTCTGTATCTCTAATAGTTTACGTGGGCTCCTGATGGTACACCTGGTGGTCTACATTAGGTACTCCAGAGCCCCAATGTCCTTGTGAAAGGAAGCGGCCCATCATACTGAACAACTTTTGTTTTGGAACCATGCCTGTATCTTTAACAGTTTCGCTGGGCTCCTGATGGTACACCTGGTGGTCTACATAAGGTACTTCAGATCCTCAATGTCCTTGTGAAAAGAAGCGGCCCATCATACTGAACAACTTTTGTTCTGGAACCATGCCTGTATTGTATCTCTAATAGTTGAGCTGGGCTACTGGTGGTACACCTGGTGGTCTACATCTATATTCCAGACCCTCGAATGATAGTGATAAAAAGTAGCCTATGTCCGTTCTCGGTATGCTAGCAATCTCTGTGCCAAGTTTCATGAAGATCGGTTCAGCGGTTTGGCCGTGAAAGCGTAGCAGACAAACAGACAGACAGACAGACAAAGTTACTTTCGCATTTATAATATTAGTGTGGATGTGTTAAAATTATTATTTTATGTTTATTTATATGAGTATTGTAACTACAGATTAATAACGTAGGTATGAGATTACGATTATAATATAACACATATCAGAGGACTAATTGTACTTAGTAGTAGGTGGTTCGAAAAACTCTGACGTCAAAGTTCACCGGGTCGTTCAAAGACCCGGTGTCCCACACGATAACAATTATTAATCAAATTCTGTATTGACTTCCAATTATTTAAGCATACATTAAACATTAACAGCCACAATAGTCCACTGCTGGACTTGGTCATCCTGCCATACTCTCTACGCTTGGCTAGCGGATTGGCAAGCGCAGTGCCATACTTCTTTTTCTTCTTCTTCCTCGGGTAGGGACGTCTGCGGAGCTCGCAGACGGGTGATCAGCTCCACTAGGCGGGAACCATTTCACCCAATTCCCAGGTTTGGGGCACTGGGTTCACTGGTGCTCCGGCAGCGTCACCTCCTCGAATCTTCTTGTTGTCGTCATGACATCTTTTAGAGATATTTTAGCGTAGTGCCATATGTTGCATTCACCGGAACCCTTCTGCCTATTCCTTGGACGACTTTATCTTTTTTATTATTCTTGCTTTTTACGACACCCATGTTTAGAATTGGGGTGATGCTATTCCAAGCCGGCATCACATGGCATTAAACTAGATAGCGCTGTAATTAGGCGGACAATTTATTTATTTAATCAGTCCTTTGCACCTTTATTTTACAATCCCCATAAAACTTTAATAGCACAAATATATGACTCTTCTCTCTTTTCGTGTGGGACACCGAGTCGTCCAACGACACGATGAACCCTGGTGTCAAAGTTTTTCAACCGCCTCCTACTAGTAGTAGGCCTCTGACATGGTTTTGTAACAACCACCGCCATATAAGTAATCATAGACAGCAGCACGGAACCATTTCTTTTCGGACAATCAGGTGGTTCACCCTGCAATGTCCTAACCAGACCGGGAACAAATTCACAAAGCCATAAATTTCAACTTTGTGAGTGTCCCACCGAGAATCGAACCCGGAACCTTTACGTCGCAGGCATTTACACTACCACTGCGCCGCACCGGCCGTCATCAATATATGACTAGAAGCCGTATATATTAAGCTATTAATGGTCATATATTAGTCGTATTTTCCCGTGTTTTATTGACTTGAATGGATGAAGACGCAATTAAATACTCGTACGCCATTTTGTAGAACCTTTATAGAGGTATCTGATTGGTGTCAAGCTCTAAATAGCTTGATGGTGCTTACTACCAATATTGTTATAAAAATTGGACGTCGGTTACACCGAACGAACTGAATGAATGAATTAACTGTGCAGGCGACATTAACTAGCAAAATTTTCTACTGCAGGATATAGACTGTAAGTTTTCTAAAATAATTGCACTTTTTGAGAATTTATTCCCAGTCTGCTTAGGATATAGTATGCTGAACCACCCGATTGTCCGACAAGAAAGATGGGTCCGTGATTCGTTAAGCCGTCGGTCTCGGTTGCTATCTATGATTACTTAGACGACGGTCGTTACACAACCATGTCAGAGGTCGGTGAAAAAAACTCTAACACCAGGGTTTTACGGATCGTTGGACGACTCGGTGTACCATACGAAAAAGATGAAGAAGGGCTAATTTTGACAAAAACTGATTCCAGAAGCGAGAACTATTCCAACACTTTCTTACAATATAGCGGTAACTTCCTCTGGAATAAAGTTCAGTGATGTTGCTTGTTGTTCACATATATTTACTGAAGCCCTCGGTGTTACAATTTAGTGTGAGTGACGTCCACTTTAACAAGGGTTCGCCCCTGACTGACAGTCGGACAATACGCTAATGAGGCGATACTAAACTAATTATTAAAGGCAAATTTATACAGAAACTTCGTTCATTCCAGAAGCGAGAATTATTTCAACACTTTGTTACAGTGTAGAGGTAACTTCCTGTAGAATACAGTTCAGTGATCGGTAATCATTTGGTGTCACACAGTGTTGTTGCTTGTTCTTCACACATCGCTACTTAAGCCCACGGTGTTACAGTTTGGTGTGAGTGGCGTCCACTTTAACAAGGGTTCGCCCCTGACTGACAGTCGGACAATACGCTAACGAGGCGATAGTAAACCAATTATTAAGGGCAGTAAACACAACACCAATTATTCCAGTACAAAAAAAAACACTTGGAGATGTTCGGAGAATTTAGGAATTCGTGGAGGTGTAACTGGTTGCGGTTTTGTGGTATGATTGAGGTTAATTGCTTTCGGTGTCTCGAGGGTTAATAATGTGACTTGAAATGTGCTGGTTTGGGGACAAATTAGTTAAATACTGACGCGCGTATTAATCTACCAATTTGTTCCTATATTCATACATATTGAATACCAAATTTTAAAACACTTCCCGTGTTAAGTATAAAATTTTTGAAAAATTGCAAAATTTTCATCGCTTAGACTACATTCAATCTGTAAAGATAGAATTAGTCGCCGAGTATTAGTTGCAAAACTAACCCGATAGATGAAGCCGTGCCACGCGTTACTTGCATTATGATACACTTGCAAAATTGGCGGGCAAGAAATGAGCTGCGGTAGCTCAGATGGTAGAGGCGTCGCCACAAGTAATGCGAAAGTCGCAGGTTCAAATCCTGCCCGCGCTTGAAAATTTTGCAAGTTTTTCAAAATATTCATACATACTTAACAGAACAGTCCACTGATGGACATTGGCCTGCCCCCTATTGGCGGATTAACTGCGCCACATTGGCCATCCATATCCTAAGAAGAAACATAACAATAGTTTAATAAGTAAACTAGGTGTTAATTTGAAATTTTGTGTTTTGGTTTTATTTAGATTTTTACTAACGCAAAGTTAGGTACAATAAATCAACCATTAATTTGTCTCCAGTTCAACTCCGTGCTCTCCGAAACCCGAATAATCCATCTAGACACCTTATCTAATAAATCCTAACCTCAAACTTAAACAAATGTAGTACACTAACCAATATCCTTTATCTTAATCTAATTTAAGAGATCAGCCTAAATTGGTTTTTCCTACAGTTTATAAGAAGAACCAGTATAAGTTGATCCCTGAAGAGTAGTAAGACATGTTGCCGATATATCCTTATATCTAAATCACTTTGTCCGTAACTAATGAGGTACAAAGTCATTATCAAACTTTTCCCACCGGTGGGACCGTGGGCTAGTGATGTGGAGAATAATCGGTTATTGAAAAAATCGATCTTACAATCGAATCGTAAAATTGTAGGTTGAAATTGTGGTAGGTAAGATAATTATATTTAATAACATGAAAGTAAATATGATTGTTATGATTCTTCTTTTCGAGCCATTGTACGTACACGGTGGTCCAGCGAGTCGTCCAACGACCCGATGAACCCTGGTGTCAGATTTTTCCAACCGCTAACTAGACGTAGGCCTTTGACATAGTTGTATAACGACCGCCGCCGGCCATCTGAGTAATCATAGATAGCAACCAAGACCGACGGCTTAACGTGCCCTCCGAAGCGCGGTGAACAACCAGCATGCCAGCCTGAGCCAGCATGTCCTAACCAGACTGAGAACAAATTCACAAAGTGATTAATATAAACTTTGTGATTGCTCCACCAGGAATCAAACCCGGAACCTTTGCGTCATAAGGCCGTACTACCAAATTGACCGTCAATTACTATTAATACTATGGTCAAATTGGGTCTAATTTCAGGGACTGGTAGGTAAACCTGCGGATATTTACCTCTGCGTTTCGCTTGCATCGCTCGTGGGCACGTGAGCAACTGATGACGCAGCGATGTGAAGACCGCAGCGTCGTGAGGGTATCGAAATACCTTATTACCCTAATGAGGGTATCGAAATACCCTATTACCCTAATGAGGGTATCAAAATACTCTATTACCCTGACGAGGGTATCGAAATACCTTATTATCCTCATGAGGGTATCGAAATACTCTATTACCTTGATGAGGGTATCGAAATACCCTATAACCATCATGAGGGTATCGAAATACGTAGACCCGATTTATTCATTAGATAGTGTATAAGACCGCCAAGATAAACTTTGTCGGATACAAGGTCGTTGGGCAATGACGAAAGGCGAACTATCGGTACCTTAAAACGGGTCCAGACGTAGAGGTAGACCCCGAAAACGATGGCATGACGATCTCGACGCCAATTTTAGGTGTGGATGACAGTGGCATTAGACCGCCAGGAATAGAAGATTGCGGGGGAGGCCTTTGCCCAGGAGTTGAATCAAGAAGACTGTAGCGACCTCTGGGAGCTACGACAAGAAGCTCACTCAAAGTGGTTCACGAGCAAGCAAGACGCAACAGAAGTTCCAACATATCTGCAAGATGGCGCCACGTGACAGAACAAAGAGCCTGAAACGCGGTATCGAAGTGTTTCACCGCGCAACGCATATATACAAATTCCAATTCTATCGGTCCCCTAGCCACAACACCCGGCCAGGCAGGGTAGCTACCCTTTTCCCGACACCACCTGGACCCCTCCATTCTGTCTGTTAGCATCACTCCTGTCACCCGCCATAAGACTAATTAATAATAATAAAAGTGCGTACTAAGCACGTACCAAATGCTTAAACTAAATGTTAAATATGATTACTTTCACCAAAATCCAAGAGTGAATCTGACACGTGAGGGTGAGTAGATATCAAGGTTAGATACAGTACCACCACTAGTTACACAGCGACGATCCTGGCGTTCACTTTCTTTAGCAACAATAAGCCAGAATTTGGCTGGTATTTGTATCGAAAATAAAATAAAATTATAAGAGTATGACAAAGGTAAGACAGGTCTGTGGAGTCTGTCATGCGAATTCCAATCTTAATTCCAATTCTGGATTTACGGTGCGTATAACGGACGCGTGTGTCAAACGACTGACGCCTCCGTTACGCACCGTAACGCACCTTAAATACACCGTAGCCGTATTTGTGTGGTAATAAGAATGTAATTCGAAATTTCCCATTATATGATGAACCGTCACTCCGTCATAGAGGAAGAACCACCTTATTTCCAATTTACTCGGACGCTTGGAGTAGGAAGGCAAATTTTTACTGTTTTTGAAAATTTGGTAAATTTTGAAGCGCGGGTAGTATTTTGCAAGTTTTTTTTTTAATACCTAACACAGTCTTGTCTTGCCTTGTCTTGTCTAGCCCACACCATCCCACTGCTGGGCAAAGGCCGCCCTCTTCTTCTTCCATCCATCTCTATTTTGGGCTTCCGCATGCCAGTTTCGCTTTAAATATTTGCTATTCAACTTTTGCTGATGAATCTGTACGTCAGAATCGACGCCAGCACCGCCACCAGTAACATTGTTACGTGCATTCCTAGAACCAGGTAATTCATGTGATCTACAATTGGAAGCGAGGGAAATTGGAGTTTCGTGGATAATAAATCATTTGTACTACACGTTTGTTAACAGCAGTGGTACTAGGAATCCTTTAGGCATCACGCAATGGGCTTTCTATTAGATCATACTAGATTTCCGCCCAACGGTTTTACTTTTTTTTATTAAGGACGGGTTCGCTCTTGACTCTAGTCTAGGTCATGAACAGAGACAGAGTCTAAGATGGAGCGAGCTCACCCAGAAGAAGCCTGTTCACTCTTACTTTGAAGTGATTAGGGTTGTATGCGTTTGGAAACACAGACGCAGGTAGTGCCAGGTAGTTTTACCCGCTGCCACTCATTTTCCCGTGGTAGCAGTTGTTTTCCTGCGGTAAAAGTGGCCTATGTGTTATTCGAGGTTATACTCTACCAGTGTTCCAAATTTCATAAAAATCGGTCAAGCCGTTTGAGCGTAAAGAGGTAACAAACATACATACACACACACAAACTCTCAGATTTATCATATACGGATTATAAACAGATTGACTGTCCCGATGGCGTAGCGGATAGTACCCCTGCCTGCTGCGCCGAGGGTCGTGGGTTCGATCCCCGCAAGACGCAAATATTTGTTAAGTAATTTTTCAGATATTTGTGATTCGTCTGGGTGTTTTCTACGTTTTACTAAATGTATTTATTTACAAAATAAAAGTATATAACGTATTAGTATCAGCTATCGAGTTTCCATAGTACAAGCTTTGCTTAGTTTGGGGCTAGGTGGCACAGTGTGTTAATTTTTCCAGAATTATAATTGTATACATCATGTCTTTAATCCCTTGCGGGGTAGGCAGAGCGTAAACGGCCGTATACAATGCACATTTCAGCCACGTCTGACAAAAATTTGAAAATATTCAGAAAACTGTGCATCGCTATAGTAACAGGTTGTCAGCCTATAAGCCTAAAATAGAAATACACACCAAACTTATCATGACAAAGTATTTCCCTAACCAAATCTTATATTTATTTATTTCTAAACCCAAATCCTTAATTATACTATCCACAAAAGTCATAAACGGATACACATCTTACATTATAAAATTAAAGCGATTGCCCGAATTAAAATAACTAAGATAACTTTAATATGGTAGCTTAGGATCCATAAAAATGAACGTTTAAGGTAACGCGGTTAACTTCACTGTGATTAAGTTGATAGTTTGTAGTTTAAAATTATTATATTGCCGTGTGATGGCGGCTTCGAATAGCATCACCCCATTTCTTTTCCTTGGGAGTCGTAAGAGGCGACTAAGGGACTCGAGGGTGTGTATTGAAATTTTAGGCGATGAGATGACAACCTGTCACTTTGGCGATATACAATTTTCTAAATGACCCTCAAATATTTGTCAGGCGTGGCGTAAATGTCCGGCTTTTTGTGCTCTGCTTAACCCGCAAGAGATTAAAGGCGTGATATATAATGTACTAGCTTTTACCCGCGACTTCGTCCGCGTTAGATAGTTTTTTTAGGCAGAAGTTCTAAAGTAGGTATGTGTATTCATAGTAAGTGTGACAGTGATATTAGAACAGTTCTTATCTCTACTGTTTAAAGGTGACTTGCTTGCTTCTGTTGTTAAAGGGACAATTCAAAATTTGCTATCCGGCCTGAGAGATCAATATTTATAACCATTGAATACAAAAGTCTGTAGATAACAGAGTACTTACTCCAGAGGTGCCGATTTGAGCACACTAAAATGGTCAGCATAATTTTTAATGATAAGCATAATAATTTAAGTTACTGTAATACATTTTTATATACCACATGTTTTGTTTTTCTGTCCTCGGTAAAAAGTAGGCAATGTCCTTTCTCCACTTATTCCCATCATACTGAATAACTTTTGTTTTGGAACCGTTTCTGTATCTCCAATAGTTTAGCTGGGCTCCTGATGGTACACCTGGTGGTCTACATAAGGTACCCCAGATCCTCAATGTCCTTGTGAAAAGAAGCGGCCCATAATACTGATCAACTTTTGTTAAGGAACCATGCCTGTATCTCTAATAGTTTAGCTGGGCTCCTGGTGGTACACCTGGTGGTCTACATAAGGTACTCCAGATCCCCAATGTCCTTGTGTTAATGAAGCGGCCCATCATACTGAACAACTTTTGTTTTGGAACCATTTCTGTATCTCCAATAGTTCAGGTGGGCTCCTGATGTTACACCTGGTGGTCTACATAAGGTACTCTAGAGCCCCAATGTCCTTGTGAAAAGAAGCGGCCCATCATACTGAACAACTTTTGTTTTGGAACCATTTCTGTATCTCTAATAGTTTAGCTGGGCTCCTGATGGTACACCTGGTAGTCTACATAAGGTACTCCAGATCCCCAATGTCCTTGTGTTAATAAAGCGGCCCATCATACTGAACAACTTTTGTTTTGGAACCCTTTCTGTATCTCTAATAGTTTACGTGGGCTCCTGATGGTACACCTGGTGGTCTACATTAGGTACTCCAGAGCCCCAATGTCCTTGTGAAAGGAAGCGGCCCATCATACTGAACAACTTTTGTTTTGGAACCATGCCTGTATCTTTAACAGTTTCGCTGGGCTCCTGATGGTACACCTGGTGGTCTACATAAGGTACTTCAGATCCTCAATGTCCTTGTGAAAAGAAGCGGCCCATCATACTGAACAACTTTTGTTCTGGAACCATGCCTGTATTGTATCTCTAATAGTTGAGCTGGGCTACTGGTGGTACACCTGGTGGTCTACATCTATATTCCAGACCCTCGAATGATAGTGATAAAAAGTAGCCTATGTCCGTTCTCGGTATGCTAGCAATCTCTGTGCCAAGTTTCATGAAGATCGGTTCAGCGGTTTGGCCGTGAAAGCGTAGCAGACAAACAGACAGACAGACAGACAAAGTTACTTTCGCATTTATAATATTAGTGTGGATGTGTTAAAATTATTATTTTATGTTTATTTATATGAGTATTGTAACTACAGATTAATAACGTAGGTATGAGATTACGATTATAATATAACACATATCAGAGGACTAATTGTACTTAGTAGTAGGTGGTTCGAAAAACTCTGACGTCAAAGTTCACCGGGTCGTTCAAAGACCCGGTGTCCCACACGATAACAATTATTAATCAAATTCTGTATTGACTTCCAATTATTTAAGCATACATTAAACATTAACAGCCACAATAGTCCACTGCTGGACTTGGTCATCCTGCCATACTCTCTACGCTTGGCTAGCGGATTGGCAAGCGCAGTGCCATACTTCTTTTTCTTCTTCTTCCTCGGGTAGGGACGTCTGCGGAGCTCGCAGACGGGTGATCAGCTCCACTAGGCGGGAACCATTTCACCCAATTCCCAGGTTTGGGGCACTGGGTTCACTGGTGCTCCGGCAGCGTCACCTCCTCGAATCTTCTTGTTGTCGTCATGACATCTTTTAGAGATATTTTAGCGTAGTGCCATATGTTGCATTCACCGGAACCCTTCTGCCTATTCCTTGGACGACTTTATCTTTTTTATTATTCTTGCTTTTTACGACACCCATGTTTAGAATTGGGGTGATGCTATTCCAAGCCGGCATCACATGGCATTAAACTAGATAGCGCTGTAATTAGGCGGACAATTTATTTATTTAATCAGTCCTTTGCACCTTTATTTTACAATCCCCATAAAACTTTAATAGCACAAATATATGACTCTTCTCTCTTTTCGTGTGGGACACCGAGTCGTCCAACGACACGATGAACCCTGGTGTCAAAGTTTTTCAACCGCCTCCTACTAGTAGTAGGCCTCTGACATGGTTTTGTAACAACCACCGCCATATAAGTAATCATAGACAGCAGCACGGAACCATTTCTTTTCGGACAATCAGGTGGTTCACCCTGCAATGTCCTAACCAGACCGGGAACAAATTCACAAAGCCATAAATTTCAACTTTGTGAGTGTCCCACCGAGAATCGAACCCGGAACCTTTACGTCGCAGGCATTTACACTACCACTGCGCCGCACCGGCCGTCATCAATATATGACTAGAAGCCGTATATATTAAGCTATTAATGGTCATATATTAGTCGTATTTTCCCGTGTTTTATTGACTTGAATGGATGAAGACGCAATTAAATACTCGTACGCCATTTTGTAGAACCTTTATAGAGGTATCTGATTGGTGTCAAGCTCTAAATAGCTTGATGGTGCTTACTACCAATATTGTTATAAAAATTGGACGTCGGTTACACCGAACGAACTGAATGAATGAATTAACTGTGCAGGCGACATTAACTAGCAAAATTTTCTACTGCAGGATATAGACTGTAAGTTTTCTAAAATAATTGCACTTTTTGAGAATTTATTCCCAGTCTGCTTAGGATATAGTATGCTGAACCACCCGATTGTCCGACAAGAAAGATGGGTCCGTGATTCGTTAAGCCGTCGGTCTCGGTTGCTATCTATGATTACTTAGACGACGGTCGTTACACAACCATGTCAGAGGTCGGTTGAAAAAACTCTAACACCAGGGTTTTACGGATCGTTGGACGACTCGGTGTACCATACGAAAAAGATGAAGAAGGGCTAATTTTGACAAAAACTGATTCCAGAAGCGAGAACTATTCCAACACTTTCTTACAATATAGCGGTAACTTCCTCTGGAATAAAGTTCAGTGATGTTGCTTGTTGTTCACATATATTTACTGAAGCCCTCGGTGTTACAATTTAGTGTGAGTGACGTCCACTTTAACAAGGGTTCGCCCCTGACTGACAGTCGGACAATACGCTAATGAGGCGATACTAAACTAATTATTAAAGGCAAATTTATACAGAAACTTCGTTCATTCCAGAAGCGAGAATTATTTCAACACTTTGTTACAGTGTAGAGGTAACTTCCTGTAGAATACAGTTCAGTGATCGGTAATCATTTGGTGTCACACAGTGTTGTTGCTTGTTCTTCACACATCGCTACTTAAGCCCACGGTGTTACAGTTTGGTGTGAGTGGCGTCCACTTTAACAAGGGTTCGCCCCTGACTGACAGTCGGACAATACGCTAACGAGGCGATAGTAAACCAATTATTAAGGGCAGTAAACACAACACCAATTATTCCAGTACAAAAAAAAACACTTGGAGATGTTCGGAGAATTTAGGAATTCGTGGAGGTGTAACTGGTTGCGGTTTTGTGGTATGATTGAGGTTAATTGCTTTCGGTGTCTCGAGGGTTAATAATGTGACTTGAAATGTGCTGGTTTGGGGACAAATTAGTTAAATACTGACGCGCGTATTAATCTACCAATTTGTTCCTATATTCATACATATTGAATACCAAATTTTAAAACACTTCCCGTGTTAAGTATAAAATTTTTGAAAAATTGCAAAATTTTCATCGCTTAGACTACATTCAATCTGTAAAGATAGAATTAGTCGCCGAGTATTAGTTGCAAAACTAACCCGATAGATGAAGCCGTGCCACGCGTTACTTGCATTATGATACACTTGCAAAATTGGCGGGCAAGAAATGAGCTGCGGTAGCTCAGATGGTAGAGGCGTCGCCACAAGTAATGCGAAAGTCGCAGGTTCAAATCCTGCCCGCGCTTGAAAATTTTGCAAGTTTTTCAAAATATTCATACATACTTAACAGAACAGTCCACTGATGGACATTGGCCTGCCCCCTATTGGCGGATTAACTGCGCCACATTGGCCATCCATATCCTAAGAAGAAACATAACAATAGTTTAATAAGTAAACTAGGTGTTAATTTGAAATTTTGTGTTTTGGTTTTATTTAGATTTTTACTAACGCAAAGTTAGGTACAATAAATCAACCATTAATTTGTCTCCAGTTCAACTCCGTGCTCTCCGAAACCCGAATAATCCATCTAGACACCTTATCTAATAAATCCTAACCTCAAACTTAAACAAATGTAGTACACTAACCAATATCCTTTATCTTAATCTAATTTAAGAGATCAGCCTAAATTGGTTTTTCCTACAGTTTATAAGAAGAACCAGTATAAGTTGATCCCTGAAGAGTAGTAAGACATGTTGCCGATATATCCTTATATCTAAATCACTTTGTCCGTAACTAATGAGGTACAAAGTCATTATCAAACTTTTCCCACCGGTGGGACCGTGGGCTAGTGATGTGGAGAATAATCGGTTATTGAAAAAATCGATCTTACAATCGAATCGTAAAATTGTAGGTTGAAATTGTGGTAGGTAAGATAATTATATTTAATAACATGAAAGTAAATATGATTGTTATGATTCTTCTTTTCGAGCCATTGTACGTACACGGTGGTCCAGCGAGTCGTCCAACGACCCGATGAACCCTGGTGTCAGATTTTTCCAACCGCTAACTAGACGTAGGCCTTTGACATAGTTGTATAACGACCGCCGCCGGCCATCTGAGTAATCATAGATAGCAACCAAGACCGACGGCTTAACGTGCCCTCCGAAGCGCGGTGAACAACCAGCATGCCAGCCTGAGCCAGCATGTCCTAACCAGACTGAGAACAAATTCACAAAGTGATTAATATAAACTTTGTGATTGCTCCACCAGGAATCAAACCCGGAACCTTTGCGTCATAAGGCCGTACTACCAAATTGACCGTCAATTACTATTAATACTATGGTCAAATTGGGTCTAATTTCAGGGACTGGTAGGTAAACCTGCGGATATTTACCTCTGCGTTTCGCTTGCATCGCTCGTGGGCACGTGAGCAACTGATGACGCAGCGATGTGAAGACCGCAGCGTCGTGAGGGTATCGAAATACCTTATTACCCTAATGAGGGTATCGAAATACCCTATTACCCTAATGAGGGTATCAAAATACTCTATTACCCTGACGAGGGTATCGAAATACCTTATTATCCTCATGAGGGTATCGAAATACTCTATTACCTTGATGAGGGTATCGAAATACCCTATAACCATCATGAGGGTATCGAAATACGTAGACCCGATTTATTCATTAGATAGTGTATAAGACCGCCAAGATAAACTTTGTCGGATACAAGGTCGTTGGGCAATGACGAAAGGCGAACTATCGGTACCTTAAAACGGGTCCAGACGTAGAGGTAGACCCCGAAAACGATGGCATGACGATCTCGACGCCAATTTTAGGTGTGGATGACAGTGGCATTAGACCGCCAGGAATAGAAGATTGCGGGGGAGGCCTTTGCCCAGGAGTTGAATCAAGAAGACTGTAGCGACCTCTGGGAGCTACGACAAGAAGCTCACTCAAAGTGGTTCACGAGCAAGCAAGACGCAACAGAAGTTCCAACATATCTGCAAGATGGCGCCACGTGACAGAACAAAGAGCCTGAAACGCGGTATCGAAGTGTTTCACCGCGCAACGCATATATACAAATTCCAATTCTATCGGTCCCCTAGCCACAACACCCGGCCAGGCAGGGTAGCTACCCTTTTCCCGACACCACCTGGACCCCTCCATTCTGTCTGTTAGCATCACTCCTGTCACCCGCCATAAGACTAATTAATAATAATAAAAGTGCGTACTAAGCACGTACCAAATGCTTAAACTAAATGTTAAATATGATTACTTTCACCAAAATCCAAGAGTGAATCTGACACGTGAGGGTGAGTAGATATCAAGGTTAGATACCTTTAGTTATAAGATACAAGACGTAATTTTTTGTTTGATTTAGGTACAGACAGACGGAAATATACAAACGTACTTATCTTATCTAGATAACTAATGTTATACAGGGGAAAGTTTTGTATTTTTGCGTACGTGTATATCTGTGTGTGTGTATGTTTGTAACATATAACAAATAAGTTTCAAAACAATAGACCGATTGTAAAAAATCTTCTTTCGTAATAAATCTATTGCTCGACGAACTTACCTCAATCAAATCAGGGACATGCTAAAGGAAGATCAGGTCAAGAGTACCCTAAACCGACGAGCATGCATGAAGAGATTAATGAATGTAGAGGAGGCGACAAAAGTATGCCAGGATTGTAGGAAGTGGAAGGAAGTAGTCTCTGCCTACCCCTCCGGGAGAGAGGCGTGATTTATGTATTTTAGTATCAAAAATGAAAAATATTTATTTTCTTTCAAAGGAACTTATACTAGAAGAAGTTGCTACGGCCTCCTTTTAAGCAAATATATTGCTTGTAACCAGGAGATAGTATGGTCTATTCCTGATAATTCTGAGCAATTTTTAGTACGGGAGAATATATTACAACGCTAAAATGGTTAGTAGCGAGTGAAACCACTGGGCCAGATCTAGTTATTGATAAGAATGCTAAGATCACGTTGAATTTTTTGGTTTCGTATGTTTAATGGGTACATAACATGCCATTTACTACGAAAAATTTCTAGTGTGAACATACGAATTAGACATGTCTTCACCGAAAATTTGGAGTCGTTTTGTTAGACAGAGAAAAAGTGATGGGGCTGTATACAAATTTATTGTCCAAGAAGGTACAGCAGGTGATAAGGAAGCTGTGTGTGATTTTTGGAACAAGTATATGACACCAAACGAAACGTTCTACAAAGCTGCAGGTAACATTTTTTTTTTAATGTATGATGGGTTTGCTCTTGACTCTAGTCTAGGTCATAGGACAGAGACAGAGTCTAAGATGGAGCGAGCTCCCCAGAAGAAGCCTGTTCACTCTTACTTTGAAGAGATTAGGGTGTTAACGTATTATGTTTTCCTTCTACCCTAAAAAGTGTGGCGGACGCTCAATATGGCGCAGTGGTTCCGGGATCGATTTTCGGTGGGTCACTCACAATTTAATACTTTGTGAAGTTGTTCTCAGTCTGGTTAGCAGGCTTAACCACCTGTTTGTCCGAAAAGAAAGATGTTTCCGTGGTCCGGTTCTTTTGGAGGGCACGTTAAGCCGTCGGTCCCGGTTGCTGCCTATGATTACTTAGACGGCGGTCGTTACACAACCCTGTCATTGGCCTACTACTAGTAGTAGGCAGTCGCAAAATTCTGTCACCAGGGTTCATCGGGTCATTGGATGACTCAGTGTCCCACATGAAAAGAAGAACCGTAAGAAGTTGTGAGATCCATGTTATACCAAGTTGGTACCTACTATATGGAAAGCTTGACTGTGGAATACTAAGAGCCGACTCAACTGATGATGTTGATTTTTATTTTTTCAAAGATTTCGGTCAAAGAGACTACTTTTATATCAATCAGATTGGAGCTGCTGATGTGTTCTTTTTTTTCATCGTGTCAATAGATCATTCAGTCATATTTGACTGCCAGTATTTGCCGAACGCAATGGCATTCTCAGTCGCCAAGTTCAGATCATCTTTACTGCAAGAGACTGGCAAAAGAGGGCATGATGTTAGGTGCGCCATAGATTGCTGATGTGGTTGAAGATGGTTATTAAAGCAGATTTTTGCAGCAATTAGTGCGTAGGGGCAGGGGAGCTAATGGCTGCGGATGGAGGGGCCCTCAACTGATCACGTTCAGCTTTTAGGTCAGCTTTGCGCTGCTCCTCAAACTCAAAAAATTAGGCTCTATAGCATCCCGCGCCATTTAGAGTGCTGTGCAGAATAACTCTACCATTGAATGGGCTTGATGTTGCATCTTTTCAAAGCTTCTGAACGTCTTATTAGTCCGCCATTATTTCAGAATAAAAGATGCTCTTTACCATTCTCTCCTCTGCCTATGACAATTTCCTATCTGGGAACTCTGATTTAAGAAATACTCGTACATCTACAGACAGCGACAGCTTATCAGCGTGATAGGCAATTTTTTACTGCTAAAGCATGTAAATTGAAGGACACTAGTGCGGAAATAAAAATTTCATGATAAGATTACAGTTTTTATCAGTCAGATCTTACTTATCTAAATTATGTCAACGCAAGAAAGTCTTGTTCTTGAATATGTTAATAAGATAGTATGATACATGATAATTTTAACTACTATGAAAAAGGCACGATCAAAGAATACCTACCTGATTATTTTGAGCTCCCGATTATATCGACGCTGTTGCAAGCGTCATGATCACGAGTAAACTGGTTGAACTGCAGATGGGTACTAGAAGCAAACATGTCTGTCTACCCTCATTCTACTTAATTTTTCTCTAACGCAATTGTCACTACCGGAACTCCGAAAGTAGTCCTGACAACAGACACTCACTGTAATATTTTCTTGAGTTTGCACAACTATTACTCATCACAATAAAACAATTTTAAACGGATTTAAGCTGTGTTTATTTTAGATTTCAAATTCCTACGTTTCGAGCTCGTCACGGATGACTAAGGTGTTAGACACTCACTACTTGACATGATATTGATGACTGTTATAACTTTGAATAGTGTAAAATACCGCAAAAGTTAAAAAAAATTGTTACCTACCTAATATTGTTAATGTTTTTATCACAATTATAATATATATAGGTACATTAGTTATAAGTATGTTATTAATTTATCACTCACTTAATTAAGGCGTCTTTGAATATATTATATACTAGCTTTTACCCGCGACTTCATCCGCGTTAGATACCTAGTTTTTTTAGGCATAAGTTCTAAAGTAGGTATGTGTATTCATAGTAAGTGTGACAGTGATATTAGAACAGTTCTTATCTCTACTGTTTAAAGATGACTTGCTTGCTTCTGTTGTTAAAGGGACAATTCAAAATTTGCTATCCGGCCTGAGAGATCAATATTTATAACCATTGAATACAAAAGTCAATAGATAACAGAGTACTTACTCCAGAGGTGCCGATTCGAGCACACTAAAATGGTTAGCATAAGTAGATAAGACAGATAAATAGGTAATTTAAGTTACTGTAATACATTTTTATACCTCTATACCAAATTTTTTGTTTTTCTGTCCTCGGTAAAGAAGGCAATGTCCTTTCTCAACTTATTCCTATCATACTGAACAACTTTTGTTCTGGAACCATTTCTGTATCTCCAATAGTTTAGGTGGGCTCCTGATGGTAGACCTGGTGGTCTACATAAGGTACTCCAGATCCTCAATGTCCTTGTGAAAAGAAGCGGCCCATCATACTGAGCAACTTTTGTTGAACCATGCCTGTTTCTCTAATAGTTTAGCTGGGCTCCTAATGGTACACCTGTGGTCTATATAAGGTACTCCAGATCCTCAATGTCCTTGTGAAAAGAAGCGGCCAATCATACTGAACAACTTTTGTTTTGGAACCATGCCTGTATCTCTAATAGTTTAGGTGGGCTCCTGATGGTAGACCTGGTGTTCTACATAAGGTACTCCAGATCCTCAATGTGCTTGTGATAAGAAACGGCCTATCATACTGAACAACTTTTGTTTTGGAACCATGCCTGTATCTCTAATAGTTTAGGTGGGCTCCTGATGGTAGACCTGGTGTTCTACATAAGGTACTCCAGATCCTCAATGTCCTTGTGAAAAGAAGCGGCCCATCATACTGAACAACTTTTGTTCTGGAACCATTTCTGTATCTCCAATAGTTTAGGTGGGCTCCTGATGGTGGACTTGGTGGTCTACATAAGGTACTCCAAATCCTCAATGTCCTTGTGAAAAGAAGCGGCCCATCATACTGAACAACTTTTGTTTTAGAACCATGCCTGTATCTCTAATAGTTTAGCTGGGCTCCTGGTGGTACACCTGGTGGTCTACATAAGGTACTCCAGATCCCCAATGTCCTCGTGAAAAGAAGCGGGCCATCATACTGAACAACTTTTGTTTTGGAACCATGCCTGTATCTCTAATAGTTTAGCTGGGCTCCTGGTGGTAGACCTGGTGGTCTACATAAGGTACTCCAGATCCCCAATGTCTTCGTGAAAAGAAACGGGCCATCATACTGAACAACTTTTGTTTTGGAACCATGCCTGTATCTCTAATAGTTTAGCTGGGCTCCTGGTGGTATACCTACATCTATACTCCAGAACCTCAAATGGTGATAAAAAGTAGCCTATGTCCGTTCTCGGTATGCTAGAAATCTCTATGCCAAGATTCATGAAGATCGGTTCAGCGGTTTGGCTGTGAAAGCGTAGCAGACAGACAGACAGACAGACAGAGTTACTTTCGCATTTATAATATTAGTGTGGATAGTGTGGATTACTTAAAATATATATTTTATATGTAGTAGTATATTGTCGTATTTTATTTGTGTATTTGTATACTTTTGTAGTTTAGATTGTTTTGTAGTTAAGTTCAATAATCGTAAGTACATAATTTAATTTATTTTCAAGTTCCCGCTTTTTCTCCTCTTTCATCTCCATTGGGTTGGCTGGAAGAGATTTCTCATAGAAATAAGCTCGCCCTTGTAACTAATTTTAAGTTTTTCACCTTTTGTATTAATGTGTACAATAAAGAATTCATAATTATACCGTTGAACTTGTTTCTTTCTTTTCGGTTACAGAAGTGGGTATATTTTAATAATTGTTTTAATTTACTTTAATATTATGTATGTCCTACCTATGACCTATCTAATTTGTTTTTATTTGCATTACAGGTATACCTAAGAATGAGGAAGCGCTAAAAGAAATGCGAGTTACTTGTACTGTAGAAGAATATTACGATGTTAGTCACTGTATGATTTGTTACGAGGACAAAGTATTGAACACTGCAAGACCTATTGTAGCAATAAGTTTTGTTTCCAAGGAAGATTGGCAGCAGGACGAATTTATTGTCAAGGTAATTTCACTACATAGTATAAAGTAAAGACGCTTCCCGCGTCTGTCCCTATGTCTGTTTGTTTGTATGTATGCTTAAATGGGCGGGTCACATATGCCGAAGAATGGGTGGCAGATGGGGGAGGAAGATGTTGGAGTGGAGACCGAGAGGGGAAGACGAAACGTGGGACGACAGCCGGCTAGATGGACGGACGACATCGTCAAAGTAGTTGGGAAGAACTGGATGAGGCAGGCTCTTGACCGTCAGAACTGGAGAACATTGGAGAAGACCTACACTCAGCATTGGGTGGCAACGGGTTGAAGAAGAAAGAGAAATGCTTAAATCCTCAAAACCACCTAACAGATTTTGATGAGGATTTCTTAAAAAAATAGAGTGATTCAAGAGGAAGTTTTTATGTATGATTTATGTCGAGAGAAGGTCTGTTTTCCGTGGGAAATTGGTTAGCAGCGGGTGAAACCGCTGGGCAAATTTGTTTGCGGTGTGATGCTGGCTTAGAATGTAATCACCCTATTTATATCCCGTGTTTGTCGTAAAAGGTGACTAAAAGACTCGAGGGTTACATGTGTATTACAATTTTAGGTGACAACACGTCACTATAGCGATACACAATTCTGAATAACACACAAATGTTTGTCAGACGTGGCGTAAATGTTTGTTTTTTACGGTTTACGCTCTGCATACCCCGTAAGGGATACAGGTGTGATATAATATGTATGTAAACGCAAATATAGTGTTTCATTGTCATCATATGAATTATATTTGTAGCCCAAGTATAAGTAGTAAAATAGTTTTTTTTGCGATTTCGGAAATGCCTCAGTAGTAAAAGTTGTTTAGTCATGTTGCTGTAATGCAACTTCAAGAAACGGAAACTTGGCAGAGTGATTCCACTCAAAATTATGACTACTGGGCCAACTCCGAAATCACAAAAAAACAATTTTTCTATACTTTGTCATTTTAGTATGTGAGTTATGTGTGTAACGCATCACTTTGTTGATTAGGATCTGAAAAGTATTTGTGGGATAGCTTTTTTATTTTATTAGTTTATAATATGATAGTGCAATATAAAAAGTTGTTCTAACCTTACTCATGAGTACTTAGAATCCTTCTGCTGAGTTTGCGTACTGACAAAAAAATCATAAAAATAAAAAAAATATGAATTTATAGGTACCCATAAAAATTACTATGTTTTCTATTATTCAAATATAATGTTTTATATTTTCACAGACAACAAATCCTGCACTAAAGAAACTATATAAACTATTATCCGTGACTGCTGACCTATACAGGGTGAAAGAAAAGTTAGATGTCGAGAAATACTACTGCGGATGGGGTTTATGTGTGCGGCCTGACTACGCCGGGCTTGGTATCGCTCGAGAAATGTTTTCACTCAGGTAGATAACTAAGGCACATTTGATTATGCCAGGTGATGCTGGCTTAGAATAGCATCACTACATTTCGTTTCCATGTTTCGCCAACAATGAAGTTGATGCCCATTTATTTATTAACTCTTGAAAATCGTCTGATGGTCACTGGTGCCACCATAATGGCGTGTTAGCAACAGTCATATAAGGGTTCATCGGGTCGATCGTCGATCCGTTGTCCCATACGAAAAGAAGAAAATACATAAGGTTACCAGTGACCTCGTGGCGTTGAACGTGCTTGCATAACTTCCTAATACTGTCAAGTTCTCGACAGGCGTAGCGTTGGACGACCTCCGGCCAGATAGACCGAGGACTTAAAAAAGGCAGCTGGTACCGACTGGATGGCGAAAACGAGAGATCGTGCCCTATTGCGTTCCCTGGGGGAGGCCTACGTCCAGTAGTGGACTAATATAGGCTTGTCAGTACACAGGTACATACATACATGTACCTGTGTACTGACAAGTTTGCTTGCATTACTAGTACTGAAAATTTGTTGTAATTATTTCGTTTACAGGCGGGAATTGTGCAAAGCACACGGCGTGCCAGCGACTGGGGCGTGGATGACATCCATCGGTTCCCAGAAGGCTGCTGAGCGCGCTGGATGGAAGACAGTCTTCGAAATACCTACCGAAGAGCTGGGACGACTTTCAGGCTGTGATTTTGTTGACGCACCAACCACGTGCAAAGTGATGGTCGCTTATGCTGAAGATTAAATATTGTGTTTAGTCTATGAAACCACGTATTAAGCTTTTTTATATATATTTGTGTTGAATCATCTGTCAATCGAGCTAAATTATCTCGCTGCTGCTGCCATCTGCCCTAATATGATCAGAACTTTACACATATTCAAACCAGATGGCGCTAGCAGTTTACTATTTAAGTATATTATTATAAATATATTTCTGTTTAAATGTAAGAAAGTTTATTTTAGTAAGTATTTGTGTAAGTATATTTTAGGAATGGTATGTATATTATATATTTATTTCATAGTAGTTTATTTTGTTATCTTCCATTATTATGATGGCATTAGGCCCGCCTTTTGTGCTATGTACAAAAAAGTAAAAAATAAAAAAATCAATTAATTAGTGACCCTCAACTCATCCACACTTGTTTTATTTCATAAGCAAGTTTACGGTGTGATGCTGGCTTAGAATAGCATCACCCCATTTCTTACCCATGGGTGTCGTAAGAGGTGACTAAGAGACTCGAGGGTTAGATGTGTATTGCAATTTTAGGCGATGGGCTGACAACCTGTCACTGTAGTGATACACAGTTGATTCTGATTGACCCTCAAACTTTTGTCAGACGCGGTTTTAATATCCTAGTTACGACCGTTGACGCTCTTCCTACCCCGTAAGGGATGTAGGCGCGATTTATGTATGTATGTAAGTTTGCGGTAGGTTTTTTAAGACTTGTCTCTGCGATTGAAGCCACGGGGCTTTGAAACCTACATCTAACTGGGCTACACCTGACTATCGCAATAGGATAATTATTTTAGCCTTATATATACACAATTAAATTTAAATATTCTCAACTAGCGCTTATAACAGGGATCATATCAACCAACTATAAAATATTTGTAGAAAGTGAAGGTTTTTTTTATTCGTGTACTAGATGGGCCAAGAAAGTTATACTACTATATTAACTTTTATTATGGGTCAATCGATAAAAATATATTTAAACTGTGTCTAAAATCAAAGCGGTTATATTTTGTTAAATTACATTTAGAATGTTGACAGTGCTTACAAATCAATTTCATCGAAATTAATTATAATGTATGTTCAAATCGATTTCTTTGACTCCCTGGATAGTAATTCGATTTACGCCGAATCATTACGGCTACCTACAAAAATCGATTTTTAATGTCACATCCCTACTGTGGTACACTACACAGTGTTACAATCGTGTTCTGATCTCTCAAACTTAGAGCCGAGGTGTTAAACCGATTGGGTCTAATAAAAAATAAAGCAAATGTCACAGCGAGTATCTTACGTCTTCGAATAGAGTTGGGAAAAATGTAACAGATTTATATAGTTACCAACAAGACCAGCCACGGAAGCCGGTTTATGCCGTGTGACGCTGGCTTAGAATAGCATCACTACATTTCTTGCCCGCGGGTGTCGTAAGAGGCGACTAAGGGAGTCGAGGGTTTCATGTGTATAACAATTTTAGGCGACAGGTTGACAACCTGTCACCAAAGTGATACACGGTTTTTCTGAAACGGATCTCGAAAAATTTACAGACGTGCCAAAAGAAACCGTATTTTATAGCCGTTAACGCCTATATCTATGGTATCTAGGGTAAGCTATGCATAGACGGCCGTTAAAAACGTACATTTACGCCACGTCTGACAAACATTTGAGGGTATCAGATAATTGTTGTATCGCCATAGTGAGTCAGCCCATCGCCTAATATTGCAAAACATATGTAACCCTCAAGTCCCTTAATTGCCTCATACGACACCCACAGGAAAAAAAGAACGGTGCTTTTCTAAACCGACATCTCACGGTAAGTATTATAAGTATCATTATCTTTTTTTAAGTACAGTCGGTTGTAGCACATAAGGTACCAGGGGTACTCCAAAAGAACTGAATTATTTTTGTCCCCAGCAATATTTTTTGCATGACTGGAATATGTGTTAGTTGAAAATCACTTTTTTTATGAGAATAAGTTTAAATTTTTACTATGTATTAACTGGGGATAAAAATATTTCAGATCATTTGGACTACCCCTGGTACCTTATGTGCTACAACCGACTGTACATTAACAGCCACAACAGTCCACTGCTGGACATGGGCCTTCCCTATTGCCATACTTACTACGCTTGGCAGATGGATTGGCGAGCGCAGTTTAAGATGCTACATTCACAAGGAATGCTGCTGCCCGTTCCTTGGACGAATTTATCCCACCAACGGCTGATGCGGCGCAGTGGTAGTGCGACTGCTTGCGACGCAAAGGTTCCGGGTTCGATTTTCGGTGGGGCACTCACAAAGTTTATATTTATCACTTTGTGAAATTTACCCAGTCTGGTTAGAACATAGCAGGCTGAACCATATGCTTATCTGAAAAAAAAAATAACGATGGTTCCGTGCTTCGGAGGGCACGTTAAGTCGTCAGTCCAGGTTGCTGTCTATGATTACTTAGACGGCGGTCGTTACAAAACCATATCAGAGGCCTACTACTCTTAGTAGGCGGTTAAAAAGTTTGACAGATAACTAAGTAAAAAGTTTGACAACAGAGTTCATCGGGTCGTTGGACGCCTCAGTGTCCCACATGAAAAAAGAATAGAATCCCACCAACGGTTAGAATTCAAGTGATGTTATTCTAAGCCGGCATCACACGGCGAAGTAATAAATAAAATTTAAATAAGTAAAGGAATTTGTTACTGTTGTTGTGTAACTGTTGAATATTAGCTAACTGTTACCATACCTGTTCCAACAGCTCTACGTCGTGTGACAATCTGAAAGGATCTTAATTGGGGCCGTTGGTATGCGAGGAATCCCTACGTTTCGGTTCTGGTCTTTCTTTTTTCTACTCTTTTGTTTTAAACTTGTGAGTTGACTTTGTTTTGTGCGAGTAGACTGTCTGTCGCCATGTTTTACTGACACTCGAATTGTGCTCATCAAAAATAACAACTATGAACCCTGGTGATAGCTTTTTTTTACTGCCTACTACTTCTAGTAGGCCTCTGACATGGTTGTGTAATAACTGCCGTTTAAGCTCAGTAATCATAAACGGCTTAAAGTGCTCTCCGAAGCACGGAATTATCTGTCTTTTTGGAAAACCAGTTGGTTCAGCCCCTATTTAAGGATAGAATTAATAGTCAATCTTCATAACTAAATGGAAAATCAGTTTATGCTGATCTCTTAAATAGTTAGCATGCGGTGCTTAAGAATTTCCCACAACTTTTATTTGTTTCGCGCCAGTTTTTAGTTTATTTCTTTGTTTTTCTCTGATTGTTTTCGGCCAGTCCGTCCGTCTCTGTCAGTTGTCCGTCCGTTGGAAAGACATTTGACTTTTAAAACTACGCGAATTTACGCGGGTTGTAAAAATATGTGTTCGGTTCTTTGATTGTTCTCGGGGACTTTGTGGTATTCTGGCAAGAATAGTAAACGGTAAATAATTGTGTAGTGTGAAACAACATTCTCTTTCTCTCTCTTTTCGTGTGGGACACTGAGTCGTACAACGACACAATGAACCCTGGTGTCAGAGTTTTTCAACCACCTACTACCACTAGTAGGCGTCTGGCATGGTTGTGTAACGATCGCCGTCTAAGTAATCATGGACAGCGACCGGGACCGACGGCTTAACGTGCCCTCCGAAGCACGGAACCATAATTTCTTTTTGGACAATCAGGTGTTATCCATATCAATTAAAATCCAAGTCACAAACACAAGCCTAATAAACATAACTTTGACAATGCTTAAAATAAATCCCCTTTAATTTGCAAAGTAACCTCAAAACTGTCTGTTCCCTGAGTTACAAGCTTTTTACCTCAAAAACGTCCAGTTTGTGAGTTACAATCTTTTCTTCAGCTCCCGTCTGCGCGGGAGTGGCAATAATCGTTTTGTTCAAATAAACAACTGTTTACTGTAGGCGGTTTGACAGAATGCTAATTGGTAAATTAAATAAGTATTTGGTTAGCAACTACCTACCTAGATAATTTAAAACGGTTTTGACTCAGTTTTTCAAATTGCACAACTTTTTTACTGCTGCAAATGTGGTCCTAATTGACCCTTTTAAAAATAGGCCTCACCAACAACTTTGGTTGAGTCGAACGTATTAGCTTTTTTGTTTTAAACAACAAAAATTAACTATTGTAAGACATTACAAAATATTATTTGTTACGCTAATACATACATTTATCACGCCTTTATCCCTTGCGGGGTAGGCAGAGCGTAAACGGACGCAAAAAACGGTCATTTACGCCACTTCTAACAAACATTCGAGGGTAATTCGGAAAACTGTGTATCGTCATAGTGACAGGTTGTCAGCCCATCGCCTAAAATTGCAATACATACCCTCGAGTCCCTTTGTCGCCTTTTACGACATCCATGGGAAAGGAATGGGGTGATGCTATTCTAAGCCGGCATCACACAGCAATATGCTGTTACGCTAATAGATGGCTTTAAACATCTAGCAGTTACTCAACTAGTTTAGCAAGGTAATAGAATTAGCGTTCTAGTAGTAGTATACAGTTTTCTTTCTCGTAACGTATTGCTGGTGTTCCTTTTTCGGGCCCGTAGTAATTATTCATTGTTGACGATATCAGAATACGCTTAAATAAGCGCATTATTATCGCAAATATGATTGCCAAACTGTCAATTAAATTTAAATTATAACCTCTTTATAAATTTTGGCTGGCCCGATGGCGTAGCGGATAGTAGGCCCCTGCCTTCTACGCCGAGGGTCGTGGGTTCGATCCCCACATGACACAAATATTTGTAAAGTAAATGTTACAGATATTTGTGTTTAGTCTGGGTGTTTTCTATGTATATTATGTATTTATGTACAAAAAAAAGTATATATGTAATAATATCAGCTATATAGTTTCATTGTACAAGTTATGCTTAGTTTGGGGCTAGGTGGCGCTGTGTGAAACGTCCAGGATATTTATTTATTTCAAGGACGTTCATTAGGTCGCCAGGCAGGCAGGCGATTCGTTGTTCTACACGAAAAGAAGAACCAAACTCTCCAGTAAAAATACCCCTAGATATTCAACGCCATCTATCGATAATTTTAGTACTATTATATTTTTTAAACAGCTGTCAAAAAGGCCCCATTGCTCGGCAGCATACGCACGTTATGGTTGCAGGATCAAACCCAGTCACGTCAAATCTTTCATTTTGGTTCCATATTACGTCTGCGATAAGTTTAGTGGCCAATGCGAAAATAATTAATTTTCTGCTTGTCCGTTTGTGTAACATCTTTTTAACATGCAATGCGAATGAATGCCTTCATTTTATAACCTTTTTGTATTTTTTTAAGCTTTAAAGTGATGACAGGCATTTGTTCGATCTGATTTCATAATAAAGATTTGTGTTTGTGACTAAACTTGATTTGGTAACATGTAATGCCGGCTTGGAAGGCCATGTGATGCCGGGTTAGAATAGCATTACCCTATCCGTGCGTGTCGTATAAAACCGACTAACGGATGAATCCAGGGATGGAAAGCAGCGTTCTGTGAACATCTATAAAAACTTGCACTGCACTCGCCAATCCGCCTGCCAAGCGTGGTGAGTATGGCAAATACCCCCTCACAGAGGGAGGCCCATGCCCAGCAGTGGACTGTTTTGGCTGTTGTAGTTGTAGTATTCGTATCATACCACTTCAATCGCCATACAAAACTTAATAATGAACTTATCTATAGTTCATCCATAAACCAATAAAACATAGTAATAATGTGTGAAATGAAAGACGTAATAACTCATAGAATAGCGTTGAAGCTAATTTCTATTAACGCTTGTAATGCTAAAGGTAAATTAGCTTTAACAGTTTTAGCCAGCGCGTTGCAGAGTGTGCCTGTACAGACGCAGGTATATCAGGATGGGGTTCTTCTTGTTTCGCAGTTTCAGAGCATTATTATTTTTATAAATAATTTATTTCTTATTTTTTTTTATTAATGATGGGTTTGCTCTTGACTCTAGTCTAGGTCGTAGGACAGAGACAGAGTCTAAGATGGATTTTTCCGCTGAACTAATGCAGAACATTGCCACTGGGGTTTGTAAGTATGCATTACTTACTCAATTTCGATTATAAAGGTTATCTGACTGTAAGTTTTACAATTGCCTCGTTATTAGTAACTTTGAATAGCTTTATACTATTAGCTACTTGCAAATCATTTCTTATTGTCTCTCTTTTGAGGTAAAGGTTGCCTGGAAGAGATCACTGCAATTGACAAGGCCGCCTTTGATTGTTTTAAGTTTTCTTGTGTATAAAGTAAGCAATCAAGTGTTCATCTATCTATCTTATTCTATGAAGAAGACGAAACTCTCACGAGTTGTCGTCAAAAACGCTACGTAGATTAATACCAGAAGTCAATTTGGAGTTAATAAAAAACACCTCTGTACATCTTTAGTGGTTCTCCAACTTTTCAGTCGTCGCTGCGTAATTTTAACGCATCGTAACAGATGCGCCTGTCAGACGAAAGGAAATTGCGAGTTCCGATCTTTTTCCATCCAAATACGGAATCGGCGCATTTACGGATGAGTCTGTCAAGTCGTTTGATAGATATCCGTTACAGTGTGTTAAAAATACGCAGTGATAGACGACAAGTGGGAACACCGCCTTCTTTTTCTTCTTCTGATTTGGTGTACCTACTCTTAGCAGATTGGGAACTGTATGTATCACGGTCTTATGATCACAAGATAAAAAAGATGTATCATGATCACTTACTGGGCTGAAACATAGCTAAAAACTTGCTAAAGTGAAGTCCATGCATAATCAACTTAAACCTAACATTTAATATTTCTATAGAAATTTTGCTCTAGAATTGAGCGTATTGATTTGCAAACACTCTACGGGCCATAATCAACGGACGTCAAGGAAAATTCCAATGGCATATTTTCTAGCCAATCTTAAAGTGTACTTTGATGACGCTGAGCTATACTGAAAAAGTTTATTTCCATAAAAACGCATGTAATTAGATGAAGTGTATTTGATGTCAAATTTTCAAGTTAGCACAACGTCATCTGGTAAGTCATTATAAAAAAAGCTCTAGAACTGTCAGATAGAAAATTCCCAATTGTCTATTTGACTGAGCCAATGGCGTACCGGATAGTACCCCTGCCTGCTACGCCGAGGGTCGTGGATTCGATCCCCACAAGACACAAATATTTGTTAAGTCATTTATCAGATATTTGTGTTTAGTCTGGGTGTTTCTATTTATAATGTGTATTTATTTACAAAAAAAGTATATAAGTATCAATATCAGCTATCTAGTTCCCATAGTACAAGCTTTGCTTAGTTCGGGGCTAGATGGCGCTGTGTGAATTTTTCAGGATATTTATTTATTTATAAAAAGTTCCAAATCAAATCGTACGAACTGGGAACAACCCGCTACAGTTGGGCGTAGCTGCAATTATTTATCGCTTTTAATTAGTTATCTGACGCCCCCATTTTGTTGCGCGCCGTTTTCGCGGGTTTATTTTATTGCAATTAGATAGTGTAAGCTTTCTTTATGGGGCTAGGAAATGGCGCTTTAGTGCTAAATTAGATAGAAAGTTTAAATAAGGGTTTTTAATAGAAAATAGTTTGAACAGATGTTTACGACTGGTTGAAATTTCGGTTGTCATTTGCACTGCCGTGTGATGCCGGCTCAGAATAGCATCACCCCATATCTTTCCCGCGGGAGTCGTAAGAGGCAAATAAGGGACTCGAGGGTGTGTATTGCAATGTTAGGCGATGGGCTGACAACCTGTCACTATAGCGATACACAATATTCCGAATAACCCTCAAACATTTGTCAGACGTGGTGTAAATGGCCGTTTTTTGAGGCTGTTTAAGCTGTGCCTACCCCGCAAGGGATTATAGGCGTGATATGTGTGTGTATTTGCACTGCAAGACGTAAAAACAATTTAGAAAGACGGCTGATGTAGCATAGTGGTACTGCGACTGCCTGCGATTGGCTGCGATGCAAAGGTTCCGGGTTCGACTCTTGGAGCACTCACAAAGTTGATAAAACTTCATTAATTTGTTTCCAGTCTAGTTAGTACATTGCAGGCTGAATCACCTGATTGCCCTTAATATAGAATGTCGGTCCCGGTTCCTTTCTATGATTTCTTAGACGGCGGTAGTTACACAAACATGTCAGAGGCACTAGTAGTAGGCGGTTGAAAACATTTTGACACCAGGGTTTATCGGGTCGTTGGTTGACTCGGTGTCACACATGAAAACAAGAAGAAGACGGGCTTTTCTACAGTGCCGCAAAAGGATGTTTTAGTTAAACATATTGATTTGCAACTACTCTTCTAAGTGACTCTAACATTAGACCCTATTTTTGGGGTCAGGTAGAATTGCCGCTCGCCAATGGCTGACACGAAATAAAGACAGATATTATATTAAGCTGCAGAACTAAACATAATGGTGGCAAACAGATTACTTAGATTAAATAAGTTATCAGGTTCTGTCAATACGATATACAGGGAGTAACAAAAAGGGGACCTTCTCTTGGTTTGTTATACTCTTTTTGTTACTCTTTTTAGAATTGGGTAAATACATACATACATACATACATAAATCACGCCTATATCCCTTACGGGGTAGGCAGAGCGTTAACGGCCGTAAAACGGATATTAAAACCACGTCTGACAAAAGCTTGAGGGTCAATCAGATAACGTGTATCTAATATGATATGTGTATAATAATAGAATATTTAAAAGTCTTCTTCATAGTCTTCTTCTACTTAGTAAAAATGAAATAAATTTTGTATAGTGACCGTTTGTCAACAACGAGAAGAATTACAGTCTACCATAATTACATACAATCTAATCCAAACTAGGTATACTCTCACAAACTGACATAATCAGTAAAAGACCTTTACACAAATGTAACTAAACCGAAAAAGTAGTTCCAAGCAGATAAGATATTATTTAAAGGGTGATATATTCGTACTAGAGACCGTAAGCGAAAACTGATGACGAGCTGGAAGATACCTACAACTTTTCCTAAGGAAAAGTTTCGCTTTCGGTCACTAGTTAAAGGACAGTGGGCAAAAGTGGTCCAAGAACCTCCACCATTGAGACTTATTGGAAATGGAAGAACACACTTACCAGATTATCCGAGACAAGTATTACCGAAATCTAGACTGGGATTTTTTTTTTATAGTCGCTTGAAGATACTATAAAAATAATGTTCAAAAATGATTTTAACTGGAGCGAGCTATTTATTTTGAAAGATTTTATTGATATTGCGTGACTCTCCAATGTGCCACAATGTAAACTCCATGTAACGACACTCCACATAACGTCAAACTCCCCAAAACATTCAAATAACATGACTTTGGTTTGAAAAAAGGGGTCCAAGACCTTCCACTGTTGAGACTTATTTGAAATCGAAGTACATACTTGTCTGTGACACATTAATATTGATATTGCGTGTCAGTCGAATGTAAAACAGTGTAAATTCCATGTAACGACACTCCACTCCATATAACGTCAAACTACCCAAAACATTCAAATAACATGACTTTGGTTTGAAAAAAGTTGGCCAAGACTTTCCATTGTTGAGACTTATTGGAAGTGAAAGTACGTACTTGTCTGTGACATATTAATATTGATATTAGGTGTCAGTCGAATGTAATATAGTGTGAACTCCATAAAACGACACTCCACATAATACAAAACTCCCCAAAACATTCAAATAACAAATGTTTTGGGGAGTTTGGCATTATGTGGAGTGTCGTTACATGGAGTTCAAACTGTATTACATGTTATTCAAAAGATACGCAATGTCAATATAAATGTGTCAAAATAAATAGCACGCTCCACTCAAAATCATTTTTTAAGAATATTTTTATGGTCACTTTAAGTATTCAAAAAAAGAATCCCGCTGCCGATTTCGAAAAAACTTGTCTTGAATAATCTGACAAGTATGTACTTCCTTTTCCAATAAGTCTCAACAGTGGAGGTTCTTGGACCACTTTTTTCAAACCAAAGTCATGTTATTTGAATGTTTTGGGGAGTTTTGTATTATGTGGAGTGTCGTTTTATGGAGTTTACACTATATTACATTCGACTGACACCTAATATCAATATTAATATGTCACAGACAAGTATGTACTTCCACTTCCAATAAGTCTCAACAATGGAAGGTCTTGGCCAACTTTTTTCAAACCAAAGTCATGTTATTTGAATGTTTTGGGGAGTTTGACGTTATATGGAGTGGAGTGTCGTTACATGGAATTTACACTGTTTTACATTCGACTGACACGCAATATCAATATTAATGTGTCACAGACAAGTATGTACTTCGATTTCAAATAAGTCTCAACAGTGGAAGGTCTTGGACCACTTTTTTCAAACCAAAGTCATGTTATTTGAATGTTTTGGGGAGTTTGACGTTATGTGGAGTGTCGTTACATGGAATTTACACTGTTTTACATTCGACTGACACGCAATATCAATATTAATGTGTCACAGACAACTATGTACTTCCATTTCAAATAAGTCTCAACAGTGGAAGGTCTTGGACCACTTTTTTCAAACCAATGTCATGTTATTTGAATGTTTTGGGGAGTTTGACGTTATGTGGAGTGTCGTTACATGGAGTTTACATTGTGGCACATTCGAGAGACACGCAATATCAATAAAATCTGTCAAAATAAATATCACGCTCCTGTTAAAATAATTTTTTAAGAATATTTTTATAGTAACTTCAAGTGACTATAAAAAAAAAATCCCGGTGCAGATTTCGGTAATACTTGTCTCGGATAATCTGATAAGTGTGTTCTTCCATTTCCAATAAGTCTCAATAGTGGAGGTTCTTGGACCAAGTTCCATACAATTTTGCCCACTGTCATTTCACCCAATACGTAAATTTTTTGTAAGTTTGCTCATGAACGCAATATCTAAGCTTATCAGAGTATCGAAGTGTCCATACGACAACTTTAAAAGGAACCTTTATTCTTGCCGTGTGATGCCGGTGTAGAATAGCATCACCCCATTTCTTTCCCGTGGGAGTCGTAAGAGGCGACTAAAGGACTCGAGGGGGTGTATAGCAATATCAGGCGAAGGGCTGACAACCTGTCACTATGGCGATACACAATTTTCCAAATGACGCTGTTTACACTCTGCCTACCCTGCAAGTGATATAGGCGTGATATTTGTGTTTGTTCTACCCAGTAGGTACTTATTGGACTTACGAGCATCCGTTGTTGCGCCGTTCTCAAATAAATTGGGACTACAACCTGACTATCAAAACTGTTAAACAGGATGTCCTCTACAAAACACGGGCCTTCCGCCATTTGAAAACATAAATTCACAAATTCATTTACACAGTCAATTAATTCTTGTATACCTACCGCGGACGCCTCGAATAAAATCAACAAAGATATTTGTACTGTGCACCACTAAGAGCTTCCTGTCGGCATGTTTGGTTGTTACAACAATATTTAGCCAAGAACCATTCAGAGGCGGAACAAGGCACGGTCAGAACAATAGTACACACATACAGATATAGCGCCTATAATCCCTTGCGGGGTAGGCAAAGCGTAAACGTCTGCAAAAAGCTGACATTCATGCCACGTCTATGTCTTAAATATTTGAGGGTCAAGCCGTAAAAAACGAACATTTACGTCACGTCTGACAAACATTTGAGGGTCATTAGAAAATTGTGAATTAGGGCAGATTGTCAGCCCATCGCCTAAAGTTGCAGTATACATGTCACTTCGAGTCACCCGACCTACGGGAAACAAATTGGGTGATGCTATTCTAAAACGACATCACAAGGCAAATATAGAAGCTTAGCTGGGTAGAAAGTTATTTCTAATAAACCTACAATCTACATTTTATTTCAACATCAAAGTAAAAGGTTCTGTTGAAGTATTGACTTAGCAATAAATTCCAGGTAAATCACAGTTGACAGCTGTCAAATAGCACTTTTAAATTGGCTCAACTACAGTGCCATTGCACCTTTTACAACCAAGCAAACTTTGTAGCGGTAACAAATCTAGACCTAGACTTAAACCAGATCTAGATACTTTAATGTCTGTATCGAGCCAATCTGCCAATATAATAATCCCTAATACATTGCTTGGAGTGTTTACTCTGAGTGGCCGGGTGCCCGAGGGCCGGTGGTTAGCGGGTACCAGGTTCGAATCTCGAAATTTGTAGTGTTGTTAACTCATTTAATTTATAGCCGTTGAAATGTTTCTGTTAAATTGTTATATTGATGGCCCCGCGGTTAGGGAGGTAGGGTTGGCAGGTTGGGAAAGTGTTTTTGATAGTGTAGTCACGACGAAAACATTTTGAAACTTTAAAAATAATCCGAGTAAAAAAGTTAGACGCGCTTTTAAGCAGTAGTGTTCAAAATATTTTTGTATACAATTTGACGCTGTCGAAAAGCTTAAACCACTTCTAACGTTTTTGTAATAAGACCGAATGTAGCATGACATGATAGGTATAATTAGACCTCAGCTTTTTATTAACTCTGCTGGAACTGTAAGTACTTGAAAGGTATGGATGGTAGTAGTTATGTATATTTTATTGGTACACTACCGTTAGACACGCTAAGCAAAATGATAATTAAAAATCTTATTTATGAATTTAATATATAAGAAGAATCTTTTAGAGGTTGTTAAATACTTACAGTACTTCTAGGTAGGTATTTGATGTCAAAATATCATAGATCAACTTAGACGGCTTACACGCTTGTCGTCGGTCGCTGCGTAATTTTACGCACCGTAACTCATGCGTCTGCCAGACGAAAGGAAGTGTGAATTCCGATCTTATTCCCATACGAATACGGCTATGATTACGGATGCATACATTACGTACCGTAGCCGTATTTGTATGGGAATATCTTTGAAAATCGCAGTTTCCTTTCGTTTGACATGTGAAAAGAAAAATGTGCAACGAAAAGTGGGTGAACTTGACTTATTCAAATACCCAACGTAGTTTTTATTTAATTTCAAATACCTACTTAAATATTTAGATCAGAGATAGCTGTAAGAGATTTTTTTAAATAAGCTGACCTGTTGTGTATTATTCTATAAGTTATGTCCTTTGTGTTATATTTTGTACAATAAACGATTCAATAAAATAATAAGTAAATAATATTTTTATCTCGATTAAATATAACACTAAGTATTAAGTTGTCCTGTTGTGTCGTTATTCTTGGTATGTATTTATTTTGTAATGTTTTACATACATACATACATAAATCACGCCTATATCTCTTACGGGGTAGGCAGAGTGTTAACGGCAGTAAAACGGATATTAACACCACGTCTGACAAAAGTTTGAGGGTCAATCAGATAACTGTGACAAATTGTCAGCCCATCGCCTAAAATTGCAATACACACCCTCAAGTCCCTTAGTCATCTCTTACGACTCGCATGGGTAAGAAATAGGGTGATGCTATTCTGAGCCGGCATCACACGGCAAATTTAAGAAACCTATTTAATTATTTAGATTAGTTTTTTTATCTTGATTTATTAAAACACTGACAGCCCTACAAAATAGCCCCGCCTTTTAGCTCCAGAACTCATGCTTTAAGGCGAAGTGGGAGCCAATTTGAGCTCAACACCGCACACAAACACACACCAACACACACAAATATACCGCAGTGCACACAGACTCACGTTAAAACGTGTAATTACGAGTCTTGTTTGTACTGAAGAGCTTTAAAGATACTTTTTTTAAAGACTGTTTGAATTAAATGCATTTGTGAGGTGTCTAGTTTAGTTTTGATGAGGAAGAGGTAGAGGAAGCAACAAGCTTAAATTCGGATGACGATTTATTAATGAGGAAGAGGATTCAACTTAGACAAAAGTGATACAACTTAACTACGTATTTTCAACGCACCGTAACGCATGCATCTGTCTAACGAATGGAAATTCGTACATCGGAGCGTAACGGATGCGTCTGTCAAGTAACAGACAGGCGTTACGGTGCGTTAAAAATACGCAGCAACGGACGAAAAGTCTGAGAACTACCTAACCCTCTACCGAGCGCTAAAATGTTGCTCCCTATCATTAACATATTTTTTACTCTTTTACGAAGCCAAGTCTAAAATCACGTTCGAAAATGTTGACCCGGCAACTACTAGCCTCGGGGCAAATTCATTAGATCATTATTTTATGGCCCCCAAATGTGGCCCTAAAGCCTATTATTTAGGCATTATTTGGGGCCAATATAGACCCAATTACGGTGTTCGTCGAATGCTTGAGATATGATTTGTGGGGATTAAGAAGGGTAATCTAAAATCCATAGTATAACGAATGTGGAAGTTAGTTTGTTTGTTACTCTTTCATTGTGAAACAGAAGCGAATAAGCTTGAAGCGATTTTTTCGAAAGATAATCTAGGGGCTAGAATCATAGGAATTCCACGGGAATTTTTTTTTGGTGTATTTGTGTATTATCTTATCTTTTATCAACTAGGTTGTATTTATTTATTATTTATGTATATTTGATATAGAGTTAACCTTGATATCTTTAATAGTCATTTAAAAGTACTGTGGTTTACCTGCAAATTACATACCCTCTGAATCTCTCAAAGGTTGACTGGAAGAGGTCTCTTAGAGGGAAAAGTCTTTACTAGTATTGTAAATTTGTTTTGTGGTACATTAAAGTGAATACAAAAATATGTCACGCTTATATCCTTTTCGGGGTAGGCAGAGCGTAAACCGTCGTAAAAACGGGCATATACGCCACGTCTAACAAACGTTTGAAGGTCATTTAGAAAATTGTGTATCACTATAGTGACATGTTGTCAGCCCATAACCTAAAATTGAAAACATACATACATACATATATTTAGACGCATGAAAATAGGCGGTTTTCCATTTCGATTATTTGCAGATGCTTTTGTTCATACTTACCTATTGGTTCTACGTTTTGTACATGTTTGTGTTTGTTCTAAGAGATATTTCAAACATTTTTTTAATTGCGTCAAGATACTTTTAATAGATTTCGCGGTTCTACTACTTGTTGTCCGTCGCTGCGAATTATTTACGCATGCGTCTTTCAGATGAAAGGCAATTGCGAATGCCAATCTTATTCCTATACAAATACGGCGACGGTGCATAACGTAAACGAAACTCGCAATTTTCTTTCGTCTGACAGACGCATACATTAAAAATAGTGCACAATTCGACTAAATAACAAGCAAAGTTTGCGCACGGGACTAGTTCAAAACCAACTTGTTTTTCATATAAATTCATTAGTTTCGTTTGGTGGGCGTATTTCGAACAGTGGCTTGACTCAATAATGGTCTGAATTCAAATTAACGGGGTATTTAATTACTTTTCTAATTTATATTCTTTGGTTGGATTTTTTGCGATGGCTTTGCTAAGAGAACAAATTTCATTTCTATTTTAAATGCGTCAGTTGTGTTTTGTGTCGATCACAAACTGTCGATAGATTGCCGTGTGATGCCGGCTTAGAATAGCAACACCCAATTTCATTCCCGTGGGAGTCGGAAGGGGCGACTAAGAGACTCAAGTGTTTCATGTGTATTACAATTTTGGGCGACAGGCTGACAAACTGTGACTGTAGTGATCCACCGGCCTTCAAATAGCCGTAAATGTCAGTTTTTTGCAATCGTTTGTAGCAATGCGACCTCCGGGCATCGCACTATTTTGTCAACACTGTCCACCACCAACTTCTATCTCATCTTTCACATTTGAAGTTTGAATCGCTGTCGTTCCAAGACGCCATATTTCCAGGAGATCAGGCAGCCTAAAGTAAAGCTGGTGACGGGCTAGTGCCCCCAGTGTTTATTTGTGTACACAGTGTGTTTTATAAGTTACCAGTGTGACCACCACATACAAGCCCTCGAGCTTATCAGTGGTGAAGTGCCCACATAAACTATCTGGAATACTGATTTGAACCCTTAGAGGTAAGTCGTCTGCCTCGGCCTTATTTAGTTCCAGACCTTTGTTAAATAGTCCGTAAACATTGTAAATAACATTTCTAATCAATGTACATTTTCTAGGGTTCTTCCCCCCCATATTAAATCACCATTGAGTCCATCCAAAACACGAGTTTCATTGCCTACACTGACGAGTGTCGCGGCGACGTGACACGTTTACGCTCTGCCTACCCCGCAAGGGATAATAGGCGTGATATGTGAATGTATGTATGTAATATGATATCTTCAGACGCTCGTAATGGGTAATCTTCAAGTGAAATACTCTGATACCAGGGTTCGTCGGGTCGTTAGACGACCCGGTGCCCCACACGAAAAGAAGAAGAAGAGTGTAAGTACTTAGATGGCGCTGAGCTAAACTGAAAAGGTGTATTTCCATAGAAACGTATATAAATAAATGAAATGTATTTATGACTCAAATGTTAAAATTTCAACTAACCTCAACGCCATCTGGTATGATTTTATAAAGAAAGCTCGAGAACTGTCAGATAATTGAAATTGAAAATCTTTATTCAATGTAGGATAGTATAGTACCTACACTTATTGACGTCATGATCCGACATTGTAAAAAAAAATGTATATAACACAATTTTCTTTTTTATAACAATTTTGTAATGTCCTAATAGAAAACCGGCTCGGTCCAAAAGTCCCCATTAAAGCGAAAATTACTTTAAAAAAATCTTTATAACTAAAACTTTCTACAATATAAACTTTAAAATCTACCATTGGCGCCGGCTGTTACAAAAAAAAACCAGTACATAATGTACGTACAGATACTTAGTCTCGAGGTATGTAAACGCCGATGTCCTGTACTTATAAGCCATCATTAGGCCCGCGTGTAATGCCAGCCCCTTGCAAGCACGAACTGTAGAGACCGTCAGCAACGAAAATATCTTCAATCTTCTCGACCCGATGAACTTTGGTATCAGAGTTCTTGAATCACCTGTTATTTCTAGACTACATGCGTAACGACCAAAATTTCCGTATTAACTACCTTTGCAAACTGTAATGCTGTGATTTTCAAATTACTTTAACATAATATGTGCCAATTTTTAGAATGACCTTCAAACGTTTGTTAGACAAGGCGTAAATGTCCGTTATTTAAAGATGTTTACACTCTGCATACCCCGCAAGGAATAATGGCGTGATATATGTGTGTTTGTAATAAGTGTCTGAGATTCGGACACTAAGCAAAAATGTGTCGCATTTCACACCAAACATGTAGATGTTGTGGTGATTTGGGGCACTCTACGATGGAATGTTCGAAATAGCACGATAAACCAAAATGTTGAAAAACGTAATTTAATAACAAAACTGTTTCTTTTTCTACAAATTTAAGAGTCAAATTCTTGCCAGTAGAGTACTTACAAAAATTTTGCTCATGTAAATCATTAGTTCCAGAGCTGTCCTACCAAAACGAATTCCTAATACAGGCGAATCCTAACTCAGAAGGTACGTTTTAAAGCTTTATTTGCTTATCGTAGTAAGGGCGTGTCCACATACCCCTTGCGCGGTATTACGGCGCGGCATTAACAAATATTTAACCGTGTTTGTTGCACGGCGCAGATTCGTTGGGAAATAAGCGCGTCTTTCGCTAAACACACACAATCACTTGGATCTTTATCTGGTTAGTGAATCAGATTAAAAATTCTTGATTTTTGAGGTAATCCTTCTGAGTTTTCGTGGTATGGTGATGCTTCTTATAATACCCTTTATATAGGGCGACATTTTACTACAGGTCGATAGGGAAAACTCGAGAAGTGCTAGTGATAAGAAACTACTTTCCTCAAGGAACAAAATAATAATAATTCTTTTTGGGTCAAAATATAAAGAAAATTATTTGAACCTGCCTATAATACAAAATGACTTGGTTGGCTAGTATATTTTGAATGGGAGGGCCAAACTTTTTCATTAATATTTTGATCTATATTTCTTGTGGAGAGTTGTTCCTTATCACCAGCCCGTCCTGAGTTTTCGCTATCGGTCACTTGTAAAATTTCATCTTTTGTATTTTGAGTTGTCGTGTAAGGGTTGAACTAGATGCGTGAGCTTACAAAATAACTCTCTATCTAACTAAGACACACACATATCACGCTTATTATCCCTTACGGGATAGGCAGAGCGTAAACAGCCGTTAAAACTGACATTAACGCCACGTCTGGCATATATTTGAGGGTCATTCGGAAAACTGTGTATCGCCATAGTGACAGGTTGTCAGCCCATCGCCTAAAATTGCAATACACACCCTCAAGTCCCTTAGTCGCCTCTTACGACTCCCACGGGAAAGAAATGGGGTGATGCTATTCTAAGCCGGCATCACACGGCATAACTAAGAACATGGAAAACCTCTTTTCCTTTGCCGTGCGATTCCAGCTAAGAATAACATCACCTCAATTCTACGCGTGGGTGACGTAAAAAAGCGACTAAGAAATTAATTCATCCAGGGAATAGGCTGCAACGTTCCCTGTGTATGCAACATCTTGCACTGCGCTTGCCAAGCGTGAGTAAGGCGATAGTCTCGAGTAGAGGCACGCCCATGTCCAACAGTGGACTGTTGTGGCTATTAATGTAAACTCTTTTCTTTTGCGCAGTCGGGTGAGGGCCAAACGAGGTGCGCTCACAAAATAAACGCACGCGCATAATTGGGGGCCGAACAAATTTCCATTGATATTCGGACAAGGGCTGGGAACAATTAGAGGAGCAACTATAGGATTGAATACAGAACCTCAAAACAACACTGCAAGTATTTCAAACGATGTCAAATCCAATCATTTATTTCTAAGTAGGAATTTACATGATTCTCTTTTAGAAAGTCAAATCTACATAACATAACATAATACAATAAATAAAGAATAGTAAACTTACAGTAATGTATAAAAACAAATACATGTCAAAGTTTAAACCTATGTCAAATTCATGTTTAAATATGATCTATCACCCATGGATGATCCAACCTATGAAATAGCCGAACCCCTTTGGGATCGTCGCAACGGAATTTAGAGGTGAGGTTTTTTGACCAGACTTTTATCTTTCATACTAAAATGGAATACGACGTCCATACTACGAGGAGGGAGGGGGAGGGGGTAAAAAATAAATAAAAAACCACTACTAACTATTTATTACAAATGAAATTATTTGCGTCACGTTATTTGTGGACGACTTCTTTCTCCTAACAACACCGGTCGAAAACACTTGAATATGCTGTACAAAATTGCTTGTTCGGCAAATTTATTGACCAATATTGCTTAGAGGAGTTGTTTAGTTTTATTTGTATTTTGGCTGGTTTGGTAAGTCCCTTGAAGTATTTGTTTTTTACTTATATGCTATGAGTAAGGACACCGTTAAAGACTTAAGTCTTGCAAGGAAGAAGTCCAAAAACTTGATCAGAGATAAGCTTTTACAGTGAGTACTTGCTTTTTTATTCTTTTCTACAACACTTTCTTGATTTATATTTAAATAAACTAAAAAACATTGCCAAAAATAAGAGTGGGAAATAATGCTCTCTATGGAAGATCATAGAAGATAGATTGTGACAATTTTGTCATCTTTTCGCATTCGCTCAGAATCAATGATTCTTGTTCCTATTGTTTCCAGCATCCGTTGCTTCCAGACATTCGTGCTGGGAAAAAAGTACAAAATTATCGATGAAATGTGTACGGAGGTCGATATTCGCCTCTCTTCACGGCTTTACCACCTTTCTTTTACCTCTTACTCACTCTTATGTTTAGAGACATAAGATTGATATTGCAATAGAATGAGTGAATTTTTAAGTTGGCAGAAATATAATGGGCCACTTACAGGCTTCGCAAATTGTGCAGAATTGCATCGAGTTAAACAAGGTGTCAATTTGGCAGAGTTATGAAAGCAGCACTTCTGAGAACTATTTGTTTTAAACCCATGTTGGATTTTGCACTTCAAGCGCGATGGAATCGAAACTCTGGCGTCATGAAATGTTTTATTGAATAAAGAATCCTTATAAAGTCCGATTGTGATTGGTTTATATTAATTGTTTTTTTGGTTTATTTTGATTGCGATTGGTTGTGCGAGATTTGAAGCGTGAATTTTGAATTGGCGAAGTTAAATGGTTTTTATTGATGGAGTTTTTATTGGAGAAGTAAAGTGTTGAAATAATTAAATGATTAAATTTTTCACTCGACTTTTATCAAAGTGTATTACTAACCAATCCTAAAGGTTTTTTTTACTAAGTCATTTACTAAATAAGTGAACTTTATTTTTCATACGCCATTTCGGAAGCCATTTTTTTTAAAACGTTCTTGCTACTTTATACAACGTGCATGCAAAATACATACAAAAAACAATTACTTATCCTATTTTTTGCAACTATAACACAGAATGCAACCATAGACGAACTACAACTTTTACATACTATAATTACTAAATTTCATTGATTCATAAAACCATTCATCGATAACAACTTATGATATCGATAAAAGCTAATTAATATTCATCGACATGTCCCATCTCTAGAAAACCGATCGTGATTTATATCATATCATTTATGTTTAAAATATTTCTTTAACCGCATAATTAGTTGTTATTAATACTGTAAATAATATAGTTAAATCGCCTCCAGACAGTATTGATACAGCCATGGCAAATTGTATTTCATTTCTTTTTATAATTCGTTCAATTAGTGATGATCTGTGACGGGTTAGTGTGGATTAAATAAACACTTTTTTAATGGAAAACATAATTAAAAACTGAACTGATTTAAGTTAGAAACTAGGTGATTTATTGAAAGCCTCTTTTATCATCTAAAGAATGAAAAATCACTGGTATACCAACCATAAATGTTATTCTACCTACCTACATGTGTAAAATAGTTAAGTTTAGATAAAAAAAATAGTTTGTGATTATCATCATATATTCATATCATTCATAATTAACCACGAGTCTACGAGTTGAATGTAAATCTTCTTTGGTTTCTATATTAGGTAATAGTTATTTTATATTTTTAAGTGTATATTGACAGCTGTCATAGGTCATTGTAGTCAAGCTTACAAAAAACTTAGTTTGGATTTATCACCATATAATTCATAATTAACCACGAGTCCACGACTTGAATATAAATCTTCTTTGGTTTCGATATTAATAGTTCTTTTATACTTTTAAGTTTATTGACAGCTGTCATAGGTCATTTTATATTGAACATAATAGGTATAATTGTAGGTTGTGTGTTTTTCCCGGTGTTTACCTAATATCGAAGACAATAAGTTATATTTAATTACATGGTAACATTTTTATATGCTGAGCAGAAATTTGTAATTGGCTAGTTTAAACCCACATTGAGTTATACGTGTTAATCTTATTAAAATACTTAACAGTTTTTTTTAAGAAAATTGTGTAGGCAAAAGATGATTTACTATTTTGGATTCCTTGTTCTCGTGAATATTTCAGTAAAAAGGAATTAAAATTTGTAAGAGTTCCCTTGCTATTACAAAAATAGACAAGGTTTAAGGTGTTTGACAACGTCATACGTATGGAGAAAGAGTCAAAACACTGTCACTAGGCGCGTCTAACTTTTTATTGTAACACCGTTCAAGTTTGGTAAATAAATATACGAGGAATCATTTACTTAAGTCTATTCAGAGAAAATTGAAGATAATTTTAGTTCCAGAAAAATGCAACTTTAAAAACAAGTGACATTATAAAAACTCTTGTTTCATATAATTTTATGAATCAACACCACTTATTTTAACACCTATTTTGAATGTCGTTTAATAATCTTTAAACGTCTCACTTTAAGAAAAAATAACTATAATTACAACCTGTGACAATACAAGAATGTTGTACCTACTTAATTGTTATAAGGTGGTTCTCCCACGTGTCACCCGTCACTGCGTATTTTATACGCACCGTAACGCATGCGTCTGTCAGACGATAGGACATTGCGAATTCCGATCTTATTCCCATGCAAATACGGCTGCGGTGCGTAACGGATGCGTCTGTCAAATACGCATCAACATAAAAACCACTTAGTGAGCATAATTTATGCGTCATGTGATTGATACCATGCAGAAAATCAACAGCCCATTTTGTCACATATTGATCTACATTAAAATCTAGATAAAAAAAATTGATCTACATATAAAAAAATATAAAAATATCACGCCTTACGCTCCTTTACGTAATGGTATATATACCTCTATTAACATACATACATACATATATCACGCGTATAATCCCTTGCGGGGTAGGCAAAGCGTAAACAACCGTAAAAACGGACATTTACACCACGTCTGACAAACACTTGAGGGTCATTCTGAAAATTGTGTATCACCATAGCGTCAGGTTGTCAGCCCATCGCCTAAAATTGCAATACACACCCTCGAATTCCTTAGTCGCTTCTTACGACACCCACGGGAAAGAAATGGTGTGATGCTATTCTAAGCTAGCCTCACACAGCAGACCACCACTATTATAACCACTGTACATATTTATAAATTTTTTGTTATATAACATTATCGCCTAAAAGAGAGGAAGTACTTTGGCATCAAAAACTCAAATCTGCTCGTATGAAGACCCTATTAACTTTTCTTTACCCTAAAGGGCTCGGCGCAGACACATTAAACTGCGTCCATACTCTTCCCAAATCATGCCCAATTACCCCTTATGTTGGTAATTTGCAAATACTGCCAACACTGGGGTAATTTCGCGAAAAAACCAATATATTTACCCCCTTTTTGGGAGAAATTCGACCTTAACGTTAAAAAATTAAGGCCTTCGCGATTTGCATGCGCAATTCAGTCATTACCAAATACCTTTTTAAAGGCGTTAAACGACTTTCATCCTTATATCGATAAGTTAAGGTTGAAATTGCGTCGTCACGGTTTTATCTGTAAACATTTATGTTAGTGAGATGCCATTATTGAATTTACTTTATATAATAACGGTTAATCACTGGAAAGTATCGATGCTGCCTTGTTACTGAGAGGACTAGTGTTGGGAATTATCGATAAAATATCGATAATCACTCATTATTCATAATAGCCACAACAGTCCAATGACATGCACCTCGTCTACTGGGAGGGTGCATAGTTGTCTGGCTGTCAGCCCATCGCCTAAAATTTGGAATACACATGTAACCGTTCTTTAGTCGCCCCGTACGACGCCCACGGAAAAGAAATGGGCTGATGCTATTCTACGTTAACATCACACGATGCATTTCACATAGCCATAATAATCGATATTTTCAATAAAATGCAAAAACACCGCAAGTTGAGAAACGTCCTTACACCAAAGTATAACCATAATTTTCATCAAACACTAAAAAAGCTTATCGTAGAGGACGAAACTCATAAACGAGTTGTAAGACACTTATGAGACCGATGCCTTGCAGATTAGCTTAATTATTTTAGATAAGGCAGATTAGATTAAGGCAGAATATTTTATCTGAAGAGCTGAATCGAAAGCGAAACAATTGCGTTCTTATATTGCAAATACACTTTTCGTCTTTCCTGCTCTTTCACCAGTTCAGCCTAAAATCTGAACTAAACTACATAAACACAAAAAATTAAGATAAGTTGTCCTCAACTCTTCTCCTAGAAATGGGAGCACCATATCATCTGGTATCCCTTGTGCAGAGCTTGTATCGGAATGGAAATAGCAAAGTCCGCGTGAATGACCTATTGTCAGAGTCCTTTAAACCTCAGAGAGGTGTTAGACAGGGGTGCATTTTATCGCCTCTCCTCTTTAATATATACGGCGAGTACATTATGAGGAAAGCACTGGATAATCGGGAGGGAGGCATAACCATAGGCGGATTAAAAATCAATAATCTTCGCTACGCTGACGACACAACTTTATTTGCGGCTTCCGAAGAGGAGATGGCTGAACTGATTCAAATAGTTGAGCATGAAAGCCGAAACCTGGGTCTTAGTATTAATAAAGACAAAACAAAAATCATGATTGTTGACCGAGGCAACAAACTCAACCCAAGTACTGCTTTAGATACTTTCGAGAAAGTGAATCAGTTCGTTTATCTAGGATCTATGCTGAGTAACCAGGGTGGCTGTGAAACTGAAGTCAAGAGACGAATCCAGATGGCAAAGGGCGCTATGGCTAAGATGACCAAGATATGGCGCGACAGAAACATCTCTCGACAAACCAAAGTGCGGTTGGTCAAGACATTGGTATTCTCAGTGATGTTATACGGCGTAGAATCCTGGACACTTAGAGCGTCTGATAGAAAAACTATAGACGCCTTCGAGATGTGGTGTTGGCGGAAAATGCTCGGTATCCCCCCTGGACTGCGAAGCGCACAAATGTTTCTATTCTTAAAGAACTTCGCATTACCACAAGATTGTCAACTATATGTCTGCAGAGAATACTTTCTTACTTTGGACATGTTGCTCGTCGCGAAACTGATAGCCTAGAGAAGCTTATGATCACGGGGAAGATAGAGGGAAAAAGATCACGCGGGCGCTCTCCATCACGCTGGTCTGATCAAATAAAAAATCTTACGGGTCTATCCATCAATACTGCCTTAAAACATGCTGAAGACAGAGACACATGGAGGAATATTCTGAAGAATCTGGAAGAAGGGAGTCTATGCAGACACGACCTTCAGTAATGAAGAGACGAACGAAGAGAGTCCTCAACTCTTATATTTGACAAAAAATTCTAGATTCAATAAATTGTACATAGTCGGTATGTATAGAAACATGAGAGATGACGTTTTCAGTTTTTGTTTCTTATCATAAAATTTGGCAAATCAGGTTTTATAAATAGTATCCTATTTGTATTGATTGAATTTAATTTCATCGATAAAATTATCGACATTTTCCCACCCCTATCGCCTCTGGCGCTCATCGCGGGGCGTGCCTCATATCCCCCCATAATTCATGGCTGCATGTTTAAATAATCGACACTCGAGCACACCACTACTCATACTCATTTATCGATATATCTGTTGCAGGAATACATCCAAATCAGTTATTTTGATGAATTCCTGGCAATTAGGCTAAAAGCCAGATTATGGCAAAAAGACTTTATTCGGTCATACATATTATTATATACTATATTGAGCGATTCCACGAATTTGAGAAACATCTGACTTTGTTCAGTATAAAAAACAAAACTTTTATGTGTGTGGGACACCGAGTCGATGATTAACCCGATGAATCCTGGTGTCAGGGCTATTTAACTACCTACTTCTACTAGTAGGCCCATAACAAGGTTGCGTAACGACCGCCGTCTAAGTAACCATAGCGCCAACCGGGACCAACGGCTTAACGTGCTTTCCGAAGCACAGAACCATTTTTATTATGTTGCATTGCATTGCATGCATTTTACAGTAGCGTCGTATACAATGATGTAAATTCTGAGTATAACTTATTGATGAATTACTAAACTAATTGAAAATTATCAACGAATGGATCTGTGTAGGATGATGACGGAACGAAATTCACGATTTCACCCGTTCCGGCTTTCGGACAAATTCCTAGGAATTTAGTCAAATTACTGTTTTGTCTTTATTCCTGCAACATATTGATATCCAAGTCCTTTTAATTACCGTCCTGAGAAATTATCCTTTAAATCACACTTAATTGCTGAGTTAGTGAAACGGTTTTCGATATTCTATAATTGCTTTTGTCAGTTTTTTTTAAGATTGAACTGCTTTAGATTAGGCGTGGGAGGAGGCAGTGTTAAGTGGGCTCAGTGGTCTAGTAGTTTGTGACTCGGCACTCAATTGACGGCCGATGTGGAGTGCGAGTGCCTGCGGCGAAAAGGGTTTGGGTTCGATTACCGGTGGGGCACTCACAACGTTGATATTATCATGTTAAGAATTTGTTTCCAGTCTGGTTAGGACATGGCAGGCCGAACCGCCTGATTGTCCGTAAGAAAGATGGTTCAGTGGTTTGGATGGCACGTTAAAACGTCTCGGTTGCTGTCTTTACACAACCATGACAGAGGCTAGTAGTAGACGGTTGAAAATCTCTGACACGAGGGTTCATGGGGTCCTTCGTCGATTCAGTGTCCCACACAAAAATAAAAAAAGGAGCAGTTGGAGAATAGAAGATTCAATTCTCCTTGATGATTTGTTAGCTATGTTTCTTAATCTGATACACACACACACATATCACGCCTATAATCCCTTGCGGGGTAGGCAGAGCATAAATGGCCGCATGAAACGGACATTTACGCCACGTCTGCCAAATATTTGATGGTCACCCGGAAAATTGTGTATCACCATAGTGACAGGTTGTCAGCTCATCGCCTAAAACTGCAATATACACCCTCGAGTCCTTTTGTCGCCTCTTACGACTCCCATGGGCAAGAAATGGGGTGATGCTTTTCTAAGCCGGTATCACACGGCATACATTCTTAATCAGATACTGGGAATAAAGGCTATAGCACTGTGGATTTTGTTTTCGAAACCGGATTCTCTTATTTTTTTACCCTTGCAATGCCAGCGACACTCCACTGTCATTATAATACTACTTTGATTTTCTATACTTCAAACTGTAAGCAGAATACAAAATGACCAAAACTGTCAAACTGACACGCCATTGATACACAACTGAAACGATTTTTATTTAGCAGACTTCGGGCCCATGATGCATTACTTATTCAGTCGGGAATTTTGGATTATAATATAATTATAAAATCGACTTGCTCTCGTTTATTCTTGTCCAGGAAGCAACCTCTATTACTAAAGCCATTACCGTGTCGTATCTTTAACAAACAAATAAGTATCTGTGTATATCTATGGTGTATATTGTGTAACTGAAGTGGCAGTGGGCTGGGCACATTTGTCGCAGAACCGACGGACGGTGGGGTAAGCGGGTTCTCGAGTGGGGGCCACGCCTCGGCAAGCGTAGTGTTGGACGACCTCTGGCCAGATGGACAGATGACTTAAAGGAGTGACTGGGTGGCGAAAACGGAAATCGTGCCCTATGGCGTACCCTGGGGGAGGCCTACGTCCAGCAGTGGACTGCAATAGGCTGATGTTTGTATGTTTTTGAGTTGTGCAAACTCAAGAAAATATTAAATAAGTACCTATTCATGTAATTCTACTTGTGACCAAAACCGAAAACTAAGAACGGGCTGGTGATAAGGAACAATAGGTTAAAATATACAACAATATATTGAGTTTCCATGTACACATATTGCAGTCCACTGCTGCACGATCTCTCGTTTGCGATAACCAGGTCGTCAGAGTATCTGGTCGGCAATTTTGTATGGGAGGTAATTTTTTTTTATTTTTTTGACCTTTGTTCCTTTGGGAAAGTTGTTGCTTATCTCTAGCTCGTCTTGGTTTTTACTATCAGTCACTTGTAAAATTTCAACCTATATAATCAAACATGTAGTCTAAACTACTCAACAATCAAAGTTAACTACCTATTTAACTATTACTTTAAATATCATTTGCTTGTTAACAGCAATTTAAACCGCCGTTTAACTACCACTAAACCATTGTGGGTTCTCGTTTGGATAAAATTTCCTGTGATTCGACAAATAGTACTTGATTGGGGTTATTTTTTTTATAAAGTATGAACGGTCTTTATAAAGACATCAACGCATGCGGAAGCTCAGATTTGTATAATAATTATAAATACATACATATATCACGACTGCAACTCTTGCGGGGTAGGCAGAGCGTACGCGGCGATAAAAAAAGAACATTTATTCGCCACGTCTGACAAACACTTGACGGTCATTCAGAAAATTGTAAATCACCCTTGACAGATTGTCAGTTCATCGCCAAAAAGTGCAATACACATGTATGTAACCCTCGACAACATACATACCTACACATATCACGCCTATAATCCCTTGCAGGGTAGGTAGAGCGCAAACAGCCGCAAAAAACTGTCATCTACGCCACGTCTGACAAATATTTGAGGGTCATGCGGAAATTGTGCATCGCCATAGTGACAGGTTGTCAGCCCATCGCCTATAATGGGATGGAAATGGGGCGATGCTATTCTAAGCTGGCATCACACGGCATACCCTCGACAACCACAGGAAATAAATGGGGTGATGCCAAGCTGGCATCACACACTTGCGTCGACAGAGCAGTAAAATCAGCTGATCGCCAACTTCGTATGGATTTGGAGATGAGTCAAAGAGTATTTTAGATAAATTGAAAACTTTTTACACTAGTTGTACGTTAATATATTTTTAACTAGATTTCCGCCCAGCGGTTTCACCCGCTACCACTCATTTTCCCGTGGTAATAGTTGTTTTTCTGCGGTAAAAAGTGGCATATGTGTTATTCCAGGTTATACTCTACCTGTGTTTCAAACATCCAAATCGGACCAGCCGTTTGAGCGTGGAGAGGTAACAAACATACATGCACACACACAAACTCTCAGATTTATAATATTAGTACGGATTAAACTATAAAGTGACCGGTTTCGTTACAACATCATCAGGCAGAATATGAATTCCATCAAGAAATCACAACACAAAGTGTAACATAACCACAAATAATATTTGTTTTATTTTTAGATTACATTATTTTTTGTGAGTTTTTCCTGCTACGATCCTATTTCCAGTTTTCAGTACTGTTCACTATTAATACTCTATGTAATAAACCTTTTAATAATAATACGAGTAGCTTTTTTAAGCCGTTGTGAATTAGAATATCATCACCCCATTTCTTTCCCGTAGGTGTCGTAGGAAGCGACTAAGGGACTCGAGGGTGTCATGTGTGTTACAATTTTAGGCGACGTGCTGCCAACCTGTCATTATAGTGATACACGATTTTTCTGATGAAAAGGCTCTCAAATATTTGTCAGACGTGGCGATAGCGAGCGTATTTTAAAACTATGCACGCACTACCTGCCCTGCAAAGTATAAAGGCGTAATATGTGTATTTATGTATGTACACATACATACATACACATATCACGCCTTTAATCCCTTGCGGGGTAGGCAGAGCGTTAACGGCCGTTCAACGGATAACACCACGTCTGACATAAGTTTGAGGGTCAATCAGATAACTGTGTGTCACTATAGTAACAGGTTGTCAGCCCGTCGCCTAAAATTGCAATACACATCCTCGTGTCCCTTAGTCGCCTCTTACAACTCCCACGGGTAAGAAATGGGGGTAATGGTATTCTAGGCCGGCATCACACGGCAAAGTTATGTATTTATGTATGTATATGTGTCCTTAGAAGAAAATTACTTTTACATTGACATACAGAATAGGTAGGTATATCACCGCTAGTGTGGGTTGACACCGTGGTTGACACTTACGCCTACGCAAGCGCAAGTACAAACAATTTGACACATTCGATCCACCAATCCATGTATTTTTCATGCGTAGCACTTACATACATCTATCCCTTTCACTCCTACACAAAACAGATAGCACCATCTTCCTCTTTATCTAGGTTCAAAAATAGTTCCACTTGAAAGCTATAGTTGTCTTCTTCGCACGTGTATAATATACGTTTTGTTTGTTTTTAAAAGGTAATTTGTTTGTTTGTTTTTAAAGTGGTTTTGAGTTAGTACTTTGGCTTCGGACGTGGGTTTTGGTGTAACGAATGGGGCAATGATTTGTTCGTAGTTTTTTTTCAGTTGTTTTTAAAATATAATGCAATTTATGTTTATTTTTTATTATTTAATACCATTTATAAATATGTTCGTAAACACGATTGAAAAATAAGACAATGAGTGCCGGTATAAAAAAAATACTCGGCTGTAACTTTAAGAATAATATTTCCATGTGATGTCGGCTTAGAATAGCATCACCCCGTTTCTTTCCCGTGGGTATGGTAGTTGCGACTAAGGGACTCGAGGGTTACATGACAATTGCAGTTTTAAGCGATGGGCTGACAATCTGTTACGATGGCTAAACATAATGTACTTCTTCTTCTATATTTTCGTGTGGGATACGACGTCAACGAACGACCCGATGAACCCTGGTGTCAGAGTTTTTCAACCGCATTTTACTACTGTAGGCCTCTGACTTGGTTGTGTAATCTAGCTTATCTATGTTCTGAATAACCCTCTTATATTTATCAGACGTGGTGTAAATGTTTACCCCGCAAGGGATACAGGGGTGATATATGTATATAATGATACAAATAAAGTACTTATAGCTACAGCTATCTCTGTAAAACTAATCATGGTAATATATTAAAATCTTAACAAGTTTTCGTCTCAATAGCCAAGTAAAACGGTGTCATTACTCAAATATTGGCCTCAATTCGGGAAATAAATTCTCTTAACTTGTCTTAAATTAGCGCTGTCACTTTCCGTCGAATAGGTTTTAAAAAGAATTGGAACTAAGTCCTGTCATATTTAAAAGTGACAATGGGTTCTTGGCCATTTGTAGTTAATTTGAACGCCACTGTTTTCATCGTCGCCATCATCATCATAATCATCTTCATTGGCCTCACACGTCTGTGACAGATGATTTAATCAGTGTCTGAGGCAAGACTTTTAATGGCTGTATCACTGCCACTTCCCGTGTTGGTATCCGCGTGACGCGGGTGAAGTGTCTTCTCCACAGACACTGCGTTGCCTGGGACGCAATTATGGAAAACGCAGGGCTGCCCAGGACCTGCGCCACCCTCTCGGCCTTCCTGGCTGGATCCGCAGGAACAACTAGTCGATACGTGCGGAGCCAAGTCGGCTGCAGGAGCCTGCCGCGCGGTAGATCTCTGTCACACGCGCCCCCAGGAGACCCCGTTCCGGGTTTAATTATGGAGTTGGCCCCTCCAGGACCGTTGTGCTTGGGTCGGATTTATCCCTCGGTCGTTTCTTACGACTCCCACGGGAAGAGATGGGGTGGTGCTATTCTACTCTGCCGGCACCACGCGGCTCAATATTATTATTATTCGTCGCCATATTTTGACAGAAAACGCGTATTTTGCGTCAAATTATAATAAGACATGAGATAACTGACATTTATCCTATTAATTTTTAATTATATTTGATAGAAACTAACAACGCTTATTCAAGGTATGTCAAGATAATTTATTTCCCGAATTGAGGCCATTATAGACCAAAAGCCTGCGAGGACATTCTAGGATGTAACAAACGTAGAGTATACACTATCTTTAGGCATGTTGTGTAAGTGACAGAAATGTAATGCCGAGGTGCATTACTTTTTTTAATTAATGATATTAATAGCTGCTAGGTATAGTTTTGACAACCAGAATTAAATGGGAATTTTTCTAGCTAATGTTCAAGTGTATGTATGTATTAGCTATGTACTAATATAATTTTGATAAACAATTTACGATAACTTAAGATGAGGAAGAATTATATAATTTAGCCATTCTAATATCTTTGCTGGCTCTTGGTCTATAACAAGTTATTAAGTTGTGAACGAAACAAGTGAACGAGATAAGTTCTTAGCATTTGTACAGGTGAATGAGTTGTAATCATTAGTAAAGTTCCTCAAGGAGAAAGGTTGGATGTCTAATTATAAGGTTGAGATGAGTAATTAGAAATATACAGGCTGTATTTTACACGCACCGTATGAATTTCCGGTGTTTTGCCGGATGCGGTTTTTTGACGAATCTAGTTTACAAAATTCAAAAGGTAAATAAAATAAAACATTCGCAAAATAAGGAAATTCACAAAAATATACATAATTCTAACACCATAAGATCGGAAACTAATTTAAACAATAGTTTATATACCAACAATAAAAAGCAGCAGTTTATTTCAAAAAGGTTCATATACTTATTAGCCCAGTTAGTCTAGGTTGTTGTTTAAAAAATATTTATTTCGATTATTTTTGGCTTATAGTTTCTGGACCATTGGCAGAAAGCAATTTGTTATTTTGTGTCATTAAAAGGTATATGCTATAACACTTTCATTTGCACTGGGTTTTGCACGACGACAATACTGGTATATTTCACGGTATTTATTTAATAATAATTTGATAAATAAAACACTTTGAATGGAAAATATACGAAAAAAAATATACGAAAAAATATATAATAATTACGCAGAATATAATATGTGCTTTACAGACACACATAACAACGCAATCGTACGAAAAATAAGCTTTGAATTTTTGTAAGATACATATATACATAAATCACGCCCATATTCCTTACGGGGTAGGCAGAGCGTTAACAGCCGTAAAACGGATATTAACAACACGTCTGACAAAAGTTTGCGGGTCAATCAGATAACTGTGTATCACAATAGTGACAGGTTGTCAGCCCATCGCCTGAAATTGCAATACACATCTAACCCTCGAATCCCTTAGTCGCCTCTTACGACACCTATGGGTAAGAAATGGGGTGATGCTATTCTAAGCCGGCATCACACGGCAATTATATTTTGTAAGATGCCCTCAAATAATGCCAGTCGTACCGAAATATACATGGATATACATATTTAGTATAAGTACTCGTAATATAAATACTCATCACACTAATAAACCAAGCTCCGACGATGAAGCACTTTAGTTGTTTAAATTCTCCTTTATTTATATTAATTATGCGATCCAATTTATTCCGCGCTATAGCATAATTAGTTTACAACCAAATTGCTACCAATTCTACCGATGTGGTAAAATTGGTAGCAATCTACCGGCAACATTGGTAATTGGTTCGTTTATGGCAACACTGAGAGGGTTAATTTTTGATGCTGTTACGAATTGAGAAATTCTAGTGAGAGATAAAGTTGATGGTTGAATGTTATTTACTTTGAACGCTTCCCATCTTTAAGTGTGGGATACCAAGTCAACGAATAACCCAATGAACCCTGGTAACGGAGGTCACAAATTTATAATTCGATTACGGGATAATGAGTGAACGTTGTCTTTTTACTGTATCATTGCAAAGTTATGCCATAAAAAGGCCGTAAAAAGGCGGTCGCTAAATTATAATACACATTATACCCTCAATTCCCTTAGTCGCCTCTTATGACACCCGCGGAAAAGAAATGAGGTGATGCTATTCTAAACCGGCATCACACGGCAGCTCAGGATTGCTAGATTACTATTCGTAATAAACTTGAAGGCAGATTTCATCAAAACACTTTTAATAATGATACAAACAATTTCAAACCATTCACACACTCCTTATAAAAGTCTCCCACCGAATAAATCAACCGGTACGCATTACAGGCGATAATATATATCGATATCTATAATATATCGCTACGGCCGTATATTTGGTTGTATTGTGGTTCGATGTAATTAATTCATAAGATCCTTAGCACGCGAGGTGAGACTTTACAGATGTAGAGCTAAGAATGTGATCTTTATCTTACTTTTAGCAGGGTTTCCCATTCAAGAGATCGATACTGGTTTTTTGGTAGTTGTAGGAAACGTACATTAAGCTTGACACTGGCCGTATTGCCTTTCCCGGTAAATGCCATGTGATTTAAAAATTGGCGTAATTCTTCTTGTTTTTTTATTAATGATGGGTTTGCTCTTGACTCTAGTCTAGGTCATAGGACATAGACAGAGTCTAAGACGGAGCGAGCTCACCCAGAAGAAGCCTGTTCACTCTTACTTTGAAGAGATTAGGGTTGTATGCGTTTGGAAACACAGACGCAGGTAGTGAGTTCCACTCTTTAGCAGTGCGCATTATAAGTGATGACTGGATGACTGATTCTTCTTGATCATCAAGCGTATTGAGTAAATTTGTGCAATATAAAATAAGTTACTGTCTACCGAATGAGTCTTCCTGTTGTAGGTAAGCTGTTAAGGATTCTATCAGTAGTAGGTAACTGTATGAAAAACTAGTTTCTGCTGAACCCTTTTATAGAGTGGAGTTACAAGAGACGACTATATCTCCATCTATTAGGCTCTTCAAGTTTATCTACATGGTATTATCTTTTTTTTTGCGGTTCTCCCACTTATCGTTCGTCGCTGCGTATTTCTAACACACCGTAGCTCATTCTTTTGCACCGTTTGTCAGACGAATAGAAATAGCGTATTCCGATCTTATTTACAAATACGGCTACGGTGTTTAAAATACGCAGCGACGGATGACAAGTGGGAAAACACGTCCTTGTTGTTGTCCTTACGCCAGTTGGTAAGTTTGATGCATTCAAATGGATAAGTTAGGAACTGATGCTAATTCGCGAGGCATCAGTCTCTTGAATATCTTGACGACATGGTCAACGATTAACCTATATTGGCAACAAGAATAGCAATTTGTTTTGTAAAAATTGTGAGTGAGCATATAAAAGTAAAAACCACTATTGTACTAAATAAAGTCATTAAAGTATGAGCGGAAACTGAAAAAGCGTGTGCAAAACGTAAACTAATAATTTTTTCACAGGTTGCTATGACATTTCTCATACTGAGGCACAGAGGCGCCCTTTTTCTTTCCGCACAGACCCTAGTAAGGTCGTATTCAGTAGAATTATTATATCAAAACCATTCAGAGAAGGGTACCAAGAATAGATACAGATCAGTCCATCCATAACCACAATCGGGTGATCGAAGTCATGCGACCAAATTGTCTCCGAACCTCTTAATCGGTTTCACACGGACGCAGAAAAAAGACTTTCTTTTTTGTTTGTTTCAATTTGCGCCAGTATTTTTTGGTTGAGAGGTCTGTGGGACGACCTATTTACACTTCGCGACGAGATTCCTCATATAGCCAGTAGTAGAGTCCAATCCTACGAAAGAGGTTGCTGTTGCGACGCTGACATCTAGACTCTAGATTCTATAGTTGTCACTAACTGGCAATTGTATGAAATTTCATGAAGATTCCGTCGTTGTGAGGTATTCCGCTAGTATGCCTTGCCATTAATGAACTTCTGATTGCTTTATGTTAATTATAATTACATACGCCTCTATACATTTGAAAGCTACAAAACAATCACGCCACTAAACTGTTTGTCAATGTGAAAACGAGACAGCCAGAACATATTTTCAATTGATGCGAGCGGGATAAAGTTAGAATTATTACGTCACAGCAGGGATCCACCTTGTTCACCATCTTTCATCATTCCACACTTGAGATCATCTGTTCCATCGCTAACTTCAGCATTCATTGAAGATTTTACTACCGTAACATCAGTCATTTTGCCTTCTGAGCCAGTAATGGAAACATTATGGTGAGAAGAATCGATGTTGTAAGTGGAACGTGGTAGTTTGGCTCGTTAAAGTGCGATCTTTTGGTTTATTTTCATAACTACCCATATCTATCACTGTTAACGATGTTTATTCAAGCAGTTAAGCTGGGGTGTCCAAGATTTTTACAGATTGCGGATGGTTTGAGATTTTATGATAAATGATTATAGGCTTTGTGGTACGTATTCATTTAGTCAGATAGATTACCTAAAGGTATCATACCTTAAATTTATGTAAAGGCATTTTTTTTAGGAGAGGCTGAGACAGATTGTATAAGAATAACTTAGTGAGGCATGTACGTAATTGCATTTCTAATTTACAGATGCAAGAACATTACATTTAGGAACTAACCCAATAAAGTGATTGTCAACCACACTTAGGTAGGAAAATTAGACTCAATAACTAATAAAACGTTTGAAACTTCATTAATTTTTAATGTTTCATCCGTTTCGATAAGATATTTTTATCTACCAAAATATAAAAATCTTGGTCCCCCTAACTATAATAACGCATAAGCTTACTAGTGATTTGCTCTTTTACAGCTAAGCTGGTTCCCTAATGATGTTGTTACGGCTCGCTACGGTAGCGTTTTTTACCTGTCAACTTTACTAGATGGTTTAAACTGTGATTGACCGATAGTTGTACTTGAGCTTAATAATGATACTTGAATTGAAGAAGATTGGCTCGGCTGGAGATTGGAGAGAAGTATCTGAGAAAATCGGTTTTATAATCAGGGAAAAGAGTGGGTCTATGATGGAGCCTTGAGGTACGCAATTGGTTACTATGGGTTTTGTCAAAATATCTTTGAAAATTTGGTTATTTAACTTCAAATAATAAGAGCACAACGAAATACCACATTTCTGCTTTAATATTATATCTCTTAGCAATAAAATGATGAACACGCCTAGTCAAAAGCCTCGTCTAATACAATAGAACCAATAACATTTTCACTTAATCTATGACCGGATTTCCTCATTCGTAAATGTTTTCTAAAATGAATCTACAGCCTTAATAGAAAACATTATTAACACTAACAAAGTGACTGACAATTAACCCACAATGGAGTCTCAAATTAAGGCGCATAATAGCTTATTATGTTTCACAATGAAGCAACATCAGACCATGAATAAATTATAGAGATACGCATCAGCATCTGAATAAATCAGAGGTTAATAACATCAAAAATGAGAAATGATCTGTTGAACCAAAAACGACTGGTTTCACTCAAAACAGTCCGTCAAGACCACGGGCAAACGTTGACCTTAAAAACTAATCACAAGTCTAAAAAAAGAAAGAATAAAAAAACGAAACATGTCAATAATTCAACATCGTTCAAAAGAGCGTTAAATAAACACTCGAAAGCGTGACTTTTAATATCTTTATCCGTTTTAAAATATCAAATTATAATATTAAACATTCTGAGAGGAGGTTCATTTATCTGTTCCATACAATGGCACCCCACTGGGAGGGGACTGAGGGGGGAGCGGGAGGACTAAGGCTACCTCTTTCCATGCTTATTAAGACGGGTATATTATAGCAGGTGAACTAGCGAGTTCATGCGACTTTGTTTGTTAGTAAATCTTGTTTGTATAATATTTGAGTAATGATCCACAATTCTTTAGAAATATGCAATAGGAAAATAAGTAACCCAATACTTTCTAAAAATAGTAAGTACTGCATATTATCTTGAATAGAAAGATTGCCATTGCATTTTATTACCCTTACAAATTAATAAAAGCAAAATTGATTACGGGATGTATAGGAGCATTAATTCAAAACACCATTACAATTATATATAATTTATTTCACAATTCTCAAATACCAGTAAAATAAGACATTCATTAAGTTCCCTCTTTTTACATGTTTATCTTAAGATGGCTACATTAAAGGTATCATGTTACACGGTAATTCTGTTGGTCACCTGCAGTGTTTAAAAATTCCAATAATATCTTTAAATTTACTTGAAGTGTTGAGAAATATCCGCCTGTAATCAGATATGAGAGTTCAGGACACGTTTTAAAGCGCTTATAAAGTTAATAGTCCTTTAATGACAACTTGGGTACGACTATGTTTACCTACTTGTTTCATTAACGAAGTCGTTTATTTAAACAAGGAATGAAAATGATCCTATGATAGAGCCTTGGGGAACTTTCTTGAAAATTTCGATTCTTTTTGTTTCATGATTTACCTAGTGTTTTGTTTTGTGTGAATAAAATGGTAATATTTATAAGAAATTAAAAACATAGAATTAACAAAAAAACAAATAATTTGAAAGTATTCCTAATAACAAGTGTATCAAAAGCCCAACCTTATTCAAAAGCGAATTTTACTTATTACTTCCTCAATTCAGTGTAAACGATGCTTTAAGTTGCAGATTTAATTTTAATAAATAAAGTCATTCAAACGATAATCGCGATTTCTCGCCGTGTCCAACCATTTATATCAACTTACAACGTAACATATGCATTCAATATGGTGTTTATCGCAAGAAAATAAAGTTGCTTATTGAAAGACGCATCATTGAATGTAAAATGGTTGTGGTTTTATTATAAAAGAGAAGTTATCACAAATCTGTACGAGTGTTATTAAGTTGGTATGTGGTTAGGGTTCCCTGGTGGATATTTTAAATTTACTGACTAGTACTATACTAACGCAATAGACTAGGACACTATAAAAACCACATAGTAAAGGTTATTAATGTTTTAATAACAAATTACAAACTCGGAATTGTCAAAGAACATCATCTGCCAAAATCACAAATAGAAACATATATTCTTTATAATTGTCCATTAACATTTTTGTTTTAAAAGTAGTTCACCAAGGAGATCTTTTCCAGCCAACCTATAAAACTAAGTATGAAATTAATACGTGCGCGGACAAGATTACACACAAAGAAAAATAAGTACAAGATTATTTGAAAGGAGTAGTAAATCAGAATCAGAATCGTGTCTGGTTGATCGTTCATATATATATATACACAGGTGTGTATGTATCATGGGTACCTATGTACTTACCTAAATTTCAGTTACAGGTTGCCAAATTTTGAACGCACTATAGCCCGTAACGCACGTCTGTCTAATTTTATTACCATGAGACTCGTTCATTGCTATTCCGTAATGGCGGATGTGAATTGGTTATAATTTCGTTTATCTTGTTTAATTGAGTATTTGGTGAATAATTCTGATAGTGTTTTAAGCAACAAACTATTAATAAACTGAACATTAAATAGGAAATCATAATTAATGCATATACCTATTTGACATTGTGAAATAGTGACGACCGGGTCAGCACGTGGCGCAGAAATTTTACCATCACGTTTCTGTTGCTACATAAACTGCACAATACAGCCCCTAGTCGTAAGACTAGGACCTCTGTGTTGTGGACTCTCCCTCGGCGTAATGCTAAATCACCTAACATATGACTTGACTAAAACGTAACCATACAACGACTTGACTTAGTTAACCTGACATAAATGGCGAAAAAAAGAAGAGGCCTATACTCAGCAGTAGGTAGATGTGGGCTGATATGATGATGATGAAATGGCGAAATGCGTTTCAATTCACGAGATGTGAAGCCAGTGGCTTTGCCACATCAAAAATAATAATAATAATCTTATTCCCATACAAATACGGTGCGTATTGGATGCGTCTGTCAAGTCGTTCGATGGACAACAAGTAGGAGAACTGATAGATAAAAATAAAGATAAAAATTGAGTACGGAATCCTCAGTAAGAATCGAACTGATTAAAAATATTATTCATGCCGTGCCCAACCTGTGGTCATTTAAAAACTAATAGGCTTATTTCAAGACCTCGTTAATTCGGATAGAGCCTTATTAACCAACTCATAATTATGTATAATGGCCCATTAACTTGAAGACCAGATAAAAAATATGCCATAAATTACTGATTAGGACTCAGCAAATTGGTTGTTGACAATAATTTCTGATAATTTGTAAATGGAATTAGAACGTAGCACCTTTTTAATTTTGACAAATGGTTGGAATTACTTTTTGTTAAACGCAAAAAAAAAAAATTAGCACACTTAGGGCCCTGCTAAGTTGCAGAATACATACATACATAAATCACGCCTATTACTGCCTTACGGGGTAGGCAGAGCGTTAACGGTCGTAAAACGGATACTAACACCACGTCTGACAAAAGTTTGAGGGTCAGTCAGTGTATCACTATTAATTGCAGAATATGTAGTTTACACCTACAAAAAAGATTTTCATCAGGCTTCATCGTGTCGTTTGTCGACTCGGTGTCCCACACGCCAAGGGAACAAACACTCGGCGATCTTTTGTCTGTTTGTACGTATAGCTAATTATCATATCTTCGTCATGAGTTCATGACAAGCTGACTGAGGGTATAATTGAAAGCCTCCAAGCGATGAAGACGTATAACTGACAGATATTGTATGGGTCTTATACAGGATGTCCAACATAATAAGTAAATACCAAATTCTAAAACACTTCCTTTGTTAGGTATACAATTTTAGAAAACTTGCAATTTTTTTTACCGCGAGCAGGATTTGAACCTGCGACTTTCGCCATCACTAGTGGCGACGCCTCTTCCATCTGGGCTGCCACGGCTCATTCTTTGCTCGCGAATTTAAGGTTCTAATTTTACAGAAGGATAATACTAAAAACTTGGGTAACGGATATTCTGATAGATCTCTCTTCTCTTTTCGTGTGGGACACCGAGTCGTCCAACGGCCCGATGAACCCTGGTGTCAGAGTGGCATCCTCTGACATGGTTGTGTAACGACCGCCGTCTAAGTAAACATAGACAGCAACCGGCACCGACGGCTTAACGTGCCCTCCGAAGCACGGAACCATATTTCTTTTCGGACTGGTTCAGCCTGCAATGTCCTAACATGATTGGAAACAAATTCACAAAGTGATAAATATTAGGTTTGTGAGTGCCCCACCGGGAATCGAACCCGGAGCCTTTGCGTCGCAGGTAGTCGCACTACCACTGCGCCACATCGGCCGTCTGATAGATTATTTGTATAAAGAGAAATCTTTATTTTTGTGAAGTGGCGCAGCTGTCGAGGTCGTTCACGGGTACACTCGTCGTAAAAGAAATGATAATTATATTTCGGGGTGAAACTGGATGATTGGAGAAGGTGGTCTAATGTCTTCTGAGTCGACATTATCCCCAAGGTTTGTTACCGACATCGTGGAGAAAAACCAGCAAATAATTGGCAATAATAATTTAATCAGCATTAATTAATTAATAATTAATCGCTATAACAATTATATAGCAATGATTCAGGCGTGAACCGTATCTCAATTAGGATGTGGTCGGAACGGATGCCTCGCTGAGAATGAGCCCGAGCGCCCGTGCTCCGGCTTATAAAGACCGACCGCTCCGTTCCCACCCGCCTGATTCACGGAGTGGCGCGATGACGTAGCGTTGCAGGTGTGCGGTTGTGCGATGACGTTTCATTGCGCGTCGCTTGTTATTCGTGACGCCGACACGGCCATTCTGCAAACAGGTCGTCCTCGACCTGGAATAGAACAAAAGCCCACAGTATCCTTTGTATACTGGCCTTTACTTGGTACCCAAAAGACCCTTTTACTCACTTTAGCAAACACAGATAATAAGTTAGAAATTCTTCATCTGAAGCAATTTGGAAGAAAAGAGGGCCCTGTGCTTAACTGAAGCAACTCAACAGTAAGTAGACCCCTGTACTTAACATAAGCAAGTCATAGTAAGGAGGCCCCTGTCCTCAAGCAACTCGGTGGTAGGGAGGCCCCTGTCCTCAACTTAAGCAACTCAGTAGTAAGGAGACCCCTGTCCTCAACTTAAGCAACTCAGTAGTAAGGAGGCCCCTGTCCTCAACTTAAGCAACTCAGTAGTAAGGAGGCCCCTGTCCTCAACTTAAGCAACTCAGTAGTAAGGAGGCCCCTGTCCTCAACTTAAGCAACTCAGTAGTAAGGAGGCCCCTGTCCTCAACTTAAGCAACTCAGTAGTAAGGAGGCCCCTGTCCACAACTTAAGCAACTCAGTAGTAAGGAGGCCCCTGTCCTCAACTTAAGCAACTCAGTAGTAAGGAGGCCCCTGTCCTCAACTTAAGCAACTCAGTAGTAAGGAGGCCCCTGTCCTCAACTTAAGCAACTCAGTAGTAAGGAGGCCCCAGTCCTCAACTTAAGCAACTCAGTAGTAAGGAGGCCCCTGTCCTCAACTTAAGATACTCAAAAGTAACTAATGACAAACACAGTAGATATTGTAATTTAAAAACAGTACAAAAGAGTACTTCTTCTATCGTGTCGATGGAAAGCCGATCGCCTCAAATTTCGTTCGACCAGTATTTTGCCACTTAACAGTACCTTTAAAATTCCTCGTTTTCACTAACTGCCAGTGTACCATTCTCTCCTTCGTGTGCATTGGATTCTTGCAAAGCTGTAGGATGGTTTCCATCTACCGCCGACACGGAATCTTGAGTGCCTTCCTGACTGCTATCTGGGTGCTCACCTTGTCGTGATTCTCTGTGCTTTATGGTAGCTGCAACAGAGATTAGTTCTGGAACAGAACTACACTTGCTGGACAACAAGCGCAAACGAAGAAACTCGTTGTCTATGCAGCCAATCACAGCTTCAACAGCGTCCTTTTCTTTGTCACCACTCACAACTCTCTTCCAGATGTTCCATGCTCTGGTAATAGACTCAACTGGGTTCGAGATACCAAATTTGAAATTTCGAAGTTTAACCACATCATTCGAATACCGCGCTTCTGGTTCAAAGGTTTGAATCAGAGCTTCCTTCATGTCGTTCCAAACTGGTGATTTAACTAACCAGGTGTCACCGAGAGTTTTCGCTCGGCCTTGCAGTAAGCTAGCAATTTTCGTACACACCTCGTAATCCGTGAGATCCCAATGAGATTTTGCTTTATCAACATGCTCGCACCAATCCCGAACTGGTACGTCTCCGTCAGGGTTAAATGGTGCGATATAAACGTCGCTGAGTCGAGGTCGTTTTTTGGGAGCCACAGTTTGGCTAAGTAAACCTGCAAGGAACTCGTGATTGGCCTGCATACTGACTTGCTGCTGACGAGTCATATTTTCCAATATGGTGGTCAACGCGTTCAGTGTTTGGTTTGCAACAGGTTCTTCAGTGCTCCGCCCAGAAAGAGTAAATGAAGATGGTTGCGTGCCTTGTACTGCTCCATAGGCATATGGCGCTGGTAATCCAGCTTGTCTACCCACAAAGGCATGTGGGGCTGGTGGTCTATCTTGTCCGGCCCCCAGAACGCCTGGAGCTGACAGTCCATCTCGTCCGGCTCCAAATGGGGATTGATCAGCTGGTCCACCTCGTCTTGCCTCAAAAGAAGGTAGTGCACGACTTCGTCCGGCCTCAAGAGTGCATGACCCTGATGATACACCTGGTCTGGCCGCAAAAGCGGATGAACCTGATGGTCCACTTCGTACGCCCCCAAGAGCGGAGGAACCTGATGGTCCACTTTGTGTGGCCGCAAGAGCGGATGAACCTGATGGTCCACTTCGTACGCCCCCAAGAGCGGAGGAACCTGATGGTCCACTTTGTGTGGCCGCAAGAGCGGATGAACCTGATGGTCCACTTCGTACGCCCCCAAGAGCGGAGGAACCTGATGGTCCACTTTGTGTGGCCGCAAGAGCGGATGAACCTGATGGTCCACCTCGTCCGGCCCCACTTCTGATTTCGGGGTGAAACTGGATGATTGGAGAAGGTGGTCTAATGTCTTCTGAGTCGACATTATCCCCAAGGTTTGTTACCGACATCGTGGAGAAAAACCAGCAAATAATTGGCAATAATAATTTAATCAGCATTAATTAATTAATAATTAATCGCTATAACAATTATATAGCAATGATTCAGGCGTGAACCGTATCTCAATTAGGATGTGGTCGGAACGGATGCCTCGCTGAGAATGAGCCCGAGCGCCCGTGCTCCGGCTTATAAAGACCGACCGCTCCGTTCCCACCCGCCTGATTCACGGAGTGGCGCGATGACGTAGCGTTGCAGGTGTGCGGTTGTGCGATGACGTTTCATTGCGCGTCGCTTGTTATTCGTGACGCCGACATATATTAAGGAAATTTTGTAGATAACTTAACTTTTTGTAGATATCCGTAACACCCTGTATATAGTTCAGTTACTCGCCGGTTTAGCTGTGGCCCGGGGTTAGGGCTCATTTGTAGAAGGATCTGCTAATTAGTAATCTTCAACTCTGACATATTCTGAATGCCTTACTCACATACGTTGACGTACAGTCAGTTTCTTCCTTATATAATAATAATAATAATAATATCCTGGACAATTCACACACAGCGCCATCTAGCCCCAAACTAAGCAAAGCTTGTACTATGGGAAGAACTAGATAGCTGATATTAATACTTATATACTTTTTTTTTTGTAAATAAATACATATAATACATAGAAACACCCAGACTAAACACAAATATTTGAAAATTACTTAACAAATATTTGTGTCTTGTGGGGATCGAACCCACGACCCTCGGCGTAGCAGGCAGGGGTACTATCCGCTACGCCATCGGCCCAGTCAATAGTACCCCTGCCTGCTACGCCGAGGGTCGTGGGTTCGATCATGAGTAATATTTATGTAGTTAAGTTCAGTTTTTACGCTGAACTGGTAAAAGAGTACGAGATACGAGAAGTATATTTGCAAAATAAGTTGGCAACTGTTTCAGATTTGCACCAGAAGTCTATATATGGAAAAAGTTTCATAAATATTTACAATAAGTCATGTTTGTATTATTTTCGGGGTAAGTGTAGCGGTGTAGCGTCAACGGCCTAAAAAGGCATGTTGTGCCTTCTATATGCTCTTATTAGTAGCAGGTTGATGTCCGATGTGGCGCAGTGGTGGTGAGACTGCCTGCAGCGCAAAGGTTCCAGGTTCGATTCCCGTTGGGGCCCTCACTAAGTTGGTATAATCAACCAGACTGGAAATAAATTCACAAACTAACATTGCAGGCCAACCAGGCTTTTCGTAAGAAAGATAGTTCCGTGCTTCAAAAGGCGCGTTAAGCCGTGTCGGTTCTGGTTGCTGTCTATGATAACTAGGACGGCGGTCATTACACGACCATATCAGAAGCCTACTACTAGTAGTAGGCGGTTGAAAATTTCTCGGTACTAGGGTTCATCGGGTCGTTGGACGACACGAAAATCAAAAGTAGCGGGTAAAATAATTTGTCCATTTCTTTCGATTACAATCACGCCATTCACAACCTAAATGTGTCAAATCGTATGGATTATACATACATACATACATACATAAATCACGCCTCTTTCCCGGAGGGGTAGGCAGAGACTACTTCCTTCCACTTACTACGATCCTGGCATACTTCTTTCGCCTCCTCCACATTCATCAATCTATTCATGCATGCTCGTCGGTTTAGGGTACTCTTGACCTGACCTTTCTTTAGCACGTCCCCGATTTGATCGAGGTACGTTCGTCGAGGTCTTCCCCTTCCGACGTTCCCATCCACACTTGCCATATACACCTGTTTCGTTAATCTTCTTTCATTCATCCTCTCTACATGACCAAACCATCTAAGCATACCCTTTTCTACACCAGTCACTATGTCTTCTTTTATACCACAACGTTCCCTTATCACGCTATTCCTTATCCTATCACTCAATTTTACGTCAATCATACTTCTAAACGCTCTCATTTGTACTGCATTTATTCTACTTTCATGCTTTTTCTGCCATACCCAACTTTCACTCCCATACATAAGTGTCGGAACTAACACCCCTCTATGCACAGCCAGACGAGCCTTATCAGAGACTTTCTGGCTGTTCATAAAAGCGTGCAACGCTCCATTCACCATGTTGCCGGCATTCACCCTTCTTTCGATGTCAATTTCACACTTTCCATCTGATGTGAACATGGAGCCCAAATACACAAACTCTTTCACTTGTTCCACCCTCTCTTCTTCTATCATAATTTTACACTCTGTCAAATTTTCCTCTTTCTCAAAAACCATTGCTTTCGTCTTACTTACATTCACTTGCATTCCTTTCTTTTTCAAAGCCTCATTCATAATATTTACCATCTCCTGCAACCCTTCAGCCGACGACGCAAGGATAACTTGGTCGTCAGCATAGAGAAGACATTTGACGAGTAAACCATTCATTCTCAGACCACATTCACTCTCTTTCAAATCTTCCAAACAACTATCCATGAACAGATTGAACAGCCACGGTGACGCAACACATCCCTGTCTAACACCTTTCTCGATGTTAAAAAGTTCAGTGTACGCCCCGTTTATCCTGACACAAGCACTGGAATCCTTATATAAGGATTTCAGTGCTCGTATCAAGATACGAGCACTGAAATCCGTATGGATTATAATAAAATAAATAAAATCTGTATGGATTATAATAATATAAAAACAAGTCAAGAATTTTGACGTATATGGATGACGATATTTGACGACTGACGCGATGGCGTAGCGGATAGTACTCCTGCCTGTAACACCGAGGGTCGTGGGATCGATCCCCACATGACACAAATATCCGTTCTATATTTTCAAATATATGTGTTTATATTAGTTTGTAGAGAAAATCTAAGTCAAGCTTTTGAATTATAACCGAACTGAGGAGATATAAATACTCTTAAACCAAAATTTGGTTTCCAAATATCCATTAACAACTAAAAAATTTTTTATAACGGTTTAAACATTGACGGTGAAACAATACTTTCGCACTAACAGTATTAGTAGGGTGATTAAAGAAAACATTTTATTCAGATTTTCATACATTTTTAATAATTAACTTCATATCATCGGTAGCCCAGATGGAAGAGGCGTCGCCACTAGTAATGCGAAAGTCGCAGGTTCAAATCCTGCCCGCGCTTGAAAATTTGTGCGCGCGTGAAAAGTTTTCAAAAAATTGTATACATAACACGAGAAATGTTTTAAAATTTGGTATTCTACTTAATATCATTATGAATGACCTTTTTTTACTACCAATCTAAAATTCCTACTGTAAAAATTCCAATGCATTTCGACTACTCACTCGGCCAGCTACCGAGATTGTTTGACAATAAATCATTAATTCATTACAATCCAAGTTGTTTGGGAATCATCGAATGCAAGTCATGTTTGTGTGTTGATGAATCATTGAGGTTTGTTTGTTTATGAGTGGCTAAGGTTCTGTATCTTCTTCAAATTTAAGGCGAGTGTAGCCGTCAACGACCTCGACGGTGGCGCCACTTTACAAAAAATAAGTTTTCTCTTTATACAAACATTCAATCAGAATGTCCGATGCCCAAGTTTTTAGTATTATCCTTATGTACAATTAGAATCTGCAAACTCAATAAAATATTCGCTGTAATTAAAGTTATAGCAATTAATACCAAAAAAGGCCGTTTTTTCCATAACTTTAATTGCAGCGAATATTTTATTGAGTTTGCAGTTTAAAATTTTACATATGGATAATACTACAAACTTGGGCATGGGTCATTCTGATAGATTGTTTGTTTAAAGAGAAAGCTTATTTTTTGGGAAGTGGCGCCACCGTCGAGTCGTTGACGGCGACACTCGCCTTAAGAGTCAAACTCTTGTCGGCGGAATAACTTCCAATTTTCCCTCTTCTCTGCTAGTGACTTGACACGACATTGACGACGACAAAGATTCTGAATATAGAGTGAAATTTTACTAGTGACCGATAATTTCAAGACGAGCTGGTGCTAAGAAACAACTTTCCCAACTTTCCCCAAGGAACATAGGTTAAAGTATGACAAAAATATTTTAAGTTTACAATAGTAACTCAAATCAGCTGATCGGCAATTTTGTGTCGAATGTCCTTTTTTGTCGTACCTTATGTCGACCTATGTTTCTAGGGGAAAGTTATTCTTTCTTTATCGGTCACTAGTAAAATTTCACCCTACATGTAATGGAGTTAACACGATGGATGGAGCCGTGCCACGCGTTATTGGCATCAACACTTGCAAATCCGCGGGTTATGGATGAGCTGCGGTAGTGTAGATGAAAGAAGCGTCACCATTAGTGACGGCGAAAGTCACATGTTCAAATCTTACCCGCGGTAGAAAATTTTACAAGTTTTCTAAAATTGTCGGTGTGAACTTAAAAAGATCCTAAGCTCTTCTTCTTCTTCTTTTCGTGTGGGAAACCGAGTTGACGAAAGACCCAATGAACCCTAAGCTGAAAGCTCTGCTCAAATCGTTTGCGCTTTGTTTTGTCCTAAAATTTTAGGTGGTATGTGTTATGCTGTGTGATGTCGGCTTAGAATAAGAGTCGTAAGAGGCGCATAGGGGACTCGTGTATTGCAATTTTAGGGGATAGGCTAATAACCTGTCACCATGACGCGATACATATTTTTCTGAAGGACTTTGTGTTGTTACTTCTTGATGGAAGTCCATGTTGATTTACTAATAAAACACTTTTTCACTAGTTCCATTTATTCAATATATTTGTTTAATTTGATATTAAACTAAATGCAACTGGTTTCGAACCTCAATATTTGTCAGACGTGGCGTAAATCACAAAACTATGCGTTAGTGACCGTTTTTTACGGCCATTTACGCTCTGCGTTTAAACGACGGATATCGGCGTGAATTCTTTCAAAAAATCTATACTAGTTTTAGACTCTCGAATCATCTCCAAAACTTCTTGGCGTCGATAAAGTGTTTTAATATTTCGACTGCGGATCCCTAAGCCACCCAAAAACGTATCTCTATTAGGTATCATTACCAGCAGTTCGTCATCATTCATCAATTTCAGCTCATTACCAATTTATAAACGATACCCACCTTTTGTTTTTTTTAAAAGCTTTTATTTAACTTTTATTTTTTATTATTGATGGGTTTGCTCTTGACTCTAGTCTAGGTCATAGGACAGAGACAGGGTCTAAGATGGAGCGAGCTCACCCAGAAGAAGCCTGTTCACTCTTACTTTGAAGAGATTAGGGTTGTATGCGTTTGGAAACACAGACGCAGGTAGTGAGTTCCACTCTTTAGCAGTGCGCATTATAAATGATGACTGGAAGCGTTTGGTCCGAATTGGTGGAATGGCAACCAGGTTTGTGATCAAAGAAGTATTTCAAATAGTTGTCGAGGTTTTTTTTTGCTGTATTATGCTAACTTAGAATATCATCACCACATTTCTTTCCTGTGGGTGTCACTAAAGGTCTCGAAGGGTTCATCTGTATTCATAGAGGTAATATCTACTAACTCATATCTCTATGTCTGTATTACGTTTTGGGCAACAGGCTGACAACCTGTCACTTATAGTAATACATATTTTTCCGAAACTGCCCTCAAATATTTGACAGACGCGGCGGTAGCGACCGTATTTAAGGCCATTAACGCTCTGCCTACCCAGCACGTGATAAAGGCGTCATAATGTGTAAGTATGTACGTTTTATATATACAATTTATGGTATTTAAGTATATTATAACTTTTCAATGGCCCAGTTCTGTTTATTTATCGTACTCTAATAATATTGGCTGTAAGTTTTTAAAAATAAAGTAAGTTAATTTGGTCCGACTGCTGGGGTAAAACCACCTCGGGGTATTCGCCGACTGAATATCCTTCTACATAGCAAATAAGTAAAAGAACTGGGTACTTGTGTAGTAGGCGGTTGAAAAACTCTGACACCAGGGCCCACACGAAAAGAGAGAGAGTAAAAGAACTGTCTTGTAAAATCCTGAGCTTTCAAATCAAAGTGTTAGTCAATTCGAGATATTTACTGTTTTTTTTTTTGTCGTGTGTAACACTGAGTCGTCCAACGACCTGGTGAACCCTGGTGTCAGAGTTTATCAACCGCCTACCAGTAAAAGACCCCTGACATGGTTGTCTAACGACCTCCGTGTAAGTAATCACAGACAGCAACCGGGACCGACGGCTTAACGTACCCTCGGAAGCATGGAACCATCTTTCTTTTCGAACAATCTGTTGGTTCAGATTCCAATGCCTTAACTAGACTGGGAATAAATTCACAAAATGATCAATTTTAACTTTGTGAATGTCCCACCGAGAATCAAACCCGGAACCCTTGCGTCGCAGGCAATCGGACTACCACTGCGCTACCTCGGCAGTGAAGAGAGATGATTTCAAGATAACTTTTATAATTCATAATTTTGTCGCCGCCAGACTTTAATGAACATTCAAAAACAGGTCTTTTTTTTAAAACAGGCAATTAAGTTTTAAAGTGGCTTAATTAGGTATTATTTATGTGCCACTGTGACACCATAAACCGTAAAATGTTTTCATTGAAAGGAAGTTATGGTTTTAAAATTTAATACGATCTATAAATTAATTATTATATTACTTAGTTACCAAATTTATGTCATACAATATTTAGAAGTTTATCCTTCAACTATGTTTATTCTTTACACAGATTAAAATTCACAATAAAACAGTTTTAAACAGATTTAAGTTGTGTTAATTTTGGATTTTCAATTCCATTGAGTAATGATTGTGGAAAAAAAGTTACAGATCAAAATTGTAATTCATTTACAATTTGAATTAATTATAGCCTAATGTCTATAAGCATGTGAGAAATTATTTTTTATAATTTACAATTTTTGAGAACTAGCAAAATTGCACCGCAGGCAGGTTTCAAACCTGCGATATTCGGTATCACTACTACCACAGAATAGATAATAGTAGTACACTGACGCTTCAACCGACTAGGCTACCGCGGCTTACCTGCCGTTGATGAAATTATGCAAGCATGCTCCATCTACCGCAATAGTTAGATACTAATTTCCCGCGACTAATTAGTAGCCGAAGCGATAAAAACGATAAATGAAACATACATAATGCCTATTGCAGTCCACTGCTGGACGTAGGCCCCGTCCCAGACACGTCCTTTCGGAAGACGATGACGACATCACAGTAGCCACTGCTGCAGCCATTGCAAGTAGATCACACTCCACAAGCTCCTCAAGCAACCGACGCCCCCGCCGGCGGGGGCGCGGAGGTCCCTCATTTGTTCCCCATTTTGGGAACTACCGGCACGTGCCGGGTAGATTCAGTCCAGTCCGTTCTTCTTAGAACCACCCGTAAGCCCAGTCACGCCCCTAGTGCTGGTTGTTTGGACAACCACAAAACTTCTCCGGGTGAGCTCCTGCTCCCCACCATACAATCAGGTGTAAATTTCATAAAATGTAAAAAAAAAATGTAGAGTTAAAATTAAAATTGTAGAGTCCAGAACTAAAAAAAAAAACTGGACGTAGGCCTCCCTCAGGGTACGCCATAGGGCACGATCTCTCGTTTTCGCCATCCAGTCGCTACCAGCCGACTTTTTAAAGTCATCGTTCCGTCTGGCCGGAGGGCGTCCAACGCTACGTTATAGTAACATTATATTGTTTAACCAGAAATGAGCTTGAGTATACCCACAGACCAAAGAAATCGCGTGAGACGTGACAGCGCAAGATGTTTCGGTGCTCTGTGACTAAGTCTGTGACAGTATATTTTTTTTATTTGGAAAGCTTACAGCCATCTTTATACAATAGTTAATTGATTTCTAACATACACATATCACACCTATAATCCCTTGCGGAATAGGCAGAGCGTAAACGGCTCCATGCAAAAATTTGAGGTACGTTTGGAAAATTGTGTTTCGCCATAGCGACAGGTTGTCAGCCCATCACCTAAATTTGCAATACACACCCTCGAGTCCCATAGTCGCCTCTTGCAACTCCCACCAGAAAGAAATGGTGTGGTGCTATTCGAAGCCGGCATCACACGGCAAATTTGTGCAACAGTTTATGCCAATTACAAGCTACCATAAACAGAAAAACAGGTTTTTAGGGGGTTTTTCAGGAGGTCCGGTTATTTATACGCATGTAAATAACACGCTTTGAAAATCTTGACTTCAATTTGAAATAAATGTCGTTTTCCGATGGTGGTGGCGTAAAGTTACATGCCGTGTGATTAACCTGGCCAGGCCCAAGGCAGTGCTAATTTTTTATCCCCCCCGAGCCGGTTACAAAAACAAATTACAAAATTGATATAAAAAAAGAAAATTGTGTTATACAAATTACGTTCTTTTACAATGACGGATCATGAAGTCAATTAGTGATAATACTATCCTACATTGAATAAAGAATTTCGATTATCTTCCTATCAGATAATTAAAACGTTTTCTCAGTGAAAGGATTTTCAATTAATTGTACAACTTAACTATCACTGTAAGAGTATTGAGAAATTAATTATATCCTGTTAAATTACGATTATTGATATTGTTTATTTCATAAACGTTTTAAAGTAAATTGTTTCACTTGACATATTTTTTACTACATTCACCAGCGTTAAATAAACCAGATTTTTTAATTTATTGTTTATTGACCGAAAGTTGTAGTTGTTAATTCGTAGTTTATAAAAGTGTGTCAGTGACGCGCAATAAAAACAAATGTTCACACTGACTGACTGATTCCTTCATCAACGCACAAACTAAACTACTAATACGAAAAACATGAAATTTGGACAGTAAAGAAAGAAAAATCATGTATTCGGCTTAATTACAGGTAAAATAAGATACATAGTGCAACTAAATAAACCTTACAACTAAGCCGAAACGGTTCCAACTCAGCATAATGCCACAGCCAGGTGTGGCGCTGGTTTTCAGTATGTACCGATTCAGAGGCCGCTAGTAATCAAAGACAGCAACCGGAACCGACAATCCACATTGACAGTCTATCTACTCTCCCTTTCATACATCTCTATCTTTCTCTTTCACACGTCATCTACCACGGAGATTCCACTGCTACATACATCATAATGATATCTATAATATCTACATACGACTTATAATGAGTATATCACGATACAGAATTAATAAAGACCCAATATAATAAGTTGTCGGGTTCGAAGCGTATTTAACAAACTGGTGTGAGGCGGCCCTAAATTGATCACATGCTGGGATTGGGTCAAGTTAAAAGCTCTTCTCTCTTTTCGTGTGGGACACCGAGTCATCCAACGACCCGATGAACCCTGGTGTCAGAGTTTTTCAACCGCCTACTACCACTAGTAGGCCTCTGACATAGTTGTGTTACGACGTAATCATAGACAACAACCGGGACCGACGGCTTAACGTGCCCTCCGAAGCACGGAACCATTTCTTTTCGGACAATCAGTTGGTTCACCCTGCAATATCCTAACCAGACCGCGAACAAATTCACAAAGAGATAAATATCAACTTTTGTGTGTTTCACCGAGAATCGAACCCGGAACCTTTGCGTCGCAGGCAGTCGTACTACCACTGCGCCACAACCCGTGCCACAACGGTCGTCAAGTTAACAGGTAAAGCGATATGATGGTCCCGATTCTGCCAAGAACAGGCCTTCCTAAGCTAAGTCACTTTCTTTATTAGCCCATTCTCTGTGGATTCAAAGTTATTGCAAACAGTGGTACGGTTGTGGTTTTTGCATAATCTTGTAAAGGCATAAAGGGCTAAGTAAATGCATCGAGCGCTAATAAAATCTGTGTTTTCGAACTTGAATTGAGAGTTCTAAAAACTTGTTTCTAAAAGGTCTTATGATCATGGCCCATGCAACTAATACGTACTGAAGTACGAAGTTGAAAATGTAAGGTTGCTTCCTTTTGGTTCATCAGGCATGTAAGAATCGAAGCAACTTTGTGTCAGCTGGTACATCTGAATGCTATCCAAAACGGATATTCTTTAAACCACACGACATCCGTAGAAAATAAGGATAGGTGACTATCTACAATCATTAATCGTGTATAGACATACCTGCATAAATGATGTTAGAGTTTAGAGTTTAACTAACCTGCGCTCTTTCTTGTCTATATTGAACACACATAAGAGAAGTCAGCGTGATGCTAGCTTAGAAACCTGGATAGTTCAATTCACACAGCGCCACCTAGCCCCAAACTTAGCGAGGCTTTTGGATGGGAACTAAATAGCTCATATTATAAATAAATATTATACATAGAAAACAACAAAAAAAAAACACAAAAATTTAAAAATTTACTTCAAAATGTTTGTGTCTTGTAGGGTCATCAAACCCATGTCCCTCGGCGTAGATGGCACTATCCGTTACGCCATCAGGCTAGTCGGAATTGTATCGCCCTATTTTTACCAGTGCCTGATTGTCAATTAAGGTAACTAAAGGACCTCACAATGAAAAAGCAATTGTTAAGCCACGTCTGAAAAATACCTATATACCTATAGTATAACACTACAGTAGCAGGTTGTTATACCTTTACTTAAGGCGATTTACTCACTTGTCGTCCGTCGTTGGGTTTTTTACGCAACGTAACGCATGCGTCTGTCAGACGAAAGGGTATTGCGAATTCCAATCTTATTTTTTTTTTATTTTTTTTTTATTAATGATGGGTTTGCTCTTGACTCTAGTCTAGGTCATAGGACAAAGACAGAGTCTAAGATGGAGCGAGCTCACCCAGAAGAAGCCTGTTAAGGCACTGGCACTCCCACACACTGACGGAACGCAGCAAGCTACTTGGCGCCAGACTTCGGTGGACACAATACCCATACAAATACGGCTTCGGTGGGTGAGTAAAGGAGGCGTCTGTCAAGTCGTTTGACACGCGTCCGCTATAAAAGTGGAATTCGCCATTTACTTTCGTCTGACAGACGCAGGCGTTGTTACGTTGCGTTAAAAAAACGGAACGACGGACGACAAGTGAGATAACCGCCAAAATAATGAGAACTTTACAAATAATCTATCCTAAACGGCCAACACCTTCTCCTATTAAAATTACAGGAATAATAGGCGATTAATCACTCATGGCACATAAAGGCCCGATTTACAGCCGCTGTCAAAATAAATATAACTCGAGATCGGACTAACAAGATGTAGTTTTTTACCATTTTTTCAAAGGCCAAATTTAGATGTTTAACAAAACATTTACAATAAGAAAAAGAGGGTTGCCTTATTAATTGGCTATCGAGACGATAGTGCCTTGTTTTTTAAGGACCATGCAGTGTGGAATGATGTAAGATATTATTATTAAGGAGATGAATAATCGTATGGGCATATTAACGCCCGCTTTGAGTTGGGCTTATAAAGGCCAACGCACAATGAACATCAATCTGAACAAGGTTTATCTTTGCGGGTTTTCAGAGGTCGTATTCCGCTATTTGAAAAACGTCTCAAATGTGTTTTAATACAGTGTCAGTTGGGTGGTTTTGACCGTTTCGCATAAGAATCGGAGCCCCGATTGTTTGTGCTAGTGGAACCATGGTGGAAATAATAAACTTGATCTTCTTTTTTCATGTGGGACAACTTGATAATACTTACTTAGTGTTAGTGTTACATTATGAAAAGAGAAACGATACTAAACTTTCTTCCCATTATGGCGGGTGACAGGAGTGATGCCAGCAGGTAGCTACCCGCCTGGCCTGGTGTTGTGGCCAGGGGACCGACTGGTCCACTTGGATACAATTGGAAGTTATATACATATGCGTTGCGCGGTGAAATACTTTGATATCGCGTTTCAGGCTCTTTGTTTCTCTGCACATCTGTCATGTGCCATAAAAAATATTTGTGTCTTGTGGGGATCGAACCCACGGCCCTCAGCGTAGCAGGCAAGATTACTATCTACTATCGAGCCAGTCATATAGCTTATTGGAACGGCCTTACTTTAGATAAGCTACGCCCCGTGCGCGCAATGTTCGTTTAGTTAGCGCGGTGAACGGTATCCAGTGTGCGCTGACCCTAACAGAGATGATATCTCTGCGTTCCGGGAAGGACATGTGTCGCCCAATAAACTAATTGGTCGGGGAATGCTCAGGCAGCGCCTTCGGGAATTTATTTTATCCGGCTTTATATTTATTTTATACGATAACAGCTAGTGATGGGCCTTATTAGGCTTCAGGTCTTATTAAAATAAGTTCAGTGATTTGAGTCATCGTGATGATGAATGAATCGAAATAATTTAACTGATTTGTGTCATTTAATATAAATAATGGAAGCAAAGGTTGTTTTTCTTTTGTGTATTCATTTTTACTTTCTAGTGCAGCGACTTCTTTTGCTGTCTGTTTACCCTCTGGTTGGCAAAGAATGCCGCGTGGCATTAGGTCCGCCTTTTGTATGACGTGTTAAAAAAAGAAGTTTAAAAATAAATACATAACATAAAGTTGGAATAACACTTGTTATTTAAGAAGCCTTCGGATGTAGTCGGCTTGGGATGGTGACTGATCTGACTCGCTAGTCTTGACTTGGTAGTCGCCTTATTATATAAAAGGTGTAAAAAAATAAGCTGAGAATATTTTTAATGGTGAAGCAGTTCTTGAAACTGAGCAACTATCCCCAAGGAACATAGGTTGGAAATTGTAAAAAAATTTTGGCCCTTCCCATACTTAGTGTTAGGGTTTCGTTTTTCCCGGCCCTTTTCACTTCCCGGGAAACGGGAATTTATTTTCGCTTTTCCCGGGAATTCCCGGGAACCGGGAAAAACTTAATACTTTTTTGTTTTGCTGTGTTTTGATAAGAAAAGCAGTTAAACACTTAATTTAATTGCTTAAATTACATACTTAAAAAGTTAACACTGTCATACGAGTACTGAACGAGCCTATCCTGGTCTCTGAGCTTTTAAACCGTCTAAAGAACTTTATTAATGATCAGTGTAACAAATTCAAAACAGCGACCGGGATCAACGGCTTAACGTGCTCTACGAAATAAATAATTTTATAAAAACTGAGCCACCGCTGTAAGTAAGTAAGTAAGTATAAATAAAAATAAACTGATCAATCAGCCTCAATTGTCAAATATAAACACCATGGGAATCGAATCCCAAGATCTTCGGATTGAGAGACCATGGGTCAGACATTTATAGCACAACATTAGCATTAACGGCCACAAGAGTCCACTGCTGGATATGGGCCTTTCCCCATAAGTAGTGTTTTTGCCATACTCACCACACTAGGCCGGCAGATTGACGAGTGCAGGGCAAACTGTTGTTTATCGCAGAGAACGGTTAAACAGACGTTAAGTTATACGGTCAGATATTGATATACAATAATAAATAAATCATAATAAGGATGTTTTTAATCCATTTTCATCATCTTCATCATCATATCGTGAAAGACAACAAATCGAAAAACGACCCAATGAACCTTGGGGTCAGAGTCTTGGTAGGTATTCCTAACATGGTTTATAACCCCATCTATGGTGGTTTTCCTACTTATCAACGACTTAATAGATGCATCCGTTATGCACTGTAGCCGTATTTGTTTGGAAAAATTCGCAATTCTGACAGATGCATTCTTTACGGTGCGTTAAAAATACGCAGCGACGGACGAGAAGTGGGCAAACTGCCTCAGTATTCATAGACATATCAGCCGGGACGATGGCTTAATGTGCTCTCCGAAGCACCGATAAGTCTTTCTTACGGACAATTAGGTGTATCAACTTGCAATGCCCTAACCCAACAAAACTGGGTACGATCTCACAAAGTGATAAATTGACAAATATTAACTTTGTGTGTTTCCTTTGATATTCAAACCAGAGACCTCCAGATCCTAAAAGAAACGATCAGATCACTGGATCATGCAAGCAGTAAAGGTTTATTATTGTTTAATTTTATATCCAGAAATTTAAGAGCATTAAATCACAATTTAAACTTTCCGGGAATTCCCGGGAAATGAATAAAAATTTCCCGTCGCCGGGAACCGAGTTTTTCCCGGGAATTCCCGATTCCCGGGTCCCGGGAACGAAATCCTACTTAGTGTGTTTGTTACCCGGCCGGGTTAATTTGTATGGGAGGCCCAATATTTTTTTCATATTTCGGCCTATGTTTCTTGGAGAAAGTTGTTCAGTTTCACGTACTGGTTCACCCCTTAAAATATTCTCAGCAATTTTTTTTACACTATGTATGTATTTCGACCTAAAAAAAGACATTCACTCGGTGTTTGTGATTAATACCATACCATATTAATACTCATGTGGAACCTAGTTAATCCGGGAAGCTGTTGATTCCGGTTGCTACTTTTTAATTTTACTGTTTCAATAGGTCAATCACCGATGCAGAGTTTTATGCAATAAAAAGTGCTTTAACCTGACTTGAATGACTCACTGACTCACTCTTCCACCTTACTCTGCGCCATTGCGCCGTAACGAAACAATCAATCGGTTTTCGTGTCATTTGGAATGATTCATTTGATGGGCTCTACTCAAGTAATTTAAACTGTTTCAGAGTCGACTCACTGACTCACTCAACCGTCCCATCCCTATCCCGCGGCCGTGAATACGACCCGTAACGAAACAGTCGATCGGAATTTGTGATTCGATCTCAGTTCGAAATGTCTTAATTAATTTATATTTCAGCGACGTGTTTTTTCGGTGTTTGGCCTGAGGTAATTAGAGGTCGCTTAGTGTTTCGTGTTAATTAGTTTTCTGAGGTTTGCACACTCGAGGTCGGACGGCCGATGTGGCGCAGTGGTGTTGCGACTGCCTTTGGCGCAAAGGTTCCGGGTTGGATTCCTGGTGGGGCATTCACTAAATTGATATTAGCATTTTGTGAATTTGTTTCCGGTCTATATAGGAAATTGCATTATGAAACAAGAAAGATGGTTCGGTGCTTTCCGAAGCACGTTAAGTAGTCGGTCCCGGTTGCTGTCTTTGATTACTTAGACGGCGGTCGTTACACAACCATGTCAGAGGCCTACTACTATTAGTAGGTGGAAAAACCCTGACACCAGGGTGCATCGGGTTGTTCGTCGACTCGGTGTCCCACACGAAAAGAAGAGGGTTTAAAAGCATAAATACAAAGTAATTATTGAAACTCTATTAAACCTAAGGTTCACGCCAGTGAGTATAGTATTCTTTGCTGAGGTTTGTGTCGGATGTGCGTCAGAATGGCTGGTTGTCTGTGGCGATGGTCTATGAGAGTTGATTCAAAAATTGCTACATAATTGCTTATATTTGCTTCATATAATAAATAATTGCTACATAGGATATACTTTTAGAAATAGAATATTTTTATTGACCAGCCATCCTGACGTTTGGTTGGCTGGTCTCCTCCTAGTTTAACGTCAAGCACGCAGAGTTTCCCGATATGTATTGCGTCAATAATTGCTACATATTTACTTCATCAATTTTGTTTGGTTGTAACTGCAAATATATCTATACATATAATAAAACAGAAACGAAACCAATTCTGTACATGAAATAGATTCAAAAAAGGGTTTTTGCTTCTAATTGTGTTCAAGATACAGACATCAAAACAGAGGTAAAATTGATTTTTGTCTGTTTGTCTGTTTGTCTGTTTGTCTGTCGGTATGTTTGTTATTCTTTCACGTAAAAACTACTGCACAGATTTCTACAAAATTTTATACTGTGGTAGCTTATTACCCGGGTCAACATCTAGGATACTTTTTACCTCGAAAAAATCTTTCATTCCCATGGTAAAACACAGTAACTGGTTCCGCAAAGCGAGTTCCGAATTTTTTTCCTAAAATATAATATAGATGTCGCTGTTAGTTTTGTAAAACGCGGTATTGACCACGTATTTACTGACCACTTTAGACCACTGACTGACATACGATCTGAACTTCTAAACGACCCCGTGAAACGACCTAACCAAACAAAAAACAAACAATCACACATTTAATCCTTACGGGGTAGGTTGAGCGTCAACGGCCGTAAGTATTTTATCGCTATCGCCACGTCTGACTTTATATGCGGGCCGTTCTAACTATCACAGAAATGTTTCGGACTTTTACTTTGACCTTTGGTCATGGTCAAGGTATGTGATGGAAGACAGATGAATTATGATATTTTCTTGAGTTTGCACAACTGTTACTCATCACAATAAAACAATTTTAAACGGATTTAAGTTGTGTTTATTGTGGAAGCGTAGCAATTGTGAAATCCAAAATAAACACAACTTAAATCCGTTGAAAATTGTTTTGTTGCGAAGACAAATTATGATTTGGGTAAAATTAGTTAATTTTTTACTACTACAAGAGGCCGTTGGCCTGAGTTAAAGGTTATAATACTTTTAATTTTAACTCGACATCTCTACGTATAACCGAGATAGTGAGTCTTGAAAGACAGACAAATGGACAACAAAGTGAGTGAACCTATAAGGGTTCCATATTGCAGCCTAAAACCTATTTACCAATATAGTTTTTATTTTAACTCGATATCTCTGCGCATTCCCGAGATACAGCGTCTTACGAGACGGATGGACGGACGGACGGACAACAAACTGATCGTATAAGGGTTCCGTTTTTTTGTACGTTTCTTTTTGATGTACGGAACCTAAAAAAATATAAATACCTTCATTAGTTAGAATCAAAAATGTTAGAGTAAAATTTGTTTAAAATTACTTCATAGATGTCGCTGTTAGTTTTGTGAAACCCGCTAATGAAATGTTTTCTCCAAAATTATATAACTAAGCCACTGACAGGCGGCAGGTTTTCTAAAAAAATAATAATATAGTATTGTAAACTATGCCGTGTGATGCCGGCTTGCAATAGCATCACCCCATTTCTTTTCCGTGGGAGTCGTAAGTGGCGACTAAGGGACTTTCACATGGGCGATGGGCTGACCTGTCACCATGGCGATACACAATTTTCCGAATGACCATCAAATATATGTCAGACGGCCGAAAAAACGGATATTTACGCTCTGCCTACCCTGCAAGAGATAATAGGCGTGATATACGTATGTAAGTATAAACTTGGGCAACGGATATTCTGATAGATTGTTTCTTTAAAGATAAATCTTTTTTTGTGAAGTGGCGCCACTATCGAGGTCGTTCACGGTTACACTCGCCTTAAACATTTTTGCAGAGATCAGAAGGCAAGGAAGGATTGCACTTGCTGTAGTATCTTCAAGTATCGCTGCCACACTGCTTCCAGGAGAGAAAACGGCGCATACAACTTTCAAAATACCAATCGATTTGGACACAAACGATACTCCAATATGTGCTGTATCACGTAATAGTTACAAGGCAAAGGTTTTCTGATATTGTTGTCTGGTAGTTATGTGACGAGTGTACGATGGCCAACAAAAAAACGGTAGAAGCTATGGATAGGACTTTAAAAGACATACGCAGAGATAATAGGGCCATGGGCCATATCACTGTTCTTTTTTCCAGTGACTTTCGCCAAACACTTCCAGTTGTTACTCGAGGTACCAGGGCTGATGAGGTGAATGCCTCACTAAAATCATCGGCTCTTTGGCCACAAATTCACAAGCTGACCATGACGGTGATCATGCGAACTCGTCTCGGAGGTAATCCACGGGCTGAAGAGTTTTCACAAGCTTTATTAAAACTCGGCAGAGGTACTTTACCAGAGGATAACGGTCAAGTAAGTCTGCCTGAAACGCTTTGCCAAATAGTTTCTGGTCTAAAGAGAATCATTTCTTCTGTGTATGGCGAGCCTTCCTTCCTTCAAAAGAAAGATTCGTAGCTACGTGGAAGAGCTATTTTTGCACCCAAAAATGATCAGACTGCTTCAATAAACCATACCATTATGTCACAAATCACTGGGAATATGGTGGTATACGCGTCAATTACCACTGTTATGAATCAAGACAAAGCCACTAACTACCTAATAGAATTCCTAAACTCCTTGAGTGCGAATGGTCTTTCTGCACACTAAATATTACCTTAACTTGGTGTTCCTATCATGCTTCTTTGCAATCTCACTCCGCCAAAGCTGTGCAATGGAACCAGACTGAAGATCTTAAGCTTAAAGATGAATGTATTCGAGGCGGATATTTTCACTGGTTGTGGCGCGTATTTCATTCCCAACAACTTTTTATTTCAATTTCAGGGCATTCAGTTTTCCGTCAGCGTTTTCTTTGCAATGACTGTAAACAAATCGCAAGGACAGACGCTGAAAGCCGCAGGCGTAGGTCTTACGATTCCCTGTTTATCACACGGGCAGCTATATGTCGCTTGCTCTCGAGTCAGTTCTCCTGAAAATTTGTACGTTTTAGCACCCGATGGTAAAACTACCAAAGTAGTTTATAATGATGTTTTGTAGCTGATGTCCATAGTATCAAAACCAAGTACCTAACCGAAAAACAAGTTAACCAGTACCTATTCATTGCACATCTTAAAGAGAAAAAACTTTATACAAACATGATATTAATATTAAACAATATGCATACATCAACTTCACTAACTCACAAGTCACTACACCATGCGTACGAAGTCGCGGGCAACAGCTAGTGTTAAATAAAGGAAGTAGCAATTATTTAAATTATCCCAAGGAAAAGTGCCTGATAAAATAATTATAGCAAATACGTCGTTTTGTAAGGTGTCGGATTGAACCTTTAGGCTCTGGTAACTGTGTAGGTAATTCGATTCTTGCGTAAAAAAATATTTATCTACCCACAATAATTGAATAAGCATCATTATTTTAATTATTCTTAGAATGTATATACAGTGCAGATGAAAGTGAACATTGTACAGAATCAGATTGTGCAATCAATAGAGTTCAGCGTAAGATACCTGTTCTACACGTTAATATAAATTCTGCCATTAGTGATGTACAAGAATCCGCAAATAATTAAATTAATGCTCAAGAACTTACAGAATGCCGGCGTAGTAAATGTCAAGGTGTTAAATCATTTAGTGTATCTTTGCGAGATCTTATTGCATTTGAATTTCATTCCAATCAATTTATTTCAATAGATGATCCACCTTCATCTCTTTTGTTAGAAGGATCTGAGTTCCATTTACTGTCAATAATTGAATTCGTGCCCCCAGTATGTGGAACACTAATTGGTCACTATAAAGCTCATTGCAGACGAAATTCAGAATGGAGATGTTATGATGACGAATCGAATAAAATTACGAAGAGTAAAAAGAAACTAATTCCACATTGTATAATATATGCAAAAAAATAACGTACAAACAAATCAATACCTAATTGAATATTTTTAAGTAAATTGTAATTTTATTAAAGTGATAAATGTTATGAACGACCTACATTTTGTTTTTATTAACCATAATGTGCTTACTATTCACTTAACTACTGTTTTACAATTTAAAACGCCTGCTGTTGAGTGAAAACACACTGCAACTATTTGCCTATATTATTTCTACAGGCACTTTTCCTTGGGATAATTTAAATAATTGCTACATCCTTTTTTTAACATATATTTGAAGTTACAACCAAATAAAATTGATGAAGTAAATATGTAGCAATTATTGACGCAATACATTTCGGGAAACTCTGCGTGCTTGACGTTAAACTAGGAGGAGACCAGCCAACCAAACGTCAGGATGGCTGGTCAATAAAAATATTCTATTTCTAAAAATATATCCTTTGTAGCAATTATTTATTATATGAAGCAAATATAAGCAATTATGTAGCAATTTTTGAATCAACTCTCATAGACCATCGCCACAGACAACCAGCCATTCTGACGCACATGATTTAGTGCTGCTATCGGTGTCGCATGGCATAACTATAACTGTCATAGTTGACAGATTAGTTTATGGATAGATCACTTCTTCATATTCTGGGTTAAACCACAGGTTGAACACACCACCAAACACCACTAATGTGACAGCAATCAAAGTGTTTAGTCTTGTGCCGAACTAAGTAGGTATACAAACTATCTGTCATAGAATAACCAATAACAGCGTCGCGGTTCAGAGTTCGGAATAACTAGCTCAGCCAATTTTAAGGCAGGTCACCCACTTGTCGTCGCGTAACGCATGCGTCTGTCAGACGACACGAAAATTGCGAATTCTGACTTTATTCGAGTATAAATTCTTACTTCGCCGTGTGATGACGGCTTTGAATAGCATCACCCCATTTCACTCGTGTGGGAGTCGTAAGAAGCGACCATGGGAGTCGAGGGTGTACTGGATGGGCTGACAACCTGTCTCTATGGAGATACATAATTTTTCGAATGACCGTTTATTGCGTTCATTTACGCTCTGTATACCCAGCAAGGGATGATACGCGTGGTATGCTTATATAAGTCGATAAATACTTACGTCGTCTGAATCGTCTGATAGACACACACGATTGCCATTTTAGGCGATGGGCTGACAACCAGTCACTAAAGTGATACACTTTTATCTGAATGACCCTCAAATGTTTGTCAGACGTGGCGTAAGTGACCGTTGTTTCGGCCGTTTACGCTCTGCCTACCCCGCAAGGGATATAGACGTGATATATGTATGATATATGTTGATTTGTAATCTTTGTAAACAAAACCCAAACAATACACAAAGGTTTTGTGGAACTAAAATTTAATGCTCTTAAAGGGTTTACCAATGACCCTTATAACAAAAACCTCTACTATCACTACACCCGATCACTTCAGTGTTTAGCAAATAGTATTATAAATTAAACATAAAAATCGCCACCGCGACTGACAAAAACCGTTTCTTGTGAAGACTGTGGGGCGGACGCAGGTTTCAGCAGGTGGGGGTCAGTCGGTCCCTGGCAAGAGATTTTACAAATTACGAAATAAGCTTTTCAGTGAAATCGACTGAAATATTTATTATTAAGAATGTATTTATTTAGATTACTTATTACTTACTTAAAAATATTGTTTTGAATTCAGTTTTTTTTTGTAGTGAACAAGCATGAACACTTCTTCTTAACGCTATTAAAACGCTTGGTTTAGTGTCAGACTAGCGATCATTTAGATCAAGGATCTTTGATTCAGCAATCATTCAGATTATTTTTCGGTCAAGGCATCTTCAGGATTTATCTTATGAAATTCAGTATCGCAATCGAGTTCAAATTAACTTCCGACGTAAGTTTCAACATAGAATGAATACGCTCTTTTTAGCCTCTTACTTATAAATCGGGTCGTCACGGAGATTCTGTCCATTACGTCACAGGTTATTCTGAACACGTCATGAATTGGAAGCTAGTTATGTATAGTGGGGGTCAACTTAGACAACCTAAATACGCTCTTTACAGCTAGCAAAAATAAAATGAGGCATTTCTTAGGAATGAATGGTATAATCAGCATCTTTATATGAGGGTCAAATTCAGTTGTGGGTCATGTTTAGGAGCGGGGTTTCATATTCAGGCGTGGGGTAAAAGATCCTAAATACACCCCTTTCTGGTAGGAAACATCAAGGGAACATAAATCGAGGTATCACCGGGAATGTGCGGTATAATCTTACAAATGTCTTCGGCCCATTACGACGGTTTCACAGGTTTTTCTGAACACCTCATGAATTGGGGAACACGCGGCTATGGCTTTCATGTTGGGGGCTGGTGTAAAGAGAAGGATCAGGGCATGGATTCTCTTATTTTTGTACCCTTGCAATGCCAGCGACACTCAACTGACATTTTAGTTACGATCAAATTAGTACCTACACAAAACAATATGGTAAAAATATTGGTATGGTATATATTTATATGGTATTAATATTGTTTAGTTAAAACTTTACTTAATTTAAAAAAGTTACTTAGATTTGTTAAATTAATGTTTTTATGTCTTTTATGTGTTGCCGCTGCTATTTACAGTGTGTTTTTCAATGTTTTCTCTTAGAGTGCAGGGTTGCCTGGAAGAGATCGCTTAAAGCGATAAGGCCGCCTTTGCTTATATTGTGTTGTTTGTTTTTGTTCTTGTATATGTTATGATTATTAATGTGAGCAATAAAGTGTTTCTGTCTGTCTGTCTGTCTGTAAAAATGGTTTCCTATACCGAGCTTTAACAAACTACAATAATGATCTTGATATATTTCATCTATCCTTAGCACTGTTTAAAAGACAAATTAAAATGAAAAATAATTTACCATAAATACTTAGTCATGTTTTTTTTGTATTTGCAAACTGTGCATTTTCTTTGCATAAATTAGAATATGCTAAAACTTTACTTACTTAATAATAAGCGACACGTTTGAATCTTGAAATCATATAGGTATTATGTGGATACCTATAATAAATTGGTTAAGTTTGAAATTCATGTACTACGTGTATCATAATCTGTGATTGACTGTTGATGTCCGTAATAAAAATTTATCAAAAATTTATTTATTTATTTATTCCTTATTAGTCGCTCTCACGAGAAAAAAAATGAGATGATGCTAATCTTAGTCGACATAGCACGGCAATGGATGAATGCAGTCGATCCAAAATTAATATTTATGGAGGCGTATGTCCAGCAGTGGTCTGTTTTGTGTATGTATTGTTACTTGTTTCAATGTAGACTGTATGTTTCAACATACAAAATACACATACTCATACCTACACCTATCACGCCTATTATCCCTTGCGAGGTAGTCAGAGCGTAAACGGCCATTTACGCCATGTCTGACAAATATTTGAGGGTCATCCGGAAAATTGTGTATCTTCATAGTGAAAGGTTGTCAGCCCATCGTCTAAAATTGCAATACACACCCTCGAGTCCCTTGGTCGCCTCTTACAAGAGAAAGAAATGGGGTGATGTTATTCTAAGCCGTCGGTCCAGGTTGCTGTCTTTGACTACTAAGACGGCGATCCTTGACACCAGGGTTCATCGGGTCGTTGGACGACTCGGTTTCCCACACGAAAAGAGTGAGATGACACGGCTTACAAAACAGTACTGAAAAAAACGCATAGAAGTACAAGTTATCACTTGTGCGAGTGTGTCACAATTCGTCTAGTTTGCTTGATCGATAGCTTTCAGTTCACAACTTGCCCAAGCCCCAGCGATATGTATTTATTTATGAGCCGCGCGTCTCGATGTCTGCGCGAACGCGTTTTTGCGCGCATAATGTTACGTGTATACGCGCTCGACGGAGATTTGTTCGCGCTATCTGATGCGCGCCCTAATTTGGCGGGAATGCGCGTTTTGATGGAATAGAAATAAAAGTGCAGTGTGATGCCGGCTTAGAGTAGCATCACCCCATATCTTTGCGACTAAGGGACTGAGGGACTCAATTATAGGTGATGAGCTGACAACCTGTCACTATGGCGATACACAATTTTGCGAATGACCCTCAAATATTTGTCGGATGTTTCGTAAATGTCCGTTTTTTGCGACCGTTTACGTTCTGCCTACCCCGCAAGGGATCATAGGCGCGATACGTGTATACGCGCTCGACGGAGATTTGTTCGCGCTATCTGATGCGCGCCCTAATTTGGCGGGAATGCGCGTTTTGATGGAACAGAAATGAAAGAAACAACACATACACATACATACATACACATATCACGCCTGTAATCCCTTGCGGGGTAGGCAGAGCATAACGACCGATGTGGCGCAGTGGTAGTGCGACTGCCTGCTACGCAAAGGTTCCGGGTTCGATTCTCGGTGGGACACACAAAAGTTGATATTTATCTCTTTGTGAATTTGTTCCCAGTCTGGTTAGGACATTGCAGGGTGAACCAACTGATTGTCCGAAAAGAAATGGTTCCGTGCTTCGGAGGGCACGTTAAGCCGTCGGTCCCGGTTGCTGTCTATGTACATAGACGGGGGTCGTAACACAACCATGTCAGAGGCCTACTAGACAGTGGTAGTAGGCGGTTGAAAAACTCTGACACCAGGGTTCATCAGGTCGTTGGGTGACTCGGTGTCCCACACGAAAAGAGAGAAAGAGATATCATGTTAGTTAAGCACATAAAGCGCACAAAAACCGTGCGAAAAATCACAGCCGTAGTTTCATGTGTACAGTCGTTTATAGCACATAAGATACCAGGGGTACTCCAAAATAACTATTTTTTTCAACAGTTAATACATAATAAATAAAAAAGTTATTCTCATAAAATAAGTAATTTTCTACAAATACATATTGATTTCAAGAAAACAATATTGCTGGGGACAAAAATCATTCAGTTCTTTTGGAGTACCCCTGTTACCTTATGTGCTACAATACAATTGTACCAGTGAAAATATGTTGAAAAAAGTCTTTATTAGCTTTTTCTTCACAGCGTTATGATTTTTATACTTTGCCATGTCTTCTGTCATCTTAAGCACAAGATTAGCCTCTAACCATGCTAATCCAGAATTTATCTTATCTTGGCCAGAGGTAAAAGATTATTCCTGGTGACAACTTCGTTCTCCTTCCTTTTCATGTGGGACACCGAGTCGTCCCCCGATGAACCCTGGTGTCTGAGTTTTTCAACCGCCTACTATTAGTAGGCCTCGGCCAGTTGTCTACCGACCGCCGTCTAAGTAATTTAGACAGCAACCGGGACCGATGGCTTGACGTGCCCTGAAGCACGGAACCATCTTTCTTTTCAGAAAATCAGCTGGCAGCCTGGGCACAAATTCACAAAGTGATAAACATCAACTTTGTGAGTGCCCCATCTAGAATCTAATCCTGAACCTTTGAGTCGCAGGCAGTCGCACTACCACTGTGCCACATTTGGGCGTAAAATCACAGATCACCACAAAATCATAGAAGGAAAATCTTACAACACCATTCTCAAAGCTATGGCAGGTTGAATATACAGGGTGTAAGGGACAGCAGCCCTCTGAATACTGATTGGGTGCATTCAGACCATGAAACTGAATTCATAAAAAAATGTTTAAGGAAAAGTCATAAAATTTTGGACTTCCCACAGTAAATCCAGTGAGCTGATCGTGATTTTGTATAAGAAGTTGAATATTTCTTGTCGTTTCCTGACATATGTTTCTATGGGAAAGTTGTTTAGTTTCAAGGTTTGAATGCACTTTATCAGTATTCGGAGGGCTGTCCCTTTCACCCCGTATAAACTAACTATCGTAGGATGAAAAATTAGCTTACTCTGTACCTAAAGTACCGCCGTTCCAATAAGTCGTATTTGACAGCTGTCAGATTCGTTATAATACTATGGGAGAGGGTACATTTTCCTTAGTTGTGTCTGTTTTAGTATGGAGATGACAGCTGTCAAATACGACTTATTGGAACGGCGGTACTTTAAAGAGATAAGACTGAATTGTGGAGTATTTTCTTAAAAAGTACCTAAAGTACCGCCGTTCCAATAAGTCTTATTTGACAGCTGTCAGATTCGTGATAATACTATGGCAGAGGGTCCATTTTCCTTATTTGTGATTTCCTTAGATGTGAGATGACAGCTGTCAAATGCGACTTATTGGAACGGCGGTACTTTAAAGAGATAAGATTGAATTGTGGAGTATTTTCTTAAAAATAACCACTTTATTAGATCTTACATTTTACACACACTCCGTCCTAATTTTCTCCATCTTCCCGAAGTTGTCCCAAATAATTCCTAATTAAACCTTTTTCGTTCCGTTACACGCTGACAACATAATTCGTCAGTCAGTCAGTCTGCGTCACAGTATGCGGACAAAAAACGTCACTTAATGAAGCTATTCGCACCGAAATAAGGAATCCCAAGGGAAAAAGTTGTCGTTGAAAAGAGAACGGAGTCTTTGTCTTTTTTTCTGGTTTGGAGATAGTTGAGCAAATTTATATTTGTGTTTTGTTTGTTGATTAGGTAAAGTTTGCTTTTTAAAATTGTCAAGAATCATAAACTAGCCAGTTGGTATTTCAATGATTTGAGCTAATTTATGTTTGTTTTGGTTGTTGAAAGTTTAATTTTCATAAATTTGCCAGCCGTTTGGTATTGAAATGATATTACAGGGCTATGCATCTGTTTCAAGGGATAAACTTCAGCCAGTACAAGCTATAATTTTACAGGTGAAATTCGATGTTCATTGTGTACCTACTCGTTAGCCATTATGATACCAGGAATATTAACCGGCTACGCAATGTACTAAGAATTTTCCCTGTAGACATGCAGCCTGTAGTTTTATAACACAGGCATTTCAACGTTCATATCACAAAGCCACAGAATATATATTAGGACTAAAAACAGACCACCCCAGCCATTTTTGACAGCTGTCAGTTCCACACTAAGAAATATCAACAAAGAAGAATGGACCTTCGACCTTCTGCCATAGCATTAGCACAAACCTGACAGCTTTTAATATTTATTATTGGGATTGCCTTACATAAGGAAACAAATTAGGATTACGGCGGCACACAGGGTTAGGACAAGGCGTTGATTATGATGGTGTACATGTAACGGCCGCAAAAAACGGACAAAACATTTACGCCACGACTAACAAACGTTTGAGGGTCATTCGGAAAATTGTGTCTCCCCATAATGACATTGTGATGTACTCATAGAATTTACTTGACGTGCCCTTTTTTCTTGACTTTGACAACATTAATTGTAATTTTTACTGGCAAAACTATTATTGTACCTACTATTGCATTAAATACCTAGTACGATAATTTTCCTTTCCCTTTCAAATATGAATGAATGATGAAAACAATCAAATCCCAATCAGTAAACCCATGAATATTTTGACAACTAATAGAGACATCCGATCTGATGCCATAAACGCAATTTACCGTAAAAAATCTGCTATGGTTTTGTATGGGGTGCCACGGTACCATGATTCTTGATCTATGGGGCGGGGTTGTTCGCTATTTAGACCCACTTCCGATTGGACCCAGTGGCTTTTATACGGTTCTCCCACTTTTCGTAAGTCGCTGCGTATTTTTAAACGCACCGTAACGCTGTCAGACAGAAGAAAACTGCTAATTGTGTTTCTTGTGGCTCCTTGACAAACGCATCCGTTACGCACTGTAGCCGTATTTGTATGAGAATAAGAATGGAATTCGCAATTTCCTTTCGACTGACAGACGCATGCGTTATGGGAGAACCACTTTATTGGTGACATTGTAATTTACCTACTGATTTTGTCACTTAGTAGACCAATTGATAAAATCAATTAAAGTGTGGTACAAAGGGTACAAAGTATAGTCCGCATCTCGGCGACTTACAACAAAGTAACTAAATGTAACCTTGGTGTTCCACATACATACATAAATCACGCTTCTCTCCCGTATGGGTAAGCAGAGATAACTTCCTTCCACTTACTACAATCCTAGCATATTTCTTTCGCCTCCTGTACATTTATCAATCTTTTCATGCACGCTCGTCGGTTTAGGGTACTCTTGACCTGACCTTTCTTTAGCACGTCCTCGAATTGATCGAGGTACGTTCGTCGAAATCTTCCTCTTCCGACGTTCCCAACTACATTTATACACCTGTTTCGTTAATCTTCTTTCATTCATCCTGTCCACATAACAGAAGAAAAGTAATGATTTTTTAACCCAAATTTAACATACAGATAAAAGTCTAGTCTAGTTATTTTTATTTACTTTTCGTGCGCTTTACAACTGTACCAAACTTCATTTGATTTTGTTAATGTGTCTAATTATTGACAGGTTAAAGGTAAAATGCAGTGCCACCCATTAGACCCACTGGGTCAAATCGGCAGTGGGTCCAAAAAGTGAAAAACTCATGGGGCGGGCCCCTCGGTACCCTATGGTCCCATAGGGGTTGTTACGGTAAGCGAGACACAAGTCATGGGGTTGCTTTATCATAAAACATGGGGTAATCGGTTTGGTTTAAGTGGTACGTGAGATATTGGAGTTTTAAAAGTTGTCGATAAGAAAAGGTGTAAGTGTAAAGTGATGGTTTTTGAGATAGAGCGAAGAGCTTAAATTTTTTGAAATGTGAATTATGCAAAAACTGAATGCTGGAATAGATAGAGTTTTTAAAGTAAGTATGATTTCAGATTCAACTTTTTATATTTATCTTATTTTGTAGGTCAATTTGGACTCTAGCACAAATTACGTACAGAATAAATAATAGTCTATGGCCGTAGCCGTGTGATGCCGGCTTCAAATATCATCACCCCATTTCTTTCTCTTGGGGACTCGAGGGTGAGTTATGCAATGTTAGGCGATGAGCTGACAACCTGTCACTATGGTGAAACACAATTTTCCGAATGATCCTCAAATATTTGTCAGACGTAGCGCAAATGTCCGTTTTTTGCTGCGGCCGTTTGCGCTCTGCTTACCCCGCAAGGGATTATAGGCGTGGTATGTGTATATATGTACTAGGGCCTTCCTTACCGAAGACCATCCAAAACACACACAATTATTCAACAAATCACACCCCACGTGACTAACGGTTCCAAACTTTCAAACAAAAGACTCAAAAACATCCAAAAGAAAGCGAAAATAATGTAAGTTTTGCCAAAAAGACCAGAACTTTGCTAACGGCATCTGTTGTCGACACGTTGAAGTTTTGCTCTTATTTTGCGAATAACTGAAGATTCTCGTTTTGCAAGGCATTTCCTTAGAAATGCCGTTATTTTTATAAAGAAACAATTGGACGTTGTTTTCTCAAAAACCGTGGAAACGGTAGTTAGTGTTTTTATGCTTTTTGTTTATTTAGTTTTGGTCTGTTTAAGTAAGTTCACTTGTTTTTTCACATGACTCTCCAAAAGTGTATCTAAGTGTAGCATTTTTTAAGTGAATACCAAATTTTAAAACACTTCCCGTGTTATACAATAAGTTATATAAAAATTTTAAAAAATTGAAAATAATTTCAAGCGCGGGCAGGATTAAATATTTTGCAAGTTTTCAAAAATTGTATAGGTATTTATAGGTATAGGTTTTATAGGTACCTACCATAGGAAGTGTATACAATTTCATCGCTTAGACTGCATTCAATCTGTAAACTCTGACACCAGGGTTCATCGGATCGTTGGACGTCTCGGTGTCTGACACGAAAATAAGAAGAAGAAGTTGCAAAACTATCCCGGTCGATGGAGCCGTGCCGCGCGTTTCTGGCATTAAGATACACTTGCCAAAATTCGCGGGCAAGGTACGAGCTGCGGTAGCCCGGATGGAGGAGGCGTCGCCGCTGGTAATGGCGAAAATCGCAGGTTCAAATCTGGCCGTACTTGAAAAATTTTGCAAGTTAAAAACATTTTGTTATTGTTACAGCAATGAATGAAGAATGGCTATATACGTAGTCTGTCTTGCAAATAATTTATTGTAATTGAGCCTTTTACAAGTTACAGACGCATCCTGCTGTCATTCGTTGGACTGAAGAGATGAGCTGATAATGGCTGATGGACGGCTGACGAGAAGGCACAGGATGTACTGGAACAAGCGGTTGGCAGCATTGGAGTATCTGATAAGAGGGAGGTAAGTGAGGAAACATAATAAAATTATTTGTTCCTAGGATCTGCAACCTAAAATGTATAACGACATTCCTTTAGAAATAAAGGAAGAAGTATCACAAAATTAATCATTAAAAAGAAATTGATGTAATCAATATACTACATATCGCCATGCAGTGGCAGTGACTAGACGTGTATTCTGCATTTTATAATTGCATTTAAATAATTACGATTGATTTGTAACCGTGTCAAGCATCCGCATTGTCAGCGCGCGACAAATGAGCACGTTCAATTAGTGTATTTGTGCATATAATGTTTGTGTTTCCTACATTTAACTGAGAAATTATCCTAGACGACGGGAAATGTCGCACTCAACTATGTTAGATCCTGCGGTTGAGCTTGTGACTACCCCAGAGATAGACCGCTGGATTACTGAAGTAGAAAGAAGCCTGGAGGAAATTTGCACTATTAGCAACGAATCGACCAAGAAACTAGATGCCGAGCAGAAACTCCGTATAAACACCCGAAGTAAAAGCATCCTTGCTGGGATAGCGCATTTGACCTCAAAATATCAGTCGATAAAATATAAATATATGATGGCCAATCGAGAGATTAACAGCAGGGAAGAAGAAATAGAAATCTCTGCACAAATAGAAGACTTAAAGCACTGTGTGAAGTCGACCCCAATTCCTGCACCTCAGCCCGCTTCTTTTGCCGATACTGTGAAAATAAGAAACAACTCGGTTATTCGCCCTACCGCAAGCAGCAGCATTGCCATCTACCCCGCAAGTAATGATAGCTCGAGTGATGATACCAAGAAGTTAATACAAACTATTATTAAGCCCGACGAACTCAAGCTTCACATCTGTGGCGTAAGGAAGACCAAAAATGGAGGCGTCATAATCAGCACTAATGGAAAAGAAGACCTTGAAAAGCTGCAGAAATCTAAAATACTACGAGATTCCGGACTAACAGTTGAAGTGACTACTAAGAAAAGGCCAAAAGTTATCCTGCTAGGAGTGCCCTCAAGTACATCTGAAGCCGAACTCAAAGACTGCATATATCAGCAAAATATCGCTGAAAAACTTCCAAGTTTGACCAAAGAACGTGCACATAGCTCTATCAGGCTGAGCCATAAATCTGGAAGAAAGGAAGCCGCGTCCTGTAATTTTATTTTAGAAGTTACGGCTGAAATACGCAAATTGCTTATTCAGCAGGGCCGCGTATTTATCAACTGGACCTCCTGCCCTGTGAAGGACTTCACCCTCGTGACCAGATGCTACAGTTGCCAGCAGTATGGTCACTCAGCTAAATTCTGCAAGGACACCGCCACCACTTGTGGTCATTGCGGTTGTACTGGACATAGCATTAAGGACTGTACCAACAAGGACCAACCAGGAAAATGTGCAACGTGCCTGCGCTTTAAATAACCGAGCACCCACAAAACTGGGGATGAGCAATGCCCTGCTAGAAAATTCGCTGAACTACGACTTCTTAGTTCCATTGATTATGAAGGCTAAAAATAACTATTCGTATTACATACAGAATAATCATCATATTTCTATGATAATTTACTTGTGCTAAATTGAAATTGTGTGACGCGTGATTTGTAAATTTTTATAGTTGACCCTCTTTCGAACTGTAACGATGCTGACGCAGCGGATGTCTGAAGAGTTGCAAGATCTTTGTTGTTATTATTTAAGTGCCTACTTAATTAATTATTTAGCAATAGTATGTAGTTAGTTTTTTTGTTGTAAAGTTTATTTAAGTTTATTTATATCGTATTGTATAGTAATTTTATAAAATAATAGTTAAGTTGGCTGGCTGTTTACCTAAGATACAGGAATTCCAATTCTTAGTTTAGGAAATGGCTAAGCCTCATAATTATTTCATATAATTGTACTTATTTATAATTAAGTTTATTTAATAAAGAATAATCTAATCTAATCTAATCTAACCTTAAATTGTTGTAATAGATTATGGATGTGATCATCGTATGATGTCGGCTTAGAATAGCATCACCCCATTTCTTTCCCGAGGGAGTCGTAAAAAGCGACAAAGGGACTCGAGGGTTTCATGTGTATTGCAATTTTAAGCGATGGACTGACAACCTGTCGCTGGTGATACACAATTTTCTAAACTACTGGTGTTTGTCAGACGTGGCGTAAATATCAGTTTTATGGCCGTTTACGCTCTGCCTACCCCGCAAGCGATACATACAGGCGTTATATATGTATGTATGTGTGATTATTGGACCTACTCGCTGTTAAACAAAAGAAGTATTTCCAACTGACCTTCAAATATTTGTCAGACGTGGCGTAAATGTCCGTTTTTTGCGGCCGTTTACGCTCTGCCTATTCCGCAAGGGATTTTAGGCGTGATATGTGTGTTTTGTAAATTAGGCAGGATTCGAACCTATGATCTTCGCTGTCACTAGGTAGGTACACATCATCAACAGCTGCATCAGCCTACTGGCTTGACATGGGTCTTTCTTTTTCCGGAGGTACTCGTATACACTCGTACTTACCACGCTTGTGAGGCAGGATAGAAGAGTAGTGTAAGACGATGCATACAAAGAAACTTCTGAGAGAACGTTCATTGGATTCTGTCTTTCATCGAGTTGGGTGTCCTATATAACGCGGGGAGGCAGAGCGAAAACGGCCGTAAATACGGACATTTACGCCACGTCTGACAAACATTTGTGGGTCATTCAGAAAATGTGTATCACTCGTGGTATCACTATAGTGAAAAGTTTTAAGACCATCGCCTATAATTGAAATACACAAGTAGTCAGCCCATCGCCTACAATTGAAATACTTACACATGTAACCCTCGAGTCCCTTGGTTTAACGTATATATATATCACGCCTTTATACCTTGCGGTGTAGGCAGAGAGTTCACGGCCGTAAAATACCTACGGTCAATGATATGATATTGACGACAAATCAAAACTTTCTCTACACCAAGACACCAAAAGGATAAAAATAATTGCTTCACATCACACGACCTCTCTCTCAGCGAACGCAAGTGTTCACAGCAAATTATCTACCATCTCCAACAGTCATAGCTGCGTACAAGTTTTCAATCAAAACGACACAGACATTGCCAACAAATTCCCGAGTCGTTAGGTTGGCCAAATCGAGAGACCGTCCGGTTGGGTATGGAAACATACGGAGAGAAAATTCGGATTTTAAAAAATAGACTCTTACCGTATTATTACAAAAAAGTTAAACGCGCTTTTAGGCAGTGTTTTAAATATTTTTCTATACGATTTGATGCTGTCAATAAGCTTAAACCACGTAATTTTTTTTAATTGGGCCTTTAGGTTTGGGTCCCTGAAGTTGGTATATTTTAGAAGTTACAAAATATATCCATGAAATTCGTAAAAACTGTTATCTTTCGTCTTTAATATGGGGTTTGGTCATTGAAATTTGGTTTACGTGTGATGCCGGCTTAGAATTCACCGTGCGATGCCGGCTTGCAATAGCATCACCCCGTTTGTTTCCCATGGGTGTCGTAAGAGGCTAATAAGGGACTTGAGTGTTACACGTGATTGCAATTTTAGGCGATAGGCTGAAACTATGGTGATACACAATTTTCTGAATGAGTCTTAATTTTTTTGTCCGTGGGAAACTGCAGATGTTAGCTTCTTCGAAGGCCAAGGGTGGGCATAACTTTAAATGGTGTTTTAGTGTTGGGTACTGCGATTTTGGCCACAGGGTCTTAAGATCTACGCCGGTTAGCTTGTTGGTGTTGCAAGAGCTCACCCAGACTTCGTAGTGTGGTTGGGGCGAGACTGGGTTTAGGAGTCGTTCTAGGAAGAACGGATTGGACTGAAATTTAAATGATAAGAGAAGTTTTGCTGTGGATGTCTCTTTCATCTCTTTCTACTCTCTAACATCCACAAAAGTCCACTGTTGGACATAGGGCTGGGCCTACCGGGGGAGATAGCTATACTCAACATACTTGGCGAGCACAGTGCAAGATGTGGCATTCACAGAGAACGCTACTGCCCATTTATTGGATGAATTATCCCTTACTCACTTGTTACGCCGTGCTTCTGCTGATGCTTTCTAAACCGGTATCACACGTCAAATCAGTATCAGTCTCCTTAAAAATTATTTTTAAACATGGCAACGTATCCGCCCACGATACCCACCAGTATGTTTTCACAGTCCATCTCAGGGAAGGCTATCTCTACATTTGACTCGCAAATGTCGATACTCGCGCCTGGCCAGCACTAACTTAACGCGATAGATATCGATGAAAAACACACTCGTATTTGGTTAACAGTCCCGCTTACAACATTGCTTGGGGTGCGTTCATAGGCGTGGGTATTTTTTTAATTTAATGGAATTACTTTACTCAATGTATGATAATATTATCACTTATTGACGTCATGACACGTCAATGTAAAAACAAAAAGAAATTAAAACAATTTTGTATTGTCCTAAGAGAAAACCGGCTCTAGTGGGATAAAGAAATAAAAATAAAGGCACTGCCTCGGGGCTGGCCAGGTTAATCACACGGCATGTAACTTGCCGTGTGATGCCGGCTTAGAATAGCATCACCCCATTTCTTTACCGTGGGAGTCGTAAGAGGCGACCAAGGAACTCGAGGGTGTGTTTTGCAATTTTAGGCGACGGGCTGACAACCTGTCACTATAGTGATACACAGTTATCTGATTGACCCTCAAACTTTTGTCGGACGTGGTGTTAATGTCCGTTGAACGGCCGTTAACGCTCTGCCTACCCCGTAAGGGATATAGGCGTGATTTATGTATGTATGTATGTATGTAACTTTTCGCCACTATCATCTGCAAACGACATTTGTTTCAAATTGAAGTTAACATTTTCAAAGCATGTTATTTACATGCGTATAAATAACCGGACGCCCTCAACGGGAAAACCTCCTAAAAACCTGCCTAAAGTAAAGTTGAGTGAGACTAGGCCATAACTTGTTGCAATAAGGACTTTTCTATCTGACAGTTCTTGACCTTTTTTATAAGGTTATACCAGATGGCGTTGTGTTAAGTTGAAATTTTGACATTTGAGTCATATTTATATTTCATCTATACGTATATAGGTAGGTACGTACTATGAAAAAAAACTTTTCGAGTTTCTAAGTACTTACACTTGGACATCCTTACTTTCTTTTCATATTTTTACAAAATTTTCTGTAAAAAGTTGCAAAATAGGTTCTTCTTCTTCTCTATATTTGCTATTTAAACAGCCCCTATTATTTGCCACGCGATTATACTTTACCATGTAGAGATCAGTCGATGGAGGTGCGCAGGAGTGGATTTGAAAACAATCGCCCGAGAGACTGACGCGTGTCACTCACAAACAAACACTTTTAAACATTCTCGGCTTGAATACTGCATTGTAAGTGTGTAGGTATAGTTGTAAGTTTTATACTGTTAGGTTAAAGTTCTATAAAGTATTAATTTACAGATAAAACAATATTTATGATCAGAAAGAACAGACATTTTTTACTCCTTTTGTTCCGGATTACAAATTATGTGATGCGCAAAAGATACTGATAAGTAGTATATTTAATTTAAGGTATTCGAAATTCGACGGCTAAAACTGATACTAGGCATTTGCCTGTACGCCAGTGTACGCCGGTGGTATCTATTAATAAATTGCTGCTAATATTTTAAAGGGTAAACCAGTTAGCCCACTGGACAATTTTTCCCAAGGAACATAGGTAGAAATATTTAAAAAAGGGTTAAAATTGAAATTGAAATGGTACCTACTACCTACCTAACCTGCATTTTGTATGGGAGGTCCTAACATTTTTTGTTTACGTTTTCAGCCTATTAGTTGTCATTCTTTGAGGGCATAACATAGTAAAATTCGTATTTTTTTTTGTACGATTGCTTTATATATGTCTGTTAAGCACATAATATGTGCTTAAAATGTACTATTATTACATTTTTTGCAGGTTTTTTTTACGCTTGCGTAAATTTTAAATTCAATGTTAGTATAGTAGCTCATTTATGAAATTATTTTTTAAGAAATTGAAATTCTTTATTCAATGTAGGATAGTATTATCACTTATTGACGTCATGATACGTCATTGTAAATGCAAATTTTCTTTTTTGTATAATAATTTTGTTTTGTCCTAACAGAAAACCGACTCGGGCGGGATAAAAAAATAAAAGTAAAGGCACTGCCAGGCTATAATATGTTCCTTGGGGAAAGTTGTTCAGTTTCATAGACTGGTGGACCTCTTAAAATATTTGCAACTATCGTGACGCTGCGTCGCATGCATGTGACACAAGAACACTCCCCAGAAAAAAGAATGTAGCAAGCTACGTGACGCTGAACTCAGGTTTTAACAAATACCTAATGGAATTAAATTAAAGGCACGCCATGAGAAAAAAAAGGTGGTTTTGGATGCACGAAATTTCGTTGCAGAATACGATAAACACCTTAATTTTATGTAAGTATAATATTTTTTCATTGTATTATCTAGAAACACGATAAAAGTAAGTTTGCTCGATAGATTTATTTTTCAAACTTTGGTCTATTTTACACTTTTTTGCGTAGTGTATAGCAATCTTATGAACATAACAAATTTTTTTTGCGAATAAGATACGTCTTGTACATTACTAGATTCTTGTTGTACAGTTTTTTGATTGTTGGTTTGGCGAGACATTTCGAAAAGAGTGAAAAATCGTCAAAACATGGAGATTCCGCTCTGTTCTCACACACAGGATTTGCCATTAGTGGGAAAGGGACGTTTAAAAGTTCGAGGCAGGCGCTTGAGTGGTTATTCTGATTAATAGTAATTCATACCATAATTATTGTTTATCTCCCGACAAGGAGAGATAATAAAATGGCCAAATCACTCCCCCATATGACTCAATTACGTCTAATTCATCGAAAATGAAATGATCAAAAGTGATCTTCACTTAGGCCTATCTACCCACATAATCATCATATTAATAGCAACCGTTGTATCTAGCAATGTGCCGTTCCCGATAACATTGGGAATATTCCTAGTAACTTTCCCGGGCACGAGGAATATTCCCCGGAAACTTTGATGAAACACAAAAAAAAAGATTTTTTTATTTTTTATTTTCCATGAACATGTTCTTGGTAAATCAATAATATTTATATTTTGTTAGTTATTTTAAATATAATTTGAAGTAAAGTAAGTGGCTAGGCATCACAAAATTTAATATGGCGAAAGTCTGTCAAATTATGGAAAAAAAATATTTTTTTTTAGGTATTTCATAGTGAAATTATGTAGTTATGGATTAGGTATTGCCGATTCAAATTATAATATGCTGCAGGAGTGTTTTTCTGTAGGGTGCATTTTGCCGTGTGATGCCGGTTAAGAATAGCATCACCCCATTTCTTACCCGTGGGAGTCGTAAAAGGCGACTTAGGGACTCGAGGGTGTGCATTGCAATTTTAGGCGATGGGCTGACAACCTGTCACTATGGCGATACACAATTTTCAGAATGTCCCTCAAATATTTGTCAGATGTGGCGTAAATGTCCGTTTTTGCGGCCATTTACGCTCTGCCTACCCCGCAAGGGATTATAGGCGTGATATATGTATGTATGTATGTATGTATGTGCATTTTGTCAAGTGAACTGAAAGTGAATGTGTGCTTTGGCTCGTGATTATATACCACTTCGCCCAAAAACCTTATGTCGAAATATTGAAAATAAAAATAATAAATTCTTGGGGAATTTTCCTAAAATTCTCGGAAACTTAGAAATGTAATAGAAACATTTTATTTATTTATTTATTAATCTTCATTGCAAAGAAAGTACAAAGGGCAGGCCTACGCGGCATTCTCTACCGGTCAACCAAAGATAAACAAAAAGCTGGTGCGCATACAAAAAAGAACAAAATAAGACCATACGTGTAAAGTTGTCACTAAAGGTATACAATACATAAGAAGAATAAAAAATATTATAAAGCACTTACTAATTTAACTTAATAAAATAAAGTTACATTAATCTAAATAAAATAAATACAAACATAATCAAATTTAATTACATAAATCTAAATAAAATAAATACATGCATACTTATATAAATAACATTATTGTGGGAATATTCCCAGTAAATTATTAAAATGGTAACGGCACATTGCTAGTTGTATCCCATTCAGCCCGAGATCCCCCTAGAGATATGAACTATGATTTGGCCCACATCACCCTAAAATGTGATCATGGTGTAACGCCATCCCCGACATCCCCTATGGTGTAATGGTGTGATCAATGGCGCGTTGTTTTTATTTTATGGTGGACCATTTGTAATATAACTTAGGGTTAAAATAAGTTGTATTCCATTTTCCTTTATTGACATCTCTTTTAGTTTGGAGATGACAGCTGTCAAATAAGACTTATTGTAACGGCGGTACTGTAGTTGGTTATCTGTTAAATGGTGTGCTAAATTTTAATTATTAATTTTATTTATTTTGTCTGAGGAATGTGCAGTGCCGACACAAACTTTTCTAAGGTTTAACGGCACGAGGTATAGTTAATGCTTTATATGTTTTTTTATAAATAATAATAAATAAAATAATAAATTATAATACGTCAACGTGTTGGGTACACAATTTTTAAAAACTTGCAAAACTGCACTATTAGTACATTGTATATTGAAATGTTTTAAAGTAAATCGTGTGATCCCGGCTTAGAATAGCACCAACCCATTTCTTTCCCGTGGGTGTCGTATGAGGCGACTAAGGGACTTGAGGCTTACATGTGTTCTGCAATTTTAGGCAATGGGCTGACAACCTATCACTACGGCGATACACAATTTTTTCGAATGACCCTCAAACATTTTTTAGACGTGGCGTAGGTGACCGTTTTTTCGGCCGTTTACGCTCTGCCTACAAGGGATATAGGCATGATATATGTATGTATGTATGCATGTATTATTTGGAATATAATATTATATAAAAATAATAATATAATTTTGGGGTGGTATGGGATCTACCTCCTAGCGGTCCACCCCGGACAACGGCAACACAGGCTTGCCTGTGGATAAGTCCAAGCGGCGGAAGGCTCCGCAAGGGGCCGCCTGGCTCGCGACCACCATCACACCGAAGTCTGGCGCCAAGTAGCTTGCTGCGTTCCGTCAGTGTGTGGGAGTGCCAGTGCCTTAACAGGCTTCTTCTAGGTGAGCTCGCTCCATCTTAGACTCTGTCTCTGTCCTATGACCTAGACTAGAGTCAAGAGCAAACCCATCATTAATAAATATATAATAAACGCTCATATGGCTTTGTTTATAATACGGTTCTGCCTATTCGTTCCTAAATTCACCTACGTTCTGCGTTGTACGCAGTTTTGGAAATATAGCAACCATTTACGGAATTTAGATAATATAATAAAGGAAACGCTCGTTAAGATATTGAACTGTTCTTTGGAGGAGTCAGCATGGGTACAGGCATCGCTGCCCGTCCGCCTAGGCGGACTGGGCGTCAGACGAGCTTCAGATGTTGCACTGCCAGCTTTTCTATCCTCCGTTCACGCCTTAAGCCCTCTTATCGGAAGTATACTTAACCCGGCATTGGGTACCGTGGAGGCTTTGGGTTTGACGGATGCTGGAAATGCATGGCGCACTTTAAGTTCAGAGGAGTTTCCAACTCATAGTCACTCACAAAGACAATGGGATGAACCTTTAGCCAAAATACACCAAAAAAGTTTAATTGCCTCGTCTTCCAGTGCTGCTGATCGCGCACGATTATTGGCGGTCTCCGAGAAGGAGTCTGGTATGTGGCTCCATGCCTATCCGTCTTCCCACATAGGGACGCTTTTGGACAATTGCAGTTTGTCCATAGCTGTAAGACTTCGTTTAGGGTCCAAAACAAACGAAAGTCATCGCTGCCAGTGTGGGGAGATGGTAGGCCAGCTGGGGCATCATGGTCTTTCCTGCCAGAAAAGTGCAGGTCGCATCCCACGCCATTCGAACTTAAATGACATCGTCAGAAGGGCTTTAGTTACAGCCAATGTACCTGCTGTACTGGAGCCAAAAGGAATAATTAGGACCGACGGCAAACGCCCTGATGGCATGTCCATAGTACCGTGGAAGAATGGAAAATGCCTGGTTTGGGATGCCACCTGCACAGATACCCTGGCTCCATCCCATTTAAGCACAACTTCACTGCGAGCTGGTGCCGCCGCTAGCGCTGCCGAAATATTGAAGACAAGGAAATATTCTAGTCTGGGGGAGTTGTTTATCTTTGTTCCCCTGGCGTTTGAAACAATGGGTCCTTGGGGCCCATTAGCTAAAGACTTTATAAAAGATCTTTCAGGGCGTCTCATTGAGGCAACGGGTGACCCAAGAGCTGGCAGTTATTTAGGCCAAAGAATTAGCTTGACCATCCAAAGAGGCAATGCTGCCAGTCTTTTGGGAACTTTGCCTCGGTGCGCCGCTCTGGGAGAAATATTTTATTTATAGAATGTAAGATTAAATATTGTATATAACTTGGTTGGGTATCTGTTACATTAGCCTTGATATGCAACCGACTAAAATCTCTGACTAAAAATAGCACTGTCTCTTTTTGTTATTAAAGCTTATATTAAAGAGACAAGACAAGCATAGAAATTGATCGCCTTTTAAAAATAAATTGTCTATGATTTCAAGCATTTTACACGGTATCTGTCAGAATTTACCGGCTTTTAAAATATGGCGGTTAAAATCTGCGAAATGGCCAGAAAATTATGGTAAGTGAGTACATACATACTTACCTAACAGTAGCTAGAGTTTAAGGTTTAATAATATACGAACCATGAAACGGAACAACTTTCCCCTAGAAATATAATATGTCAGAAAACGACAGAAATATCGTCATCGCATACAAAATCATAATCAGCTGACTGCATTTACTTTGGGAAGTCAAAAAAATTTACGTTTGCTGAAAATAAATACCTATAAGAAAGCTGGGAAGATGTTCAGTTTCATGGTCTGAATACACCCTATCAGTACTCGAAGGGCTCCGCTGTCCCTTACACCCTGTATGTAGCAGAAATTGTAATTTTAGAAGTGTAATAAGTACGATTCCGTGCTTCAGAGCACACGTTTAGTAAGAAGAAATGCAGGAAATCGTAGGTATCTTAACAATTAGCTAGAATTTGAAAAGGTTAATTATGTCTTATAAAATAACTTTCCATATAAAACTTGCAAACAAAATAGGTACTATAATAAAACCAAATAACCTCAAAATTTTCATCAATATTCGCCGCCATTTTGTCTAACTAGCACTAATAAAAACAATTAAGGCGACGCTATCGCTGAAATTAAACGATGGAGCTATTTGTCACTATTATTAAATCACTACCAATTACATGAGCAAATTGGTCTTTACTATAACAACCAGAACACAACCCTAACTCCTTTAACTACGACTCATATTCCCGTGAAAGAAAATTATGGAGGGAAACCAAATAGCCGAAACCAACCGCGGCAAATTTAACCTAAAAACTTTCAAGATAGAGAAGAAAATCGTTTGAAAATGGCGTTTGATATCTCCCATCGCCCGATTTCCACACCGTTGAATGTACAGCGGAAAGAGGCTGATGCTTTGTCCTTGTTTGACGCATTCTTAATGTATATATCTGTTTCTTTCAGCGTTCAAGTCTCTATTGATTTTCTCCCAGCAGAGGACGCGCTAACAGCAGATTTACATATTACTACGAATAATCTTAAATCTTGTTGGGTCGAGACCCTATTTTCAGGAGAGCCTTTTTTGTATTGAAAAAGAAGTTTGTTTTGAATAGGAAAATAGTTTTTTGCTTATTCATTTATGTAGAATACGTGTTTGGTCCAAGCCTTCAGAATGTTTAAAATTTCTTTGTGGGGGAAAAGCAATTTATAACTTCCTTATACGAAGGAAGATGTATAATTAGGTTTTTTTTTGGTAGTTCCTTTGGCAGGACTTTTAAAGGAACTAATGTAGGTAACTTATTTTAACACGACTGCCCACCCAAAAAAGGAGTGTAATGTTTTTAGAGTTCATGTATGTATATAGTATGTGCGATTCTTTAAATGACTGAAACTCGTTAACCACTGAACTGATTCGAATGGGATTATATCGGAAGAATCCTTTCACTATCCCGAGTGTCACAGCACAAAGTAAGTATTGGCGGCTGCGCGGTCACAGGCTAGGCTTTATCTCAGAAAGCAGGCGTATTTTTACATTTTTGAATTTATTATGCTTGCTATCAGTTGTTCCTTTAAAGGTTACATTACTTTACACTTACATTACTTTAAAAGTTACTATAGAAATTTTACATAACGGTAATGAAATTATTCTGTAAAACAATGGAAAAGCTCGCTTTAAATCAGGAAAACTTGTACATATTATTATTAGCTTAATATTAAGATGAAAGTAAGCAAATCACATCTAGGTACTACGTCCAATCCCGTATCATCACAACTTTTTCATCCTACACTTTTTCAATGTTTCAGTATAAATTACATACATACATACATATATCACGGCTAATATTTCTTGCAAAGTAGGCAGAGCGTGAACGGCCGTAAAACACGGTCATTTACGCCACGTCTGACAAACATTCGAGGGTCATTCACAAAATTGTATATCATCCTCGTGACAAGTTGTCAGCCCATTGCTCTGTTACCCTCCAGTCTCTTAGTTACCTCTTAAAGTCACCCACGGGAAAGAAATGGGTTGATGCTATTCTAAGCGGGCATCATACGAATAGGCATGATAAATTTCAAGCACGAACCAGGCATTTTGTTGTTTATTTTATATAGCTTGCAATCATTAGAGGTATTAAAATTATATCTGTCATCCAATTTATGACTGTCAAAATGCCTAAGATTATTTAAATGTACGTAGGTAGTATCTTATTTGTCAACTAGTGTTGTAAGTTAGGTAGGCAAAAAGAACATCGGAGTAACTGTCCAAGTTCTATAGTAAATCTAACAAAGTCTATGGCGGTGTACAATGCCATGTTCGTACTTAGATTTATAGTTACTCCTGTGCAAAATCCCAAACTTAATTTAAAAGCCTCCTCATCGATTCAATGAACAAGAAGAATAAGTATTAAGGGTAGGTACGAGTTTCTAATGTCATTCATAACCTCCAATCCCTCCCTTAAACAAACTCCAACTTTTTACTCTCAGCACACAATCACGACCGAAAACTTTCCTCAATTCCAGCTGAAAATCCTTCATTTATCCTCGCAGAGTCTCCCAGCGGGCTCATGCAATAAAACACCCGACAATTATATTAAAATAACAACATTAAACTTTAATTGCAGTAGGTAGCGCCTTAACAGGTCCCTCCCATAGTCAACTCTAAGTATACACTCACACAGGGAATGGAGGGCGCTGATTGGTTAGTGAATGTGTGTATGTGTGCGAGCAATTTGTGCCATGCAGATAGGCGAGTACAGGGTGACATTTTTCAAAAAAGCTTTCTGTGTTTTATATAAAATTATAATTAGAATAAACGCAAATAAATGTAGACCCTTTTCTGTTATGTACCTAATACTGTAGTGGTTAGTGGGTCTTGTAGTCACAAGCTTAATTGCGTTAAGATATGTGGTATTTGTCCCTCAAATATTTGTCAGACGTGGCGTAAATGTCCGTTTTTGCGGCCATTTACGCTCTGCCTACCCCGCAAGGGATTATAGGAGTGATATATGTTTTTTTTATATATAATTCTTTAATCTTTAAAAAAAGCCAGCAGAGTTTTGAGTCAGACTCGCGCACGAAGGGTACCGTTTGTTGTATTGGATGGAGGCCCCTCAAATATTTGTTTTATTCTGCTTTTTAGTATTTGCTGTTATAGCGACAACAGAAATACATAAGCCATGAAAATTTCCACTGTCTAACTATCATATAAGATACAGCCTGGTTTTAGACAGCAGACTTATCACAGTATTAGGGTCTAACCTAAGAATAGTGCTGGAATCAGTAAATGTTGTTAAAGTCAGTAGAAGTTTAACCTAAAACCATTGACGTTGGAGCGAGTGAAATGTCCTAAAAAAAGTATTGGCCCAACATATCATTAACAGCCACAGCGTCCAAATGCTTGAAATTAGCCTCCCATTTCCCACTCACCACGCTTGGCAAGCGGATTGGCGGTGCAAGATATAGCTTGCACAGAGAACACTACTGACCATTCCCTGGATAAAAGTATCCCTCCTTTTTACGACACCCAGCGCCCGCCGGGTTCAAGTCCCGGCGGCCGCTGTCATTTTTTCAATTTCTTATTTTCATTTATGAAAATTATATAGCACTGTGAGTGCATGATAAAAACCATAGTACATTTTTAGAGTTTCTTTTACAACACATCCTGTACGTAGATACTCAGCTAGTAATGACACGTTTAACAGTTGAGAGCTCGTCCCATCACGTCCCAGACGATTGGGCATCAAATACAGCGCATGTGCCTTAAACGAGGAAAATTCACAGATTTTGGGCAAGAATAGAATATTTAATATTAAGATCAGTCGGGCTTAGCTACTCTATTTGAATTAATTTGTATACTTTGAAGTTTGGCCTTGAAAACCTATTAAATCGCTTATTTGTATCTGACTACATTAAACCGTAAAGAAAAATATTTAATCACTGTCTAAGCTATCTTTTATTAGAACATTCAAAAGTGGAGCATTGCGTGATGGAAAACGAAGGGATGATGACACGAATATTTTAGTTTTTGGTTAATAGTTTTTCGCTATCCTACCGACTGCGCCAAGTGTAAAATCATTAATTGCATGCAAACATACATATCATTTTAAAAAATCAACAAAACCTGTGATTTACGCAGTCTGTCTGTTCAAATCTCAGTTCCAAATAACATTCGCGCTTTTTCACTCCCAAATCGAAACAGCGCCAGTAACCGCTTACTCTAACAGCTTGGTAATGGGGGGTGAACCTCCCTCTATTACTGAAACCCCCCTCTATAATAGGGGGAGCCAACCCTCTTCTTGGGGGATGAGTGGGGGCACGGAGGATGGAGAACTCATACTGGGAATATGATAATTTGGACCGTATTTTTTTAAGCATTTTGTAGAGTTTAGGAATATGAAGATTTGGTTTACATACATACAATCTTATGTCTCGCCTATATCTTTTAGGGGGTTAGCAGAGCGTAAACGGACATAAAAAACGGCCATTTATTTTATGCCACGTCTGACAAACATTTAAGGGTCATTCAGAAGAAATAGATTATCGCCATAGTCACAGGTTGACAGCCTATTGCCTAAATATACAATACTCATGTAAGCTTTGACTCCCTTAGTCGTAAGACACCCACGGGAAAGAAATTATTAACACTGCATTTGGTTTAGATTTTTAAGTGTCTTGTGGGGATCGAATCGAACCCACGACCCTCGCTGTAGTAGGCAGGAGTACTTACTATCTGCCACGCCATCGAGTCAGTCCTTTAAAAACTGGTTATATATTTACTTTACAACCAATCAATTGCATACGAATCTTATTCTTCCGATTTAAAATATTCTTCTTTGTTATACAATATTGGGAGAAGATTTTTATACAATACATTGACAGTAAAGTACATAACAAGTTTTGTTCCTTCACCCAGCCATCCCGTTGCATTCCGTTTTACATTACTTTCTTTAAAAAATCTTTTCTAGCGTCCCCAAACACACATAAAAGCTTCATTCCGCCCAGACGACGAATCCATCCATTTAGGATTTATAACTTTTGGAAAATTGCTTCTCGACCAATAAACATACGGTCGGTAGCTCCGGTTACAAGTTGTTTATGTTACGACGACACAACGAACGCTATTCGATCGCCGGTCATTCCTGTTCGAACCATTTCCTGGCTTGAAAATCTGTATCTCTGATTGTCATCTTTATTGCTTAAGGTTCCGGATTAGATTCCCGGTAGGGCACTCACAATGTTGATAATTAAATTTATTACTTAGTGAATTTGTTACACAAAAATGGTTCCGTCCGTCCGTGTTTGGGAGAGAACGTTCTATGGCCTATGATTACGTGAAATGTTTACTGCTGGGCTCCTTTTATTTTTAGTTCTGGACCTGATTTTAGCTATAAGAGCCCCCATTGTAGGCAATTTTGTGCCGACTGCATCTTACCTGCTTAATCCAACAAACATTTTTACTTAAAATATTTAAAGGAAGAGGAAAACCATAGCTTATAAAACAGCACAACATTTTATATTTCAACTTGAGAAATTTACGCGTTTTACGCGGTTTCTGTCTAGTTTAGGTGCCTAAAAAGGCGACACCGTAGACCTCATTATCAATATTTTGTTGATCGAAAGTGTTTGATTGTTATGGCCATTTAATATTTCGCTTACCTTCCATAAGTCTAATATTTGAAATAGAATCGCATATGAGTGTTGCAGGAATACAATGAAATGATGGCTTTAGAAATCGTCGTAACAGGAATAGTACCTCATCCCTTGAAGGTAGCCGGCGTTCCGTTTCAACGTTCCATTACAGTTCGGTCGTCCTGAAACTTGACACGGATCGTAAACGTATAGACGATTGAGAGATTAAACCAAAACCAATTTGGGTTTCGTTCACACCAATTTAGTGGGGAAGTGGGAACCATCAAATTAGTTGGGGATAGAGTTACCATTAGATACGCTTCAATTGGGTAGATATAGCAAAACCGTGTGATGCCGGCTTAGAATAGCCTCACCCCATATCTTACCCATGGGTGTCGTAAGAGGCGACTAAGGGACTCGAGGGTGTGTATTGCAATTTTAGGCGACGGGCTGACAACCTGTCACTATAGTGATACACAGTTATCTGATTGACCCTCAAACTTTTGTCAGACGTGGTGTTAATATCCGTTGAACGGCCGTTAACACTCTGCCTACCCCGTAAGGGATATAGGCGTGATTTATGTATGTATGTATGTAGCAAAACTGAGCTCAATTCATTTCAATTCAATTCATTTCATGTTCAATTGTGAATGTGTAAAACTCACAAAAAATGCAATAGTTGTACCAGCCTGTGAAACATACAATGTTCCCAAAGGAACATAATATTTTTGGACCTCTTATTGCAGGGTATATATTTAGATCATCCTTGTATTTCAAGTCAAAACTACCATTACAAAAGATCACGAGTAACAAAGGGACGATCCCAAAAAACCAATAACAGGCAACACCAATTCAATTCAATACATCGCAACAACGATAAAGTAGAATGGACTAGAGAAGCGAATAAAATCGCGTCGCTGAAACAGACTATTGTAAAATTGGAAACCAGAGGAAAATGGAATTGCTTGGTGACTCTCAGTTGGTGACAGAGCGGAATTGAAAATGGCAACAGAAATTATAGTTGTAAAATGGTTGTAAACTTTTGAAGGAGAGACAACATTTTATTGCCTTGAGTTGTGAATATTTTGGTAATATGATTATTGAAAAAACCGCCAGAGCTAGAACCTATTTACAGTCGAAAACGGCTGATCGACAATGTTTGTCATTTACGACATCCCAGATTTTTCATTTCATCACGACATACCTGAATAAGACTGACAGATTAGTAATGGAAATTTTATAGCTAATCTTGAAGTGTTCTTAGATAGCGCTGAGCTTAATTCTTTTTTTTTTTCATAGAAACACATATCACGCGTATTATCCCTTGCGGGGTAGGCAGAACGTAAACGGCCGCAAAAAACGGACATTTACGCCTCGTCTGACAAATATTTGAGAATCATTAGGATTTTTTTTTATCGCCATAGTAACAGATCGTCAGCTCATTGCCTAAAATTGCAAAACACACCCTCGAGTCCCTTAGTCGCCTCTTACGACTCCAACGGAAAAGAAATGGGGTGATGCTATTGTAAGCCGGGATCACACGGCACATTGCACATTCCATAGAAACGTGTGTAAAATTTATGAAAAGTCAAAATTTCTCAACTTAGCATAACGCTGGTATTTTATCAAAAAAGCTCACGAACTGTCAAATATAAATAAAAGTTCCCATTTACCTAGTGAATCATACTCATAAGCTAAAGATTTAAAAAAATATTAAATTCAAAATAATTTTCAGAACACCTAACTTACATTCATAATTTAAAATGCCTGTTTGTATTTCTAAGACTTTCAAAGTCACGTTTGTATTTCTGAAAATTAAAAATCTCAATCGTTGTATAAAGTGGGATTAAATCTTAAACCGTATCAAAACCTGCCGAACATAAGTAGCCAATATTGTTAAAACATGCATAGGAGGTCCATAAAATCGAAACCGGAACAAAACAAACAGGGCCTTAACTGAATCCGCGTAATATTTCCGAACGAATATCGCTCCCCGTGGATCGATTTCTGAACGATAAGATTTTTGGCGCGAAACAACAATACAGCAGCCATTTTTGATTGAACTCTGGCTGGTGACTGAAAGCTGGGACAAAAAGGTTTACCCTTTCTAATCGAATAGTAAAGAAAAGGAAAACAACAAATAGTTTGACATCCTTTGCAGAATTCTAAAAACAATATGTCCAAATAAATTGGTCAACAGAAAAAAGGTATCAGAGATTGTTTTCGCAAATTGGTTCGGATCAAATAGATTGAAATGTGTAGCGATACTTTTTTCTCCTTATTTTATTTGACCGTTTGAAGAAGTTTACTTGTGTGCTGAGGTGTTACGTTTCCAATATGTAGGTAAGTTTATTGATAGAGGATCACCTTTCCTTTAGATAAGTAGTAAGATTCAACAGACAGAAGTTCTTTTCCTTTATAGGTTTTTTTGAAAATGACAAGATTAGCTAAGAAATTGGAACAAAAATATAAGATTTAACTAAACTAGTATTTAAGGTACTTACTTAGAAACTTAAGTAAAGTGCACTGAAACAAAACTCTTGGGATGTAGGTTGTTACAATAAATCAAAGAAAGACCGTCAAAATTCAACACGAAACATCAAAAGTCATCTTTTAACTCATCAATTCAGAACCTCTTAGTTACTAAAATAAACCACACATCATCCTCACGAAGTTATCGAGATTGTAAATATTTATCTGCTTTTACTAAATGGAGTTCAAAATGGCGGCCAATAAAGCTGTCAGCGCGCGATCGGTTCGCGCCATATCTCTCGCAATATGACAGCTATTAATTCTTGAACGCACTGTACGACTATTTGCTAAAACGTTTCTGAACGCGCACTTAGTTGAGGTGGCGATTGATGTAGAGTCGTGTAGAAAACTGTTTGATTTACAGTCTAAAATTTATTTTGACAGCTGTCAAATTCATCCTAGAAGAGATTTAAACAATGGAAAATAGAACTTAAGCCGCACTAGCCATGGATTTGACAGGTTTCAGAATGATAGGTTTTTCTCTCGAGGTATTATTTAATATATTTTTTTAACACGTCTGTCATCAGCACATAAGATTCAACCAAACCTGGGATGTAAACAGAGCCTAGCTATAATTTACCTTATGGTAGATTTTTCTCACTTTAGGTTCTTAAATTGCCTGATGATTGAAATTTTATAATTCTTTTGATATTTTTCATTGCTGATGAATATTAATCATATATTCCTTCCGCTTCTACCGAAAAAGAAACTTAGCACTTTCGCACACGACTGTCCAATTTCCAAGTAATAAACTAATGCACTTAAATTTAGTCCATGTAACCAGTTTATAGCTTTTTTATAATCATATTTTAGAACAATTTCTATTGATTCTTGATGAGTAATGATTTGGTAAACTTTGCCGTGAACGTTTGGTAGAATAAATGTAAAGTGCTAGAAGATAAATCATTCCACATTGTGCGTATTTACTGAATGGTTTCTTCAGGAAATTTGATGGTCGTGCTTTATGAACTTTATAAAGTTTCATGATTTAAGATTAGTTGTATTGATAACAAGTAGGTAGGTATAACAGTTAGTGATAGCTGAGCTATTCATCAATAAAACGTTCGATCCAGACTTTCAAACATCGAATTAAGTAGGAAGGGACTTGACCTTAACAAGTCCTGCTGAACAAAATCCGTACTAATATTATAAATCTGAGAGTTTGTGTGTGTATGTATGTTCGTTACCTCTTCACGCTCAAACGGCTTGACCGATTTGGATGAAATTTGGAACCTGGAGTAACACATAGGCCACTTTTTACCGCGGGAAAACAACTATTACCGTTGAATACCAAATTTTAAAATACTTCCCGTGTAAGGTATACAATTTTTGAAAACTTGCAAAATTTTCTAAAAATCTGTCCGCGCTTGATAATTTTGCAAGTTTTCAAAAACGATTAACACGGGAAAATGAGTGGCAGGGGGCGGAAATCTAGTTTTCTATATTTTTTGCCTAAATATACTACCTACTGCCTACCCCGTAAGGGATATAGGCGTGATTAATGTATGTATGTATGTATATACTACATAACTAGTACTTATTTGTGCTTTAATCACTCAAGATATACATAATTTGGGCAACCAGGGTACCTACAAAAAGAATTCAATTTAAGTATCTTCTTGCCTCCTTAAGTTACAATTCAGATGTTTTTATTTGAATATCGACTAAATTATTGAAGTACCAAAACATGAAAAAATATGTATTTTTTCGTGACGATACCGAGTTGTCCAAAGACCCGATGAACCATGGCGTCATACTCGGGCGTCATAGTTTTTCAACCGCCTACTACCTCTACTAGTCGTAGGCCTCTGACATGGTTGTGTAACGACCGCCGTCTAAGTAATCATATACATCAACCGGGACCGACGGCTTAACGTGCCCTCCGAAGCACGGAACCATCTTTCTTTTCGAACAATCAGGTGTTTCATCCTGCAATGTCCTGACCAGACTGGGAACAAATTCACAAATAAATAAATATCAACTTTGTGAGTAATCGAACGAGGAACCTTTGCGCCATATCGGCCGTCCCACATCATAACGGACGTTTAAAACCGTTATCCTATTCTTAGAAATAACCTTACTTGTTCACACTATGCAGTAAACCACTGTCAATTTCAGTAAATAATCATTAACACACAATATATCGCGTCCTTTTTAGTAACACCCAATCAAACTCAATTTCTTACTAATTAGGTGAAAAAATTGCCTTTTTTACCATTCTCTATTTTTTGTTTTCACCGAAATAGATTTCCAGAAAAAACTCGAAAGAACACTTGTACCGTAACAATCGTCGAGTCTTTTTTTGAATTTCGAATCTCGCTTCCTAATTTTTCACTTCCTTTTTCAGCCAGTTCGGGAAACGACTTGTCGTTCTGACAATTATTTTTCAAAGTTATCAAACTGTCAAGGTTAGGAAAAAAAGCTTGAAAAAGTTTAAAGTTTAAATGAAACTGTTTATTAGGTTCGAAATAAACCGAAATAAGGGTTTAAGATATAATGTATATTCGTTGGCACCGTAAAAGGCGATAACTTACAGGACAAATTGATCCAGGGAACAGGCAGCAGCATTCCCTGGGAATGCAACATCTTGCAACTCAACTGGGAAGCGTGGGAGTATGGCAAATACCTCTCCAAAGACCTTGTCTAGTTGGCAGTCTCGTTTGGTTGATATCTTTCTTAAATTTTATAGTACGGCTCTTGTTGGTGCAGTCTCTTTTATCCGCTAGGGATTTGATTAGCACAAATTTTGTAATGCGTCCATATGGACTACTGGTTTTGCTCTGCGAGGCATCGGTCTCATGAGTATCTTACGACAACTCGTGTATGAGTTTCGTCCTCTACAATAAGCTTCTTGTACCCGAGCGGGGTAATCGCTAAACTTTATGTAAGTAGTTAAGTTCAGTTTTTATGCTGAACTGCTAAAATTGTACGAAAGACGAAAAGTATATTTGCTACATAAGTCGGCAACTGTTCAGCTCTTCAGGTAAGGTAATCTGCCTTTCTACAGTTGGTATGAAACTGCGTCCATATGGAGTACTGGTGCGAATCTGCGAGGCATCAGTCTGGACGGACTAAACTACACAGATTTAGTTGTTGCAAAAAAAACCTTGCGTTGCGTAATATGTTGAACGAGATTTGCCGCCAAAATCTGCCGGCTGTGTCTTGCAGATGGGTGGTCGTTTACAAATCCTCATAATCCCAGCTGTTTAGATAACTAATGAGTTTCGTTCAGAAATTATCGCTAAGTCACATAATTTAACACGGTTTTATCTGAATTATGGCAGTTAACTGATCCATATGTAGAAATGGGATTATGGGTTTAAAAGTGTTAAAAGTAACGGTTTGTGACAGGATATTAATAATTTACTTGCTTCTTACGCCATATTATGGGAGACGATGTGACGGCTTGCTGTTTTTATAACTGAGTTCTTCAATTGAATTAATTCTGGGTAGGCGAGTGTTTGAGCGAGCTCACGTATTAGCCCATTAGAAAAAAAAATACAATATTTCGATTGTTATAATTATAAAGTCAAAAGAAAAGGACACAACATTTAACTCTAGACTTAGGTTGCTTGCTTGCTATGCTTTTATACCCTCCAAGACGCTAGTACTATTAATTATACTGTGCTCCAAGAGTATTTTGATGATATGTGATGTAGGTATTTAAGTTAAGATTAGGATAAACTATAATATAGTCATAATATATAATATAGAATAAATATAGCAATATTAAAATTAATTTATATTTATATTGTAATGTATATACATTTAGATTACGCCCGTACGCTCAAAAGGTGGGCCGGTAAAGTAGTGCACAATTTGCTAGCGAGCACTCCTTTTTTCACAGTGCGTGGCTGGCCGCGAAACTGTTAACATGACCAAGTACGGGCTAACAAATAAGGCTGAATTCAATAGATTATGGTGAGGTTCGTTGTGATATTTTGAATCAGGCGGACGCAATGAATCTATAAATCGCTATGTATGACTGTATAGTTCAGTAGGTGACAAAATCCTAGCGTAATTTTGTATGAGGCGCTAAATCTAGGTGTATATATTATACCCTACGTAAGTATAAGAAAATTGTAGCTCCCTACCAGGGTGCACACATGGAACTATGTATGTATAAAACTAAGACCTTTGTAAAACCCCGTGAAAGCAATAAATGAATACTAAATACTAAGCAAAAGCACACGATAGAAATATTTCCCATACCTAAATTCACTGTTACAATACGCGATTTGGTATGCTAAGATCGACCATTATATATTATTATACTTTATTTAAAATATCTAGGTACTTTATTTATTTATACATACATACATACATATATCACGCCTTTATCCCTTGCGGGATAGGCAGAGCGTAAACCCATCCACCCATTCCCATGGGGTTTATATTTGACAATTCAGGCTGATTGATCAGTTTATTTTTATTTATAAAATTATTTATTTCGTAGAGTATCATTAATAAATTTGTTTAGACGGTTTAAAAACTCAGAGACCGATAGGCTCGTTCAGTACTCGTATGACAGTGTTAACTTTTTAAGTATGTAATTTAAATAAAAAGCGATGTTAGCAATGCAAAAAAAAATTAAACAATTAAATAAAGTGTTTAACTCCATTTCTCATCAAAACACAGCAAACCAAAAAAGTATTTAACTTTTTCCGGTTCCCGGGAATTCCCGGGAAAAGCGAAAAAGTAACCGTTTCCTGGGAACTGAAAATGGCCGGGAAAAACGAAACCCTAGCTCTAGCTCAACCTAAATAAATCTTCATCTTCAGCAGGCAGTGGTTTTTTTTTTTCCACTTGAACAGTGCTAGCTAGTGTCGCTGATAGATACGTCACGTCTTGAGCTGAATGCGGCTCCTTGTTCTGATCGAATAACATTAGTTCACTTTAAGTAAAAAATAGAATTACCTTAATGGCTCATCATTAGGTAGTGTCAGTGTCAAGGTGGTGCCCCCCCGGCATAAAATTGCCAGAATGATACTAGTTGCGCCATCTGTGATACTCTTTTACTACTAAAAACCTTTCTAGCGCCATCTATTGACTTTGTCAAATAGTTTTAGCACTAGCAGCGCCATCTTGAGGCACGAACTTACTCTAAATATTTTGATTCGTGTTGATAGATGGCGCAACAAGTCTTTTACTCTCCATTACGCACAGATTTTTATTTGACAGGTTCCTTTAAAGTTTTGATTAAATGTAGTAAATTTCGCTGAAAGTAATTTTTATCTTTTGCAAACCTAAAGCAACAGATGCATATCTAAAAGAATGATAAAAAAAAAATGATATTTTCTTTTTAATAATTTTGCAACATTCATTCATTCGTCTAAAATATTGCGTGTAATGTAAAAAGTCGACAGTGCTGCCACCATTGCGATCGCGGATATCAGAAATAATTAGTCGAAAAATCCTCCATTTTCCCTTTGTAACTAACCGGTGTTCAAAACACGTGCGTACGATCAAGTTACATAGAAAACTATTGTGATCGTGATTTAAATCGCCATATAAACATAACTAAAAAGTGCGTCGTGTTTCCTTTGACAGGTGCCGCGTGTTAAAACAACAGAATGAACACCGAGAAACTGAAGAAACTGCAGTCCCAAGTGCGCATTGGCGGAAAGGGCACTCCACGGCGCAAGAAGAAGGTGGTTCACGCCACCGCAGCCACAGATGACAAGAAATTGCAATCGTCGCTGAAAAAGTTGTCAGTGAACACAATCCCTGGCATCGAGGAGGTGAATATGATAAAAGATGACGGTACTGTGATACATTTCAACAACCCAAAAGCGCAGGCCTCGCTTGCGGCGAACACTTTTGCCATTACCGGCCATGGCGAGAACAAGCAAATCGCTGAAATGCTGCCGGGTATCTTGAGCCAGCTCGGGCCCGAGGGTCTAAACCAGTTGAAGAGGTTAGCGTCCAGCGTTTCCGCGCCTAAGCCCCTTGAGGAGGACGATGAAGTACCTAACCTCGTCGGTAACTTTGACGAAGCCTCCAAGCAAGAGGCCAAGGAAGTCCCCTCTGACGAGAAGAAGGATGACAAAAAACCTGAGGAGAAGAAGCCAGAGGAGAAAAAACCTGAGTCAGAAACCAAAGCCGCAGACAAAAAATCTGACTAAGCCCCAACCACCATCTAGTTTTTAATTTGCTCTGCCGAAGTGATAACGAATGCTAGGGTTTCCAAAGGCATTGATTGTCTCAAAACCTGTTTTTAATTTGTAATTTTGAAAACTGCAATTCACTGTTCTGTGTTCCTAAATAAATGTATTTTCTAAATAATCATGTCTGACTTTTTGTTGAGGTTATGGTAGATATTGTGGAACACAATGTTTTTGTGTGCTTTTGACTTTGGAAATCCTTCGATAGAACAGTTTTGAAGTGAAAATATTCACACACCTTTTTTGTATTCAGCATAATCATTTGCAGTTGCATGTTTCGATAGGTGAAGTGTTCTCGCCTATCACAAAGTATTTAGAAGCACTAGTGTAAAGAATCTTGGAAGATTCTACGTTACTATTGACAGACAGTCCACCATCAATTGAAGAATTTATAATTATGTATAGCAAAGCAAGGTGTTGACACCTGTATAATATTTTTAAAATATAATCATATTTTCTAAAGTTGTTGATCCAAGTCCAGTCAGAGTGGCTTTTCTCATTTGTAAAAGTTAACAAATAGGTTTAAAACAGATAAAACTTAGTCACATGTAGCTCTTTAGGTATCAGAGCTATAACATTGTATAATAAAAACATAAAAATTGCAAAATGTAAAATGATTTGAGTGTAATGTACTGTTTAAACTTTACATTAAAACTTTGATCTGTATATTTTAGTTTTATTCATTTCTCATTGTCTTTAGAATCACCAAACACATCTTTTCATTGAAATTCATTTATGTAAATACCATTGTACCAACGGGGTAGGTACCTAGGTTATTTCCTAAAGTTTTGTACAATTTAAATAAAACAAGGAAATTTGAATGTATGTTGAATCTACAATGATACGGGCATTAATTGGTTGTTGATATGATTCATTCATACCTACCTATTTCTTGTTAGGTATTAAGATTGTGTAAGGTCCTGATAATTGCATTTCTGTCATCAGTTCCCTCAAGCTACAAAAAATACCTACCTCTGAGATACCAACATAATGCATCTTAAATTTTAGGTACCTAGTAGCTTTTAGAGGCTTTTGTGTACTTGGCTAGACTAAAGGTAATGTAATACGTCCTACACCCAAGTCACCCCAAGTACCTTGTATAAAATATTTATGTACCTATGATATGATAGAGAAGAGAATACTTTGACTGAAGAAGCTAGGTACCCTAATATATCCAGGCACGCAGGAGTAAGTAAAAAAGCAATAACTTATATATTATATTCAATCGATATTAAAATCAGTGAATTTGTGCAAGCTTGAGAATGAGAGAATATAAATTATATTTTTTAGAAACCAAGCAAAGCCGTAGGCAACCACGTGTTAATATTTGAAGTAAAAAAGTCTATTTGCAGAAACAAAACGCAGAAATGTCAATTAAAGTGTGCTCAGAAACATTAAGCCAAAAATAACCGGTATTTAACTTTTAAATGGTCCCATAAATATAAATTCAACTGATTAATGAAATGAAAAATACATTCAAATTTATCTTGGTTTGGAGTAATGATGTACTACAAAGCTAAATCATTTGATTTCTGATCAGGTTTGAAATACTTTGGAAGCTTAGCCCAATATACCAACTTAGCACTTTTGAACGTACTTGTCAAAAACAAGTACGTACGCGAGATGAAGCGAGTTTATTTATAAAACTGTGTTTATAAATGCAATTCCTAGTTATTACGCCAAGAAATCACGATGATAGCGAGGCCATGGACGGACGATTTACCAAAATGCAAGAGTACAAGTGTAGCGTCGTTCTTCTCTCGTGTTGGCAGTGGACATTCCAACTCGAATGACGACTACTTGTGTTTCTATTGCCAAACTGAGGATAACTCGTAAGTGAACGGATTACTTATACTTTTGAGAAATTTCATAGGCTCCTAAATCCTTAATGCATACAGTTCAATGCTATAAACAGTTTACAAGTTCTTTGTTATGATGATAGTTTAGAGTCAAATTATCTTAGTGTCTTATTCCATAATCTGCCTTATCTTGCTACGTTTACATGTTTAAACTACGCACGACGCACAGGTGCGCGTAATGAAATGATACCAAACAGCTGCAGTGCTCATCTACGCCAAAAACAGTAAATTGCATAAAGATTTCTTATGTACTTGGTTTTGACGACTTGCTGACGTTTAATGTCCATGGTATTTCCAGAGAATCATACTGTGAATGTGTTAGTTCCAACATTCAAGCAACACTGTCTTCCATCTCACTCTGACCTGATACGGAAGGCTGCGTTGATAAAAGTTTTTGCCACATTTATTGTTTCACAAACTTGTCAATTAAGAAACATAGTGCATAATTCAAATGAATATTCATTTGGCAACAACTCAGTTTTTTTTTTTTTTTTTTTGTATTAAATGAACAAGTATCACTCATGATGTGGGTTTACACGACTTACTTGTTGTAAATTTGGTAGAGAGTTTTATCAAATTTACAACAAGTAAGTCGTGTAAACCCACATAACTCAGTTTTTTTTATAGTAACATTTTATACACACAAAAGTTGCACAACAAATGAGTTCAGAAACTTGTTTCTGATCAAAAATGAATACTTACCTGAAATATTTTAAAAGAATTCAATGTGTTGGGTATAACATTCTTGAGAATTTTCAAAATTGCATAGCAGGCAGGATTTGAACTTGCGACTTTTGGTATCAGTACTATTGACGTCTCTATGGACTGGGCTACTGCAGTCAGCCCAGTAGGTATCAGTTCTACTGAGAAACGTCAGTAGTCTTCTTCTTCTTCCTCGGGTTGGGACGTCTGCGGAGCTCGCAGACGGGTGATCAGCTCCACTAGGCGGGAACCATTTCACCCAATTCCCAGGTTTGGGGCACTGGGTTCACTGGTGCTCCGGCAGCGTCACCTCCTCGAATCTTCTTGTTGCCCTGCAGAAATGCAGGACATCTTTTAGAGATATATTGGTTAAATCCCTTTCTTCAAGTTTGTCATTACCTAGATATTCCCATCTTGGCAGCGAGTAGCTTGGACATTCCGCTAAGTAGTGGAAGCTACTTTCTTCCTGTCCGCACTCGGGGCAAGATGGGTCGTCTTTTAGTTTCATAGTATATAGGTGTTTGTTGAGATCGCAGTGTCCCGTTAATAGACCTATAATCAGTCTTGTATTTTTCCTACTTAGTTGCAGAAAGTTGCGCGTTCTTTTGGGATCCATGCTCTTAATAAAGAGTTTGGATTGACGGCATGTTTGCAACTCTTTCCATCTTTTGTTGCTTTCATTTTTGATTTTGATGCTGATGACACCTTTTGTTGACTGTCCTGGGATAGGTAGGCGGGGTTCAGGGCCAATGAAGGTTTCATCAGCTCCCTGCCTGGCCAGTTCGTCTGCTGCTTCATTGCCTAAGTTGCCTTGGTGTCCTGGGACCCATGCAACTGTAGTTTTTGCTTTGGTTGATAATTTATTGAGTGCCAGCTTACATTCTCTTACTAAAGCTGATGTGGTACTGGTCTTATTTAGAGCTTTTAGAGCTGCTTGGCTGTCACTATAAATTACCACCTCTGCGTCCACTTCTCTGGAGGTCAGTTCACTAGCACATTCCAGGATGGCCAGTATTTCAGCCTGGAAAACGTTTGCAAATTTCCCCAGTGGTATGACTTTATGTAGACTCGGTGGGTTTTGGATGTATATGCCCGCCCCCGTGCTCGCGGGGGGTCTGTCGGTGTCGCCTGTGGTTTAGCACCGCAGGTACACTTACAGGTGCAAGCCCCACTACTGCTCCCTTCCTGTGTTGTCGACATCTTTCTTATGGCTCGGGCTTGAACTTGTGTGAGTTGGAAGTTCAACCACACATAGTCCACCCCTGTGAACGCTTCCTCAGGGGCTCCTAACACCAGTCGTTCGCCCAAAGGGAGAGACTCTTCACTTACATTTCTTATTAAGATGATTCAATTAATAATTTAGGTATGTAGAGTTGGGATGTTTTTATGATGACTTTTATTATTATTTTTTATGTAATTTTAATTTTCAGTAAATGTCAAACACAATGTATTTTGTTAATGATTAAATAAATTGAATTGAACAAATTTTTTAAACATTTCCTGTGTATGGGATACAATTTTTGAAAACTTGCAAAATTTTCGCGGGCAGGATTTGAACCTGCGACATTTACTTGTAGCGACGCCCCTGCAAGTTTTCAGAACGTGTATACCTAGCGCGGTAAGTGTTTTTAAAATTTGGTATTCAATTTATCGCGGTTTTTTATCGCTTTGGCTACATTCTTCATTCAGGGCAACACCATCCACACGCCTAACAACGACAGCCAGACTGCTCTGCTCTTTAGCTGAGGGTCGTGGGGCCCCCGTGCGGGCTGGCTTGGCGGTTTCGGTGTTGTCCTTAGCCTTTGCTTTCTTAAAAGCATTCTGTTCCGTTTTTTCGTTCGGATCAGTGCTTTTCCTTTTTATTTTGGGTGGTCTCTTCCGAATGTTGGGTTCGACCCCCGCAGCTTTCAGTTTAGCGTATTTCGCTTCCTGACGCTGCTTTCTTTTATCCCCTTTGGACATTCTTACTTCAGGACCGTCTGCTCGGCTCAAGGCCTGCCGCGATCCCTCAGGCTCCCTTATGTCGTCTGCTCGGCTCGAGGCCTGCCGCGACGGGATGTTACTATCTGAAACGCGTTGATTCGCCCCCCCATAGTACGATGGGCGATGACCTGCGGTGCCATCAGCCAGCGCTTGGCTCGCTGTTGGCGTCGCAGAGAGGGATTCCCCAGCGGTGCCGGGACCCTCCTGGGTAGATACTATTATCTCCGCGTTGTCCATGATAATGGATTGTGTGCAGGGCTGCTGCACGAGAAGGTGTGGGTCACATGACGATGGTTCAGGCCGGTCTGCCTCTATGCACAACTGCGCACAGAGACAGGCAGGCAGGTCCATCGTGACATGCGCCCCGTTGCCCTCCACTTTTATCCGGGCTTGGGACCGGCACGTCAGAGTCTCCCGTACCCCCCTATGTCCTCCGAGAGACTCCGCCGAGGCAGTGTTAAAAACGTCAGTAGTACTGATACTGAAAGTTGCAGGTTCAAATCCTGCCTTTCGAGACAATGTTGCTAGTTCTTAGAAACTCTTGAAGGCAAAGCACTAATTCAAGCTTATATTTTATACATACAAAATCAAAATCCACAATAAAACGTAACATGTCTTAAGTAGGTACTTGTAAAGTCGTTGATATACAATGTTGTGAAACAATAATGTTCCCAAATAAGTAATGGGCCTTCATTAAAAGAAAGTGTCTAAAATACTGCGCTTTAATATAAACAATTATAACAACTGTTTCAGCTGTCTTTATGGAGTGTTTGAGCCGCACAATGGGCTTGAAGCAGCCCGGTTCATCATGCAGCGTATGGCGGCAGAGATCCTGTTCCCGCCCCCGTCTGCTAATAATAGTGATGAGGAAATTAGGGATCGGCTAAGGTATGTTCAATACTATGAAAAAAAAAAAACAAATAATACTATTTCTTTTGCCAAAATATTGAAACTTGACTGTGCACCCTGTTTGAACAGTTTCAAGAATATACTATATAATCATTTAAAAACTAAACAATCAAAAAATTAAGACACAAGTGCACACAAAGGATCCGCTAGTGTACTAAAATATAATAATTAACTTCAAAAGCAATCAGTGCAAGTTGTTAATCCTAAGGTTTCCGGCCGATCTATCATGGCAAAATCGTCACCACAGTGATCTTGTCTGTTGCTTATTTCACTAAAAGTAATGGCTGGCAAAAGTACAAAACTTTTCAAGCAGGGATCCAAATTCATGTTAGCAATAATTCTACTTTAAACAGTCGTCAAAATGTCTATGCTGCTATTGATTAATGAAATGATTGTCATCCTTTCCAGAAATGCCTTCACATCGGTGGAGAAAGCTTACATAGAGAATTACGATGGTATGATAGCTGAGAGAACAAGCCTACAGTACCAGCTTCATACTTTGAATCAAACACAGGTAATTTTTTTATTCATTACTAGTAACCTACCCAGCAGTTTCACCCGTTGCTAACTGTTTTTCCGTGGGAATAAGGCATTTTATTATAGCCTATGTTCATCAGGGATAATGCAGAATATTAATGGTAAAAGATATTTTTTAAATCGGTCCAGTAGTTTCGGAACCTATTCAATTCAAACAAACAATCAAATCTTTCCTTTTTAATAGCAAATTGCAATTTTAGGCGATGGGCTGACACCCTGTCACTATGGCGATACTCAATTTTCCGTATGACCCTCAAATATTTGTCAGACGTGGCGTAAATTAACGTGTTTTGCGGCAGTTTACGCTCTGCCTACCCCGCAAGGAATTATAGGCGTGATATGTGTGTGTGAGATATAGCAAAAAACCTGGTTGACTCAGGATTGCACAGCTTTTTATTGTTTGTTAAACGCGATATTTGAAAATTAAACAAAACTAGATCAATTTATAATCCCTGAAATCACCTACGTACAAAATTTCATGCAAATCCTATAATATTGCGTCTGGAGGCAGACATCCCAACCAGAATGATCAGCTTCGCTAGACGGGAACTATTTCACCCAATTCCCAGGAGTGTCCGTGATGCTGATTATAAATAAATATACAATATATTTGCTTGCTTTATTATTATATAAACGAACTCTCGTTCTCAGAGTATTCCTACAAATACAAATTTTGTTTATTTACCACAGTAGAAGTTCAGTGTTATTTTGTGGTCACATCATATCTGATCACATCACATGGTGTTATATACACTATACATACTAAGCTGATATAAGTTCCTGTTTATGGTTGATATTGCAAGGACTATTTGATAACCAAAGAAGCACACAGACACGCACCCACATATCACGCCTTCATCCCTTGCGGGGTAGGTGGAACGTTAACGGCCGTAAAATACGATCGCTATCGCCACGTCTGACAAATATTTGAGGGTTGTTTCAGAAAAACCGTGTATCACTAAAGTGACAGGTTGTCAGCATGTTGCCTATAGTCCTAATACACATGAAACCCTCAAGTCCCTTACGATACCCGCGGGAACGTAATGGGGCTTTTCTATGATTACCAGAGAAAGATTTTAAAAATCTAACTTAGCACTTGATTTGAACATTTTAGTATTTGAACTGTTCAAAAGATGTCACTTATTAGAGTTATTAGTTTACTTCATGCATCTAAGCTGATCACAATAAAACAATTTTAAACGGATTTAAGTTGTTACGGATGACTAAGGTGTTAGACGGCATTATTTAGAATATAAATTATTTTTGTTCTACCGCCATCTATTTCTTAATTGCCTAGCGTAACGTCCTGGTTCTACGCAGAATGCTGAAACCGTATCTTGTGTAGTAGGTCTTACAGTATGTTGGATCTGGTTCTTCTGCTGTGTAATCGGCGGAGTCTAAGTTGATGAGATTCGCCATCCAGTATCTCTGTTGTAATTCGGATATTTTTGTATTTCTATGCCTTCCCGTACTTTCCTAGGAATGAATCTCTTCTCTCTCGCTAGGATTGCTGCCTTATCGAACCTGACATAAATTGTTTTATTGTGATGAGTATTAGTTGCGCAAACTCAAGAAAATATTGCATCTGAGCTGATTTCGAAAATATAGGTCAATCAGTCTTTTTCTGACCGCTGTTTTTTTTACTTTACAGAACCAACAAAACTACGAGAGTATACTGAACCGCCTGAAGGAGATTGACCAGCACTTATCAGGGGGCGCCACTGTCGTCATAGCTCTCGTTTTGAACAACAAACTGTTTGTGGCAAATGTGGGGGAAACACGTGCGTTGTTGTGCAGAACCGATGATAACTCTGTTTTGAGGGTAAGTCGATTAATTACATAATCACGCCTTTATCGCAATGCGGGGCAAAGCGTCAACGACTGTAAAAAATTGCAGTTTTCGTTATTTCTGACAAACATTTGAGTGAAAATGAAATTGAAATTACTTTTTTCAATGTAGGATAGTATTATCACTTATTGATCATGATCCGTCATTGTAAAAAAAAGAAATTTGTATCACACAATTTTCTTTTTTTATATCATTTTTATAATGTCTTAATAGAAAACCGGCTCGGGCGGAATAAAAAAATAAAAATAAAGGCACTGCCACAGGGCTGGCCAGGTTAATCACACGGCATGTACTTTACGCCACCACCATCTGAAAACGATATTTGCTTCAAATTGAATTCAAGATTTTTAAAGCGTGTAGTTTACATGCGTATAATTAACCGGACCTCCTGAACTGAACTGAAGTGGGGTCAAGAGCTTGGACCTCTTTCGGGTACAACAAGGGGCCACCCGTAGTCCGGCTCCTAGTTTGCACAAGTGCATCACACTCACAGAGCACATGAAGCAGTGTTTCATCGTCCTCAATGCAGAATCTACTATTGTTATTTAGCTTGTTATTCAGTTTAATTTTAGTTTAATTTAAAAGTTGTTTAGATTATTTTAAGTATTTTTTTACAATAGTGTTTATTTAGTACCCACACAAATAACTAAATAAGGTTGTTAACACTTACCTACATATGCATGTGGTGACTACCTATAATTAAGACTTCACTTTAGCTTAGATTTAAATGTTATGTTTTGCTTATTAATGTAAGAAGTGAAAGACTTGTTGGTTGTCCTAATAAAGAAAATAAAATAAAATAGTTAATACTTGCGATTGTTGGCGCTTGGCGAAACTCCTTGTTTAATTAATTATGACAAAAATACAAAAAAACAAAAAAATTGTTAAAGAAATTACATCACATAATTACAATCAATTGAGCGAAACCAGTCGGGATACCCCGCAATAAATCTGTGAAACGAGTACAAGTGTTTTTTGACAAAATTTATTCAGAATCTACTAGTTTGCCAAATCTTGAAAGCGCGCAGGCAGCCCGCTCGTCAAAGCATTGGCGCTTGAAGTTATAGAAATTCTTTATTTGCTAATGAGAATTTGTATCCCGAATTGACACCAATGTTTGATTCCTACAATAGTCATTTTCATTAGTTCATCATCATTAATTTAAGAGCCTCGCTCTTGTCGGTGGATTAATATCCAATCTGCTCTATCTAAAGCCTTCTCTGACTTCCTTATACGATATAACACCTATTTTTACTTTGATTTGGTCCATATACGCTCGTCTAGGTCGCCCTTCCTTTCTTTCATTAGTTACTAGTAAAATAATCATTTTTCATTTAATTTCCTTCAGGTAGTCCAGTTGACTGTCGACCACAGTTTGAACAACGAAGATGAACTGTTGAGACTTTCGCAACTCGGCTTGGACGTCAATAAATTGAGAAATGGTAAGTTATTCTCCTTAAATACAAAACATAGATTAGATTCCACATACGATTGTATAAAAATTACTAGCTAAAAATAGCGCTGTCACCACAGACCAATGATGACACGCGCTGTCACACAGTGTACACATGAAGTACCGCCGTTCCAATAAGTCGTATTTGACAACTGTCAGATTCGTGATAATACCATGGCAGAGGGTCCATTGTCCTTCGTTGACATCTCTTTTAGTATGGAGATGACAGCTGTCAAATACGACTTATTGGAACGGCAGTTCAGAATGCATATAGAGCTCGCTGAAGAGAGATACCTTCAAAAACATAATAGGATATTTTATTCTCTACTAGCGGCCTGCCCAACGTTTTCCCGTGGGAATACATAAAAACTTACTCTTGAATCGCTCTATCAACAAAAGAAAACCGCATTAAAATCAATTGCGTACTTTTGAAGATCTAAGCATACAGATACAGTCATAGACATAAAGGACACGGGAAGCGACTTCATTTTATACCATTTAGTGATAGTTTTTTTCGCTTAACACTTCTTGCCATCTTTGGCATATTTTTTTACCTGACATGTCAAATACTAGTACTTACCAATAGCTCATGTTAAACAGTGGAATGTTGTGGCTGTTAATGTTGATTTGACTTTAATTATGTACCTACCTACATAATATATATTTTTAAACTGCGTCCTTGGCCCCGATATTTATTTGCCATTGTGATGCCATCGATACTTAACTGTCATTCTTCAAACTGTTAGCGAAATACGAAACGGCTAAAACCATCCAACTGACACTCTAAAGAAACACAACTGTCGTCAATAAGTGATAATAGGTACTATCGTACATTGAATAAAGTAATTTCATTTTCATATTCGCTCTTTTCAAATAGCTGAATAAAGCCCCAGTTCAGCGTAAAAACGAAACATGATGTATTTTTACAAGCTTTTATTTTTACAAGCTTTTATTTTTACAAGCTTTAATTTTTACAAGCTTTTATTTTTACAAGCTTTTATTTTTACAAGCTTTTATTTTTACAAGCTTTTATTTGACTTGCCGTGTTCGTTTGTTTGTTAGTTTGTACGGGTCAAATCTTAAAAGCAAAATTTGCGCCATTTAACGACTTCCGATTTTGCATAGACATGTAAATTGGGTGACAATGCAATATTATGATGTCAAAAAGCTGATATGATGATGAAGCCGGAAGGTGGTCATAGCATCTCAGAGATGAAACTACGTACCCCTATCGAGTTTGGGCTCGTTGGAATCGTCTTGCCAACCACTCTTCACTCAAATAAATAAAAGTTTGTTTAAAAAAACTTTTTTTAATTATATTTTTATTTATGTTATAATTTCCAGCGCAATACCTAGGCAACCAGACGGGCACGCGTTGCCTAGGCAACTACCTGGTCAAGGGTCTGTGGAAGGCGTTCCCCACATTAAGCTCGGCGCACACCGAGCCTGTGGTCGCCGTTTCCGAGATACACGGCCCCATAGCGCTGGACCAATACAGCAGGTTGGACTCAAAATATTTCGTGTTATCTTTACTTAGCGCTCGCCAAATTTGTATTTGCGTTAATAAACGGAGGAGTGGATAGCTCTTACCTACTGGGGTACTTTCTATGTGCTCCGGATAAGTTAACTTACGCATAAAATTCAAACTAACACACGTCTGAACGTGGGTGAATGAACGAAAGACAGATGTCATCAAATCAGCGATTTCTAAAGATTTACCGCTTTGTCTGATCTTATTTTCGTAAATATAAACTTATTAAAGTATAATTATAGTGCAACACGATAAACAACAGAAATATATCACCAAAACACTTGATAACACTATGCACCTGTCAAACTGACGTTTGGTAAAATCTTCTCTCAGTCGAGAGGTCGAGAATTATAACCGACGTGAGCGCATGAACGGGGTAGGATAAGTTTGACAAGTATAAATTTTCACCTGACAGACGCTCTAAAACGCGGTTTTACGAGCTGTCATCGCTGATAAATTATCTAATGCGACGGTGTTGAACGGCTTCCAGGCGCACTCGTACTCGCGGGTGCCGCTAGCTATCGCGCTATATCAATTCCGTCTTCGAAGCAGCAACACATTGTGATATGTTTAGTCGATCGTTAGCACGTTTGACGAAAGCATGTATTTTGTTCGAGGATATCACAAAGTACGTATTGGCGGCTGCGCGCCGAATACAGAGAGCTCACTTCAAGCAAACGTCACGAAACTCTCCACAATTTGACACGCCGCCGTTTACAAGGAAATCCAAACCAATCCAAACACACTTGTAGTCGAGTGTCAACCGCGTTTGGTGCGGACGTGCAAAATGCTTCACGCAAATATAAATAGGTAATAAGTCGATTTTTTAGTATACGATGTGATTTGTTCAATGTTCCTATAATATTTTGTACCAACTTAAATAAAAACTTGCATTCATAAAAGAACAAACAAGATTAATAACTCTAATCAGTATATTTTTTTATAATGTGATTTGAGTTTCTACTTAAATAAAGGCTAAAAACAAATTTTCATTTTTGATGTACATACATACACACACATATCTCGTCTATTATCCCTTGCGGGGTAGGCAGAGCGTAAATGGCTGTAAAAAAACGGATATTTACGCCACGTCTGACAACAATTTGAGTGTCATTCGGAAAATTGTGTATCGCCATAGTGATAGGTTGCCAGCCCATCGCCTAAAATTGCAATACACACCCTCAAGTCCCTTAGTTGCCTTTTACGACACCCACGGGAAAGAAATAGGGTGATGCTCAGTCTCAACAGCCCCAGAGCAGATATCTACCTAATCGTCATTGCCCATTTCATAATAATTGTGCTATGTAGGTAATGTAAATGAATACAGTATGTATGTACGTAATGTAAATAAATACAGGGAGTAATAGAAAGGGTATATCGAGCCGAAAGGAGGTCAAAGTGGGGAAATGGGGAGAGTTGTTCAGTTTCATGAGCACCTTTCGGCTTGATATAGCCTTTCTGTTACTCCCTGTATGTTTAGATACCTACTCCATTAAATAAAATCGGTAAGAAAACTGTGGCAGCCCTTGCCGAAAGCGGAAAGAATCGAAAAAAGGGCCGAGTGATCCTTCTGTACATTCTCTATTTTGTGAGGATATGATGCCAAAAAGCTCCATCCAGTAACTTTATTTAGAATTATTTATTTATTGTGTTTGAAAATGTTTGTTCCTTTATATAACTATTTGGATTTATTTCTGTTTTTCGTACAATGTTTATGTCTTTAATAAATATATAAATAAGATTGAAAGTGGTCTATTCCCAAAATAACCCGTTTCCAAATTCTCTCTTTAATAAAAAGTTCCCATTGCGCGAAAAGAAAATGGCTTACCTTTGACATTACATACATTTCGACCAATCGCAGAAAAATTGCAAATAGGCACTTATCCACAGACCTACTCTTATCCTTGAGTCTCTTAATCTACAGCTGTCATTTCTTAATAGAAGTTTTTCTGTAGACAGTTCTGAGTCAGCGCCTTAATGACAAACTAGAGAGCGTTGTGCTAAACTGATATTTTGCCAACCAATCAGCAAAATTCACAGTTTTGTTCCACTTTCTGTTTCACGTTTTGTTAGTAATTAATTTATTACTGATAGTTTGATTTGAAACGAAATTAAACTTGCCGTCTTGCTATTATATTGAGCGTAAACAAAATCAGTAAGATATTTGACACATTGCAATAAACACAAAATAAATAATAATTTTTAAAGTCGTTCAGCGCCCTCTATAAGACACTTGAGAATTCCTATGAAAAAAATGAAAATATTCCATTGCACGGTTTTTTCTTGAGCACTGGAGCTAACAATTTTTTATTGTCTTATTTTACAGATTCCTAGTCCTAGTAAGTGCTGGCGTGTACAAACGCATACAAGAAGCCCGAGGCAGCGACGAACAGACAAACAAACAACTCGCACAAATCATCGTTGAGAACTTTCGCAAAACCGAACACTTCAACACTGTCAGCCAAACTGTCCTACAAGAGGTTGAAGAGGAATTCATATCTTACTGCTACAAGAACAATTTGACACCAAAACCTAACACACACATGAGTTTATTGATAAGAAACTTTAATTTTCCATTACCAAACGTGAAACCTGAAGAAACCGTCACGGAAAGTAATCCAATTCAAAAGAATTCTTCGGTGAGATTTAATCCTATAGTTCAATCCAAGTCGCATACTTTATTGAACGAAATCGATTCGGAATTGTCTTCTACGAATGAGGAAACGAATCATTCTAATGTTGATACGAATCGATCAAACGAATCTAGTTCTGACATCTTTCCGGCGGGGAAGCCTTACGATAAAGACAGGAGAATTAAACCTTACGTAGATTTCTCGTGTTATTTTGATAATGTATCTAAAGCCAGAAAGAATGGTACGTTACCTAGTTTTATCAAGTGAGATTTAAAAAACTGAACCCAATTGGGTCGATGATGAGTATATTGCGAGCGAGGGAACTTCACAGCACGAAACCAAAACAATATATTGTTTGTGAGCCAAGTTTGTGTAGGGCAGTGAAAACTAACTCGCTTCGCTCGCAATGAAACATAAATAAATTCGCAAAAGAACTCTATCGTTGTTGAAATAAAGGTGACACACAAATATTTGTGTTTAGTCTGGGTGTTTTCTATGTATAATGTACTATTTGCTACTAAGTTCCCATAGTACAAGCTTTGCTTAGTTTGGGGCTAGATGGTGCTGTGTGAAATGTCCAGGATATATATTTGATTTATTGGTTAGAATGACAAACGGCTCTCACGGTCGCCCGGCGACAACCGGCGACGTTTGTCATTCTAGGCAATGTCACCTTTATTTCTATTACTTACGGCATTTATTGAATTTCAATGAAGTGCTCCAACTGTCGCTCGCAAAAAGGTACGTTTGGTCTGCGGCGGCCCTAACTCGCTTCGTTCGCGATATATTGTTTTCGTATATTCTAAATATACGCCTCTGTATGTACTTAATTTATTGTAATAAAAAATCATATTTCGCAAAAACTGTTTTATTTAACCTAAAATACACAATATTAATTTCATTACATACATAGACAATCGTTTGCAATCCTTTATAGTCTGGTCTACCAGATATAATCATTCAGGAGCAAAATGACATAAGATTGCAAAATGTCATAATTATAAAATGTCATTGTCATATTACAACTATGGCATTTCGCGACTGCATGATATTTTGCATGATTTTATTTATCATCGTGAATTCATCAAAATGCCATACTTGTAATATGACAATGATATTTTTAAAACTATGACATATTGCAATAAAAATATAATAATAGTAAATAAATGCACATTTAGACAGGTTTGTAGTCCAACTTGCTTTCGAGTTTCTTGTTGTCTGCCACCTTGCGAACTGCCTTCATTAAATCCTCCTGTGAAAAAGAAATAAGATTAATTTAGGCACCTACATACATACACATATCACGCCTTAAATCCATTGCGGGGTACGCAGAGCGTAAACGGCCCCAAAAAACTGACATTTACGCCACGTCTGACAAATATTTGAAGGTTCTTCGGAAAATTGTGTATCGCCATAGTGACAGGTTGACAACCCATCCCCAAATTGTGCTATACAATTTTTTTTTTAAATGACGGATCATGACGTCAATAAGTGATAATACTATCCTACATAGAATAAAGTAATTTCATGTTAATTTTCTCTACCTGTACAATGCACTCCCTCTCACTCTGATGTTACATAGACCTACCTGTACAATGTACGCCCTCTCACTCTGATGTTACATAGACCTACCTGTACAATGTACTCTCACTCTGATGTTACATAGACCTACCTGTACAATGTACTCCCTCTCACTCTGATGTTACATAGACCTACCTGTACAATGTACTCCCTCTCACTCTGATGTTACATAGACCTACCTGTACAATGTACTCCCTCTCACTCTGATGTTACATAGACCTACCTGTACAATGTACGCTCTCACTCTGATGTTACATAGACCTACCTGTACAATGTACTCCCTCTCACTCTGATGTTACATAGACCTACCTGTACAATGTACTCCGTCTCACTCTGATGTTACATAGACCTACCTGTACAATGTACTCCGTCTCACTCTGATGTTACATAGACCTACCTGTACAATGTACTCCCTCTCACTCTGATGTTACATAGACCTACCTGTACAATGAACTCATCTCACTCTGATGTTACATAGACCTACCTGTACAATGTACTCCCTCTCACTCTGATGTTACATAGACCTACCTGTACAATGTACTCCGTCTCACTCTGATGTTACATAGACCTACCTGTACAATGTACTCTCTCTCACTCTGATGTTACATAGACCTACCTGTACAATGTACTCCCTCTCACTCTGATGTTACATAGACCTACCTGTACAATGTACTCCGTCTCACTCTGATGTTACATAGACCTACCTGTACAATGTACTCCCTCTCACTCTGATGTTACATAGACCTACCTGTACAATGTACTCCCTCTCACTCTGATGTTACATAGACCTACCTGTACAATGTACTCCCTCTCACTCTGATGTTACATAGACCTACCTGTACAATGTACTCCCTCTCACTCTGATGTTACATAGACCTACCTGTACAATGTACTCCCTCTCACTCTGATGTTACATAGACCTACCTGTACAATGTACTGCCTCTCACTCTGATGTTACATAGACCTACCTGTACAATGTACTCCCTCTCACTCTGATGTTACATAGACCTACCTGTACAATGTACTCGCTCTCACTCTGATGTTACATAGACCTACCTGTACAATGTACTCCCTCTCACTCTGATGTTACATAGACCTACCGGTACAATGTACTCCCTCTCACTCTGATGTTACATAGACCTACCTGTACAATGTACTCCCTCTCACTCTGATGTTACATAGACCTACCTGTACAATGTACTCCCTCTCACTCTGGTGTTACATAGACCTACCTGTACAATGTACTCCCTCTCACTCTGATGTTACATGGACCTACCTGTACAATGTACTCCCTCTCACTCTGATGTTACATAGACCTACCTGTACAATGTACTCCCTCTCACTCTGGTGTTACATAGACCTACCTGTACAATGTACTCCCTCTCACTCTGATGTTACATAGACCTACCTTTACAATGTACTCCCTCTCACTCTGATGTTACATAGACCTACCTGTACAATGTACTATCTCACTCTGATGTTACATAGACCTACCTGTACAATGTACTCCCTCTCACTCTGATGTTACATAGACATACCTGTACAATGTACTCCCTCACTCTGATGTTACATAGACCTACCTGTACAATGTACTCCCTCTCACTCTGATGTTACATAGACCTACCTGTACAATGTACTCGCTCTCACTCTGATGTTACATAGACCTACCTGTACAATGTACTCCCTCTCACTCTGATGTTACATAGACCTACCTGTACAATGTACTCGCTCTCACTCTGATGTTACATAGACCTACCTGTACAATGTACTCCCTCTCACTCTGATGTTACATAGACCTACCTGTACAATGTACTCCCTCTCACTCTGATGTTACATAGACCTACCTGTACAATGTACTCCCTCTCACTCTGATGTTACATAGACCTACCTGTACAATGTACTCGCTCTCACTCTGATGTTACATAGACCTACCTGTACAATGTACTCCCTCTCACTCTGATGTTACATAGACCTACCTGTACAATGTACGCTCTCACTCTGATGTTACATAGACCTACCTGTACAATGTACCCCCTCTCACTCCGATGTTACATAGACCTACCTGTACAATGTACTCCCTCTCACTCTGATGTTACATAGACCTACCTGTACAATGTCCTCCCTCTCACTCTGATGTTACATAGACCTACCTGTACAATGTATTCCCTCTCACTCTGATGTTACATAGACCTACCTGTACAATGTACTCTCTCTCGGCCCTGATGGCGAAGAGGCCTGCCTCGGTGCACACGTTCCTCAGATCGGCGCCGTTGAAGGTGTCGGAGAGCTTCACCACCGCCTCGTAGTCCATCTCGCCGTGCTTCGCGATCGGCTGCGCGTGGATCTTCAGGATCTCCAGTCTGCACACAGGAATCAATCAATCAATCAATGGAATCAATCAATGGAATCAATCAATCAATTAATGGAATCAATAAATGGAATCAATCAATCAATCAATGGAATCAATTCATCAATAGAATCAATCGATGGAATCAATTAATCATACATACATAAATCACGCCTATGTCCCTTACGGGGTAGGCAGAGCGTAAACGGCCGCATAGAACGGACATTTACGCCACGTCTGACAACATTTGAGGGTCATTCGGAAAATTGTGTATCGCAATAGTGACAGGCTGTCAGCCCATCGCCTAAAATTGGAATACACACCCTCGAATCCCCTAGACGCTTCTTACGACTCCCACGGGCAAGAAATGGGGTGATGCTATTTTAAGCCGGTATCACACGCACTAAGGACATGCATTTAATTAGACTAGTTGTTTAGGGCATCGTACTGAAAGATTGCCACTTTTGACCAATGCTTAAAAAAATATCGATTTCGAATTTTAAGAGCAAAATGTATTGATTACAAGTCATGATTATACATTTGATATGTAAAACTTATAACGTTCTCAATAATTAGCTGAGCTCACTTCCAATCTCACCTATCTTGTTCGTTGGGCAGGAAAATAGACACTGCCATAATATTATCACGAATCTGACAGCTGTTAAATAGGATTTATTGAAGAACGGCGGTACTTTAGTCGGTGCATCCCTACTAAATATGCCTTTAACACGCGTCTAACTTTAACAACCTGCCACCATGGTGATACACAATTTTCCGAATGACCCTCAAATGTTTGTCAGACGTGGTGTTAATATCCGTTTTACGGCCGTTAACGCTCTGCCTACCCCGTAAGGGATATAGGCGTGATTTATGTATGTATGTATTGAACTCTGGTAATGGCTGTAATCTCACCTGGCCTGTTCATTGGGCAGCGGTATCTCGATCTTCCTGTCGAGCCTGCCGGGCCTCAGCAGCGCCGGGTCCAGGGTGTCAGGCCGGTTGGTGGCCATGATGATCTTCACCTGCCCCAGGGAATCGAACCCGTCCATCTGGTTGAGTAGCTCCATTAGGGTGCGCTGGATCTCCCGGTCGGCGCTCGTGCCTTCCGAGAAACGTCTGCCGCCTGGAATCGAGTGGAACGATGACAGGTTTACTGCCTGATACCAAATTTTAAAACTTCCCATGTAAGGTATAATTTTTTTTTTAATCTTGCATAATTCTCAAGCGCGGGCAGGATTTGAACCTGCGACTTACGCTATTACTAGTAGCGACGCCTCTTTCATCTAGGCTACCACAGCTCGTTCCTTGCCCGTCTTAATGCTGGTTAGTTTTGCAACTTATACCCGGCGACCAATTCTATCTTTACAGATTGAATGTAGTCTGAGCGATGAAAACCCGCGATGAATTGAATGACAAATTTTAAAACACTTCCCGTGTTAGGTATATATTTTTTTGAAAACTTGTATAATTTTCAAGCGCGGGCAGGATTTGAACCAGCAACTTTTTGAGTTTTACTGCTTATCAGCTTTGAAGTATGATGCCTGCTTAGAATAGCATCACACCATTTCTTTCCCGTGTGTGTCAAAGGGACTCGAGGGGTAATACATGTGTATTGCAATTTTTGACGATGGGCTGACAACCTGTCACTATGGTGATACACAGTTTTCCGAATACCCTCCACTGTTTGTCAGACGTGGCGTAAATCTGCCTACCCCGCAAGGGATATAGGCTTGATGAATGTATTTGTAGCGACCACAGTAGTTGAACATCTCGCGGATAAAGGGCGGGGCACACCGGCTCCGTATCCAGCTCTCGTTCGTAGTCACGCACGAACTTATGACGTTGTAATGTATGGGACTGAATGAGATACGGCACACTGCATGCGTGCAGCACGGAACGGATACGCAACGCAAGCAGTGTGCCGTATCTCATACAGTCCCATATATTACAACGTCATAAATTCGTGCGTGACTACGGACGAGAGCTGGATACGGAGCCGGTGTGCCCCGCTCTTAAGACTTGCGTATACTCACCAATGGCGTCTATCTCGTCCATGAAGATGATGCTCGGCTGGTGGTCACGCGCGTAGTTATGTCACGCGCGTAGTTATGTGACGCGCGTATACTCACCAATGGCGTCTATCTCGTCCATGAAGATGATGCACGGCTGGTGGTCACGCGCGTAGTTATGTGACGCGCGTATACTCACCAATGGCGTCTATCTCGTCCATGAAGATGATGCACGGCTGGTGGTCACGCGCGTAGTTATGTGACGCGCGTATACTCACCAATGGCGTCTATCTCGTCCATGAAGATGATGCACGGCTGGTGGTCACGCGCGTAGTTATGTGACGCGCGTATACTCACCAATGGCGTCTATCTCGTCCATGAAGATGATGCTCGGCTGGTGGTCACGCGCGTAGTTATGTGACGCGCGTAGTTATGTGACGCGCGTATACTCACCAATGGCGTCTATCTCGTCCATGAAGATGATGCACGGCTGGTGGTCACGCGCGTAGTTATGTGACGCGCGTATACTCATCAATGGCGTCTATTTCGTCCATGAAGATGATGCACGGCTGGTGGTCACGCGCGTAGTTATGTGACGCGCGTATACTCACCAATGGCGTCTATCTCGTCCATGAAGATGATGCAGGGCTGGTGGTCACGCGCGTAGTTATGTGACGCGCGTAGTTATGTGACGCGCGTATACTCACCAATGGCGTCTATCTCGTCCATGAAGATGATGCTCGGCTGGTGGTCACGCGCGTAATTATGTGACGCGCGTCTACTCACCAATGGCGTCTATCTCGTCCATGAAGATGATGCACGGCTGGTGGTCACGCGCGTAGTTATGTGACGCGCGTAGTTATGTGACGCGCGTATACTCACCAATGGCGTCTATCTCGTCCATGAAGATGATGCACGGCTGGTGGTCACGCGCGTAGTTATGTGACGCGCGTATACTCACCAATGGCGTCTATCTCGTCCATGAAGATGATGCACGGCTGGTGGTCACGCGCGTAGTTATGTGACGCGCGTAGTTATGTGACGCGCGTATACTCACCAATGGCGTCTATCTCGTCCATGAAGATGATGCACGGCTGGTGGTCACGCGCGTAGTTATGTGACGCGCGTATACTCACCAATGGCGTCTATTTCGTCCATGAAGATGATGCACGGCTGGTGGTCACGCGCGTAGTTATGTGACGCGCGTATACTCACCAATGGCGTCTATCTCTTCCATGAAGATGATGCACGGCTGGTGGTCACGCGCGTAGTTATGTGACGCGCGTAGTTATGTGACGCGCGTAGTTATGTGACGCGCGTAGTTATGTGACGCGCGTAGTTATGTGACGCGCGTATACTCACCAATGGCGTCTATCTCGTCCATGAAGATGATGCAGGGCTGGTGGTCACGCGCGTAGTTATGTGACGCGCGTAGTTATTCACGCGCGTAGTTATGTGACGCGCGTAGTTATGTGACGCGCGTAGTTATGTGACGCGCGTGACAGCCACTCACACGAATTATATTGTTTAAGACCCTGTGTAGCGATAGAGTTAAATGTAAACATGTAGCCCCTGTATGTTCATAGTAATTTTTAGTTAGAATATAGAGGTTGAACTGTCCGGTCGTGGTTTGATTTATCAACTTAAATACTTACCCCTTTCTGCTCACATCAGAAGTGGGATGATTTTGTATCTAAATACAGATTCAATTAAATACCTACGGCCTTACAATGAACAATAAAGTGAAAAACAACAGTTGTGGAACAGTGATAATAGAGACAGTGACGAGTGACGGGACCTTAAAAAACAATGAGTTGAGTACAAGCAAAGCTATAGCTTTGCCTACTTTTGACCCGAGTGTTGGTGCTATCGAAGCAAAAGAATGGAGTGCGGAAGTTGATTTATTAGCTTCCAAAAATGGATGGGATGATGTCGAAATAATCGCAAGATGTGTGCCATTTTTAGCTGGGCCAGCGCGTGAATTGTATGATGAGTGGACACCTCAGCAAAGGACCTGGTCAGCATTAAAGGAGGACTTACAAATAACATTTCCAAAATGTCGTGATTTACACCGTGATTTTCAAACGGCGGCAAATATGACAAGTGACAAATATTCGACGGTATCTATTTACGCCGCAAAGAAGCACAGAATCCTGAAGCAATTAAGATTACAATTTCAAGAAAATGAAATTTTAGAATTAATTATCGGAGGGATAACTGATCCCCATGCAAAATCGATTGCAAGCAGTGCAGATTCAGTAAGTGGTCTATTTGAGAAATTAGCACGGTACTTACCAACTGCATCGATGTTAAAAAAAAGTTATGAAATTGAAAGTGAGATTAACTTGCCATCTCCTTCAAAGAGACCAAGAATGGCCACTGATTCGCCGAGGTGTCATCGTTGCCATAGATATGGACATGTGCAGAGGGATTGTCTTACCAGCGTCCATAAATTACCAGTGAAGTTTCCGGCAGTTACGATGGGAGAAAAAGGAAATAACAATCAAGGTCTCAAGAGGAAGATAAGTGCCGATAAATCTTGCACATTTTGTTTTAAGAAGGGACATATGGCGGATTCCTGTTGGACGAAACAAAGAATCGATAAAGGAAAATTGAAGCAGACAAATGTTGTCAACAGCAATGAAAAGGTATGTACAACACCTGCTGTCATTAATGGAAAACTTGTACATTTATTAATTGACGGTGGAGCATCCTGTTCATTAATGAGAGATAATGTAGCAAAATCACTCGAAGCTCATCGTCAATCATCCGTTATTTATGTTTGTGGCCTTTCAGAAGAAATAATTACGTCAATAGAAAAAATTGATGTTGTTACTCAGCTGGAAAACATAACTTTAGAAACAAAATATCACATTGTACAAGACAAAGAAATACGCTACGAAGCTATTCTTGGTAGAGACGCTATAAGTATGAACAATAACATTACTTTTGTCACTATGATTAACGGTTGAAAAGAGAACTCAAAACAAGCCCGAGATTGTTTGTAATATGGACGAACTGATTACGAATGCTTTGAATCTTGTTACGGGCTCGCACAAACCCGACATACGAGACCTCTTAAACAAATACTCTAACCTGATAGCGTCAAATAATTACATCAGAGAAATTAAAACCGCCGTCATGACTATTCGGACCACGACTAACGAACCCGTTGTGTATAACCCGTACCGGATGTCAATCTCTGAGCGGGAAAAATTTATGGCAATTGTGACCGACCTCTTGAAGCATAACATAATACGAGAATCAACTTCACCGTATGCGTCACCGGTTATTTTAGTTGCGAGAAAAGACTCACCTAAAGACAGATTATGTGTTGATTATAGAGCATTAAATAAAATGACTGTTAAGGACAGGTATCCGTTGCCATTAATTGATGATCAGTTGGACCGATTAGGAAAGGCCCGTTATTTCACTACCTTGGACATGGCATTGGGTTTTCATGGAATACCTATTGACCAGACGAAAAATTCAGGAGAAATATTTAACTCTGTTGAGAAAACTGCCTTCGTAACGCCTGACGGTCATTATGAGTGGTTACGAGTACCTTTTGGTTTGAGTAATGGACCGAGTACATTTCAAAGAGCAGTAAATAAGGCACTAGGAGTTTTGAGGAATACTGTGGCCTTAGTTTATATTGACGACATAATTGTACCTTCAATTAGTGTCGAGGAAGGGTTACAAAGATTGGAGTTAGTATTGAAAGCATTAGATGAGGCTGGCTTTACGTTGAATTTAAAAAAATGTAAGTTTTTGCAAACCGAAATTGAGTACTTAGGAAGAATTATCTCTGAGGAAGGAATACGACCAGGTGAAGCTAAAATAGAAGCACTGAAAAATGCTCCAACGCCTTGCAATATAAAACAAGTGAGACAATTGATGGGACTAGCTAGCTATTTTCGGAAATACATACCCGAATTTGCAACTCAAACTGCCAGTATTACTGATCTGTTGCGTAAGAATACAACCTTCTTTTGGTCTGAAGAGTGTGAAAAAGCTCGAAAATATATTATTACCAAGCTTTCATCAAGACCATTATTGGTGGTTTTTGACCCTGATTGTCAAACAGAACTTCATACTGATGCCAGTAGCCATGGATTCGGCGCTATTTTATTTCAAAGACACAATCAAGATCTTCGCGTGGTGTCCTATTACAGCAAAAAAAGCTTCACCGGAAGAATCCAAGTATCACAGCTATGAGCTAGAGACATTAGCTATAGTGAATGCATTGAAACATTTCCGGGTTTACTTATTGGGAATAGAATTCAAATTAGTTACCGATTGCAATGCTGTAAAATCAACTTCATCGAAACGAGATTTATTACCACGTGTAGCCCGATGGTGGTCTTATATACAAGACTTCAACTTTAAAATTGAATATCGCAAAGGCAGTAATATTAAACATGTCGACTTTCTCTCAAGAAATCCACCGCAAAATAAAATTGAGGAGGTATTAGTGAATAACCAAGTAACTTGGTTGGAGGCGACACAGAAAGGAGACCGAGAAGTGAAAGATATAATGAGAAGAATTCATGAAAATCCCGACAGTCTGAAAGAATACACTGTTCAAAATGGTATATTGATGAGAATGTTTGAAGAAAACCAAGAAAGAAAATTAAAATACTTTGTTCCAGCAGCTGCCCGATTTAATTTGACAAAAGTATTTCATGACGAACAATGTCACATTGGTATAGACAAAACACTCGAAGCAATGCGAAAAAAATACTGGTTCCCTGGAATGACACCTTTTGTACGAAAATATATCAGCCACTGCATCATATTTTTGTCAGCTAAACGACCAAGCGGACCGAAACAAGGTTTTATGCATCCAATTGAAAAATTGCCAATACCTTTTCATACTGTTCATGCTGACTGTACAGGGCCTTTTGGAACAGCTAACGATTGCTACAGATATTTACTGCTACTGGTAGATGCCTATACAAAATTCCTAATATTAGTACCAATAGCAAACCTAACCGGATCCGAACTCGTGAGAGCCCTTGAACCTCAGCTGAGTCTATTTGGAACTACGAAACGATTGATAACAGATAAAGGAACAAACTTTTCAAGTAAACAAACAAAGGACCTATTGAAACGAATGGATATTGAAATACACTTCATCGCGACGGGAGCCAGTAGAGCTAATGGGCAAGCAGAGCGATATGTAGCTACCGTGTTAAACTTATTAGCTTGTGAAGTGAGTAGTGGATCAGAATGGTCGAGCGCTCTATGCAAAATTCAACTCACTTTAAATACAACTATACAAAAAAGTATTGGATGCAGCCCAATCGAACTACTTACGGGACTGCGATCTGAAGTACCTGCTGTACGGCGAGTAAACAGCGATCTTCCCGAAATTGAGTCAGATATCGACTTGCAACAGTTGCGAATTACGGCAGAGGAACGTTTAAGAAATAATGCATTAAAATCAAAAATGAGATTTGATAGAATGCGTCGAAACAACATGAAACTCAAAGAAGGTGACGTTGTTTACGTCCAGCGTCAGAGAACACGTCTGGGAAAATTAGATCCACGATATAATGGACCTTACACAATTGCGAAATGTCTGCCAAGAGATCGGTACAAAGTTAAAAATGTTGAGAAGAAAACATTTCAAATTGTACCAAAAGATAGAATTAGATTGTGGAATCGAGATGCTGCGGAAAATGCCGTGACAGCCGTTTTATAATAATATAATAAAATAAATAAATATTGGCGTGGGCTGCTGTGATTGCGAGCTATGGCCGTAGAAAAAAAAATATTGGCGTAAGCTGCTGTGATTGCGAGCTATGGCCGTAGAAAAAAAATATTGGCGTAAGCTGCTGTGATTGCGAGCTATGGCCGTAGAAAAAAAATATTGGCGTAAGCTGCTGTGATTGCGAGCTATGGCCGTAGTAAAAATAAAAATTGGCGTAAGCTGCTATTATGGTGAGCTATGGTCGTAAATGAAATAAAAAGATGATTGGCGAAAGCTACTGAGTATAGTGAGCTACGGCCGTAAATAAATAAAAAAATATGAACAAAAACAAAAGATGAATGGTGTAAGCTACTTATAGTTGTAAACTATAACGTCGCCCGGCAGTGAAAACCTCGTAAAGCACAAATTCATGATTTTTCTTTTATTTTATTTTTGGGAAGAAGAACTCGTAAGGCACATTTACGAGGAACGCGGGTGGCGCTGCGATACTGGGAACACCTTCTATTGATGAAAATGAGAACCTCGGTATCGATCGATATGCACATTTTGTCGAGTAAAACCTCGCAATTGCTTAGCCGTGTTTAACGTTGTGCTCTAGGATGTTGTGAAAAACACGTAATTACTCTTACAAGTATATTTCATTAAAGTAAGACTATAATAATCTCGCATATGTGGTTGCAAGTTTTTCATTGATACTACCAAACATTAAAAAGCATTGTAATAAATTCTTTGGCGAGGTTTTCGTTATTGTATAATTCCATTATCAAACTTAGCCTATTAGGTCACTGGAGCGCCGTGTGTTGCGGGCTTAGAATAGCATCAGCCTGTTTGTACCCTTGGGTGTCGTAAAGGCAATCAATCTCGGGAATAATGGGCAGCAGCTTTACCTATGAATGCAATACGCTGCGTTGCGCTACCTAACCAAGGCTAGCCACTTGTTTGTTGTTTCAACTCACTTTCTTCAAAGGTACGAGGGTCTCTGGGGTGTCGCATAGGCTCCTGAGTCTGCATTTCTTGGGTGAGTAGGTCCACTTTCACACTGCAATGAGGTCGAACCAGTCGGGTGATTCCCTAGTGAGGAAGGCAAAGCTTGTGTCCTTCAGCCATCGATATCTTACTAAGATATCCTGTGGTTGTTCCGACGATGGCCTCCTTGAAATGAGGTGGATGAAACACAGGTTGTTTTGTCCTAAAGAAGTAGCGCGGGTGCCAGAAATAAAAGTGAAGGATCCTAACTATGCGACGGGCAGTAGTGGATATGGACAGCTATAGGTCACGTCAGCAGTGCCCTGTGAAGCCTTATCTGAGTCAAAGAGCCTCCAGCTAGCAAGCAAGCTAACAGCAAGTGCCTAGCCTTAGGATGAGATGAGATTGATCGCAATTGCTCTTGTTGACGATGCCTAAAGTGTACGGACCTCAGTTGTCTTTATTGATCACTCTGGGCTCTTCTTGGGCGGCTGTTATTTGGCTCATTTGTCTTGGATCCCGCTGACGCTTTGGCATCTATCGCTGAGGAATACAGTGAGGAACGCCTACTGCATCAAACAGGCTGTTTGTTGGCTCTTGTCGTGGCTGACTCCGTGTTTTCTTGTCCTGAGGGGGAGCAAGCCTCGTCTACTTCCGTTTCGTCTTCATCGGTTGGATTGGGTTGGGGGGGGGGCAGCTGCCAAGATAGAACCAGCGAACCAACCTTTCCACATCGATGGGCTTGGTAAGCGGTGTTGTGCTCCCTTGTCGGTTCAGTTCTTCGCGACATGATGCGGTGTAGTTGGCGGGATACTCGTCGCCACGCTTAGGAATGTGGTCGGCTGCTTACACGAATTAGAAGCAGTAGGTATGCTGCTTCCTGCACTTTCCGCAGGCGAGCTTGCCGTTACAGTTCCTCTAGATGTGCTAGAACTGCTGGCAGTGGTGGCATTTGGCTGTGCTGGTCATCCAATCCAAGCCATCTCTCAATCTACACTCAGGGCATGCAGAGCAACTAGGTGTCCTCCGCGCACCTTGATTTGACGCAAGCAAGTATAACTTCGTAGGTGGTAAGCAGCTCCATAATTATTTTCTTTAGCAATGTGTTGGTAGTTTTTAAGGGTCGTTTTTGGACGTCTGACTCCGGTACCGGTGACTCTCAATGCCGTGAAATGGCGCTGGTATGCTCAAAATTTCTCCTCGTTCTTGCCAGGCATTTGAAACTCACCGGTCTATATGGCCTCACGGTCCACGCGTATCCGAGTGCCTGCTTGAGCTCTCTTAAGTGTTGTGTCCAGTTAGATAAGGTTATCGAATCGAAACTCAAACCGCTAGGTAGTCCGCTACAATTAGAGGTTTTTTTGTAGCTGATCAGTTTCCCCCAGGTGTGGGAGATCCTGCTGGGTCTGCTATGCCCGCTGAAACCGAGTGGATTCACGGCGGAGGTGTCGGTGAGGTGAAGTGGGGAAGGAGGAAGATCCTTCCCCGTTTTAGTAAAGGCGCCATAACAGCTGCCCTCTCCTTGGAAGGCATTCAGGGTTTCGTGACGTGAAACGGCGCGTTATAGTGCAGCGAGGTCTTACTGCTTAGATAATCAGCTCACGTTGAAGCTTCGGAGGTGACGAATAAATAGGAAGCGTCGGTACGGGTGGTGTGACAGCAAACGCAACGGTAATAGCTGTAAATCTTATTGTTTTATGATGTCAAACCTCGTATTTGATAGTACGCCATAACTTAATTAGTACGAATTCCTCGTAACTCCATTTTAATCTATTTTCGCTATAAGAGTGTCTGTGTTTCTACTACCGCTTGAAATATAGTCATGTGGTTGTAATAAAACAACAGAACTTGTTTCTTCTGTTCATACAATTTTTTTCACCAGACAGTTTTTACTGTCTCCTGTAAAATTGTTGCTTTTGCCTTTACGTGGTTTTCACTGCCGGGCGACGATAAGTGGGCTAGGACTGTAGTAAAAAAAATGGGTTTGCGGGAGCTGTTTAAAAGTTTAAGAGCTTGGACCGCATCTTAAGTGTTCGGTAATGGAGATAAACAAGAAGTAGGTGAAGAAAAAAAAATGCTCCTTACGAATAACACTTGTCAATTGCACATTGGGAATCTGTTAGTGACTCTACTAAAATATTTTTCTTTACAGATGGGGTGACTGGCTGTTTTCTGTGCTGGCCTGCCTTGGTCGCCGTCCTGGTCGATAATAGGCTTCGAGAACGAAGCCTGGGCAGGAAGGCCGTGACAGCCACTCACACGAATTATATTGTTTAAGACCCTGTGTAGCGATAGAGTTAAATGTAAACATGTAGCCCCTGTATGTTCATAGTAATTTTTAGTTAGAATATAGAGGTTGAACTGTCCGGTCGTGGTTTGATTTATCAACTTAAATACTTACCCCTTTCTGCTCACACGCGTATACTCACCAATGGCGTCTATCTCGTCCATGAAGATGATGCAGGGCTGGTGGTCACGCGCGTAGTTATGTGACGCGCGTAGTTATGTGACGCGCGTATACTCACCAATGGCGTCTATCTCGTCCATGAAGATGATGCACGGCTGGTGGTCACGCGCGTAGTTATGTGACGCGCGTAGTTATGTGACGCGCGTAGTTATGTGACGCGCGTATACTCACCAATGGCGTCTATCTCGTCCATGAAGATGATGCAGGGCTGGTGGTCACGCGCGTAGTTATGTGACGCGCGTAGTTATGTGACGCGCGTATACTCACCAATGGCGTCTATCTCGTCCATGAAGATGATGCAGGGCTGGTGGTCACGCGCGTAGTTCTGTGACGCGCGTAGTTATGTGACGCGCGTATACTCACCAATGGCGTCTATCTCGTCCATGAAGATGATGCAGGGCTGGTGGTCACGCGCGTAGTTATGTGACGCGCGTAGTTATGTGACGCGCGTAGTTGTTGTGACGCGCGTAGTTATGTGACGCGCGTATACTCACCAATGGCGTCTATCTCGTCCATGAAGATGATGCAGGGCTGGTGGTCACGCGCGTAGTTATGTGACGCGCGTAGTTATGTGACGCGCGTAGTTATGTGACGCGCGTATACTCACCAATGGCGTCTATCTCGTCCATGAAGATGATGCACGGCTGGTGGTCACGCGCGTAGTTATGTGACGCGCGTATACTCACCAATGGCGTCTATCTCGTCCATGAAGATGATGCAGGGCTGGTGGTCACGCGCGTAGTTATGTGACGCGCGTAGTTATGTGACGCGCGTATACTCACCAATGGCGTCTATCTCGTCCATGAAGATGATGCAGGGCTGGTGGTCACGCGCGTAGTTATGTGACGCGCGTAGTTATGTGACGCGCGTAGTTATGTGACGCGCGTAGTTATGTGACGCGCGTATACTCACCAATGGCGTCTATCTCGTCCATGAAGATGATGCAGGGCTGGTGGTCACGCGCGTAGTTATGTGACGCGCGTAGTTATGTGACGCGCGTATACTCACCAATGGCGTCTATCTCGTCCATGAAGATGATGCAGGGCTGGTGGTCACGCGCGTAGTTATGTGACGCGCGTAGTTATGTGACGCGCGTAGTTATGTGACGCGCGTAGTTATGTGACGCGCGTAGTTATGTCACGCGCGTAGTTAATGACGCGCGTATACTCACCAATGGCGTCTATTTCATCCATGAAGATGATGCAGGGCTGGTGGTCACGCGCGTAGTTGAACATCTCGCGGATGAGACGCGCTGATTCGCCGATGTACTTGTCCACTATAGCGCTCGACACCACCTGCATTACAGAATATAAATCATCCATAAATACATTGGTATAAAAAAGGAGTAACGAAATGGTATACCAAGCCGAAAAGAGGTCAAAGTGCTATTGAAAATGATCAACTTTTCAATCAATCAATCAATAGTTAATTTTGCGGCGCGTCTCCGTGAGGCATCGGGTGATTCCAGATCTGGCAGCTACCTAGCTCAGAGAATTAGTTTAGCAATTCAAAGAGGTAATGCTGCCAGTATTTTGTGTACTTAGCCTCACGGGGACGCGTTGGTGGGTATTTATTATTTGTAGTTATAGTAAGTTTCCAGTTTTAAGTTGACATGTTACGTTATATTGTTGTATTTTAATTTTGTATGTATGAAATAAATTAATCACCATATCAATAATTTATTTGTAAGTAATCAGTTTGTAAATATGGTAACATAATAGCACGATCACACCATGCACCTGCTCCTGCCGCTGTCGCGAATATTGCTCGTAATACTACCACGGCAGTATCAACGCGAGTAAGTATTCACACATTGCGGTCATACTCTTCTCGCACCAATATGAGTGAGCGAGATAGCAATACATTTAATTCTCGTTCGTGCTGCAGTTCCTTTGACTCGCGCACGAAAAGCCGACAGTGGAGTGAGCACGGGAAGTGGCAGCGGCATGACGAGTAGCAGCGCGAGTAACCTGTTCACATACCCGCGCTGTTCCCTTACTATTTCCCTGCCCATATTAGCAATGTGCTATAAGATCTTATAGCACGTCCACACAATGCCACTTGTTTCCCTTCAAGTAGTCAGCTAGTCGGCTAAAACCATAGTCGGTGCAACGCTAGACTTTTTTTAAATAGTTTAAAGTGATTCAAGAGAATATAAGATTTATACCGGGCAAAGGTCTTATTCCTACAGGAAAACGTTGACACGGCTGAAACCGTCAGTAAATATAATAATGAACAGCTGATAAAAACCTTTATTTCTTTATTTATAGCGTTTAATCAGATTTCCTTTATTTTTCGTTCCTCTTTTACTATTTAATTTTTCTCTGTCTGTATGCTTTTCAGCAAAGGCCTCTGCCAATAGCTTCCATTCATCTCTTGGCCATATTCTTCTATTTCGTCTTCCCAGCGTCTGATTGGTCTACCTCTTTTCCTTTTATTTCCTCTAGGACAACCACATTGTTATTGTTTTACTCCACTTTTCTGGTCCACGGATAAGGTGTCCAGCCCATTTCCACTTCAGTTTTTTTTACTTTGTAGGTAATATTAGCAACCTTTTTTTTCCTTCTTAGATCACAATGATAAAACCTACCTTCAAAAAATTAGCATCCAACTGTGAAGCCACAGCCCTAGCTAGCAAGGTCTTGCCGGTGCCAGGCGGGCCGTACAGCAGGCAACCCTTCGGTGGGGTGATGCCGACTCGCTGGAACAGCTCTGGGTTCATCAGGGGCAGTTCAATGACCTGTAATAAAAAAAAATTGCTACAGTTTATAACATTACATTTGTTCACATTAACAGCAACAATATAATTATATAAAACTAGTTTTCTGCCCAGCGGTTTTACCCGCTGCCACTCATTTTCCCGTGGTAAAAAGTGGCCTATGTGTTATTCTAGGTTATACTCTACCTGTGTTCCAAATTTCATCCAAATCGGTCAAGCCGTTTGAGTGTGAAGAGGTAACATACACACACACAAACTCTCAGATGTATAATATTAAAGTACAGATAAAATATTAAGTACCATTACCTGACCTGATGGCGAAGCGGATAGTGTACCTTCCTGCTAGGCCAAGGGTCATGGGTTTGATCCCCACAAGACACAAGTATTTGTTAAGTCAACTTCTAGATATTTGTGTTTAGTCTTGGTGTTTTCTATGCATAATATGTATTTACTTACGAAGAAAAAAGTATATAAGTATTAATATCAGCTATTTAGTTCCCATAGTACAAGCTATGCTTAGTTTAGGGCTAGATGGCGCTATGTAAATTGTCCAGGATATTTTTTATTATTTCTTGAACTTACTTCACGCAGCTGTCTAATCTGCTCCTGCAGCCCTCCAATGGCAGAATACGTGACATCACCAGGGTCCTCGTGACTCATGTTGTACACCAGGGGGTCCACCTGAAGAGGAATATTACAGATGACATTACAGATTTATTCTTTCTTTTTTGTCTAGAGTTCACTAACAACCTGACGAAACCTGGTGTCGGAGTTATGTTGAGCCAAAGCTTATGCAAACATTACATCAGAAAGCAACCTTATAGCTATAAACTTTAGCATATTTTTGAAAAAGTGGCAATTGGGCAGGCAAAAATTGTATAACTAACAGTGTTTGAAAATTTGGTTTTAAACTTGGGCATATGTTTGTTTATCCTTTATTTATGTAAACTTAAGTACAGGCTTCTTCTGGGTGAGCTCGCTCCATCTTAGACTCTGTCTCTGTCCTACAACCTAGACTAGAGTCAAGAGCAAACCCAACCTTAATTAAAAAAAAGAAGTAAATATCTCTGTGTTACGGGAAGTGTTTTAAAAAATTTGGTATTTATCACAGGTTTTCATCACTTAGACTACATTCAATCTGTATAGATAGAATTAGACTACATTCATTGGAATGGAATTAGTTGCAAAAGTAACCCAGCAGACTGAGCTGTGCCACGTGTTACTGGCATTAAAATACCCTTGCAAACAAGCTGCGGTAGCTCAGTTGGAAGAGGCGTCGTCACTAGTAATGACGAAAGCCACAGGTTCAAATCCTGCCAGCACTTGAATATTTAATAATAATAATAATAAAGCTTTTTATTTCCACAACTGAATAGCATGCAATACAAAGTAAATAAAATTTGCAGTTTAATCATTATTAATATAAAGTATTGTTTCAGTTTGTATTAATCCTTTCTCTTTTTTCCTTTTTCAATTAGTGGATCCCTTCGGGTAAAAGCCTCCTCCATACTTTTCCATTTTTCCCTATCTTGCACAAGGTTCATCCAGTCTCGTCTAGCCAACTCAGTAATATTTAGCAAGTTTAAAAAAAAACAGTAAAATAATTACCTCTCTAGGCAGGTGTCTCATGATGGTGAGGGTGGTCATGTCCAGAGCTACCCTGGTGCCACCCTTGAGCCTGTTCTTGTCAAGTTGGCGACGGCAACCAACCACATAGCGTGGTCCGTTTGTGGCTTTTACAATGACTGTAACATAGGGTAACATTTTAAAGATCAGAGTCAATTAAGTTTAAATTATTATTATTATTTACTAGATTTCTGCTCAGCGGTGTTACCCGCTGCCACTCATTTTCCCGAGGTAATAGTGTTTTCCCGCGGTCAAAAGTGGCCTATGTTTTATGCTGGTTATACTCTACCTGTGTTTTAAATTTCACCATAATCGGTCAAGCCGTTTGAGCGTGAAGAGGTAACAAACATACATACACACACAAACTCTCAGATTTATAATATTAGTACGGATTAGCTACCTGCATTGAGAGAAGATAAACTGTTGGTTGCCTGTATCTAGTTATTAATTGTTGGATTACTTGTTGTAATAGATTTATCAAGTTTGTTATTGAATTGGTTCATGAATTTAGCATTTACAATGTCTTCTGGCAATTTATTCCAGGACTCCACTACCCTATTGCTCAAAGAATGCTTTCTTGGGTTATTATTTGCTCTTGTCTAAATTGAAATAAGTCTTGGCTTTTTGTTTGCTCAAGATAGGCAAGCATTTTGATCACCAGCCATACTCAACATAGGTCTTGCTAATTGAGGGGTATTTTCCATACTCATCAAGCTTGGCAGGTGGATTGGTAAGCACAGTGCAAGGTGTTGCATTTATAGAGAAAGCTGTTGCCCACTCCATGGATGAATACATACATAGATATATCACGCCATTTTCTTTTGCAGGATAGGCGGAGCATTAACAACTGTAAAATATGGTTGCCTAAGCCATTTCTGACAAATTTTTGAGGACTTTTACAACAAAATGTGTATTACTATAGTGACAAGCTGCCTAACAATGTTATACACATGAAACCCTTAGATCCTTAGTCGCCTTTTACATCACAGGAAAGAATATTATACTATTCAAAACCAGCATCACACAGCAAATACTCATACAATACTCACATTTTTCCTCAGTAAGCTGCTTGAGCACCTCACCAACAATCTGTCCGACACTCTGTAGTGCCTTCAAGTCATTCTCGCTCTTGTCATATTGCTTAGTAAGATCTTTTAGTTGCTCTCTCACTGTAATGCGAAATTCTCATTGAAAAGCAAAAGTTTTAACAATTTACATAAGTATTATGGTTCATAATTATATTGATGAAGCAAAAAGGTCAGAGTATACTTTTCTGTTGTAGATTGAGCTATGAAAATTATAAGAAATTCAAAGATTAATTGACCTAAATCTTTGTTCGTTGGCAAAACAAAAATAACCTATATTTTGTTGTAATCTTAGATTTTCTTGAGGAATACGCTGTTAATTTAAAAATATACACTATTCCGTTAAGAATAAGTGCAGTGAAGATTGGAAACGAGATGGAAATCAAGAAATAAACACAAAACTGCTGCGATGATTCGGCAGAATTTCGTCTGAGAGTCCTTAGAAAACTTACTGTCTTTGAGCCTAGACTCCACTTCTTTGTGTTCCATGAGCTTCTTTCTGTAGTCCTGAAAGGACTTCTCCCTCAAGGGGTCCATGGTCGACGTTCCTGCGGGCATTTTAGTAAAAATCCAAATAAAACAAGCCCACGGAAAACGAAATTTCACTGCTTGACGTTTCGGAATACAGTTTTTTTTTAAACTGCGTTTCGTTTTTGCTACTCACGTTTTGTAAAAGTTCGATTACTGGCCATTTTGCCGAAAAAATCCGGTCAGGGGCGCGTTCATGCTGTTTCTCTTATTTGATATTTTCTCCGATGACAGGTCATAAAACCGCGTTTCAGCACACCAGACCAGTCAGGTGAAATTTTCTACCCTACGCTCCAAAACGCGATTACGATCAAAGAGCGACGAAAGATAATAGATTAACGCGCCCCTGAAAGACATTAACTAAAATTTAAAAATAAACTACAGGAAATTTTAAAACATAAAATGTAGGTAATATATTTATACAAAAAATTAACGCTACATACTGGATGTGAAATTGATACCAAACTCGAAGTAATGGGTAAAGTCCACATTTTTTTTAACTGAACCGCGGTAACGCGCAGCTTTGAACGCCCCTTTCTCCTATCACGACGTGCTGGAAATGGGTACATATAGTTAATTTGTGAAATGGGTAACCAGGCTCAAAAACCTAAAAAGCACGTTCACACAATGCCAACACAGGCAGGGAAATAGTAAAGGAAGTGGGCAGCGCGAATATGTAGGTAAACAGTTTAATCGCGCTGCTACTCGATATGCCGCTGCCACTTCCCGTGCTCCCTTGAATGTCGGCATTTCGTGCACGAGTCAAAGTAACGGCAGCAGCACGAGCGCTAGTGGAATGTATTGCTGCCTACCCTGACGCTCTGCCTACCCCGCAAGGGATACAGGTGTGATATGTGTTTGTGTGTTCAACCGTGTCAAGAAAAGTACTATGCTTCGTTGTTAAATGAAATATAGAGATGAACTTAATATTATACTAGGTAAGTATGTACATATTGGTTTTTGAGAATATTAGGTAGGTATTCCAACCTCCCTACCTATAGATTAATCCATTAGACATCATGGGTAGGTTGATGTGGTGCCAATAAAACTTACTTAGTTTGCTTGAAATAACTTAGTTTTAAAGTTTTCGTGACATTCTCCAGTGCCGATCAGATAGTCTAAGAACTGTAGTCTAAGTTTTACAACTTACGCGCAACTTACACAACTTATAAAGTCACAACTCTTGTTTCTATTAAAAGTTGTTCGTTGGAAGTTTTAGACATAAACGAAACATTCAACTATGAGCTCGATTTCCTAAATATTCGTAATTAAAATTCCGCACGCAATGGCCCTTTTCGCATGCGCAATCCTAAAATTGCAATCCGCAAATCGGGTCCTACTAATTTTGCGTATATCGAGAAAGCTCAAGAGATTTTATTAAAAATAATAAAAACGCATTACATTCGTAGGTACTAATATTATAAATCTGAGAAATTGTGTGTGTGTATGTATGTTTGTTACCTCTTCCTTCACGCTTAAACGGCTTGACCGATTTGGATGAAATTTGGACCATAGGTAGAGTATAACCTGGAATAACATATAGGCTACTTTTTACAGCGGGAAACAACTATTACCATGGGAAAATGAGTGGCAGCGGGTGAAACCGCTGGGCGGAAATCTAGTATTTGTATAGTTTAGATACGAAAAAAAACTGAAGTAAGCGAATTGGATTTCGTGAGAGACTGAATTACGAATGTGTCTCTCTCTCTCTTCGTTCGTCTCTTCATTACTGAAGGTCGTGTCTGCATAGACTCCCTTCTTCCAGATTCTTCAGAATATTCCTCCATGTGTCTCTGTCTTCAGCATGTTTCAAGGCATTATTGATGGATAAACCCGTAAGATTTTTTATTTGATCAGACCTGCGTGTTGGAGAGCACCCGCGTGATCGTTTTCCCTCTATCTTTCCCGTGATCATAAGCTTCTCTAGGCTATCAGTTTCGCGACGAGCAACATGTCCAAAGTAAGAAAGTATTCTTTGAAGATATACAGTTGACAATCTTGTGGTAATGCGAAGTTCTTTAGGAATAGAAACATTTTGTGCGCTTCGCAGTCCAGGGGATACCGAGCATTTTCCGCCAACACCACATCTCGGAGGCGTCTATAGTTTTTCTATCAGACGCTCTTAGTGTCCAGGATTCTACGCCGTATAACATCACTGAGAATACCAATGTCTTGACCAACCGCACTTTGGTTAGTCGAGAGATGTTTAAACTAACATGTTTTACGAATGTGAATGTTGGTACAATTTCTAGTACTTAGGAAATCAAGCATCTGAACTTTGTAAACTGATATTATAAATCTAACACCATGAATAGATGGGTAGACGCGACGTTCAATGGGGAATGCTCTATCTATCAAAAGTTACCTGGATGGAATTGTTACTTACCTAAAGCCGATGTGGCGCAGTGGTAGTGCGACCTGCGACGCAAAGGTTCCGGGTTCGATTCTCGGTGGGACAATTACAAAGTTGATATTTATCACTTTGTGAATTTGTTCCCGGTCTGGTTAGGACATTGCATGCTCAAAAATTTTAAAGGGTTCTTCGGCATTTCTAGTCAATATAGTCGCGATTGTTTTCATCGTCGCATAATTTTGACAGATAACGCGTATTTTACGTTATGTTATAAGACATTACATGACTAACACATCTCCTATCCTCTTCTAAACCTGTTTTTGATGGAAAGTGACAGCGCTGATTTAAGGGCGGGCCGTGAGAAAAATGGGTATTTTTGGATGCATGCAATTTTGTTGGTGAATACGATAAACACTTTGTTTTTATATATAATGATTTTTTATTATATTTTCTAGATTTTTGTCGCAGGAAAACACGATTAAAGAAAGTTTGCTCGATAGATTTATTTTTCAAAGTTTAGTCTAATTTTACACTTTTTTGCGTTTTGTATAGCAATCTTAAGAACATAACAAATTATTTTTGCGAATACGATACGTCTTGTAAATTACTAGTTTTTTGTCGTTCAGTTTTTTGATTACTTGTTTATGTGGCGAGAAATTTCCAAAACATTGAAAAATTGGCTAACTATGGTGATTCCGCTCTGTTCTCACACACGGGATTTGCCATTAGTGGGAAAGGGACGTTTAAAAGTTCGAGGCAGGCCCTTAAGGTAAGTTTATGTAGTTTAGTTCAGTTTTAACGCTGAACAAGTAAAAGAGTACGAAAGACGAAAACTATATTTGCTAAATAAGTCGGCAACTGTTTCGCTTTCGTTTCAGCTCTTTAGTTAAGGTAATCTACTTTTACAGTTGGGATGAAACTGCGTCCATCCATATGGAGTACTGGTGCGAATCTGCGAGGCATCATCGGTCTCATGAGTTTGCTACGACAACTCGTGTATGGGTTTCGTCCTGTACGATAAGCTTCTTGTACTCGAGCAGGGAAATTGCTAAACTTATGTAGTTTAGTTCAGTTTTGACTGAACTGGTAAAACAGTGCAAAAGACGAAAAGTATATTTGCTAAATAAGTCGGTAACTGTTTCGCTTTCGATTCAGCTCAGTTTCGTTTAAGGTAAGTTGTAATTTTTTTGCCGAAATGAGGCCATTGCTAATCACAAAAATTAAGCAAATACTTAGGTACTTGCCCATTTTTTATATCATCATCATTGGCCTCACACGTTTGTGACATACGATTTAATCAGTGTCTGAGGCAAGACTTTTCATGGCTGTATGATACGGGAGCGGCATAATTTTCCGCACGCTCTACAAGTGAAGGTGGAATTTGAGACTGGCACATGCATGTTTAGATGACGTTTTTGCCTTTTGTTTGTTTATTTTTTATGGTACGAGTATCTAATCTACAAAGTTCAGTTCCGTAAACTTACAAGCACAAGCATTTCCCCGCCCTCATAACTTTGCTACAAAGAAAATTTTATCTGTAATTTCGCTTCCATCACTATCATCTCATATAAAGGATGTTTCAAAATGTCAACCCATATTCAGACGTGCAAAAGTGTTGTGGATTTAGACTGGGTCTTAAGACCTGGAGGCTCCTGGTGTGATGCCTGGACCTTGCTAGATGGTTTCCAGAATGATAAAAGAATTTGCCGTGCGATGCCGGCTTAGAATAGCATCACCCCTTTTCTTTCCCGTGGGAGTCGTAAGAGACGACTAAGTGGCTCGAGGGTGTGTATTGCAATTTTAGGCGATGGGCTGACAACCTGTCACTATGACGATACACAATTTTCCGGATGACCCTCAAATATTTTTCAGAAATATTTGTTTGACGTGGCGTAAATGTCCGTTTTTTGCGGCCGTTCACGCTCTGCCTACCCCTCAAGGGATTATAGGCGTGATATGTGTATGTAAAAAACATTGTCTCGATTCCACGTTACTGACTAAAACGGCTAATTAAAAATAGCACTGTCACTTTCTGTTAAATACGTTTAGAAGAGGATAGTAGATGTCATTGACTATTTTAGTCATGTCATGTCTTAATTTTAGCGCCATATTTTAAATCGCCGCTTAATTTTAACAGATACCTACCGCGTATAGGTATTGCGTAAAATTATAGACGATTTTTGTCTAAGCCTATTTAAAAGAAAGTGACAGTGCTATCTTTAGTTAGAGATTTAGTCAGCAACATGGAATTCGGTATGTAAAGTTAAAATATTTTCTATTTTTTCGGAATGAATAAACCATTTTAAGAAACTAATTTGGTTTTTTTGTTTATTGGATCATCCGTGAATTTATAATGAATTTATAAATATATTGTTTGATGACGTCATTGTTGCGCACAATCATTGCAGCGAACAACTCCATTCGTAAAAAATCCAATAAATCGGACTTAGTTTTCATAAATTTGACACTGAACGTTGACTGACGTACTAGGATTTATAGTTTCTAATACCAATGGTTATCTTGAAGGAGATCATGAAAAAGATTCGTTTCATTCTTGGTCAGTACGACGTCTCACAAGTCAAATTAAGGTTATTTAGTTTTTTTCATAAATAAGATAATAAATAATCTTTAACTTTTTCTTACTAATTATAAGAATGTTTTAATTTAGACTAAAATATCTCCAAATGGTTTTCTTATTTTATGTCTTCCAGCTATGCTTTACATACCGAATTGAGACTATTGCGGACTCTCTCTTACCATGTGGGACATTCAGTTGATGGATGACCCGGTCCTGACTGCTTCAGAGGGTACGATATGATGTAGATAAGATACGTAGTGGTGACAGTCTGTGATATTAGATGGCAAAGTTACATTAGAAGCGTAGAAGGCACAGAACAAATAATTTGACTTTTGTTTGCTCTGTGGTAGTCGTATCCAGGAGCCGTATATCGCCATTAGAAAAGCGTCTCAGCTGTGTTTCAATTCAGTATCAGGTGGAAGGTATGGCCGATAAAAGTTTGAAGTAGGTATAGAAAATCACAATGGCATTACGATGAAAGTTGCGTGTCGATGACTAAAGTACCCCCGTTCCGATAAGACGTATTTGACAGCTGTCATTTCCATATTAAAAGAGATGTCAACAAAAGAAAATGGACTCTCTGCCACAGTATTATCACGAATCTGACAGCTGTCATATACGACTTACTGGAACAGCGGTACTTTACAAAATAAGAGCATCGGGGCCCAGTTTACTAGGGACAGTGTCCCAGGGTTCATTGAGTCGTTCATCGACTCCATATCACGCAAAACCTGAGAAGGGATCTCATATCAAGGGTGTTACAAAATGTCAGCCGTAAATAAAACATAAACTTTTATGCCACAAAAGTGACGGCGGACGGCGGCGGTGGTGTCATCAAAATTATCGTTGTAAACATGATGTTCCTGCATAAGTGCTCAAAACAGAAAATTGGATGGAGTTTTTTTCTTTTTTTTTCTTGAATATGTTGTGTACGTGAACAACTTGATTTTTACAACTTTTTAGCTGACTTTTTAGAAAAGGAAGTTGAATCGGTTCAATCAGTAAACTTTTTGATTAATTGCAGCTTATACATACATACACATATCACGCCTATTATCCCTTGCGGGGTAGGCAGAGCGTAAACGGCCGCAAAAACGGACATCTACGCCACGTCTGACATATATTTGAGGGTCATTCGGCAAATTGTGTATCACCATAGTGACAGGTTGTCAGCCCATCGCCTACAATTTGCAATATCACACGGCATATATAATTCATTGATGCATTGAATGATGCATTTTGACATAATATTTGCTTTGTGCCGTGTGGTGCCGGCTTAGAATAGCATCACCCCATTTCTTTCCCGTGGGAGTCGTAAGAAGCGACTAAGGGACTCGAGGGTGTGTATTGCTATTTTGGGCGATGGGCTGACAACCTGTCACTATAACGACACACAATATTCCGAATTACCCTCAAATATTTGTCAGACGTGGCGTAAAAGTCCGTTTTATGCGGCCGTTTACGCTCTGCCTACCCCGCAAGGGATTATAGGCGTGATATATATGTGTATGTATATCCTTTGAAGTCCCTTTATCTAGGCACAAAGCAAATATTATGTCAAAATGCATCATTCAATGTATATATTTTTTTTTTGTTCGTGTGGGACACCGAGTCGTCCAACAACCCGATGAACCCTGGTGTGAGAGTTATTTTCAACCGCCTACTACCACTAGTAGGCCTCTGACATGGTTGTGACGACCGCCGTCTAAGTAATCATAGACAGGATCAACCGGGACCGACGGCTTAACGTGCCCTCCGAAGCACGGAACTATTTCTTTTCGTACAATCAGTTGTTCAGCCTGCAATGTCCTAACCAGACTGGGAACAAATTCACAAAGTGACAAATATCAACTTTGTGAGTGTCCCACCGAGAATCGAACCCGGAACCTTTGCGTCGCAGGCAGTCGCACTACCACTGCGCCACATCGGCTGAATGTATCAATGAATTAAATTCACTTCTCTCAGTAGAACCTGGATGGTTGCCAAGAATTGCGACTGTGGCGCCATCAAAGAGTTTGTGATCTTCAAATCTGACACTTGAGACTGCAAAAGATGCTATTTTGATGATGCATTGCTCGGAAAATATTCAAGAGTTTTGCAAGAGGCTTTTTAGGGTTCCGTGCGCAAAAGGAGACCCTATTACTTAAAGCTTCGCAGTTCGCTGTCCGTCTGTCTATCCGTCTGTCCGGTCGTCTGTTACTAGGCTGTATCTCATAAACTGTCAGAAAGTTGAAATTTAGAATGATGACGTATTTTTGATGCCGGTATAATAATAAAGTACTTTTTTATAAAAAGAAATGAATTATGAAATGTTTCCATACAAAAAGCGTCTTTCTTTTCTTATATTTTATCCATACTGGTTCGGAGGCTTATTGTCATGAACGGTAAGAGTTAGACAGTGAAAATTTTCTTAGAACGTGTAAATATTACTGTGGTCTGCTACTTTTCTTTTTTCGTGTGGTGTCTGCTTTAATATCAAATAATAAAAAACAGAATTAACTATCATTCTAAAACAAACAATAAGTGCCACTTATTAATATTTCATGCGGCTCCCAGCGTGATTTTTATGCTATTTATATTACATAGCTGTTACCCGCGGCGAAGCCCGAGATAAAACTATCCTATGTGTTAATCCATGTTACCTTCTATATGTGTGCCAAATTTCATTAAAATCGTTTCAGTAGTTGAATACCGAATTTTTAAACACTTCGTGTGTTATGTAGGTATACAATATTTTGAATACTTGCTATATTTTCAAGCGCGGGCAGGATTTGAACCTGCGACTTTTACCATTAATAGTGGCGACGCCTCTTCCATCTGGGTTACCGCAGCTCGTTCCTTGACCGTCAATTTTGCAAGTGTATTTTTAAACAAACGTACAAACTTTCACAACCTGTCACTATGGCGATACACAATTTTCCGAATGACCCTCAAACGTTTGTCAGACGTGGCGTTAATGTCCGTTTTTTCGGCCGTTTATGCTCTGCCTACCCCGCAAGGGATAAAGGCGTGATATATGTATGTATGTATGTACAAACTTTCTCATTTGTAATGTTAGTAGGATTATGGTACGGAACCCTTTGCACTTGGCGCATTTTAATCGAAGCACTAGAGTTATGTTGTAAAACTTGCAAACTTACAGAATAGTTTATAGTCTATCTGATCGGCATTGGAGAATGTTACGAAAACTTTGTAAGACTAAATTCTAGCCAAATAAGGTAGGTACAGTACGGCCAATCTAATAAGCCCTATTTGAAAGCTGTCATATTCGTGCTAAAGGAGAGGCACATGCGTCCTTAAGTTAGGACCAGTTTGCCGTGTAATGCCGGCTTAGAAGAGCATCACCCCATTTCTTTCCCGTGGGTGTCGTAAAAGGCGACTAAGGGACTCTAGGGTTGCATGTGTATTGCAATTTTAGGCGATGGGCTGACAACCTGTCACCGATACACCATTTTCTAAATGACCCTCAAATGTTTGCCAGACGTGGCGTTAGTGTTCGTTTTTTACGGCCGTTTACGCTCTGCCTACCCCGCAAGGGATGTAAGCGTGATATATGCGTGGAAACAACTAGGCTTTTCGAATACCCGTCCAATTTAAATACCCGGGTGTCAGGTACGATTGTTTGAAATATTCGAGTACTCGGGTACCCGTATATATAAGTCTTTTAATTTCAATGTTGATATATGTTATAGTGTTCAGGCTGTGTATTTTTGTATGTTTGTATCAAGTAGGCAAAAAACTTAGCTCAAAAACTACTTGACAGAATTCATAAATTCTTCCACCACCGTTAGAAAGCTACGTTATCCCTGAGTAAAATACGCTACTTACATTTTACCACGGCATAATGATTAACGGCATAATGATGCCGGCTTAGAATGGCATCACCCCATTTCTTTCCCGTGGGGGTCGTAAGAGGCGACAAAGGGATAAGGGTGTGTATTGCAATTTTAGCCGATGGGCTGACACCCTGTCACTATGTCGATACACAATGTTCCGAATGACCCTCAAATATATGTCAGACGTGGCGTAAATGTCTAAATCTGCGGCCGTTTACGCTCTGCCTACCCCGCAAGGGATAATGGGCGTGATATGTGTAAGTATGTCTGTGTATAATGATTAACAACGAGTTAATCATTAACAACGCCCGGCTAGAAAACCCTAGAAACAAACTAATAAAAATGAGAAATTGACAACATATTCTATTTGGATGTCAGCACTGCGTCTGCGAGACAACGGGGCAACTTTCGTGGCGCGGGTACAGCAAAGTAATTCCCATTCCCAACTTATATGACGACACAGTAAAACTGAAAACTATTCCACAATCGAATCGTTTCAACTATCTATTGCTGAACAAAACTAATTTATTGTTTTAAACTTTACACTCTGAACACTAAGATAAGGCGCAATGTTTCATATCTTTGCTTTAGAATGGGTTTTTTGCTATGTGACAGTTCTCGAGCTAATTTATAAATTTTAAACCAGATGGCGTTATGTTAAGACGAAATTTTGTCATTTGAGTCACTAAATAATTAATAGTAATAACCCCATTTCTTACCCATGGGTGTCGTAAGAGGCGACTAAGGGACTCGAGGGTTTATATTGCAAATTTTGTCACATAGTGATACACAGATAAATGATTGACCCTCAAACTTTTGTCAGACGTGGTGTTAATATCCTTTTGGCCGTTAACGCTCAGCCTACCTCGCATGGGATAATAGGCGTGATATGTGTATGTATGTGTATTTGAGCCGTTTTTATATTAGGACCTGGACAATACAAAAATGTTATAAAAAAAAGAAAATTTTGTTATAACAAATTTATTTTTCTTACAGTGACGGTCATAAGTCATGACGTCAATAAGTGATAATACTATCCTACATTAAATAAAGTAAATTTCAATTTAAATTTCTAGAATTCTATTAATATTAATGCACAAGGGGCAGACATTATACTTACAGCGGTTGCGTTATTTTTCACTTTTCTAACAAACTTTGAAAAGGGCTATTTGCTTCCGAATACACAACTAGTTTCAGCTTCACTTTAACTTAGTTTTTTCCCCCATGTGGCGCAGGATAAAAAATGCATTAGGCTTTCTTGAGTTATGAGAAAAATGCCTAAACAGTGTTACAGCTATGTGTGATAAAATTATATATCTTAATATGGAGCCCGTATCCTGGATCCTAGATGGATGGAAGTGTAGCAAACTGAAGTGGCAGTGGGCTGGGCACATTTGTCGTAGAACCGACGGATGGTGGAGTAAATGGCTTCTCGAGTTGAAGCTACGCCTCGGCAAGCGTAGCGTTGGACGACCTCCGGCCAGGTGGACCGATGACTTAAAGAAGGCGGCTGGTAGCGACTGGATGGCGAAATCGGGAGATCGCGCCCTATGGCTTACCCTGGGGGAGGCCTACGTCCAGCAGTGGACTGATATAGGCTGATATATATATATATATGTATGGATCCCTTAAGGTGCCCACAAACGTAGCTATAAATCACGTAGTGTTATTGTCATTGACGGCCGAGGTTTTTCCCGTCTGGCTAGGACATTGCAGGCTAAACCACCTTATTGCCCTTAGAAAAATGGTTCCGTGCTTCGTAGGGCACGTAAGCCGTCGGTCCCGGTTGCCTAAAGTAATTACAGATCAAAATTACAGTCTTAGTTTTTATGTAGGTAAGTAAAATCAGCACGGCCACAAGTTACCATTTAAGGGACCAAATTAAACGCGCAATAGTTTATGAGCGTTAACCTTGAACGCGCGGAGTGGTAGTACGCATTTTTCTATGTACCTATTTCTACTGCGCATGCCCCTACCACTTTTTCAGCGACCTGTACTAACAATTATTACTATAAGTTTGATCCTCTTAATACGTAGGTTGATCTGCTTCTAATAGTACCACGTAGAAACTTTCCTAGTTGTCTCTCTCCCGTTTAGTGCTTAGCAGCCAGTGTAGAGCTAAGTTAGGCCATAAAATTCCTCGAGAGCGTCGATTGCAGTATCAGTTTAAAACTTTATTACTATTTCAACATGGTGTTGCAAATTTTAAGAATGACTATAGTCTGTAGGTTTAGGTACTTAACTTTTTGTAAACAAATGAAAGCAAGTTTCTACGTAGGTACTATAGAGTTTAATATGTTTTCAACAAAACTGATTAATTTCTGAAACTGCGTCCATATGGACTACTGGTGCAAATCTGCGAGGCATCGGTCTCATGAGTGTCTTACAACTCGTGTATGAGTTTCGTCCTCTACGATAAGAAGAAAGAAAGAAAAAAAAAATATAATTTAATAAGCTTCTTTTACGATACGATAAGCTTCTTTTACCCGAGCTTTTTTTATTTTCAGCGTTTTTACAATATAAATCACCTGTTTGAGCCAATATTATATTACGCGGCTAAACTAGAAAGATTGGTGCATCCGTAATGTCATTTCAATTTAGTCGAATAACTGATCTGTAAAATTAGAAAAGATTATTATCTACACATACAGACTATACTTACTGCGTTTTCTTCCTGATTAAGGCGGCTTTTCCACTGCACCGCACTCCGTCACGTAGCGCGGGATTGCAGATTTTAAAGTTGTATGCAAGTTCATCAGTATGTATCGAAAAACCGCCTAGTGCTACACACCGACAAAGCGTCAACGCGCAGTGGCGGGATCTGCCGCTCCGCGCTACGCGTCGGGGCGCGTTCCCAGTGTGTGAGGCGCCTTAGAATCTGAAAATTAACTTGAAATAAACTCGAATTGGCTGGAATCAGCAAAAACAGTTTCGAAGTTTACATGAAAAGAACAGTCATTTTTACCCACGAAGAATTTGCGTTTCTTCCAACCAATGTCACCATTGCTCTTCAAAACTACTGGTTCGATTTTTATCCCTTTATAATTACATTTAAACCGTCGTGGGTTAAAAAAATGCGTCTGATAATTGTCTTTCTCTTCGTTTTATCCTTGGTCTAAACACACACGCAGTTTCCACTACTCTCCCGAATTCTTTCGCCAGCTTGTTAATTTTATTTTGTGGTGTTAGGTTGTGAGTTTGATTCGATGGTACATTAATCACTGTAAATAATTACTCGTAAACTTAGTTTTAAATACATTTATTGATAAAAAAATACATTTTCAGAAAAGAACAGCTATAAAACAATAACGATAAACACAGTTTCAAAAAACATAAAAAAAAATACTAATCATAAAAACAGTAAGAAAGTAGGTAAGTACAAAATATAAATCCTTAATATCCTATTTATTTTATTCCTTACAAAGGTCTTATAGTTTTAGGAATTAAGGATTAAACATTATCGTGTAAACCTATTTACGAGTCATTCAGTGCTTAGGGTGGCCACAGACATAGCTATAAACCACGTAGTGTTGTCATAGGGCCGCCGCACTGCCAGAGCCTTTTTTGCGAGTGACAGCTCGAGCACTTTTTATAAGAAACCCGAAAATGACCACTATTGTAATTGAAATTAAAAAAAGATTGGCTACAATGACAAACGGCTCTCAGTCGCCTGGCGAAAAACGGCGATTGCCATTCTAGGCTCTATTTTAATATCACCTCTATGTTAAGTACGTTCAGTTCCTTTCAAATTTCTTTGAAATTGCTCTTGGTGGCCCTCACAAAAAAGTACGTTTAGACTGCGGCAGCCCTTATACTGGTTCTCCGTACAGTTATGAATAATATCTAAATGGCTAGGGTTGAGGTACTGACTGAGGTAATGTTACAATATTAAAAACGTTATGGATCTAATAAAAAATTTAGGAAAATTTTTATGTCACTTTTGGGCACAACCATAATTTAATTTAAAAATAAATGTATATATTTCCCGTTGTCCCCTGTGAGCGTTTCCGTGTTGAGGGTGGGGCAAGGTGAGGCAGGGCGGGGCAATACAATACCGCCAAACGTAGCTTTAAAAGGAAAACGACACGTGCAATTAAGCATTAAAAAGCGGAACGTAAAACTAATAGCGTGTCGTTATCCCTGAGAAGCCGTGTCTCTTACGGCCTTTATTTCCAAACAAAACCAAAACATCGATATTGTTCCAGTTAATGAGTGATTATAGACTTCATGGAAGGGACAAACCTTTTATTATTTTAGTAATAGGTTTTGGGTTGCTAGGAGATAGTCATCCTAAAAGTACCCGAGTTTAACACTCTTGCTCCAGGAGCTATCACTCATGGAAGGCTAAAAACTCGGCGTTTTTGAAGTTATTGGCTCATAACTCCAAAGCGACAGATATTAGAGAAAAAATATCTAAGTCGATTTGCTACATAATTTACTACATGGTTTCAGTAAGACAAAAATCTTTTACTCTATTTTTCTATCTGAAATAAACGAGGTTTGTCTCGTACCATGGCGCCTATACCAAATTTCAAGCATTCATTAACCGGAATATACGGCGTGTAAGGGACACCCTCCGAATACTGATAGGGTGCATTCAGACCATGAAACTGAACAACTTTTCCCTAAAACCATATGTCAGTCGACTTCCCATACAAAATCATAATCAGCTGTCTGCATTTGCTATGGGAAGTCAAAAATTCTTTGACGTATCCGGAAATATTTTTGTGTGGAAAGTTGTTAAGTTTCATGGTCTGAATGCACCCTGTCAGTATTCGGAGGGCTGTTCTTTACAGCCTGTATACATTGCAGCGCGACGATAGACATATTTTGTTTTTCCAGACCGATGGAAAGCAAAGTTTTGTTTGGGGATTGTTGGGGAAAACATGCATAAGAGTCACGCCTTAACGGGGACACGATCACCACGGTACCATGGGAACTAAATTTCGTACTTGAAAGTATATTTTTCTAGTTTATACTTTTCATCATCCGGTTCGCAACATTTAACAAGCTTTGGACAGAGTACTGGTAAACACGCAATGATGGGGAATAAAAAGAATGGAAATAGAAATGCTGTACAAATACACATCTTGGATGCTTTGAATATTTTGTGTCGTAGGTTTTATAATACAAATCTTCAGTTCTGTTAAATGATACTGTCTTCCAAATTTTGTGTTCAAAAAGTTGAGATCTGTGATCTTTCGATTCAAATTTGTGTTTGAAATTTAAACCTTCGTATTATTTTAAAGTGTTGCATTCAGCACTTGAAAGGTTAAGAATTCTTGAAATTCTAGTTAGTTTTTTAATTCCTTTTAAATCCTGTGACGCCAGATTTACATAAGGTAAAAAGACTTTAGCGTGGAATTGTTTAATCTTTTTATATCTTGAAATAACAGACTCCAACCGGATTTACAGTTTCTCGCTAAGATTATGTTCAACTGATTGTTCAAAACTTTACCTAGACGAAAATTTGAAGTCAAATTTATTGAAATCGGAACACAGTTTTTTACACTTCGTCAATATTACACACCATTTTATCTTTATCGACAGGTGGTAAACACAGCTCCATACAGCAGTCAAAGAGTGGACAACAGGACACAAAAGGACTGATCAACATAGGCAGAATGTAAACTGCTAGACACATTTGTAAAAGTTTTCGATCTTCATGTCATGAAATTCTTGAAGATATCCAATGCGCTAACGTAGGAATTTATAACGTTATTTAATGCTGAAATCTGGAAACAATATTATGCCTAATTAGCTAGTCTACATTTAGTTAATTTGTGACAATACTTCAATTCAATTAAATTCTTTTTTTAAATTGCCTCTGTCAGCAAAGGACAATTCTGCCAATGTCGTTTTAGTTGGGGTTACAACTTTAAAAAGAGAAAAAGATCGAAACTGGCATTTGATCGGTTGTAGACTTTACGCAAAAACTAAACATCTAAAAGAAAGATTTGCCAAGATATATACAGAACATAAATATCATAAACGGATATTAAACTAGGGAAACAAAGACTCAGAAAGTAGACAAATCTTGTGACTAACATTACTGTTTTTTTTCTTTGGAATAGGAGAGTTCTGGTTTTATTGAAATAGGCTTTATTTTATAATACAGTTTAGGAGTGATGATGAGGCCAGTAGGCCGAATTACGACTGTAAAAGGGTAGCTACCTGCCTGGTCCGGTGTGTAACCAGGGGTACGACTGTTTCAACTCTAACCGGTCATTTTTGGAAGTTGTGTACTAATACTAGTAAACTTCCGAAAAACCGTGTGATGCCGACTTGGAATAGAATCACCCCATTTGTTACCCATGGGTCTCGTAAGTGGCGACTAAGTGACTTGAGGGTAAGAGTATCTTGCAATTTTAGGCGATGGGCTGACAACCTGTATCTATAGTGATACATAGTTATCTGATTGACCCTCAAACTTTTGTCAGATGTGGCGTTAATATCCGTTGTACGGCCGTTACCGCTCTGCCTACCCCGTAAGGCGTGATTTATGTATGTTTACGTATGTTCTGAAAAAGTTATAAATAACTGTAATTGTCTCAATAAAACTGGTTAAAAAATCTTTCTCGCGCGAAATCCTCGCCTTAAACTACGGTTTACATTTCCAGCTAGTTTAACAATAAACACGCAGCTTATCCGGATGGTATACGCGGAGCACCTGTCTGCAGGCAAGTTTCGGATGCCGACATCCGCTTCCGCTAACATCCGCGACTTCCGTTCCGCGAGACGTCTTACTCGACGATCAGACCAAAAAATATTTATATACCTACAGAGCGCTGTGCCTTGCGAAAAATTGAAGCCAAAAGAATCCATCAGTCTCTCTCTCTCTTTTCGTGTGGGACACCGAGTCATCCAACGACCCGATGAACCCTGGTGTCAGAGTTTTTTCAACCGCCTACTAACACTTGTAGGCCTCTGACATGGTTGTGTTACGACCGCCGTCTAAGTTATCATAGACAGCAACCGGGACCGACGGGTTAACGTGCCCTCCGATGCACGGAACCATTTCTTTTCGGACAATCAGTTGGTTCATCCTGCAATGTTCTAACCAGACCGGGAACAAATTCACAAAGTGATAAATATCAACTTTGTGAGTGTCCCACCGAGAATCGAACCCGGAACCTTTGCGTCGAAGGCAGTCGCACTACCACTGCGCCCACAGGCCGTCCTAATCCATCAGTTAATTTGTTTTTTGATTTACACTTTGTGTTGTGATTTTTTGATGGAACTCCATAGTATTCTAGGTAATAAAACACTTTTGTACACTAGTTCCACTATACAGGGTGTAAAAAAATTAGCTAAGAATATTTTAAGGGGTGAACCAGTTCGTGAAACTGAACAACTTTCTCCAAGGAACATAGGTCGAAATATGAAAAAAAAAATTAGCCCTCCCATACAAATTATCCCGGCCGGGTAACACACTATGTATGGGAGGGCCAATTTTTTTTCATATTTCGACCTATGTTCCTTGGAGAAAGTTGTTCAGTTTCACGAACTGGTTCACCCCTTAAAATATTCTTAGCTATTTTTTTTACACCCTATATATAAAATTAAAATGCTTTAATGCGAACGGTTTCGTTACTTCATCGTCAGGCATTTTAATTTAATATATAGTGGAACTAGTGTAAAAAGGTGTTTTATTACCTAGAATTTGTTTTAAGATATCCCGGCTGAGTATTTTAAATTGCCTTTTAGGATATCCCATATTTTACTTAAGAGTCTTCTTATTCTGACGTGTGGGGTTAGTACTATTATATATTCTGTGGTGTAGGGCACCGAGTCGATAAACGACCCGATGAACCCGGAGTAATATTTTTTTTGAAAAGAATCCACTGTAAATCGTTTTAAGATAACACGTTTGAGTATTTTGGATTGCCTTTCAGGATATCCCATATTTTACTTTTGAGTCTTCATAGTCGTTTATTTAATTCGATAAACGACCCGATGAACACGGTCTCATATTTTTTGAACAGACATCTGACGCAGATCTCACTGATCTGACATAACTATGGGGTGCTTAGGGTGTTCCAAAATGTCAAAAAGTCCTATTCAGTCCACTTAATCTGAGGCACATCAGCTTATGTCAGTCCACTGCTGGATCTGATCTGAGTAGGTACTCGAGATAACTCTTCTTCTTTTCTTGTATTAATGTAAACGGTCTAATCTTACCTTTATTTATGCACTACTCTCTTCTTCCCTGTCAATTCTTCTCCACCCAAATGATGTCTCGTAGAGATCGCTTTCAGCGATAAGGCCGTCTTTGCGCATTTTTAGTTTTAAGAATTCCTTTTATTTATTTGTGTTTTGAATGTGCAATCAAGTATTTTACTACTTACTTTTACTTAGATATCTCTTATCCTTTACTAAATATATTTGCCGAAGACTGAGCGCTAGTTTGATGTAAGTTAAGAGACTTATATCCCAAATTAAGGCCACTAGAAAGCTGCTTCATTTTATTCTCACCGCTCCTTCTATTCTATTTTTCTTTGACATGAGTCCTCAAACTCGCGGGTAACACGTCTTGCTTCGTACGGAAATGTTTAGCTAGCAAATATGTGTTGGTAGCAGGTTAGAAGTATCTCCGTGTTTCGGAAGGATATGTTGAAGCGATGTAGTTGGTTTTATTTAGACTTTAGTGACCGACTTTAGGAAAGATAGCATTCATCATCATTGGCCTCACACGTCTGGGACAGACGATTTAATCAGTGTCTGAGGCAAGACTTTTCATGGCTGTATAAGCCGATGCGGGAGCGGCATAATTTTCCGCACGCTTTACAAGTGAAGGTGGAATTTGAGACTCGTACATGCATGTTTAGATGACGTTTTTGCCTTTTGTTAGCAAGACCAGAAAACCAGGAAAGATAGCATTAGTCGCCGGGTATTAGTTCCAAAACTAACCCGGTAGATGGAGCCGTGCCACGCGTTACTGGCATTAAGATACACTTGCAAAATTCGCGGACAAGGAATGAGCTGCGGTAGCCCAAATGGACGAGGTGTCGCCACTAGTAATGGTGAAAGTCGCAGGTTCAAAATTTTGTTAGTTTTCAAAAACAGTATGAAAACGTAACGAAAACAAAATCACAAATTATAGGGAGACGGCGCGCGGGGCGCCTTTACAAATGGCTCACTTAGTACTTTGCGAGCATTTTGGCTACCCACATACTTAAATTCGTTTACAGGAATCTCAGAGGAACTCAAAATCACAAAGAGTGAGGTGGAACGATCACCATCTATTCCAGCCATGTTATGTTCTAGTGTTGAATTCGGCTGTAGTAGGTACATAATTGTATTAGTATATTTATTTTTATTTTTACTCAGTTAAAAAATATAAAAACAAAAAAGGAGATCACGTCCATAAGAAATCGTTTCAACAACAATTGAACAACATCGGAACAACAACTGAACAACATCTGAACAACAACTGAACAACATCTCAACAACAACTGAACAACAATCTAATAAAACAACAGAACAAAACCCGAACAATTACCTACCGTACAACAACAACTGACAGGTGCGGCAGAAGATGGCGATATGAGTATTGGCAAAAAAAACTTCGTTTCATTTCTCAACTTTTTCAAAGTAAGAGCCTTCTCATTAAGTCATTACGCTTCTGTAATTTCTATAAAACTGAAATTTATATAGGCAGAATGCATAAAGTAGGTCTTTATGCAACTGTTTTCGAGTTCATAATTCGAACATTATGAGACGAGTGTAGATAAAATGTATTTATCTTTGAAACGATGTATGTTACAGCTAGACTATAAGTTTCTTTCAAAAGTTGAAAGCTTTAACTACATCTACATTTCAAATGCCAGATCACAAACTAAAAACTAATTTCTCTCTTTTTTTTTTTCTATGTAATGTAGATTAATTCTAGCGGCCCGCTAAGGGTTTCAGCAATTTTACATGCTAGACTATGATGAGATCTACATTTGAAATGACAGCTATCAAACTCAAAACTGGCATTGACTAGCAGTTCACCTCTGCAACTAAAGAATTTTTAACTTTACCACTTGAAAATTTACCACTTTTGCTACACATTCTGCTACTGATTGCTGACATTCTGCTACATTTCATAACAAACTAATCATAAACTAGACATTGAATAGGAAATTGTAATTCAAGCATATATTCGACATTGTGGTAGTGACAAGCGGGTCAGCACGTGGCGAGGAAATTTTACCATCACGTTTCTGTTGCTACATAAACTGCACAACACAGACCCTAGTCACAGTATAATTAATAGTACTAGCGCACAGTATGGTCACTCCCTGCCTCCCCCTACAAGCGCCGCCCACCCGCGCTTGGAGGACGCTCAGACACCGGCTAGCAAGGACGCAACGACGAAGGTCATTTCATACTGCCGCACATTGCATTCCCGATTCGCGAACGCAAAATGGCGGCAACCCTGACATGTTGTCTCACACACACAAGCATGGTCCGCGTTCACCTACGCGAGCTTAGACTGTGTGCGTAGCAACGCGTTTGATTCATACATTTGAGCGCCAGTGTCCGAGGTGTGCCCTAGTCAGCCAAATTAACTCGGTGACTTTGACCTCCAAACAAAGCAGTAATTTATTTTTATTTTTGGGTTGCATCAAAACATTCCTATCTGTTAAGGCAAGTGACGAGGTTGTGAAGGAACAGACAAGAAACGAGAAACACTCAGCATACAGTGGTTTTGACATTTAGAGCCTAATATTTTAAATATCGATAAAGTTGCAAAGAATTTGGATGAATGGGGAGTTGACAAGAGCAAGCAGTGATTTGATATTTGTAAATCCTCTCTAGTCTATGATAAACACTTTTTCTATTCCATGGATAAACATGACAAAAACTCTATGAATTAAAAAATAAATAAGAACTCTTTGTTGGGTATATCAAGCTACTGTCAAATAATTTTGTAAATAATGTTCTATTTCGGCATTTACAGCAATTTATAAATAAAATATAGATCAAATGCACAAAATTTCAATTTTGTTTGGCTATGTGACAATTTTGCATGTGCTTTTGTGTGTATTTCCCCCAATTTAGTTGCTTCCCGTCGTGGTACTGCCCTTGCTTGGCCTGTTTACCTTGCTGCATCAAAGGTAGGAATATTTTATAAACAACTGCCAAATACCAGCTGGTGTCCTTAGACTCTGTCGAAAGACGCGCTAAGAAGCTCGTCGCTGACACAGTGCTGGTTGAGACTAGACTCCAAAGCCTGGAAAACCGACGCAATGTTGCATGCATGTCGGTATTCTGTTGGATACATTTCGGTGAGTGTGTGCTATCACCCCACAACCTAATACCCCCATTCCACCTCCGGGGCACGCGTCGCCGGCTGGGGTTCCACCCTTAAGTTATTGATATACCTTTGTCACATGAAGCAATTTGCTTCAACCTTCATCATGCGAGCAGCTAAAGAGTGGAATGTCTTGCCGGCGGATCTGTTTTCGGAACATTATAACTTGGGGTAAGCATGTACCATCATCGTCTGCATCGTCACTTCCCGTCAGGTGAGATAGCAGACAAATGCGGGCCTATTTTTTATATATATAAAATAAAACTGGGGTTGGTTGTCAACTCGGTGTTTCCCGGCCACGTGACAATAGACAATAGAAATAACGACCCGCCCAGCAGTTTCGCCAATTGCCACCGGTTTTTTTTATTATTAAAGATGGGTTTGCTCTTGACTCTAGTCTAGGTCATAGGACAGAGAGTCCGTGATGGTTCCGTAAAATCAGTCTAACCCGGTCTCTGCCTGCACCCCTCAAATTCCCAATCCTCATCTGCTGCCTCCTCCTCCCATATGATCTCCCCTAATTTCCCTCACATGCCTCCCCAATGCATTGATCGGAGTTTATTGGTGCATGAATTGATCAATCATGAACCTCGAATGCTCCGCTCCGCATCAGTGATTGGTCAATGTATGCACCGCTCCGCTTCAATCTAGATGCACTTAAGCTCGCTTGTAAAACTAAGAATAAGCAAATTTCATCTGCGAGAATACAGTTTGTCACTTAATACATTATAAAAGTTTCATGTATCTGCTTGTATGCAAGCGTGCAAATTACAATTTTTCACAACAATTTAAAAAACTAACCCAAAAGATAAAATGAAAATATTTACGAAACATTTACAATAAAATTTCAATGTCATAAATTCCTTTACACTATAAAATCAATTAATTATTAAAAAAAAATGTATCACAATGTAATGACTTAGTATAGCAATTCCCAGTTCAACCCTTGGTTGTCGTAAAACACGACTAAGGGATAATTATCCAGGTAATGGGCAACAGCGTTACTTGTGAAAGCAACATCTTTCAAGATTCGCAAAATAAAAGAAGAAAAATCCGCATGCCAAGCGTGATGTCCCCCGATAAGGGAAGGGCTATGTCCAGCTGTGGACTGTTGTGGCTGTTAATGTTAGTGTGAATTAAATTAAATGTGATGCCGGCTTAGAATAGCATCACCCCATTTCTTTCCCTTGGGAGTCGTTAAAGGCGACAAAAGGACTCGATAGTGTGTATTGCAATTTTAGGCGACTGGCTGACATACTGTTACTATGGCGATACACATTTTTCCGAATGACCCCGAAATATTTGTCAGACGTGGCGTAAATGCCCGTTTTTTGCTGCCGTTTGGGCTCTGTCTACCCCGCAAGGGATTATAGGCGTGATTTGTATGTATGTATGTCATTAAGTTTAGTACAAAATAAACTAAGTAATTAATTTCAATAAATATTAAATAATTTATTTCAGGTATCCCAATAAAATGGTGCAATTGCATGGTGTTTCACTTCGACAGAGAGGACACAGATTCCAACAATTTCAGAAGTTATGACAATCTTCCAAGCTGCAGATGTAGTTGCACAGGTCCTTTCACTGGACCGGGATATGACAAACGTAAACAAAATGAAGGGAAAAGGGACCAAAAAGGTTCGTTCAAGCGTAATTGTAGAAAGCCATCTAGAACTATGCCACGTAGACATTTGCAAGGTACTTGTTCGGCACCTCAAAACATTGGAATCAGGAAGGCGAAAAGTATGGAAAATATGCCTCGAAGACACTCTATGTCTGCTTGTAAAATACGTATTGAACCAAAAAGAGAAGATTCTCCTGGGAGAAATAAAGAAAATCCTCAAAATAGCAAAACGCCAACGCCTTCATAATATGACCAGTGCCCGATATTATCAACCTACAGGCTACAAATTTACAAGTGAAATTCGATGTTCATTGCGTAGTCGATTAGCCATTATGATACCGGGAATATTAACTAGCTGCACAATGTACAAAAGATTTCTCCTGTAGACTTGTAGCCTGCGGGATCAGATCGTTACGTGTAAAATAAAACTGTGAATGATATTATTTTATTTTTAATTTAACGCGTCCTTGAGTTATGTGGTGCCCTAATGTCCTTACGGTTGATAGGAAGTAAGAAGGGTTCTGCCTCGCCGGTTATTGTGGCCAGGGGACCGTCTAGTCCACCTGGAAAGGACTGTAAGTTTAATATAATGCAGCGCGCGGTGAACACTTCGATACCGCGTTTCAGCCCCATTGTTCTGTCACGTGGCGCCATCTTGCAGATATGTTGAGAACTTTCTGTTGCGTCTTGTTTGCTAGTGAACCATTTGAGTGAGCTTCTTGTAGTAGCTCCCAGAGATCGCTACCAGTCATCACCTAAATATTTAAACATAATAGTGACTGCATTTGTTGAAAGCAAAAAGTGGCCATTTTTGATATTGTTACTAAACTGGACTATGTTTCACTAATATGATATTATGTAAATAAGCTTCATATAATGTAGTTTAATCTCCATCAACGGATTTTCCATAAATTGTGTCATTGTTTTTATCGATGTTTTAAATGATAAGGGCAGACCATGATATGTGGGCGTCTCTTTAGACACCCACAATTGTTCCCTGTTTAGGGTGTATTTCTATACTCACAACACTTTGCTTGGCAAGCGCATTAGCGAGCGCAGTGCACGATATTGCTTTCACAGAGACGCTGCTGCCCATTCCCTGGAAGAACTTATCACACAGTTGCTTTTTGTGACACCCACTTTATTGTAGGTGTTGTAGCGACATCTGGGAGCTATGACAAGAAGCTCACTCAAGATGGTTCACGACGAAGCAAGACGCAATAGAAGTTCCAACATATCTGCAAGACGGCGCCACGTGACAGATGTGCAGAAAAACAAAGAGCCTGAAATGCGGTATCGAAACCGCGTATATACAACTTCCGATTCTATCCAGGTGGACCAGTCAGTCCCCTGGCCACAACACCCGGCCAGGCGGGTAGTTACCCTTTTCCGACACCACCTGGAACCCTCCATTCTGCCTATTGGCATCACTCTTGTTACCCGCCATAGGATGATGCTATTCTAAGCTGGCACCACACGGCAAATTACCTACTTATAATTATAAAAGTGTCGCCTGTGAATGAAACAACTTGCACTGCGTTCGCCAACCCGCCTACCCAGCCTGGTGAGTACGACAAACACCAAAGAGTGGGATTAGAAGGGGGGACAAACACCCTCCAAAAGAGTGTCCTTGTCTAGAAGTTGACAGTTGTGGCTGTGATGTCACAACCTTTTTACACCAGTTTTCAAAAAGTGATTTCAGACATATTTTAAAGTATACAGTCATGTACTATCGGCACAACACAAACCTTTCCTTTAAGAGATTAATTTATACTACTTACCCTTTATAAAATATATGAAATACTTCTTTAACTTGGTCCTTAAGGCGAGTGGTGCCGTAAAACTAGCGCCACTTCCCGAAAAAAAAAACATCTCTTCATGCAAACAATTTACCAGAATGTCCTTTGCACAATTTTTTGGTATGGTTGCTTAAAGAGTTATATTTTATTTTTCATAAAGTAGCGCTAGCTCTGCGACACCACTCGCCTTAAATCGGTAGGTTAATTCGCATTTTGTGTTGTTTATAATGGCGTGTTTCATTGTAATTAACGAAATATAAACGAATTTTAAGTTGGGATGATTCTACAAGCAATTAAATCCTTTGTGTCGGAAATGAAAATGCCGCGCGAAGCCGGATTTTACTGGTCTGGTCTAGTCTCAGAAATTTATCAAAGGGAAACCTACAAATAGCAAAAATTAAGCCATAAAAACTCGTCAGTTACCGTGTGATGCCGGCTTAGAATAGCATCACCCCATTTCTGAAATAAACAGTTTCTATTTTATTCTATTTCTTTCCCGTGGGTGTCGTAAAAGGCGACGAAGGGACTCGAGGGTGTGTATTGCAATTTTAGGCGATGGGCTGACAGCCTGTCACTATGGCGATACACAATTTTCCGAATGACCCTCAAATTTTTGTCAGACGTGGCGTAAATGTCCGTTTTCTGCGGCCGTTTACGCTCTGCCTACCCCGCAAGGGATAAAGGCGTGATATATGTATGTATGTATGTAAAAACTTGTCGCAGTCAAATTTGCCGCTCTAAAACACCCGACCCACCACGGTTCTTAGGAAGAATATGGTGGAAATGTCCAGACAATGAGGTCAATTCGGGATTTAAATTTTCTTTACTTGCCTTAAATTAGTGCTGTCACTTTCCGTCAAATAGGTTTAGAAAAGGATAGAAGATATCGAAGTCCTGTCATTTTTATAAACGTCAAGGGTTTTTTCGCCTTTCCTAGTCAATTTAGTCGCCATTGTTTTGATTGTCGCCTTATTTTGACAGATAACACGTGTTTTGCATGACATTATAAGACATGACACGACTAAAATATCTCCTATCCTCTTCTAAACCTATTTGACGGAAAATGACAGCACTAATTTAAGGAAAGTAAGGAGAATTTATATCCCGAATTGTGGCCAACGTATCATTTCTCCAAGGTACTGGACGTAGGGCTCCCCACGGTACACCACCCAGTCGCTACCAACCGTATTCTGTAAGTCATTGGTCCACATGGCCGGATAGCGTCCAACGCTACGCTTGCCAAGGCTCGGTGGCTTCCACTCGAGAACCCATGTAACAACCATTTCAAATGACGATGACGACGTGATTGGAAACGGTTGTGTTCTTATGTAGAGTGATATTTTACTAGTGACGAAATATCAAGACAGGCTGGCGATAAGAAACAAATTTCTCCAAAGAACATAGGCTGTTATATGACAAAAATGTCCATAGTAACTCCAATTTTGTATGAAAGGTCAATTTTTTTTTCGTATTTCGGCCTATGTTCCTATCGGTCACTAGTACAATTTCACGCTATAGCTTTACGTAATAGCACGTTCACACCATGCACATGCTCCTGCTCCTGCCGCTGTCGCAAATATTGCTCTAAATACTTCCCGTTCACATACTGCCGTCATACTCTTCTCGCACCAATACAAGTGAGCGAGATAGCAATACATTTCACAAGCGTTCGTGCTGCCGTTCCTTTGACTCGCGCACGAAAAGCCGACAATCGAGGGAGCACGGGAAGTGGCAGCGGCATGACGAGTAGCAGCGCGAGTAACCTGTTTACATATTCGCGCTTCTCTTAATATTTCCCTGCCCATATTGGCATTGTGTGAACGTGCTGTAATATCAAAACTTAGGAACTACATACACAGGGGACGACCCGGTTACTAGCTAATTGAAAATGCGATTTCGAATTTATGTTCTCGGCCTAACAAAGTTCAACGCCGTTGGGAGTGTGCCCGAACCTTTATGTATACATAGTGTTAATTTTATAACCAATAAGTTATGGATATTGGTTTGTGTTTAGGTTAATTTATGCAAAGATTTTCAGTGGCAAAATTCTATATTGATTTCTCGTGTAACCTCCTATGATAGGTACTTTGTATGACTTTTGACGTCAGAATGATAAACTGATAGCAAAATCCATTGAAATAAATAAAAATAATTACCGTGTGATACCGGCTTAGAATAGCATCACCCCATTTCTAACCCATGGGTGTTATAAGAGCCGACTAAGGGACTCGAGGGATGTGTATTGCAATTTTAGGGGATGGGCTGACAACCTGTCACTATAGTCATACACAGTTATCTAGTTGACCCTCAAGCTTTTATCAGACGTGGCGTGGTGTTAATATCCGTTTTACGGCCGTTAACACTCTGCCTACCCCGTTAGGGATATAGGCGTGATTTATGTATGTATGTAAAATAATTACCAAGATTGGTTGACTTCTTCAACTTTACAGTCCACTACTGGACATGGGCCTCCCAAATTGGGGGATATCTGCCATTCTCATTACGCTTGGCAGGCGGATAGGCGAGTGCAGTGCAAGATGTTGTATTCACAGGGTACGCTGCCGCCCATTACCTGGAGTCATCTTTAAGTTTCCTTGTACGACACCCACGGGCAGAAATGGGGTAATGCTATTCTAAGCCGGTACCAAACGAAAGGTGGTTGACTAGTTTTGAAAAAACGTCAACTTAGTTTACAGGGTGTAAGTGACAGCCCAGGGTGCATTCAGACCATGAAACTGAACAACAACTTCCTATGAAGAAATATTTCAGAAAATGCCATAAAGAATTTGATTTCCCATAGTAATTGCAATCATCGAATCTTGATTTTGTATATATTTTTTTTGTTGTTACCTGACATGTTCTTGAGAGAAAGTTGTTCAGTTTCATGGTCTGCATGCACCCTATTAGTATTAGTATGTCCCTTACATTACACACCGTATACAAACAAACCTACATACTTACACTTATCAAATTTTACGCACTAGCTCTAACAGAAAAACATGTCCTGGACAATTCACACAGCGCCATCTAGCCCTGAACTGAGCAAATCTTGTAGTATGGGAACTAGATTGCTCATATTTATACTTATATACTTTTACGCCGTTGCCGTGTGATGCCGGCTTAGAATAGCATCACCCCATTTCTTGCCCATGGGTGTCGTAAGAGGCGACTAAGGGACTCTAGGGTGTGTATTGCAATTTGAGGCGACGGGCTGACAACCTGTCACTATAGTGATACACAGTTATCTGATTGACCCTCAAACTTTTGTCAGACGTGGTGTAAATGGCCGTTTTTTGCGGCTATTTACGCTCTGCCTACCCCGCAAGGGATTATAGGCGTGATTTTTGTATTGTATGTGTATGTATACTTTTACGCTTTGACGACTCAGTGTCCCACACGAAAATGAAGAAAATACTTCTAAATGGGGTGATGCTATTAATAATAATAACATTCTTTATTGCACATATTAAAAAGCAAATAACATCCTTAACATAGAAATATGTGAAGTAGGTACAACAAGGCGGCCTTCTACTATGGTAGCAAGTTCTACCAGGCAACCTTTGAGTGATAGGAGCGCGTAAAGGTAAGCGGGATAGTGCATATAATATACATACTATTGTAAACACTAATACTTAAATATGCTTTTGTAATCCCGCACGGAAAACTAACACCTTGTATTGCGTAATTTACTTTGCTAATTAAAACTCACGAACAAGAAAAGCATCATATTAAAGCTGATGAATTTCTAATGAGAAAATCTCAACTAACTTTTATACCCTTGGGCTTATAACGGAAGGGTTAGTAATATTTATCTTAGAAAATTGCTTTATACAAAAATCGGGCAAGTGCAATGCGGACTCGCGCATGAATGGTTCCGTGCAATCCGTACTATCCGTACTTCCGTACTATAATATAAATTCTTCACGCTCAAACGGTTTGACCGATTTTTATGAAATTTGGAACACAGGAATAACACACAGGATACTTTTTACCACAGAAAAAAAAATAAAATACTACCACTGGAAAATGAGTGGCAGCGGGTGAAACCGCTGGGCGGAAGTCTAGTTATTAATAAAGATGCCAAAAACTCAAGGACCCTTTTAATATTTAGTCGAGGTATTATAATTTTCTAGCATTCGATTCAAAGTAGCCTCTATAGCTAACAAGCTCAAAGACAGCCGTCTGAGGTGGTTCGGCGTGACGATTATGTGGTGAAAGCAGCCATGACACTGCTGGAGAAAATGAGAGGCAGAGGGCGCCCTCCATCCACGTGGCACACAAAACATTGCCTTTATTTTTATTTATTTTTCCTGTCCGAACCGGTTTTCTATTAGGACAATACAAATTGTTAGAATACAACAAAAATTATGATAAAAAGAATCTTTTTTTTTACTAGAACGGATCATGACATCAATAAGTGATTATACTATCCTACATTGATTATGTAAATTAGAATTTCAATTACACCAGTATAAACTGCCTCACGAAATATGAAGACTTACCTAGCCCGACAACCTTAGTCTAGTGCCACATCTGCGGAACCTACGGCGCCGAACCTTCCGCTAAATACGCTCGTAGTGTATTTCAAGTTATCTATGACACATTAGTCAAAATTACGCCGCGTTCTGCGTAGTGAGTAACCTTCCTTCAGGTTGTTTTTTCAGCTAAAACGCATTTTATGTATTTTGCATAGCAAGCGACACATCACGCGACGCGTTGCGCGACCGAAAGTTCGGCGGGCAGCGGGCGTAGCTGAACGTGCGTGTTGCCACCAGGGACCGCCAGCGGGGGTTGTATTGCAGGTTAGGTAGGTGGTATGGTAGGTTGTATGGTAGATTGAATGGTGGGTTGTATGGAAGGTTAGGTAGATTGTATGGTAGGTTGTATGGAAGGTTGTAAGGTAGGCTGTATGGTAGGTTAAGTAGGTTGTATGGTAATTTGTTTGGTAGATTAGTTAGATTGTATGGTAGGTTGTATGTAAGGTTGTAAGGTAGTTTGTATGGTAGATTAGGTAGATTGTATGGAAGGTTCATTCAATCTACCATTCAACCTACCATACAACCTACCATATAACCTACCTTACAAATGACCATACAACCTATCTAATCTACCATACAACCTACCATATAATCTACGTAACCTACCTTACAACCTTCCATACAACCTACTTAACCTACCATACAACCCATCATTCAATCTACCATACAACCTACAGTATAAAATTTATATAAAAAATGTATCCAACTTATTTTACATTACACGTAACTTTCCGTCGCGTAGCGCACTGAACAAGACGCCGCATTTAGCCGAACGTGCGGCGCCGTACGTTCCGCAGATGTGTCGCGAAACTAAAGCCGAACGTGCGGCGCCGTACATTCCGAAGGTTCGGCGCCGTACGTTCCGCAGATGTGGCGCTAGCCTTAAACGTCATAGCGTAGAAATATTTGGAGAGACGACCCCACCTATCGTGGGAAACTGCAATTAAGAAGACGAAGAGGTTTTTTTATGTATTTTTTGTTATAGCGGAAACAGAAACAACTGTAAAAAAATACTGTCTAACTATCACGGTTTATGATTATGAGAAACTGCCTGGTGACAGCGAAGTCTAAGTAATAGTAGGGCTCCGCTTTTAACCCTTTGCGTACGGAACCCTAAAAAGAGAAACTAAGCGGAAGTAGAAAATCGCAGGTAGAATACTAAGCTATTAATAAACAGTTTTAATGTTTTATATAACTTCGAATAAACAAATCAACTTGAATTCCCGGCCGCCACTAAAATGTTAACAAAATTAATTAATTCATTATTATTGTTTTTGTTGTTGCTTATATGTTGCATATTGTGTTTTGTTTTTAGTGTGTTGTATTATATATGTGTGTGTTGTGTTTTTATATTTGTGAAGTTTACGCTGAACTAGTAAAAGAGTGATTATTTTCATTTAGAAAACTTGCAAATCTATGACACATGCGTACCCCGCAAGGAATAAAGGCGTGCTATGTGTATGTATATACAGTGTCGTGTGATGCCGCCTTAGAATATCATCACCCTATTTCATTCCCGTGGGACTCCTAAGACGCGACTAATCGAGGGTGTGTATTACAATTTTAGGCGATGGCATGACAATCTGTCACCATGGCGATACACAATTTTCCAAATGACCTTTAAATATTTGTCAAACGTGGTGTAAATGTCCGTTTTTTGCGACCGTCTACGCTCTGTCTACCCTGCAAGGGATAAAGGCGTGATTTGTATATATGTACAACATATAATGAGTAATTCAGCTCTTGATTCTATGAATCTCCAGGGCACCAGCCCTTTTTATACATACATACATACATATATCACGCCTCTATCCCTTACGGGACAGGACAAAAAACGGATATTTACGCCACGTCTGACAAACATTTGACGGTCATTCGGAAAATTGTGTATCGCCATAGTGACAAATTGTCAGCCCATCGCCTAAAAGGCCAAAAGGAAAGAAATGGGGTCATGTTATTCTAAGCCAGCATCACACGGCCCTTTTCAGGAAGTATAATAAGCTTATCGACAATTCCCTCTCCTGCATAAACTCTACGTCACTAGAGAATGGCAAAGTGAATGTGCCAACAATGTAAAACAAAGATTTGATGTTGGTTCACTGAGATTTCCCTCAAGAACTGTAGACACTAGGGTTGTACTGCGTCCGCTATCGATATAAATAGTTGTCGATAAAATTATTATTAGTAAATAATTATGTGACTATTTACCATAAGGAATCTTTCATGTGAAATTATGAAAATATAACAATTTTCCATTAAACTTTATCTACTTACATAAATAAGGAATTACCTGGATATCTTTTATAAGAAATCTTTAAAGCGAAACCACGGAAGAAAAAAAAAGTAATAATAAAAAAATTCTTTATTGCACATAAAAAAAGCAATAAACGTCCTTAACATTTTCTATGTGTATGTGAAGTAGGTATAACAAGGCAGCCTTTTTGCTATGGTAGCAAGTTCTACCAGTCAACATTTGGGTGATAGGAATATGCGTAAAGGTAAGCGGAATAGTGCATATTATTTAAACATACTTACACTAAATACTATTGTGAACACTAATACTTAAATAACCTAAAAATATTAAAAACTAATACATATAAAGTAACTATGATAAATAAGAATGATAGATAAATATTATGCAACGAAGGAAATAAAAGAAACAGAAAAAGATAGCAGTATAATTTTACAAGAGAGTGAGAGATAGTACATAATTATACCAAACAAGAATATTATACAAAAATGATTTTTGACCCGATCTTTCAAGGCCAGTAATGCAAGGTAATAAGTAATTCTTACATTTAAAATGTAAGGTGTAGAAATACGCTGAACATATTTCAAGGAAGTAAACAGTGCATGAAACTGAATAGTTTTCCCCCGCTACATAGTAAAAAAATGCACACTTTGCTTAGGGATGCAATGAGCCCCTCAGAGTCATTTAAAAAGACTATTAGATTAAGTGTGCATAAAAAAAACACGGCCTCAGTTACATAGAGCCGAGATTTCAAAAGATACCAATTTTAAAATAATTGCCATGTGATGCCGGCTTTGAACAGCATCACCCCATTTCTTTTCACTGGGAGTCATAAAAGGCGACTAAGGGACTCGAGGGTGTTGGAAGAATACCTATCTGTCTTGGTAAACACACACATGTTACCTATCTTTGTAAACGTATTCGTACAACTGTCAATGGGAAATTTTCTAGGGATTCTCGAGTGTCATGTAGAGGGCGCAAAGCTTAATTGAAATAACGTTTCTTTACACAATAACTGTACAACTTTATAAATTATCCTTTATTTTGTGTTTATTGGATTGTTCTAAATTTATTATTGGTTATTTGTTTACTTACACGTATGACACTCAATATAATAGCAAGGCGATAAGTTTATTTTGTAGTAAATCAAACTAACATAATTAATTTGTAACGAACACAACGTGAAACGGAACCTGTGACAAAACCATATTGAAACGTCAAAATTTTAGTTTAGCACAGCGCCCTCTGGTTTGACATTCAGAACTACCAAGAGAACTGTCAATAGAAAAACTCCCATTGAAGACATTAGAGTAGGACTGCATATATATCTCTCTTCTCTTTCTCGCCACCTAACCTATGGCTGCCGTTTTGGTTCTATTTAATTAAATACAAGTTAAATCTTTAATCCACAATAATCGTTTTCTTTAATGTCCATAACCCATCAGGTTATAGGCCCAGGGCATCTCCCGTGTCCCTGCAACGTATTCTGGTAGAATTTTCACCAACACGTTGACTTCGACGCGTTTTTTCATCAACGTGGGCATCAAGCGTTTTATCAAGAAAAACGAGAAAAACCAACAAGAAAAACAATGGCAACGTCAGCGCCGGTCGGGCTACCCGTTGAAAAGCTGAGAGGCATTGAAGATTGCAATCAGTGGAAGTTTATCATCAAAATGATTTTGATGCATGAGGATTTATCGGAATGTATAGCGACTGAAGCTGGCAGCTCAGATGCAAAGAAGAATCAAAAAGCTCTGGCAAAAATAACTTATTTGTTTTTGTGGCCATAGAGTTGTATATGGTAGGGTGTGATAGCTTTGTTTTTAAGGCCTAGTATTTAATTTAGGGTTCCTAACTTACCTATCATGTTTCTATATTTCTTTCTGTTTCTTTTCTTTGAAATGTTATTAAATTAAAACAGATGTTTGTGTTTAAGGCCTAGTGGTGAATAATACTTATCTGTCTTGGTAAACACACACATGTTACCTATCTTTGTAAACGTATTCGTACAACTGTCAATTGAAGACATTAGAGTAGGACTGCATATATATCTCTTCTTTTTCTCGCCACCTAACCTATGGCTGCCGGTTTGATTCTATTTTAAATACAAGTTAAATCTTTAATCCACAATAATACATACATACATACATATATCACGCCTATAATCCCTTGCGGGGTAGGCAGAGCGTAAACTGCCGCATAAAACGGACATTTACGCCACATCTGACAAATATTTGAGGGTCATTCGGAAAATTGTGTATCGCTATAGTGACAGGTTTTCAGCCCATCGCCTAAAATTGCAATACACACCCTCAAGTCCCTAAGTCGCCTCTTACGACTCCCACGGGCAAGAAATGGGGTGATGCTATTCTTAGCCGGCAACACACGGCAAATTCTTAGCCAGCAACACACGGCAAATAAATAAAATAAATAAAATACATACATACATATATCACGCCTTTATCCCTTGCGGGGTAGGCAGAGCATAAACGGCCGAAAAAAACGGACATTTACGCCACGTCTGACAAACGTTCGAGGGTCATTCGGAAAATTGTGTATCGCCATAGTGACAGGTTGTCAGCCCATCGCCTAGAATTGCTATACACACCCTCGAGTCCCTTCGTCGCCTCTTACGACTCCATGAATAAATAAAATAAATCCACAATAATCGTTTTCTTTAATGCCCATTACCCATCAGAGGGTGTGTATTGCAATTTTAGGCAATGGCTATTTGCCTAAAATTTAGAGTGACAATCTGTCACTCAAATATTTGTCAGACGTGGCGTAAATGTCCGTTTTTTGAGGCTGTTTGCGCTCTGCTTAACCCGCAAGAGATTATAGGTGTAATATCTGTATGCGTGTGTATGTTAAAATAGTACGATAAATACCATATCGATATACTATTGACATCACTAGCTCAACCGTCAATGCTATTTAATTTAACATCTAAACTTTTTTTTTGCTATTTCCTTTTCACTGCTTTCAAGTAGTACAGAATAGTTAAATGTTTAAGACATTCATTGCCTTTGCACTTGGGTTATTGGTTATTTTTGTGTCAGAAAAGCGAAATACAAGTAGAATATACCAATAACCGACGGATAATTAGTAAACTTTTATTTTTTAATTTAACTTCTGTAAAATTTAAAAAGAAAATTAGTAACACATCCTTTCTTTTCTTAAAAAATTGTCGCTTTGGAAAATCACAAATAGAAAAAACGTAGCTGCTACGAAAATGCCTACGTCGTAGCAAAAGCGTAGCTATGCTACAAACGTACGTATATACGCTACAAAAATATTTCTTCAAAAAACTTGTTCCATTTTACCAGTACAGCTCTTCTTTAGTTTTTATCCAATGGATCAAAATTGGGCCCTATCATTGAGACTTCGCTGTGTCTGTCTGTCAACAGGTTGTATCTTATAAATTGTGATTGTTAGATGTTCGATTTTTCACAGATATTTCCTGCTGCCGCAATAACAACACATACAAAAGAAAAGGAAATAATTATTTTAAAGGTCTCCCATCTCCCATTCAACAAACGTGTTTTTTGTTGTTGTTTTTATAGAAAATGGTGCGGAACCCTTCGTGCACGAGTCCGCCTCGCACTTGGCCGATTTTTAGGTATTTTAAATGTTATTAAAAGTTTCGCCGTGTCATGTTTAGTTTAGTTTATTTATTTCACATTATAGGTTCTAATAATTCGTTACAATTAATAAAATCAATGTCCACCATAATGTGATCGTCAAGGAAATATAAAATATAAAAATACAATGTCAAATCAGTACATGCAAAAAAATGCATGCATACAGATGTAAAATATAAAATATAAAAATACAATGTCAAATCAATGTCATAAAAAAGCAATAAAAAATTAAATGTCAACAAAACAAAGTAAAATAATTATAAAATAATCAAAATTTACAATTTAAATACTCTTGAACAGAGTAAAATACATTTTCCAATAAAAGGTTCTTTAATCGATGCATAAACGTTTCGTCACATGGTTCATCCTGCAAGTCCATTGGCAGTTTGTCGTATAGCGAGGGACCAATCACGCGCGGGTTCCGTTTTGCTAGCGCCATCCGGTGCTTGACTGGAGCCAGGCGGCCAGTTCGACGTATCGTTCTCGATCCCGCGCTAACACGTTTGAACTGTGATAAGTTTCGACGAACATAATATAATTGCATCAAAGATATATTGTCCGTAGTGTGTTAATATTTTATGTTCGGAAAATAGCTTACGACACGAGTGCAAAGGTTTTACGCCGGCTATCACGCGTATTGCTCGTTTTTGCATAATCAAGAAATTTTTAAGGAAGAAAATTTGAATCATGCCAGTTTAGAGTAGCATTACTCCATTTCTTGCCGTGGATGTCGGAAGAGGCGACTTCAGGACTTGAGGGTTGCATGTATATTGCAATTTTAGGTGATGGCTGACATCCTGTTACTATGGTGATACACAGTTTCTGAATGACCCTCAAATGTTTGTCAGACTTGGCGTAAATATACGTTTTTTACGGCCGTTTACGCTCTGCCTACGTATGGTATATAGGTGTTATATACGGGGTGTAAAGGACAGCCCTCCAAATACTGATTGGGTATATGAAGACCATGAAACTGAACAACGTTTCCCTTAAAACATGTGTCAGGAAACGGCACAAAATTTGACCTGCCTGCAATACAAAATCACTATCGGCTGACTGCCTTTACTAAGTAAATTTTTTTGACGGTTGCTAAAATATTTTCTCATGGGAAGTTGTTCAGTTCTATCGTTTTAATGCACCCTATAAGTATTCGGAGGGCTGTTCCTTACACCGTGTATGTAATAAAAAACTGTATGTAATTTTTTAACTAGAACGGCAATCAACGTGCTAAGTTGCGCATGTATACGTAATTCTAGTCCGTGGTTGCAGCCCACGGTGGTTTCAATTTGCTGTTCTTCCAAGTTTTTCTAGACAATGCGGTCGGGTTAGAATTCATTAACTCTGATTAAATCTTGGTTAAGGCTTCTTTTCAAGGAAGGAATTAGCCTTGTGGTAATGCGGATTCTTTGATTAGTTTAGTTAATATATCCATTAAATATTTTGTGAGTACGTTTTGTATTAGAAAGAAAGAAAGCACTCCAAAAAATTATATTTGAGAAAATATTATCATAAATAGCAAGAGATTTTTCTAAAAATTTGAAAACCATCGCAACTTTGAAAATCATATACTTGCGCAATCTTTTTCTTCTTATCGTGTGGGACACCGAGTCGTCCAACGATCTGATGAACCCTGGTGTCAGAGTTTTTTAACCGCCTACTACTAATAGTAAGCCTCTAACATGGTTGTGTCACGACCAACATCTAAGTTATCATAGACAGCAACCGAGACCGACGGCTTAACGTGCCCTCTTAAGCACGGAACTATCTTTCTTTTCAGACAATCAGGTGTTTCAGCCTACAATGTCCTAACCAGACTTGGAATAAATTCACTAAGTGATTAATATCAACTTAAAGCACAGCCGTTCCAATTAGTCGTATTTGACAGCTCTCAGAAACGTGATAATATAATACAATGGCAGATGGTCCATTTTACTTTTTTGACATCTCTTTTAGTATGGAGATGACAGCTGTCAAATACAAAATATTGGAACGGCGGTACTGTAGTGAGTGCCCCACCGAGAATCGAACTCGGATGACAACGCAAACCCTGCGGTCAATGACAACGTAACACCCTACATGTTGACACTTGCTAACATTGTGTACCTACATAGCGCTACATAGCTTATAGCTAGGCACATTATAAGTAAACCGTTTACATGTCTAGGCTCTTGTAAAAGAAATTTAATGTATTCGGTATTTTTTTTTTTGAAAAACCGCGCTTGAAAATTTTGCAAACCTTTTGAAAATTTTGCAAATTTTGCAAATTTTCAAGCGCGGCAGGATTTGAACCTGCGAATTTCGCATTACTAGAGGCGCCTCTTCTATCTGGGCTACCGCAGCTCGTCCCTTGCCTGCCAATTTTGTAAGTGTATTTTAATGTCAGTAACGCGTGGCACGGCTCAATCTACCGGGTTAGTTTTGCAACTAATACCCGGCGGCTAATTATATCTTTACAGATTGAATGTAGTCTAAGCGATGAAAACCCGGTATTCAGTAGTATCTGACTGTAGGTATAAGTACCTGCGAAAATTAATTATCTGTATTATGCAAAAATATAGACACCAATGCCGTGTAATGTCGGCTGAGAATAGCATCATCCCGTTTTTTTCTCGTGGGTATCGTAAGAGGCGACTAAGGGACTCGGGTGACGTATGTATTGCAAGTTTAGTCGATTGGCTGATAACATGTCACTATGGTGGTACACAATTTTCTGAATGCCCCTAAATGTTTTTTAAACGGGCGTAGATGTCAGTTACGCCCTGCCTACCCCACAAGGGATATAGGCGTGAGATATGTCTGTATAGACACCAAAAGAATCAACTGGTTCCATTTAAGTAACTTTGTAAAAAACAGTTTACGTTAATCCCTCAAAAGGGCAGCTCGAATTGCTGCTAATATTACCTACTTACTTTTTTAAATCTAGAATCGTATAGGATTATAAGAGTTCCTAAAAGTTGACTAATAAGGACATACTTTAGACTTATCGCAATTTGTTAGAGACTAAAACTTTTGGGATTCCTTTTTAGACCTATTCCAGGTATAAAGGGTCCAATCTAATTATAAATTTAAAGTTCAAAGTTCAGTAAAGGGTCAACTGAAAGGCCAAGGTGACAATTCTAATTCATCTTGTTTAAATACTAAAAAGATTAGTGGTACCTGTTCGAACAAAATTTCGAAATACGGGGTGTAAGGGACAGCCCTCCGAATAATGATAGGGTGCATGCAGACCATGAAACTCAATAACTTTTCCCTAGGAACATATGTAAAGAAAAGAAAAAATAATTACCTCCCATACAGAATCAAGATCAGCTGACTGCAATTACATGAGAAGATATTTTTTGCCGTTTCCTGAAATATATTTTCATGGGAAATTGTTGTTTAAATAAGTACTCGGAGGGCTGTCCCTTATAGTCCATTTCACCCTCTATAGTCTATGCAAAACTGCAGACATCGCTGCCATTAAAAGATAATACTTATCTGTCATAGCGTAGCGTCACACTTGACATAAAACCTCGTTTTGTAGCGCGGTGTCATAACCAACCAACGGAGAGTAGGTATAGTCTAGAAGTTTTTTTAAGAATCTATTGTAGGTTAGTTTTATGTTGGAATCCAGGGCGGAACTTAGGAAATATAATTATTTACTCCAACGTAGAAAATAAATAATAAGTTAATGCTACAAACTGACTTTTGGATTTATAAAGAAAATACCATATAAAGATTAAAATTTGTATATTTGGTACTTCGTATAGTTTCATTTACATTTTTGAGTCGATAAGAATTAGTAGTATCCAAGTAATGTCGTATATTCAATCTTAGATGATTATATATATCGTAATAAATAATATTACAAACATAACATATCCCGAGTTAAAATTAAATGTTTAACAAACTTTATAAGTTACAGTATAACTATGTTAGTATAAATAGCTATTTAGAACAACTTTTTATTGAACGATTTTCTAATGTAATATAATATATATAGAATAGCCACCTATTAGGTAATTGTTTAATAATTATTTAAATTTGGAAACATTCTAAACAGTACAGTAATGTTAACAAGAAAATTTACTGGCATCTGTGATAAATTGGCTAAATTTATTGTTTTTTTTACTACTAGATTGTTCTTGTTGTGTAAATAAAGATTAAATAATTACTTAAAAATAAATGAACATCTAAAAATTCAGGTCACAATATACAGACAATACCGTCACAAATAGGTAGGTATAATTATACAAACGTTAATAAATATAACATTATATTTATTAATTTCATTTTTTAAAAATAGAACCAACACAAGGAGCAAGGGCTCTATGCTCAATGTTCGATCCTATTTTTGAATCAAAAGTAGGTTCATTGTTACTCCGCATTTTAAACATACTTCTTAAATATTAGAAACAAAATAAAACTATTTATTGATAAGGTCAAACCAATTGCTATCAAGTTGTGCAAAGTAAATGTCTACAAAAAGACGGTGTTTTAAGGTGTCACAGAAAAATTATGACAGATTTTTAATTCTATTATATTTTGATTTAGATCACACACACGATGGAAGACTATGAAAACTTTATTTAATATAATAATAGAGAAAACAGAAAAGAATATTTCAAACGCTATTGCTCTTATATTCAGTACACAAGTATATTAAATATATTTATAATTATATTCTAAGAATCTAGATATACATCTAATACGGCAATGGTGTTGCAGTTTTATTATTTTTACTTATTGTTATAATAATTAAATTACGTTATAAGTACTTTAAGTTATCTATTCAAAAGTTTCTAGTTTACATCGATTTAGAATTAAGTTCTCGTTGTTGATCATTTATACATAATGTAAATACAATTCAGATTACATTATTTACAGTTTTAAGCTGGATGAAAAAGATATATTAACTATTATTCAGTCGTAAGTTTAGGTAGGTATATAGTCGATTAAAAAAATTTGGTTATTATGGTTTCATAACCTGCAAATTTTTCGCATAAATTTTTCTTGAGGCGTACTAATTTTATTTTATGTAAATTAAATATGTGAACTTTGACGATGATGAACAAATATTATCCAGAGACTAATACATTTATTTCATATTAAATAAACACAAAATGTCCAGCAGATGACTGTTTAGCTGTTAATGTTATGTTAAACACAATGATTGCAAATTAATTATACAAACGGTAAAAAATATTAATAAAAGATTATGTGCCAAATTTCACCAGCATCTAAGCAATTTTTCTAAATTTTTAATTAGGAAGTATATCTCAAAAGATTTTCTATATTGACAAAATATTTCGTACAAATTGAAAATCCGCGACTTTACGAACATATGACATGACGAAACATGGGTATTTTTTATTTATTGAGAAAATTGTGAGACCAACATGAATTTAAATTTTATATAATTAAATTAGTCCTTACTATTTTGCAATTCACAACATCGATAAACTATTTTGAAACTATCCAATTGAAGTAACGTAACATTTTAAATTTTCCTACTAAAATCTTGGAAAGTATTTTACAAAAGTAAAATACATTTTTTTTGAAAAATTTCATAAGATTAGATTTACAGGAAGTTTTTGGTGTTCTTTTTGGTTTAGTTAAATATTAATATAATAACCTACTTTACATTTAAAAATACTTATTATTTACAAAATTAGCTTAGTACTTGGAAAATATACTTATAACTATATTATTTATCGTATAATGCGTCCAGCGCTACATAATATTAAATAAAGAATTATTAAAATGTATAATCTAATAATTCTTATCAACTTGTTTCATAATATATTTGTTTTATATTGCTTTATAACAGTGGACTGTTTATTCCGTTTTTCATTATATACAATATCCAGTTGATGTTTTGATTATACAATTTTGAAACAATGAACTCATAATCAAGTTCATAAGAATTATTATCAAAGTAATAATTATACTTAAGTCGATAATAAAAGTGCATTTTATTGTGAAGTGCTCGATCGATAGGCACAGAGGCACAGTCATTTTTAGTTATTTAAAAGTTTTATTCTACCAGTAATCTGGACATATCGTAAACGTATTCTTGGAGGAAAATATAGCAAAGTTAGTTAAAAAACAGGTTATGATTTTATAGAAATAACAAAATAGTCAAAAGTTTTTGATGTTTAACCAAACTACACTGTTAAAATGTTATAGGATATTTTAATATCATATTTATATATAATATAATATATCATATTTTCAATCAATTTTACGTTTACTATATGTTCAGCTTGTACACCCAATCTTTACAATGATCATTTTTATAATTTTTTAATGGAATGTTTTTTATTTAGTAGTTTTTTAAATGTAGTAATTACTTTGAGAAGTCAGTTACTAAAGTTGAATATTCGATGAACTACAATGAATAAAATCGTTTTGGTAGTACGGTATTTAGGTAGAACATACTAATTGTTTTAAAATAACTGGAAATAAAGTAAAATATTATTATAAAAATACTTGACAAAGTTATAAGCTAAAATTAAGTACACGATTGGTGGATATTGTAGTAAAATCAAATTATAAATTGCTATTAAGTTAACTTTTTGCTTTGCATACATACATACATACATATAATCACGCCTCTTTCCCATAGGGGTAGGCAGAGACTACATCTTTCCACTTGCTACGATCCTGACACACCTCTTTCGCTTCTTCAACATGCATCAATCTTTTCATACATGCTCGTCGGTTTAGGGTACTCTTGACCTGACCTTTCTCTAGAACGTCCCCGATCTGATCCAAGTACGTGCGTCTTGGTCTTCCCCTTCCAACGTTCCCATCCACACTCGCCATATACACCTGTTTCGTTAATCTTCTTTCATTCATTCTCTCAATGTGACCAAACCATCTCAGCATTCTTTTTTCTATACCAGTCACTATGTCATTTTTTATACCGCAACGTTCTCTAATCACGCTATTCCTTATCCTGTCACTCAATTTCACTCCTATCATACTTCTTAGCGCTCTCATTTCTACCGCATTTATTCTACTTTCATGCTTTTTCTGCCATACCCAACTTTCACTCCCATACATAAGTGTTGGAACTAACATTTTGCTTTGCTTTATAAATTAATGAATAGTAATAATTGTATTTACCTATTAGTATTTTTTTGTGAGTTTATATGTATAATAAATTGTTTTTTTCTGGTCTTTTTTGTCAAATACATGTTTGTATATTTTTCTCATGTATACACGACTGTACGTGTCCTGAATAAATAAATATAAAAATAAAATAAAATGATTTCATCGCTGTAGCTGAGAAATTGCTTCTTACATTATTTTTAATAAACATTGTGAATGTTTTGATAAAATAATTCTTTAGTAACTGATTTCTTCTGGATATTCCTTCATTTTAAGCGTGTTAGTTTGGATTAAAGCGTGTTATCTTAGGACATTAGAGTTAGCAAATAATTAGATAATATTAAAACTAGTTTACAATAGTTAGTTTGTACGTGTCTTAAGCGTATGTGGATAGTTTCTGTAAGGGAACCATTTTTGATCAAGAAGCATACAAAGTATAACATGAAAAGCAAACAGGTTAACACAATAACATGAAACATAGGTGTTTTTTTTTACACAAGAAAAATAGATATCTTGTCGTATCGTGTCTTTCTATATATTTTTTATAATATTAGTAATAAATTAATTAATAAAGTTTCCTATGTTATTAACTTTTTTGTTTTATAAAACCTGGGTTCAGTAAATATTTTCTTTTATAGAACGAAAATCTGAATCGCGATATTATAACTGGGCCGTTTTTGGATATAAACTTGAATTAATTAATATTTATTATTGCTTGGATCCCTTACAGATTTTAGAATTTCTATTATGTTAATAATGATACTGCTAATATGCTAAGGATAAGTTATGGTATGGATATATTCAATATATTTTAAAGCTATGTAATTCCTTTAGTATATGATACAGTTTTATCTATATTTTATATGTATAATCTTTTCAAATCCATTAGTGTTCTTGCAGTTTAGTATTGTTCCTACAAACTATGGTTTCAGCTACTTTTACTAATAAAATAATATTCTTATGTCTTTACAATTCCTTTTTTTAAATAAAGTAACAATACGGAGATCACTTCATGTCTTGTTTTTAACAATTTCTAATGTTTGTTATGTTTAGCATTTTGATTGGATTTAGATATCAATTAATATAGTTATTTTCACATAATGCTACCACTGTATGTAAAAAAATACCATAAAAAAGAAATATTACTAAACAAAATACTAAGTTATGCACTGATGTATGTTCAAAATATACAAACGATAATAAAAACACCAGTTTTCTGCCACCAATTGCATTTGTTAGAATTTGGAGGTCAATATTTAATTATTATTTTCAAATCCACGGAGTAAAGCGATGTTGAATTATTTAAGTTTTTTCTAATAAAACGAAAATACTGTAAAATTCAGTTCCCATGAAGTGATCTTACGGTTCTAAACTACTCAAAAGCTAAACAATATTAATAAGCAGACCTAAGACGTACACAATTTGATACAATGACCGTATGACACTAAATATGTTTAGAGAATTTTGCACTACGGTACACATTTTGTAATTTGGTTCAACAGATAGAGGTACTTTTTTCTGAATGTTTTTTTTTTTACCTTGGTTTTTATCAAGTACAGTTTAAATTTGAAAAGATGATTTTTATTGTTTCCTTTTTTTTCAATATTTCATCTGTTGAAACAAAAAACAAACCGTGAAAACTACATGACACTATAATTGCATCACGCACGATAAAAGCACAGTTCAAATGTCAAGCAAGTCTGGTAAGCACTGATGATATCTGAGATTCCAACACTGACGATTCATGATCAACGTACATTGTAAAGACCTGGCGCTGCTCTCTGCTGGGCCAACATGATGCGGTTGGCAACACACCTATAGCAGCACAGGTAGGCTAAACATCACTTGAACAAAATCCTTCTGAAGGCCCGCCTGAAATCCTTATTGAATATCGTATATATTACGGGATTCAATACTGAATTCATATACCCCAACCAGAACGCTATCGCGAACGCGATTTTTGGTATATTGCACTTAATTGTGCATGCGGCCTCCAGTATATACAAGAAGAAAAACGGCAGCCAGCAAGCTATGAAACTGCCCATAATTAACCCTAATATTAACGTCGCTCTCTTCTCCTTTTTCCTCGCTATTCTTCTCTTTTCCCTTTCAGGATCTCTCGGTTTGTGAGGCTTCGGGAGCGCAGGCTCTAGTTCTGCTTTCCTAGGTTGTGCTTTTACTTTCTTTTGAGAGGACTCTGTCTTTTTGAATATTCTAAGTTTGAGGGGTTTGACGACGGCGCACCTACTGACGACGCCGGAGTCTGAGGATGAGGGTTCCATCTCAGAGACCATGTCCGTGTCAATGGCGACGCTGGCTGCTCTCCCTCGGCCGTCCAGCTCCCCATTGACGGATAGTGTTGAATTTCTAAGTGGACACGACGGTAAAGGACTACTTCTTTGGACTTGTGCTGTTGTTGTTACCTGAGGAAAGGAGAAAATGAAAATTTGAATGGGTTGGTTGGTTAAGTTTGAATGGTGAGCAAAGTTTCATTGCGTAGTTTCATTCTTCTTTTCGTGTGAGACACCGAGTCTTCCAACGACTCGATGAACCCTGGTGTCTAGTTTTTCAACTACCTACTACCAGTAGTAGGCCTCTAACAAGATTGTGTAACGACCACCGTCTAAGTAATCATAGACAGCAACCGGGACTGACGGCTTAATGTGCCCTCCGTAGCACAGAACCATCTATTTTTTTCGGTCAATCAGGTGGTTTAGCCTACAATGTCCTAAATTGATAAATATCAACTTTGTGAGTGCCCCACCCCTTTGCGACGCAGTCAGTCGCACTGCCACTACGCCACATCGGCCGAAAAATACGCAAAATTGCTTAGGTGAGTAGGCAAGACAGATAAACCGCATTTAGAAAAACACAATAATGTGTACTTGTAAATTACTTAGTTTTCTTTCTTTCTAACTGACTTTTCTCAAACGACACTTTATGCTTTAACACATTCTGCCTTTAGTTATTCAACAAAGACCTGACCCCAAAGTCATCGTCTATCTTCGTAAAGTCGTCCACATAAACAATTCAAGCGCAACATTATCCCTTATTTAACTTGGAAAGCTCTATTCTAGCAGTCTGAGCTACAATCCAGCGGTCGAGTCCTAAGTTAGATTCCAGTGTTGTTATTTAGTTAAATTATTACCTCGTAAAATTAAGCCAATTTGGTATACAAACCCACTCTGACTGCTGTATCTGTTTAAAAGTAAATTAATGCTTTGAAAGCATGTAATCTGTTGTTTTGAGACCTACTGTTGACTACTTAAAAACTCTGAATCCAGGATTCATTGGGTAGGTAATTAATTCGAATGAAGAAGAAAACAAAAACAAGAAGTTGAGTCATCTTGATTGGTGTCATGATCATTTTTTTTCACTACCCACTAACATATTTAGTTCTACGTTTGGTTTTATTTATTATTATTATTATTAAACCATTTATTGCACACAATAAAAACATAGGACACATACATATATGAAACAATTCACAACAGGTTTACTTATTTCTAAAAAGAAATCTCTTCCAGCAGACCTTGGGCAGTGAGATCTCATAAAGTGAGAAAGATAAGGCGTGCACTATCATTTAAAAATTTAGATAATAATTTTAATTTTCTTTAATATCAACTACATTAAATACCCCTCAATATCATACAATTACATAAACCTACATAAACTTTATTTACTTTTATAATGCCCGTGATTAGGTTAAGTATAATTATATATAAGTATATTATAGATATATATGTGTTTTTGTATATGATAAATGTATATGTGTAGTATTTAATGTTTTTTGTTATTATTATTATACGTATGTACATATTACTTAGTAATATATATTCAAGCTTTTCTTTCCAATTTGTTTAATGCACCTTGACCCTATCCACATGCCCTAAGATAGACTGGGAGATAACGCCTTTGGTGTTAAGTCCGCCCGTGTACATTTTTGTGCATAAAGTTTAATAAATAAACAAGAAGATGACGATACCGATGAAGAAGAAGACATCTCAGAAGATGATGAAGATGATACATCATCTTAAGCGAATCTATTTTCAGAAGATACTAATGAAGAAGAAGATACATTACCTAAAGCGTATTTATTTTCATAAGATACTAATGAAGAAGAAGATACATCACCTTACATACATACATATATCACGCAGACAGAGCGTAAATGGCCGCAAAAACAGACATTTACGCCACGTCTGACCAATATTTGAGGGACATTCTGAAAATTGTGTATCGCCATAGTGACAGGTTGTCAGCCCATCGCCTAAAATTGCAATACACACCCTCGAGTCCCTAAGTCGCCTCTTACGACTCCCAAGGGAAAGAAATGGGGTGATGCTATTTTAAGCCGGCATCACACGGCAAACACGACCTCACCTTAAGCCAATCTATTTCAGAAGATACTAATGAAGAAGAAGATACATCACCTTAAGCGTATGTATTTTCAGAAGATACTAATTAAGAAGAAGAAACATTTCCTTAAGCGTATCTATTTTCAGAAGATACTAATGAAGAAGAAGATACATCACCTTAAGCGAATCTATTTTGAGTTAAGTCCGCCCGTGTACATTTGTGTGTAGAAAGTTAAATAAATAAACAAGAAGATAACGATGACGATGAAGAAGAAGATATCTCAGAAGATGATGATGAAGAAGATGATACATCACCTTAAGCGTATCTATTTTCCGCTCCTCCATAGGCGGCGCCATATCCCCCGCTTCACTTGTGGATATGTCCGATGCGAGGTCGCAAGTCACTGTGGGTATCACTTGTTGCGCCTCAATGGTCGATATGGGATTGTCTCTGGAAGTGAAATTACTTTCATCAGTATTGCCACATGAAAAAAACTTGATAAATACTCGCTTTCAAACCTATTAAAATTACAATAAACGGTGTGTTCTGACTAAAGCATCGACGCAAAGAAGATTTATGGATATATTATAGCTCTGATGTCTTTAATATATTACCTACCCAGTATACCTCTTTTTTGCTTAATTAGTTAATTGAACTAACGATTTTGACTACTGTAGGTAGTGACGTGGTTAATGACTTGTCTTATTTCTACAAACATACATATAATAAGGTGTGAAAAAGTCAACTGCAAATATTTTAAAGGGTGAACCAGCCCATAAAACTGAACAACTTTCCTCAAGAAATATAGGTTGAAATATGAACAAAATATTTGGTCCTCCCATACTAAGTGTGTTAGCCGGCCGGAATAATTTCGTCGGTCGAATCACAAAAGGGCGTAACTGTTTTTTTATAACTTTACAGGAGAGCAAATTAAAGAAATCAGCGACCAGTTTGACGGTCATACAAAATTTATCATAATATTTATTTAGAAGGTAATTAAATAATTTCATAGCAAATTTAATCCTTTATAGCCAGTTATTAATAGATTTCCGATAACTTTATAAATTTATGAGATATTTTACTTTTTTTCACTGAAGATCCACTTACGCCTATTTGTGATGTAACATTTTGTTATAATTATCACTTGTGTCCATTTATATTAAAGTAAATTGAAACAAAATGTATGAAATATTATATTTTTGAATATACAATTAGACACTTATAATCAAATGAATCAGTCTGAACATCTCTCAAAGAGATATGCATACAGTTATAATCAAATAAATCTGTCCAAAAAAAAACAGAAAAATAGAATGTATGAATTATTATATACTTTAACATACAGTTAGACACTTAAAATCAAATTAATCAGTCTGAACATCTCTCAAAGAGATATGCATATATTCTTTATTACATACATACATCAGCCTATTACATTCCACTGCTGGACGTAGGCCTCCCCCAGGGTACGCCATAGGGCACGATCTCCCGTTTTCACCTTCCAGTCGCTACCAGCCCCATTTTTAAGTCCTCGGTCCATCTGGCCGGATGTCATCCAACACTACGCTTGCTGAGGCGTGGCCTCCACTGGAGAACCCGTTTACTCCACCGTACGACGGTTCTACGACAAATGTGCCCCAGCCCACTGCCACTTCAGTTTGCTTCCAGACTATGTCCGTAACTTTGATCTTTTTGCGGATAGTCTAATTTCGATTCTCATTTTATCCATTATAGAGATACCGAGCATAGACCTTTCCATAGCTCTCTGAGTGACATGTAACCGGTAGGCCAGTTTTAATGTCAGGTTCCACGTCTCGGCTCCATAGATCATGACTGGCAGGACGCACTGATCGAACACCTTGGTCTTGAGGCATTGTGGCAATGGCAAGGGTGATTCCAAAATATGACGCAACTTCCCAAATGCTGCCCAGCCCAGCTGCACTCTTCTGGTGATTTCAGCCTCAAAGTTATCTACCCAGCTGCAAAGTTTGCCCAAGGTACACATACTTCTGGACAACTTCAAGGGCTATACCTTTGACGGAGACCGGCTCGGGGATGATGTGTTGATTGAATATGACTTTCGTCTTGTCCAAGTTCATCCCGAGTCCAACACGTCTCGAGGCAACGTTCAGACTGGTCAGCATTTTTTTGCAGATCCTGCAGCGATTCGGCCATTATTACTATATCGTCGGCAAAGCGGAGATGTGCGAGATATTTGCCGTTGACGTTGATGCCTAGTCCATTGATGCCTAGTCCATCCCACTACAAAGTTTTAAAGATATCCTCCAGCGAATTGTTGAAATGTTTCGGGGATATAACTTCACCCTGTCTTACACCTCGGAGTAGTTTGAAGGATCCTGTTTTGTGGTTTTGTACTTGGACGGACATTGTTGCCATTTGATAGAGGGTTCTTAGCCCCTCCACATATCGCCAATCTACCTGGCACCGCTGCAAGGACTCCAAAACAGCCCAGGTTTCGATGGAGTCGAAGGCTTTTTCGTAGTCCACAAAGGCCATACACAGCGGTTGGTTATACTCTTCTGACTTCTGTATAACCTGCCGTACAGTATGGATGTGGTCCACGGCGCTGAAGCCTTTACGAAACCCGGCCTGTTCCGGTGGCTGGAAGGCGTCAAATCTTAATGGCACCGCTGCAAGGACTCCAAAACAGCCCAGGCTTCGATCGAGTCAAACGATTCGTAACGACTCTCGAGAACAGCTTATAGACGTGGCTCAGAAGTGTGATCGGACTGTAGTTTTTGAGAAGCGTTTTGTCTCCTTTCTTGAAAAACAATGCCACAACAATTCTGCTTCACGCCTTCGGGGTTGTCTCATTGGCTATAACAAAGATTGCCAGAGAACAGAATAGCCTTTTCAGCTCCTCCAGAACAGGTTTTCCTCCAGCTTTAAGTAGCTCAGAGGCCACTCCGTCTTCACCGGGAGCCTTCTCATTCTTAAGCTGTTTAAGCGCTGCCCCGATTTCGTCTACATCCACGTCCGAGATCGTCTGTAAAGTGGCGAGAGAGTGGAGCTCTGGGTACTGTGGTCGCGTCAGGTGGCGGTTTCTGCGCATGCGAGGCATACAGATTTCCGTAGAAGTCCTCAATTTCAGCGAGAATCTCTGGATGTGACAGTTACCTATAGAGCTATAAACAAAAGACATGGAAATTTGTTTAACACCTTGCCTCACTTACGCTTGCCAACTATAGCCATTAACACAAATAACGTTGAACCAAATAAGAGTGTGTCAAAGAGGTATAAAAGGAAGCTAGCCAAGAATGTTGGCAAGCATGTACTTCAGATGAAATGGAGATGGACAGGTCACACCCAAAGAGTGCATGAACTGCAGTCGCCTATTCGTGAAAAATTATCGAAGTATGAAACAGTAGTTAAGTCTCTTCGTGATTGTTCGTGCAGTCTTCTAGGACAGGAATTCAGATAAGTCCTCTCGTGACATTAAAATATGCATATTTTTCAAAGCCGTGGTGTATAAAACTAAAAATCGCCATTTTGTTGGTTACGCCCTTTTGTGATTCGACCGACGATTTGTATGGGAGGGCCAAATTTTTACATATTTCGACCTATGTTCCTTGAGGAAAGTTGTTCAGTTTCACGGACTCCTTAAAATATCTGCAGTATTTTTTTTACAACATGTATATCACGCCTATATCCCTTACGGTAGGCAGAGCGCCATTTACGCCCCATCTGTTAAACATTTGAGGGCCATACAGATAATTGTGAATCACCATAGTGACAGGTTGACAGCCTATCGCCTAAAATTGCAATGCACATGTAACTCTCGGGTCCCTTTGTTGCTTCTTACGACACTAAACCAGTATTACAAGGCATTTATTACTACTACCCCACTGTCGGAAAAGTTAAGCAAATTTTCGAGTGACTTAAGTATCTCTTTGCAGCTGAGATCCATTGCAAACTTAAAGAAATCAGCAGAGTTTTGGTACACACACAACCTAATAAAATCGCAGCAGATATCAAAAACCTTTTCTTTTGTCTTTATGGCCTGATGAAGTTGGCAGCCCCAGTCTGATAAATCGCGTAGTTCCGACAAGATTTGTCGAGGGTGCAGGGTATATTTAATTTCGAAATAGTTTTAGGGCAGACATAAAAGTGTGGAAGGATTTCTGAGAATCGGTTGGGATTGTTAGCGAGTTTTTGAAGTCCTTTATTGCTAAATTCTTTCTTATGTTACTGGTAAGTCTGTTCGGCATTTCTCAGAATTTATAGTAACTTAGTGAGTTTTTTTATTATAGAGTAGGATTCTGGTATGTAGCCAGTTGTACAGTTTCTTTTAAGGCCTTGTTATCACTTTCATTCGCGCTTTACCAGAAAGAAACAGCCAATAATTTACGCGAGATTTTAAGTTCTTTTTGGCATAGAAACTGTCATCGATACAATTACTTATTCAATAATTTTTACTAGAAAAAGCATGTCTAAATGAAAGCAATAAAATTTGTTAATAACTTTAAATCTGTGGAATAATATTGAAAAAGTATATTCATTTAGAGGTGACTTTTTTCTATTATTGTTATGTTATTGCAAACCGGTTTAATAATCTTGCCCACGCCTTATCCCCGTCTTTCGAAGATTGTACATACTATTGGCTCAGATATTAACACTAATTGTATTTCTTTGGAATAGTAAAAATCTTAATTTAAGTTTCATTTTTGTTAACGTTAAGTTATTGTCATTTAGATTGTAACCATTGTCTATATTTGTGATCATTGGAATGAAACTATGTTCTAAATTATAAAAATGTGCCAACTAATTAGAAAGTTTAAACATTTTAAACCCAGGCGAGGTAATCCACGTCACCCAAACTTCAGACATGTCGAAGGGGCTTCACAACTATCCGACGAATGTTCGGTTGGATTCCAATAGATTGGCACTAGTCCCTTTTTGATTACAGCCGATAATGAATAGAAATGGATGAGGGTCAGAAAGGGCAGGGAACGTGAAATGAGCGGCGATTAACTAACTGACAGGACCCTGCTGTGACTAACTGCCGAATAGTTTGGTCAAGTTTTTGAATGTGGATATACACATGCAAAGCTGGTTTTGAGAATGAATTTGCCAGGAAATTGTTACCTACCTTCATCAGCAACACCCGGAGCCTTAAAATCTACACCTGACTAATTGGTGGGAAGCAGGAGCTCACCCGGAGAAGTTTGTGTGGTTGTTCAATCAGCCAGCCCGATCGGTTCGATTGGGCTCACGAGTTGTTCTGGGAAGAACGGATTGGACTGGATCTACCAGGCACGTGCCGGTAGTTCCCAAAATGGGGAACAAATGAGGGACCGGCGGGGGCGTCGGTTGTTTGAGGAGCTTGTGGAGTGTGTGTGTAAGAACAGATCGGACTGAAGCGTCATCTGCCATTTTAAGCTTGGTCGAAGTATTTGGGATTAATCGTTGTCATAGAAAAATAAGCACCGGACACTAAATATATTCAACGAACGATTGCAACTTTGTAAGGAAGCAGTGAGTTTTCTGAGAATGTTAATTTTTTGTTATTATTCAATATTTGAAGTGATTTGATTTGTAGTACCTAATAAATTTTGTTGATTAGATTTTGTAAAGAAATACATTTAATTTTCATTGCGTATCAGCTTCGAATTACTTTGAGGAATCAATTAATACCGTTATTTTTCATTAAATAGAATTTTAGAATGCCCACAATATGCTCTAAAAAGTAGACTAAGAGGCGTTTACCTTTGGCGTTAGGTTTGCCCGTGTCCATCTTTTGTGCATAAAATTGAATAAATAAATAAATCTCTGAAGTAGGTAGATTGAGGTGTTCAATCCTACCTATTCTCCTTCTACCTGCAAAGTCCTTAGTTATTTAGTCTGTACACAGGTCTCATGTGGCACAGCATTCCAAACCTTCACGGAGACAGTAATTTTATGCTTGTGTAGTTGCCAAAAGTGGCATAATGAATTGTTGCAAATTGATTCTACGTACAAACGCTGCCTTGTAACAATTTGCGTAGAGAGTGTTGTAGTGGAATAGTTTCAGCAACTTTGAGATATTTTGAACACAGATAGTTGTGTTCTGTTGTATTTATGTTTTGGAGCGTAACAGAGTTACGAGTTATATTTCACAAATAAGCTCTAACTGTCAAACTTCTCGAATCCCTTTTCTTGTTTGGTCGTTGGAGTATATCGGAACGTGTGTGGTTTTGTTATTGAAATAATTATTGTTATTTCATAAACAAACTCCAAACATACCACATTATAAGGGCCAATTGTCGCTCAGAATTACTTATCCAAATCTAATAAATTAGTATTAATATTAATTAAATGAAATATTATATTCTTTATTGCAGGAAAAAGACACCCAGTATAGTAAAAACATTATAGAAAAGATATATTTTCTACTGCTTTTCTTTTAATGTTTTGTGCGCACTATGATAATAAATCTACCGGTTACTGAAACATACATTCATTTAGAAATAATTAATCGTAAAGGTGTTTTTTAAGTGCGACCCTGGAATGATGCAAAAATTTCTTCGTATATTATTTAGACTTATAGAACTGGGTATCCTAAGAACTAAGTGACTCTAGCGTTTCATTTGTATTACAATTAGGCGACAGGCTGACTATCTGTCACTACAGTCATACACGATTTTTCTGAAACGGCCCGTACGTAGCGAACTTATTTTACGGACGTTAACGCTCTGTATACCCCGCAAGGGAAAACGGCATGACATGTATGTATGTACAGAACTGGTCGGTTACCTGACAGACACCTCGCAGGGAATGCCACTACAGTCATACACGATTTTTGCGAAACGGCTCTAAATATTTGTCAGACGTGGCGTTAGCGAACTTATTTTAAGGACGTTAACGCTCTGTATAACGCATGGGATAACAGCATGACATGTGTAATATACATACACAATGGCCTCAATTTGATATATAAATTCTCCTTACTTGCCTTAAATCAGTGATGTCACTTTCCGTCAAATAGGTTTAGAAAAGGCAAAAAAACCATTGACGTTTCTAAAAATGACAGGACTTAGATATCTCCTATCCTTTTCTAAACATTTTTGATGGAAAGTGACAGCACTAATTTAAGGCGAGTAAGGAGAATTTATATCCCGAATTGAGGGCATTGTGTACGTATGTACAGAACTGGTCGGTTACCTGACAGAGTTGATGCTGTCATTCCCTGACGGCATGGGGATGGAAGGTGTCGGGGGCATCGGCCTCGTGCCCTTGGGGTTACTGAAGCTGGTCTGCTGCTCGTTCTGGAACATAAATTTTTTTTTGGCTTAAGGTTGAGGTCGTGAGCCCTATAGCGCGTATTAGTACTAAAGCTAGGTTGGTCAGTAAGTACTGCTTTGCGTCTATGCGCCGTACTAAAAAAAAATCAACACGCGCAGCCCCACGCGTATAGCCCATATCCAAATCTTTAAAATCAGCCCTTTAGGTGGTTACAGACGTAGCTATAAATGTTATGTTGTTGTTGATTTTAAGCGATCGAGAAATACTCGTAAAACTACAACACTACGTGATTTATAGCTACGTATGTTGCCACCTTAATTGTTTTTGGTATATAAACAGGGTGTAAGGGACAGCCCTCAGAATGCTGATAGGGTGCATTCAGACCATGAAACAGAACAACTTCCCATTCAAAAAATATTTCAGAAACGTAAATTATTTTTTACTTCTCATCAGCTGATCGTGGTTTTTTTGCCGTTGCCTGACATATGTTGCTAGGGAAAAGTTTTTCAGTTTCATGGTGTGAATGCACCCTATCAGTATTCTGAGGGTTGTCCCTTACTTTGCTAGGAATAGTTTTAACATGGCTGTCAAAATTTTTAATATATTGCCAGATAAATTGTTATTTAATTGAATTAATTAATTGAATAAATTGTTCAATGTTTTAGTTACTAATTGTTTTTAAACGATAAATTAATTTGTAAAATTTAAATTAATTTTTTTATTTGATATACTTCATATGCTACCTGGTAGGAATTAATAGATGCTATGTATTTTAATGAATATGACTGTCTCTTATAATTACTATGATTCTTGACATGTATATTTTTCTATATTTAATTTTGACTGTAACTAATTGTATTTTAATTTGAATGTATTTTGCATGCTGATAAAGGCACAATACGCTTGCACATTTCTAGTTTTATGCACACCTTTGTTGTACCGTGTTTGTCCGCAAATAAATAATATTTGATTTGATTTGATTACATCCCGTATACTTACCGGCCGAGGTTTTTTCCGAATGCCTCTCCTCGCTCTCGCCTTGGCCGCGTAGTATATCCTGATGTAGACAAACACCATGATACAGGACGGTATATAGAAGCTCCCCAGCGCCGAGTATATCACGTAGCCGATGTCGTCTGACACCTGTGGACAAACAGAATGACATTTTAAGCTAAACTTGCAGAAATTTGTCGTACATTGAGCGGTGTGATACTTGGATATATTATCTCTACATAGTATAAAGTAAAGTCGCTTCCTGCGTCTGTCCTTATGTCTGTTTGTATGTATACTTAAATCTTCATAACCACCTAATGGATCTGAGACCGCTTTTTTTAAAGATAGGGTGATTCAAGAGGAAGGTTTGGGGTGGTATGGGATCTACCTCCTAGCGGTCCACCCTGGGCAACGGCAACACAGGCTTGCCTGTGGATAAGTCCGGCTGAACGATCCCACCAAGCGGTGGAAGGCTCCGTAAGGAGCCGCCTGGCTCGCGACCACCATCCCACCGAAGTCTGGCGCCAAGTAGCTTGCTGCGTTCCGTCAGTGTGTGGGAGTGCCAGTGCCTTAACAGGCTTCTTCTGGGTGAGCTCGCTCCATCTTAGACTCTGTCTCTGTCCTATGACCTAGACTAGAGTCAAGAGCAAACCCATCATTAATAAAAAAAAAAAAAAAAAAGGTTTTATGTATGATTTATGTCGGGAGAAGGTCCGTTTCCCGTGGAAAATTGGTTAGCAGTGGGTGAAACCGCTGGGCGGGCCGCTAGTATAATAGGCGGTGTAAGAGACAGCCCTTCGAATACTGATAGGGTGCATTAAGACCATGAAACTGAACAATTTTCCCCGAGCAGCATATGTCAGGAAACGAAAAATAAAAATTGACCTCCCATACAAATTTACAATCAGCTGTATTTAAGTACTATGGAAAGTCATAAAAATATTGGCGTTTCCTGAAATATTTTTTATGGAAAGTTGTTCAGCTTCACAGCCTGTATATTATACCCGTGGGTGTCGTAAAAAGCGACTAAGGAATAAGATTCATTCAGGGAATGGTCAACAGCGTTTCCTGTAAATGCAACATCCAATTTTAATCGTATCATAGATACAATGACTACAGTGCCAGAGTTGTCTAAACTTCGATTTTCAGTAAACCTCCTTAGATAGAGTATATAGTTCACAAATTCACACCTGCTACACGCAATAACTCTATTCGTGTGACAACACGTCCCTTTTATCTGGCAGTAGTAACTGTAGTGCGGGTGGGTTCCTATATTTTATTCACCTGCCTGCCCTCAAACCGCGAGTGATTGAAAATTTCCTCCATCTCAACTGAAATCCGAAGTGATCGGTGAATAGGGAGAGATTGTAGCGGTTTAATTTTTTTCTTTGATTACATGTTTTATGTTATTAAAGTAGAAATAAAAATTTCGACAAATAATGCAAGAGCATAATAAATTAAAAAATATAACTGCTTTTAGCTACACTCGTCTCATAATGTTTGAATTATGATTTCGAAATCAGATGCATAATGTAATGACCTACTTTATGCATTCTGCCTATAAAAACTAGGGTTTACTATAAATTACAGAAGCGTAATGACTTAATGAGAAAACTCTTAATACGATAAAGTTGAGAAATGAAACGAAGTTTTTTTTCCAATACTCAAATCGCTATCTTCCGCCGCACCTGACAGTTGTTGTTGTACGGTAATTTTTCGGATGTTGTTCAGTTGTTTTAATAAGTTTTTGTTCTGTTGTTGTTGAGATGTTGTTCAGATGTTGTTCAGTTGTTGTTCAGATGTTGATTAGTTGTTGTTCAGATGTTATTCCGATGTTGTTCAGTTGTTTAGTTATTTGCTGTTGAGACTAGACATCTAAACAACTGTTAGTAAAGAATCTTCAAAAATTCATATTAAGCCATATTACGTTCTCGTATTGAATTTGACCATGTATCGGGCCTTGCAATCGCCGGTGCGGACGTTTGGAAAAGTGTTCAACTAAATAAATTTTTTAGAGTGTAGATAAAATAGTGTATGCAACTGCATATAATTAGGCATTAGAATGCTCGTGTCAATCTATTATCACACTCGGCTACGCCTCGTGTGATAAACAGACACTCGCATTCTAATATGACCCCCATTATTTGACAGTTGCATAAACTACTATTATCTACACTCGTCTCATCATGTTCGAATTATGAATTCGAAAACAGTTGCATAAAGACCTACTTTATGCATTCTGCCTATAGATATCACGGTTATTGTTCACGGATGTTGTTCAGTTGTTTAGTTAAGTTATTGTTAAGACTCCACATCTAAACAACTGCTAAAGTATAGAATTTTCTAAAATTCACATCAAGCCATATTAATTTGACCTTGTATCGGGCCTTGCAATGGCCGGTGCGTACGTTTAGAAAAGTGTTTCTGACTTTTTTTTGGAGAGTGTAGATAAAATAGTGTATGCAACTGCTATAATTAGGCATTAGAATGCTCGTGTCAAACAGACACTCGCATTCTAATGACCCCCATTATACGACAGTTGCATAAACTACTATCTGAGATAAAGCCTAGCCAATGACACTCCGGATAAGGAAAGGATTCTTCCAATAAAATTCCCGTACGAATCTGTTTAGTGGTTAACGAGTTGCAGCACTTTAAAGAATTGCACATATATATAATTATAGTAACTCTAAAAACATAACACTCCTTTTTAGGTTGGGCAGTCGTGTAAAACGTGACATACACTGAATTCCTGTTATAAATAATAATGTTACGACAACTTTTTTTTGTCTGTGAAAACTCTGCTGCCAAATGAACTACTGAAAGTTCCGCTAAATGAATACTAGAAAGCTGATGTTCTTACTCTACTTCCATCTTAATTTTGGTGCACTAATTTTTTACACACTTTAATGTGTTCGGTATACAACTTAAAAACTTGTGAAATTGCACCGCAGCGCAGGCAAGATTCGAACCAGCGACTTTCGGTATCAGTAGTATCAGTAATTGTAAAACTAACCCGGTAGATTAAGACACACTTCCAAAATTCGCGCGCAAGAGACGAGCTGCGGTAGCCCAGATAGAAGAGGCGTCGCCACTACTAGTAGTCTAAGTTATCATAGACAGCGACCAGGACCGACGGCTTAACGTGCTCCGAAGCACGGAACCATCTTTCTTTTCGGAAAATCAGGGGGATTCAGCCAGCAATGTCCTAATCAGACTGGGAACAAATTCACATAAAGATTTATTAAAAAAATGTGAGTGTCCCAACCGAAGAACCGAACCCCCAACTACTACTGCTCCACATCGCCCGCTCCTTATTTCACTTAGACCACACGATTTTCCTTTATTTTGAAACGGCTTTCAAAGAATTAATCCGTCGGCATTGTGGAGCTGTTTCTTTGAAATATTAGCGAAGATTGAGTGTGGAGCCGGCCCTGGAAATGACCCATCAATCAATAATCAGGCTTTTTCGGGCTTAGACTTATCTTACATTCTCCCTTTTTTATTGTTTCCCTTGTATACTAGGCTAGGCATACTCAAACATTACTTATAAAAAAAAAACTTTATTTCAAGTCATAATATAAATCTTATCTTATCTAGCCTGCATCATCCTACTGTTGGGCAAAGGCCTCCCTCTTCTCCTATAAATTAATATAAATATATGGAGAAATTTTACTAGCGATCAACAGCGAAAACTTATTTATTTATTTATTTACCGTTTATTGTACACAAAAACATTACAAGAGAAACACATACAAAGAATAACGACCCAACAGGACAGCTTATTTCTACTAAGCAATTTCTTCCAGCTGACCTACGCAAACTTATGACGGGCTGGTAATAAAGAACAACTTTCCCCAATGAACATATATTAAGTCGAAATACGACAAAATAAAATTATGTAAAAAAAACTTTTAAAACAAGCTTTTATTTAAGTGCTCTGAAAAGATGAAAATAAAATTTTGAATGACAACCACATTCATTTATGACTTTACAGAAATGAAAATATAATAAAAGCTTGTCGCGATGCCTAGAAGAAACTACCTAATTACAGTTAGGTGAGAACCTTATTACAAAATTTCAATCACAAATTGAAAGTTTCGCGACAAGCTTTTATTATATTTTCATTTCTGTAAAGTCATAAATGAATGTGGTTGTCATTCAAAATTTTATTTTCATCTTTTCAGAGCACTTAAATAAAAGCTTGTTTTAAAAGTTTTTTTTACATAATTTTATTTTATATTTTTTAGTTTATGTTACTATAGTTATTGATCAATACGAAAGTCTTTCTATAAAACGGAGAGACCTTCAATAGAAAAACTTAAGGCACGGGGAAAACTAACATTAGGATAAAGTATAATTATCTCTTTTATATTCTATAGAAGTAGGTTGGTACCTTCTCCTCCGGCATCCCTAATAGAAGAATTAGCTTGTAATATGTCTTAATCTTTTCATTTCATTGATGGCGTCATTATTACATGGCCGAGTCCCAGTTAATTTCGAACAGTCTAATTCTTCTATCAGGAGGCCTTCTATTGACGTGACCCTAATTCATGGTGGGCCTACCAACTGCCTATCATGAACGAATTCGTATACAAAATTGCAAGTCCCAGCAGTTGAATATTGAGGAGTTCCATAGTTCGAAGACAACCCTGGATGTAGCGTCTAATTCATGGTGGGCCTACCAACTGCCTATAATAAACGAATTCGTATACAAAATTGCAAGTCCCAGTAGTTGAATATTGAGGAGTTCCATAGTTCGAAGACAACCCTGGATGTAGCGTCTAATTCATGGTGGGCCTACCAACTGCCTATAATAAACGAATTCGTATACAAAATTTTGTGTCACAGCTATAAACCGCTGAGGAGATCTCTCGTACGGAGCCGATCCTGGCAGCAGCATCAGGTCAAATTTATGATTAACATGCATTGTCATCGGTTCTGGACCAACATGCAAAATTTCAACTCAATCGGATACCGAGAAGTGGTTCAAATTAAATTTGCAAGATTTGCACCGAACAAACATTGTTACTTACTTACTTACTTACTTACTTACATACTTACATACACTGCAAGTTAAATAAAAGCTTTTAAAATGGTCTAACCATACAAAATTGTTGATTACTGATTGAGTTACTATGGCAGCTCAAATATTTTTGGCTTATTTCGACCTATGTTCCTTGGCAAAAGTTGTTTCGTATCGTCAGCCTGGCTTGAGTTTTCGCTATCGGTATAATTCAGGGGATGATATTTTATCACAGGTATTAAAAAAATATGGGGAAATTAAATCTGTATGGTTTTCCTTTTCATTATAGTTAAACTCAGTCTTGAAAATGTAAATCAAAAGTTATTCTCAATTCTGTTCTGTTCTACGGCCGATATGGCGTAGTGGTAGTGCGACTGCCTGCGACGCAAAGGTTCCGGGTTCAAATCGCAGTTCAATTTTTTATTTTTTTTATTAAAACATTTACAAAAAAGATAAACAACAATTACAAGAGAACGCAACAAAAACCTGTCAAGGTTTGTCCGTGCGGTCTGATATCGCCACAGTGGCGATATCACGTAGTGACTACGGTGGCGCTTCACGATACAAATTATAAAGTACATGACATGTATACAGAGTTGTTTGTACCAGCGTTGAGATCGCAAGTACAACCACGAGCGCTTATACAAACCGGTTGCCGAGCGCGCGCATACAGCGTGTCCCGTCCACAAGACGGAAGAACGTGAGAGAATATGTTCAAAAGTACATACTAGTACTCACATAGTTGATTTATTACTTTGTGAATTAAGTCACAGTCTGGTTAGGACATCGCAAGCTGACCCACCTGGTTGTCCAAAAATAAAGATGGTTCCGTGCTTCGGAGGGCACGGTCCCGGTTGCTGTCTATGATTACTTAGACGGCGGTCGTAACACAACCATGTCTTAAGCCTACTAGTAGTACTAGTAGTAGGCCGTTAAAAATCTCTTACACCAGGGTTCATCGGATCGTTGGACGACTCGGTGTCCCACACGAAAAGGAGAAGAAACATCCTGTTCTTTCACATGAAATCCGTACTAATATTATAAATCTGAGAGTTATTGTGTGTGTATGTATGTTTGTTACCTCTTCACGCTCACACGGCTTGACCGATTTGGATGAAATTTAGAACACAGGTAGAGTATAACCCGTAATAACACATAGGCTACTTTTTACCGCGGAAAAACAACTATTACCACGGGAAAAAGAGTGGCAGCGTGTGAAACCACTGGGTAGAAATCTAGTAATATACAAAAAAATACAAAAACGTTTATTTGGCTAAATATTTTTTTACAAATGTGGTTGTGCACTGCCTCCCACACTAGGATTCCCTGTGTTGTGGGAAAATAAAAGAAGAAATATAAAGATGCTTACAATACAAAGAAGAATTCGTTTTATTCGACTTTATGCGACGCAGGCTGTGTTGTGCACAATAAATAAAAACGCGTACGTTATCCAAATAAAAAGTCTCCAACAAAAATGTCGCAAAGAAAATAGGCAAAAAAGACTCTCTTAGAACCGTTGCCAAATAAGAAACTACATGAAGTTTTGTACTAAACGGACATGGCTAGTTTGTCGGAATTTACATTATTACGCCACTGTCCACGATATGTGCCAAGAAAATTTAGGAGAATACATCTGAAATAAATAGAATGTTTGTATGCCTAAGTTGCTTGGATGCTTATTTGGATTTTGACGTCATGCATTTTCATGCATAATTAAATATTTGATGTAAAACATTTAGGCGGTTTTCTCACTCGTCACCCGTCACTGCGTATTTTTAACGCAACCTAACGCATGCGTCTGTCAGACAAAATGAAATTGCGATCTTTTTTCCCATTTAAATTCGGCTACGGTACGTTTATGGTGCGTTCCGTTGCGTAATGCAATTGAAATAAGTGATAATACTGTCCTACATTGAATAAAGTTAATTTAATTTTAAACTTTCATTTTCAATGTATGCGTCTGTCAAATCGTTTGACAGAGCTATGTGGTATACGGTATACGGTGCGTTAAAAAACACAACGACGGACGACAAAAAGGAGAGCTCCAATCCTATATAAATATACTGCTTTTTATCCAAAATTATACGCACTGTACACGAAAATTAATTTAAATATCGCATTCACAAATCACAACGCAATAATGTTCTTGCACCGCGAAACCATAATTGCATGCATTCAAAACTCGGGTATACTTAAGATGTGCCGAGTCTTAGTTGCATTCCAGTGGCGCCTTGGTTTTTTTCATTTTTTCTTCGAGGTTAAATATGGTAAAAAGGTCATACGCACAAGTGTTGTCTGCATCGTCTTAATTAGTATCAATTCCCACATAGCGCCATCTAGACCCAAACTAAGCAAAGCTAAATGGGCACTAGATAGCGCATATGAATACTTACATACTTTTTTTAAATAAATACATATCATACATAGAAAACACCCAGACTTTACACAATTATCTGAAAATTTACTTAACAAATATTTGTGTCTTATGTTGATCGAACCCACGACCCTAGGCGTAGCAGGCAGGTGTACTATCCGCTACGCCATCGGGCTAGTCAGGGCCAGCTATCTTCTCCTTGGATTTTCCGTATTTGTCTTAGATTTTTTAGCGAAACAAGTTAAAAACTGATGAGGGCGCCACTGGACCACTGCAACCGCTTGGAGTGGCTTAATGCAGTTAAATTCTGAAGGCGGGAGTCTCGTAAAGTTTTGAAGCGACAGAAAATTTCCCTCAAAACTATATTTTGCATGTGAAATGACAAATTCCGCAAAACTGCAGCCGGTTAACGGAATTAAAACTGGGAATGCTTTAATTTGGGAAGTATGTACTTAAGATTATTCTTTTACAGAATGGCTACCATTAGTCAACTTACTAACTAAATCAATCGCTAGCCTTTGGACAAGGAACGAACCACAGCGGGGGTCAATGAGTTTTTATTACTGAAATGAATATTTACTTTCTACCTATATTTTGGATGAATTTTTTTCATAATTCAGTATGAAATTAACCGCGTATTTGGCTCAATTTTGGTTTAACAAACAAACGAAACGGCGGTAGATGTTTTATTCAATTTTGCAGAGGTAACAGTGAGAATCAATCAATTTTCAATTATGGAAATAATATCCAATTTGTTTGCTACTTTGCCAGGCGCAAATTTATTTTTCTTTGTCGCCAGTCAATTTGGGGAAATTATGGATTTCAATTTTGTGTATGCTAATTGTACGAAAAGTAATCGCAATATAAACCTACCGATCCTGGCGCCGTGAATAGCATCACCCCATTTCTTTCCCGTGGTTTTCGTAATAGGCTACTAAGGGCCTCGAGGGTTGCATGTGTATTAAAATATTAGAAAATGGGCTGACAACCTGACACTGTGGTGATACACAATTTTCTGAATGACCCTCAAATGTGTGTCATCATGTCAAATGTCAATGTTCGTTTTTAACGGCCACTTATGCTCTGCCTACCCCGCAAGGGATATAGGCGTGATATATATATGTATGTATGTATGTAACAAATAGAATAATGTTCTCTCATACTTACACCATAAGTTGCACAACCGAGTGGCATTTTGTATTAGCTGTTAAAAGCTTTGCCCCTGTCGGTTGGTACATTAGGCGTCGCGAACGCCTGTACACGTTAAAAATTTGTCCTCATACCCCAAAAGTAATGGCAGCCCTTATGGAAGAAACTAGGGTTGAAAAATTTGGCAGAGTATCGATATCGATATAACTTTTTAAGCACTCGCGATCACTTTCACTCATTTTAAGTATTAGACCGGGTCTATCGCGATAGTATTTAGGTAAATATTAGTAATTTACCTGTGTCCCGACGTTTCAACACAGTTTCATGTATTGTGGTCGCGGGTTGACCTAAATACTATCGCGATAGACCCGGTCTAATACTTAAAATATCGATATCGATCTTTGTAAAACTAATTTTCTGGAACTGGTAATTCAATTGTTCGTCGTTCTAGTAATTTATAAAAAAAACATACTTACTCTTTTTTTTAACTTTATACCTCTACAATATAATATTTTCGCTCTTATTATTGCAATTTTATTTGTCGAGTAAGAGCTTAAATATAGTATACGAACTTTTTAATGAATCTTAATGTAACGTCTTATAAGAGATCTCTTTAATGTGTTTGTCACATAAAATGGGATACTTTCCGCTAAGCCATCGGGCCAGTCAATATCGTATCATATCATGAGATTTTAGAATTCTCATCGACATTGTAGATCCCATCACTAGAAATTCGTTGCACGTCTATAGCAATTTATTCTGCAAATGCGTCAGTACGTTCATGCGCACATATTGTAATAATACTCGGGAGATAGCCTTTTTATTTTTATGTACATCATAGATTAGGGTAAGAGCAGGGATGTGTTAGGGTGTTTAATAAACACATGATAAAGTAGGTACTCTTGTGTAAGGGTTGGGGTTTTTTGATTTGCATGCGTTTATGCCATGTGGTTGTTCAGAATTATTTCTGAAATATAAATGTTGCACAAGTAAATAGTTTACACAATATGCCCTAATTTATGATATTTAAACAAATACTTTATCAGGCTAACACCAACGAAAGTTTCCTTAATGAACATAAAAAGAGGTCACACAATGAATATTAACAACTTGTTTATACTTATTATATATGCCGTGTGGTTCCGATGTAAAACAGCATCACCCCAATTCTAAACTTGGGTGTCGTGAAAATCAATTGGGATAATCATCCAGGGAATGTGCAACAAGGTTCCCTGTGACAGTAATAACTTGTACTGCGCTCGCCAATCCGTTTGCCAACCGTGGTGCACTAGGCGGAGGGCCATGACCAGCAGTGGACTTCTGTGGCTATTTATATATGTATACCGTAAAATACGCCACGTAATAATACAGTGGGCTGGGCACATCTGCCGTAGAAACGACTGACGATGGAGTAAGCGGGTTCTCGAGTGGAGGTTGGACGACCTCCGGCCAGACGGACCGATGACTTAAAAAAAGGTGCCTGGTAGCGACTGGATGAAGAAAACGAGAGATCGTGCCCTATGGCGTACCCTGGGGGAGGCCTACGTCCAGCAGTAATTGCAATAGGCTGATGTATGTAGATGGAACCTCGGTATTTAAACCAAACGACTTCTATTCGGGTTTTTATGGAATGAAGTCACATTTTTTTAGAATAATTTTAATTCATTCATAAAAAAGACTGCTAACAGAATGGGTAATTAATAATGTTTTCCAGTGTATTTTATTTAATAGAATTATGAATTTACTAAGCGGGATAATCATCCAGTTCCCTGTGAATGGTTGGTGTGGCAATTTGTGACAGAAGCAACTCTAGCTACTTAAGGGCGCGCCGTGAGAAAAATGGGTATTTTTGGTTGCACGCAATTTCATTGGTGAATTCGATAAACATATTTTTTATGTACCTATAATGGTTTTTTATTATTTTATCTAGACTTTGGTCGCAGGAAAACCCGATTTAAGAAAGTTCACTTAATAGGTTTACTTTTCGAAGTTCGGTCTATTTTTACACATTTTTCGTAGTTTATAGCAATCTTATGAATAAACCTTGTTTTTTGCGAATACGATAATTATGTCTTGTACAATACTACCTTTAGATTCGTGTCGTACATATTTGTGTACTTAGTATAATAATAATAATATTTGCACTATTCCGCTTCCATTGTCGTCGTTGCTGGTTGACTGGTACAGAATGCTATCTAGCATTAAGGCCGCCTTGTTGTACTGTTTCTTTTTGTCTGTGATTATCTGTTGTATTATTTATTTTAAGTGCAATGTTATGTTATGACCGTAGCCCAGATTACTTGAGTGGTGGTGTGCCGGCGAGTCACTTACAACTTCTATCAAGTCAAACATCAGGGAGCGCACAGGTAGGTTAGTAGTACATCAACATTGTCTTTTAACATGCAGTTTTGTGAAACGACCCAAAGGTCCATAGCATATTATTCGTAAAAATGTTTCAGTAAATTCCCTGGATTTATCCCGTGGTCGGTCTTTACTTGACGACACCCGAGGGAACAGATGGGGTGGTTATAATTTCACTGTACTACAGGACAATTTGCATACTAATATTATTATGAAATTTTAGTTACAACATACACTACACATAAACAAATCACACCTTTATCTCTTGCGGGGTATGCAGAGCGTTACCAGCCCTAAGAATACGGTTCTTATCGCCACGTTTGACAAATAATTGAAGGTCTTTTGAATGTAAAAATATAATACACATGAAACCCTTGAGTTCGTTCTTACGACACCCGCGGGAATAAGATGGGGTGATGCTATTCTAAGCCATTGCACGGCAATTCACACGCAAAAACTTTTTGATCGTTGCATAAAATAAACCAAAAGACATAGGTAGTAAGTAGGTACATAAAAAAAAAATATCGTTCTCAGTTTTGTTGGAAAAATGGTGCGGCTAATTTTGATATTAAATAAATGTGTTGCATTTTTGGGAAAAAAGGGTGTTAGAATAATTACCTAGTTCAAAGAAAAGTGCCTACCAAAATACTATTTTGTCTACATTTACTTAACATACCCCGTTTCACTCGTATGACCTTGAAAAGGTAGTCCATATATCGCTGAGTGGCACAAAGTATCTTAGTTGTACCGAAGTGTCCGTCTACATAGACGATGTTTTCGGAGAAGGCTCACATTTCATATTTCTTTGAAGATGGTTTTACGCTTGACTTCTTTTAGTCCGGCACATTTGCTGGCATTGTTTAAATGCAAAACTAACAAGTTTTTATAGCCGCTTAATTGTGTACGATTGCGTTTTGTATGACTGTAAAAAAACATACCTACAAAATTTTGTGTCATTTTAAATAAATATTAAGGTGAGGTGGCCTTAGAAATCCTCCGAGCAAAGGCGGAGTAGTGTTCGGAGTTTTTTATGCCATTTCTTCAAATCTCAAAAACACGAATCGTAATTATTTTCAGGACTACTTCAAGATATATGCTACAAAACTATGGAGCCCAAAACACGATTGGTAAAAATTTTCTCGATAGAAAAAAATCGCAAAGTAAGCCCTAATTTTGCGGTTTTTGGCCTGTTTCTTAGACTAAAAACCTGTACCATTTGACCGGTATCTAATATTTCAAAATTTATTTTATGTCATTTTCTTCCTTATTATATGTGTAATCAACGTATGGAGCTACTTTTTTAATTATCTACTTATTATCATTAAAAAAGAACACTTAAACATAAAAGTATGTTCGGTTTGCGCACGGGCACGTCGGTTTCTACCGCGCCCGCACCCCTCAGTAGGCCACTGAGCCTCGTCGGAAGCAGACATGTACAACTTTTTTCCAGCCGCGGAGATATTACGACATTTATTGGAGCAGGGTCTGAAGTAACCGAACTTGACAGCCCCCCCACAGCTGACGAATTTTACAAAGCCATTCGTGGTCTAAAACTGGGGAAAAGTACAGGCCTTGATAACTTGCCTGCAGAACTCGTTCGGCTTGGCTGCGTTTCATCTCCCCTGTATGCACTTCTATTGCGTTGTTGGGATGAAGAAACAATACCTCAAGACATGAGAGACGCTGATATAATCACCTTATACAAAGGCAAAGGTGACAGAGGAGACTGCAATAACTACAGGGGCATCTCATTGCTAAGTATAGCAGGTAAGACATTTGCGAAGGTCATTTTAAGTAGACTGGAAACCTTGGCCGCTAAAATATACCCTGAATCGCAGTGTGGTTTTAGAGCCGGTCGCTCGACAACTGACATGATTTTCACCCTTCGTCAGTTGCAAGAAAAATGCCGTGAACATCGCACTCCGCTATACATGGCCTTTGTCGACCTAAAAAAGGCATTTGACACTGTGAGTAGAGAGGGACTGTACGAAGTGCTGCGCAGAGTTGGATGTCCTCCTAAACTTTTTAATCTTGTCCGTTCTTTTCATGACAACATGAACGGCTCTGTTATGTTTGACGGTGAGCGGTCCACATCGTTTGGCGTTAACCGGGGGGTCAGACAGGGCTGCGTGCTTGCTCCTACCCTTTTTGGGATCTATCTATCGGCACTTCTCTTGTCTGCCTTTGAGAATTGTGATGTTGGGGTGCATCTGCATACGAGAACAGATGGGAGATTATTCAACATCGGTCTCCTAAAGTCAAAACGACTACGCCTAGACTTAATTGCTAGAGAACTACTATATGCTGATGATGCTGCACTTGTCGCAAACTCAGAAAACGAGCTTCAGGAGCTGGTGACGAGGTTTGGCAGGGCATGTCACTTATTTTCGATGAGTGTCAACACCAAGAAGACTGTGGTCATGGTGCAGAGTGTAGATCGGCCGCCTAAAATTACACTTGATGGTGTCGTGCTTGATGTCGTGGATCACTTCTGTTACCTGGGTTCCATTACCACCTCATCTCTGACGGCTGACAAGGAAATAGACTCTCGGATTGGCAAAGCATCGACTTCATTTGGAAAGCTTTTTGCACGCGTATGGAGAAATTCGAAACTCACCATTCACACAAAAGTCCTCGTATACCAGACCTGCGTCCTTAGTATATTACTGTACGCCTCGGAAACGTGGACTACTTACGCTAAACAAGAGCGCAAACTTAACGCTTTTCATATGCGTTGCCTGAGAACTATCCTTGGAGTAACGTGGGAAGACAAAATGACAAATCAGAACGTTCTCGAAAAAACGCGATGCTGCAGTATGACAGCCATGCTAAAGCAACGTCGTCTACGCTGGCTCGGTCATGTCCACCGAATGAATCCAGAAAGGCTGCCACGCCAGGTGATGTTAGGACAGATTGCTGATGCCAAACGACCAGTCGGAAGACCAATCTTACGCTTTAAGGACTGCTGCAAGCGTGACATGCATAGTTTCGGATTGCAGACGAGTAACTGGGAAAATCGTGCCGAAATGAGACCTGAATGGCGCCGTGATATCCGAGCAGGAATGGCGAAGCATGACGAAGACTGGCTTGAAAGTCTAAAGCAGAAAAGCATTCGCCGTGCTTTGCCTCCTCCGTCGGATTCGCGTTTCGTCTGCAGCTGTTGTGGCAAAAAATGTCGTGCTGCTATAGGACTGTACAGCCATCAACGACGGTGCGGCCGTCGTAGATCATCGTAACCCACGAGCGCTGCAACAATCATCTGGATAGATGCTGTGGCCAATGATGATGATATTGAGCAGGGAAACCAAATGCCAAGTTAAAGAAAAAAAACTAAGCTTTCCAAGCCTTGCTATAAAAAACAGAGGATAGGGTAGTTTGCGGCGTAATATTTACATACACACCCATACACATATTATCACGCCTATAATCCCTTGCGGGGTAGGCAGAGCGTAAACGGCCGCAAAAAACGGACATTTACGCCATGTCTGACAAATATTTGAGGGTTATGCGCAAAAATTGTGTATCGCCATAGTGACAGGTTGTCAGCCCATCGCCTAAGATTGCAGTACAGACCCTCGAGTACCTTAGTCGCCTTTACCGACTCCCATGGGAAAAAAATGGGGTGATGCAATTCTAAGTAGGCATCACACGACATAATATATACAAAAAAAAATTTAGATATATTTTTTCGAATTAGGGTAGAAGTACCTTGCAAGGACTACCTTATGTATGGTTAACATAACAATTTATTTATACCTTGCTTCACCCACGGCGTGATGTTTTTCCCGTAGGAAAAGATATTTCTCCAAAGAAAAAAAAAGTTGCCTATGTCACTCTCCATCCTCACAATCCACCCAACACAACGTGACGTTACAATTACAACATCAAGGAAGGACAATCAAACAAACACGTTTCGATGGATGAAAACCTGTCAAGTGCGAGTTAGACTTGATAGCTGAGGACGGTTCCGTACAACCTTACTTTACTACTGTATAGGGTGAAATTTAACTAGTGACCGATAGCGAAAACCATGGAATGCCTACCAGACACCAGTCTGAGAATAAGGAACAAATTTGCTCAAGGAACATAATATGGATCCCATACAAATTGACTAGGCCGGCTAGTACACCTTGTATGGGAGGTTCAATTTTACATAAAACCGCTCCGTTGTGACGAGAAGAAAGGAAAATCGAACAAGCAGGCTTTCCCATTTGTAATATTAGTGTGGATATATAAAAACCGGTAAAGTGCGAGTTGGACTCGATAAGTGAGGAGGGTTCCGTACAATCTATTTTAACGATTCAATGTGAGTTGTGAGCCAAACTGTGGTCGTAATTGCGTAAACCGAAAATGAATCTGATGCAGAGGTTTTGGAGACGCTCAAGTTTGCTAAAAAACTCCTCAGTGGCATCTACGTAGCAGGTATCGGCGTGGTCTAAACGGGGGAGGAGAAAAGTGTCTGAGCAAGAGTAATCTTAGTTTTAAGAGACAAGAAATTTTGAAGGCATTAAAGCGAAAGAAAAGAGAAAAATACTTTACTGCTGACAGCGTTGACCTGCGCAGTCCAACTGAGAGTGGAATCCAGCAAAATACCTAGGTTTTTGCCAGTTTTTGTGAAAGCTATAGACGTGCCGTTATAAATAACGTTTGGGATAATTGGATGGTCCACTTGCCTACACACACATATAAGAACTACCTATTAGCATGGCCTGAGATTTTATTGGGTTGACCACGAGACCGAAGAATTCAGCCCATATAGCAATTTTGCTGAGGTCATTGTTAATAGCCACAGTTGCACTATTTATATCATCACAGGTGAAATGACAGTAAATCTGCAAATTGTCTGCGTAAAGATGGAAGCTAGAAGAGAGGAGTAACTGTGTTAATCACAACAGAAAAAAGAAGAAGTGAAAGGACGCCACCTGTAGGTACGCCTGAAGAGAGATTACTCCATTCCGAGAAAGCCTCATCAGAACGGACCCGCTGCAAGCGACCCCGAAATTATGTATCAAACCAAGTTATTGCCGGAAAAGAGATGTTAAGAGAGCGAAGGATAGCGAAAAGTACATCAAGATCAACTGAGTTGAAGGCATTACTGAAATGAAGTAAAATAAGAATAGTCAAAAACTTATTTTTCATGGTGTGGTGAATATTGTCGGTGACTTTGATAAGTGCTGTCACAGTGCTGTGACCAGCACGAAAGCCAGACTGATACGTAGAACGAAGACTATTAGATGTGTTGAAGTCAGATGCCTGCTTGTGGACAATGTGTTCAAGGATCTTAGATAGGAATGGAAGGATGGAAGTGGGATGAAATTGGGAGAACGATGAAGGATTGGAAACTTTAAGGAGAGGTATAACAATTGCACGTTTTTATGCTGAGGGGAAAGAACTCGTTACCAGAGTGAAATTAAAGATGTGTGTGAGGATTGGCAAGAGTTCGGTAAGGATAAGGGGAGATCATACGGGAGGAGAGACCATCATTGCCCACGGCAGTAGATTTAATGGATGATATATGTTTCTTAACATCGTCCTCGGCAACAACTTTAAAAGAGAAGAAAGAACACTGTGGAAGTGGTGACGGTTTATGTTAGCGATAGTCGTTGCTTTGACGACATCAGTCAGTGTGATAGGAGGAGACGAAAAATGCCGGTTGAGTGCTGACAAATCTGCAGCACCACTAGGGGTAGCTGGCGACTTCCCAACACCAAGCGCACGTAAATATTTCCAGACTTGTGCTGGCTTATAATTATCGATAGAGTCATCAATGTGGCGTCTTTTCGCAGACACAGACGACTTCACCGATTTCTCAACAGTTTGTTTGAGCAGCTAAGATAATTTGAGAATCAAGGATGTGGACTGTTGATGAAACATTTCTCTTCATAGGTGCTACGCCTTTCGGAATCGTGGGTGAATATACTACAGTGGAATTGAAATGCCCAGTTGCGTGTCAAAAATGGCATTCAAAATGCTATAAAACAAAATAAGGTGCAAATATTGAAATATTATAAAAAGCAAGATCGAGTTACTGTGAATTCGTGTGACAGGAAAGATAAGATGTGTTTTATATAGAGAAAGCAATCTGATGAAATGGAGACAGTATATACAAAGATATGACAACTTTTGGTAAACTTAAATATAATCATATTCTCCCTAAATGAGAATGGTAGATTCTCGTCGAGCCCGTGGGATGCCTTTGAGAGGTTCTGAAAAACCGGCTATCCAGGAAAGTGGGCGCTGGATTGTCAGATCCTGTTTATTGGGGCTGTTATAGATTTCCATAGTTTGATCCCTTAATTATTATTTCGCCAATTTTATTTTTTATGTCTGTTCGTTTGTATGCCTCGCCTCGATAATTTCAACAGACTACGGAAGGAACCCTATTTATGGGCGTCAGTAAATGAAGCAGATAAATCTTAATTTAAATGTAATTTTTTTGTCTTCTAAATGAATTTTGATTGCATTTTGATGTATATTATTTGAATTTTTCCCCATATAACATGAATAATCAATAATCATACGGATCCCTAGACATTATTTCTTTATAAATAATTCTGTACCTACCTAACTATGACTGATTTAAAAACTTTACGTAGTAGCACTACGTAAAGTTTTACATGGTTTACATGCCTAAAAAACATAAACATTGAATAGGTATATCATATAACATTAAAAAAGACAACCTTTCAATGAAACAAATAGTTCAATTATTAGCACGTTTACCCTACGCCTATACTGTCGTGCGCGGGAGCCTGCTACGCTGCGTTTGCTACTTGCCCGTGCGGGGGGTACACCCCGCGCCTGCTCCGCCCGCGCGGCTGCTTCACCCCCTTGAAAACGCGGCTACCTCGGCCAGATTTCGCCTTAAGCGTCAATTGACGAGTGTCACCTGAGAGCAGGAAAGAAATATAAAATTCGCCTAAGTGTGACAAGGATAGATGGATTGTCTGGCAGAATCCTTGCCTCATGAATCCTCCATTTTCGATTCAACAATTTTTGTCGCATATTGTGCTCTCTCTCTCTTTTCGTGTGGGACACCGAGTCGTCCAACGACCCGATGAACCCTGGTGTCAGAGTTTTTCAACCGCCTACTACCACTAGTAGGCCTCTGACATGGTTGTGTTTCGACCGCCGTCTAAGTAATCATAGACAGCAACCGGGACCGACGGCTTAGCGTGCCCTCCGAAGCACGGAACCATTTATTTTCGGACAATCAGTTGGTTCACCCTGCAATGTCCTAACCAGACCGGGAACAAATTCACAAAGAGATAAATATCAACTTTTGTGAGTGTCCCACCGAGAATCGAACCCGGAACCTTTGCGTCGCAGGCAGTCGCACTACCACTGCGCCACATCGGTCGTGGTCATATTGTGCTGAATAAGTAATATACATACACACATACAGATATCACGCCTGTAATCCGTTGCGGGGTAGGCAGAGCGTAAACGGCTGCATAAAACGGACATTTACGCCACGTCTGACAAATATTTGAGGGTCATTTGGAAAATTGGATAGCGCCATAGTGACAGGTTGTCAGCCCATCGCCCAAAATTACAATACACACCTTCGAGTCACTTAGTCGCCTACGACTCCCACAGAAAAGACATGGGTTGATGCTTTTCTAAGGCATCACACGGCAATAATTATTATCAATACGTTAATCTTTATTGAAGTCTTCTCCTGCACATTCTATCACTCTCGCACTATGCCCCTGACGTGCCTGACTGAGTGGGACAAATAGCTAAACATTCGTATTCATTCGCAGCATTTTACAGACCCTCTCCGTTACTGGGTTTTGAATAGCACTAGTTTTTTGTACAGATTTATGTTTACTGGAAGTGATTCTTACCAAGGATTGTAGAGGTATAAACTAAGTTATTTCGGTTAAAACGCTAAAAGTAAGTTGGACAAAGGAACATAGTGATATCATTAAGTTTCGGTACCAAAATTTTATGTTACTGCATCTTTTACGGTACTTTTATTTTTTGCGGTGCCTAAACCACTATTTACAGTTACACGCTTTTTTAAGTACATCTCCTACGAAAGACTAATTAAATGTAAAAATGCGCTTAATACTTGTTTTGATACTAAAACTTATTGAAATAACTAAGACCGCTAAAAAGGCGTCTTACCGAAACATTGCGATAACATAAATATCGGTACCATTATTTTTTGCGGTACCTAAACCGCTATTAAACTGGTTACGAAAGATTAATTAAATGTAAAAATGCGCTTAAATGCTGGTTTTAATACTAAAACTTATTGAAATAACGCACAATTTTTACTGTTACTGTCCGTAATCTCTATTACAATCAACTGTTTTGAAGAGAAGTAGAAAATGTTTCACAGCTAAATACGAGTGGTAGAATCTGTGGGGAAAGATAATAGACGTGGTAATTGAGGGCGGCTCTGTGCCTCAGTTTGAGAAATGTCATAGAAACATCTCTCTCTCTCTCTCTCCTTGGCAAAGATTATTCCCATCTGATGGTGGGGTCTGGGTCTAGAAATCTATGAAAAATTATTAGTTTACTTTTTGCCCACGCCTATTCTCTTTCCGCACAGACTCTAAGGACTTAGGCTGCTCGTTATGAACTGATATTCACAGTGAGAAAATAGCAATTTCAGGATTGCGCATGCGCTAAGGGCCACTACGTGCGTGATTTCAATCTTCTTCCTTTCTTTCTTCTTTTCGTGTGGTCTAAAGCCCCAATGAACCATGGTTGTGAATTTCATTGCGAATAGTTAGGAAATGAGGCTCCAGTTGAACGCCTACTTTATAGTAATTGGTATAAAAGTTCTGACACCAGGGTTCAACTGGTCGTTTATCGAATCGGTGTACCACGCGTAATAAATGAATTACTACTTAGTATCCATCGATATATCCGCCGTATATTTCTCTTTTCTCAAAAACCTTTCCGTTATCTTTATATCATCGCTTTCAATATTTTCACAGACAGCTCTCCAAAAAAGTGAAAATAACATACAATACTGTTCTCGTCCTAACTATTTGGTTAACTTACAACCTCAGAGCAAGATAATGTTTCAGAGGGAACCTTATGAACAACTACAATTAAGCCGTGAAGAATTCAACGCAATCAGATTAAGTGTGCGATAAAAAAAACGTATACCTACAAATGCAACTTCCTAGTCCTGTCGAGTGGATTTCTAAGTTGACTGACAATCCATTAAGATCTGGCTTCAAAATACATAAAACACGAGGGTATCAGTACAATTCAGCCTTCAATTGTAATTTCCTGTATTTTAACACTCGCCAAATATGAATAAGATTACTTTTCCATAAGTTTTCATTCTAGACCTTAAATCTGCGGTGGTAAGTGGTATCTTTGTTACATATAATAATAAAAAAAAAACAGTGTGAAGTATTCTAGATAGCAGGAGCAGTTGAATGGTTTCGTAGGAAGAATTTCTTTGAATGGCAGTTGAGTGTCGCTGACTTTACAAAGGCTTAAAAAATTCAATAGGAGCCCTAGTTGTCCGTAAAGTTCCTTCTGAAACTATTCCTTCCTCGATATCCCAACACATTTTGCCGTAGTGTAAACGAGGCAACCCTTTTAGGGATTCAATGAGGGCTAAAGGGTCTCAAGTGTAGTTTGATTGTGACAGATCTTAGGGTGCTGGGCAAAATGAGGGAATGATGGTGATATTTTGTACAAATATTGTAAAGTAGACCTCTATTAGGGGTACTCGTAATGTGGTGGAAGTGACTTCTTCTGAATAGGGTTTTTTTAGTGCACGGTGTAATGTGATACATAGGTTTAAAAATACTTGGCAATATTTTGAGATACCATCCCGTGAAACTGTTTTTTTTTCCCAATGTTGGAAATATATAAAATAAAAATTCAAGTATACAAAAGTACTCGATCGGTGTCATTTTTTATACTTCAAGCTATGAAAGTTCAGGAAAAATATTTTTTGGAAAACCTTTTCAGTTTTTTAAGCTACTTGATCCCTAAAAAAATGTATTTTTTTACATCCGGTAGTGCATCTGTACCAAACATTCATGTTAAGTTCTTTATCGGAAACATTTTAGGAAGAGTGAATATCATGTTGCCAAAATAATAAGGTAAATTCTTTATAAAAAGTAACTTTAATGAACCTAATATGAATTTCAACAATAACAGAACAACTCGACACGTAATATACATTATAACATTCCTCACCCGACACATAACATAAACATAATCACAAAACACATAACTCAGAACACAACTCTACACAAAACAAAATGAAAATAAAACAAAATGTCTGGAAGAATATAATGAGGACGTTTTTTATGTATCATTACATGTAGAGATGCCAAATATATCGACGAGACTATCGATAGAGTCAGCGGTACGAAAGAGGCTTAAATGCAGCGCTGTCCTCTGACAGGGAGGGAACACATTCTGTAATTTCGAGGTACACCATTAATTTACTTCATTTTTTTTCTCCTAGCCATTCTTTTGTATCGCAGGCACCAGTTTTATCATCAACTGCAGTGATAAAGCCGCTGCTGAACAGAAGTCTTTCTCGGGCACCCATTAACGTGATGTTGAGTCAATAGCATGCATCGGCTAGTTGAAACCCTTTTTTATACTTTTGGTCGTCGCTCGTGTGATGCCAGCTTAGAATAGCACTACCCCATTTCTTTCCCGCGAGTGTCGCAAGAGGCAACTTAGGGACTCGAGGGTTTCATATGTATTATAATTTAGGTGACAGGCTAACAACCAACAAGTCACTAAAGTGATATACGATTTTTCTGAAAAGGCCCTCATATATTTGACAGAAGTGGCGATAGCGACCGTACTTTACGACCGTCAACGCTCTGCCTACTCCGCAAGGGCTAATGGCGTAATATGTGTATGTATGTATGTAGTAGTCGGTCCGTCTGCTAGGGGTGCTGGTCGGTCCAACTGGTAGTCTCACACTTAACTTTCCAATACATGGCTACTATTTATTATCATCAAACCTCATCGTCCCACACGAAAAAGAAGAAAAAAGAAGAACCTCATTGATGTTTTTTCTACTATCTATGAGGTAATTAGAAAACTATGGATTAAAACTAGTTTGTTTAACTCAAAAAATACCTTGAAGCTAAGATGAAGTATCGATAGGTGATTCCCAGCACTAACTACATTTTGTCTGGACGCGTGTGTCTGTGTGTGTGGTGTGAATCTGTGGTAATGAGTCGACAATACAAGCAATCGCGCGTGGTGTAAGGAAGGTACTGTATAGGTAGACGTAGATAGATGAGAGTGATTTTATACATATTTGTAAGGGGAATTGTACTGAAAATGACATACTCAGATAAGACTCAGTTTTGAGATCTTTACAGCGTTGGTCCTTTCGTGGAAACGTAGGAATAGTGAAATCCTAAATAATCAAAAATTGATATAATGTAAATATAATGTAAAGTGGTCTTATACTGGTTGCTTAGGTGTAGTTCTAAATATATTTTTTAATTATTAGCTTATTTATTGTTATACTAAAACATTTACTCCTCAAAAATTGATTTAAGATATACATTAGATTGTAAAACTCACATTAATTATTGTAATTAATATGCATATAATGTGACTGTATTAGAGTATTATGTGTGTTTGTTTATTATGTTCTTCGTAGGATTATAAAACATGTGCTTGATTTTTGTCTAGATTTAAGCACTTTTGTCATACTTATCATAAATATTATGTACAATTTTTATTTTATTATTTTTGTTTTGTGTATTAGCTGCATATGAAATTCTAGCGACTATGAACTGTTCAAATTCTATCGATGAAAATTATTTTGCGTCAAAGCGTGTGCCGTGTGTATGTGGTGCCGGCTTAGAATAGTATCACTCCATTTCTTTTCCATGGGTATCGTAAGAGGCGGCTAAGGGACTCTAGGTATTACAATTTCACATGTATTACAATTCTGGGCGACAAGTTGATAAATAAAATAATGATACACGAATTTTCTGAAACTTTGTATAGTATGCTTACGAAAATTGGCATACCTGGCGATTGTTACCATATTTTTACGGCCGTTAGCGCTCTGCCTACCCCACATATGTGTATGTATGTGTCAATACGAGTCGTTTGTAAGCGCCACCCTAAACCAACTACTATTGTAAAATTCAGTTTGAAGCTTCAGTATAAAACAAAACAAAACAGCATTTTCGTCAAAAAGTTGTTAACATTTAAGGCGATTCCGTACTTAAACTTCTTTTATAATGTTTTTTATTTCGTTAAAAACAAAGAAATCTAAGCCCCGACGCCGCGACTTAAATACCTAAGCTGATTTTCCTTTGTGAAAAGTTAACCCTTTCTCATTTCCCACTCGACGGTAAGAGAAAACGGTTAAACGCTCTTGTTTTGTTTAGTTCAAGACTATCATTTTGTTTTAAGGTAAAAGCCTCCGTTTGGGATAAGAATTCTCTTAACTTACCTTAAATAAACGCTGTCACTTTCCGTCAAATAGGTGTTGCCGAAAAGTTCAAGAGATATCTTAATTCTGTCATTTTTTTAAATCGTTTTCGTCGTTACCTTATTTTGACAGACGTGTTTGATAACGCGTATATTGCGTCAAATTGGAACATTACATGATTTTGATATCAACTACTGTTTTTTAAACCTATTCTATGAAAAGAGACAGCCCTAAATTAAGTTAAGCTAAGAGAACTTATTGCTCGAATATATCTTAATTAACCATCTAAACATATTATCAATATGTTTAGATGGTTAATTAAGATATAGTATTTAAACTTTAAACTAAAATGCTGCAAAGTGCAATGAAAGGAGCTAAAAATAACAAAAAGTGGATATTTTAGAAAGAATGAAAAAAAAAAAATGAATGAATAACATCAATAATGCTTTTGCACACCTAGGATATCAAAATGTCATATTCATAACATTACATTAACAGCCACAAAAGTCCACTGCTGGACATGGGCCTCCCCCTTTTTTCATACAATAAAAAAACAGCGCCGTGTGATGCCGGCTTAGAATAGCATCACCCCATAACTTTCCCGTGGGAGTCGTAAGAGGCGACTTAGGGAGTCGAGGGTGTGTATTGCAATTTTAGGCGATGGGCTGACAACCTGTCACTATAACGATACACAATATTCCAAATAACCCTCAAACATTTGTCAAACGTGGTGTAAATGGCCGTTTTTCGCGGCTGTTTACGCCCTGCCTACCCCGCAAGGGATTATAGGCGTGATATGTGTATGTATGTAAAAAAACAGTTTAATTTTGTTGCGTTCTATTGTAATTGTTGTTTTTCTTTTTTGTAAATATACTAATAAATAATCATAAAATAAAAAAAGCATTTGGCAGGTTGGACCATACTATATTGCTTTTAATTTTTTTTTACTATTATATCTAATATATTCATAATAATTATAGTTTGCGTGGCATTACGCCCGCCTTTTGTAATATGTGTAATAAAGTATTTAAAAATAAATTTGACTAACTTTCTAAAACCGATATGTACCTATTTTCTATATTACATTGAACGGTCTATTAGTTTGCAATCACGCGCCTTTGAAATTTAAATGTGATATATTACTCAATCGTATTTGCAATTAAACGACTGGACTCTACTAGATAGTAATCAACTGAATATTTCATGTTAAATTAGAATCTATTGGGTCAGGAAAAGCTTTTCTCGTAAATGAGACAAACATGATCGTAATTATGAAAGATCTTCATTATAATGAAATAATGGCTGAGAACAGCATCACCCTAACATACATACATACATACATAAATCACGCCTATATCCCTTACGGGGTAGGCAGAGCGTTAACGGCCGTAAAACGGATATTAACACCACGTCTGACAAAAGCTTGCGGGTCAATCAGATAACTGTGTATCACTATAGTGACAGGTTGTCAGCCCATCGCCTAAAATTGCAATACACATCCCTCGAGTCCCTTAGTCGGCTCTTACGACACCCATGGGTAAGAAATGGGGTGATGCTATTCTTAGCCGGCATCACCCTAACACTACTACTAAAAAGCGACTGATGGATAAATTCATCCGGGAAATGGGCAGTAGCGTGCCAGATGTGAAAGCAATATCTTGCACTGCGCTCGCCAAGCGTGGTGATTATGTTGATATCTCCCAATAGAGGGAGGCCTATGTCCAGCAGTGGACTTTTAGGAGGAGTGATGATTAGGCCAGTAGGCCGAGTGACGACAGTGAGGAAAAGGGTAGCTACCCGCCTGGTCGGGAATTGTGACCAGGGGAACGACTGTCCCAACCGGACATGTTTGGAAGTTGTATTTATAGCGATCGGCGAAATAACTTCTATACCGCGTTTCAGGACTTGTATGTGGAGCGCATGCGCGCCGCCACAGACTGTTGTGGCAGTTCATGTAATTGAAAACTATGTAAAGGTACTAGTATAGCACCACAAGTTTCATTTAATTTATCAACCAACATGTTATTGGTTCTTTATACATTTACAAGGATCAGCATTAAGAGTCCTATGTTATAAAAGTATACAAAGCTACAAAGAAAATTCTCAGTACATTGCGTAGCCGGTTAATATACCTGTTCCGTATCATTAGGTTAATGTCTGACCATACATGTTGCGGATTAGTCATTGTTTGATTTTTTATAATCTTTTTTGTAGGCTATAAGTCTGATTTTAATTTGGAATATTGTTTTAAATTTAACGCATCCCCAACTCTCCAAAATATGGTATTTTTATTTTACTATCGAACACCAAATGAAATGTTGTCCATTATAGAACTAATTATCCAGAATACTTAAATAGCAAATTAATGTCAAATCAAATGTTAATTTCGCTATCTTTATATCATCCCTTTCAATATTTTCACAGATAGCTCTCCAAAAAAGTGAAAATAACATACAATACTGTTCTCGTCCTAACTATTTGGTTAACTTACATTATCAGAGCAAGATAATGTTTCAGAGGGAACCCTATGAACAACTAGAATGAAGCCATGAATAATTCGACGCATTCAGATTTAGTGTGCGGTAAAGAAACGTATTCAAATGCAATTTCTTCTTCCTGTCGAGTGGATCACTAAGTTGACTGACAATCCAATATGATCTGGCATATTAATACAAAAAACACGAGAGTATCAGTACAATTCAGGTTCAATTGTAAATTCCTGTATTTTAACACTCGCCAAATATGAATAAAATTACTTTTCCATTAGTTTTCATTGTAGACCTTAAATTTGCGGTGGTAAGTGGTATCTTTGTTACATAAAATAAATAAAAAACAGTGTAAAGTAATCTAGATATCAGGAGCAGTTGGATGGTTTCGTAGGAATTTCTCTGAATGGCAAAAATACAATTGGAGCCTTAGTTGTTAGTGAAGTTCCATCTGAAAATCTTCCTTCCTCTGATATCCCAACACATTTTGCCGTAGTGTAAACGAGGCAACCCTTTTAGGGATTCAATGAGGGCTAAAGGGTCTCAAGTGTAGTTTGATTGTGACAGATCTTAGGGTGCTGGGCAAAACGAGGTAATGATGGTGATATTTTGTACAAATATTGTAAAGTAGACCTCTATTAGGGGTACTCGTAATGTGGTGGAAGTGACTTTTTCTGAATAGGGTTTTTGTAGTTCACGGTGTTATGTGATAAATAAGTTTAAAAATAATACCTGGCAATATTTCAAGATACCATCCCGTGCAACTGAGAAACTTTCCATAAGGTTGCGAAATATGAAAAATTAAATTTCATACTTCAAGCCATTAAAGATCAGGTTATTCTTTTTTGATAAACAGTTTCGTTTTATATGCTGGTTGACCCCTAAAACACATATTTAATTGTTATTTAATATCCTGTAGTGCATCTGTACCATACATTCATTTTAAGTTTATCGGAAGCATTTTAAGAAGACTGAATATCATGTTGCCAAAATAATAAGGCAAATACTTTATAAAAAGTAACTATAATAAACCTGATATGAGTTTCAACTATAACAAAACAACTCGACACGTAATATACATTATAACATTCCTCACCCGACACATAACATAAACATAATCACAAAACACATAACTCAGAACACAACCCTACACAAAACAAAATGAAAATAAAACAAAATGTCTGGAAGAATATAATGAGGACGTTTTTTATGTATCATTACATGTAGAGATGCCAAATAATATCGATGAGACTATCGATAGAGTCAGCGCTACGAAAGAAGCTTAAATGCAGCGCTGTCCTCTGACAGGGAGGGAACACATTCTGTCATTTCGAGGTACACCATTAATTTTCAATTTTTTTTTTCCTAGACAATCTTTTGTATTGCAGGCAATAGTTTTATCATCAACTGCAGTGATAAAGCCGCTGCTGAACAGAAGTCTTTCTCGGGCACCCATTAACGTGATGTTGAGTCAATAGCATGCATCGGCTAGTTGAAACCCTTTTTTATACTTTTGGTCGTCACTCGTGTGATGCCAGCTTAGAATAGCACTACCCCATTTCTTTCCCGCGAGTGTCGCAAGAGGCAACTTAGGGACTCGAGGGTTTCATAAGTATTATAATTTTAGGTGACAGGCTAACAACCAACAAGCCACTGAAGTGAAATACGATTTTTCTGAAAAGGCCCTCATATATTTGACAGAAGTGGCGACAGCGACCGTACTTTACGACCGTCAATGCTCTGCCTACTCCGCAAGGGATAATGGCGCAATATGTGTATGTATGTATGTAGTAGTCGGTCCGTCTGCTAGGGGTGCTGGTCGGTCTAACTGGTAGTCTCACACTTCACTTTCCAATACATGGCTACTACTTTAGTATCATCAAACCTCATTGTCCCACACGAAAATGAAAAAGAAAGAAGAACCTAATTTATGTTTTTTCTACTATCTATGAAGTAATTAGAAAAGTATGGGTTAAAACTAGTTTGTTTAACTCAAAAAATACCTTGAAGCTAAGATGAAGTATCGATAGGTGATTCCCAGCACTAACTACATTTTGTCTGGACGCGTGTGTCTGTGTGTGTGGTGTGAATCTGTGGTAATGAGTCGACAATACAAGCAATCGCGCGTGGTGTAAGGTAGGTACTGTATAGGTAGATGTAGATAGGTGAGAGTTATTTTATACATACCTACTCGTATTTGTTAGGGGAATTGTACTGAAAATGACATACTGAGATAAAGCGACACAACAGGCAGGATCGAACTCGTATGTTTTGAGATCTTTACAGCGTTCGTGCTTTCGTGGAAACGTAGGAATCGTAAAATCCTAAATAATCAAAAATTGTTACAATGTAAATTGGTACACTATTTGAGTAATTCATGGTGTATGTCATCTTATCATGGTACTATGTCGCCATAAACTGGTCGCTTAGGTGTAGTTCTATATAATTATATTTTTTAATTATTAGCTTATTTATTGTTATACTAAAACATATACTCCTCAAAAAATGGTTTAAGACATACATTAGATTGTAAAACTCACATTAATTATTGTTATAATAATATGCATATAATGTGATTGTATTAGAGTAAAAAACAGACGTGGTGTTAATATCTGTTTTACGGCCGTTAACGCTCTGCCTACCCCGTAAGGGATATAGGCGTGATTTATGTATGTATTTATGTATAAGAGTATTATGTGTGTTTGTTTGTTATGTTCTTCGTAGGATTATAAAAATGTGCATGATTTTTATTAATCTAGATTTAAGCACTTTTGTCATATTTACCATAAATATTATTTATAATTTTTATTTTATTATTTTTGTTTTGTGTTGTGGCTGCATATGACTATAGACTGTTCAAATTCTATCGATGAAATTATTTTTGCATCAAAGCGTGTGCCGTGTGTATGTGGTGCCGGCTTAGAATAGCATCACTGCATTTCTTTTCCATGGGTATCGTAAGAGGCGGCTAAAAGACTGTAGGTTTTACAATTTCACATATATTACAATTCCGGGCAATAAGTTGATAAACTGTCACTATAGTGATACACGATTTTACTGAAACTTTGTATAGTATGCTTACGAAAATTGGCATACCTGGCGATTGTTACCATATTTTTACGGCCGTTAGCGCTCTGCTTACCCCACATATGTGTATGTATGTGTCAATACGACCCGTTTGTTAGCGCCACCCTAAACCAACCCCTATTGTAAAATTCAGTTTGAAGCTTCAGTATAAGACTTTTTGTATAAGACAAAACAAAACAGCATTATTGTCAAAAAGTTGTTAACATTTAAGGCGATTCTGTACTTAAACTTCTTTTATAATGTTTGTTATTTCGTTAAAAACCAAGAAATCTAAGCCCCGACGCCGCGACTTAAATACCTAAGCTGATTTTCCTTTGTGAAAAGTTAACCCTTTCTCATTTCCAACTCGACGGTAAGTGAAAACGGTTAAACGCTCTTGTTTTGTTTAGCTCAAGACTATCATTTTGTTTTAAGGTAAAAGCCTCCGTTTGGGATAAGAATTCTCTTAACTTACCTTAAATAAACGCTGTCATTTTCCGTCAAATAGGTGTTGCCGAAAAGTTTAGGAGATATCTAAATTCTGTAATTTTTTGAAATCATTTTCGTCGTTACCTTATTTTGACAGACGCGTTTGATAAATCCTAATTTATCAAACGTGTAAAGGTAATGTCCTAACATTACATGATTCTGGTATCACCAACTCTTTTTTAAACATATTCTACGAAAAGAGACAGCCCTAAATTAAGTTAAGCTAAGATAACTTATTGCTTGAATTTCGGCCATTATCAATTTGTTTAAATGGATATATACATACATACATACATATATCACGCCTATAGTCCCTTGCGGGGTAGGCAGAGCATAAATGGCCGTGAAAAACAGCAATTTACGCCACGTCTGACAAAAGTTCGAGGGTCAATCAGATAACTGTGTATCACTATAGTGACAGGTTGTCAGCCCATCGCCTAGAATTGCAATACACACCCTCGAGTCCCTTAGTCGCTTCTTACGACACCCACGGGCAAGAAATGGGGTGATGCTATTCTAAGCCGGCATCACACGGCGAATAAATGCTTAAATGGATATATAAGATGTAATATGTAAGTTTTTGTTGCATTCTATTGTAATTGTTGTTTTTCTTTCTTGTAAATAAGCTAATAAATAATAATAAAATAAAAAAGCATTTCGCAGGTTGGACCATACTATATTGCTTTTAAAAATCTTTTTACAATAGGTTATATAATATAATCATAATAATTATAGTTTGCGTGGCATTACGCCCGCCTTTTGTAATATGTGTAATAAAGTATTTAAAAATAAATTTGACTAACTTTTTAAAACCGATATGTACCTAATTACTATATAACATTGAACGGTCTATTAGTTTGCAATCATGCGCCTTTGAAATTTAAATGTGATATAATTACTCAATCGTATTTGCAATTAAACGACTGGACTCTCTACTAGGTAGTAATCAACTGAATATTTCATGTTAAATTAGAATCTATTGGGTCAGGAAAAGCTTTTCTTGTGAAGTAGACAAACGTTTTTTTTATATTGCACTGCAGGTAGGATTGGAACCTGCAACTTTTGCTATCAGTAGTAGCAACGCCTCTACCGACACGGCAACCGCGGTTCAGCTATCCTTGGCAAAGTTATGCCAGTAACGCGTGGCATGGCTCCATCTACCGGGATAGTTTTGCAACTGGTTTAAAAATGTACAACAAGTTGAAGTGTTTTGAAATTAAGTACCTACTCAATGAAAGTAGTTATATGGTAGTTATAAAAAATAATAATAATAAAAAATAAATAAACAAATATCCTGGACAATTCACTCAGCCCATCTAGCCCCAAACTAAGCAAAGCTTGTACTAAGGGAGCTAGATAGCTGATATTAATAAATAAGACTTATATACTTTTCTTTTTGTAAATAAATACATATCATACATAGAAACACTCAGACTAAACAAAAATATCTGAAATGACTTAACAAATATTTGTGTCTTGTGGGGATCGAACCCACGACCTACGACGTAACAGGCAGTGAAACCTACCATCCGCTACGCGATCGGCCCAATCTGGCCCAGTCAATGAGTTTCTAATGTAATTAAATGCAAAAAGTAAGTAGGTACAATCATCAGCACCTCAAGTCTCATTAAATGGATTTACCAACATTAAAATGGTTCTCCATACAGTAACAAGGATCAGCCTTAGATCATCTGTGCCCTATGTTATCAAAGTACAGGCTACAAATCTACAGGGAAAATTCTTAGTCCATTGCTCCAAAATATGGTATTTTAATTTTACTATCTAACATCAAAATTAAATGTTGTCCATTATAAAACTAATTATCTAGAATACTTAAATAGCAAATTAATGTCAAATCAAATGTTCATTTCGCTGAATAGCTAGTTTCTGCATCAAAACAACCGCACGATCTTCATAATGCTGCACAATTTGCAGTCCTTTGAAAATTAGTTTCCGGAATAAACCGGTTTCAACCGGGAACCACTAAAAATTACCGCGGAATTAGACTCAGTCTGCCTGTTACCAGGAGGTGTATTTTTGAATCATTAGAAATTCGGCATTCGAAGTCTGCCACGAATTGTCTCATCGCAGTTCGTATCACACGTTCTATACAGTCCCTAATCCATTCACACATGATAATCACAAACCTATACTACACACGAGGAAGAAGAAGAAAATCATGGTGATCTCTCCGACTGATTTCAGCCATGGTGACCACTTTGACCCCTAATCAACTCGGCCCTGATCCGCCCGTAGTTTTTTTTTTAAATATTCCATGCACAGTGTGAGCACGTAAGTTTACGTTTAAATTAGTTAATACACGCATACTCATGACATGAACGAAATCCTAAAGTGTTATACAAGTGGTAAGACACTCGTTGCAGTCTTGCGCATACGACTTAGATATCAACCGATTCAAAAATACGCCTTAAGAGCTGCATACTGCAATTAGGCAATTTCACTGTCTTGCTAATGTGAGAGGTCTTTTAGATTTAAACCCCCATTAAGTTTAGTAGTTTCTAGTTCTAAATTACCATTTTTTGCTTCGTTCGTCGGGGTAAAAATGGGTTAAACTAGTAACTGCAGTTAAATTTGCTGTAAAATAAGAAATTGCTCTGCTAAGACTTTGCTATTTAAGTAAACGAAATCCAAATACGTTTTGGTGTAAATCTAGGGTACATCGCGTTATTTTGCAAAAAAAAACGTTTATTGCTAGCAATAAAGTGTTTCTGTCTGTCTGCCTGTCTCTCTGTCTGAAGCTGCATGAACACGTCATACAAACCAATGCTACAATAATGGTACAAACCTTTCGGACAAAATATGAAGTTTCCTGCCGTGTGGTTAACCTGGCCAGCCCCGACTAGTGCCTTTATTGTTATTTTCATATCCCGCCGTGATATATTAGGAAGAAAATTGTGTTAGACAATTTTCTTGTTTTAAAAATGACAAATCATGACGTCAAAGTGATTATTATTTATTACACTGAAAAAGTTTTTTTTAAATACGACACCGTTTACGCTTATAGCAGAGTATCGCTGGCTGGCCTAGTCATACAACAGAAATAGATTTAAATTTATAGTAAACTAGCTGTTACCCGCGGCTTCGCCCGCGTACTCATAGAGTTTTATTAATTAGTTGTGTATTCTAAACAGGGCGACAGCACACACAACACAGGTCATTACTTTCCGGTTTAGTGACTGCGTCTCTATTAAAATTACGTTTATGGGTCACTTATTTAACTCCTACGCGAATATTATAATACAAATATAGTAGTAATGGTTATGCCAAATTATATCAGCGATATAATTTGGCATAACCTGCATTATTACACAATGCAGCGCTACATCTAGCAATACTACTAAACTACCAATACACCTATATTTATGCCTAGCTATTACACTCAGCGCTCTATGTCGCCATAGAGTATAGCTACCTTATGAATATTGTGAATATTGCCTAGTGTTATATTGGTGGTTAATAAATAATAAGAAAGTATAGATTGCTATATAGCTTTAATTTTTTTTTAATATTCCTGCTGTTTTGAAATTTTTATTACATACAAACATGCTCCAAGAAGACATGAAAGAAAGGAGTGGGTATGTAATCAAGGATTTGAAAACCTATATTAGCTCCAAACCAAATTAACTTGGGGATGGATGTTCTTGGATTGGAATTATAATAATATGAATACGCAGTATAATGATTTTGCCTAGTCTTCAATTTTCAGGACTATGGTACCAAAAAAATTAAGTTTATTATGTGTCTTCGCAAGTATACGCAGGGCAAACTTACTGTGCTAAAAATGGTTATTATTATAGAAATGGACTTTCAAATCATGTTTAACTGTAGAAATTAACTTTACTACTGTGGTAAGAAGTATCTCAAGTACATACCCACATCACCCTTAAAGCCACATTCATATCCCAAAACTCATATTCAAGAGACATTCTCATAGTAGTGCTATACAGGGTGTAAGTGACAGCCCTTCGAATACTGATTGGGTGTATTCAAACCATGAAACTGAACAACCTGCCATAGATTAAATTCTTTTTTTCTATATCCCATACAAAATCACAATCAGCTCACTGCATTTACTATGGGAATATCAGTATTCAGAGGGCTGTCCCTTACATCCTGTATATACATCTTTTTTATGTGGTATGGATGTATTCTATGCTACACAATAATCAGTTTTCCGATGGGAAAAATATGTTTTTCCGAGATAAAAAGTAACCTATGACACTCACCAGCTTTTCATCTAACTGCTTTCCAAAAAAAAAATGCTTTACATCGCTGCATGATACTCATTTATGTATGTAGTATGGATGTATTCTATTGCTAAACATTAATCGGTTTTCCGAAGGGAAAAATATGTTTTTCCGGGATAAAAAATAACCTATGTCACTCACCAGCTTTTCATTTAGCTGCTCTCAAAAAAAAAAATGCTTTACATCGCTGCATGATACTCATCTATGTTCGTAGTATGGGTGTATTCTATTGCTAAACATTAATCGCTTTTCCGATGGGAAAAATATGTTTTTCCGGGATAAAAAGTAGCCTATGTCACTCTCCAGCCTCTCACCTAACCTAACTGCACACCTAAAAAACACTGCATGATATCGCTCTGTTGTAACGTGAAAGAAAGACAAACAAACAAACAAACAAACAAACAAACACACTTTCGCATTTATAATATTAGTATGGATAAGTTGCCCACCTGGCTCTGAAAACTGGCAGTCCTACAGATTCATTACGGCTGGTCCTATCCTAGATAATTAATACGACGTAATATGCATTAAGTAGAGCTTACAGTAGCAATCAAGTTGAAAGTTCGCTTTTTGAAAAATGGATACCTAATTTGGTAAACGCTTGTGGTGCAGAAAAGTCAGATTCATAGCGAAAACTTAAAACGGGCTGGTGATAAGAAACAACTTGTCTCAACGCCCGATGGCGTAGCGGATAGTACCCCTGCCTGCTACGCCGACGGTCGTGGGTTCGATCCGCACAACTCACAAATGTCTGTTATCATTTTCAGATGTTTGTGTTTAGTCTGGGTGTTTCTATGTATTTATTTACAAAAAAGTATTTAAGTAGGTATTAAATGGTATCATTATCAGCTATCTAGTTTCCCATTGTACAAGCTTTGCTTAATTTGGGACTAGATGGCGCTGTGTGAACTGTCCAGGATATTTGTTAATATTTATTATTATTAGGAATATAGATCGAAATACGAAAATTTGGACCTTCCATACAAAATTACCAATTAGATGATTTGAGTTAACATAGAAATTGAAAATATTTTTCTCAAACTGCAACCAATTTTCCTTAGGGAAAGTTGTTCCTTATTACCAGCCTGTCTTAAGATTTTGCTATCGGTCACTAGTAAAAATGTACCCTATACAAACTACTATAACAGGCACAACAGTCCACTGCTGGACATGCCCTTCCCCCATTCTAAGAGAGTATTAGCCATACCATACTAACCACGCTTTGCAGGCGGATTGGCGAGCGCAATGCAAGGTGTTATATTCACAGAGAACGCTGTTGCCCATTCCCTGGATACATCCCTTAGTCAATTTTTACGACACCTACGGGTAGATATGGAGTGATGCTATTCTAAACCGGCAACACCCGGCAACCCTATAAATACAAATAAAAGAAATAAAAATAAATTAAAACATTATATTAAGAGGCCGTACATAGTTTTGAGTAATTTTGTCTTGTTTATTCAATTCTGTAGGACCTCGTTTAAAAAAACAGAATAAGTAACAATGTGTTATGATATGTTTTATTGAAGATTAATTCAATATCTAAAAATTGGCCCTGACAAATTATTGATTTTGATTGTTCAGTTTGTTTAATAGTTAATAACCTGAGACGTGTTTTAATTGTTTTCGATGCGTGACGTTCGTATCATTATTGTTTACATGAATTTTAAAATATGGAGTGGTTTATAAAGTATACAGCAATAAAGACATTGAAAAGTGCTAAAAATTGGCCGAGGAGTTTTTAGTAATTTAATTCAAAAATTCAAAGAACAACTGCAGTAAAATGGCCCTACTTTGAAGAAATTTTAAACGTATACAGCGTCGGATATCTAGTACAATACAACACGTTTTTAAAAAAATCAATTTACACATTGAAAAATAGATTCATGCTAACACATTCGCTATAAAAAAAATTGCAAATATGTATTTTATGAAATTTATCGAATATTTTAAAGTTCTCCGGAATTATCAATTATATACGGGAAACGCAAATGCTGTTTCGGCAGACCGCGCGCCGCGCTCTTGGGAGAAGGACGTGTATCCTGCTGCGTCACACTCACGCACACATACAAAATTTTGAATGTGTGTCGATCGCGCGCGTAGAGGACAGTAGATCATGCGTCACAGGCGGAATTATAGTGCGACCGATACTTTTTGATCCTGTAAGTATTTTTTTCAGTGCGGTATTAATTTATGATTGATTAAATTAATTGAACTAGATATTGTGATTTTACTTCCTATTAGAGTATAAATAACTTGAAATTTCGGGATTTTGCAAATAAATGGCCATTTTAATGGACTATAATGATACATTACAGATTTAACTATCCACACTATCCACACTAATATTATAAATGCGAAAGTAACTCGGTCTGTCTGTCTGTCTGCTACGCTTTCACGGCCAAACCGCTGAAATGATCTTCATGAAACTTGGCACAGAGATTGCTAGCATACCGAGAACGGACATAGGCTATTTATTATCACCATTCGAGGGTCTGGAGTATAGATGTAGACCACCAGGTGTACCATCAGGAGCCAAGCTAAACTATTAGAGATACAGGCATGGTCCTAAAACAAAAGTTGTTCAGTATGATGGGCCGCTTCTTTTTACAAGAACATTTGAGGATCTGGACTGGAGTACCTTATGTAGACCACCAGGTCTACCATCAGGAGGCCACCTAAACTATTGGAGATACAGAAATGGTTCCAAAACAAAAGTTGTTCAGTATGATGGGAATAAGTTGAGAAAGGACATTGCCTACTTTTACCGAGGATTTTTTATCATTACTGAAAAATACCGCTGTGCCGCCGCCGTTTGCATCGTATGCACTACCTTCATTGTAATTAGGCATATCTACTTAGGTGATACGTTACCATGTTCTGAACTGAAAAGTATCATCCACATAACACGTTAAGTCGGGGATCACATTTGACGTCCGATGCGGCGTATTTTGTAAGTGTAAGGGAGTAAAATAGAAATTCGCGATTTCCTTTCGTCTGACATACGCATGCGTTATGGATATGTATTGAAAATACACAGCAACTAAATAAATAATGCCCGGTCTTATGACCGCGGCCGCGCGCACCGGCCGATCCGGCGCGGCGCGGCGCGCGCGCTTTGGCGGCGATGCGGGGCGGAGGGGGAGGGCGCGACAGGGTGCGGCTACCCAAACGGGCATACACGTGAGGGCAGACTCACGAGTGTCAAACCCACAAAATCTTTGTTTTCGCAAAATACAGAAAAACAAAAAATGTGGTATATAAAAATGTATTACAGTAACTTAAAATACCTTTTTATCTGTCTTATCTACTTATGCTGACCATTTTAGTGTTCTCAAATCGGCACCCCTGGAGTAAGTACTCTGTTATCTACTGACTTTTATATTCAATTTTTATAAATATTGGTCTCTCAGGCCGGATAGCAAATCTTGAATTGTCCCTTTAACAACAGAAGCAAGCAAGTTATCTCTAAACAGTAGAGATAACAACTGTTCTAATATCACTGTCACACTTACTATGAATACACATAGGTACCTACTTTAGAACTTCTGCCAAAAAAAACTATCTAACGCGGACGAAGTCGCGGGTAAAAGCTAGTAGGCAATAAATATAAATTCGGCGCTGTTAAGCGAAAAAAAGATGCTGGTACATGGGCACACCCCTGAATAGTAGTCGGTAATTAATTAGTTTCGATAACATTCCACAAATCCCAAAATTCTTAGTAGGTACGCAATAATTTTAAACTTTTTCATACAATTGCCACAAAAACTATAAATAGGATCAAAACTGATTGATCGAACTATACGCTGCCGTCCGCCGCTGGGTCTGCATATCGCCGCCGCTCGGCTGCACGATGACGCGTTCTAATGCTAATTACCTACTTTCGCCCAGCGCAATTTCATGTACGGCCTCTTAAATCCATTAGGTTTTATCGGTGTTTGAATGTATTTTATAACTTCTGTGTTACCTAACACTTAAGTTTAACCTATAAATTCAATTTATACAATCCATAAAATAGCCATTTTGTAAAATCGCAGGCAAATACATTTTTGATAAGGTGTTCAGTTATAGCTCAATCTTGTGGATAAAAAACTACCTTATGAGATGTAGGTAAGTAGGTACTTTACTTTTCAATCTTACCTTAAAGTTGTATACAAGGAGTAACAACAAGCATAATAAATTGAAAACGCGACTGATTTCCGAGACAAAGCCTAGCTTATAGCTCGGGATAATGTAAGAACTCTTCCGATACAATTCCCATTCGAATCTGTTCAGTGGTTAACGAGTTGCAGCACTTTAAAGAATCGCACATAATATACATACATACAAATATATATGTACTCTTAAAACATAAATAGTGTCTAGTGTCTTTCTATATTGTCAGCTTGATAAGTGTTTATCTTGTGTGCATTAAATAGTTAATAAATAAATAAACATTACACTCCATTTTTGGTTGGGCAGTCGTGTTAAAAGGGTCAAGCCGAAAGGAAGTATAGGCACTCGTGAAACATAACAGCTTTTCGCATTGAACATGAAACAAAATATTTAAAAAATGGAGTGTTATAGTGTATTAACCAGTTGATCGGCAATTTCTTATGTAAGTAGGTTATTATATTTTTTTACATCTACTCATGTTCCATGGGGAAATTCGTTCAGTTTCATGAGTTTCTTGACTTTCGGCTTGTAATAACCTTTTTGATACTTCTGCTAAGGTATTAAGAGACTAAGGGACTAAGGGACCAAGGGACTAAGGGACCAAGGGACTAAGTGACTAAGGGACTAAGTGGGTAAGTGGCTAAGGGACTAAGGGACTAAGGGACTCAGGGACTGAGGGACAAAGGGACAAAGGGACTAATGGACTAAGGGACTAAAGGACTAATGGACAAAGGGACAAAGGGACTAAGGGACTAAGGGACTAAGGTACTTAGGGACTTAGGTACTAAGTTACTAAGGATCTAAGGGACTAAGAGACTAAAGGACTCAATGATAGTCAGACGTGGCGTTAATGACTGTGTCATACGGCCATTTACACTCTGCCCACCCCGCGAGGGAAATACGCGTGTTGTATGCATGTATTTCCTCTTCTGCAGTGAAACAGAATTCTAATTAAAAATATTATACACTGCGCTAGTCATATCCTTTGTGAAACGAAACATGTTTAGTTCACTCATTTTGAATTTGGAACATCATAAAGAGAAACCGTTATCAAATTATGTATGATCCAGTTGTAGCACATTTTCAGTCTTTATTAGGCTAATTTGGTTCTGTTTAGTTGCATTATACATACATATATCACGCCTATGTCCATTGCGGGGCAGGCTGAGCGCAAACGGCCGTAAAAACGAACATTTACGCCATGTCTAGCTAACATCCGAGGGTCACTCAGAAAATGGTGTTTCGCCATAGTTACAGGTCGTCAGCCTTAGTCGCCTCTTACAACACCCGAGGGAAAGAAATGGAGTGATGCTATTCTAAGCCGACGTCACACGGCATTTGAATTATACTTATTATAATAATTCGTAGGTTGTTAATAAGAACAAGAAAAGGAAAACGTGCTAAAACATTTACTTTATTCGAAAGAATTAATGCTTTTTTAAGTAATTTGCTGAAAATTTTAAGCAAATATAGGCCTCATCATCTATTTCCTGGCCTTATCCCAGTAGATTCATTCAACATCCTTCAACCGAAAAACGTTTATTGCATAAAATTACAACCCGTGGAGGCCATCTCAAGTGTTTCACAAGCAAGCAATACGCAAAAGAAGTTTCAACATATCCGCAAGATGGCGCTACGTGACAGATTGGCAAATAACAATGGGCCTGAAACGCGGTATCGAAGTGTTTCATCGCGCAAGGCAATATATATAAAACAACTTCCATTTCTAACCAGGTGGCCCAGTCAGTCCCCTGGCCACAACACCCGGCCAGGCAGGGTAGCTACTCTTTTCCCGACTCCACCTGGAACCCATCATTCTGCCTATTGGCATTACTCCTGGCACCGCCATAGACCGTTTTTATGCCTCGTGCTTAAGACTTACATTGGCAGTTTGAGGGTCTAACTGTTCGTGAGCTTGACTGTACAAGCTATGCTTAGTTTAGGGCTAGATGGCGCTGTGTGAAATGTCCAGGATATTTAAATTAGGCTGGTCATTTAGAAAGGCTAACCAGGCACGTGATGTTGCACTATTATCGCAAATTCATATGTTTTCAATTTGCATTTAAAACTGGCATTTATCGCTGATTTGAATGCAATTATCCAATGTGTGCACAGATACATATCTATTTTATGTATGTTACTTGAAAATGTTTTTTGATTGAATGAACCGAAGTATACACTCTATGAGGTTAAAGGGCCGGTGTACCGAAAACTTTGCAGGCATGATCAGACCATGAAACTGAACAACTTACTATAGAGCCTATGTTGGGAAACGATACTTTTTTCTAGTTTCTATAAAAGCGTCACCCAGCTGATCGTTTTTTTTTGTTTCCTAACATAGCCTCCATAGAAAAAGTTGTTTAGTTTCGTAGTCTGACCATGCTTGAAAAGATTTCGGTACACCGTCCCTAGCACCCTGTATAAGTTATCATTAAATTCAGTGCAAATATTTTTAAAGTGAGTGCTACTCGTACAACTGAACAACTTTTTCGAATAAAAATAGGTCGACACATGTAAAAATTGGCACTTTGTATGAGAGTTCCTATGTCACTTTGTATGAGAAGTTAATTTTTTTCATATTTCTACCAATGTTTATTGTGAAAAATTGTTCAGTTACACGAGTAGAACTCCTCCTTAAAATATTTGTTTGAAATTAAATAGGACCTTATATAATTTAGCCACTGTACAATCCAGAAACATAATAAATTATTTTTGTTTATGAAATAAAATATCACAATCATTGTCAGCTCAAGGAATGTGAACAATTATATAACAACACAATATTTTGTAACACCGTTTGTTGTCGACGTGAGATCTGTTTTTGACATCTCATTATATTAAACAAACAAACAATAAAGAATAAATTCATAATCTTTACTTGTATTGGATCATAATAGTATCAGATTGTACTGAGAAATGTGTATCTGTGATTAATATGAAAATATAAATCATTGATTGTACCTACTTAGTTCAGGTAGTTTTTGATGTCGGCTTAGAATAGCATCACCCTATTTTCTCGCGTGGGTATCGTAAGTGGCGACTAAAGGATTTGAGGGTTACATGTGTATTGCAATTTTAGACAAAGGGCTGTTAACCTGTCACTATGGTGATACACAATTTTTAGAATTAACCTCAATTGTTTGTGAAACGTGGCATTACTGTTCGTTAATACGACCAATTACGCGCTGCCTGCCCCGCAAAAAATATAGCGTGTTAAATGAATGGAGGTTTGGATTTGACTACACAGGCAATTAACAGTGATCTGTATTTTAATTAGACTAAGGTTATTCCATTAAGACATATTTGACAGCTGTCAGATTCGTGCTAATACTAGCAAAGGGTCCACTTTTCTTTGATACTATCTCTTTTAGTATGGACTAAAAGAGATATTAGCACGAATCTGACAGCTGTCAAATATGGCTTATTGGGATGGCCTTATTTTAAAGTAAAGTCGGTTTCGTCTGACACAATCCACAGGCGCTTTATAAAGGTAAGCAATTAAATAAATGATAACATGTTGTAAATGTTTATTGTCTACAGATCACAAACCATCTCTGTCAAGATGCTGTGCTTGGCAACACTTTATTTCACACTCGGCTTTGCAAATGCCGCCTACAAAGTGCACCAGGTTTCCTGTGGAGGAATGATTTTCAACCACGTTTACTATGACAAGGAACAGGTCAATTGCAACCTAGGAAGACCCTACAACCTCATGTACCACAAGTTTTCTAACACGATTTACTTTAGTCATACAATACTAAATGAAACGGAAGTAGATTTTGCGATCATGTCTTGCCATTTGGATAAAAAACAATGTGCCAATATCAATGGTGTACCAGGAGGTTACGCTTTAGCTTACGATATGGGCAACGATGATATTTTCATGGGGGGACATAATGGAATATACAAATACAACTTTCTGACGAAGAAGGCTGATTATTTCTCGGAACGTGGAAAATCTATTTGGGCTTTGTTCGTCAGAAGAAATTTCTATTACATTGAGTATCCAACACAAAAACTTTTCGTATATAAAGAGGATACATTTGTCCCTGTAGCAGAAGCAATGTACATTGAAATAGATCAATTTTTCGTTTCGAGATTCGGTGAAATATATTTTGCAAACAAAACAGCACTGTTCAAAGTGACTAAAACAACAAGAGAAGTTATTGTACTTAATGATGTTTTGGTTATAAGACAGATAGCTGAAGATAACTACGGTGATGTATATTTTTGTGCAAACGATGGTATATATATTGAACAAAAACCAGCTCCTAGCTTGAAGAAACTAGCAGATATAGACCAAGCTTTTGGGTTGGCATTCGACCAACATGATCACGTAATATATTCAGATAAAGACTGTATATTCAGATTGATTCCAAGCAAACATAGTGACATTTGTTACGACGCGTTAAAAACCAATGCTGAACATGAGGAAAAGAAGAAATTGTACATAAATCAGTGAAATTATAATTTATGAAAATCTTGAAAAACCGATGAATAATAAGCAAATTTTTACCCTCGCCAACCGGTTTAATCAGAGCTGAACACTCAGTGTAATATTTTCTTAACAACAATACAAAACAACGGCATTTAAAAGCTATTTAGATATGATTCAAATGCATAGTATGGGTTAGTTATTCTTGACGCTCCTAAAACAGTTTAAATATCAATATGACATCATAATGATCAACTACAATAGCTGTTATACTTCAGATTGTAAACTAACATTTCTTAAGATGAGTAAACAAATTGAATCATACAACAATCGGTACACTGTAATTTGTTCATTTCCTTTCCTAAAGTAGATGAAACATCATGTTAAAATTCAACTTTATATTTTGTAAGTAGCAACTAGTGATAAACAGGAATATACACACTCGTAAAAAAAGTAAGTGGTACACCAAATATCATTGAAGTTATTAAGTATGTGTGTGATTAAAACAACTTGGTGAAAACTTAATCACGCAACGACACATTGGTTTCAAATCTTACAAATAATATTTTTGTTACCTAGGTAAAATCAAGATGCAGAAACTACTGTACGCTTTCATAAACATGATTACAGTAGTCTATAGCATTGTAATAAACAAAACATGCAATAAAACAAAAGTAGCAGATAAATGGTATGAGAAATAGATACTATGGGGTAATATTAGTCGGCCTTATAACCTCAACGTACATAAAAGAACGAATACCCTTTTCTTCAGCTATGCTTTGCCTGAAACATATTCTGAAGCTGATTTTCAACTAGCTTATTACCATATTGATAGCAGAAACTATGATACTATTGCGGGTATCAAAGGAGGATGTGCTATTGCAATAGATCAATTTAATGATATCGTATATTTGGGAGGCAGTGATGGAATATTCAGATACAAAATGACGACCAGAATTGCTGACACGTACAAGGAAAAAGGGAAAAACATATGGTCATTATTGTATAAAATAAATTTATTTTATATCAGCTATCCAAATCAGAGGTTGTACATAGAAAATAACGGAATATTTTCAGTGGTGAAAGAATTTGAAGATTTCGAAGTGGACAATTTCTTTGTGACAAGTAACAATGAAATATTCTTTGCAAACAAAAGTGGATTTTTTAGATATGATAATAACAAATTAAAACCTGTATTGGTGAACGAATTTATAACTATAAGACAAATAGTAGAGGACAATGAAAAGAACATGTATATTTCAACAAACGCTGGGGTGTTCACTAATACTGCTTTTGTGGGACTTAAAAAGATCATACAACAGAGAAATATATATGGAATAGCATTCGATAGAGATAACAATTTAGTGTATTCTGATGATGGTAACATAATAAAGTTACTACCTAGTAATTCAGGTTGTTCAAAGGAAGAAAAAGAGTATTAGTAGATTAAGTGATTAAAAGAAATGGTCGTCTTTACTTATCTTGTTTTTATCATAGAATTAACACATTTTTTGCAGAGAAACTAAATAACTATAATCTTAATTAACAAGATGTAAAAGCAGCAAAAAATATTTGTTGGGGTAAGCGAGCTTACGGAGCAAAATAATTTCTTGAAATATTTTAATATTTTTTAACATCTTAAGTGATGCATCAATATAACACTGAAAATTTAATATAACCTATTTTAATACACAAACCAAATAGTATTTTAAATTCAGTGCAAATATACCTATGTTCAACACATAAAATTGAACAACATTTCTTTGTAACTTTTTTTTCGAAATATAAAAAATAGAAAAATTGGACCTTCCATACAAAGTGATATAATTATATGTTTTACACATTTTTAATGGGAGGTTTCTGTTTTTATCATCCTTCGACAAAACGTTGCAAAGCACACTTGTTTCGTTTCACGAGTAGAAAACGCGCTGTAAATAATTGTGCTGAATTTAAAATGACCTCATACATAAATCCTAGACAATTCTGACCCCTTCATCTAGCCCCAAACTAAGCAAAGTACTATGGGAACTATATAGCTGATATAAATAATTATATACTTTTTTTTGTAAATAAATACCCTATCGTTATTATACACAGAAATGCCCAGACTTAAGGCACACCTCGGACACTGGCGCTCAAATGTATGAAACAAACGCGTTGCTACGCATACAGTCTAAGCTCGCGTAGGTGAACGCGGACCATGCTTGTGTGTGTGAGACAACATGTCAGGGTTGCCGCCATTTTGCGTTCGCGAATCGGGAATGCAATGTGCGGCAGTATGAAATGACCTTCGTTCATGCATCCTTGCTAGCCGGTGTCTGAGCGTCCTCCGAGCGCGGGTGGGCGGCGCTTGTAGGGGGAGGCAGGGAGTGACCATACTGTACGCTAGTACTATTAATTATACTGTGCTTAAGGCGAGTGTACCCGTGAACGGCCTCGACAGTGGCGCCACTTAACAAAAAACATATTTTCTCTTTGTACAAATGAGCTATCAGAACATCCGTTGCCCAAGTTTTTAGTAGTATCTTTAAGTAAAATTAGAACCTGAAAATGAAATATTCGCTGTAATTAAAGTTATGGCAATTTATACCAAAAGTGGCCGTATTAAGGTACTTTTTTCTATAACTATAATTGCAGCGGATATTTCATTGAGTTTGCAGGTGCTAATTTTACTTAAGGATAATACTAAAAACTTTGGCAACGGATACTATGATAGCTTGTTTGTATAAAGAGAAAACTTTCTCGGGCTAGTAAAATTATACATGTCCTGTCATCTGCAGCACAAAGTAAGTAATTGGCGGCTGCGCGCCGAATACAGAGAGCTCACTTCAAGCAAACGTCACGAAACTGTCCACAATTTGACACGCCGCCGTTTACAAGGAAATCCAAACCAATCCAAACACACTTGTAGTCGAGTGTCAACCGCGTTTGGTGCGGACGTGCAAATTGACTTCACAGAAATATATAAATAGGTTTATTAGTAGTAGTATACGATGTGATTTGTACAATGTTACTATAATACCTATTTTGTACCAACTTAAATAAAAACTTGCTTTCATAAAAGAACAAACAAGATTAATAACTATAATCAGTAATTTTTTTTAAAATGTGATTTGAGTTTTTCATTATTGATGCACATATCACGTATATTATCCCTTGCGGGGTAGGCAGAGCGCAAACGGTTGCAAAATCGGATATTTACGCCACGTCTGACATATGTTTGAGGGTCATTCGGAAAATTGTGTATCGCCATAGTGACAGGTTGTCAGCCCATCGCCTAAAATTGCAATACACACCCTTAAGTCCCTTAGTTGCCTTTTACGACTTCCACGGGAAAGAAATGGGGTGATGCTCAGTCTCAACAGCCCTAGAGCAGATATCTACCTACTCGTCATTCCCCATTTCACGTTTACTACCTACATAATTGTGCTATGTAGGTAGCATACGTAATGTAAGTAGGTACCTAAACATACAGGGAGTAACAGAAAGGTTATATCAAGCCGAAAGGAAGTCAAAGTGGGGAAATGGGGAAAGCTGTTCTTTTTCATGAGCACCTTTCGACTTGATATAGCCTTTCTGTTACTCCCTGTATGTTTAGGTACCTACTCCATTGAATAAAATCGGTAAGAAAACTGTGGCAGCCCTTACCGAAACCGGAAATAGTCGAAAAAAGGGCCGAGTGATCCTTCTGTACATTCTCTATTTTGTGTCTGCAGTTATTCACGATCTCAACCTGAAATCCTGCCGAGTGCACAACGGATTTAGAATTCAAAGCAACAGGCTGCAGCCTCCAGACACGGCGGCAAATCTTCAACCCACGCCGCCTGATAATCTACCCGATATAAAGATATAAAGATATTTATTTGCCAGAATACAGTTTTAGGATCTTAGATTATATTATAACATAGTTCAGTGTATTCAGCCTGCAAGCAGGCATGCAAATTTGACTCAATTGTGTACAATAATTTAATTTTAGAATTTAAGTTACAATGTCACTAAGTATAAAATAAAAATGGAAATTAATCTTAATTTGTCAAAGAGATAAAGATTTTCTTGGTTTAGGAAAAAGAATTGAAAAATTCTCTATAATATTATACAGAGCAACTTTACAGGTTAATTCTAACCACGAACTTAAGGGCGCGTTCTTCGGGAGCTTTAGGTATTTTACGCGCCAAGGCGACCCGCCTCTGCTTTACGCGCGGGCCGTTTTGAATTGAACTCCGCTGACCTTACGCGGCGGGCGATAACGCCACAGTATAAAATTATGCAGTAGGCAAACCAAGTTGGTCATTGTGTTGGTTAGTTAGTTATTATGTGTGTTAGGATATTGGAAGGACAGTTAAGTAAACTAATTTGAATATAACCCAATGAACCACGATAACCCGATGAACCTAGCGAACCGATGAACTCTGGCGACTCGATGAACAATAACGACCCGATGAACTCTGGCCACATGATGAACCCTAACGACACGATGAACCCAACAACCCGATGAACCTAGCGAACCGTTGAACTCTGGCCACATGATGAACCCTAAGGACAAGATGAACCCAACGACCCAATGAACCACGATAACCCGATGAACCTAGCGAACCGATGAACTCTGGCGACTCGATGAACAATAACTACCCGATGAACTCTGGCCACATGATGAACCCTAACGACACGATGAACCCAACAACCCGATGAACCTAGCGAACCGTTGAACTCTGGCCACATGATGAACCCTAACGACAAGATGAACCCAACGACCCAATGAACCACGATAACCCGATGAACCTAGCAAACCGATGAACTCTGGCGACTCGATGAACAATAACGACCCGATGAACTTTGGCCACATGATGAACCCTAACGACACGATGAACCCTAAGGACTCGATGAACCCTAAGGACTCGATGAACCCAACAACCCGATGAACCTAGCGAACCGTTGAACTCTGGCCACATGATGAACCCTAACGACAAGATGAACCCAACGACCCAATAAACCACGATAACCCGATGAACCTAGCGAACCGATGAACTCTGGCGACTCAATGAACAATAACGACCCGTTGAACTCTGGCCACATGATGATCCCTAACGACAAGATGAACCCAACGACCCTATGAACCATGATAACCCGATGAACCACGATAACCCGATGAACCTAGCGAACCGATGAACTCTGGCGACTCGATGAACAATAACGACCCGATGAACCATGATGAACCCTAACGATATGATGAACCCTAAGGACTCGATGAACCCAGCAACCCGATGAACCTAGCGAACCGTTGAACTCTGGCCACATGATGAACCCTAACGACAAGATGAACCCAACGACCTTATGAACCAAGATAACCCGATGAACCATGATAAGCCGATGAAGCTAGTGAACCGATGAACTCTGGACACATGATGAACCCTAACGAAAAGATGAACCTAACGACCAGATGAACCATGATAACCCGATGAACCATGATAAGCCGATGAAGCTAGTGAACCGATGAACTCTGGCCACATGATGAATCTTAACGACAAGATGAACCCAACGACCCTATGAACCATAATAACCCGATGAAAAATAATACCGTGTGATGCCGGTTTAGAATAGCATCACCCCATTTCCTACCCATGGGTGTCATAAGAGGCGACTAAGGGACTCGAGGGTTAGATGTGTATTGCAATTTTAGGCGATGGGCTGACAACCTGTCACTATAGTGATATACAGTTATCTGATTGACCCACAAACTTTTGTCAGAAGTGGTGTTAATATCCGTTTTACGGCCGTTAATGCTCTGCCTACCCCGTAAGGGATATAGGCGTGATTTATGTATGTATGTATGTATGAAAAATAATAACCCGATGAACCATGATGACCCGACCAACCTAGCAAGCCGATGAACTCTGGCCACATGATGAACCTTAACGACAAGATGAACCCAACGACCCTATGAACCATCATAACCCGATGAACCATAATAACCTAATAAACATAATAATTAAGTCCTGAAAACTATACTCTGACATGTGCTGTCGGCCGTCGGCCGCTGCCTTCGGAATTACATCTGCCGCGGCGGCCGACGGCCGACTGCCGACGGCCGATAGCCGCGGCATGTGCCATCGGCCGTCGGAAAAGGTGGTTCGGAACAGCACCTTAAGCCGGCATCACACGGCTAACGGTATACATACACATATCACGCCTATAGTCCCTTGCGGGGTAGGCAGAGCGTAAACAGCCGCAAAAAAACGGACATTTACGCCACGTCTGACAAATACTTGAGGGTCATTCGGAAAATTGTGTATCGCCATAGTGACAGGTTGTCAGCCCATCGCCTAAAATTGCAATATACACCCTCGAATCCCTTAGTCGCCTCACACGACTCCCACGGGAAAGAAATGGAGTGATGCTATTCTAAGCCGGCATCACACGGCAAACGGTATTATTGCATAAAACTAAATAGTAAAGCCGCCTTCTATGCGGACGTCACAGATACCTAGTGTACCAAAACAGTCTGATCCATCATTAGGAGATTATGATGAATCAAACGGAACGTGTTATAGCTATCGCGTATGAGGTGACGACGACTTTTCTCAAAATCGAGTCCTTCGTCCAGACTATCTGGGCCCGAAGTCTACTAAATGAAAATCGTATAAATCGTTTACCAATGTAGTCTCAATGGCATGGATTCAGTCGTTTCGTATTCTGTTAAAACTTTGACTGTCAGTAGCACATCAATGAACTACAATTCAAAAGTCATTGTCATTTTTGGTATTCTACTATATAATGACGAATCGATGGTAGATGAAATTCGTAGTCTACTAATTTTTTGACGTTTCTCTCAATGATATCCAAGCCGTCAAACGACCACTGAGCAGTCACTGCTTTTTTCACAAAGGATTCACAGTGAAATAGGTGCATGCGTGTTTTTTTTCACGTTTTTGCTGTTATCGGGCAATTATTATAGAATGAGACCATTCGTGTCGTATTTGCTCCGATGGAGAGTATTGGTTTTGGCTGATCTACAGTCCACGGCCGGCAGCTCTTGAGGGTCATACAGTGTCGCCGACTGCGTGTGTTGGCCCGAAAAATAGTAGACCTAATACAAGACGTTTCCGATATGGAGTTTGTGAAGACGTACTGCCTTGATAAGAGGTCAGTTATCTGTCTTATCCAAAATATAAGAGCCAATATAGGTACTCCGACCAAAGAGAGCAGATGGAATCTCTGGGAGGACAAAGTTCATTACATAATATCTGCTTGACACCGAGGCCTGATCACCACGAAGAAAGATATATAAATAGAAAGGGTTACCAAACCCTCCACAATGTTTCAATTGTAAGTACTAGTATTTTCCTAGATAATCTAGTTGATAATTTATTGGATATAAACAGTTGTATATTATTTATTTTAGTTATGTGATGCAGACCTCAACATATTGTGTGTAGATGCTAGCTACCCTGGGTCAGCACATGATTCATTGGAGTGGCAGAGCCATCCATTGAACCTACACCAGAAGAAATATCAGACAGTGGCGAACAAGTGTTTTTTCTGGGTAAAAAATTGGCTTGTTCATAATTTATTGGACATTAACATTTGTGTATTAATAAATAAAAAATATGTTAGAAAACAAAATATTTTTTAATAAATAAAATGATCAATGCATGTGTAAATCTTTTCAGGTGCTTGCTAGCTGCACATGCATTGTACTACAGTCCCATAACTGCAGGTAAAATAGTGAATGTCTGTTGTATTCAACATAATATAACTAATAAAAGAAGGTTGCCCATCGCTGCATTAACAGCTGCCGAAGTCCTCGAGGAACATGAACATCAACTACAGGTAAACAATCTCAGCTATCGCTATCGACTTTCTGTAAAGATTAAGAAATAATTTTGATTTATTTTTTAGGTAACTCATGAGTTACGAGTGACTTCTGATAATCTAATCGATTTGTGGAACTGGCGCATAACTTGGACCTGCAGAGGGGCAGAGCACTCCAAGCCTAGAAGCATCAAGAAGATACTGGCCTGGCATCCCGCACAATAGTGGAGCCTTTTACGAATCAGAGAGATCACATACTTACTTACCTAGCTACAAAAAATATAACAGCATTTTCAAATAAATATTTATTTTAAATTTTACTTCTGTTTCATACAAATATTTCATTTAATTAAATGTTATATATCTCCTGGATACATGTTTTCATTCTATTTCTTCTTTTTTTCTTTGCTTCTTCTTCTTCCTTTCTATTTTCGTTTTTTGATACACTCTTGGTTATTCTATTTAATATATTATATTAAACAATTTTTTCCAACTTAATTAGATTCTCCACTTCTTCTAGGAATTGCTGTCTGAAAAATAAATGACTGGTTAATAATAATGTAGTCTTCGTCAGTCATCACTACTAATTACAAAAGAATTAATTGAATAGATACTGCCATAAGAATAGGCTCTTGTTTATAGGTGGGAAATTAAAAAATACCTTGCGATTCCTTGGTCTAATATTTCAATCTCAACGTCGTCATCCAAGACATGTATAGGGTCTTCCATTGATTTCCTGAAGCAGAAGGATTTAGTTATTTTGGTATAAAAATTTAATAGATGAATGAAAATATATAGATAATATATACATTTAGTCAAAAAGATTTATAGATCCTGAAGCAGAAGGTTTAGTTATTTTGGTATAAAAATTGAATAGATGAATGAAAATATATAGATGTAAACATTTAGTCAAAAAGATTCATAGTAGTAAACAAAACTAGGCTTGCGAAACTATTGAAGAAAAATTAATTTATCTCAAAAAAGATAGTTGTGTCGTTACTAACCAACTTCCCCTTCTCTCTCTCTGTTTTCGTGTGGGACACTGAGTCGTCCAAAATCCCCTTAAAAATCCTCCAATGAAAAGGAAAGCACTTTTATTTTATAAATAAGATCTTTACACTTTTACAAACAACAATAACATGGTTTAAACCTGTCAAATTGACAGCCATTTTTTTTTTTGGCAAAGCGTTCGCTCCATTCTGCCGGTTTACACTGAGCCAGTAGCAAAAAAGAGTGAATAATTGAATGAACAACATTAGATCTGTAAAATGAGTCTTAACCATAGAGAATGATGACACTATTCCGACGACAAGCGTTTGCGATTCCATTACGAATGTGTTTGAAGTTTAGCAGAATACCAAATTTTGACAAAATGGCAATAAAGTCGTCATGGACTGGCGATGGTCGATGTTTTAGAGAAAAATAGTAGACTTGGGGCCCTGGCCCCAAGAACTTTTCAGCAAAAGTCTTTTATAAAGGACTATGGGTGACCGGAGTTTTGAATTTTGTTGAACTTCATGTGTTTGGCCCTGGATGGCGTAATTTCAGTAGATAGATTTAAGTATAAAATTATTATTATTTTGTAATAAGATGTAATAATAATCAATAATTTCGACATCTGGTGGGATTTCAATATTTCTTTGCTACATATAATACAACACATTCCACTGCACTCACCAACCCGCCTACCAAGCGTGCGGTGAGCGTGGAAAACACCCTCTAATACCAGGAGGCCCATGTCCAGCAGTGGACCGTTGTAGTTGTTGATGTTGTTAATATCCAAATATTACAAGACCCTTTTTAAAAAGTTAGAATATCTAGTAGCCGGCCTTACTTTTTATTCCCGTTGTTATACTGCATTAATTATACTGTGGCACTAAATGGTGACAAATAAATCGAAAAATCAAATCACGTCGCACGTCGAGCAGAGCACCAGCACAGGTCCAGCCTCCGTAAGCGCCACCGCGCGACTGATGAAGCCCGCGGAGCCGCGCCCCTCGCCTTTTTGTAGGTATTTAGACATCATAATTCATAAAGTAGCACTACAACATTGAACTTGCCGATTTTTACTAGATAATTGATTTATCTAAAGAGTAGTATAAAAATTATCTCAATAAGATTAATATTTTAAGTATAATATCGTAATGAAATTTTGAATAGAGGCAACTTTGGCATTTTATTCTATCGAGCGAATTTCATCTGATTGTGTAGTTGAGATCGAATTTTTATCTGTTAGATCCTCAACTGCAATATATATATTTTTTTAAATTTTATGACTCTTTTCTATTGAGTAATATCGTTTTGAAAAACGGCATTTGAGGTAAAAGGCGCTCTTAAACAACTTTTACTATAAGGCCTTGCTAATCTTTTTTTTTTTTTTTTTTTTTTATTTTTTTTTTTTTTAGTTGTGGACCCTACGATTTTTAGCCCCGGGGCTTTCAATCTACACCTGACTGTATGGTGGGGAGCAGGAGCTCACCCGGAAAAGCTTGTGGTTGTTCAAACAACCAGCTCAATCGCGCCCTTGGGGCGCGATTGGGCTTACGAGTTGTTCTGGGGAGAACGTATTGGACTGAATCTACCCGGCACGTGCCGGTAGTTCCCAAAGTGGGGAGCAAATGAGGGACCTCCGCGCCCCCGCCGGCGGGGGCGTCGGTTGCTTGAGGAGCTTGTGGAGTGTGATCTACTCGCAATGGCTGCAGCAGTGGCTACTGTGATTTCATCATCTTCTTCCGTAAGGATGTGTCTCGGACGGTGTTTAAAACGCGAGGTTGGATGGGGGAAGTAGTTGGACGCGGCAACTATCAAGGGGTTTTTATGATGGGGAGCATTATCGAAGAAGCGACGGGACGCTTCTTTCATATACGCTTTAATGGTAGGGAGGCCTAAGTCGATGTGGAGGTTGGCGTTACGCATGTACCAGGGCGCCCCGGTAGCTTTGCGCATGAAACGGTTTTGGATGACCTGCAGCATTTTCAGATGTGAATCGAAGGTGTGAGCAAAGGCTACGCTGGCGTAGGTCATAATAGGCCTTACGCAGGTGGTGTAAATTCTCACCTTATTTCTAAGGGAGAGTTTGCTCTTTTTGTTCAACATCGGATGTAATCTGCCCAAAACGAACGCGGCGCGGTCGCGGACTCTCATAATGTGGCTACGGAAGCTGAGTCTTGAGTCGAGGGTGACTCCTAGATATTTGGTCTCGTTGACCCACGGGATGGGTCGGCCGAAAAGCTTTACAGCGGGGACGTTTAATCGGTGCGAACCTCTACGAAAGTGCACGGCTGCACTTTTTTCCGGGTTTACCTCGATTCTCCATTTACGGAACCAGCTCCCGAGGGAGTCTAGAGCGTTCTGGAGAATCTGAACTAATTTTAAGTGGTTACGGTGGGACGCGTAAATGGCAGTGTCGTCGGCGAACATAGCCAGCTGTGACATGGGCGATTTGGGGATGTCGCTAGTGTATAGCGTGAAAAGTAATGGAGATAGGACGGAGCCCTGAGGGACTCCTGCCTGTATGGTGTGGGGTGAAGACAGAGTGCCTTCCACCCTGTAACGAAAGCTTCGATCCGACAGAAAGTTACGTACTAAAAGCACGAGACGATCAGGCACAGCGAGCTGGTGTAGCTTGTATACCAGCCCGTTGTGCCAGACCTTGTCGAAGGCTTTCGCCACGTCGAGAAAAACTGCTCCTGTTGGGGTCGGTTTGGACGAGACATTTAGCTTAAGAGCGATGTGTTCGACAATGCGGTGTACTTGTTGGGTACAAGAGTGCTGCTGTCGAAAGCCAAATTGCTCGTCAGGTATGAGATTGTTGGTCTCTGCGTGGTCACGGAGTCGGGCATAGATCATGCGTTCGTACAGTTTGGCGAGAGGGTTCAGTAAGCTGATCGGGCGGTAGGAAGTGGGCTCATTCGCCGGTTTACCCGGTTTGTGAATGCCTATGACTATTGCTTCCTTCCAGCAAGCTGGAAAGGTGCAACTAGCCATGGCGGCATTCAAAATCAGGGTGAGGCGATTGATCAGGTGATCGGGGAGAATCTTCAGGACACGGTTGGTGATGCCGTCCGGTCCTGGAGCCTTTCTGGGCTTGAGTGCCTTAAGGGCGTTGCGCACTTCCATCTCAGTGATGACTCTGAGTGGAGGGCCCGATGGAGGTAGTGAAATGAGACGTTCGACTTCGGAGTCGACCGTTGAGACGAAGGTCAAGTCGTAAGGGAGTGTGCTGGGGGTGCATTGGGCTGCGAGACTGTCAGCTAGGCATTCAGCCTTTTCGTCGTCGTCAAAGGCTTTGGTCTGGTCAGGTCTGTTAAGTACCGGCATCACAGAGATGGTGTCAGATTTCAGCGAGCGTTGCAGCTTGTAAAATGCGAGATGGGATGGGTTCAGCTCCTCAAGGTGCTGATCCCATCCGGCGTCACGCCATTCAGCTGCACGCTGCCTTACTTCCCTCTGTAGGGCGCGCATGAATAGTCTGTTAGATTCGATTGGGAAGGATTTGTAAGCGCGGATCGCGGCGTTCTTCTCTGTTATCATTTCAAGAAGGTCATTTGGAGGTTTGTATTTATTGTCTTCAGTGATTTTAACCGTCCGTGAACAGCTGTTCACGACGCTGCTAACGTGATTTGTGATAGAAGAGACGGCTAGGTTGATGTCGGTTTCAGTAGTCAGTCTAGTCGGTATTTGGTCCAGGTGAGTAGAGCTGGAAGCGTTCAAGGCTTGGCCTAGTTTCGGCCAGTCTACTATAGTTTTGGTCGGGCCGCACAGACCTGAGGGGCCGGGGATGTCGGTTCGCGGGTCAAGTTTTAGTAAAACTGGTCTGTGGTCAGAGTCGCAGAGCTCGTGGCGTACTTCTATAGAACTTAAACGAAGGTTTACGTTCTTTAGAAGGGCTATGTCGAGGATGTCGGGTCGATGAGTTACTGTATGGGGGTAATGTGTTACCTCTGTAGGGGCTACTAGGTCAAAGGACAGTTCGTCCTGCCACTCAAAGAGAAGATTGCCTCTAGGGTTGTTGGCGATACAGTTCCACGACATGTGCTTGGCATTCAAGTCACCTGCTATGATAACCGAGTCACCGAGATTAAATAATGACTCGAGCTCACTTTTAAGAAGTGGCTTTGTCTCGCGATTATTGCTCGGAGATAGGTATACCGACACTATCGTAATGGGTTGGTGTCCCGTCATGCTTAAGCGGCAAGCGGAAGCCTCCATATAGCAGAGGGGCGGGGTCTCTATGGGTGAGCAGTGAAGCGCTCGCCTGTAATGAATGAGGGTGCCTCCCTTGCTGCCCGATACGCGGTCATTACGTACCGTGTTGTATTGCGCGATTCGCGGGGTACGCATATGGGGTTTTAGAAACGTTTCTTGTACGAGGAGGACGTCTAAACCGTGATCTTTCAGGAAGAGGCTAACTTCCGTCTTTTTATTGCAAATACCATCGGCATTGAAAAAACCTAATTTTAGTGACCGAGGCTTGGTCCTACCACTGCTGGATATCCCTAAGTTAATAGACCTATCCATAATCAGGGTTTGAAGTTTTTGAACGCGACTACCAGATGGTAGTATTTGGCGGCGGTTTGGATGAGCGCACTGGGGTTACCAGCGTTGGCTCTGATCTCCTTAGAGTAGGAGATTATCTCTTCGATGTCGAAGAGGCTGGTGAAATTTGAGACAACAGAGAGCGCGTCGGCTAAGTCGCCTTTAGCACTCTTGCTGTGGGAAGCGGGTTTGGGAGGAGAAGGCGGCGGAGGCGCCGGCTTTTTGGGGGCGGGTTGGGGGGGCACCACCGGTTTTGGTGCGAGTTGGGCGGGGGCGGGGGCTGGACCCATTTTGAGGGCCCATGCGGGGTTAGGCCTGAGGGGCGGGAAGTTTGTGTTTTCAGCAACACCTGGAACGACCGCAGCTGGTTTTTGAGAGCCAGCTAGCCTATCGGCATACGTTTGCCTCGCAAGGGTGCGCTGAAGTACTTTGGGGTTCGCCTTAGGGGCACGGGGACAGCCGCGGTAATTGGCTGGGTGGCCACTTTCGTTGCAGAGGACGCAACTAGGTGGGAGTGGGGGAGAGGAGCTGTCTGCCGAGGGCGTGTCCGTCTTTTTAGGACGGGCGCACTGGGCAGTGCTGTGACTCTCCAGGCACTTAACACACCGCGGGGCGGCGTGACAGGTGCGTGAAGAGTGACCGTAAAGTTGGCAGTTGTGACACTGGCCAGGGATCCCAGTCTTCCTGGGGGCTTCCATGCGGATGCCTGAAAGCATGCACACGGATTTCAAACCGTAAATGGCCTTACCAGCTTCGCTCCTCTCGAGCGTGACATGGACCATGTCGAATTGTCTCCTATTGCGATGAGACGAAATGCGGTGTACTTTACGTACGGGGATATTCTGGGCGATAAGGTCGTCATAGACTTCCTTTTCGGAAATCTCTTTCGGGATGCCTCGAATTACTACGCGGTGTAGTTTCTCCTCCTCCAGTGCGTACGTATGGTACGGGAACTGGAGGAAGTTTAGTAATTTTGTAAGCGCTCTGTGCGCCGAAGAGGTCGGGACTTGAATTTTAATTCCGTCCTTGGTCTGTGAGGCAGTCAAGAACGGAATCTTATTCTGGGTCATCTGACTGGAAAGGGACGACCACTTGGCGTTGTCCCTGAGAATAATCGGGGGAGGTCTGCGCTCTGTAGCGGGAGAGACTTTAGGAATGGCGGCGGCCACCTTGCGGTGGTTGCCATCGGGCCCTTCGACGCGGACTGTTTTCGCAGCCTCGTCGCTATCTGAATGTGCAGCCTTACGCTGGCGCTTTTTGGATCTACTGACTACGGTGTAGTCGTCGTCGGAGTCGGGTTCGGGGTTTGAGTCATCGGACGGGGGGCCGGCAATGTCCATGACTTCGACGGTTAGGTCGGAGTCCTGGGCGTTGCCGACTTGGGACGATGGGTCAGGGGATAGAGGTGACTCATCGTAATGAGTAACCGCAGGGGAGGGGGCAGGTGCCGACTTAGCGGCGGACGCTTCGTCGGCGGATGGGGCTGACTCACCGGTGGTCAGGGGATTGGGCGATGACTCATCGCGGGTTGGGTCGTCGAAATAATTACCGATTTCAGGAAGAAGTATCGCGACGCGGGCGCGGGTTTTTTCGTCCTCGAGGACGACGCGAATAATGTCCAGGAGATGGGACTGGGGAAGGGCTTTAGCCATTGCCTAATCTATAGCTACCGCCGTTTCGGAACCGTTCCGTGGGAGAGAAACGGCAAGAACTCCACGGCAATCGGCCTAGCTAAAATGCTAATCGCGGCCCTCAGGCGGGAACAGCCTGAGGGTAAGACGCCGGTGATCCTCCCCGCCGGGTGTAGGCAGGGAGGGTGTACTTAACTAATGTAGCCCTAAAGTGTATCCTCCGCCAATCTTATTGTGCGGGAGGTTCCTAACAGGCCCGAGCAAAGAGGAAGTTGGGGCCGGAGCCCTTCTCCCAGACAGACTCTGCTCGGACAGGGGAAGAGGATGGTACCAGGGTCGACTTGGGTTCACCCCCAGGGCCGGTGGTTCTGGCACCCGTCCGATTGACTGCGTTGCCCTGAAGGGGCAAAGCTGGTGTATCGGGTCTACACCCCCTGTTCGGATCGTTGAGCACCGTTAGGTATCCACCGAACAAGGACCGCGTAAACCGGCGGTTTTCGGGCAAAAGACGTAGTTAAATAAAATACCACGGAATGTGTCTTGAAAAAGACACAAACGGCGGCGGAGGCTGCGTGGGACAAGTGATGCTTGTCCGACGCAGGGCTGGAGTGTCGGTCGCGGAGCGACGGCGAGGGGCGGGGCCACGGGAGCGGCCAGGTAGTCGGAGCGTAGGCGACCGTGCGGGACGGCTGCTGAGCGGCGACTGTGTGTGGACTGTGACTTGCTAATCTTGAAAAAGGGTCAGCTGTATCGTAAAAAAAATAAAGACCTTTACAAAAAAAAATTAGCATAACTATCACTTAACATAATCACTAACTATTTAGTTAGTCACTAATTTAGTTAGTGATTATATATTTACATAGTATAAAACATAAATAAAGTCTCTTCTCGAGTCCCTATGAATGCTAAGGTTATACCTACGCAACGGATTTTTAAATTGAAATTGAAATTTACTTTATTCAATTTAGGATAGTATTATCACTTTTTGACGCCGTCATTGTAAAAAAAGTAATTCGTAGGTATAACACAAATATTATAACAATTTTGCTAGCCAGGTTAATCACGCAGCATGTAATTTTACGCCACCACCAACTGAAAACGATTGATGCGGTTTTGTAAATTAGATACAGTGAATTTTATTTTTATTTTCTTTATTAGGACAACCAACAAGTCTTTCACTTCTTTATGTATAATCTATGTCGAACAAAAGTCTTTTTCTAGTGAGAAACCGGTTAGCGGCGGTTGAAATAACTGGCACGATAGTTCTTGGTAAAGTATAATGCGCCCCGCACGCCGTCTCCCTTAAACAATTATGTATTCATTCGGAAATTTGAAGAATGACCTATAAAGTATCACAACAGAACAATACACAGTAAATTTTCTGAATGATTAATTTCACTCACGCGTCGACTGCACAGTGGTCCGGCGCTCACGTACGGCGAGACACAAAAACTGGGCGAGAAAATTTACAAAAATTAACACGCGCGCCGCAGCGAGTTGGCCTCAATTATTCAAAAATTTGGCATGCCCGAGTTGGGATCCCTTAGTGAAACGGAGTGAGTTTTGAATTCTATTCGGAGAAACCATTTTTGAACCTTGCAAATGAAATTGGAAAATGTTACTGCAAAGAAAGAATGTTTTTTTTTTTTGTATATTTTGATTATACTGTCTGTGTGGCAATCGTAGACGTCTAAGGTTAGCTTTAATTTAAAGAAATAACAGTCTCTACGTCGTTTAGGTTCTTCTTTTCGTATGGGACACCGATTTGTCCAACAACCCGATGAACCCCGGTGTCAGAGTTTTTCAACCGCCTGCTACTAGGTTTAGGTACATAAAGTAATGTCCAATTCCCAAAATATCCAGCGCTTTACAACTGTCCAATGCCCATAATGTCCAATTGTTTCAATTCTTTCAGTCCTAGGTGTAGTTTTGTGATTCTTTTTAAAATATACATACATATGTCACGCCTATATCCATTGCGGGGTAGGCAGAGCGGCCTTAAAAACGAATTTTACGCCACGTCTGACAAACATTTGAGAGTCATGCAGAAAATTGTATATTGCTATAGTGACAAGTTGTAAGCCTTTCGCTAAAATTGCAATACAAGAGACAGGTCCCTTACTCCCCCTAACGACACCCATGAAAAAGAAATGGGGTGATATTATTCTATACCGACATCATACGGAATCTTCTGATTCAAAAGGATAAAAATACAAAAACAATAAAAAATAACTCCCAGCGGCACATTTTTTCAGAATACATACGACAAATTTAGCCCGCGAATTTAATTTTGCAATTTTAGATGGAGCACACGGCTAAAATGCATTGTGACGTGAATGTATTTGTTTTTGTCCACTTTTGTTAATTTGTCTACCATTTTGTTATTTTGCGCACTGTGCGGTTTTTTAGAGTTTGATTGTTCTCGTTTTTATTACGTTTTCTCTCTTTTCGTGTGGGACACCGAGTCGTCCTACGATCCGATGAACCCTGGTGTCAGAGTTTTTATTTCGTTACGTATTATTACGCAAAGATTCGTTTATACAACCGACCTGGCCCTCCTCCTGCCGCTGTCGCGAATATTGCCTGAAATACTTCCACGAAAGTATCAATGCGAGTGAGTGTTCACACACTGCCGTCATACTCTTCTCGCAGCAAACGAGCAAGCAAAAAATCAATACATTCTACTCCGCTCGTGCTGCAGCTCCTTTGACTCGCGCATGAAAAGCCCGGAGCAGACAAGTAGAACGTCATGACGAGTAGCAGCGCGAGTTACCTGTTTGCGTGCTCGCGCTGCCCAATTCCCGCCGGATCAATACCTGGTTGCCATTCCACCAATTCGGACTAAGCGCTTCCAGTCATCATTTATAATGCGCACTGCTAAAGAGTGGAACTCACTACCTGCGTCTGTGTTTCCAAACGCATACAACCCTAATCTCTTCAAAGTAAGAGTGAACAGGCTTCTTCTGGGTGAGCTCGCTCCATCTTAGACTCTGTCTCTGTCCTATGACCTAGACTAGAGTCAAGAGCAAACCCATCGTTAATAAAAAAAAAACTATTTGTAAATCGGTTAATACTAGTACTTGCAGTTTATCTCAGGAAAGTTATAACCGCATCGTTACCTGTAACAAAAAAAAGAAATTTAAATAACACGTTTAGGAAATTTTAAGAATAAGTAGGTGTCAAAATTTGTCCTATAATTTCGAGACGCGTGGTCACCCGACCCAATACAAAATTTCACGGTAGCCGTGTTTCAAGGCAAATTGTTTGCTTTAAGCATAATTACGCGAATTTACATTGGACTTAGGACTAATTTTCCACCATTTAAGGTGGATTTCATACGCGTCGCACGATTTTGCGGTATTTTGTCGGTCCACTTTTATTTACTTACGTAACGAGTTGTCACATAATCTCTCGTTCGCGGGCCGGCCGTGAAAATATCTTTGAACTTAAAATAATACCTTTAGGCCTTTGCTTACTTTTTGTTTTAAGTTTTCTGTGTTTTTTTGTTGTGTATGTTGTAAGCAATAAAGTGTTCATCTATCTGAAAAAGTAAATAAAAATCCTGTTATAATCTAGTGAACATTTACAACTAAAATTTTCCAAAAACAATGTATTATTGCGGAATTTCAAGAAAATTCCGTTTAAAAAAATTGGCAAAAACAACCCTGTCTGTTGGCTTGCCGGCGCCACTGACTGAGAGAAAAATGATGCTGCAACGCCATGCAGCTGGCACATGCTGTATATATTGCTTGCTCGCTCTTAAAAACCGCAGTGTCGATCGGCACGTGTGCAAACCGCCTTGGGACCAATTTTCCACCACTTAAACGTCAAACAGGTGGGTTATTGTACTGTAACACTGTTTCATCTCATTCTCAGGATAAAAATAGGTAAACTTTTCATAATACGATCCAAATTAAAAATAAGTACAGTATACACAATTATACAAAATAAATAAACGTATATCAGGTCTAAGATAAATTCATCCCTTACAAGGAATTTTATGCAACGAATTATACGGTTCACCGTGCGACACTTAAAGAATATATTTATTTATTATTATAAAAGCTTATTTTTAGTTGTGGACCCTACGATTTTAACCCCGGGGCTTTTTAAATCTGTTGTAAATACTTTTTGTAAATACTGAGACACCCTGGCCACTATATATTTTTATATTTATGTTTGTCAACTATGACACAAAACAAAACTGTTACTCTAATAAAATATTCTGTTGATGATACATCAAACAACTTAGTTTACTTCCATGATCTCAAATTTCCTTTCGGAAATTTAACAGGTTATGGGCCCAGAGCCCCTCTAACCTAAGTTGTGTAAGAATATATAATTTGGTACGAGTGCTATGGAGGGTGACACCCAAAACCCTTCATCGGCAGGACAACTGCCGGCACCAGCGCAACCTACAGCTACACCTAGTGGACAGCAGCCTCTCCCGATGGCACAACAGATTGGGGTGCCCACGATTGAGAAACTGGAGGGTGCCAGAAACTTCACCAGCTGGAGTTTCTCGATGAAGAACGTACTCGTCGTGAGTGACATGTGGGATTTTATAGAAAGTCCCGCACTTATGATGCAGCAACTTGGAGACATGCAATTCAAGCGGCTTGATGCAAAAACAAAGGCAAAAATATGCTTATCAGTAGCAACATCGGTGTACCCTGTGATAATGAGCTGCACCACCGCCAAGGAAACCTGGGAAAAGCTACAAGCAGCTTATGCTGACAGCGGCCTTCTACGGCGCCTGCACCTACTTCGTAAACTCTTCAATACAAGACTGGAGAACTGTACTAGCATGGACGAATATGTTAACGGAATCCGCAGCACGCAGCAGCAACTAGCGGAAATAAAGGCTCCCGTCAATGATGAGTTTGTAGGAGTTATAATGTTAACTGGTTTGACTGAAAAATATAACCCTATGGTAATGGCATTGGAAGGATCGGGAACTAAAATCTCTTCGGACTCCGTAGCTACATTGTTACTGAAGGAGGACCAGCGGCCATCGACCTCGACGAAAGACAGTGCTCTGTATACATCGAAGCCTACGCCTGCGTCCAAGACTACGCCTGTGCCCCCGCGCCCAAAGCATGTGTGCACATTCTGCAAGCGACATGGACACGTCGTTTCGGAGTGCCGGAACCGCAAAAAGAAGAATAAGGCTAATTTCAGTACACATGTTACACTTTATTCATCTTTTCATTCTTCCAAAAACCCATCCCATTGGTTCATAGATTCTGGCGCAACATCTCATATGTGCAATAACATACAATCATTCAGCAATTTTTCTCCCCAGTCAGACACAGTAACCGTAGCCAACAACCAGCAGATTTTAAGCGAAGGAACAGGTACAATTTGTGTAAATAGCGGCAATATTGACAAAATTTCTAACGCCCTATTAGTACCACAACTTTCGGCTAATTTATTATCTGTTAGTTCTATGGCAGGGAAGGGCTATGCTACAGTTTTTACTAGTAAAGGTGCTCAAATCTATCTCGAAAAAGGGCTCAAAATTTCGGGAACAGTAGTAGCAACATGGCAAAATTATAAGGGCATGTATAAATTAGATATTTCTGAGCCACAACAACAAGCACAGCTGACAAATGTCAGAAATGAAACAGCTGTTCTGTGGCATAGACGCCTCGGACATCTCAACGTCAAAGCGATGTCTACTCTGAAAAAGAGAACGAATGGCATAAACTGTCAAATAGATAGTTCGGGTTTAGATGAAACCTGCATTCCTTGCCTTCAAGGAAAATTAGCAAAAAGTCCATTCAAAAAGTCGAAAAGTAAGTCTTTCAAAAAGTGTGAGCTCATTCATTCCGACCTTTGTGGACCAATGAGTACACATTCATGGGGTGGCGCGCTCTACTTACTTACTTTCACAGATGACTTTACGCGCAAAACTTTTGGCTACTTGCTAAAGTCAAAAAGTGAAGTGTTTTCAAAGTTTGTCGAATTCAAACAACTTCTAGAAAACCAAACAAACGAAAAAATTAAAAAGTTTCGTTCCGACAACGGTCGTGAATTTGTAAACGGGCCGATGTCTACATTTTTAAGGGAGAATGGAATTATCCATCAGACCTCTGTAGCCTACAACCCTCAGCAAAACGGCGTCGCTGAACGGGTTAATCGGACGATTGTAGAAAAGGCCAGAGCAATGTTGCACGACGCAAAGCTCCCAAAAGCCTACTGGGGTGAGGCAGTAAATACAGCAATTCACCTAAAAAATCTTTCGCCCACCCAAGCTTTAAAAAATAAAATACCTGACGAACTTTGGTACGGGAAACGACTTGATGTGTCTCATCTACGTGTTTTCGGCTGTGAAGCGCATTCTTTTATTCCAAAAGAAAAACGCAGCAAACTGGAATCGAAAACCCAGTCTTGCATTTTTGTTGGATACTCAACTGAGACTAAAGGCTATCGCCTTATAGATCCTCGCAACCCACGAGCGATCATATTGTCACGGGATGTAGTCTTTATTGAAGACAAACTTGGAGTTACTGAACCACAGCAACCCACCACCCCTAACAACAGTCTCACTTACGATTTAATTGTTAATACAAGAGTAGACCAACAGGAAACACAACCGCCTACGACACAACAGCCAAGTCTTCCATCACCTCTCATCTCAGATGTTCCAGTCCCACGTCCTAACTCTGAAATACCCCCTCAAAACACTGAACCCCAGCCACAGCCTCTACCACAAATAGATACATCTGCGACTGCTGAACCGGCATCACCAGAGTATCTGTCAGCTACTTCTGAACCAGATGAACCCGTTCTTCCTGAAGTTCCTACTGAACCTGAACGCAGATACCCTGTCCGTGTAAGGAATCCTCCTGAACGCTTCGGATATCTCACCTCAGACCTGGAACCCGAATCTTTTAAAGAAGTAACGGATCATGAAGAGAAGGAAAAGTGGTTAGAAGCTATGCATGCTGAATACGATTCCCTAATAAAAAATGGAACCTGGGTTCTCGTCGATAGACCCTCCGGCAGAAAAACGATTAAATGCAAATGGGTATTTAAACTAAAAAAGGACACTAGTGGCCAAATAACGAAATACAAAGCCAGACTAGTAGCAAAAGGCTTCACCCAAGTAGCAGGGATTGACTACAGTGAAACTTTTGCACCAGTCGCTAGACTGTCTTCAGTGCGACTATTATTGGCTTTTGCGGCTCAACGTGGACTTCAAGTTGACCACCTAGACGTGGAAACTGCATTTCTAAATGGGGACCTCGATGAGGAAATTTATATGGAACAGCCAGACGGCTTCTCCACTGACCCAAAGGGCAAAGTATGCCTACTCAAAAAGGCTCTATATGGCCTTAAACAAGCTCCACGACAATGGAACTTGAAAGTCTGTGAAGCCATGAAAAAACTTGACCTGCAGCAAGCTTCTAACGAGCATTGCCTGTACTACAGACGCGACGGAAACGACCTACTTGTAGTAGCTGTATTCGTCGACGATTTCTTTATTCTCTGTAGTAACGACAGCATGAAGGACGACCTTAAGCTCGGCTTAAAGAAACTATTCGTGGTCAAAGACCTTGGTCCTGTCAAAGACTGTCTTGGAATGCGTGTTGTCCAGAAACCCGGCAACATATCTCTCGATCAAACTAAATATATCGAGAAAGTGATAGAGAAGTTTGGTATGACTGATGCCATCCCTGTCTCAACGCCCATGGAACCAGGTATGAAGCTCACAATCCCTGATAAGGATGATGAGAAACCCGATTTGCCATACCAACAGCTTATTGGTTCTCTAATGTACATTGCAATAGGCACAAGACCAGATATATCCTATGCAGTATCTTATCTGAGCCAGTTCAATGGACATTACGGGGAGGTGCATTGGAAAGCTGCCAAACGAGTTTTAAGGTATCTTAAAGCAACTAAGGACCTAAAACTAAACTTTAAAAATGGTGACGGTTATCCAACCGGCTATGCTGACGCCGACTACGCCAGCAACGTAGTAGACAGACGCTCATACACGGGGTACGTTTTCAAGATGTGCAGTGCTGCCATCTCTTGGGAATCTAAGAAACAGCGCACCCCTGCACTGAGTACCACAGAGGCCGAATACATGGCCCTAGGCGAAGCCTGCAATGAGGCCATCTATCTCCGCACACTTATCAAAGAAGTCTACAACGTCATACAGCCACTCACCATTCATACAGACAACCAAAGCACAATCAAACTCACTCGCAACAACACATTCCATGCACGCACAAAACACATCGACATTAGACATCACTTCATACGCCTACTCTCAGAACAGGACTACATAATCACATACATACCAACACACAACATGATCGCAGACATCCTCACCAAGCCTCTACCAAAACTCAAACATTGTAAATTTTCATGTTCATTAGGTTTAGGCTAGGATTCAGATCATGGTTAGGTATGTAAATAGTTCTCTAGGTTTAGGTGTATATACAGGTTGAAGTTTTTTTTTGGTGAAGTGTATATACAGGTTGATGTATTTTTTTTGTTTGTGTATAGTTTTAATTTTGTGTTGTGTTATCGTGTGTTTGTTTATAGTGATCCTTGATATGTCTTATCTTAGTTTTATACAGGTACAGGGTGCCCCATTACGGGGAGGTGTTGTAAATACTTTTTGTAAATACTGAGACACCCTGGCCACTATATATTTTTATATTTATGTTTGTCAACTATGACACAAAACAAAACTGTTACTCTAATAAAATATTCTGTTGATGATACATCAAACAACTTAGTTTACTTCCATGATCTCAAATTTCCTTTCGGAAATTTAACAAAATCTACACCTGACTGTATGGTGGGGAGCAGGAGCTGACCCGGAAAAGTTTGTTCGTTGTTCAAACAATCAGCCTTAAAATTAATAAAATTACGAGTTGTTCTGGAGAGAACGTATTGGACTGAATCTACCTGGCACGTGCCGGTAGTTCCCAAAGTGGGGAACAAATGAGGGACATTATAAAAGCTATCTAGCTCCCATGGTACAAGTTTTGCTGAGGGATAAATGGCGCTGTGTGAAATATCAAAGATATATTATTTATTAAATAACCAATTTGTTCTCTGTCTATCTGCCGATACAAAACGGGTACTCATATCAAAGCAAAACATCTACCTAATTTGGTGCCACAAAAAATAGTGAACGCTTTTATAATAAAAAAAGAAAAAGGATTCCCTAATATTTTGCTGTCAATCGCAGATATTGGCGGCAGAACACGACGTAATATGATCGCTATTTAGATCAAACAAAACTAGAGATAAAGTACTGTCAAAAAAGCCGCTATACAAATACAACAACAAATGCCAATAATTTTGCAAGTTTTCAAAAATTTTATACCAAACACGGGGGCAAGTGTTTTAAAATTTGGTATTCAAATAGCCGATAGTCAGTTAGTAACTACTTATCTTCTTGTCAACACATGAAAGCAGACATTTTATTTCCAAGTTTCTACGTACAACAGAGTTAAATATACATACATACACATATCACGCCTATAATCCCTTGCGGGGCAGACAGAGCGTAAACGGCCAAAAAAACGGACATTTACGCCACGTCTGACAAATATTTGAGGGTCATTCGGAAAATTGTGTATCGTTATAGTGGCAGGTTGTCAGCTCATCGCCTAAAATTGCAATACACACCCTCGAGTCCCTTAGTTGCCTCTTACAACTCCCACGGGAAAGAAATTGCCATTTTTTTATACCTTAGTCAAAATTTATAATTGTCATTCATCATTATTGATGCATACGCTGTGTGATGCCGGCTTGGAATAGTATCACCCCATTTCTTTCCCGTGGGAATCGTAAGAGGCGACTTAGGGACTTGAGGGTGTGTATTGCAATTTTAGGCGATGGGCTGACAACCTGTCACTATGGCGATACAAAATTTTTCCGAATGACCCTCAAATGTGTCAGACGTGGCGTAAATGTCCGTTTTGTGCGGCCGTTTATGCTCTGCCTACCCCGCTAGGGATCATAGGCGTGTTATGTGTATGTATGTATGTGTATGCATCATTATTAATTCATTAAAGATTAGATACAATTTCAATGGATTGTTGTGGTTGTTAATATTGTAGCGTTAATAACTCATCTTGATTTCGTTCAATCTAAACTTGGTTTTGTTTTTGTTCGGAAGCGCCCTTCCATCTCTACCTTTTGTCCTTGACGTGTGACGAAAATGAATTGTTTTTATTCTGTTAGCCTGTTTCTGCTATTTCTGGCTGTCGTTCAAGTCGAGCTCAATGCTGGCAACACTGTTTATTGCGAAACCGACGTCGTTTTGTTGTGTGATTTGTACTGGCAACCCCTCATGGCTTCGCATGGTTCCAATTATTATAAAGAACAAACTAAGTATTTATTTCATGCAAAGAAGCATTTAATACGGTACATACATATAATTACATATCATGCCTTTATCCCTTGCAGGGTAGGCAGAGTGTTGAAAATAAAAATACGGTCGCTATCGCCACGTCTGACAAATATTTGATGGCCATTTCAAACTAATTGTGTATCACTATAGTGACAGGTTAATGGGATGATGCTATTCTCAACCGGCATCATACGGTATTTAAGGACAATTTCAATCAATCAATCTGTATTTTAATGATTATGTGTGGTTGAATGGCCAGCAGCTTTGCAGTCATTAGATGCAGGTCAGGTAGGTATTATTTATAGCTAGGTTATTTTAACGATTACTATTTGATTGATATGGTTTAGAATGTTCAACAGTGGACTTTGTGGCTGTTATCGTAGCAGTTTTCTTTTTCGTGTGCGATAACGAGTCGTTCAACAAACCCTGAACTGTGGTGTCAGAGTTTTTCAACCGCCTACTACTGGCTTAGTGTGTGGGCTTCTGACATGGTTGTGTATCGATCGCCGTCTAAGTTAACATAAACAGCAACCGGGACCGACGGCCTAGCGTGCCCTCCGAAGCACGAAACCATCTTTCTTTTCGGACAATCAGGTGGTTCACCCTGCAATGTCCGAACCAGACTGGAAACAAATACACACAGTGATAAATATAAATTTTGTGAGTGCCCCTCCGAGAATCGAACCCGGAATCACTGCGCCACAAGTAGTAGAACACTTTCAGGGACAGAATTTACCTGCTTTTAGTTCAGTTAAAGTATTTTAAATTTTATGAAAGAAGAAAAAAATAAACTTTGAGATGCCTTCTTTTAATGATCCAAACAAAAATAATTTTAAACCTCAGTTTAAATTTAGACCAGAAGTTACATGATAGGTAAGAAAGCTAAAACTGATAACCAAATAGTTACAATGTCAGACTTTCCAAGTAAGTTAGTTCGATTTTACTTAAAGTTTAACCTGAAGCACAGTTGGCATACTAACTACACTCTTTGGCATACTCTAGACACGATAAGAACTTGTTTAGAATGGCTTAGCTTTCCCTATGGAGGAGTTACACCGATACCACAATATACCAAGGAGCTGTAGTTTAATACATACACACACACATATCACGCCTATAATCCCTTGCGGGGTAGGCAGAGCGAAAACGGCCGCAGAAACATTTAAGGACTATTCGGAAAATTGTGTATTGCCATAGTGACAGGTTGTCAGCCCTTCGTCTCGAGTCCCTTAGTCGCCTCTTACGACTCCCATGGGAAAGAAAAGCGGTGATGCTATTCTAAGCCGGCATCACACGGCTAAAGCCGGCATCACACGGCTAAGTAGTTTAACTCGAGCATCTTTCCGCTAAGGTAAACTTTATAAAATTTAATCGAAACGTAAAATATTATAATATTAAAATTATGAATTTTATCAAGCCTTAATGAAAAGTTACTTTCAATGAAATTTAAAGGAATTTATATAAGATGTTATGTTTATATTTTTTTTACTTGGTGGGCTTTTTCAAATCTAAATCAAAATCTAGGTAAAACTAACTGTGATCTCCGAATTAACGTGCTCTCCAAAGTAAGTAGATAAACTTTGAATTCTATACATGCGGATTGAAATGATAACTTTATCCTTGAGTCAATTAAAAATTAGCTTCAATTTTGTGGTCAATAAAACTAGCAATACAACTCATTACGCATTCCAAACCTTATACCCTTATCATAGAATCAAACGATAAAGAACCCGGACGATTTACGTTAGAGGCAGTTGCACTACCACTGCACCACGTCGGCTGAGCCTGCATATTAGTGTAACTGATGCAAATAGAGGCAAATAGTTCAAACTAGCTGATGCCCGAAATTACTGTTAGATTTTGCAACTCTCTATCTCTTTAGCCAGATCATTATGTAGGGGCTTTAAATAAAGGAAATCATGTTGTTAATTTTTTTATCTACACTCGTCTCATAATGTTCGAATTATGAATTCGAAAACAGATGCATAATGACCTACTTTATGCATTCTGCCTATAAAAACTAGGGTTTACTATAAATTACAGAAGCGTAATGACTTAATGAGAAAACTCTTAATACGATAAAGTTGAGAAATGAAACGAAGTTTTTTTTTGCCATAACTCTTATTGCCAACTTCCACCGCACCTGTCAGTTGTTGATGTATGGTAATGTTGCGTTTGTTTTATTAGGTTTTTGTTGAGATGTTGTTTAGTTGTTGTTCAGATGTTGTTTATTTGTTGTACCGTTGTTGTTCAGTTGTTGTTCAGATGTTGTTCAGTTGTTGTACAGATGTTGTTCAGTTGTTGTTCCGATTTTGTTTCGATGTTGTTCAGTTGTTGTTCAGATGTTGTTCAGTTGTTGTTCAGATGTTGTTCAGTTGTTTAGGTAAGTAACTCCACATCTAAACAACTGCTAAATTACAGAATTTTCAAAAATTCATATTAAGCCATATTACGTTCTCGTATTGAATTTGACCTTGTATCGAGCCTTGCAATGGCCGGTGCGTACGTTTAGAAAAGTGATACTGAGTTTTTTTTCGAGAGTGTAGATAAAATAGTGTATGCAACTGCTATAATTAGGCATTAGAATGCTCGTGTCAAACTATTATCACACTCGGCTGCGCCTCGTGTGATAAACAGACACTCGCATTCTAATGACCCCCATTATACGACAGTTGCATAAACTACTATTAATGAGTTTCTATTTCCGCACGTTTAATTTAGTAACTTGCAATGGGCGTAAGACAATCCATTAACTGACCATCTCGAGCCAATATCGATCAATTATTATCAACACAACTAATCCGATTAGGCTAGGCGTTTGATAGGTCTATGACAGTAACTAGGACGACCGATGTGGCGCAGTGATAGGATAGTTCCGGGTTTGATTCTCGGTAGGGCACTCACAAAATTGATGTTTATCACTTTGTGAATTTGTTCCCAGTTTGGTTAGGACATTGCAAGCTGAACTGCTTATCCGAAAAGAAAGAGGCCTCCGTGGTTCGGAGGGCACGTTCAGCCGTTGGTCTCGGTTGCTATCTACGTATATGATAACTTAGACGGCGGTCGTTACACAACCATGTCAGAGGCCTGCTAGTAGTAGGCGGTTGAAAAACTCTGACACCAGGGTTCATCGGTTCGTTGGACGACTCGGTGTTCCACACGAAAGGAAGTAGTAGAAGATCATCACTGTCCCGATGGCGTAGCGTCCCCCTGCCTACTACGCCGAGAGTCGTGGGTTCGATCCCCACATGACACAAATATTTTGTAAAGCAATTTTCATATATTTGTGTTTAGTCTGGGTGTTTTCTATGTATATTAATGTAATGCTTAGTTTGGGGCTAGATGGACTGACAACCTGTCACTATAGTGATACACAGCTTCTGATCAAACTTTTGTCAGACGTGGTGTTAATATCCGTTTTACGGCCGTAAACGCTCTGCCTACCCCGTAAGGGATATAGTAGTGATTCATGTATGTTTGTATTATATAAATCGATGGGGTTGAATGACATCCCTGGCTACGGAGCCGACACTGCCTCTCCAGTGCCGTCATCAATGTGCCTGTTACCGCCGGTTTGTCAACTCAATCGCCCCTCAGACGATACACACGTAATCCGATATTGAATACTGGTTTACATACATACACATATCACGCCTATATCTCTTACGGGCTAGGCAGAGTGTGGCCGTAAAAAACGAACATTAACGCCACATCTAACAAATATTTGAGGGTCATTTGGAAAATTGTGTATCGCCATAGTGACAGGTTGGCAGCCCATAGCCTAAAATTGCAATACACACCCTCGAGTCGCTTAATCGCTTTTTACGACTCCAAAGTGTGTATTGCGTTTTAGGCGATGGGTTGACAACCTGTCATTATAGTGATACACAGTTATCTGATCAAACTTTTTCAGATGTGGTGTTTATAGAATTTGCATCTCCAGTGCCGTCATCAATGTGCCTGTTACCGCCGCATTGTCCACTCAATCGCCCCTCAGACGATACACACGTAATCCGATATTGAATACTGGTTTATATACATGCACATATCACGCCTATATCTCTTACGGGCTAGGCAGAGTGTGGCCGTAAAAAACGAACATTAACGCCACATCTAACAAATATTTGAGGGTCATTCGGAAAATTGTGTATCGCCATAGTGACAGGCCGTCAGCCCATCGCCTAAAATTGCAATACACACCCTCGAGTCCCTCAGTCGCTTTTTACGACTCCCAAAGTGTGTATTGCATTTTAGGCGATGGGTTGACAACCTGTCACTATAGTGACATCATTAAAGTGCCGGTTACCGCCGCTTCGTCAACTCAATCGCCCCTCAGACGATACACACGTAATCCGATATTGAATACTGGTTTACATACATACATAGCTTTGCGGGGTAGGCAGAGCGTAAACGGCCGCAAAAACGAACATTTACGCCACATCTAACAAATATTTGAGGGTTATTCGGAAAATTGTGTATCACTATAGTGACAGGTTGTCATCCCATCGCCTAAAATTGCAATACATACCCTCGAGTACCTCAGTCGCTTTTTACGACTCCATAGTAAGTAGTCACCGAAGTCTGGCGCCAAGTAGATTGCTGCGTTCCGTCAGTGTGTGGGAGCGCCAGTGCCTTAACAGGCTTCTTCTGGGTGAGCTCGCTCCATCTTAGACTCTGTCTCTGTCCTATGACCTAGACTAGAGTCAAGAGCAAACCCATCATTAATAAAAAAAAAAAAAAAAAAAAAAAAAAAAGTATTGCATTTTAGGCGATGGGTTGACAACCTGTCACTATAGTGATACACAGCTATCTGATCAAACTGTTTTCAGATGTGGTGTTTATAGAATCTGCCTCTCCAGTCCAGTGTCGTCATCAATGTGCCTGTTACCGCCGGTTTGTCAACTCAATCGCCCCTCAGACGATACACACGTAATCCGATATTGAATACTGGTTTACATACATTCACATATCACGCCTATAATCCCTTACGGGCTAGGCAGAGCATTTACGGCCGTAAAACGGATATTAACACCACATCTGACAAAAGTTCGATCAGATAGCTGTGTATCACTATAGTGACAGGTAGTCAGCCCATCGCCTAAAATTGCAATACATACCCTCGAGTCTCTTAGTCGCTTTTTACGACTCCAAAGTGTGTATTGCATTTTAGGCGATGGGTTGACAACCTGTCACTATAGTGATACACAGCTATCTGATCAAACTTTTTTCAGATGTGGTGTTTATAGAATCTGCCTCTCCAGTGCCGTCATCAATGTGCCTGTTACCGCCGGTTTGTCAACTCAATCGCCCCTCAGACGATACACACGTAATCCGATATTGAATACTGGTTTACCTTAGCTTTATATGTTCAACACAGCACTCTGTGGTCTGGATTTGGATTTAGGTTCTGGAGATCTCATCTAGTGCAATTCCGACACACACACATATCACGCCTATAATAATAATAATCACGACCCTCACCTGCAATAGTCCTTGCATCAGGCGGGTGCTGGCTCTGGGTGTACTTCTATAGTGCAGACAGAGCGAGTATCCACTTGATGTACACATCACAACACATTATTTGGTGCAAAAAGGCCTCTCTGCTGTTGGCTTCGGCCCCACTCATGCCTCAAAGGACCGGGTCCCTGTGGGCCCGAGATTCGGAAACGTACCAACATAATAATAGTAATAAATAAATTAACTTTTATTTAAAAATCAGCACAAGCTTTTTACACTGAAATCCGCCAAATTATACAATAGTTTGTAGGCAGAAATATAACGCCCCATTTTAGGTACTGTTGTTAATTAATTACAAATATTATAATCCTTTGCGGGGTAGGCAGAGCGTAAAAAACGGATATGTACGCCACGTTTGACAAACATAGTGACAGGTTGACAGCCCATCGCCTAAAATTGCATTACACATTATTAACCATCACTGCAAGGACCTATCAGCATGTATTGCTGGCTTACAATAGCATCACCCCATTTCTTTCCCGTGGGTGTCGTAAGAAGCGACTAAGGGACTCGAGGGTGTGTTTTGCAATTTTAGGCGATGGGTTGACAACCTGTCACTATGGCGATACACAATTTTCCGAATAACCCTCAAATATATGTCAAACGTTGCGTAAATATCCGTTTTGCGGCCGATTACGCTCTGCCTACCCCGCAAGGGATAATTGGTGTGATATGTGTATGTATAATTATTTTGTATTGTCCTGTTTTGTATAAAATGCATTATACCTGATTCAAATGCTAGTACCTATTACCTAACCTGTCACTATGGCGATACACAATTTTCCAAAAACCCTCAAATATATGTCAGACGTGGCGTAATTGACCGTTTTTACGACCGTTTTTGCTCTGCCTATCCCGCAAGGAATTATAGGCGTGATATATGTATGTATGTATTGTAGGTATACAGGATGACAGTAATAAACACTTATCCTTTTGCAATATACCATTTGCCTTATCTTGGCTTAAATTGAGGTTTTATTTTTGCTTGAAATACGTTTTTTTTCTTGCTAATGACTTTAAAAATACCGCATATTTACAAGAACCATTTCACCACAAATTTCCTGTTAACACGTTCCCGCCGTTACATACATTACTTCGGGAAAACTCGGCAAAAAGCATTTGGAGCCGCTCCGATGAGCACATTTTTACTTGTCACTTGAACCATCAGGTGAATCGGCAAAGTTTACAAATTTGCACCAGCCGGGAGTCGAACGGGGACGCGAAAACATCAATTCTAATCATTTTCGGCGTAGGCGTAAGAAAGGTTATAGGAGCGCGTTTATTTTTATAAACTTTTGAAAGCCGTTTGTCGAAACAAACACTGAGTGCCACTAAAGGAAAAAAAAAACTTAAGGTTAGTAGCGTACAGCGTAAAGGACAGTACTAGCGATTGTTTTACAAACTTTCTTGGTTTTATATTAAAGTATTATCTACATATTTCTACCCAAAATTTCTTGGACACTACCAGTTTAAGAAAGCCATTTCCTCGATAAAATTTGGCTATTGTAGAGTCTTTCAAATTTCAAATGATACTGGTATATAAAATTAGTACAAAACTGCTATAAAGTTTGTCGAGGCAGAATAAACCCTTCGTAAGTATATGGTAAGGTAAGGCTGGTAAGGACGATGCATGCGCTTTCTCCTACAAAAATGATACATCCATTATTTGTTGCTCTTGCACTCTGCTCTGTTTTTTATCTATTTGTCTCTACCCAAAGGTTGTCTTTTACCGATAAGGCCGCTTTTGCGCATATTTAGTTTAATTTTGTCCTATATTCTGATTTCCTTTTCTTATTGTGCAATAAAGTGTTATTACTTACTTACTAACATCACTATGTCAAAAAAAATAGTCAAAAACTTAGTGAATGAAAACGGATATCGAAATATAAAAGACAAAATAATCACTGAGGCATAAAGCGTACTCCTATTCGTCCCTTGCAAACATGTTACACCTCCAGGGCGAAAAAAGCGCTGGTAATTCGGCCCATATAAATATTTATTCACTTATTCTCGCCTCCAATCGGTTTATTCGAGACTAGCAGCCTGCCACGCGGTTTCACCCGCTGGTAACCGTTTTCAATTCATACTTCAATAAGACTTTAAATATAGCCTTTGTACGTCAGAGATCATGTAAGATTCTACTGGTAAAAGAGTTTTTAAATCGGTCCAGTAGTTTCGGAGCCGGAATTCAAACAAACAATCAAATCTCTCATCTTCATAATATTAGTATAGACACCGTCGACACTGGCTGAGCTGAGCATCACCAGATTCTACAGAATTGATTAGAGCCAATTAAGGCTTTTTTGGATAAATGGCCTTTCGATATTTTTGTTCTGGATTTTAATAATAAATCAACGTTACATACATACATACATATTTAAATCACTCCTATATCCCTTACGGGGTAGGCAGAGCGTTAAGATATTAACACCACGTCTGACAAAAGTTTGAGGGTCAATCAGATAACTGTCACGTTAATTGACGCGTTCACCTGAATCCGCCCTAATTAGTTAAAATAATGACGGCCTATGTGGCGCAGTGGTAGTGCCTGTGACGCAAAAGTTCCGGGTTCGATTCTCGGTGGGACTCTCACAAAGTTGACATTTATCACTTAGTGAATTTGTTCTCGGTCTGGTTAGGACATTGCAGGGTGAACCACCAGATTGTCCAAAAAGAAATGGTTCCGTGCTTCGGAGGGCACGATAAGCCGTCAGTCCCGGGTGCTATCTATGATTACTTAGACAGCAGGCGTTACACAACCATGTCAGAGGCCTACTACTAGTAGTACGCGGTTGAAAATCTCTGACATGTTCATCGTGTCATTAGACAACTCGGTGTCCCACACGAAACGAGAGAGTTAAAATAATCAGCTGGGCCGCCATAAATTCTACACATACACACACACACACATTATCACGTCTATTATCCCTTGCGGGGTAGGCAGAGCGTAAACAGCCGCAAAAACGGACACTTACGCCACGTCTGACATATATTTGAGGGTCATTCGGAAAATTGTGTATCGCCATAATGACAGGTTGTCAGCCCATCGCCTAAAATTGCAATACACACCCTCAAGTCCCTTAGTCGCCTCTTACGACTCCCACGGGCGGGCCATAAATTTTACCACGAATATAACCACCGTTCCAATAGTATTTAGTAGATGTAAAAGAAAACACTTTCGAACGGTACTCAGGTGTATGTAATTTAATAAACTACCAAAGTCGCCGCACCAGTTTGGATCCTCGCCAAACAGACTCTTTTGCTAAATATCTTTAGACCTGCTTCTTGTTTTTTTTTAAAGCGCAATGCTGGTTACTTACATATGTAGTCTGTAGGGGTGCCAGGTAGCTATGCCAGTACCACCTTTTTTACAAGCTTTTATTTGACTTGCCGTGTTTGTTTGTTAGTTTGTACGGGTCAAATCTTGGAAGCAAAATTTGCGCCACTTAACGACTTCCGATTGATCTAAAATTTTGCATAGACATGTAAATTGGGTGACAATGCAATATTATGATGTCAAAAAGCTGATATGATGATGGAGCCGGAAGGTGATCATAGCATCTCAGAGATAAAACTATGTACCCCTATCGAGTTTGGGCTCGTTGGAATCGTCTTGTCAACCACTCTTCAAATACATGGTAGCCAGGGTCTGATATTATTTTCGTTTTAGTGCACTCAAATAAATAAAAGCTTGTTACAAAAAACATTTTTATTGGTAATTTTATTACTACAGTGAAATCTGTTTAATTGGGATCGCATAGTGATTACGCAATTTTCTCACTTTTAGAGGTTTATTACTTTCCTAGCTTCCCAATTAGCGAGGTCTAAGATATATAAATACCGTGTGATGCCGGCTTAGAATAGCATCACCCCTTTCTTTCCCGTGAGTGTCGTAAGAGTTGTGGGTTACATGTGTATTGCAATTGTAGGTGATTGGCTATCAACCTGTCACCATGGCGATACACAATTTTCCGAATTACCCTCAAATGTTTGTCAGACGTGGCGTAAATGTCTGTTTTTGCAGCCGTTTACGCTTTGCCTACCCTGAAACGGATAAAGGCGTGATATATGTATGTATGTATGTATGTCTTACTATCGGAAGTAAAAAAATAAAGGTGTCCGGTACACAGTACATTTTCATGGAATGTTCTTTTTACTCACGAAAGCGTTGTACCTATGAAATCGCATAGACACATCGCAAGTCATGGTATACGACGCAACATCGCCATGCGGCTGTCACAGGCTGTCATTTGCTTGCTGGCTGTCAGAAATCGCAATGAGTGCGATCATGGAACTTCTTCTTATTACTTTGATAAATAAACTTCATTAATTCTTGACTGAGTTTAATTCTAAAAAGACTTAACCGGGGCAACATTTTAGACTAATTGTTATGTTGTGCGAAACAAAGTTCTTAAGTAATTGCTTAGCCAAAGTTTTAAATCAAATGAGGTTTGTTTGCGACTGCATGGCAAAAACAAGAGATATCCCTATGGCGTACCCTGGGGGAGGCCTACGTCCAGCAGTGGACTGCAAAAGGCTGATGTATATAAACACCTTATTACGTAAGTAAGTAAGAAATAACACTTTATCGCACAAAAAGAAAAAAAAAATACAGAGTACAGGACATATTAAACAAAAAAAATTTTATTGTCAGTTTTTGCTTAGCAAAAGCACCGTATGGTTACATACAAGCCGCACGAATTTACGTATTTATCCAGTTCGTAAATGGAAAAATGAGCTGTACAAAACCGCACTAGAAAGCTCACACGACGCCGCCACTCACTAAATATGCCTTTATTATATTGAAAGTTGAATGATGTCATCGAGACAAACCTTTATGAGGTTTATCGAAGGCATTTGACGGAATTGTATGTTTATGTATACTATGTTTAAATAAATAAATAAATAAAATGAAAATTATCACCTAAATTCAATATCCAAGAATTACATAAATTTGCCGTGTGATGTCGGCTTAGAATAGCATCAACCCATATCTTTCCCGTGGGAGTCGTAAGAGGCGACTAAGGGACTCGAGGGTGTGTATTGCAATTTTAGGCGATAGGCTGACAACCTGTCACTATGGCGAAACACAGTGTTCCGAATGACCCTCAAACATTTGTCAGATGTGGTGTAGATGGCCGTTTTTCGTGGCTCTTTATGCTCTGCCTACCCCGCAAGGGATTATGGGCGTGATATGTGTATGTAAGAATTACAACCTGGACCCTCGGATCTCGCCCATTGCTCGAGTTAAAATAGAATGATAATTTCCTGGATTCGCAAGCATCAAGGCCCATCAATCAGGGTCATGCGGGATTAATTTTGAATCAGGGAGCCGTGACCGCGGCAGGAGATAAGCTGACGTATGTCGACGGGTTAAAAGGTGTATTTGAATAGGGAAAACGTTCATTAATGCATAATTTTAATGGGTGTTTTTAAATGTAAACAAGCATAATACTCCTTCCTGAGATAAGCCTAGCCTATGACACTCAGGATAATGTAAGGATTCTTCCGATACAATTTCCATTTGAATCTGATCAGTGGTTAACGAGTTTCAGTTCTTTAAAGAATCTCAAATATATACATACATGAAGTCTAAAAACATTACACTCCTTTTTTGGAGTGTAAAAACAGTAAAATTCTGTTTGACAGTAACGGCCACGTATTTTATGTGTTTCGACGTATCACTCAATATTCAAGTGGTTTTCCCACATGTCATCCGTCGTCTTGTCGTGTCTGTCAGACGAAGGGAAATTGCGCCGTACGATCTTATTCCCGTACAAATACTACCGTGCGTTTACGGATCCTTCTGTCAGACGACTTTACAGACGCATGCGTCACGGTCCGTTAAAAAAACGTAGCGAAGGACGACAAGTGTATTAACCGCCTCAACGTTGGTCATTATAGTTCTATGGTTTGAATCAGGCCATTCATAAAACTGACACTTCAATATTGACATTTGACATTATATTATAGCCTTGCCAGTGAGATAGCTCTTTCCGTATGAAGTTAATTTTAAATAAGCAAAATAAACTTCATATTTTCTTGAGTTTGTACAAACTACTACTCATTACAATAAAACAATTTTAAACGGATTTTAGTTGTGTTTATTTCGGATTTTACAGTTCCTACGTTTCGAGCTCTTTACAGAGCTCGTGGTCACGGATGACTAAGGTGTTAGACGTCATTATTTTTTTTTTTTTCTACCGACATTTACTCCTTAAGCACAGTATAATTAATAGTACTAGCCCTTAAGTGCCTAGCGGAACGTCCCGAAACGTAGGAATTGTAAAATCCAAAATAAACACAATTTGAATCCGTTTAAAATTGAAACTGCGTCCATATGGACTTCTGGTGCGAATCTGCGAGGCATCGGTCTCATGAGTGTGCTACGACAACTCGTGTATGAGTTTCTGCCTCTACGATAACTTCTTAAACCCGAGCGGGGCATAAGCTAAACTGTAACGCTGACCTGGTAAAAGAGTACGAAAGACGAAAAGCATATTTGATAAATAAGTTGGCAACCGTTTCGCTTTTGATTCAGCTCTATTGTTTTAAAACTTAAAATTGATTTATTGTCACAATAAACTTGGTATTCGTGGTATTCAGGAGTAGCCACTTTATTATACATTAAGGTATTAATAATTTTATTTTTATTTTATTATTATTAAGGCTGTTCTATGAACAGCCAATATTATCACTACATAGTATAAAATAAAGTCGCTTCCCGTTTGGTGTCTCCGTATATCTTTAGAATTACCCAACGGATTTTGATGCGGTTTTTTTTATTAGATAGAGTAACTTAAGAGGAAGGTTTATAAGTATAATTTATTCCGGGAAATTGTCACATTCCCATGGGAAAACGGGTAACCCAACTGGTAGTAAACTTTTGACCCCCTTTTGACACCTTTAAGGATTAACATTTCAAAAATGCTGAAACACGTATTTAATTATTTTAAGTTATGAGTCTAATGAGAAATTTTGAAACAGATCACATTTAAGATAAAAAACTTTCATACAAACTTTTAACCCCCTTTTTTTTTTTTTTTTTTTTTTTTTATTAATGATGGGTTTGCTCTTGACTCTAGTCTAGGTCATAGGACAGAGACAGAGTCTAAGATGTAGCGAGCTCACCCAGAAGAAGCCTGTTAAGGCACTGGCACTCCCACACACTCCTTTTCACCCATTTAAAGGTTAAAATTTCAAAAATGCTGAAACACGTGTTTAATTATTTTATGTTCATATTCTTATCACAAATTTTGAAACAGATCACATTCATTTAAAAAAACGAACTTTCATACAAACTTAAAACCTCCCCCCCCGTTTGACCCTATTAAGGGTTAAAATTTCAAATATGCTGAAACACGTGTTTAATTATTTTAAGTCATAAGTCTAATCACTAATTTTGAAACGGATCACACTTGAGATTGCCTGTTAGCAATAAGGCCGCCTAATTGTACGCTCATTAAGTTTTACTTTGGCTTTATATATTCATGTTGTTTCCTTTTGTGTGCAAATAAAGTATTCTTATCTTATCTTAAGACAACGAACTTTCATACAAACTTTTAACCCCCTTTTCATCTCTTGGGGGATTAAAAGAAGGAATTTAAAGTAAAGTCGCTTCCCACGTCTGTCCCTGTCTGTTTGTTTGTTTGTTTGTATGCTTAAATCTTCAAAACCACCTAACGGATCTGGATGAACTTTTTCTAAAAGATAGTTATTCAAGAGGAAGGTTTTTGTGTATGATTTGTGTCAGGAGAGGGTCTGTTTCCCGTGGGAAATCACTTAGCAGCGGGTGAAACCGCTGGGCGGGCCACTAGTTTTCAATAAGTAAACACCAAGTAACTACTTATTCTTAATATTATGATTGTTATTTTAAATTGTAATAATAATAATGTACTCATATATCTAATGAATATTATTTATAAATAATTTCTATGTCTAAACGAATTTCTTTTTTTTTCAGTGTTCAAAATATGTGGTATGAAATGTGCAAAATGTCCTAAAGTATGTTCCTATAGCTACGCTTTTCAAGTCCAACCTCTTAAAATAATGAGAACTGACTCAATTTCGCTTATCGCTTTTAGGCAAATTGTTTGAAACTGTTATAGAGGTGGCTTAAAGCGCGAGCGGGAGTTTTAGGCACAAGTGTTATGTCTGCTCTTAGACGCGATTGTTTTAATCTACGACGGTTGATGGCGCTATGTCCGTTTGTATTTAAGGCGGTTTTCCCAATGGCTGTCGCTGTGTATATTTAACGCACAGTAACGCATGTATCTGTCAGTATAGAAAGGAAATTCTGAGTTCCGATCTTATTCCCATACAGATATGGCTACAGAGCGCAATGAATACGTTTGACAGGCGTATTTGTATGGGAATAAGATCGGGGTTCGCAATTCTGTTTCGTTTGACAGGTGCATGCGTTATGGTGCGTTAAAAATACGCAGCGACGGACGACAAGTGCGAGAATCGCCTAAGTTGTAATGGTTTGGTATCTAGGTTAAAAGTTAAGTCTCCAGAACTTCTAAGCTTTCTAAGGATGGCGTATGCAGTCAAATTCAGCTCAATTATTCTTACGGGACACTATGTCGACGAACGACCCGAACCATGATATTTTGGATTCTACCGGTCTTATGTCACCCGCATCACGTAAAATTAAAAATGTTACTTGTGCCCGATAACGAAATCTTATGACGGGTTAGTGATAAGGAACTACTTTCTATAAGGAAAAAAATTATGAAATATGAAAAAAAATATATAGTTTCCTTAATAACTCAAATCAGCTGATCGACAATTTGGTATAGAGAGATCTATTATTTTGTATTTTGACCAATGTTCCGTAGCAGAATTAGTTTTCTTTTACAAAGTATTAGAAATGGAAAAATCTATGTTCCTTGAGGAAAGTTGTTCCTTATCACCAGTCCATTTTGAGTTTTCGCTATCGGTCATAAGTAAAAAATCACTATTTATTATAATATTATATATTTGTGTTAAAGATTAAAAATATAATTAAAATATGTTTTACTTCTTACGACACGTTTGGGATAAAGTGCCGTTCTAAACCGTCACTTTGGAAAAGTAAATTGCATACAAACAAACATTAATTACCGCAACAGTCCACTGCTGGATATTCCGAATGTGTGATGCCAGCTTAAAATATCATCACCCCAAATCTACCAGTAACTGTCGTAAAAAGCGTCTAAGGGCCAAATTTGTCTAGGGAATGGGCAGGAGCGTTCCCTGTCAATGTAACATCTTGCACTGCGCACGCCAATCCGCCTGGCATTGCTATATGGGGCATAGGGGAAGGCCTATATCCAGCAGTGGAGTGTTCTGTTTGTTAATTTATGTACGACCGATGTGGCGTAATGGTAGTACGACTGCCTGCGACGCAAAGGATCCGGGTACGATTCTCGGTGGGACACTCACAAAGTTGATATTCATCACTTCGTGAATTTGTTCCCGGTCTGGTTGAACATTGCAAGCTGAACCACCTGATTGTCCGAAAATAAATGGTTCCGTGCTTCGGAGGGCACGTTAAGCCGTCGGTGCCGGGTGCTGTCTATGATTACTTAGACGGCGGTCGTAACACAACCATGTCAGAGGCCTACTAGTGTTATTAGGACGGTTGAAAAACTCTGACACCAGGGTTCATCGGGTGGTTGGACGACTCGGTGTCCCACACGAAAAAGATGAAGAAGATATATGTATGTAACTTAGTCAGGTACATTTAAAATTTGGTTTCAAATGGTCTTCGTATAGCAGTAGAATCTCGCCGGCTCGCTAAGAAAATAAAATAAAATAAACATCCTTTTTTCCACTTGCGTATTTTATTTAACCCCACAAAGACCGGAATAATTCGCGGGTAAGACCCGTGTCTAATGAAGGGGCCTCCGTCTCGCGCGATAAATAAACCGCCATATGTTGCGACTTTTTCTCGGAAACAGTAAATGTCGCCTTAACGACCTTTTGCTTTTAGCCGCGCCCGTTATTGTCGTGGGGAAAAAACGGACAATTCTGGTAAAGACTGTAAAACTGTAGACTGCGCTGGGCATATTTTAGACCCGCATTAAGGCCTTATCTACCGTGGTACCTACAGCATGTGTACCAATCAATTTGAACCTTACTTCAAGAACCAAGTTCAAAACCCACTTTTATTAGGATTATTCATAATAATCCTAATAAAAGTGGGTACAGTAGGCCGTGTGACACTGGCTTAGAATTAGCATCACTCCATTTCTCTCCCGTGGGTGTAGTAAGAGACGAGATTCAAGACTTACCCTTAAATAAATTTAAACCAGTAACAAAACAAAAACTGTACAAGAAAGGCTATTATGAAATATCAGACTATATGCAAGATAAATCTCCATGGGTTTAATTTAAATGTATAAAGTAAATATTTTATTAGACGAAACAGGTAGATTTATCTACTGCAATTTTTTTTTTTTTACATACGGGTGTAAGGGACGGTGTACCGAAAACTTTGCAGGCGTGATCAGACCATGAAACTGAACAACTTTTACTATGGAGCCTATGTTGGGGAACGAAATTATTTTTTCGAGTTTCCATAGAAAGTCAGTCAGCTGATCGGGAATTTTGTATGGGAGGTCGAAAAAATTTTCTCGTTTACCAACATAGCTTCCATAGAAAAAGTTGTTCAGTTTCATGGTCTGATCATGCCTGCAAAGTTTTCGGTACACCGTCCCTTACACCCCGTATATTTTATTTGTTATTTCCAAAATTTTATTTGCTATTTCGGCTAGACCGGGTATAATTATTGATGGCCATATGCTGTCAGAGGTGACATTAGCAAAAAACCTGGGTCTTCTATTTGATAGCGGGCTAAAATTTGAGAAACACATCGACACGAAGATAAGGAAATGCTTTGCAGCCCTAAAGAAACTTTATAAAATAAGACCTTTCTTAAGCACAGAAGTAAGACGTAGGCTAACAGATGCTTTGGTTCTCTCTATTTTGGATTACGCTGACATTGTTTATGGCCCTTGTCTTCTAAAAAAGACTGAAAATAAAATACAGAAAGTTCAAAATTCTTGTATAAGATTCATATACCCGGTACCCCTCCGCTCACATATAACTCCTTATTTAAATCACTATAATATCATGAATATGAAATCTAGAAGAACATTTAATTTTTGAAAACTTGCAAAATTTTCAAGCGCGGGCAGGATTTGAACCTGCGACTTTCGCATTACTAGTGGCGACGCCTCTTCCATCTGGGCCACCGCAGCTCATTTCTTGCCCGCCAATTTTGCTAGTGTATTTTAATGCCAGTAACGCTTGGCATGGCTCCATCTACCGGGTTAGTTTTGCAATTAATAACCGGCGACTAATTCTATCTTTACAGATTGAATGTAGTCTAAGCGATGAAAACCAGCGATAAATTGAGTACCAAATTTTAAAACACTTCCCGTGTTAGGTATACAATTTTTGAAAACTTGCAAAATTTTCAAGCGCGGGCAGGATTTGAACCTGCGACTTTCGCATTACTAGTGGCGACGCCTCTTCCATCTGGGCCACCGCAGCTCATTTCTTGCCCGCCAATTTTGCTAGTGTATTTTAATGCCAGTAACATTGTATACCTAACACGGGAAGTGTATTAAATTTGGTACTCAAGAACATTTAAATTAAATAACTTTTTATTCAAACTCAAACATACTGGTACTCCTCCCTATCTTGCTAAAAAACTCACATGGAATTATCATAACCAAAAGAGGAATAGATCAATAAGGTATCCTAACTTAATTGTCTCGCCACTGCCGCGCCTAATGCTTTTCAGAGGCAGCTTTCGATTTGCTGCCTCTAAGTGTTGGAATGATTTGCCTCCACCTCTTAGAATCAGTCAATCTATCTACACATTCAAAAGAGAGTGCAGGCAGTTTCTAAGCAAAAGTCCGAGACAAACTGGGTATTTAGTGAGATCTAGTTACATGAATGAACTCAATTGATTGTAGTGTTTGCGGCACAAAACAAAACAAAATACATAAAATAAATTCTACAAACAGTTTATATTTTCTTTTTACCTTATATATGTTTAATATTGGCAGTAGGTATATTATAACTTACATAAGATAAGTCTACTCTTTTAATTTTGTGTCATTTCATTTTTTAATGTAAATCATTTATTTAGACTCATACTGTTGGGAGGTTTCTCCAATGTAGTGAATTAGGTGGAGGTTCCTGAAAAACAGCAACTTTGCTGAGGTTCATCCTTTTCACAAGTGTTTACAGCCACTGATTTTTGTAATTGTTTCAGATACTATGTTAATATAAAGTACCTGTAAAACATTTTGTGAATAAATCCCTTTTTATTTTATTTTATTTTTTATTTAATTAGGTAGGACAGCTTAGGGCCTCGAAATATTGACAATTTAGAGTAGGAGCACTTCCAGGCAGGTTTTTTGGGGGGTTTTTCCTGTTCAGGGGGTCCGGTTTATTATACGCATGTAAATAACACTTAAATTTGAAACAAATATCGTTAACAAATGGTGGTGGCGTAAAGTTTCGTGCTGTGTAATTAACCTGGCCAGCCTCGAGGCAGTGCCTTTATTTTTATTTTTTTATCCCGCCCACGCCGGTTTTCTATTAGGACAATACGAAATTGTTTAAAAAAAAAGGAAATTGCGTTATGCATTTTTTTACATGCTACATTGAATAAAGTTATTTCATTTTCATTTTCTTTTCAGTATGGGACTTGAGTGTTATATGTGTATTACAATTTTAGGTGATACGCTCACAACCACTCACTTTTACACGGTATAAGTACTATTTTCCTGTAACGAATCTCAAATATTTGACAGACGTGACGGTAGCGACTGTATTTTATGGGACTGAACGCTCTGCCTACCCCGTAACGGATATAGGCGTGATATGTGTGTATGTACAAGAATTAACTATCTCCATGGTCTCGTGGCCTGAGTTTGGTCACTTGATCCGGTATTTTCTGGTTCGATTATCGACGTCGTATAGCGGTCGTCATACAATCATGCCGGCTTTGAATAGCATCACCTTAATACCTACAACGCGTGGGTGTCGTATAAAGCGACTGAGGGATAAGTTCATCCAGGGTTTGGGCAGCAGCGTTCACTGTGAAAGCAATATCCTGCACGCGTGGTGAGTATGGCAACATCCCTCAATAGGGGAGGCCCATGTCCAGCAGTGGACTGTTGTGGCTTTTAATGTAACACAACCAAGTTTTTCTGGTCGTAATAAGTGGTTTGATTGAATATTGAACATGACAACTGTATAAATGCGAACTTTGTCAGAGTTAAAATAGAAGGCCTGGAGGTCCAAAGTTCTTTTTAAGCAGAGTCAACAACATTTATCGTCTGTGTTGTGTACAAAGTCTGGAAACTGTAAGTTGTTATATTCGTTGAATACAGAAGGAAGCTTCTTCGAGCTTTTGGAGAACCTTCCAAAGTATACAAGTCAAAGATCGCTTTCGGTTAAGGTACAGGTGAAGCTATCGTATAATATCGGTACCGGTATAAGTTGTTAAGGTGGACGGAAAAAGGTTAAGATATTTGGTTATGGTACTGGTAGAAAATAGCTGTAGGCACCACTACCAAAATAATCTTGATATCAAAAGATACATTGCGCTTTATTAAGCCAAGTTATGGAATCGCAGGAGATATACTAAAAAAAACTTTTGATAGCGGGTTAATTATCTTAAAAGATAACAGTACCTATAACAGCTATAACGTAACGACAACGAAACGTTATGATACCGCAATATTTCGAATTTATCGTTTTATCTGAAATAATTGCAGTTAAACAATCCCTGTCCGTATCTAAATAAATCTATGTAAATTTTATCTCGTTAAGACTAGATGATAGAGTGGTGGTGCCGTAAGGTGTTATACTTACAATACACATCATCTTCATTGGCCTCACACGTCTGTGACAGACGATTTAATCAGTGTCTATCAGTGTCTGAGGCAAGACTTTTCATGGCTGTATAAGCCGATACGGGAGCGGCATAATTTTCCGCACGCTCTACAAGTGAAGGTGGAATTTGAGACTGGCACATGCATGATTAGATGACGTGTATGACAATACACATATCACACCTATAATCCCTTACAAGGTAGGCAGAGCGTAAACGGCCGCAAAAAAACGGACATTTACGCCACGGCTGACAAATATTTGACGGTAATAGGGAAAATAAAATTGTGTATTGCTATAATCACAAGTTGTCAGCCCATCGACTAAAATTGCAATACACACCCTCGAGTCCCTTACTAGCCTCTTACGACTCCGACGGGAAAGACATGCTAGGGTGATGCTAGTCTAAGCCGGCATCACACGGTTAATGCACGGCATTCATAGATACACGAGCCAGAACGGCGGTCTGTCATAGAATAAGAACCGCCTAATACGTGCACAACCCTCAACCGCAACCCCTTGTACCTCGGGGTAATGATTACTGGGTTAGGTCTGGTTACGCAGCTGGCATAGTTCCAACGCCAATAGTCCAGTACGGCTAGCTTTTCATAAATGAAAATAAGAAATTGATTTTTTTTGAGCTACGGCCGGAGATTGAACCCGGGACCTGTAAAATACCGTCCCACCGCTCTGCCACTGAGCTATCAGCGCCCCAATCGAACACTTCAAATTTTCTACCTATTGATACTACCTATTGATAGCTTTTCATATTTCAAAACATTTTAGGTGTTTATTTGTGCTGTGTGATTGCGGCTCAGAATTGCGTCACCCCATTTCTTTTCCGTGGGTGTTGTAAGAGTCACATGTGTATTGCAGTTTTAGGCGATGGGCTGACAACCTATAGCGCTATACAATTTTCTAAATGACCTGCCAATGTTTGTCAGATGTAGCGTAACTGTTCGTTTTTATGGCAGTTTACTCTCTTCCTACCCCGCAAGGGATATAAGCGTGATAAAGGTATGTATGTATGTTTATTAATTTCTGGCTTATATTTTTGAGCTATTGGCTGAACCCAATTTAATATTTTGTGTCATTTTAGGTATGCTAACATAATTACGTTTGCAGTGGATAAAAACGACACGTCATTCTGAGTTTTTACACTGTGCAAACATAGAAAATTTACGCAAGCGTTAAAAGGTTCACAAAATGTAAATGTGTTTTACAGACACACATAACGCAATCGTACAAAAAAATAATTGCGTATAGAATTTTTGTAAGTTATGCCCTCAAATAATGTCAGCCGCACTGGACTACAATACCTGTAGCTCGTGTATGCACAGCTTAGTAACATTACGTTTTTTTTGTTACTACAGCTTTACCATTTGCGGCTTCAGTTGTGCTACGCTACTTCTTTTCGAGTGGGACACCGAGTCGTTCAACGACCCGATGAACCCTGCTGTCAGAGTTTTTTAACCGCGTACTACTAGTAGCAGGCCTCTGACATGGTTTTGTAACGATTGCCGTCTAAGAAATCATGGAAATGGGATCGACGTCTTAACGTGCCCTCAGAATACCTTTAAACTGACAGACGCATGCGTTACAGTGCTATAAAACACGTAGCGGCGGACGAAAAGTGAGAGAACTGCCGAAAGTCAAGTTAAATATTGATGTACAAAATGCCAGAACAAAATTAATATTGCAAGATTACCTCGTTCAAATATTGTTCTTTTAAAATCCATGTGGAGCAATAATGCAGCTGAAAATATGACAGCTTTTTAATAAAATGTCAAAAAGACATACTCTTTTCCGCTCGACATCATAATTGCAGCCCCGGGCTAGCATCGGCGAAGTTTTAAAATATGCATCACATATTTAAACATTGTTTCAATTTCATTTGTGATACTGAAACAGTGTAGGTATTTATTCCGTTATTTGCTGTGTTATAATAAAAATATCGCCATTTAAGTTATCACATTTTAAGTTTATTACGAATTGATTTTTGCATAAAAAAATATAAACGACTAGCGACTAGTTTCGGAGCCTATTCAATTCAGTCAAACAAATCTTTACCCTTTATTACACCTATTAGTGTAGATGGCTGGATGGATAAATGTGATGGCCGTGTGATGCCAGCTTAGAATAGCATCTCCCCTTTTCTTTCCCGTGGGGGTCGTAAGAGGCGACTAAGGGACTCGAGGGTGTGTATTGCAATTTTAGGCAATAGGCTGAAAACCTGTAACTATGGCGATACACAATTTTCCAAATGACTCTCGAATATTTGTCAGTCGTGGCGTAAATGTCCGTTTTATGCGGTCGTCTACGCTCTGCCTACCCCGCAAGGGATGATAGGCGTGATATGTGTGTGTGTGTATGGATGTATTCGTGTAGATTGACCGAGTGGTTCCTGATGTTCCCGATGTTCCCGTTCCCGATTCAGGTAAATCATTTACAATTTCCTAAAAATAATAGACCCGGTTAATCAACTTAAATGTGTGAAACCAGAAAATAAGTGAGTGTGAAGTTATTTACTTTCGTAATTTTCCAAGTCCATTAAACTAGCTTTTTTCTTTTTAACTTAACATGCACGAGGTTAGCAGGTAAAGTGTTAATATGCCCATTTACATGTAAACTCGTGTCGCTGGCTTCGTTTAAGAGCAAAATTGTCCAGTAGCTGTAATATACTGTAACTGCAATTAGCTTTTGCATAGAATAATTAATTATTTAGTACGTCTAACGTACTCGAGGATAAAATGTGTACTGCAATTTTAGGCGATGGGCTGACAACCTGTCACTATGGCGATACACAACTTTCTGAATGACCCTCAATAATGTTTGTCAGATGTGGTGTAAATGTTAGTTTTTACGGTATACGCTCTGTCTACCCGGCAAGGGCTATAGTCGTGATATATGTGTGTGTGAAGTTATGGTTCGAAAAGGACTGTATCTCATAAACGGTAATACATAGTTAGACAATTGAAGTTATCAACATAACATGGTATTGTAATAAATATATTTTATTTTGCAATATTTTTGTTATGTTGCGGCTATAAAGTATAATGAAGAAAAAAGTATTATAGGGGGCTAATTATTATTAAAATAATAATATTTTAATCCGGTATTAATGCTACCCGTGGGTTTCGTATAAGAAACTTCCTCAAGGATTTAAACGTATGGACAGTAAGATCTCACAACCTTACATTCAATTTAACATACAATATTCCAAGCCTACATACACATTTCAGTCTTCAGGTCATATAGCACCATAGGGCACGATCTCTCGTTTTCGCCATCCAGTCGCTACCAGCTGCCTTTTTAAGTCATCGGGCCATCTGGCCGGAGGTCGTCCAACGCTATTCTTGCCGAGGCGTGGCCTCCACTCGAGAACCTGCTTACTCCAACGTCCGTTGTTTCTACGACAGATGTGCCCAGCCCACTGCCACTTCAGTTTGCTATACTACGGTGCGTTTACAGATGCCTCTGATACGCATCATAGCCTTATTTGTAAGGGAATAAGATCGGAAATCGCAATTTCCTTTCGTCTGACAGACGCATGCGTTGTGGTGCGTTAAAAAAACGCAGCTAAGAAGTGGGAAAACCGCCTAAGATGATGATGACAACTGTGATAAATAACTATAGTGACATGTCAGCCTGTTGCCTTAAAATTTAATATACAAAAATCCCTCGAATCTTAGTCGCCTCTCACGACACCCACATGAAATAAATGGGTTGATGCTATTCTAAGCCGGCATCTCACGGCATGGATACAACCAGCTCAAATTCAACCTTGACCCAGCTCAACTAAGAAAAATTATTCACTTAATATAATAAAATCGTACCGGAATAGTTCTAGCAGCAATATTTCATTGCTAACTGACGGGTTAGTACCCCAGGGTGCCGTTGAAGACCCTTAACTCGAGGCTCTATATTTCTTTGGAAAATGATATTGCTGCTAAGTAGATGTTTTAAGTGTTGAAGGTTGTGAGAAAACGAAACGAAATAAGCGGAACGAACAGGCATGTTTTTAAGGTTCCGTACCTCAACATGGTTGTCACTATAGACGGCTGATGAGGCGTAGTGGTAGTGCAACTGGTTTCGAGTTCGATTCCCAGTGGGGCACTCACAAAGTTGATATTATCGCTTTTTGAATTTGTTTCCAGTGTGATTAAGACATTGCAGGCTGAACCAGCTAATTGTCCGTAAGAAAGAGTGTTCCGTGCTTCAGAAGGCACGTTAAGCCGTCGGTCTCGGTTGCTGTCTATGATTATTTAGTAGTAGGCGATTTTAACTTTGACACCAGGGATCATCGGTTCGTTCGTCGACTCGGTGTCCCACACGAAAAGAAGACAACTTCACCAGAAAAAAAAACCCTTTGAAGAAAAATTTTATAAAACATTACAAAAAAAAATATTATAAAAAAACATTTGGTGACCGTATAAAAATCAATATTTTTAAATTGAGCCTCGTCGTTCGAGTGGGGTATCATATAAAATGGAAGCATGTTGCGCAAACCTTGGTAAGCGAGTCTGACAAGAAAAAACTTAAATGAAAAAAAAAATGGACCAATGGGTTACTCTTTCACAAGAAATTACCTGGTTGTCCGATCTTTCTTAAAATTACAAGCTCACATACATACACACATCACGCCTTTATCCCTTGCGGGGTAAGCAGAGCGTAAACGGCCTCAAAAAACGAACATTCACGCCACGTCTGACAAACATTTGAGGGTCATTCGGAAAATTGTGTATCGCTATAGTGACAGGTTGTCAGCCCATCGCCTAAAATTGCAATACACACCCTCGAGTCCCTTCGTCGCCTTATACGACACCCACGGGAAAGAAATGGAGTGATGCTATTCTAAGCTGGCATCACACGGCACAAGCTAACATTTAATATCGATATTGTATGTGCATTGTCCCGACCCAAGAATAAAACCAGGGACCTCCACGCACCGAAACCAAAGCTAGATCATTTATTTAGGGACTTAACGATTATAACCCCGGGGTTTTTAAACCTACGCCTAACTATTTCGTAGGGAACTTGCACTAAACGGAGTTTTCATTTGTACCACACACAAAAAGCCAAGATGAAGAAACTAATTCAGTGACATGCAGAAAGTTTATTCGGTAAACTCGAGGCGGGTAGACGTTGACGCTCTATCTACCCTGCAAGGGATAAAGGTGTAATTTGTTTTTATTTTTATTATACCAACCAAACACAAAGTAGATGAAAGTAATTCCTTAGTACGGAGCAAGTTCATAGACGATCGCTGCACGCCTGGGCCTAAACCACTAGTACCGTTGTCCCCGTTGGCTGTGTCCCCTTTATGGGGACAACGGGACGTTATTATATTTCTGTACAGTTGTCCCCACTACGCAAATATACACACACAATGGGACGTCAAGATTTAACGTGTCCCCCATATATCGCTAGAAGCTAAGTTCAATCTTGTAATTAGCTTGTAATTGGCATATTATACTGTTACAATTAATTAGGTAACTATTGTGCAAAGACTGCTAAGCTTCCCAAATAAAATAAAATAGAAATAAAAATGTAAAATAGAAATAAAAATAAAATTTAGTTCAGGAAGAACAAAAAAAAAACAACTTGTATGGAATCACTACAGTATTACCAAAACTTAACTTTTACAATTTACAAAACAGTATCATAATTTTTATCACAGAATCAGCAACAGTGTCTATGTATATTTACAATAATCAAAACTTGAGTGGTACCATGTATGAATAAGTAGAAGACCGCGAGGTTTGTCTGCTAAATGAAAATCGTTTCAGTTGTGAGTCAATGGCCTGTCAGTGGTACAGTTTTGGTCATTACGTATTTTGCTAACAATATGAAGTATAGACAATTATAGTGGCATTATAATGTCAATTTACATTCGATGACATTACATTGACTAAAAATAAAGAATCTGTTGATGCTCTACCTACCACGCATGGGAAAGAGTTATGATTTTAATATGTTTATTAATTTTTTATATTTTACAACCAAGTCAAAGTTATTTATTGTGGACAGCAACCGTGGCCTCCGTAACACGGAACCATCTTTCTTACAGACTATATGTGGTTCAGCTTACAATATTTTAACCATGTCGAAGCCTACAAGTAGTAGCAGGTGGTTTTAAAACAATACCAAAGTTCATCGGGTCGTTCATCAACTCGGTGTCCTATATGACAGAAAAAGACTGTTGCATGAACAGTCTTTTTCTTACGTAATACGTAATTGGCAACAAGACATAATTTCACCAACGGCAGATGAGCCGCGTTGCCCAGTTGGAAGAGGCGTCGGTTGTACTGATACCAAATGTCGCAGGTTCAAATCGATGCGGTGCCATTTTCTCAAATAGTAGTTTATGCAACTGTCATAATAATGGCGGTCATTAGAATGCGAGAGTCGGTTTATCACCCGAGGTGTAGCCGAGTACTTCAGCAGGTGTTCAGATGTCAAATCAGCAACTGAACAACAGCTTAACCTAACAACTGAACAACAACATAACAACATCTCAACAACAACTGAACAACAACCTAATTAAACACATACTTACATATATCACGCCTATAATCCCTTGCGGGGTAGGCAGAGCGTAAACTGCCGCATAAAACGGAAATTTACGCCACGTCTGACAAATATTTGTGGGTCATTCGGAAAATTGTGTATCGCTATAGTGACAGGTTCTCAGCCCATCGCCTAAAATTGCAATACACACCCTCAAGTCCCTAAGTCGCCTCTTACGACTCCCACGGGCAAGAAATGGGGTGATTCTATTCTTAGCCGGCAACACACGGCAAATTAAACAACTGATTAAACAACTGAACAATAAACGAACAATTACCGTAGAACAACATCTGACAGGTGCGGCGGAAGATGGCGATTTGAGTATTAGCAAAATAATAATACTTCGTTTCATTTCTTCATTTTATTATATTCTTTATTGCACAAAATACACAGAAAAAATATATACATAATTTTTGTCGCAAAGGCGAGCTTATCTCTAAAGAAGAGATCTCTTCCAGCCAACCCATGTCTTGTGAGAGAATTTAAACTTTTGGGGCAAATAGGCAATACTAAATAAATTTAACAAAATAAATGAATAAATAAGTCTGTAAAATATTTTATCATGCATACAAATAATATAATATATATAAACCTACATGGATAGATAAACAAATTTACATAAATACTATAAAAATACATAAACATACATAAATATTTCAAGGTTGTTGAGAAATAAAGTGCTCTTTTACTCTCTTTTTAAATACGGAAATAGATGGGCTTTCCTGTACAGTCTTAGGAAGATCATTCCAGAGCTGTGCAGCTTTAACAGAAAAAGAGTTAAAAAGAAATTTAGTGTTCGCTCTTGGACACTCCAGCACCTTAGTGATGCAGGCGCGCCTAGGGCGGGGATCTGGAGGAAGGAAACGGAAACGGGAGCGGAGATAGTCGGGAGTGGCAGGATTGTGAAGGATGTTATAGAGAGTGGATAGGATGTGCACATCGCGGCGAAGGCGAATTGGAAGCCACTTAAGCTGAGCTCGAAATTCAGAGACATGGTCAAACTTTCGAAGTCCAAATATAAATCGTATAGCCAAGTTTTGTAGTCGCTCAAGCTTATTGAGTAATTCTTCCGTCGCATCCAGATAACAGACATCAGCGTAGTCAAGAATGGGAAGAAGAAGAGCCTGTGCAAGCATAATTTTAGTTTTGAGAGGAAGAAAGTTCTGGAGTCGCTTAAGAGAGTGGAAAGAATAGTGCATGCGCCTGCTAACGTCGTTAATATGTGCCAACCAAGATAAGTGGCTGTCAAAAATTACACCCAAGTTCTTAGCCCTATCAGTATAGGGGATACATGTGCTATCATAGTAAACAAGTGGAATACTGGCAGGGTCCAGTCTACATCTCAGCCTGTTACTTCCAACGATAATAGCTTGTGACTTGCTAGGGTTAACCAGGAGACCAAAATGTTTAGCCCAAGTTTGTACAGCCAACAAATCTCTATTGACAGCCTCAATAGCATCAGCTACTTCAAGTAGGGAAAAGTGCCTATAAATTTGCAGATCATCCGCATACAGGTGGTAGGGAGAAGAAATTACACGGGAGATGTTATTAATGAAAATGGAAAAAAGTAACGGAGAGAGCACGCCACCTTGTGGAACACCAGCAGTTAAGATAGACCAATCAGACCATCAATTTATTGGATTATAAAAAATTCAAACAAAGGCTAATCCGCAACAGGCATCGTCAGACATTATTCTAAAAATACAGAACAAATCAGCAACAAGCTTCGTCAAAACCTGTGACAATAATACGTTTCAGCCACATGCTTCGTCAAAAATAAACAATGCTTACTTTCAGCAACATGCGTCGTCAAATTCAATCAAGTAGCCCTCCCCGGGCCATACCCCGTCCGAAGGTGCCTAAAATACTTGCAGCATTACCCCGCTGAATTGTTATAGACAACCTTTGGGCAAGATACGAACCCGAGCGAGGATCAAAACCTTTTTCCCGCAACCGTCGACCTATCTCCGCTATAAACTTTTTGGCCTCGGACCCCCAAACGCCTGTAGTCTCCACCGCCACGGGAACAAACATGTAAGACGGCTTCAGGCAAGCGTACTTGCTATGCTTTAGCCTAGCAGAAGATTCGGCCGCACATCCCGCGGTCCGTTTTGTCCCTGACAAATGGCAGGCCGCAAACGTGCAGCAGCACGTAGAATCCCAAAGGAGACACCGACCTCTCTCCCACGGAATCAAAGTGAGACCATCAGGGCGCTTACCATCGGATCTTGAAAGACCCGAGGGTTCCAACACACATGGTATGCCTGCGGAAACAAGGGCGCGGTGAATTAAATCATTTAATGCATGGTGCCTAGACAAACGTCCCGCTGACCGGACACAGCTTAGGCCATGAAGCCCGTTCGCCTCAACCCTTGAACCACAAACACACTCATGTGGCTCACATATAGTACTGCCAAGACGCAATCAGATGAAACATCGTCGGCTTTCACACACTGCTGGCGTCCATGAAGGTAAGAATGAAACCAATCAACCACTGAAGACGAGATGTTAATAGAGCGAAGGGAAGCCAAAAGGATGTCAAAGTCCACAGAATTGAAGGCACTGCTGAAGTCTAACAGTGTGACAACAGTAAGCTTTGTGTTGTCCATCGCCAAGCGTATATCCTCTGTGACATTCAGCAGAGCACTAACTGTACTGTGGGAAGGACGGAATCCGGATTGGAAAGGACAAAGGAGGTTGTTGGTAACGAGGAAGGAGAAGAGTTGCTTATGAGCAATACTCTCCAGGACCTTAGAAAGAACGGGAAGGATTGAAATTGGACGGAACTGTGAAAGAGAAGTGGGATTTGAGGTTTTCGGTAGAGGTATAACAAAAGCCTTTTTCCATGCTGTAGGAAAAACATTGTCCATCAGAGAAAAGTTAATAATATGTGTGATGATTGGTACAATGTCACTCAACACTGGTAAGAGCATATTGAGACTTATGCTATCCTCACCTACGGCCTTCGTGGATATGGAGAGGATACTCTTTTTAACATCATCCTCAGTGACAGAATGAAAATTAAACGGGGAACAATTAGGTGGGGCAAGATTTAACAAATAAGAAATAGATGCAGACTTAGTGGCATCATCAAGAATAACTGGTGGAGTTGAAAAATGTTTATTAAGTGAGTTTAAATCCACGGTACCTATGGAAGTAGCCGTGGGCTTGCCCACACCTAACGACATGAGAAACTTCCATGTTTGAGCTTGTGAAAGGCATTCTAACGAGGAGTGAATGTAGCGGCGTTTAGCGTCCCTACACATCCTGTTGCAAATGTTTCTTAGTTTTTTATAAGCAGCAAAATTGATGTCAGTGGGGTCTTTTTTGTGTCGAGTTTTTGCCCTATCCCTCTTAGACATCATTCTTCGTATAGTATCGGTCAGCCAAGGAGCTGGTGCATGTCTAATCCGCACGGGGCGAACAGGCGCATGCACATCAAATATTTTGGTGATAATAAGATTAAATGCCGTAACCTTGGCATCAGCACTGTCAGCTGATAGAACTGGAGACCAGTCAATGTTTTTCACGTCCTCTCTTAAACGATCCAGGTTGATGTTACGAAAGTTACGCTGAAGAGTACCTAACTTTATTTTTAATCTTGGGAGGACGCACTTTATAGGCTAGAAAAATTAGGTCATGATACGAGAATGGAGCAGTCATTTGCCCATGAGAAAGAACAGAGTTAGGTTTAGAAGTTATTATAATATCAATGAGAGAGGGTCTAGAGTTAGGAAAATGATGAGTTGGAGAAAGTGAAGGAAGATGCAAGTTCAGAGAAGTAACAATAGAGGTAAGTTTAAGTGATCTGGCTTTAGATCTAGGGTCATTCTTCTCCAGGCAGGTATTTAAATCGCCCATAACAATGAGATGATCGTATAATGTGCTGTACGTTTCCAGTAAAGATTCAAGTGTATTAAAATAATCAACCTGATCATTATGACTGTACACAACGCCCAAAAGTATCTTTTTGTGATGAAGAATGACCTCTAGAAAAAGATGTTCAAGGGATCCACTGTACGGAGAAGGAGAAGTACTGATCACAGTGGCCAGGATATCATTGCGGAGATATATGCCTACTCCGCCACCGCCCACACCAACACGGTCGTTGCGGAAAAGATTGTAGCCAGGAAGAGAGCAAGAAGTAGAAGAAAGAGAAGGCTTAAGCCAAGTTTCAGATACAAGGATAGCGTCCACTACACTGGTGCTGAAGGATGCGAGAAGATCTGAATAATGAGCTAAAATGCTCTGAGCGTTGATGTGCACTAGGGACAGGAAAGGTGAGTCTCGTTTGAAAACAGACCTTAGTTTGTCTTCAAGTGGCTCGGAGTCAGATAGAGAAGAGCTACTTAGACTATGAGCACTTTCATAATCATCGGAAGATGAGCAAGAAAAATAATCGTCTTGTATCATAAAATAAATAAATAAAATATATATATATATATCTATAAATAAAGATTTTTAACTTATCAAATTTAAACACTTAAAACTCTAACACCAGCATAAGTTGACTGAGAGAATGCAACACATTTCGGTTAACACCATGAAAAACAAACAATCTAGTATATAAAATAAAAAAAACACACAGAAAGTACTATAGAAACGCACAACAAAACGTTCTGTAAATAGAAAGTACTTAAAACGGAACGTAAAACGAAAACATTTTTGAACGAAGAAATGTCAGTGTGACAGACAGCTACTGTCATGTTAAAATAACCTAAAAACATCATTGAGTCAGCGCTTGTGATATAAAAAGCTAAATTATGTGCACTACCCTAAATATGTAAATACAATGTAAACAAGAAGTACTTCAAGAAATACACAAGGTTTATAATCGTATACATGCAATAGTTCTAAACCGCAACACACAGTGGTATCTACAACAACGCACAGATGTTGAAAACATAATATTCACGGCTCCGACCGGTAGATCAACCTTGTCTTGGGTACTTTTTCATCAGCAGATTCAGCTCGGGCATTGTGAACACCTTCCTGCGACTCTTATCTGGCAGCAGAATGACAACGGTTCCTTCAGACGACCAGCACTGCTTCATGCCAAAGTGCTTTCTAGCGGTGGCAAACACTTCTTGACGCGTCTTCGTAAGGAATTCTGAAACTGAAACCTTAGAACCCCTCAGCGCCGTCTTTGATTTCCAAACCGCAGACCGAAAGAGCATGCTTGAAAATCGCACTAGCACTGGCCTATCTTTGTCAGTCTTAATGCCCAAGCGATGACATACCTCAACTGACTCCAGCCTGAAGGAGGTCAACTTCATCCGCTCTTGGGCCAGTTGGATAATTTTCTGTGACAAGTCCTCATCTTTTGCCTCCGGAATGCCATGAAAAAGAAGAACTTTCCTACGTGCATGTGTTTCGAGGCGGTCTTGACTATCCACAATCAGCTGTAGCTGCGTCTTCAACATCCCCAGGGTTTTCCAGACAAGACTCTTGAAGGTTTGGTAGTCTGCCGACACAGTCTTCACAGTTGGGTTACCAGCAGGCGGGGGTTGTTGTTGGCTCTGCTCAAACTCACTGAGTCTAGTCTCTACAAAAGTAGCCAGATCTTGCATACCCTTTTTGAGTGCTGCAGTGCCTTCCATAGTGACCAATATGTATAAACAATTTCTGTGATAAAGATGTTGTAGTCAACAAATGCAATTGGTAAGCTTTTAACACATTTATTTATGATTTTACTATTTATTTATATTAATTTAATATAGGAGCAAAATTTTAGTTATTTCTTGCTCTGCCTACCCTCAAAAAAAAAAGAAGATTTTTTTTCATTTTATCGAAAGAAGAGCCTTCTCATTAAAACATTACGCTTCTGTTATTTCTATTAAAATGCGATTCCTAGAATGCATAAAGAAGGTCTTTATACAACTGTTTTCGATTTCATAACTCGAACATTATGAGACGAGTGTAGATAAAATTATTTTCCTTTGCACCACACAAAACTAATTCCTTAACACGAAGGAAGTTTATTCGTTAAACTTGAGTCGGGCAGACGTCCGTAGCACGTGCGGTAATACCAAACTTTTTAGATGGGTATTTTGTTAGCTGACTGTTACATTTTGTATTGTATACAGGATGTGCCGTGTGATATAGGCTTAAAATAGCATCACCCCATTTTTTTCTCGCAATTGACTCGAGGGAGTCATGTGTATTACAATTTTAGGCGACAGACTGACAACCAGTTACTATAGTGATACAATATTTTACTGAAACGGTCCTGAAATATTGGTCAGACGTGGCGATAGCGACCGTTTTTCTACGGCCGTTAACGCTCTGCCTACCCCGCAAGGGATAAAGGCATGATATGTGTGTGTATGTATGTATAGAGGATGTAAAAATATTAGCTGTAAGGATTTTAAGCAGTGAACCAGTCCATGATACTTAACAACTTTTCTCATGATCGTTCCATTCCGGTCGGCTGGAACATTTTGTATAGAAGGTAAAAAACATTCATACACCCTTTTAAGGCTTGAATTTTTATAGCCTACAACATGGCCGGTAATTTTCTCAACATATTGTTTTAATTTGTATCGAAATCTGTTCAGTTGTTTTCGCGTGATGCATTCACATATAGGGTATAAGGGACAGCCCTCCAAATACTCGTACTTAAATGGTGCATTAAGACCATGAAACTGACCAAACTTCCCATGAGAAAATATTATAGGAAACCTAAAAAAAAAATACTTTACATAGGAATTGCAGTTTGCTGGTCGTAATTTTGTATGTCAAATATTTTTTGTCATTTCCTGACATATGTTCCTAGGGGAAAGTTTCTTAGTTTCATGGTCAGCATGCACCCTATCAGTATTCGGAGGGCTGTCTCTTACAAATCGTATAAACATCTACTCAGAAAAAAAACTAAAAAAGCTTTTCGACTGTTTTGTGTTATCCATTTAAAATACCCCAATTTTATTCTCAAATGTCTTCTATGTACAGACTTTTAATCTTTTACCCTTTTAGTTTAATTATATAAGGTTATTACATTCAGTGATTATATTGTTAGAATGAGTTTTACCCGTAAAACCGATCAATGTTTCTTTAAGGAGTAGTCGAAATAAAAAAAATATATTGCTCCTCTCATTCCAAGTGATTCCGTTTTTGGAACAATTTGTATGGGAAGTAATTTTTTTTTATATTTCGACATAATTATCTTTCTATTTATTAATAAAGTTGTTGATAATCTTTGTACCATTGGTTGAACCAAATTCATTACATATATTTCGTTTGCAGTTATGTATATATTTCTTATGCAGTGGATAAAGTAAGTTGATTTTTACATTGAGTAACCTGTCTTATAGATAATACTGGTATATTTCATAATAATAATTTAATTATAGACACTTTTCATTTCTAATTTAATAAATGAGCCACACATTGAAATGAAAATTTACACCAGCATAAAAAAAATAATAGTGCTTTATAGACATACATAACGCAATCGTACAAAAATAAGCAACTAATAATACAATTTTTGTAAGTTATGCCCCCAGCTGTACCGGACTATATTTATTATTTGTCGTTTTGTTTCCAACTAACATACATGAAAAACCCGCTCAAATATCCAAGTTAATAGCTGGCAACCCTAAGGGGTCGCAGGTGTCGTCTGGCTTTATTAAATTACCGTTTGGAGCTTTTTCTCAATTAGCCGTCCGTCGGTGCTGGTTCGGTTGGCTACGAAACAGTCTACAAGACGATTTATCAAGACCTTTATAGAGACTATTTATTATTAACCTTTTTGTTCCCCTTTATAAGCAAAACTAAGATTTCAGAGTAAAGGTGGCCGCAGACATAGCTAGAAATGTCGTAGTAGAAAATTGCTATGCCAGACATAGTAAAAAATAATACATGTTTTTGTGTATGTCGATGACTGATTAGATTAAATTACCGATCTATACGACTTTATGTGCCATTGTAGATGTCAATATTTTTTGTGATTTTGTTTATTTAAGATTTTCGACTATCGAGAAGTACCTAACAGTACTACAACACCACGTGCTTTATAGCTAAGTTTGTTGTCACCTTAAATCACAAGTTTTTCAGCCAACTTAAAAATGGAGGTTATTAATCTTGGATCAAAAAAAGGAGTTTGGATAATGGTTACCCTGTGATCTGAATCTGTGTATTTAATATTCACTTTTTGGTTTTCGGTATTTCTGTTTAACAATTCTTATTTTGCAGTATTTGGAAAACCTTTCATGACGAGTTTGTTTTGGATAATGGTTTGAGACACAGCGTACTAATATAGGGTGAAACTTTACTAGTGACCGATTGCAAAAACTTAGGATGGACTGGTGATGAGAAACAACTTTCCCCGAGGAATATAGGACGAAGCACGAAAACAAAATTTAAACCTCCCTTAAATATTGCCGATACTATGAAAACTTCATTTTGTTTTTGTCATACTTCAACTTTATGTTCATTTGTAAAAGTTCCTTACCACCAGCCATCTTTAGATTTTGCCATCGGTCACTAGTGAAGTGTCACCCTATATTTGAATCCCTACTCAGGATACAACCCAACTCCTTACAACATTTTAAAACAAAGAAACAAAAACGCATCAAACTCGAAACCTCATTACATAACTGTCAAGATTTCTCAACTCCTGCACAAGAATCGCATATACAGGGTGTAAGGAACGGTCAATTAAATGAAATTAACTTTATTCAATTTAAAACAGTACTATAATTGACATCATGATCCGTCATTGTGCAAAAAATAAATTTATATTACACAATTACCTTCTTTTTATAACAATGTTGTAAAGTCCTGATAAAAAACCGGCTCGGGCCACAAAGCCCTTATAATCGGCACACTAAGGGCGAATACTTTCTGGCAAAACATCATGCATTCGTGAGATGACGCGACAATTGACCAATCAGCATGCACGCATTTCTCCGCCCACGACCTGCGCACCTCAACTAGTTAACAGAATTTATTGCATGGAGAAATTGACACAGAATTCTATCTGAGCTTTGTGGTAATTGGGGACGGATGTCGTAAACTTTACAGGCATAAAGTGAACGTAATTTCCTAACGGTTCTTATAAGTTGGGAAAATTTAAAACCATTTCGACCTTGCATGCAAAATGCCCTGTCAGCTGGCTGACTTACTATGGAAAACTGTTTTTTTGTCATTCCCTACATTGTGTTCGCTTGGAAAAGTTGTTCAGTTTTAAAGTCTAATCTTGCCTCAAAGTTTTCGATACACCGTCCCTTACACCCGGTATACCCCGGATAACCTCAAAACTACGAGCGCATTCTGCCCTGTTGAAAGCACAATTTTCTTGTGAAATTAGTATGTAGTAGATGTCAGGTGCAGCGCCATTTTGAAATTTAATAAAGACGATAGAATGGAGCGGTATTGGAGGTCAGCCAACGGTGACCGAGTACACTCACTCATTCACTCACTCACTCATTCATTCTTTCTGTGGTGAAGTAAATTTCAGGTCATGTTGCAGTTCAAATGAATTTGCGGGCGATTTTTTGTTCTTTTAGGAGAATTTATGACTTTCGACAGCGAACCAAATGAACGTAAAGCCAAAAAACTAAATAAAGAATGTAAAGTAAATAAAAAGGACATCTGACATTATACCATACGATGGATATGGAGATATCATAATAGCTGTAGCTGAATTACAGTAAGATTGTTCATATCGTTTATCTCGTTTCGTTGGGTTTATTTTTTGTAAATGGTAGGTGATAAAAACGATAGCATGAAGCGGTATTGGAGGTCAGCCAATGGTGACCGAGTACACTCACTCAACTCACTTTTTCATTAATTCTCTGGTGAAAAGAATTCAGTTCATGTCGCAGACAAAAAAAATACCACTTGCTTGAAAAGAACTGTTTTGCCGCGTCAAACCAGTGGGCAAAAGTCGTTTTTATGTTTTTATTCACTTAGAGGAGAAAAGTGATTTGAATTTCGAACATAAAATTTTATGCGAATTTAAAAAATAATGGCGTCGCGGTTAGTTCTGAAAATTGTTTTGCCAATAACTTATTAATTTTTGTACACGTATCTTTCGAGAACAAATTGTTATTTCTCAATATTGAGACATATGTGACATTTCTAAACGCACCTTTCGAAAGATTAAACTGCCTTTGCCTGAAAAATTTGAGTTGTCATATGAATAGTGTGAAAATAAACGAAAATAGCCACAGTGATAAGTGTTTGATGTTAAATTAGCCGAATGAATTTTGAATCATATTTTAACATTTCTGTAGATTTTTGATTCTTTAATAGTGAGTGGTACAAAATTTTCTCTCTGGGAGAGGTGAGAAAACTGAAACTTGTATGTAGCGCGCGACAATAAAGATTTTGTTGACTCGTTCCTTTGCATCCTTCATTGATAAAAAATAGAAGATCCAGGCCCAGGAATCTATTTTAGAATCACTCGCTACCCTTGTGATTCAATTTTAGACTCCTTAGCAAGCAAGAGAATCAATCGCAGAATTTGCGGCAAAAAATTACTCTGTTCTCTTATTGTTCAAATAATGTGGTTGGAAGTGTTTTTTTTTTATATATATAGTCTAAAATTATCGATTTTCGACGAGTCAACTGGTTACCAACTACCGTTTTTAGTAGTTCATCAAATATTTTTATAAGTCGTGGTCTCATAAGTTTGTACCTAAGTGCCATTTTTGCCCATGGAATGGGAAATTTTCTAGGGATTCTCGAGTGTCATGTAGAGGGCGCTGAGCTTAATTGAATCAAATCAAATCAAATCAAAGTTTATTTACACAAAAACTGTACCACTTTATAAATTACTCGTTATTTTGTGTTTTTTGAATTGTTCTAAATTTATTATTGGTTATTTGTTTACTTACACGAATGACACTCAAAATAATAGCAAGGCGATAAGTTTATTTTGCAGTAAATCAAACTAACAGAATTAGTTAGTAACGAACACAACGTGAAACGGAACCTGTGACAAAACTATGGCTGCCGCCAGCCATATTGAAACGTCAAAATTTCAGTTAAGCACTGCGCCTTCTGGTTTGACATTCAGAACTATCAACAGAACTGTCAACAGAATAACTCTCCTATGCAGCCTTCAACCTTTGTTCAATAAAATGTATAATGCTTAAATAAATTTTGAATTTGGTCTCTTTTATTAATTTATAATTATATACAAACAAACAAAATCAAAACTTTTGTAATAACAATGTAAGCGCACATAATGGATATTTACAGACTGTCTAAACAAATTTAAGCTTTTCAGGTAATAAAGTACTAATAGACAATAAAATTGTGTTATAAATTGAATTTTCGAAGATGGTGACAAGTTTTTAATTATTTACTGTTCAAGTCATTCAATTTAATTATCATAGAAAAGGCTTTGTTCGATAAAATAATTTTCTGAATACTTATTCGAGAATAATTAAGCTGTCTTTTATCAGTCTTCAATGGCTAATATAATACTAAAACGTTTAAAAGAATATGGCCGTGTGATGCCAGCTTAGAATTGCATTATATTACTCCGTTTCTTTCCTGTGAATGTCATAAGAGGGTTTCATGTACATTGCAATTTTAGGTGACAGACTGACAAACGTTTTTTAAAAATCGTGTATCAATATAGTGAAGCAGTTTTTATTTTTATTTATTAATAATTACCCTGAGAGATTTCACTCCTGGGATTCACGAAAGGCCACAGTCTTTCATTTTAATTGTGTGCCAAAAATATCTCACGAAATATAATGGCCAGATTGATACATTTGTAATTTTTTTAAATCTCGATTTTATCTCGCGTTACACGCTTTCACTCGCACCGCACCCTACACCTTGACAGACCGCAAAATATCAACTCTGTTGCATTAAAGTTTGAGAATAGCTGCTCTAAAGTTGGATAAGGAACATAACTGGTATAGTTGTGGGTTAATACTGGTTCTTCCTGTGGACAGTTCTTTGTGGATAATAGAGTTTTATGTAACTGCTTCCGTGGTCTAGTTGGCTGAGCGTTCTTAAGATCTTGAGGTCCCAGGTTCATTCGCAGCATTCTTTCTCAGGATATATCCCGAAGTTGCTTTTTACACCTACGGGTACATATGGGGTGATGTTATTCTAAGCCGGCAATACAAGGCAAAGGAGTATTATAGAATACTAATTATGAGTAGTTTTAATGTAATGATGTTTTCTTTTATCATACTGTGGATATTTAAGTTATGTTTATGAATGTTATTCAATTTAAAAAATCATGATTTTTAAAGAATCGTTGGCTCTAGGTCTAAGGTGCTTTGTCGGATCCGGTTGTCAGATGGAAGGAAACTTCGAGATCCCATACATTACAGGATATCATGGTACATGTCGCTACATCAAATTGCGGCTGTCATTTGTATGGTGGCTCCCGCAATAGCGTCCGTTAAATATGTGATTTACATCTAAAACTAAGGTGTAAGGTTAAAATATTAAAAGTCACCATATTAATGTCCAGAATATCGGAATCGCGAAGCGACACGATAGCAAAATTCTGATTAAAATCTGAAGAATCTCGCTTGCAATCTGATTTATGTCACATGAAATTGAAAACCGCATTCCAAGTAGCTCGCCCTCGTGTAAAAGTCACCTAACTCACATCTCACCTTAGGGTTGTGAAAAAATTATCGATTTTCAAAATATTTATGATCATTCAAAAGTAAAAGGTGCTTTTTCGAAAATAATCAAATTTGGAACATGGAATATTTAACCGATTATTTAATATATATTTTTTCTACCGAACCAAAAACAAGTAAGTCGCGTAGACCTACATTATTATTTGAAAAATCTTTTAACATCACTTACCTACATTACATAATATGATTATCTCGTCTATATCCCTTGCAGCGTAAGTCGAGCGTAAAAGCCGTACAAAACAAACATTTACGCCACGTCTGATAAAAATTGGGGGGTTATTTAGAAAATTGTGTATCACTATAGGAATACGTTGTCAGCCTATCGCCTAAATTTGCAATACACGTGTATGAGTTCCTTAGTCGCCTCTAATGACACCTTTTAATCAAGTCATTATTAAACTCGCTCCATCTTAGACTCTGTCTCTGTTCTATGACCTCGACTAGAGTCAAGAGCAAACCCATCATTAATAAAAATATATATATTTTTGTTTACTAAAATTAAATGATTGTCAAAAACATATATTGTTACATAATGCACATCCCTACTTCACCTAGATATGCACTGTATAACTTACAATATTATTCATGAAGTTAAATTCAAATTGTCATATTTCATGAACTGATTTAAACCGCATATTTTTGTAGTGTCGTAGAAGCGAGAGAAAAATGATTGTATTTGGTTATAAGACATAAGTAATCACGACTGTCTCAGAATTTGCGGTTATTTTGTAGTAAATATCACGACTTTTAACTACACATACATGAATACATATCACGCCTTTATCTCTTGCGGGGTAGGCAGAGCGTAAACGGCCGCAAAAAACGAATATTTACGCCACGTCTGACAAACATTTGAGGGTCATTCGGAAAATTGTGTATCGCCAGAGTGACAGGTTGTCAGCCCATCGCCTAAAATTGCAATACACACCCTCGAGTCCCTTCATGGCCTCTTACGACACCCACGGGAAAGAAATGGAGTGATGCTATTCTAAACCGGCATCACACGGCAATTATAAACCGGCATCACACGGCGATTTTTTACCTTTTCCTTTAAATTACAGGGAAACTTCTCGAAAGAAGGTCAAGATACATTGTAAAGTGAACAACTTTCCTAAACTTTTCCTAATTATAACAGTAAAGTGAGTAATGAACAACTTATTTTTTTGTGTCGCTCAGCTTTGGCGTTATAAAAATTTAGATGTTGCCCTATATTAATTGAGAAAGTAGTTCAGATTCATCAGTAAACAGTTTTTATTTTTGGATAAGTGATACTTTCTCAAATAAATTATTCTATATTAAAAGAAAACGCACAAGGATAAACAAATTTGTAACAAATATACTAAATAGGTTTTTGTTTAAGCTAGTAGGTTTGCCACTAATGGCGGTTTGACTCACCCGTCTTCTTATTTTATGGTTGTCTTCTTATTTCAGGCTGTAAGCCTATATATAAAACTAAGTACCCCTGCGTTAGTTTTTTAGTCTCTTTATTAATTAATTTAGTTTGAGTTTGAGTTTGTAAAAATTGTGTCCTTATATTTTATGTTACATGTTGATTATGGTAAAATACTAGTAACAAAGATGGTGGGCTGGACAATTTTCTGGTTTCTACAACCAAAGAGAAAAATTAACGATGAAATAACTCTCATCTCCTACCTGACTATCATTTTAACTAACCTAACAAACGCCTCGATGAACCCCGGTGTCAGAGATTTTAGCCGCCTACTAGGTCACTTGACATGCTTGTGTAAGTCATCATAAACACCAACGGCTTAACTTCCAATTCTATCCAGGTGGACCAGTCGGTCCCCTGGCCACAACACCCGGCCAGGCAGGTCGCGAAAAGGGTAGCTACCCACCCTTTTCGCGACTCCACCTGGAACCCTCCTTCTGCCTATTGGCATCACTTCTGTCACCCGCCATATACTATATAAACTGGTTTGACATTTTTAATTTTACAATTTGACACCTGATCCAAGCAGGGATTGTCACACGCTATGATGACTGGTGGGCGAAGGGTCATTCCGCAACACCCCTCTCATCCCCGCAAACGTGCTTCATCACGTGTGTATGGGATCTACCTCCTAGCTGTCCACCCCGGGCAACGGCAACACAGGCTTGCCTGTGGATAAGTCCGGCTGTACGTTCCTACCAAGCGGTGGAAGGCTCCGTAAGGGGCCGCCTGGCTCGCGACCACCATCCCACCGAAGTCTGGCGCCAAGTAGCTTGCTGCGTTCCGTCAGTGTGTGGGAGTGCCAGTGCCTTAACAAGCTTCTTCTGGGTGAGCTGGTTCCATCTTAGACTCTGTCTCTGTCCTATGACCTAGACTAGAGTCAAGAGCAAACCCATCATTAATTTAAAAAAAACAGAATCTATAGAGAAAATGGCTACCCACTCTTGTATGTATTTGCTCTGTGGCGAGAACTAACTAGCCACTCGGTCAGTGTCTGGTTGTTTTATTTTCTTGGATAGGTAATAAGAAATACAGGATTATGTCTTTCTATGTGTACATATCTTTCGCAATAACTAATTAGTGCCAAATGACAGAAAATAATTTTTGTTTATCAGTATGTAATAGAGGTACATACAATTTACCGGGACACGGGAAATTACGTTGTTGTATTAAGTTATTTATTTTCTTTTCTTTGGAAAACTTACACATACATACATACATACACATATCACGCCTATAATCCCTTGCGGGGTAGGCAGAGCGTAAACGGCCGCATAGAACGGACATTTACGCCACGTCTGACAAACATTTGAGGGTCATCCAGAAAATTGTGTATCGCCATAGTGACAGGTTGTCAGCCCATCGCCTAAAATTGCAATACACACCCTCGAGTCCCTTAGACGTTTCTTACGACTCCCACGGGCAAGAAATGGCTGATGCTATTCTAAGCCGGCATCACACGGAACTTACACCCTAAATAATAATGACAACTGAATTAATGAACAAAATGAGACTTTGTCTTCTTCTTCTTTTCGTGTGGGACAACGAGTCATCTAACGACCCAAAGAACCCTGGTGTCAGAGTTTTTCAACCGCAAACTTTGATTATGGCCTTATGTTAAATATTTTAGTTACCCATAAAAATATATGTAAGGCCTTAGTTTAAGTTGAGAAAATTTTAATTTCAAAGAATTAATTTGGTAATCAGTTTTTAACAATTGGAAGTGTTTTTTAATGTTACCGCGGCAAGAGCAATAATTATCTATTATTGGGACAAAGGGGCATAGTTTGAGTCATAATTGTGTTTCAATTGGAATTTGTCTCCAGTGTCTCGTTGGAACTAACCCAGGGAAAACACATTAGATCAGGGCCCGAAGTCTGCTAAATGAAAATCGTTTCAGTTTATGTAGATAGCGTATCAGTGGCATGTTTTTGGGTGTTCCGTATTCTGATAACAGTTTGAAGTATGTAATATCATACATACATACATATATCACGCCTATAATCTCTTTTGGGGTAGGCAAAGCGTAAACGGCCGCAAAACGGTAATTTACGCCACGTCTGACAAATATTTGAGGGTCATTCGGAAAATTGTGTATATTGACAAGTTGTTAGCCCATCGCCTAAAATTGCAATACACACCCTCGAGTCCCTTAGTCGCCTCTTACAAAGCCCACGGGAAAGAAATGGGGTGATGCTATTCTAAGCATCATCATTGGCCTCACACGTCTGTGACAGACGATTTAAACAGTATCTGAGGCAGACACTGCGTTGCCTGGGACGCAATTATGGAAAACGCAGGGCTGCCTAGGACCCGCGCCACCCTCTCGGCCTTCCTGGCTGGATCCGCAGGAACGACTAGTCGATACGTGCGGAGCCAGGTCGGCTGCAGAAGTCTGCCGCGCGGTAGATCTCTGTCACACGCGCCTGACGGAGACCCCGTTCCGGGTTTAATTGTGGAGTTGGCCTCTCCAGGACCGTTGTGGTTGGGTCGGATTTATCCCTCGGTCGCTTCTTACGACCCCCACGGGAAGAGATGGGGTGGTGCTATTCTACTCTGCCGGCACCACACGGCCATAGCATATAGTAGAATATCATGGTGACAATAAAACAGAGAGTTGAGTGTCGCTGGCATTGCAGGAGTAAAAAAAATAAGAGAATCTATGCCCTGAGTACCTATCTGTGTACAGTTTGTGCATAAAATAAATAAAACAAAATTGCAACAAACTGAAAATTCAATAGAACATTTCTCCAAAGACTATAAAAATTACAACTTTCCAGTCACCAATCCAACTATCCGATTTAGTTAACCGCTCTGTAGTCAGGTGCAGGTTGGTCGGTAATTTAATAGAAAGACAATGTTGGAGGCAAGCCAAACTCTGAAACATAGTAGCCAGTGTAGTCACTGAAAAGTTTATTAATTCAAAAGATTTCAAAAGTTGTTTAAATATCTTCTTTTTTTGTTGAGTAGCAAATGAACTAATACAAATTTAAACTTGGAAAATTAACATTTGAGTAAAATGTGTTCTGGCTCTGATTTCAACTGTGTCATATTATTTATTTACTAATCAACGTAATGTAAGTGAGAGCTTTATTACACACAAATATAAGATAATTAAAAACAGAAAATCTTAATCTAAAGTGCGCAAAGGCTTATCGCTGAAAACGATATTTTCCAGACAACCTTTGGGCATAGGAAACCGGTAAAGAAACAGAACAGTGCATTGGAATTATAGATTTCAAGTTTCGAGCTCTTTGCAGACTTCAAGGTCAAGGATGAGTAAGGTGTAAGATGTCTATATTTAGAACTAGATTTCCTCCCAGCAGTTTTACCCGTTGCCACTCATTTTCCCGCGGTAATAGTTGTTTTTCCGCGTTAAAAAGTGGCTTAAATGTTATTCCGGGTTATACTCTACCTGTGTTCCAAATTTCATCCAAATCTGTCAAGCCGTTTGAGCGTGACGAAGTAACAAACATACATACACACACACAAACTCTCAGATTTATAATATGAGTACCGATACGCTATAATATTATCTAATGGGCACACAAAGGCTATTTCATAATCTGAAAAACAAAATTCCCTGTTTCCTCCACTTCATTGCAAAAGGAAACAAACGTCCGTGAACCAACTTTTTACAAAGACTAATTCTGCGTTGGCAAAGGATAAATGAGCAAAAAATTGTTAAGAGTGACTTCATTTTTACGTTGTCGGGGTTCCGCGGATTATAAAACTTTACCATGTTTTTGTAAAATCAGAACTGGGATATTTGCAGATCCCGTAAATACATACATACAAATATCACACCTATAATCCCTTGCGGGGTTGATAGAGAGTAGACGGCCGTCAAAACGGGCATTTGCACCGTGTTTGACAAACATTTGAGGGTTATTCAGAAAATTATGTATCACCATAATGTAAGGTTGTCAGCCCATCGCCTAAACTTGCAATACACATATAACCCTCGAGTCCTATAGTGGCGTATTTTCTCGTGGGTGTCGTGATGCTATTCTAAGATGGCATTTTTCATCGCTTAGACTACATTCAATCTGTAAAGATAGAATTAGTCGCCGGTTATTAGTTGCAAAACTAACCCGGTAGATGGAGCCATGCCAAGCGTTACTGGCATTTAAATACACTTGCAAAATTGGCGGGCAAGAAATGAGCTGCGGTAGCCCAGATGGAAGAGGCGTCGCCACTTGTAATGCGAAAGTCGCAGGTTCAAATCCTGCCCGCACTCGAAAATTTTGCAAGTTTTCACAAAAAATTAAAATCTAAAGCTAATCAACAGTTTTGAGATATTTTCATTTCTTATCAACTAAGTTGAGATCTTAGTTTCTTTGAAAGTATTTTTTAATTTTTGTTCAGACAAGAACAAGAATCATGACATTTAGAATTACATAGCAGGAGTCGGCGCGGGGGAGGCGGCGCGCCGCCAGCGTTGCACACTTCGAAAGCTATTTCACTAAACTTAATTTAGTAATATAAGTATATCACTAAACTTGGACCGTTTTATAACTATATTCCTAGCGAGATAGTAATGACTCGCTTTCGTATAACTATGTTACGGTATATAGTTATATCTCTAGGGCTATAACTATATTACGGCTTTATCTATCTTACTGCGACATATACATATAAAAATAGGTTAGGTAGGAAGGTTATTTGTTTCTGAAGTAAAATAAAAACGCTTACAATCAATGTGGACAGCGGATCCCTAAAACGGGTTAACTTAAGTCAAGTCACATCCTGAGGACAAAATATCTTTACCGCACCTTATATTACTGCGGGAATGAACCGGGTCCGCCATTTCTCAGACAGAATGAGTCGCAGTAAAAACAGGAAAATTTAAGCTTTGCGAAAATAACTTTATAAAGCTATGTTTGGTTACAGTTAAACCATACTTATAGATAAGGCGCAATTTAAATTTTGGTAAATTTAAAAATAGAATGACTCTGAATCAAATAAAAAGCTCAAAAAAAAAAGTCTATACTGCCAAGAAGTACCCTAGTTCTCAACACAGTTTTTTGTTATAGTGATCCAAATTTATGTATCTTGATAAGATTTTGATTGTTTGGCCTTTGTTCTTTGGGAAAGTGGTTTGCTTTCATGAGCTTCCATAACCCATGAAATATTTAAGAATATCTATGAAATCCTGATAGATGGCAGACTAAGGGCGAATACACTTACAGGCAACACATCAGACATATGTGTCTGATGTAAAATCGCGCGCATTGGTTAATAAGTTGAAATTTATATTATGAGATGACGCGACCACTTATATGCGACCAATAAGCATGCACGCATTTCCCCGCCCCCGACCCGCGCACCTCAGCTAGTTGACAGAATTGTTTGCTCAGAGGAAATTGACACATAATATATATCAGATCTTTGTGGTTGTTGAATTATAACGACTATAGATTCATTTCAAATCTAAAATATTGCACGAGATGTTGCCAGTAATACAGTACTTGAAAAGATAAAAAAACTCCGATAATCGGTGACCGATTTTTTGTAGGAGTAAAATGGAACGTATTGATTGCAATGGTGTAACGCCCACATCCTACAAATAGTCGGTCAGAAATAAAATCGGTGCATCCCGACCGATCCGATTGTCGGTGAAAAATGGAAAACTCGGAAATGTATGCGTTAACGCACACTACTCACCGACAGTCGGCCGTCCATGACGTGCTACTCCCTCGAAACCAACAGACAAAGTGACAGACGTGTGCTTTGAGTCGGTCACAAAATCGGTCTTAAGAATCGGAGGAAAAATCTGCCCGATTATCGGTCCTATAAAAAGTCTGACGTGTGCGGGCAGCTTAAATAGAGTCATAAATTCATATTTAGATAATAAAATAATTGTAATAACGACCGGGTAATTATAAAAGGACCGTCTACACCCGTGCCATTCAGTGATTGAGATGTCGGGTCAGGATTCGCCTGCACCGGTGCGAGACGGTTGAGCTGAGGGTTCAGGAGTCACACAGGTCAACATTTCTGTAAGTAATCGACTGATATACTTGATAAAGTCTAGCATATGACGAAGGCTACATATTGTAATAGTAACTGATTCTGAATATTAAATTGTTGAATGTTAGGGGAGATTAAGTTTTTAATTTTCCCGCGGGAATAAGAAATTTTAATGAATCCTTAAATCATCAAGAATAATGTAGGATACTAATTATATATATTTTTGAATTAGGTCCAGTAGTTTCGGCAGCTATTTAATTTAAACAAACAATCAAATCTTTCCTCTTTATAATATTAATGTAGAAAATTGTGGGTACACTCAGGTGGTTATAAAATGAAATATAATCTAAATTCGGCTGCGTAATATTTAAACAAATCAAACTTGTGATTTAAATATTTATTACGCACCGTTTTCATATATGAGATTTAGGTTTAAAACTTGAGAACCTAATCTAGGTGTTCTAGGTAACCTAACTCAAGTCTAGACTAAACCTTTCTCAGCATTACTTAGCATAAAATACAGATCAGCAGAAATGTTTTGTTAGAACAGTTTCTTAGTTTAAAGTCGAAAATAATAGATTGGGTGGAATGTTAAAATATAGAGTGAAATTTGACTAGTGACCGATAGATAGCAAAAAGTCAATACGGGCTGGTGAAAAGGATCAATTTTTTCCAATGAAGATATCTTCATTCATTCAGTATATTATTATATATACTTTCATACAAAATTGCCGATCAGCTGATTTGAGTTACTATGGAAAGTCAAATATTTTTGTCATACTTCAACCTATTTAACCGTTTATTGTACACAATATAACACAAATGACATAACATATAGATCAATACACAACAGGTCAGCTTATTTCTTAAAAGAAATCTCTTACAGCAGACCTAGGGTAGTGAGAAGGCATAAAGTGAGGCAGTTGACGTGTACAACTTACTTAGTATGATAAAAATAAATTTAGGCTAATAAAACAAGAATACTTTGTACAATAAATAAAATAATAATGTATCCTAAAGTATACCTAATTATATGAACTATAAGATAATCTTACATATTATACAATACTTTAAATATATATATATTTAACCTACGTACATAAATACTTACATCATAAATATATAAACCTATACAAATTATTTTGACAGAGAAAGATAATGCTCTTTTACTCGTTTTTTAAATGTAGAAATAGAAGGGATCTATGTTCCTTGAGGAAAGTTATTCCTTGTCACCAGCTTGTCTTGAGATTTCGCTATCGGTCACCCTGTATCAATGGGTCCAAAATCATAATAAGACAATTCTCACACGCACTGAATGAGTTTCCGGAGTTTTGCCAGATTATTTTGACATAAGGATTTTTTCGAAATCCCATTAAAAATCGGATATCATGGTGCACGTCGCCACATCAAATTGCAACTGTTACAGGTTGTCATTTGTATGGTGGCACCACGAAATACTTATGCTATTCGCAAATAAAGTTTATTTTTAAATATGACAGCTAAGTACGCCTTCCAATTTGATAATTTAACGATCATCCATTTACTTTAATAACTTTGCTCGAAATACATGTACGTTGTAAATGAGTTAAAATGAGAAATTAAGTCCTCGAAAGCCTTCCACATTTCACCCAGAAAATTGTACTCAAAACTTACATAACCCACTTATAACACGGTAGATACACGGCGTAGCTTTTACTACGCCGTAGCAATGTACTACGAGCCGTAGCGGCTCATTAATCATTTTAAAACTCGTACGTTTTTGAACGGGTTGTTCCCGTTTACTCCATCCTAGCTAGTATTAATTGGTCCATATTAAAAGAATTGAATAAAGATTCAGTATTTGTGATGAAATTTGGTCAAAACGCATTTTATTTTATTCATAAGGCAGAAACCAAATTGATTAATTTATTAATTTGACATCGTTATTTTCTTTTGTATAATTTTTTGACATGTGTTTTTACAAATTTTAAACTACCTAGATATTATTTTTACTATGATATATTTTGAAGAAGTGTTCACCAAGCGACAATTAAAAATTAAAAATATTTGCATGCTTGTACACAAGTCGAATACTGTACGGGAAACCTTTAACTACTGTTACACCTTTTTAACATGTATTCTGGCAAATAAACGATTATCTTATCTTATCTTATCTAAGGCAGTTTTTGCAAACAAAATATGTCAATTGCAAATTAAAGTCATATATATCAGCAAGTAGATACAGTGCTATTATGATTAGTTTTATATATCAGTACTTATGTAAAACAGCATGTATAGTTGCAGTAAGTAAGCAAGTAACAATTTGTGTAATAATAAGTAAACATAAGTGAGTACAAGTATGGAGAAATACCTCCTTCGTGACCTAGTTGCCTACCTAGTTTGTCGTTTGTTGGCCGTCGCTTACTAAAATACAGAACTCAATCACCGGAATTTTGTTTTACAATCATGAAGTTTTATCTATGAATTTAACAAAACGTGTACAAATACATTAATATTTTAAAAGCATACCTGAATTTTAATAACAGTAGTAAATCACTAAATTTGAATTATGTTATTTATGCATTTGGAATGATCTATAGCATAAATTGCGAGTGAAAGTCTCTTGCAACAAATTAGCACAGATTTTTTGTAAACACAACCATCAATAAAACATCTAACGTAATATTTTACACGCACGCTATGTATGATAGCAGTTTCAAAATAAACTGTATCACAATTGAAATAAATTAGATATTGGGTCACAGAACTCAAGCATTTTAAAATTTTAAAAACTTAAATGTAAGTAGAGATAGACCCCGAAAATGTTGGCGTGACGATCTCGACGCCCATTTAAAGGAGTGGATGACGGTGGCATTAGACCGCAAAGAATGGAAGATTGCGGGGTAAGCCTTTGCCCAGCAGTGGAAGCAGGCTTATTATAAATAAAAATATAATAAAAATAAATGTAAGTAAGCACGTTACGTAAGTAGAAGTAGATAATGGGAGTATACCATTTTAATGCGTTTGACTTCGTTACGTTGCCGTTTCGGGGATTGTGTTGCTTTTGAGGATAGGGGGAGGGGGGGAATGAAGGGAGAAGCTTTCACTGATGAAATTAATGAGCTTTTAAACAGATACAAAATTTGCTTGAAAGTAATTTTTCAAGTAGTTACGTAAGAACACATTCAAGGCATTTTCGTTGAATAAGTAAGCAGCAGTCTTTATTAAGAAATAAAAACAAATTATAAACTACCAAAAATTAATCAACTACATAGTCAATCAAAAGCATTGCGAAGTAGCCACATAATAGCCAGTCTCTTAAAGTTAAATTTTAATCTGTTTTTAGTGAAATAACAATTTGAAAAATCCTACAGTAATAATTTACCAAAATCGGTTCAGTACTTTTTGAGCAAAGATAATATTTAACTATTAGTAACATATATTCAGGCCAAATTAACAACTTTTTAAAGTCTGATAAAAATTAAGATTATACCGGCACCAGATTTGGTACGGGATTTTTTATGGTTTTGTCTTATATCTAAACTAATGGCTTACCCAACGGATTCACTTGCTGTTTACCGTTTTTTTGGCATCCGTTGCGTACTTTTAACGATCTAAGCATACTTAAGGATAATATAGGGACACGTGAAACGACTTCATTTTATATTATTTAGTGATTTCATACATACATCAGCCTATGCTTGTCCACAGCTAGACGTATGCATTCCCCTATTAAGTGATTAACAGACATTAACTAACATCATATCCATACTAATATTATAAATCTGAGTTTGTGTGTATATAATATATGTATGTTTGTTGCCTCTTCACGCTCAAACGGCTTGACCGATTTGAATGAAATTTAAAATTTGTAAAGTATAACCCGGAATAACACATTGGCTACTTTTTATCGCGGGAAAACAACTATTACTACGGGAAAATGAGTGGCAGCGGTGAAACAGCTGGGCGGAAATCTAGTATTATTATAAAATTCAATCGTCTGCTGAATTGTCATAAATTTTTAGGTCACAAAAAAACTGCAGACATTTTATAAAATTTATTATAATCAGATTACTAAATTTACGTATTAAAAGTTGAACGCAATTGGATCTGTCCAATCTCAGAATAAATATTGGGGAAAATGCACCCATAAATTTTTGTCTACGAGTTCTACGAGAGAAGTGAAAAGATTTTCTCTAAAGAACAGTACACAAGAATGAAAAAAAAAAAGAACTTTGTATTACAGATAAAAGTTTAAAACTAGTAAACAAAGTTGATTATTAAATTACATATGAACATAAGCGTGGTGCAAGATTAGAACAGCATTACCCTTTTTCTACGTGGCAAAACTTACGTACGTTAAAGGCGACTGTTTTATTTTATTTTGTTTGGGGAGTTTGCAGTAAAAGTGCGACTATATTAAGTATAAATTCAGGCAATGGGCAGCAGCGTTGCCTACGAATGAAACACTTAGCACTGCGCTCGCAAATCCGCATGGCAAAAAGCCCCCAAAATGGGGAGTCCCATGTCGAGCAGTGTTTTTTTGTGGCTTTCAAGAATGTTTTTTCATTTACATGTGTATTCACGCCCTTACGGTCGGGAGACGTCGCGCCACCGTTTAAGTAATGTTAAACGTTTCGGAGCGTTTTTCAATAGTGTCAACGAACCAAATGGAACTTTTTAAAAGCTGCCAAGTTTTCAGTGAACATTTAATGTTTTTGTAACTTTAGTTATAACAAGTCTAATGTATAATATTTTCTTGAGTTTGCACAACTATTACTCATCACAATAAAACAATTTTAAACGGATTTAAGTTGTGTTTATTTTGGATCTCCAGTATCCCCCTTGATGGCTGACATCTTTATGGAGGACTTTGAGGATCGAGCCCTAAGGCACGCTCCGGCTGTGCCGAAGATGTATAAGAGGTACGTAGACGACACCTTCACCATCCTTCCACAAGACCAAGTTACTGCTTTTCTAAATCATTTAAATTCAATTCATCCCAATATTAAATTTACAATGGAATCAGAGCAAAATAATCAATTAGCATTTTTAGATATTCTTATAATTAAAAACACAAATGGTACAATCAGTCATTCCGTTTATAGAAAGCCAACCCACACAGATAGGTACCTAAATGGTAACTCCCACCATCATCCGAGCCAATTAGCTGCCGTTGGTACCTCTTTGTTTCAGAGAGCATGCGGTATCTGTGACCCCCAACACCTAGACGATGAGCTCAAGCATGTGAGACGCGTACTCCATGAAAATAACCTGAAGCCACCCCGTCAACGTCACAGAAACCGTGCCAAACCATCCACAGTCGAACGACAACCAGCGTACTTACCATACTTGAAGGGAGTAACTGATAAGATCGGTAGAATTCTGAAGCGAGCTTCAATCAAAACCATTTTCAAGCCGCCGAGGAAGATCAGCCAGTACATCAGATCAGTCAAATGCAACATCCCTCTCCAAGACCCTGGTGTTTATAAACTTGACTGTGACTGTGGACTCTCATACATAGGAGAAACAAAGAGAAATGTATCTACACGTCTAAAAGAACATATTGCTGATGTAAAAAACCGTCGTGACAGACAGTCTGCAGTGTGTGAACATATCATGGATAACCCCACCCATTATGTCAGATTTGATAAGGCTGCAATCCTAGCGAGAGAGAAGAGATTCATTCCTAGGAAAGTACGGGAAGCCATAGAAATTCAAAAACATCCGAATTTCAACAGAGATACTGGATGGGGAATCTCATCAACTTGGACTCCGCTGATTACACAGCAGAAGAACCAGATCCAACATACTGTAAGACCTACTACACAAGATACGGTTTCAGCATTTTGTGTGGAACCAGGACGTTACGCTAGGCAATTAAGAAATAGATGGCGGTAGAACAACAAAAATAATTTCAATTCTAAATAATGACGTCTAACACCTTAGTCATCCGTGACCACGGGCTCTGTAAAGAGCTCGAAACGTAGGAATTGTAAAATCCAAAATAAACACAACTTAAATCCGTTTAAAATTGTTTTATTGTGAAGTCTAATGTACTGCCAGCAACATATCAGGCTATGCGGTGCGTTACGGATGCTTCTGTCAAGTCGCACCGTAGCTCTATTTATGTGGGAATAAGATTGGAATTCACAATTTTCTTTCGTTAGACAGACGCATTCGTTAATGTGAGTTAAATATACACAGCGACGGACAACAAGTAGGAGAATCACCTTATCTGGGTCCAGGAAATCGCGATTGCCTAAAAAGTTATAAAAGTAGCTATCTATAGGTTTAATGTAACGGTTGCCTGAAAGAGCTCGCTGCAAGCGATAGGCCGCTTTCGCTTACTCGACGTTTTAAGTTTTCTGTATTGTTTTGTTCCTGTTGTAAGCAATAAAGTGTTCATCTATCTATCTATAGATATTGTATTTGTTAAAGAATGTGTAATAGTTTAACCAACATTTTCAATTTGAACGCAAACATACTGACAGAAACCGCCAAGTTCTGTATGAAAGTTCGCGGGGTTGTGAAAGTTGGGCCAAGTCGGGCATGTTGCTACACTCAACTTTTGTCACGGAACTGAACTATTGATTCCGAATGGCAGTACGAATAACATGTTCATAGTAGGGGAGAGATTTAGGTTAAATGTGATGTTAGTCGAACGTTAGTCAAGAAACCTATTTGTGGAAGCAGATTCTTTGCGAGCAATTGGCGACTTACCACACAAGACCGAGACAAGTGGCTAAATCTCGTATCGGTGGCCAAGACTCACTTTGGGTCGTCGAACCGGCGAAGTAAGTGAGTTCGATTTTGGAGATAAATAGCTCCTCGAATTCATTTGGGTTGGCAAAACATGTCATGTGGTCTAAAAATGTTGCAAAAGGAAGACAATAGAAAGAAAAGACTATGGAATGTATTAATTTCAGTAAAGAAGAGAGTGACTTTAAAAAGTCTATAGATACATAATGGAGCTACCTGAAGATTTTGAATATTTTAACCAACACTTTTTTATTTTTGATAGGCTTTGACGCATCATGTAATGATTTAAACTAGATTTAAGGTGTCTCACTAATTACAACAACCAGGCTTGTGTATTTCGAAATTCCCCTACACGGCTCCCCTACTAACACGTTCGTGATGGTAAAGTTGTGAAGGCCATTTTGTGGGGCTCTGATAACAGGGGTCGTCAAAGTTTCAGCACTCATCTGATTGTAGGTATCTAATACTTGATTGCTAACTATCAGTTACCGCAATGTTTGCTATAACTGTATGAATATGGTGTCAGAGTATCTGAGTGTGGTCTGGTTTTGCAAGTAATAAATTATTTGCAGCTCATTTAGATACACTTGCATAATTTCGCCAAAGGAAACTGAGCCGCGATAGCCCAGTCGGCGTCATAACTCGTTATTGCGAAAGTCGCAGGTTCAAATCCTGCCTGCGGTGTCAATTTGTGTTTCCAAACGCATACATACCCTAATCTCTTCAAAGCAAAAGTGAACAGGCTTCTTCTGGGTGAGCTCGCTCCATCTTAGACTCTGTCTCTGTCCTATGACCTAGACTAGAATCAAGAGCAAACCCATCATTAATAAAAAAAATATATATATATATTTTGTAAGTGTACCAAAGTTGTATACTCAACACGTAGACAGATTCCAAAAATTAAGTACTCAGGGTTGTTACTTGTCAATTTATCACTTCGTAGCATTATTCCCAATTTGGTTACGACATTGAGGGCATCTGATTGTCTGTTAGACAAGAGGTCTATACAAGCAGCGTAGCGTCGGACGTCCGCTGGCGAAACGGGCTGAGGGCGGCTGGTAGCGACTTGATGGCAAAGACGGGAGATCGTACCCTACAGCGTACTCTGGGGAAGGCCCTCCTAGTTCTAGGTGGAGGTCTACGTCCAGCAATAGACTGCTATAGGCTGACGTGATGTGATGATTTGATTGGTAAATGTCTGTAATAAATAAGAGCCTCCATGGTCTAGCGACAGTACCTAAAGGGAACTTTGATATTACGAGTATTTTGTCAATTTATAACTTGTGAGGTTGTTCTCACTTTTTTAGGGCACTGCAGGCTGAACACAGAAGCCGAACCATCTGGATTGTCTTAAGGGTTCACCAGGGTTCATCGGGTTGTTTGTTGACTTAGCGTGTCACACGATACAAGATTGTAGACTTGGAACAACCGATGTATCTCCGGATCACCAGCTGAAATAAGTCGACAATTGCAAGAACAAAGTTAACCTGTCCAACTGAACAACCAACTTCATCTTGGTTTATCTTCAAGTTTAGTTATCCTACAAACTGACTAGAAGACAATGTTAGTTCAACAAACACCACCGAGTTACTTACTTATCTTTTAATTAAAAGTTTCAACACATTCATACTGGGTTTGCAGATGAAAATAAGAAGTTGCAAAAATGTTAGCGTCAGCCGTGTACTGTCCCACCGCTTTACCACTGAGCAACCGGCGCCCCGACTGAACCCTTCCAAATTGTCAACATCTTGATATTTAATTATTCGTCTTGAAGCGAAGTAGTCGTAGTCGATTAACCGGCTCCGCAATGTACCAAATAAGAATTTAACCTGTAAATTGTAGCCTGTAGTCGCATAACAAGGCTAGGTTTTAACCCTTAAGTATCGTCAAATGCCTAAAAACGCGTAAATAAAATTCAAATGATTGAAAGAACTAGTAATTTAATCTGTTACGAAACATTTAATTACTATAGATTAATTTTCAAGTAAGTTTTTTGGTTAAATAGAATTGTATTTTTTGATGTATTCGTCTAGAAAAAATACCTCAAACCGACCCTAATTTTGGCCATTAATTAAAAAAAAAGGCTACAATCAGATAATTATGTAGTTTGTTTTAACGCATAATAAAATATATATGTTTGATTTGTATCTCACATACTACACGTGAAAAGTATTAAAACTCCAAAAAAGCGCGGAATTTTGCAAGAAATCTGATTAGGTGTTTCACTCTGACTCAGCGGCAATGTATGGGACAGTCGCTTCACTCTACTTAGCGCCTTAAACATGCAAAATGAACTGTTTTAAATAGGTAAATATTATCAATATTCCTTATATTCTTTTCATGAATACCAAGAAGAGCTTTACAGATAATTTATTCATTAAATATTACACAGAACAAGGCATGAAAACCAAGTTGTTTGGTTTACGCTGAAATTTAATTAAGATAAATATTGTGTTTTATAACGAACTTAATTACAGTGTTTTTGTTACCTTAGAATCCGATGTTTTGATTCTCTCAATATCATACCTGAAACAGAAAAAAATAATCGAGTTAAATATAGGTACAAACATACATCAGGGCGTAGGCCTCCCCCAGGGTACGCCATAGGGCACGATCTCTCGTTTTCGCCATCCAGTCGCTACCAGCCGCCATCATTAAGTCATCACTGGCCGGAGAGCGTCCAACGCTACGCTTGCCGATATGTGGCCTCCACTCGAGAACCCGCTTACTCCACCGTCCGTCGGTTCTACGACAGATGTGCCCACTACTATTTCAGTGCAGATGCAAGATATACATACATACATGTATTACGCATATATCCCTTGCGGTGTAGGCAGAGCATGAACGGTCGTTTCATGGTGCTTTACGACACGTCTACTAAACATTTCATTCAGTAAATTTAGTATCGCTTATTATTACGTAATATTGTGTGTGACAGATTTTCAGCGCGTCGCTTAAAATAGCAATCAATACCCATGTAACCCTCGAGTCACTTAATTGCCTACGACACCTATGGGAAAGAAATGGGGTGATATTTCTAAGCCGGCATTGTACGTCCAAGATATTTCATAGAAAAATAAGTAACTTGTAAAAACTCAACATTTTCTATGAAAAAGTAACTCCCAAAGGTCATAAGTGCATTAGTGCTTAAGTAGATAATATTCTAACAAGATTAGTAACATTTTAGGTCCAACTTAAAGTAGGTAACTTAAATACACTCAATTTGAAAGCAGTGGGGCTTTCTTATACCGGGCTGTGACACTTAACGGAAAAAATGCTAATTTTTAATACCAGCAACAGGTTCTTTTCTTATTTTATAATTTTCTTGGCGCTCCACTCGAGAACTTGTTAAATCAAAATCGAAATGAAATGGCAAACATGGGAACGTTGGAAGGGGAAAACCTAGACGAACGTACTTGGATCAGATCGGGGACGTTCTAAAGAAAGGTCAGGTCAAGAGTACCCTAAACCGACGAGCATGTATGAAAAGGTTGATGCATGTTGAAGAAGCGAAAGAGGTGTGTCAGGATCGTAGCAAGTGGAAAGATGTAGTCTCTGCCTACCCCTCTGGTAAAGAAGCGTAATTATATGTTATATGTATGAAAGATTTCTATTTATTCAATCTATAAAACAATGTCAGAATAACAATACCAATTATCGTGCTCTCCGAAGCACGGAACCAACTTTCTTTTCTGACAGGTTGCTCAGTATGTAATGTCCTGACCAGTTCACAAAGTGATAAATGATAACTTTGTGAGTGGCTCACCGAGAATCGAACCCGGAACCTTTGCGTCGCAGGCAGTCGTACTACCACTGCGCCACATCAGCCATTAAGGTAGGTTATTTATTAGTTTAGTAGATTTAGTATGATGCAAAAAAATACAGATGGTGTCATAAAAAAATGGATGAACAAGTTTAAGCTTTTGACAGCGTCAAATCATATGGACAAATAATTTAAACATTGACTATTTGCGTCTAACGTTTTTTTTCAATTGCGTTTTGTAAATATGTCTTGGTCATAGAAAAACACATTAGTACAGAGTCTGTACCTAACATCAAGGCAAGAACTTAGCATGGAAGTTAGCAAATAGCTACAATTCATCATTTGCAGTATCTCCTTTCTTATACAAACAACATTTAAACAACTATTAGTGAACTGAGCTGTAAATGTCTAAAGTTTCTGCAAATATTTCAAATTGTGTCTGATATAAATTATCTTAGAATACTTATTTCATACTTAAGGCGAGTGAAGTCGTGAACGGCCTCGATAGTGGCGTCACTTCACATAAAAATATATTAGATAGATGATAGATAGATGAACACTTTATTGCTTACAACATACACAACAGAAACAAAACAATACAGAAAACTTAAGACTAAAAGTAAGCAAAGGCGGCCTTATCGCTTGCAGCGATCTATTCCAGGCAACCTTTACATTAAAATAGAGACAAAAATTAAAAGATTTGCAAGTAGTTGCATAAGCAAATTATCAGTCAAATTATTAAGTTTAATAACAACACTTATGTACTAAGTACATTTACAATCATACATAAATACATACATATATACATACATACATACATACATGCAAATATATATATATTATAAAATACATACCTACATAAAAAATTATAAATACACACATGACAATATATTCTCTTTATACAAACAATATATCAGAACGTCCGTTGTGCTTTTAGTATTATTTTTTTTTATTTTTTTTTTAATTAGCCTTTTCTGTGTCCCACTGCAGGGCAAAGGCTTTTAGTATTATCCTTCCTAAAATTAAAGTTACGGCAATTTATACCAAAAGAAGCTGTGTTTAGACACTTTTTGAAATAACTTTAATTACAGCGGATATTTCATTGAGTTTTCAGGTTCTAATGTTACTTAAGGATAGTACTAAAAACTTGAGCGACGGACACTCTGATTAATCTACACTAATATTATAAAGAGGAAAGATTTGATTGTTTGTTTGTTTGTTTGTTTGCATCGAATAGGCTCCGAAACTACTGGCCCGATTTTAAAAATTCTTTTACCATTAGAATCGTGCATTATTCCTGATGAACATAGGCTATATTTTATACGAGAAAAAAATAGGGATCCGCGTGAAAATTTCGATAATGTAACCCAACGTGTGAAAAATGTACCAAAAAAATATCTTATATCGCGAACGCTGTGGAAATTATTGACAATAGAGCAAAGTGATGTACTACAGTTTCATAGAGGACATCAATATCTATAATAATGTCCGCGATACCATATGTCTAACTATTACAGTTATGCCACAATAACTACTTTTTCATTTAAAAATGTGCAAATGTACCGAAAAAATATCTTATATCGCGTACGCTGTGGAAATTATTGACAATAGAGCAAAGTGATGTACTACAGTTTTATAGAGGACATCAATATCTATAATAATGTCCGCGATACAATATGTCTAACTATTACAGTTATGCCACAATAACTACTTTTTCATTAAAAAATGTACAAACTACGCCACATTATTCGTACCAGTGTAATGATTACATTTAATCATTACTGTATTAAAGGGTGTAAGGGACAGCCCTCCGAATACTGATAGGGTACATGCAGACCATGAAACTGAACAATATTCCCCTAGGAAAATATTTCAGGAAACGTAAAAAAACTGACTTCCCATAGTGAATGCAGTCAGCTGATTGTGATTTTGTATGGAAGATCATTTTTTTGGCGTTTCCTGACATATGTTTCTAGGGGAAAGTTGTCCAGTTTTATGTTTCATGCACCCTTTCAGTATTCGAAGGGCTTACTCAGTATAAAAAAAGACGACAAAAAACATTAATTAATGCATTAAAAAAATCTGCACTAAAATAATACATACATACACATATCACGCCTATTATCCTTAACTGTCGCAAAAACGGACATTTACGAGTACGCCACGTCTGACATATGTTTGAGGGTCATTCGGAAAATTGTGTATCTCCATAGTGACAGGTTGTCAGCCCATCGCCTAAAATTGCAATGCACACCCTTAAGTCCCTTAGTCGCCTCCTACGACTCCCACGGGAAAGAAATCGGGTGATGCTATTCAAAGCCGTCATCACACTTAAATAATAATAATATAATCTACACTAATAATAAGAAACAGGTTTTTTAATTGTTTGTTTGAATTGAATAGGCTCCGAAACTACTGGACCGATTTCAAAAATGCTTTTACCGTTAATTGAAATTGAAATTCTTTATTCAATGTAGGAAAGTATTATCACTTATTGACGTCATGAACCGTCATTCTAAAAAAAGAAATTTGTATCACACAATTTTCTTTTTTTTATTACAATTTTGTGATGACCTAATAGAAAACCGGCTCGGGCGGGATAAAAATAAATAAATAAAGGCACTGCCATGGGGCTGGCCAGGTTAATCACACGGCATGTAACTTCACGCCACCACCATCTGAAAACGATATTTGTTTCAAATTAAAGTCAAGATTTTTAGAATCCTACATTATCCCTGATGAACATAGGCTATATTAAACTGTCTTATTCCCGGGGGGAAATTGTTAGCGGCGGGTGAAACCGCTGGGCGGGCTGCTAGTTGTTTGTATAAAGAGAACATATATTTTATAAAAGGACAGTGGGCAAAAGTGGTCCAAGAACCTCCACCATTGAGACTTATTGGAAATGGAAGAACACACTTATCAGATTATCCGAGACAAGTATTACCGAAATCTAGACTGGGTTTTTTTTTTTATAGTCACTTGAAGATACTATAAAAATATTGTTCAAAAATGATTTTAACTGGAGCGACCTATTTATTTTGAAAGATTTTATTGATATTGCGTGTCTCTCCAATGTGCCATAATGTAAACTCCATGTAACGACACTCCACATAACGTCAAACTCCCCAAAACATTCAAATAACATGACTTTGGTTTTTGACTTTTTGCAGATGATAGCACAGTGATTATTAAACATGATAGCTCTCTTGGGTATGAAGTGGAAATCAATGAGGCTCTGAAGGGTGTCATAGAGTGGCTAAATGTTAATAATTTGAAAATTAATTTAATGAAAACAAAATTTATGATATTCTCCCAAAAGAGAAAAATACCGAAAGTTGATGTGAGGTATGAAGGTGTGACAATCGAAGCTGTAAAGTCTACAAAATTTTTAGGACTAATAATTGACAATGACATGTCATGGGAATCGCAATCTTTAAATGTATGTAATAAATTGTTTTCATTTTCATATGCTTTATATAAATTGAAAAATATAGCTAATAAAAATGCAGTGCTGACAGCTTATCACGGCTTTGTGTCATCATGTCTTCGTTATGGTGTCATCTATTGGGGAAATTCGAAATATAGAGATATTATTTTTAGAGCGCAGAAAAGGTGTATTAGGGCAATAACTGGAATAAAGAGTGATAAAAGTTGCAAACCATATTTTAAGTCTCTGAACATTCTGACATTCCCGTGTTTATACATATATGAGGTTGCATTGTACGTAAAAATTAATCATAATGACTTTAAAATCGAATCACCTGTTAAATGTAAAGTGTTGCGTCCAAGAGGTACAGTTGTTCAAAATCAACATTGCAAAACGGCTCTGATGAGGAAAAGCTTATTAAAAATGGGACCCAATATATTTAATAATTTACCGCAACAATTAAAAGATCTGGACATCAATGCTTTTAAGACTAAATTATTTAATATCCTCGTCAACAAATGTTATTATACAGTAAATGATTTTTTAATTGATAAGAGTGACATATAAACTGATGGACTTATTTCTTTATAATTTTTAATTTGACATACTTGATACTTAATATTGGAATTCTTTATGTAAGGACTTATTTTGAATCTAATCAGACATGTAAATTAATAATTAAATAACTTGACATGAACTGTTTAATAAAATCTAGCATAAATTTTAATGGAATCTATTTGTAAATTTGTAATTTTATGTGTAACTAATTCTTCGTATGCCGCAAGGTACGTTGCAGAGATGCTAAACAATGTATTAAACTGTGATCTTTTATACCTACCTGTAATGACGAACAATAAATGATTTATGATTTATGATTTATGATTTATGATTGGTTTGAAAAAAGTGGTCCAAGAACCTCCACTGTTGAGACTTATTGGAAAAAGTACTTACTTGTCTGTGACACATTTATATTGATATTACGTGTCAGTCGAATGTAATACAGTGTAAACTCCATGAAACTATACTCCACATAATACAAAACTCACAATTTAAGGAAGGTCTTGGAACACTTTTTTCAAACCAAAGTCATGTTATTTGAATGTTTTGGAGAGTTTGACGTTACATGGAGTTTACATTGTGGCACATTCGAGAGACACGCAATATCAATAAAATCTGCCAAAATAAATATCACGCTCCTGTTAAAATCATTTTTTAAGAATATTTTCATAGTAACTTCGAGTGACTATAAAAAAAAATCCCGGTGCAGATTTCGGTAATACTTGTCTCGGATAATCTTATAAGTGTGTTCTTCCATTTCCAATAAGTCTCAATAGTGGAGGTTCTTGGACCAAGTTCCATACAATTTTGCCCACTGTCATTTGTGGGGATGAATTACTACCAAACCTTAGTTAAAAAAAAGATATATCACATTATCCCTGTATTTAATGGTGTAATCGTTTGAGAAATCGAACTCTTTATAGATTTTTAATTAGAGTAGGGGCACTTCTAGGCAGGTTTTTGGGGGTTTCCTGTCCAGGGGTCCGGTTACTTAAACGCATGTGCCAACATGAAGCTAGATGGATCTAGCCATTTGAGTTGTAGCCCGTTAAAATTAATTTAGTTACCCAAAAACATACATACTCTCAAAAAATATTACCTTCTTTTTGAAGCAGTCGGGTTATGAAGTTTATCAATAAAAAACAACTTTAAAATACTGATCCCTGCCTTATCCTAACTAATGCGTAAACTAACAGTTCAAAAGTCTTTTTATTACTTCCCATAGTTTGTTAAAAGAAAAAACAAGACAAGGGTTGTCACACATCTGGAAAAATTCATACAAACTAGACGACAATTTTTTAAATGAGACTACTAGTGATGGAACCACTCAATGAAAAAGTTGGGACCGGGTAGTTACAACCACAGATTTACTATATGTAGACTCTAGTTACAATAAGAAACTGCCTTCGTAGTCCCGCAGTCTGAGTTTGAATTCAGAATACTAGCAAGCAAAAAAGAAATAAGGCGAGAGAAAATGAAGTAGGTGGTGGGGCTACTTAAAATATAGAGGATTGCTTACTCTCACTATTTTTAAAACTAATAACCCAAACTTACAGTATCCTGAAAATTTCATTCGGATCACTCACTTTGCTTATTTTCCCTTCAAATTCTTTGTGATTTGCGACACTATCTATTAGAAACAAGTGGTAAGTTATTTGTGGTGGCAACCCTAACTGGGAAGAATTAACCCAAGTGCTCGGACTTTATTAAATTCTTAGCTCTCTCGCAGACATGCGAGCCTTAATGAAAACCCGATTAAAGTGGTTTTCTTTTTTCATCATCGGAGGTAGAAAAAAGGGTTATGTGCTATACAGGATTATTTTTTATTCACCCCGGAGATTTTACCGGGCGATTCTACTCATGATTCTGAACAACTTTCACCTGCGAAATCGCGAAAAAAAACCAGCTGTTCCATACATTTTGTTCGAGTAGGTACGAATTTTTCTATGGAGCAGCTGTTTTTTTTTCTCCGGGGTGAATAAAAAATAACCCAGTATAAAATAATACATTAAAAATAACAGTACTTACAGTAATGTAACTCGGTGTCCCACACGAAAAGAGAGAGAAAGATAGTAATGTAAAGAAAATACATGTTATAGTTTGAACCTTTGTGAAATTCATGTTTAAAATATGGTATATCTATCTATCTCTGTTGGAAACACAAGGTTAACAACATCTGTCCATACTCAAGCTCGCATCTTCTGTTACTCACTGGTTTTAAAAGGGGCTTTGTGCAAAACCCGAGCACGGGTATTCAATTGTACCCATTATTGTTCTGTGTCCATCGCCCGGGGGATACAGCTACACAACCCATTGTTAGAATTAGATAGTTCGGGGTGAGCAACAACTACACAGCCTACTAGACGCCTGATGTGGCAATATCTCCATGAAAAAATGTATTAGTTGCAAAACTAACCCGGTAGATGGAGCCGTGCCACGCGTTACTGGCATTATATTACACTTGCAAAATTGGCGGGCAAGGAACGAGCTGCGGTAGCCCAGATGGAAGAGGCGTAGTCACTGGTAATGACGAAAGTCGCAGGTTCATATCCTGCCAGCGCTTGAAAATTTTGCAAGAATTTTCAAAAAATTTATACCTAACACGGGAAATGTTTTAAAAAAAATGGTATTCAATTTTCAAGAAAACTATGAGGATGAACACTTGGAACTAAATGGTACAACTATGCAGTAAGGAAATTAACTGAAAAAATTTTAAGGGCATGTTCAATGCGTAAAAATAAACCACTTTACGAAGTATCTTTTTTATGTTTAGAACAAATGGTACCAAGGAAAGTTTCCAGGTTTACATCTAGAACACACTGTACATTTTACTTTTCCCATTGTAGATATTTTCATTTTCCTATTATTGGCCGAGAATTTGTAAAAATATGTCAATATCAAAAGATTTTAGACTCCTTTTTGGCGCGTTTAAGCATAGTCGCGCCCAGCACCTTTGGGTTTTCATGATTATTTTAATTAGCTGAGGCGATTCTTCCACTTGTCGTTCGTGGTTGCGTATTTTTAACGCACCGTAACGCATGCGTCTGGCACACGATAGGAAATTGCTAATTTCGATCTTATTCCCAAACAAATACGGCTACGGTGCGTTTACGGATGCTTCTGTCAAACGACTTGAGATGCGCGGGTCGAATTTGTTTGCGTGGATGAAAAATAGTAGTTTTTGGTACCAGTGGTGTCGATTTTTGCTATTGCTAATCTAAAGCATTTTTACTACTTATATTATAAAATATTTTCTTTTAGTGCGCTGTCTAGTGGGCAGTCTGGTCGTTGGGGACGAGCCTTAAGTAGTGGTTACATTCAGAACATGATCCCGTCTTTGTTTGGACTTTGTTGTTTGAGTGCATTTAGGCATGTTTCGTGGTTCGCACACGCACCTTACGGTATTGAGGTTTTTGACAGCTAGCAATTTCTAAGCTTTGATATGCGGCGCTTGTATGCGATTAAAAATACCTCCTGTCATCAATAATACTGAACTTGTGCCAAGTAGTGTGTGTAAAACGACCTTAGACTGTAGGTGCCTGTTTTGACAACATTACCTACCTATAAGACAGGTCCTACCAGAATAGTTTGGGCCATCTGTTATCTTTTGAATGCATGGGGTATATTTGCGTGCAATTAGACACCTATTTACAAAAATACATTTCAAATACATAAATCCAAATCAAAATTTTTTGCAACGTATGATTTCATGCAAGTATTTTGATTAATAAATTCATTCATTCATTACTCGACCCCAAAATTGTAAGTGAATGAACACGAATAAACATAATTTAGAATCTTTTTTTCTTTCTTAACTGTCATTTGTGTCTGACAGTTTTGTCATTTTATATCATGCACGTTTATCATATTTAATTAATTCTCCCAACTTTAAATGCTGATAAAAACTTGTGCGACGCCATTTGTAAACTCTAAATGTTTGTTTTGTTCTATGTAAATCAGTTTCGAAGTTACAATCTGATTTCAAGTTAAGGTATCTATGGATAGGACTATTGTTTAAATGGTTTTTGTCTGTTAGGTTGGAATGATTTGTGAATTAATCAAAGTGAAATGAAGTTATTTAGGCTTTATAATGCCGTATAATGTAGGCTTAGAATAGCTTCCCATTCTTTTCCCGTGGGTGTCGTAAGAGGCAACTAACTGAATGACCGTAAATGTCCGTTGAGTATGTTTGTATAGGCTTTGAATCTGAAATCGTGGAAAATTGTTGCATCACTTTGACAACAGAACTAACACGGTTCGTTTTCGACTGTCAAAATTAAGCCATCTTTTGTGCCTAGTGGACGTGATCCCAGAAAACTTTCGAGTTTTCAGGTTAGTCCACGCAAAAGGAAATTGAAACATAATCGTCATTGTCATTTTGCCTTAAAAGTTCAATATGGTTAGGTATAAAAACTCACGATGTACTTTCTAAGGTGAACAAATTGGAAGAAACACATTAAGCTTCAAAAGCGGAACTAAAAGAAAAAAAAACAGAGACCTCAGCCTACGTAGGCCTCCCCCAGGGTACGCCATAGGGCACGATCTCCCGTTTTCGCTATCCAGTCGCTACCAGCCGTCCTCTTTAAGTCATCAGCCCATCTAGCCGGAGGGAGTCTAACGCAAAAAAGGCAAAGGAAGGTAACAAACAATTATTTAACGTAAAAGACATTACATATAGCCATTACAGTCCACAATTGGCCTCACTCCATTTGGGTATTACCTACGAGTACCAAGCTTGGTAGGCAGATTGGCGAGCGCAAAGCTTAATGTTGACTCACAGCTGAACACAGCTGATTATATCCCTTTGTAAACATTTCCCACAGGTGATGGTATTCTAATCCAGCATTACTAAGCAAGAGTAGTACAATGAGAACATAACTAAAAGGCACATTATTTTGCGTGAAAGACTCTCCACGTTCAATGGCTCACCTCAAGTGGCGCAATCCTTCGAGCTTCCTTCATTGTGACAACCGTGCCACAGTAGACAGAAAAACCAGTATTACCACTCAACTCTTATCACACGTCGATGGCATGCACAAACCTAAAATGTCTTGAGGCCAATTCAGTAACCCTAACCGAATTGTCGACGGAAAAGCAAGACTCGGCCATAATGTCAACAAAGGCAATTCCCCCACTTGTAACGCGCGTGCCACACAAACTTAAACTGTGAATTACAATTTGATTACGGTGCGTTGCATGCATCCGTAGATGGTAGAGAACCGTCTAACAGTTCTCAGTATAATTCAATTAGAAGAAAGTTCGTTTGCCAGAAAACCGATTGTAGAGCCTACCACTCACTCCTTCATTAAAATTGATTCAACACATTTTGTCCCTGTTTGTTAAACTCGTTCCAGGGATAAGAAGGAAAAAATATATTTATTTTTCAGTGCTCAAAATTTTACAAAAAATAACTGATTATTAAAAAAAATCCTCTTAAAACTTAACTAATCCCAACTATTCTCTATTTCCAGCAGCAAATCAGTATGATGTTGTGATTTGTCCCTTTTACTTTCATTCTAAATCGTATTTGAGATGGCGCTCTGCTTACTTGTTTGTTGACTTTAGTGTAGGTTAAATGTCAAGATGTCTTACTGGCTGTTTTCTTCTACTTTGCCCCAACAACGTGGTTCTAAGTGGGTGATCGTCGAGAGGAAATTTAATATTGTTTACGATGAAAGGTTTTTGATAAAAAATGGAAAGAGCACACTTTGAAGAGGAAAAATGTTTGAATACTTAAAATGATAAGAATCGCGACGTTAAAATAAACGAGACAAGGCTTGTTGTTGACCTTCATTATATTCTGAAGGAAGAATCTTCAGAATACAAAAATAAGGTTTTTATTTTAATACAACTAGGACTTGAACCTGAGACCGTGGAGTACCTACTGTGTCACCACTCGGCTGAGCCGTTTCCCGCTACTTAAAAAGCAGTTTCATTTGTGTTTCGGTAAAGGCTCAGTTGTATTGTTTTGGCCGTTTTGTATTCCGCTAACAGTTTAAAGCATAGCATATCATAATGGCAATAGAATGTCAAAAAAAAGACTCGGAGTCTTGATCTGTTAGAGTCTAGACCTAAAAGTTAACGTGCGTGTGTCCTACAGATTGCGTATTTGCAATTTAATAAAGATCTATGTGGCTCAGTGCTATCGGGTTCGATTCCCAGCCGTATCAGATACGAAACGATGGGTTTAAACCCTAGTTCAACTATTGTTCGAATACGCACAAAAAGTTGGTAATTAAAGAAACTAACTGCGTCTGTGTTTCCAAACGCATACAACCCTAATCTCTTCAAAGTAAGAGTTAAAAGGCTTCTTCATGGTGAGTTCGCTGCATCTTAGACTCTGTCTCTGTCCTATGACCTTGACTAGAGTCAAGAGCAAACCCATCCTTAATAAAAAAAAAAAACTAAAGAAAGCCGGTTGCTATAGTGGGCTCCTCGTTCATTAACATTCCATTGCACATGATGTGTCTTAAACACGTAAGCTACGTTAACACCACGCTCCTGCTCCTGCTCCCACTCCTGCCGCTGCCGCGAATATTGCCCGAAATACTTCCTCCGAAGTATCAACGCGAGTGGGTGTTCACACCTGTCATACTCTTCTCGCAGCACACGAGTAAGTGCGATAGAAATACATGCCACTCGCATTCTTGCTGTCGTTTCCTGTGAATTGCGCATGAAAAACCGACCATGAGCATGAATGGCAGCGGCATGACGAGTTGCAGCGCGGGTAACCTGTTCACATGCTCGCACTGCCCACTTCCCAGAGTGTGTGAACGCGGCATTACACACCCATTACAATAACCTTTCATTAATAAAATTAATGGCTTTCGCGAACTTATTCAAGTTCGCTTAATTATTTCCTCACGTATTTTCAACTCAGTTCATTCCTGACGAGGCAATTAATAAATAGCTACAATATACGTCTCGCACACGATCTGAGTTGTAAAATTATAATATATTCGTACAATGGAGTGTTATTTATGACGGCAGGTGTGCGTAACAACGAACTGCTGGAAATATTTGATTATAATTCGACGAATATACAGAGTGTTTACGCTAATGTGCAAATCATTGAAACTACGTGTGTCATTGATGACGAAAAACTTTGCCCTAGATCATCACCATGGGTCTGAAGTCTGCTACATAAAAATTGTGTTAATGGCCTGTCAGTGTGACTGTTTTGGTCATTTTGTATTCTGCTATGCTAACAGTTTGAAGTATAGAAATCACATACATATATCACGCCCATTATCCCTCACGGACATTTACGCCACGTCTGGCATATATCTGAGGGTCATTCTGAAAATTGTGTATCGCCATAGTGATAGGTTGTCAGCCCATCCCTAAAATTCAAATGCACACCTTCAAGTCCCTTAGTTGCCACTTACGACTCCCATGGGAAAGAAACGGGGTGATGCTATTCGAAGCTGGCATCACACGGCAAGTGGTCTGAAGTCTGCTAAATAAAAGTCAGTTGTGTGTCAATGGCTTGTTAGTTTGACTGTTTTGGTAATTTCGTATTCTGCTAACAGTTTGAAGTATAGACAATCACAGTGGCATTATAATGACAGGGGAGTGTCGATTGCATTGCAAAGGTAAAAAATAATAGAATCGGACCTAGATCGGATCCACATCCACTGCAGGGCATAGGCCTCTTCTCTATTGCGCCAATCTTCACGGTCCTGTGCTGAACTCATCCATAGAGATCCCGTCGACTTGGTGATATCATCGGACCACCGGGCTGACGATTTTTCTCCCCTTGGCCACCACTCTGTGACTGCTTTTGTCCATCGTCCTTAGATAATGAGTGTAATTTAAAGAAAAGAAAAATGTCGGTTACGACATTGGCTGAACCCCGCGCCAAAGATTGTTCCATATTTAGTCATCGTTACCAGTTGTAGTTCTCTCTGAGAATTTATCGAGGTATTCATTGAGTCTTCCCACACGAAATAGTAGTTTATGCAACTGTCATATAATGGGGGTCATTAGAATGCGAGTGTCTGTTTATCACACGTGGCGTAGCCGAGTGTGATAATAGATTGTCACAAGCATTCTAATGCCTAATTATATGCAGTTGCATACACTATTTTATCTACACTCTAAAAAATTAACTCAGTTGAACACTTTTCCAAACGTCCGCACCGGCGATTGCAAGGCCCGATACATGGTCAAATTCAATACGAGAACGTAATATGGCTTGATATGAATTTTTGAAGATTCTTAACTAAAAGTTGTTTAGATGTCGAGTCTCAACAGCAAATAACTAAAGAACTGAACAACAACTGTACAACACTGAACAACAACTGAACAACACTGAACAACATCTGAACAACAACTAATCAACATCTGAACAACAACTGAACAACATCTGAACAACATCTCAACAACAACAGAACAAAAACCTATTAAAACAACTGAACAACATCCGAAAAATTACCGTACAACAACAACTGTGAGGTGCGGCGGAAGATAGCGATTTGAGTATTGGAAAAAAAAACTTCGTTTCATTTCTTTTTTTTTTTTTTTTTTTTTTTATTAATGATGGGTTTGCTCTTGACTCTAGTCTAGGTCATAGGACAGAGACAGAGTCTAAGATGGAGCGAGCTCACCCAGAAGAAGCCTGTTCACTCTTACTTTGAAGAGATTAGGGTTGTATGCTTTTGGAAACACAGACGCAGGAAGTGAGTTCCACTCTTTAGCAGTGCGCATTATAAATGATGACTGGAAGCGCTTAGTCCGAATTGGTGGAATGGCTACCAGGTACGGATGGTATCCGGCGGTGCGTCTGGATGTCCGATGGTAGAAGGGAGCTGGTGGAACAAGGTCGTGAAGCTCTTGAGCACACTCTCCGAAGTACAATCTATAAAAAACCGACAAGCAGGCAACCTTGCGGCGATGTGCCAGGCTATGTAGCTTGGTGTCCACCAGTTTTATGTCGCCTATGAGCCTCCTGGCCCTGCGTTCCACCGAGTCAAGAGCGGCAAGTTGGTATTTGGCTGAGCCATCCCAAAGGTGACTGCAATACTCCATGCAGGATCGGACTTGTGCTTTGTAAAGAGTTAAAAGCTGTCCAGGCGTAAAGTATCGCTTCACTCTATTCAGGACGCCCAGCTTTTTAGCCGCCGTCTGAGCCTTGTACTCGATGGTCGCGCCGAAGTTTAGATTTGATGTCAACTCCATGCCTAGAAGCTCAAGCCTGTCAGTGACTGGGACAGATGTACCCCGAAAAGTAGGTGTCCAGTCGAAAGGACTCCTTTTTGCAGTGAAAAGACACGCCTGTGTTTTGGTGGCATTGAATGAGACCAGATTGTCGTCGCCCCATTGGGAGACAAGACTTAAGGTCAGATCTGTTCGCTCTACCATGGCCTTTCTTAACGAACGTATTTCACCCCCACTGGTCCCTTCACCTGTCAAGTATCTCTCTGAAACGGTACTATCATCTGCGTATCCAACAATACCATGCCGAAGGAGGTCATTGATGTGCAGCAGGAAAAGAGTTGCAGAGAGAACAGACCCCTGAGGAACTCCGGCATCAATGGCCATTAGGTCAGAGGAGCAGCCGTCAACGACTACTCTGATGGACCGTTCACTAAGGAAGTCTGAAATCCAAGTACAAAAATCAGCTGGGATGCCATAAGCAGGAAGCTTGCTGAGCAGACTTGCATGCCAGACCCTGTCAAAGGCCTTCGAGATATCGAGTGAAACGGCAAGTGCTTCGCCGTTTTTCTCGATGGCTTCGCCCCAGCAGTGCGTGACATACACAAGAAGATCACCAGTAGACCGCCCCCGGCGAAAGCCATATTGACGGTCACTGAGAAGATCATTGTCTTCAAGGTAGGTCAGCAACTTACTGTTAAGTACCCTCTCCATGACCTTGCATAGGATGGAGGTAATGGCAATTGGACGGTAATGAGCAGGGTCGGCACGGTCGCCCTTTTTGGGAACTGGTTGCACATTAGCAAGCTTCCAGGCCCCCGGCACCGTTCTTTCTTTTAGAGAGAGGCGGAACAAGCGTGTCAGCACAGGAGACAGTTCAGGCGCACATAGTCTTAATACTCTCGCTGGTATGCCATCAGGTCCGCTGGCCTTGTTCACGTCTAGACTGCACAATACTCTTCGAACCTCTTTAATGTGTACTGCGATCTCCGACATCGAAGAATCGCAACGAGGTACAGTAGGTGGTTGTTTGGAGCCAGCGTCCAGACGTGAGTTGCTTGCAAACAAGGAAGCAAACAAATTTGCTTTCTCACTTGCAGAGTGAGCCAGCGATCCATCAGGTTTCAGCATTGGAGGTAAGGTTGGACGACAGAAATTAGTTTCAACCGCTTTGGACAGGGACCAAAACTTTTTACTACCCGGAGGGTGTGATGCTAGTTTGGCCCCTATTCGTCCGACATGGTCAAAACGTGCCTTACGTAATACCCGTTTGCAGGACTTAGTGGCAGAGTTGAAGTTTCTTTTCTTCGCGCGAACCCTACGTGCTCTTAATTTGCAGTCGCGAGCCTTGACCCAAGCTTGGTATGCCGATTCTTTACGCGCCTCAGCTTGGGCGCATTCTGCGTTAAACCAAGGCTGGGCTTTGTGACCGAGCGGGATGTCGGAGAATGGAATAAAATATTCCATCCCCTGCCGAATCACGTCCGCAACCGCATCTGCACAACACGAGGGGTCACGCGAGGAGAAGCACACTTGACGCCACGGGTAAGATGCAAAGAAGTGCCGCATCTCTTCCCAATCTGCTGACTCGTATCTCCAAACTCGCCTCGTGCCCCTGGGGCTGTCATCGAGAGGAGAGCAGGTCGATACGGATTTCACCAGACAGTGGTCGGACGTTCCCAGCGGAGCTGAGACCGAAACTGAATGACTGTCTGGATCAGTTGTCAGCAGCAAGTCCAAGCAATTGGGTGTATGGCCGTCGATATCCGGTATCCGCGTAGCTACATTCACCAGCTGGGTCAGATCTAGCGATAATGCAAACTTGCGCGCCTCTAGCCCAGCATGGTCAGTTTTCTGGAACGGGAACAACCACTCCTTATGGTGGGCATTAAAGTCCCCCAGAAAAGTTAGCTTCGCTGTCGGGTATCTTTGCTGTGCTACGTCTGTCGTTTCAACGAGGTAATTGAAAAGCGCTGTCGTCTCTTGGTCACCGCTGTGCGATCGGTAGACGCCGACATATAGAGTTTTCTCCACGCCAGAGTCCTCCAGTAGCCAAATGGCAGAAAAACCCGATTTCTCAAAGCAACGGAGACGACGACAACAAATGTCATCGCGGACATACACACAGACCCCAGCTTGCTTCTTGAACTTATGCTCAAGAGAGTAACCCGGGTAGTTGAGGTACGCCACGTCCGACGGTGTTGTTATCTTCGTCTCCGTTAGGAAGAATAGGTGCGGCTTCTCGGTCTCAAGGTGGTGATGGACCGGATCGAGATTGGAGTGCAACCCTCGGATGTTAGTGAGGTGCACTTTTTTTGGGAGGAAGTGCAGCCGTTGTATAAACCTATTCTTCTTTTTTACTTTTTTCATAATTTGAGAGTTTGTGGGGGAAAAGTTGTATTGACGAGGCGCATTTCAGTTAACCACTGGAACACTAGAGCTTAACCGACCTATGGGAAACTCATTTGGAGACTGCGGGGACGCCCGAACCCCCCCGAATATGGCCACCGGGTCCTCCCATCCAGTCGCCAGCTGGCACGGTGGAGCATATCGGGATTTTTCGCGAGTTGGCGGGGCAGCCTTTGGCACGTGGCTGGCGTGCTACTTGGGCCCCCTACTGACTGCGGTCGGCCAACGGCTGGCACCGTGCTTCGGATCCCGCTACCCTCCAGAATGAGTTACCCGGTACAGTATCGCCCAGAGTCCAAGACCGGTTCTGAATAGCGCAACTGACATCCTCCAATTCCCCCAAAGGCACTGGCACTCCCACACACTGACGGAACGCAGCAAGCTACTTGGCGCCAGACTTCGGTGGGATGGTGGTCGCGAGCCAGGCGGCCCCTTACGGAGCCTTCCACCGCTTGGTGGGATCGTTCAGCCGGACTTATCCACAGGCAAGCCTGTGTTGCCGTTGCCCGGGGTGGACCGCTAGGAGGTAGATCCCATACCACCCCAAAACTTTATCGTATTAAGAGTTTTCTCATTAAGTCATTACGCTTCTGTAATTTATAGTAAACCCTAGTTTTTATAGGCAGAATGCATAAAATAGGTCATTATGCATCTGTTTTCGAATTCATAATTCGAACATTATGAGCCGAGTGTAGATAAAGTCATTAAGGATACAACTTCATCAATACACCCTGTATATTTCACAATGTTTAAATAGTTGCTTTGCGTAACATATTCTACACAGATCTAAATTTAGTTTTGTATTGGGGCTTTGATACTTTGAATAGGGGAAGGTGGGGCAAGATGGAGTACCGGGCAAAAAGGATGTTTCAATTGACTAATTACAGCCGTTCAGGCGTCGTCCGATGAAAAGATTTTTGTGCAAGTTTCGTGACTATGTTTTTAAGTAAACGTTAATTCGGTGTTGACATGTAATTAGTGTATTTGCTATATTTATGAATCATAAATACGTTCCGCTTGGATTGTTTACTTATTGTTATTTATTTTTCATTAATAAATAAAACATGAGGGCAAAATGGGGTAAATAAGCATATCCTGTCCACAGAAAAATAAAGGCACATAGAGATTTTTATTGCAATTAAAATGGATACCCTGTTCACCTTGTCGAAATCGGCACAAATCGGCTGTACGGGCTATACGCCCGTACAGCCGATTAGTAGATAAGTACCCGCAGTATATAGAAAGATGAAGTAAAATGCACTTTTTTGCGTCTATGTTTAGTAATGAATCTATCTTTTACGATTAAAAACTATTCGATTTATTATCCGAAAGTTAACAAACTTGAATTCATATCATTATTATATTATGGGATTTATATACTTTCAAACCTGAATGTCTTCGCATTGCCCCACCCTCCCCTAATTATATATAATAATTACAGTTAGTTACGTAATTAGTGAAACTTACTAACAAAATAAAATATCAGATTATTATATAACAGAAATGCATAAATAAAACGCTGAAAACAGTCTTTGATAATTTAATATGTGAAGACATCTTGGAAGGATGAATAATCAATATAAGAGCCGAAATCTTCACAAACTAGTACAACTACTCGAACTACGCTCTTTCCTATGCAAAGTCATATGTATTTAAGGTAAGATTAATTCACCGACGTGCCTCTACGAAGCACGTTTCGGCAATTAGCCAGTGAGCGCCTGAGTTATCGCACTGAGCAATTGTGTCTGTTGTAATTTCGGGAAGGATTGCTCCGCTTTTTCTTACAGGCGCTGTCGTCATCAGTCATGTGAGGCGGAGGTAGACACCTACTTACACATAGGTATGGCTACGTACGTAGACGTTATAATAATATTTATTATACTGTGGTATGGAGATATGTGGAAGTGATGAGGTAGAGTTTGAATGCGTCAAGTTTGTATGTTTTCGGACATTAATTAAAATTAAGTGTAAGTGTTTTATTAAAAGTCTTATAATTCTGTGCTTTCGGCTTCATCTAATATTATTAACAAGCTGAGTTACATAATGAAAAAAGGATAGTACGTCCGAATCCAAAATTTTTGCTAGAATTTAAAATACCTATGGCTTATTTACTTATTGCCGATGCCGGCTTAAAATAGTATCACCCCATTTCTTTCCCTTGTGAGTCGTAAGAGGCGACTAACGGACTCGAGGGTGTGTATTGCAATTTTAAGCGATGGGCTGACAACCTGTCACTATGGCGATATACAATTTTACGAATGACCCTCAAATATTTGTCAGACGTTTTTTGCGGCTAATTGCGCTCTGCCTACCCTGCAAGGGATTATAGGCGTGCTATGTACATGTGTGTGTGTGTGTTTTTACTAATTGTGATGTACCTACGTATTTTTACGTACACGTGCCCTGTGATGCCGGATTGGAATAGCATCACACCAATTCTACCCTTGGGTGTCGTAAAAAGAAATAAGCGACTAAGGGATGAATGTCATTCAGGGAATGGGCAGCAGCGTTCCTTCTGAATGCAACATCTTGCACTGCGCTCGCCAATCAATCCGACTGTGAGTAGGTAGGGAGTACGCCAATACCCTCCGGTAAGGGCAGGCCTATGTCCAGCAGTGGACTGATGTGGCAGTGAATTTTATGTCAATGTTACGTCAATGTTATGTATATTTATCTATTACTAGCGGCCCGCCCAGCGGTTTCACCCGCTGCTAACTGATTTCCCATGGGAAACAGACCTTCTTCCGCCATAAATCATACATAAAAACCTTCCTCTTGAATCTCTCTATCTTTTAAAAAATACTTCATCCAGATCCGTTGAGTGGTTTTGAAGATTTAAGCATACAAACAAACAAATAGACAGGGACAGACTATGTATTGATAATCCGTCTCGCTTCATTAACGCATTAGGCTAGGATGTAGATAAAATTTTGTATGAAGCCGAGATAAGAGGTAATTTAAATATTGCTCGAAATAACCAGGCGCCGTCACCAATAATTGTGTTTAGAATCTCTACGACCATGTTGATCTATTAACCACCCTTTTTAATGCTAAAACTTCACAACTTGGATCGATTCTAAACCCAACACAAATCAATTTTCAAACAAATACCAAACGACACCTATAATTTCAATTTGGATGAACAATAATTTACCTCTAAAGAAAGTCATCAGACGATTTTTCATCGGGCACCTCGAGCATCGAGAACAAAATTAAATGCAAATACCTTATAGTTTTTGAAAAACCATAACGATAGTGCGTTTGAAAAACTAACAGCGACATCTATGTTTGTATTATGGAACTAAAATATTATTTTTTCTCAGTTTTCGTGATAGTATAAATGCTAAACTATTGAAGCTAGGGAGATAAAACTTGGACATAAAGTTTTTTTTGTAATAAATCAACTATTATAGATAAAATTCCGGTTTTTTTAATCCCCCAAGGAATGAAAAGGGGTTAAAAGTTTGTGTAAAAGTTCGTTGTCTTAAGTGTGATCCGTTTCAAAATTAGTGTAAGACTTATGACTTAAAGTAATTAAACACGTGTATCAGCATATTTGAGATTTTAACCCTTGATAGGGTCAAAAGGGGGTTAACAGTTTGTATGAAAGTTCGTATTTTTAAATGAATGTGATCTGTTTCAAAATTTATGATTAGACTAATAACTTAAAATAATTAAACACGTGTTTCAGCATTTTTGAAATTTTAACTTTTATATGGGTGAAAAGGGGGTTAAAAGTTTGTATGAAAGTTTTTTATCTTAAATGTGATCTGTTTCAAAATTTCTGATTGGACTCATAACTTCAAATAATTAAATACGTGTTTCAGCCTTTTAGAAATTTTAATCCTTAAAGGTGTCAAAAGGGGGTCAAAAGTTTACTACCAGTTGGGCTACCCGTTTTCCCATGGGAATATGACAATTTCCCGGTATAAATTATACTTATAAACCTTCCTCTCAAGTTACTCTATCTAATAAAAAAAACCGCATCAAAATCCGTTGGGTAATTCTAAAGATTTAAGGAGACACCAAGTGGGAAGCGACTTTATTTTATACTATGTAGTGATTGATCAAAGCTTTTAGGTACTTGACTTACAAAACCTGCTACTTTCATATATTATGCGGTTATGTAGGTAGGCACGCTTAAGGCGGGTGTACTCGTCAACGACCTCGACAGTGGCGCCACTTCACAAAAAAAGTTTTCTCTTTATACAAACAATCTATCAGAATATCCGTTGCCCAAGTTTAATTATACTTATGTAAAATTAGATGATGCTGTGTGATGCCGGCTTAGAATAGCATCAACCCATATCTTTCCCGTGGGAGTCGTAAAAGGCGACTAAGGGACTCGAGGGTGTGTATTGCAATTTTAGGCGATGGGCTGACAACCTGTCACTACAGCGATACACAATTTTCCGAATGACCCTCAAGTATTTGTCAGACGTGGCGTAAATTACCGTTTTGCGGCAGTTTACGCTCTGCCTACCCCGCAAGGGATTATAGGCGTGATTATATGTATGTATGTTGTAGGTACTTGACTTACAAAGCCTGCTACTTTCATATGAGTTCATGTAGGTAGGTAGGTACGCTTAAGGCGAGTGTAGCCGTCAACGACCTCGACAGTGTCGCCACTTCAAAAAAATCGTTACTCTTTATTCAAATAATCTATTAGAATGTCCGTTGCCCAAGTTTTAGTTATATCCATAAGTAAAATTAGAACCTGCAAACTCAATAAAATATTCGCTGCAAGTTATGGAAAAAAGTACCTAAAAACGGCCACTTTTGGTATTAATTGCCATTGAGTTTGCGTATTCTTATTTTACTGAAGGATAATACTAAAAATTTGGGCAACGTACGTTCTGATAGCTTGTTTGTATGAAGAGAAATTACTTTTTTGTGAAGTGGCACCACTGTCAAGGTCGTTCACGGGTACACTCGCCTTAAGGATAATACTAAGAACTTGGGCAACAGTCATTCTGATAGATTGTTTGTATAAATAGATTTGTGTTTGTGAAGTGGCGCCATTGTCGAGGTCGTTCACGGGTACACTCGCCTTAAGGATACTAAAACATGGACAATGGTTTTTTTAAACTTGCAAAATTTTCAAGCGCGGATAGGAAATTGAAAATTGGCGCCACTGTTGAGGTCGTTCACGGGTACACTCGCCTTAATAGTCAAAGCTCTATAAATTATCTAGAATATTCCCCTTACTGCTATGTTAAGACCTACCTACACGTGTCTGGGTAGCAGCTCTATACTCTATGTAAACATTTCCACGGCTAGAAAAAGCTAACGGCACGTTTGTTTACTATTGATTGTGAACCCACTTGTGTGTTTTCAACTTGCGTCATTGATGTTCATTGCTACACTGCATTATATTTTATCTGTGGTATAAAATAAGCAAATACTATAAGGCATGGTATTTATTGTACGTCAAGATCAATTCAAACATTATGGAGTTGTTCTACGTGTCCTCATTGATCGCGCGCGTCCTTAAGTACAGTATCAATTTGTCATTTTTAAGTCAGGACGTGATGCACGCGAAGTACCAAAACCAAGGAACGATGAAAGGTCATTTGAGCCTTGCGCTACGCCCGATCACTCAAACAACAATAACTCGGAATCTCTCTGTTCCCAAAAATGCGTTTAGCCAAACCACTTGAAACAATATGTCTACTACATGCTTCAACCGACGCCAACGCATACATACATACATACATAAATCACGCCTATATCCCTTACGGGGTAGGCAGAGCGTTAACGGCCGTAAAACGGATATTAACACCACGTCTGACAAAAGCTTGAGGGTCAATCAGATAACTGTGTATCACTTTAGTGACAGGTTGTCAGCCCATCGCCTAAAATTGCAATACACATCCCTCGAGTCCCTTAGTCGGCTCTTACGACACCCATGGGTAAGAAATGGGGTGATGCTATTCTAAGCCGGCAATCACACGGCGCATTCTAAGCCACGCATAGGTACTCAATTAATGCTATTTCCATTAAATACATCAAAAAGTGAACTTTACTTCATTCCTCAGGTTTAATAGCTCACGTTCCGACATTTAGATGACTCAAATGTCAAATAACCACCATCTGGAATGACATCATAAAATAATTTCGAGAACTGTCAGATAGAAAAGTCCCCTTCGTAAAATTGCATGAGTGTGGATAGGTCCTATAGGCCTGCTGCCTCGCCGACTGCGGACGAGCCTTTTATTTTACACCTTTTCGAGCTAAAACGTGAATAGAAATGAATTTGTACGCTATATTATAAAACACGCTATCTTGTTAGCGACATGACAACAGACAATTTAAGAAGGTTCTCACACACACCACATGATTATTCGGTGTTTTGCCGGATCCCTTTTTTTGACAAATCACATAATGGCACAATTTGCCACAGAAAATTGTTATGAACCGCAACCGTCCGGTGCGTGTGTGAATGCATTATGTCTGTTTCATGATCTGTTTTATCCCTTGAAATATTTTGCCGTGTGATGCCGACTTAGAATAGCATCACCCTATTTCTTTTCCGTGGGTGTTGTAAGAGGCGGCTAAGGGACTCGAGGGTTAATTGAGTGTTGTAATTGTAGGCAATGGGCTGACAACAATGTCGATACACAATTTTCTGAACTACCCTCCAATGTTTGTCTGACGTGGCGTAAATAACCGTTTTTACGGTCGTCCACGCTCTGCCTACCCCACAGGGGATTATAGGCGTGTTTTTTTTATAATGATGGGTTTGCTCTTGACTCTAGCCTGGGTCATAGGACAGAGACAGAGTCTAAGATGGAGCGAGCTCACCCAGAAGAAGCCTGTTAAGGCACTGGCACTCCCACACACTGACGGAATGCAGCAAGCTACTTGGCGCCAGACTTCGGTGGGATGGTAGTCGCGAGCCAGGCGGCCCCTTACGGATCGGTCAGCCGGACTTATCCACAGGCAAGCCTGTGTTGCCGTTGCCCGGGGACGACCGCTAGGAGGTAGATCCCATACCACCCCAAATATACTATTATAACTTGAGGATAATTTTTGCATTATAATTATGAAACGGACATTTATTGTTATAAATAATGACATTTGTAATCTATTTATGTTAACATGAAATAAATGAAACTGAATCTATATGTATCTATGTATGTAAATATTTTCAACCATTTACTTAATAGTAACAAAGAATAAACAATGTTGTTAAGCCTGAGCGTACAAAATAAGCTCCCTTATATCATCATCTAAGCTGTATTGTTGGTAGCACTACAATAAAAAAAGCAATAATAATAACTTGTAGTTAGAGCACAATGTTTTGTTGATAGCACTAGTCGTGAGAGTATGGAGAGAGTAGGGATTATGTATAGTTTATTACACACACACACACACACACACACACACGTCTTTATCCTTTGCAGGGTAGGCAGACCGTTAAAGACAGCAAAAATATGGTCGCTATCGCCACGTCTGACAAATACTAGAGGGCCGTTCCAGATAAATCGTGTACCACTATTGTGACAGGTTGTCAGCCTTTCGCCTAAAATTGTTCATTATTAAATACGATTTCATAAGTATGGACATAATTTTACTATTTATTTATTGTACCTATAGATGTTTCTTTTTTTAAACTGTGAAATTGAATTTTTATTTTGACGTTCTTAAATTATATGTGACATTTATGTATTGTCTGCGTTCTCATAATACTAATGTAATTGGTATTTGCATGTCATTTTTATGTAGCTAAATATGTGATTCCTTTATGTAATTTACAAGATCTATTGCACCATATTTATTGGCAAATAAATTTTTTCATTTTAAATTTCATTACACATAAAACTCTCGAGTCCCTTTGTCACCTCTTACGACACCCGCGGGAAAGAATTGGGGTGATGCTATTCTAAGCCGGCATCACACGGCAAACCACTACATAGTATAAAATAAAGTCGCTTCCCGTTTGGTGTCTCCTTATATCTTTAGAATTACCCAACGGATTTTGATGCGGTTTTTTTTATTAGATAAAGTGACTTGAGAGGAAGGTTTATAAGTATAATTTATTCCGGGAAATTGTCACGTTCCCATGGGAAAACGGGTAGCCCAACTGGTAGTAAACTTTTGACCCCCTTTTGACACCTTTAAGGATTAAAATTTCAAAAATGCTCGAACACGTATTTAATTATTTTAAGTTATGAGTCTAATCAGAAATTTTGAAACAGATCACATTTAAGATAAAAAACTTTCATACAAACTTTTAACCCCCTTTTCACCCATTTAAAGGTTAAAATTTCAAAAATGCTGAAACACGTGTTTAATTATTTTAAATTATTAGTCTAACCACAAATTTTGAAACAGATCACATTCATTTAAAAAAACGAACTTTCATACAAACTTTAAACCCCCGTTTGACCCTATTAAGGGCTAAAATTTCAAATATACTGAAACACTTGTTTAATTATTTTAAGTCATAAGTCTAATCACAAATTTTGAAACAGATCACATTCATTTAAAAAAACGAACTTTCATACAAACTTTAAACCCCTGTTTGACCCTATTAAGGGTTAAAATTTCAAATATACTGAAACACGTGTTTAATTATTTTAAGTCATAAGTCTAATCTTTCATACAAACTTTCAACCCCCTTTTTATCCCCTGGGGGAAAAAAAAAACGGAATTTAAAGTAAAGTCGCTTCTCACGTCTGTCCCTGTCTGTTTGTTTGTTAGTATGCTTAAATCTTCAAAACCACTTAACGTATCTGGATGAAGTTTTTTTAAAAGATAGAGTGATTCAAGAGGAAGGTTTTTATGTATGTATGTACCTATGTATAATTTATGTCGGGAGAAGGTCTGTTTCCCGTGGGAAATCAGTTAGCAGCGGGTGAAACCGCTGGGCGGGCCGCTAGTATAATGAAATAGTTAATTTCTACGTGACGATACATAGGTACTACATAAATAATACTACAAGGTGGACCAAAAGTAATCAACCTAATGTTAATTGGTTCCCATTTTTTAATTAATCAATCTAGTTCTGTTTTCATAAATAGATCATTCGAAGATGCAGCATTTATTTGATTACTAGCTGTTACCCGCGGCTTCGCCCGCGTACTCATAGAGTTTTATTAATTAGTTGTGTATTCTAAACAGGGCGACAGCACACACAACACAGGTCATTACTTTCTGGTTTAGTGACTGCGTCTCTATTAACCTGCATTATTACACAATGCAGCGCTACATCTAGCAATACTACTAAACTACCAATACACCTATATTTATGCCTAGCTATTACACTCAGCGCTCTATGTCGCCATAGAGTATAGCTACCTTATGAATATTGTGAATATTGCCTAGTGTTATATTGGTGGTTAATAAATAATAAGAAAGTATAGATTGCTATATAGCTTTAATTTTTTTTTAATATTCCTGCTATTTTGAAATTTTTATTACATACAAACATGCTCCAAGAAGACATGAAAGAAAGGAGTGGGTATGTAATCAAGGATTTGAAAACCTATATTAGCTCCAAACCAAATTAACTTGGGGATGGATGTTCTTGGATTGGAATTATAATAATATGAATACGCAGTATAATGATTTTGCCTAGTCTTCAATTTTCAGGACTATGGTACCAAAAAATTTAAGTTTATTATGTGTCTTCGCAAGTATACGCAGGGCAAACTTACTGTGCTAAAAATGGTTATTATTATAGAAATGGACTTTCAAATCATGTTTAACTGTAGAAATTAACTTTACTACTGTGGTAAGAAGTATCCCAAGTACATACCCACATCACCCTTAAAGCCACATTCATATCCCAAAACTCATATTCAAGAGACATTCTCATAGTAGTGCTATACAGGGTGTAAGTGACAGCCCTTCGAATACTGATTGGGTGTATTCAAACCATGAAACTGAACAACCTGCCATAGATTAAATTCTTTTTTTCTATATCCCATACAAAATCACAATCAGCTCACTGCATTTACTATGGGAATATCAGTATTCGGAGGGCTGTCCCTTACATCCTGTATATACATCTTTTTTATGTGGTATGGATGTATTCTATGCTACACAATAATCAGTTTTCCGATGGGAAAAATATGTTTTTCCGAGATAAAAAGTAACCTATGACACTCACCAGCTTTTCATCTAACTGCTTTCCAAAAAAAAAATGCTTTACATCGCTGCATGATACTCATTTATGTATGTAGTATGGATGTATTCTATTGCTAAACATTAATCGGTTTTCCGAAGGGAAAAATATGTTTTTCCGGGATAAAAAATAACCTATGTCACTCACCAGCTTTTCATTTAGCTGCTCTCAAAAAAAAAAAATGCTTTACATCGCTGCATGATACTCATCTATGTTCGTAGTATGGGTGTATTCTATTGCTAAACATTAATCGCTTTTCCGATGGGAAAAATATGTTTTTCCGGGATAAAAAGTAGCCTATGTCACTCTCCAGCCTCTCACCTAACTGCACACCTAAAAAACACTGCATGATATCGCTCTGTTGTAACGTGAAAGAAAGACAAACAAACAAACAAACAAACAAACAAACACACTTTCGCATTTATAATATTAGTATGGAAGTATGGATGAATACGCAGTATAATGATTTTGCCTAGTCTTCAATTTTCAGGACTATGGTACCAAAAAATTTAAGTTTATTATGTGTCTTCGCAAGTATACGCAGGGCAAACTTACTGTGCTAAAAATGGTTATTATTATAGAAATGGACTTTCAAATCATGTTTAACTGTAGAAATTAACTTTACTACTGTGGTAAGAAGTATCTCAAGTACATACCCACATCACCCTTAAAGCCACATTCATATCCCAAAACTCATATTCAAGAGACATTCTCATAGTAGTGCTATACAGGGTGTAAGTGACAGCCCTTCGAATACTGATTGGGTGTATTCAAACCATGAAACTGAACAACCTGCCATAGATTAAATTCTTTTTTTCTATATCCCATACAAAATCACAATCAGCTCACTGCATTTACTATGGGAATATCAGTATTCGGAGGGCTGTCCCTTACATCCTGTATATACATCTTTTTTATGTGGTATGGATGTATTCTATGCTACACAATAATCAGTTTTCCGATGGGAAAAATATGTTTTTCCGAGATAAAAAGTAACCTATGACACTCACCAGCTTTTCATCTAACTGCTTTCCAAAAAAAAAATGCTTTACATCGCTGCATGATACTCATTTATGTATGTAGTATGGATGTATTCTATTGCTAAACATTAATCGGTTTTCCGAAGGGAAAAATATGTTTTTCCGGGATAAAAAATAACCTATGTCACTCACCAGCTTTTCATTTAGCTGCTCTCAAAAAAAAAAAATGCTTTACATCGCTGCATGATACTCATCTATGTTCGTAGTATGGGTGTATTCTATTGCTAAACATTAATCGCTTTTCCGATGGGAAAAATATGTTTTTCCGGGATAAAAAGTAGCCTATGTCACTCTCCAGCCTCTCACCTAACTGCACACCTAAAAAACACTGCATGATATCGCTCTGTTGTAACGTGAAAGAAAGACAAACAAACAAACAAACAAACAAACAAACACACTTTCGCATTTATAATATTAGTATGGATGTTTAAAAAATCATCTTTCAAATTGCCACCGCCAGAGTTAAAACAAAAATAGTCACTGTCTTTTCTCCATTCACGCGTGAAACGGCTACAATTTTAAAAGTGTTCAAATGAGTTTATTTTCACTAAATGGTCGTTTTATAACATGAAATTAATATTGAATTTTGAATTGCTAAATATTGGTCACGAAAATATCGATTTGACTAAGAAGAAGAATGTTTTTAAAGTTAAAAAGAATAAAAACAATTAGACGCCAGCTCCAGAGTTGATGCAATTTCTTGCTGTGGTGTTTTTTTGAAGTTTTGTTTGTTTGTGTTTTTGAACATCTCCAGAACTAACAGCGCCAGAATCCTCCAAATTATATTTGTTCAAAAGCTTATGTTTACAATAATAAGTCATAAAAAAACAAGTTCATGAAGCCTCTACAGATGAAAAAACCATTGACGATTTTATATGAAAATTAGCGGGTTTTAAGTTCAAGACATAAGACAATCTGGAGGTGGCAATTTGAATGATATATAATTTTAACACATAATCATTAATGACATAAATTCTGAATCTAAGAATAACTGATTATTGAAAACAGAACTCATTTTTTTTATTGCATAAACATGGGGGCCGATTTACATAGGGTGACTACATTTCGCCTACCCTGTAATAGAAAGCCGTGTGATGTCGGCTTAGAATAGCATTACCCCATTTCTTACCCATTGGTATCGTAAGAGGTGAATAGGGACTCGAGGGTTAGATGTGTTGCAATTTTAGGCGATGGGCTGACAACCTGTCTCTATAGTGATGCACAGTTCTGATTGACCCTCAAACTTTTGTCAGACGTGGTGTTAATATCCGTAAGGGATATAGGAGTGATTTATGTATATGTATGTAGGTATTATAAAAATTAATTAAGTATTTTTTGTAACAAGCTTCACAGGCGACATAAATTCCAACATAACTCCATCTAAATCTCTTTGAGAATTTCCCGATCTTTGAAATCTTACTGACTCTTCACTACGGGCGGACAGTCAAACTTTGATTCCAGTATCAGGAACTTCGGTAAATAGTCATTGTACTACGTACTACAAGGAGGAGTTACTAACTAAACAACTAACCGTATGAGCAGTACTTCGAGTTAGGTACTATTATAAATTAATTTGATATTAAAAAGTAATAGTTTTTTTATGAAATCACTCTCTTTCCCTTAAAAAAAGAAAGTTTGTAGCGGATTTTCTCTCCTCACTTAAATTAATTATTATTAATGAAGGTAAGTTACAAACAAAAAACTTATCTACTATTCCTTGCCAAACTGAATCAGTTTATTGGCGAGATGCGCTTATTAACACTATTATACAGGGTTATTTTTTATTCACCCCGGAAATTTTACAGGGCGATTCTACTTATGATTCTGAACAACTTTTCTTATGGGGTCACCTGTGAAATCGCGAAATATAGACATCAACCGGGGTCGACGGCTTAACGTGTCCAAAGCACGGAACCATTTCTTTTTCGGACAATCAGGTGCAATGTCCTAACCAGCCGGGAACTAATTCACAAAGTGATAAATATGAATTTTGTGAGTTTCCCACCGAGAATCGAACGTGGAACCTTTGCGTCACAGGCAGTCGCACTGCCACTGCGCCACATTGGCCGAAGACAGATACTGCAAACAATGTACGGACTGGTGATAATGATTAGGAACAACTTTCCCCAAGGAACATAGAACGTAATAATACAAATTTTTTGAGCTTCCATAGTAACTCAAAGAAATTTCGTATGTGACGTCAATTTCTTTTTCATATTTCGGCCTAAGATTCTTGGGGAAAGTTGTACCATCACCAGCCCGTCTGAGATTTTGATATTGTAAAATTTCACCCTATATAACATCAATATAACTTTACAGTACAGTTTTTTTTCTATATTGTATCCATTTATTTGAATTAACACAAAAAAACATATCACGACTTTATCCCTTGTGGGGTGGGCAGAGTGTTTACGGTCATAAAACACGGACGCTATCGTCACGTCTGGCATATATTTTAGAGGTTGTTTTAGAAATATCATGTATCACTATTAATGACAGATGGTCAGCCTGTGGCCTAAAATTGTTATACACATGAAACCCTCGAATCCTTTAGTCGCTTCTTATGACTCCATCGGGGAAGAAATAATATGATGCTATTCTAAGCAGGCGTCATACGGCCATAAAAATGCGATTTCTCGCAAAAAAATCTTTTTCTTCCTCTCTCTTTTTCTGTGGGACACCGAGTCATCCAATGACACGAAGAACCCTACTGTCAGAGTTTTTCAACCACCTGCTACTACTCTTTTTCTTTGAAGTACGATGATGTACCAAGTACTGTAAAGGCAACATAGTACAAATCTGAAAATAAGAAATTGAAAAAATGACAGCGCCCGCCGGGACTTGAACCCGGGACCGTGGGGTACCGTCCCACTGCTCTGCCAACTGAGCTACCGGCGCCCCGACTGACACTTGCCAATTTTTCAATCTCTTGGTACTCGTCTCGAAGCGACGTACAAGCGACATCTAGTATAAGTTATTGTAACGAATACTATGGTTAGTCCGGTCCCGGGTTCAAGTCCCGGCGGGCGCTGTTATTTTTTCAATTTCTTATTTTCATTCATGAAAATAATATAGCACTGTGAGTGCATAATAAAATCATAGTACAGTACAAATCTCTTTACTCCGCCGGCAGCCTACCGAAATTTCCTTTCAACAGGCTCTCGAAAACTCGGCCACTTCACACAAAACTCCTCCGAGTCAGAACTAATCCCGATGGAAATTAACTGGAGATTTATTCCCGGGGGAACGATACGATCAAACGTTCCGACTTTGTTTCGATTGTTGAGCGATTGGGCAATAATGGTCGAAAAACTTTGGAAAATCTTCAAACGCAAAGCGTGTGACACCTTTTTGCATAATTATGTTGTGTTTTAAAGTGTTTACCGTGTGGTGTCGGCTTAGACTAACCTCAATTCTACTTATGACTTCCGTAAAAAGTGACGAAGGGATAATCATCTAGGAATGGGCAGCAGCGTTCCCTGTGAATGCAACATCTTGCACTGCGCTCGCCAATCCGCCTGGCAAGCGTGGTGAGTATGGCAATACCTAGTGAGCGAAACCCATGTCCAATATGGACTGTTGAGGCTATTAATGTAACGTTAATGTGTTTTAAAAGCACTCAACTATAAATGAACTTACAATTAAGTACTTGTGTATGCGTCAAAATCCACAATGTCACATGCCGTGAAATTAATCTGGCTGCCGCTAAGGCCGTATTTAAAAAAACTAAAGCCATATGTACGGGTATGTACGGGTATTCGTTGCAAAACTAACCCGGTAGATGGAGCCTTGCCACGCGTTACTGGCTTTAAAATACACTTGCAAAATTGTAGGGCAAGGAATGATCTGCGGTAGCCCAGATGGAAGAGGCGTCGCCACTGGTAATGCGAAAAGGTTAAAGGTTCAAATTCTGCCCGCGCTTGAAAATTTTGCAAGTTAAAAAAAAAAAAGACCTTGGCTTATGTAATACATAGACTCAACTGTTTCCTGCATTCTATAGAATTTATGACTTTCTAACATCCTGTTTCGCGAGTGTTATTTTGCTATTATTGCAGAATTAATATTTGCCGTAGCAGCGGCCGTCAATAAACTTGTCTTGTCTTGTCTTGTCTAGCCCACACCATCCCACTGCTGGGCAAAGGCCTCCCTCTTCTTCTTCCATCCATCTCTATTTTGGGCTTCCGCATGCCATGCCAATAAACTTATTTAACCATAATTTTATTACGCATCTTAACACTTTTCGTTTGGTCACGAATTCTATTACGCGCATTAGCATATTTCCATCGGACCGCTACGGAGCATCGTGAAGAGGGTTAAGTAAGGTTAAAACGGGATGGACGGGGCGCGATGGGTTAAAAACATTTTGGAAGGATTGTCGACTTTGTTTGGGATTTTGATGATTGCAACTTATAAATTATAGTCCGGTATGGCTGGCTTTATTTGAGGACATAACTTTTGCCGTGTGATGCCGGCTTAGAATAGCATCACCCCATTTCTTTCCCGTGGGAGTTATACGTGGTGACTAAGGGACTCGAGGGTTAGATGTGTATTGCAATTTTAGGCGATGGGCTGACAACCTATCGCTATTGTAAAACACAGTTATCTGATTGACCCTCAAACTGTTGTCAGATATGCTGTTAATATCCGTTTTACGGCCGTTAACGCTCTGCCAACCCCGTAAGGGATATAGTCGTGATTTATGTATGTACGTACAAATGCTTTAAAAGTAGTTCAAGCTTATGAAAAAGTGCATAAAATAGCATAGTGAATACTTTGCAAAACAATAAAAAAGATATTATGTTCCAGTTGTTTATTTTTCTTTCAAACGACATAACTTAAAAAGCACGCCTCTGCCATCTGAGTTACTGAAGCATATTATAATTTTCCATTCCTAGAAACTAAAATAACACCCAATAAATCTAACACAATCTTGAAATAGTCTCTTTTCAGTTACAAAATGAACGCCTGTATTGCACTCAACAAGTCGAGGGCACTTGATGAGGCCTCTTTGATACTTATTGCATTCGGAATGAAGATACATTTTGTGGAGAAATAGTGAAATTTAAGTTTTAAGGCTGTTTTGCCTTGTGGTGCTGGTCTAAAATAGCATCACTGCATTTCTACCCGTGGGGTTTGTAAAAGGCGATTAAGGGTTGAATCCAGCGAATTATCGCTTTTTACAGCACAATGTATTTTTCGATATTCACATTATACCAGATACATAAAGGTAGCGCCAGCGCTATTTTTTTCCGGTACCATAACCGATACCTATCATTACTTTTTCCGTGTATCCTTAATTCTTATACCGGTACCAATATTATAAGGGTAGCTTAATTCTGTACCTTAACCGGAAACGATTTCTGCTAGAATATACGCAAACACCCAATAGATCCAACACAATCTCGAAACAGTTTCTTTTCAGTTACAAAATGAACGCCTGTATTACACTCAACAAGTCGAGGGCACTTGATGAGCTCTCTTTGATACTTATTGCATTCGGAATGAAGATACATTTTGTGGGCAAATAGTGAAATTTAAGTTTTAAGGCTGTTTTGCCTTGTGGTGCTGGTTTAAAATAGCATCACTGCATTTCTACCTGTAGGGTTTGTAAAAGGCGATTATGAGTTGAATCCAGGGAATGGGCAGCAGTGTTCCCTGTGAATACAACATCTCGCACTGTTGACTATCCGCCTGCGAAGCTAGTTAGGCAAATACCCCCCTATAGGGGTTACGTTCTATGGCCAGCTGTGGACTGTTGTGGCTGTCGAAGTTGAAGGCAACTTGAGCTACACGTGCGTTAAAATATGCAAATAAATATTTGGACTTTGGACTTTACCCGACCACGCCAAATACTTTAATTCTTTATTTCTGTACTTTTTTTTATTAATGATGGGTTTGCTCTTGACTCTAGTCTAGGTCATAGGACAGAGACAAAGTCTAAGATGGAGCGAGCTCACCCAGAAGAAGCCTGTTCACTCTTACTTTGAAGAGATTAGGGTTGTATGCGTTTGGAAACACAGACGCAGGTAGGTAGGTTTTTGATTTTACGAAAAGTTATTTGATATTATAAAATTTTCGCATACTCTAAAACCTGTTGTCAAAGAATGTTTTAAGGCGATTGTAGCCGTCAACGACCTCGACGGTGGCGCCATATCACAAAAAATAAGTTTTCTCTTTATACAAACTATCTGAAAGAATGTCCGATGCCCAAGTTTTTAGTATTATCCTTAAGTATAACTAAACCTGTTATATACAAGTAAACCTGTTGTGTATTGTCTCATTGTAAATTGTTCCTGTGTATGTTTTTGTGTACAATAAATGGTTAAATAAATAAGTAAAATTTGAAACTGCAAACTATATGAAATATTCGCTGCTTGTAAAGTTATTCAAAAAAGTGCCTAAAACGGCCACTTTTGGTATTAATTGTCCTAACTTTAATTACAGCGAATATTTTATTGAGTTTGCAGGTTAATGACAGAGGGTGGACGGCATTTAGCATCGAGGTCTGCTTTACGCTGTTTTCAAACTCACGGATTCGCCTTTTTACCATCCCGCGCCATTCATTGAAAGAACGCGTTTCAATTATAACGAATAGTGTAAACAACCGCGAAAGTTTAAAATGAAATATACGTTACATATTCACGTGTCTCGTTGTCGACTAACAAACATGGCGGCGTGTTTGCGTCCAGCTGTAGGTTATTGCATTCCCACATATCTTGTGTTGTAGCTATCTAAACTTACATACGTATATAGGTGGTATGTAAACGTAGGCGGTTCTGCCACATGTCTGTAAGACGAAAGAAAATTGCGAATTCCGATCTTATTCCCATACAAATACGGCTACGGTGCGTTTACAGATGCGAGGGTTACATGTGTTTTGCAGTTTTAGGTTATGGGCTGACAACTCCTCCGACAACCTGTCGCTAAAACGATACACGATTTTCTGAGTTACCTTCGAATGTTCGTCAGACGTGGCGTAAATTACAGTTTTCTACGGCTGTTTACGCTCTGCCTACTCCGCAAGGGATATAGGAGTGATGTATGTATATTCGTTGCTAAATCTATTTATTTGAGAAAGAAAAAGGTTGTAAAATCTACAGCTTATAAAATGAGATCGCACGTCAGAAATGTTCTTCTTTTTTTTAAACTAAAGTACTTCGATATATTTTTAGGAAAATCAAAGTTATTTATACATTAAAAGCCACAACAGTCCCTTGCTGGACATGGGCCTTCCCCTATCGGGGTGTGTTGCCATACACACCTTTCCTGGCAGGCGGATTGGCGAGCGCAATGCAAGACGTTGCATTCACAGGAAATGCTGCTGCCATTTTCCTGTATGATAATCCCTTAGCCACTTTTAACGACACCCATAGGAAGACTTAGGATGATGCTATTCTAAACCGGCACCACATTTACGAAGAACTAATGGTAAACATAAAATTGCAATGATTTCACATTTAGTTGGCTGTAAAGACAATTCTTTAAGATTTTAGTTGCGTCATAATCAATTATGTGTGATATAAATTCAAAATAAAATGCGGAATATCTTTTTTTCTAAAGTCAGATTCTATTCTTGGCTAGAAAAAATACAAGGAGTAAACACTGGATACCATTCTCAAATTGCACTCCTAGTGTTCATAAAGTTTTATGATAAAAACAAACGATCACTACCTAGTTTTCTCATCCGAGAGAAATGCTATTGCATTCTAGCTTACAGCATATTACGTAATATCTTTCTAAAATAGATTCCCTTGTAAAGCTAGCTTAGAATAGTTAACCATTTCATTTTACATAAGATACTAAAATCAAATAAAAGTAATATCATACATATATTTTGTACTTTTTAATACAACATATTTTGAAAAATATGAACACGTCCCGAATTTGAATCACGAACACATTCTTTGCATATTGTTAAAAAAAACGAGGCAGTATAGTTTTGCCAAAGATAAATTTAATAAGGGTTCTGTTCATGAACCACCAATTTTTGTGTTCCAGTTTTCGGCCGCCATCTTTACTAAGTGTTTTGTATTTTCTCAAGGTGTGCCATTTTATGTGGTATCAGGGAATAACCTAGGGCCCCGATTCACTTATTTTTCTTCATAGTAATGCTATCGAATGTCAATTGTCATTTTAATGCCACTGTGGCTTTCAACTGTTACCAGAATACAAAATGACAAAACTGTCTCAATGACAGGCTATTCAGGGACACACACAATTGAAACTGAATTTCATTTAGCAGACTTCAGACCCAGTGTGCATCCCCGGCTATAAATCTGTGGATCATTATTATGTAAGTTATAAGTAGATGCCGCGGTCCTGTGGTTTGGTATCAGGATCCGAAAGTTACTGGTTTGATTCTCGGGGTGGAAACGCAAACTTGATCATATTAACTATTTTTTATATACTGTACGTTATAAAAACGAAGACCATACACATTATATTGCCGGAAGATAAAAAAATCAATACTTTATAAGTACATCACCAGCTAGGTAAGGATATTGCAAGCTAAACTCTGACGTCAGTGTTCATCGGGTTGCTCGTCAACTTAGTGTGCTACACGATATGCATAAATAAACTTGGAAACCAAATACTAACCCGTATACATTTTCTTGCAGATTAACATACGTTCTACCTAGTGACAGTTTAGCCTAACTATGTGTAACATTTCAATGTTCTTTAGAAATAATCAAATATAATAATTCAATTCAATTTTATAAATATGGCCTCTGTCAACAGGGACAATTCTGCCAATGTATGATTTTGTTTTGGTTTATTCAAATTTGACATTTTATATTTTTTGCCGTTTTGTCAAGTTATACTTGGGTGTCAAGACAATAAGTTTTGATTTCTTTATCAACGAGGCAAAAGTTACTATTTTTTTGTTTTGCTGAAAAATTTACATTCTAGAATTTTGCCCTAATTGACACACACATTAATATTTTGATATTTTGCTATTTCTATAATTGTTTACTCGGAACAAATGATTGTCTACCAGACTGCAACTTCTTGAGTGGCAATAGTCCAGTTTTCCTTTAATCCATCTATAATCACTGGAGTTTGAGACTAAGAGGTAAAATTTTTGCCCATAAACAAACACGTTCACTACATTGCCTTGCAGCTAACCATACGTCCTACTTAGAGACTGCTTAGCCTAACTATGTGTAACATCTCAATATCCTTAAGTGCGTAGCCTGTAGCGTATGGCCTTAAGTGCATTCTATGTGTGTGGTACAATTTGTAAGAAATAATGATTAATTTGAGTAGGATTTAGTAATAAGATAGTAAAATAAGCACACGTTTGTCAGACGTGGCGTAAATGTCAGTTTTTTACGGCCATTTACGCTTTGCCTAGTCCGCCAGAGATATAGGCGTGATATATGTGTGTATAAGCAAACACTCACACTATCATATTGCTACTTTCACATTTTGCCACTCTATTAATTTGTTATTTTTATTAATTTTGTCATTGTGTCTCGTGAATAGATTATTTAATCAGTGTTTCATCGTAGTACATATATGGCGCGGAGCTGAACTGAAAAAAGATTATTTAAAAGGAAAATAATAAAGTAAATAAATCAAATGTAGTTGTGACTCAAATGTCAAATTTAAAATAAGGCCATCAGATTTGAAATTATAATAAACGTCGATAACTGTTAGATAAAAAAGTCCTCACTGCTAGAAGTTTGGTAATCTATTTAGTAAGGACATCTCAGGCTGACCAACCCGATTTTCCGTAACAAAAGGTGGATCCATTTCTCAGAAGGCACGTTAACCCGACAGAATCGGCGTGAAAATTGACATTTAGGCCGCGTCCGACAATCATTTAAGGGTCAAGAATCTTAATACCAAATTTTTAAAACACTTCCCGTGTTAGGTATACAATTTTTGAAAACTTGAAAAATATTCAAGTGCGTGCAGGATTTGAACCTGCGACTTTCGTCATTACTAGTGACGACGCCTCTTCCATCTGGGCTAAAGCAACTCGTTCCTTGCCCGCCAATTTTGTATCTTAATGCCAGTAACGGAGCCGTGCCACGCGTTACTGACAAAAAGTCAAGAATCTGTGTATCATCAAAGTGAGGCGTATCGCCTAAAATTGCAATACACATGTAACCCTCGAGTTCCTTAGTCGTTTCTCACGACACCCAGGAGTAATGCTATCCTTAGCCGAAATTACACAGCACTTAAATATGTATGGTACATAAAATCACTGCATTGTATAAAAAAATGCTTCCCGTGTCTTTCTCTATGCCCTTTTGTATCTGTGCATTCTTAGATCTTTATAGAATACTAACCGTTTTTGATGCGATTATTTTTAATAGATTGAATCATTCAAGAGGGAGGTTTATGTCGGAAAAAGTTCCACTGGAAAGGTAGCAGCAGGTGATGCCGAAAACAAATCAATATTATGGATACAAACATGTGTGTACGTATAAATGTCTTTATTTTATAAAAAATTGTTATGCATTTGTCTGCCATCTCACCTGATGTTAAGTGACGATGCAGACGATATTGGAACATGCTCATCTAGATAATGCCTATTTACTCTTGCCTTGCTTTCAAGGCCTTTGCCCAGGTTGTAACGTTCCGGAAACAGATCCACAGGCAGGGAGTTCCACTCTTTAGCAGTTCACATTAAAAATGTAGAAGCAAAGCGGTTTGTGCGAATTTGCGGGGTAATTTTGTGTAATATTATGTACAACCACGTCAGAGGGGAAATTGCTTGTAGGGTATAGTAACTGATGTCGACTCCTATGTCCCATATCGCTACAGATCCTTACTTAAACCAGCTGCAAAGTTTGTTCGAGACTGGCACTCAAGCCACAAGTCAAGTATTTGAACCAGGTTTAACTGGTACATAGAATACCTACTAAGAACAAGGAAATGTTCAAGAGGGATTCCTTCCCATCAGAGTGAAGCCATGAAAAACTGTTGACAATTTGACTTTGCGGACGCTCAAAGGCATCTAAATTTATATAAAAAATATATTTCAGTCAAGTAAAGGAAGGTTTTTTTATATGTGCTTCAATGAAATTATAGTATTTCACATCTGTATCATACAAATGACGTATTTGACGTAATGAGGTAGCCGCTAGACCACCATACGACTGTCTTAATTGCCAAATATGGCACAATTGTCTAATACCGCAACATCCTGCGATACAACGAAAAACAGCGTGGTTTTGTGCATTTATGTGTGTTAGATTCTGCGACAAGTATGATTGCGATATTTTCATGGCTTCAGTTCTTAGCAATCCCTAAAAACATAGTGTCATTACTCTGAGATATATCGGATAAAGCAAATAATATGCTACATAGATTACGTATTCAAGTATTTACCAGTGAATACTTTAGTAAAAACAACCTGCTTTTGATGTCAAATTGGGACGAGTTTTCATGGCTTCAGCCTTTTGTTCTTCGTAGATCCCTCTGAAGAGTATTCCCTTGCCCTGAGACATGCCGGATACAGCGCACATGCTGGATAAATTACTGATTCAAGCGTTTACTAGAAACAGCTTTTAGTTAAATCAACCTCCTTTGGTGTCAAGTTAGGACGAGGGATGGAGATGGATGAAGTGCAGTTCCGTTTGTGACTTGCATCTCTCAGATCTGGAGGTCCCTGGTTCGGTTCCCAGGGGAGGCAATCATAAAATTGATATTTAACGGTTTGGGAAATGTAAAAAAGGCGGTTGGTAGCGACTGGATGCCGAAACGAGGGATCGTGCCCTATGGCGTACCCTGGGAGAGGCCTACGTTCGGCAATGGCCTGCAATAAGGCTGTTGCATGTATGTATGAAAAATGTATAAAACTCTGATACCAGAGCTGATTGGGTTGTTCGTATCTCACACGATCAGAGCTTGGAGTGCGTTTGTGATGTGTAATTATCTACACTAATCTACATCTATAATCTATAATAATATATATAATATAATAATATTATAAAGAGGAAAGATTTGATTGTTTGTTTGTTTGTTTGTTTGTTTGTTTGTTTGTTTGCATCGAATAGGCTCCAAAACTACTGGCCCGATTTTAAAAATTCTTTCAACATTAGAATCCTACATTATTCCTGATGAACATAGGCTATATTTTATACGAGAAAAAAATAGGGATCCGCGTGAAAATTTCGATAATGTAACCCAACGTGTGAAAAATGTACCAAAAAAATATCTTATATCGCGTACGCTGTGAAAATTATTGACAATAGAGCAAAGTGATGTACAACAGTTTTATAGAGGACATCAATATGTATAATAATGTCCGCGATACCATATGTCTAACTATTACAGTTAAGCCACAATAACTACTTTTTTGTTTAAAAATGATTAAATGTACCAAAAAAATATCTTATAACGCGTACGCTGTGGAAATTATTGACAATAGGGCAAAGTGATGTACTACAGTTTTATAGAGGCCATCATTATCTATAATAATCACCGCGATACCATCTGTCGAACTGTTACAGTTATGCCACAATAACTACTTTTTCATTTAAAAATGTACAAACTACGCCACATTATTCGTAGTGTAATGATTACATTTAATCATTACTGTAAGGGTTTAAGGGATAGCCCTCCGAATACTGATAGGGTACATGCAGACCATGAAACTGAACAACTTTCCCCTAGGAACATATTTCAGGAAACGTAAAAAAACTGACTTCCCATAGTGAATGCAGTCAGCTGATTGTGATTTTGTATGGAAGGTCATTTTTTTGGCGTTTCCTGACATATTATGTTTCTAGGGGAAAGTTGTCCAGTTTTATGTTTCATGCACCCTATCAGTATTGTTTCATGCACACTGTCCCTTACTCGGTATAAAAAAAGACGACAAAAAACATTAAATAATGCAATAAAAAAATCTACACTAAAATAATACATACATACACATATCACGCCTTTTATCCTAAACGGATGCAAAAACGGACATTTACGCCACGTCTGACATATGTTTGAGGGTCATTCGGAAAATTGTGTATCGCCATAGTGGTAGGTTGTCAGCCCATCGCCTAAAATTGCAATACACACCTTCAAGTCCCTAAGTCGCCTCCTACGACTCCCACGGAAAAGAAATCGGGTGATGCTATTCTAAGCCGGCATCACACTAAAATAATAATAATATAATCTACACTAATCTACACTAATATTAGGAACAGGATTTTTTTATTGTTTGTTTGAATTGAATAGGCTCCGAAACTACTGAACCGATTTCAAAAATTATTTTACCGTTAATTGAAATTGAAATTCTTTATTCAATGTAGGATAGTATTATCACTTATTGACGTCATGAACCGTCATTCTAAGAAAATAATAAATAATAAAAAATAAATTTGTATCACACATTTTTTTTTATTACAATTTTGTTATGACCTAATAGAAAACCGGCTCGGGCGGGATAAAAATAAATAAATAAAGGCACTGCCATGGGGCTGGCCAGGTTAATCACACGGCATGTAACTTTACGCCACCACCATCTGAAAACGATATTTGTTTCAAATTAAATTCAAGATTTTTAGAATCCTACTTTATCCCTGATGAACATAGGCTATATTAAACTGTCTTATTCCCGGGGGGAAATTGTTAGCGGCGGGTGAAACCGCTGGGCGGGCTGCTATTTGTTATAAATACATAATGTAATTAAGAACCTCAAAATATTCCAAGCGGTAAAACAGCCCACGATAAACAGCAAACATTTCAAAATTAATAAAATATTACTCAAATTACTACACGACATGCTATGCTTAAATTATGTGAAATTATTTTGTAACGAATTGTGATTAACAATTATTTTTATTAACAAAGTTATTGATAAATTCTCTCGTCGGTATCGTATAAAGAGATTAAGTTTGATTTATCCAGGGAATAAACAGCAAAATTCCTTGTGAATGCACTGTGCTCCCCAATCCGCCAGGGTAAGCCCATGTTGAGCAGTGTCTGGCTGTAATGTAAAGTAAAATGTCTTAAACTACCTTTGTTAGTCATAAAACATCAAATTCTGATGTTTTCATTGAACAATGAAATATTATTATTTTATATTTCATATCCAAACCGAATTTTTTTGAAAATTTGCTTCAAGTACACATATAGATATTAGTTGCAAAAGTAACCCGGTTGATGGAGCCGTGCCACGCGTTACTGGCATTAAAATACACTTGCGAAATTGGCGGGCAAGATTAATCTGCGGTAGCCCAGATGGAAGAGGCGTCGCCACTAGTAATGCGAAAGTCGCAGGTACAAATCCTGCCCGCGCTTGAAAATATTGCAAGTTTTCAAAAAAAAAATACACATATAGAGTCTGTGCGGAAAGTTTTGTAATACATTGCTATGACATTTCTCATACTGAGGCACAGAGTCGCTCCCAACTGTACTAAAATTAATTAATAGAAGCGTCTTGAAATAAGCATTATAAATTAAAAATTTAAAAACACGACTCCTTTTTTTTAAATTAAAGATGGATTTTCTCTTGAATGGGATTGCTGAGAGAAAGCCTAGCCTATGACACTCGGGATAATGTAGGTAAGGATTCTTCCGATACAATTTTCATTCAAATCTTTTTAGTGGTTAACGAGTTGCAGCACTTTAAAGAATCTCACATACCTATATACATAAATACATACATGAACTCTAAAACCATTTCGCTCCTTTTTTTGGTTAGGCAGTCGTGTAAAGGTCGAAGAAGCAATCGCACGTACATACTCCTACTACTATATACTCTAAGTACATACTAATGTGGTACTACGGCGTAGCAAACTGCTACGGCTATCGTGTAGCACAAGTCTACACAACTCTTTACGTAATTTTTATTGTAGTATTTGCAGTAAAAATACTTACAAAGTACCCTAACCGGCTCCAAATAGACAATTTTAAAAATGCGGTAGCACTTGTAATAGGCAGGTAGATTAATAAATTATTGCGGGTGTCGTAAGAGGCAACCAAGGGATTCGAGGCTTTCACGTGTATTACAATTTTAGGCGCCAAAAATGACAACCCGTCACTAAAGTGATACAAGATTTTTCTGAAACCGCCTCAAATATGTGTCAGACGTGGCGATAGCGACCCTATTTTTACACTCTGGTCAATAGTAATAGCTTACCCAGAAAACTATAACAACATATTCTGGAACAAACAAGTAAATTTTCATATGAACAAAAAGTTTCCGTTTATATTATGAAATTTGATATTTTTTGCAAAGGGTAATGGTTTGGAAATATACGAAATATATTCATTTAATGCTTTGTTGAAACAGAATGTGACGAAACATTTTGTACCTAAAACATTGCTATAAAAACTGTTAATATTCTTTGATTACATTGTACGTACATCTCATAGGTTGTTAAACACAACATTCCACTGCTGGGCATGGGCCTCCCACTATCGGGGGGGATTGTCATCGCCACGCTTGGCAGACGGATTGGCGAGCGCAGTGCAAGATGTTGGGACCGTAGGGACCGCTGCTGCCCATTCCATGGATGAGTATCCTTTAGTCGCTTTTGACGATACCCACGTGTAGAATTGGGGTGATGCTATTCTAAGCCAGAACAGCCGATACCACCATCCATACTAATATTACAAATCTGAGACATTGTGTGTGTGTGTGTACGTATATGTAAGTTTGTTACCTCTGCACGCTTAAACGGCTTTACCGATTTGGATGAAACTTGGAACACAGGTAGAATATAACCTTAAATAACACATAGGCTACTTTTTACCGCAGGAAAACAACTATTACCACGGGAAAATAAATGGCAACGGGTGAAACCGCTGGGTGGAAATCTAGTTTTAAATAAAATTACAGTATAAATAAATTATAAATATAAATTCAGTTAGTCTTTATTGAGAAAAGATCCAATCAAAAAAAATTTTTTCCTTGAAAAACTTTTGATAATTTAGTTCATAAGCTTTTTCAAAACCTTACTAAAGTACGCTCGTATGTAATTTTCTTGGCAAAATGTTATCATTATCAAAAACATGAGATGCAAATGTATGCAAAACTAAATAATACTCACTATCACGAAGACTTTTTCTGCTGACCACCCCAAAAGCTTCAAACATGTTGAAACTAAAATGAAATGAAAAGTGACCTAAAAGTGTGTTTCAGCATCCCTTTTACTGGAGCGAAACTTACACCTATCTCTATCACATAATATATGCCAAATAACCTTATGTTAGAAAGAGACAGTCTGCACATAATCAATATCTGTACGAGTTTTAAAAAAGTCGTAATTGCTTATCAGTTCAATTTGATTCAAAACTAATGTGTTCGGAATTAGGTTCCAATTGGCTTGCACAGATGAAAGCTCTATTCAGTATGGAATAGGTAATGTACAGTCAATCTCAGGATGTTTTGGACAGTTTGGACTTACGACCTTTCTTTTGCCACGCACAAAGACCCTCAATTTGGGATATAAATTCTCTTAGCTTACCTTATTAGCTGTCACTTTAGAAAAAGATAGGAGATAGCATGTTGAAAAATGACAATGATTTCTCCGTAATTTCTAGTCGATTTAGTCGCCATTGTTTTTATCGTCACCTTATTTTGACAGATAACACGTATATTGTGACAAACAAGAGATGACATGAGATAAATATCTGCTATCCTTTTCTAAACCTATTTGACCCATCGCCTAAAATTGCAATCATCTAACCCTCAAGTCCCTTAGTCGCCTCTTACGACACCCATGGGTAAGAAATGGGGTGATGCTATTCTAAGCCGGCATCACACGGTTACCTAGAAGGCTATTTAAAAAACCTGACATTACTGTCCATAGGGTCTTTCATAGACTCGGCGGCCTACACGACATCATCATCATCATCATCCTCAGCCCACATCCACCCACTGCATGGTATAGGCCTCTTCTCTAACCTACACGACAGAAGAACTCAAATTAAAAAAATATTATGTATACTTTCCCCAACTACACATAATATAACTCAATAGCGTGTGAACGCCCGACCCTTTTCAAACCTATCTGGTCTATTACGAGACCAACTAAACTGGACTTTGAAACGGGTACAATTTTTTGAAAGAGCTTACACGTAATTGGGATATTTACACAACGCAAGCACCTGGTCTTGAATGTATAAAAAACTAGAAATAGAAGTTTTAGAATATTTTAATAGTCTAGCCATTCAAATTTTATCATTGGACGTCTATGTTTGGGCCACTCAGTTTCCCAAACACGTTTGAATTATAACTATGCATAATATGTACCATACATCATAGAATTCTAAACACAAACTGACTTAACTAGTACCTACTACATAACATACTACATACTCTCTCGTTATAACTTCCTAAACTTAACCGCGATCTTAACTATCGACTATAACCAATACTCTAACTATTTGAACTCAGCGAATTTCGCAAATTGTAAACACTTGGAAACATCTTTGACTACATCGTTAAAAGTTTTTGAATGTGTAAGCTAAATGTATGAACTGAACATGAAAAGGTATTTAGTTTGTTAAAAAGTTTGTGAAATTGAGCGGAGTTTTATGTATTTCAAAAGTAAAAAGGAAATTTACCGTGTGATGTCGGCTTAGAATAGCATCATTCCATTTTTTCGCGAGTGTTATAAGAGGCAACTGATCGAGGATGACAATTTTTGCATTGTACTTTTAGGCGATGGTCTGACAACCTATCACTACGACGATACACAACTTTTTGAATGACCGTCAAATGATTGTCAGAGTTTATACGGAAATGCAAGCTCTGCCGACCCCGCAAGGGTGAAATAATGAAAAGATGAAAGCGTGATAATTGTAAAAAAGAAATCTAATAGTAAGGAACAACTGGAAATTTTAATAGGAAAAAAGATTATTCTCCTAAAGATTAAAATATTAAAGCAGGTGTAGGTTTAATAATAGACCCACTATAAAAGATAAAAAATCTTGACTTCTAACAACATTTCTCAGATGAAAGGCTAACAGAACGGTGCCGGCGAGAGAATAGAACGACAAAACTAAAAAAGCAACAAAATTAGTGTTGTCAGTTTCCGTCAAATAGGTTTAGAAAAGGATAGCAGATATTTATCTCATGTCATCTCTTGTTTGTCACAATATACGTGTTATCTGTCAAAATAAGGTGACGATAAAAACAATGGCGACTAAATCGACTAGAAATTGCGGAGAAATCATTGTCATTTTTCAACATGCTATCTCCTATCTTTTTCTAAAGTGACAGCTAATAAGGTAAGCTAAGAGAATTTATATCCCGAATTAAGGCCACTGACGGTTCAAGTCTTAACATACAGCTTGACTGTACACACACACACACACACACACACACACATTTGTCACGCCTATAATGCCTGTGGGGTAGGCAGAGCGTAAACGGCCGCAAGAAACGGACATTTATGCCACGTCTGACAAATAATTGAGGGTTATTCGGAACATTGTGTATCGCCATAGTGACAGGTTGTCAGCCCATCGCCTAAAATTGCAATACACACCCTCGAGTCCCTTAGTCGCCTCTTACGACTGCCACGGAAAAGAAATGGGGTGATGTTATTCTAAGCCGGCATCACACGGCAATTGACTGTACATACGTGTTTCCTCATGGAATATTATAACAGCCACAACAGTCCACTGCTGGACATAGGCCATCACCTAGTGTCTTTAATATTAATATAAAAGTTAAAGTTATGATTCCTTTTTTAGTTTTGTCGTTCTTTTCTCTCGCCGGCGATGTTCTGTTAGCTTTTCATTTGAGAAATGTTGCTAGAAGCCGAGATTTTTTTCCTCTTATAGTGGGACTATTATTAACTCTACACCTGCTTTAATATTTTAATCTTTAGAGGAATAATCTTTTTTCCTATTAAATTTCCAGTTGTTCCTTACTCTAAGATTTCCTTTTTACATATATCACGCTTTCATCCCTTGTGGGGTCGGCAGAGCTTGTATTTCCGTATAAACTCTGACAATTATTTGACGGTCATTCAAAAAGTTGTGTATCGTCGTAGTGATAGGTTGTCAGACCATCGCCTAAAAGTACAATGCAAAAATTGACATCCTCGATCGGTTGCCTCTTATAACACTCGCGAAAAAATGGAATGATGCTATTCTAAGCCGACATCACACGGTAAATTTCCTTTTTACTTTTGAAATACATAAAACTCCGCTCAATTTCACAAACTTTTTAACAAACTAAATACCTTTTCATGTTCAGTTCATACATTTAGCTTACACATTCAAAAACTTTTAACGATGTAGTCAAAGATGTTTCCAAGTGTTTACAATTTGCGAAATTCGCTGAGTTCAAATAGTTAGAGTATTGGTTATAGTCGATAGTTAAGATCGCGGTTAAGTTTAGGAAGTTTTAACGAGAGAGTATGTGGTATGTTATGTAGTAGGTACTAGTTAAGTCAGTTTGTGTTTAGAATTCTATGATATATGGTATATATTATGCATAGTTATAATTCAAACGTGTTTGAGAAACTGGGTGGCCCAAACATAGACGCCCAATGATAAAATTTGAATGCCTTGACATCTATAAACTATTAATTTTTTTTTTTAATTTTTTTATTAAACTTTATTACACAGAAAGTACAAAGGGCGGGCCTAATGCCACGCGGCATTCTCTACCGGCCAACCAAAAGATAAACAGAAAGAGTAAAAGCGGGTGTCCATACACAAAAAAAAAGAAATATAATCGTACTTAAAGTTCGCACAAAAGGTAGCTATACAATACATAAGAAGGAATAAACTAAGACACTAAACTTGATAATTTAACATAAAAAATAAAAATACATAAAATAAATACATGCATACATAAGTAAATAAGATATACCAACGACAAGCTAAAAGAAATGAATTAGGCTGAACGCCATCTAACAAAATTACTAAGAAACAGAGAGACTAGCCAGGTTAGGCAACTATTTTAGGATAGATGGCGGTGATGATGTGGCTTTTATTTGACATTTTCTTAGTTTAACTTGACAGTACTCTGAGAACATAAATACGGGGTGTAAGGGACGGTGTACCGAAAACTTTGCAGGCATGATCAGACCATGAAACTGAACAACTTTTTCTATGGAAGATATGTTGGTAAACGAGAAAAAATATTCGACCTCCCATACAAAATTCCCGATCAGCTGACTGACTTACTATGGAAACTCGAAAAAAAAAATTCGTTTCCCAACATAGGCTCCATAGTAAAAGTTGTTCAGTTTCATGGTCTGATCATGCCTGCAAAGTTTTCGGTACACCGTCCCTTACACCCTGTATATGTGATCTATTCTATAAAAATATTCTATAGAAATGAAATATTCTAGAACTTCTATTTCTAGTTTTTTTATACATTCAAGTCCAGGTGCTTGCGTTGTGTAAATATCCCAATTACGTGTAAGCTCTTTGTAAAAATTGTACCCGTTTCAAAGTCCAGTTTAGTTGGTTTCGTAATAGGCCAGATAGGTTTGAAAAGGGTCGGGCGTTCACACGCTATTGAGTTATATTATGTGTATAGTTGGAGAAGGTATACATAAGGTATACATAAACTACCCGACTGTATTAAATTGTTAGATGACATCCGAGTATTCAAGACAACATTATTTAAATGGCTATTGGAAAAATGTTTTTATAGTGTTAAGGAGTATTTAAATCATTGATAATTGTATTTAAGTATATCAATTTTATAAATTTAATTTAATTTAATTTAATTATTTGCGAATTTTGGAGATTTTATTTATTGTAATTTGACATCGTTATTTTCTTTTGTATAACTTTTTGACATGTGTTTTTACGAATTTTAAACTACCTAGATATTAATTCTACTATGTTATATTTTGAGGAAGTATTCACCAAGCGACAATAAAACAATATTTGCATGCTTGTACACAATTCGAATACTGTACGGGGAACCTCTTACTACTGTTACACCTTTTTAACATGTATTCTGGCAAATAAACGATTATCTTATCTTATCTATCTTAATATTTTTTTAATTTGAGTTCTTCTATCGTGTAGGTTAGAGAAGAGGCCTATACCCTGCAGTGGGTGGATGTGGGCTGAGGATGATGATGATGATGATGATGTCGTGTAGGCCAACGAGTCTATGAAAGACCCTATGCACAGTAGTGTCAGGGTTTTTAAATTGCCTTCTAGGTCACCGTGTGATGCCGGCTTAGAATAGCATCACCACATTTCTTACCCATGGGTGTCGTAAGAGGCGACTAAGGGACTCGAGGGTTAGATGATTGCATTTTAAGGCGATGGGCTGACAACCTGTCACTATAGTGATACACAGTTATCTGTTTGACCCTCAAACTTTTGTTAGACGTGGTGTTAATATCTGTTTACGCTCTGCCTACCCCGAAAGTGATATAGGCGTGATTTATGTATGTATTTTAGGTAATTTTTAAGCTCTGGTATGGTTATGCAACGACTGATATCTAAATAATAATAGACAACAACCGGGACTGACGGCTTTCCAAATAACGACTTTAGGCCATATTCTATATTTGAAAAGCGTCTCGGTTTTGTTTCAATAGAGTGTTAGTTGGATGGTTTTGGTCGTTTCGTATTTTGATAACATAATGAAGTATACAAATGTCGTTTACAAATGGTGGTGGCGTAAAGTTACATGCTGTGTAATTAATTAACCTTGCCAGTCCCGAGGCAGTCCCTTTATTTTAATTTTTATTTTTTAACTCCGCCCGAGCCGGTTTTCGATTAGGACAATACAAAATTGTTATAAAAAAAATGCGTTATACAAATTTCTTTTTTTTTTACAATGACCGATCATGACGTCAATGAATAATACTATCCTACATTGAGTAACGTTATTTCATTTTTATTTTTTATAAAAAATCACAATGGAAATAAATTAGCAGTTTTGTGTCGATGACATTACAATAGTAACAAGTTAAAAATTAAAGAATAAGGGTCGTCGACCCTGCATTATCCTAATTAAACTGGGAACAATCTCTCAATTAAATATCTGTAATACACAGTTAATATTTTAAATATAATATTCTGTGCACGTCTTATCCACATTTCATTGAATAACATAACTCCTTCCTTGGTCTGCTGTAAGAAATTTCTTATAAGAGATAAGCAGTGCCTGTTCTTATGTGTTTGTCTCTTTACTGTTAGTGTGTACAATAAATCGTAAATACATGAAATTAACCTCTCATAGAGCACAGTTACAAAAATTAAATCATTATATTTTATTATCTTTTTTATTTTCATACGCATGTTTTTGGGGTCTGTTACATATTTTTTAAAACACAAATAGCTTATCGGGAAAAACATTTTCACGGGCGAAAACTCTCAAAAATATTATGTCCATTCTTATTTAAAATACAATTTATGTACCAGAAACCGTATTTTTCTAAATAAATTACTTTAGCTCTGTGTTGGCAACCTATGTCGTCATAATTTAGAGGCACCGGACCTTTTTCGCAAATTTATGAACTGCGCCACATGTGGCGTAGCGACAGAAGTGCGTTTTTTTAACTTTTGTTATATTTTTAATTTGTTAGGTCGTTTCGTTTTATTGCTACGTCTGGTTATGAGGTGATGATGTAGAATCTTTGACGTGATATGATGTGAAAATTACTATGTAATAAAAATACACGTGAAAATATGAGATGTTTGTTTTTAGCGGAAATATACAGGATGTTTGACGAATGAGTGTAGTTTAATGAGTGATTATCCGTTCTAATATTATTAATCTGAGAGTTCGTGTGGGTGTATGTATGTTTGGACCTCTTGACGCTTAAACGGCTTGACCGATTTAGATGAAATTTGGAACACAGGTGGAGTATAACCTGGAATAACACAAAGGCCACTATTTACCGCGGGAAAACTACTATTACTACGGGAAAATTAGTGGTAGCGGGTGAAACCGGTGGGCGGAAATCTAGTAGATAATAAAGAAGGGACAAACCTTTGTTATTTCAGAACTAGGGATAGCTACAAGACAATTACCCTAAAAGTAACTGAGTTTTGGACTCTTTCTCAAGAAGTTATCACTCCTACGAAAGATTGTAATCTTAGTGAAACATGTTGTAAATTTCAATAAATAAAAGCATATTAGTAATTATATCAGCTATCTAGTTTCTTTTGTACAAGCTTTGCTTAGTTTGGCGCTAGATGGCGTTGTGTGAGTTGTCCAGGATATTTATATTTATATTTTTATAAAATAAGGTAGCAGGATAATTTTTGTAAGTAACACGGCACTATACAACAATTCATTTCAGCATATAATTAGTTAACTTTAGACTCAGTTATTTGTCTTCCCACACGCTTTGCTGTTTATTTTTCGAAGCTTCATATAACGTTGAACAAACACAATATTCCGGTTCATATTAAAGTTAAAATTAATACTGAAATAGGCAAAAGTTATTTTGAGTCCTTTGATTAATATTTCTATAAATAATATCAGTTATTGACCCTTTTCTACATACATACATATTTAATAGCTATAACAGTCACAAAAGTCCACTGCTGGACATGGGCCTCTCCTTATGAGGAGGGTTTTTGTATTTATTAATGATGGGTTTGCTTTTGACTCTAGTCTAGGTGACAGGACAGAGACAGAGTCTAAGATGGAGCGAGCTCACCCAGAAGAAGCCTGTTCACTCTTACTTTGAAGAGATTAGGGTTGTATGCGTTTGGAAACACAGACGCAGGTAGTGAGTTCCACTCTTTAGCAGTGCGCATTATAAATGATGACTGGAAGCGCTTAGTCCGAATTGGTGGAATGGCAACCAGGTACGGATGGTATCCGGCGGTGCGTCTGGATGTCCGGAGGGTGTTTGTCTTACTCAACACGCTTGGCAGGTGGATTGGCGAGCGCATTGCAAGGTGTTGTATTCACAGAGAACGCTGCTGCCCATTCTCCTAATACATCCCGTTGTCAGTTTTTATGACACCCACGGGTAGATATAGGCTGATGCTATTTTAAGCCAGCTCCACACGGCGAAGGTTTAAGGGCTCCTTAATTAGGTCATCACATCAGCCTATAGCTGTCCACAACTGGACGTATATTATTTGCCTATATGCACCTTCCAACTTTTGCACTCCTCACCACCTAACAAAATATTTTGTCTTGCACTTCACACAAAAAATAGATGTTTAACTTTATCTATAATATTAGTGCAAATAAGTGACTTTATAAAACTATTAATTTCATCTTCTTCTTGACCCGATGAACCTTGGTGTCAGAGTTTTTCAACCGCCTACTACTAGTAGTAGCATCTGCGTCTGACATGGTTGTGTAACGACCGCCGTCTAAGTAATCATAGACCTACCTCTGAATCACGGAAATATCTTACTTACGGACAATCAGGTGGTTCAGCTTGCAATGTTCTTACCAGACGGGGAACAAATCCACAAAGTGATACTATCAACTTGTCTTCTCTTGTCTTTCGTATTTCTTTACCAGTTCAGCGTAAAAGCTGAACTAAACTACATATATAGTTAAGCGATTGCCCCGCTTGGGTACAAGAAGCTTATCGTAGAGGACGAAACTCATACACGAGTTGTCGTAGCACACTCATGAGACCGATGCCTCGCAGTGCAGCACCAGTACTCCATTTGGACGCAGTTTGATACTATCAACTTTGTGAGTGCCAATTGAAATTTAAATTCTCATTCAATGTAGGATAGTATCATCACTTATTGACGTCATGAAACGTCATTGTAAAAAAAAAAAAAAATTCACAATTTTCTATTTTTTTATAACAATAATCGAACCCGGAAGCTTTGCGCCGCAGGCATTATCATTTGAACTACCATTGCATCGCATCAGCCGTTATTTCATAAATTTCATGAAAAATTGGTACTAAATTCCCCAATTTATTTTCTTTGCGTTGCGCTAAAGTTAATAATTCGAGTTTCCAGTTACGACAAGGTGTCAAAGTGTTAAGGCGCCTTTCAAAATAATGTTGCCAGACGTAAACTCAAAACAGCTTGTAGGTATTTCAATTTTAACCACAGACTCGATAACCGTAAAAGACTGCAGATTGATTAATCATGAAGTGTATAAAGCCAACCAAGTGTTTGACATTCAAATGCAGTTTGTAATAGTTTTAGTGAATATTCGGGTTAAATTATGGATTGAACAGTAAATGCTATGGTTAATAATGTGTCAGTAAAAAACTGCAAATGTTTTAAAGGGAGAATCATCCCAAGAAACTGAACAACTTCCCCCATAGACATAGGTCAAAATATGAAAAGTAAAATTGGACCTCCCATACTAAATGTTCCAGTCGACCGAGTCGATTCGTATGGGAGTTCCTTGGGGAAAGTTGTACAGTTACATGGACTGGCTTGCTCCTTAAAATATTTGCAATAAATAGTTTTTTATCATATATGTAAAGAATACACGCCAAACGTGTTTAGTCACATCTCCTCACTGCATTGGTTTCACCCGCTACCACAAATTTTCCCATGGTAATAGTTGTTTTCCCGCAGTAAAAAGTTGCCTATGTGTTATTCCAGGTTATATTTTGCCGTGTGATGCCGGCTTAGAATGGCATCGCCCCATTTCTTACCCATGGGTGTCGTAAGATGCGACTAAGAGACTCGAGGGTTAGATGTGTATTGCAATTTTAGGCGATGGGCTGACAACTTGTCACTATAGCGATACACAATTATTTGATTGACCCTCAAACTTTTGTCAGACGTGGTGTTAATATCCGTTTTACGGTTGTTAACGCTCTGCCTACCCCGTAAGGGATATAGGCGTGATTTATGTATGTATGTATGTATGTTTATTCGACCTGTGTTCCACATTTCATCCAAATCGGTCAAGCCGTTTGAGCGTGAAGAAGTAACAAACATAAATACATACACACACACAAACTCTCAGATTTATAATATAGAGGTAGTAAGTACGGATGATGAATATGATCAAATGAGATATTTTATTGATTTTGTATGCGATTACTCCTCACATATTGTGTTGTTTTTCTAGATGGATTTCTAGAGGATGAAAGTTTTACCTGAAACAAACAAAAACAGGTTAGATACAAACATACAAATATCACGCCTATATCCCTTTCGGGGTATGCAGAGCATAAACGGCCGTAATAACGGATATTTACGCCAAGTCCGACAAATGTTTGGGGGTCATTCAGAAAATTTACTGTCGCTAAAGTGACAAGTTGTCAGCTAATCGCCTAAACTCTCGTGTACCTTAATCGGCTCTTACGAAACCCACGGGGAAAATGGAATGATGCTATTCTAAGCCGATATCATTTGGCTGTGACAACCATTGACACGCATTTATTAATCTATTTACCTATATAAAAAATGTGATTTCACTAGTAGCTGTGTGTATATACTATAATACTAATAGTATTTAAATTTATTTGAATTTTTGATTTATTTAACATTTACAGTTATTTAATGTAGTATACTCGCCAGGCACCGCACTTTATTGCTCAAATTTTCATTCGGCACATGTGACAACCGCCATACATGTCTCAGCTTTGCAACTTTGAATATAAGCAAACTTTACAAATACAATTAGGTCGTACGTAATTTACAATATTTATTATATTCAAGTTTGTTTCAATAAGCTTCTTATTAGGTTGATATTATTGTGATGTATTATTTAGACACCAAATAACAGTTTTTGTAATAAACATACATACATACATACATATATCACGCCTTTATCCCTTGCGGGGTAGGCAGAGCGTAAACGGCCGCAAAAAAAGAACATTTACGCCGCATCTGACAAACATTTGAGGGTCATTCGAAAATTGTGTATCGCCATAGTGACAGGTTTTCAGCCCATCGCCTAAAATTGCAATACACACCCTCGAGTCCCTTCGTCGCCTTTTACAACACCCACGGGAAAGAAATGGGGTGATGCTATTCTAAGCCGGCATCACACGGCAAATTTGTAATAAATGCTCCGACTAATGGACTTGACGAGAAAGCCGACTATTTGGTTATTTTTTTGTAATCAGCAACTGGTCGGGTGAACAGATAGATTTGTCGACTGCATTTTTTTTCATGTAGCCATTTTTGGGTGTAATTATGTATTTATTTAATGGCGATGTGTGAATTGTCCAGAATATTTATATATTATTCGTTATTTCCAAAATTGGCTAGGGTAATTTAGAGTAGGAGCACTTCTGGGCAGAACTTTGTGGGGGGGGGGGTTTCCTGTTCAGGGGGTCCGGTTAATTAAACGCATGTAAATAACACGCTTCGAAAATCTTGACGTCAAAAAAAACAACTTGATTCTTTTTACACGACTGCCCAACCGAAAAAGAAGTGTTTTTAGAGTTCATTCATTTATTTATTAATTTTTACTTATTATTGCACACAAGATAAACATTTAAGAAAAACAACACAACAGGTTCATGTTTGTTTGTATGTTAGTATAAATGTGCCATTTTTATAAGGATTGAATCTCGTTAACCACTCAACAGATTCGAATAGGAATGGTATCGGAAGAATTCTTACATTATCCTGAGTGTCATAGGCTAGGTTTTATCTCAGAAAGCAGTCGTGTTTTTAATTTTTTAATATATCATGCTTATTGATATTGACATAAGCTTTAGTAGTTAGTAGAATTGTGAATGAACAGACTAACAAGCGGTTTTGGTGGTTATGGTTATTTGGCTGGGGTCAGTTACTCATGCATGATACTGAATTTAGTGTATTAATAATTTAATTAAACCTGTATTGTATGTGTACTATGGTTAATTTTACACTCACAGCGCTATACTAATTGCATTTATCAAATCAAAAAAGAAATTGAAAATTTGGACTTGAACCCGAGACCGTGGATTACCAACTGCTTTGCCAACTGAGCTACCGGTGCCTCGACCAAAGACACCAAAATTTCCAATCTCTGGATACTCGTCTCGAAGCGATTTCTATTGTAAGTTATTTTGACAATTAGTATGGTGTCCTTATTATAGTGAAATTTCAAATCATACCATGAAGCCGTATTGGTTTTAAAAATGCTGTTTTTCTGTCTGCTTTCAATCTAAGGTAACAAGTGGCGCCCTCATCACTTTCAAAATTACAATTGTTTGATGAGAACGTAATTTTATCAATTTATTGTCATTATACTGATGACGATCAATACTTTTTTTAAAAACATGTCATGACGGCTGATGTGGCGCCGTTTGATGGCATATGATGTGGCGCAGTGGTAGTGCGACTGCCTGCGACGCAATGGTTCCGGGTTTGATTCTCAGTGGGTCACAGAAAAAGTTGTCATTTATCACTTTGTGAATTTGTCTCCAGTACAATTAGGACATCGCAGGCTTAACTACCTGATTGTTCAAAATTAAAGATGTTGATGATAAAGGGCATTTCGAAGGCGGTCGTTACACAACCATGATGTCAGAGGCCTACAACTAGTAGTAGGTGGTTGAAAAACTCTGATACCAGGGTTCATTGTGCCGTTGGACGACTCGATGTCTCAAATGAAAAGATGAAGAAGAAAAAAATCATCTAAAAATATTTACGGTGTTAAAAAAGAAGAGCTTTTAGACAGTCTTTAAATTATTATTCCATGGGATTTGACGTTGTCAAAACAGCTTAACCCATGTCTAACCTTTCGGTATTTCAAAATTTAAGGAACGCTCCCTATTGTTCAGAGGCGGCTCGTGACATTTTGTTATGGGTGTTCAGTTCACAAAAAATAAACAAAAAATTGAGCACAAAATACCACACAGTCTATCAAACGCCGTAAAATATAACGATTTTCATCAACCCGTTCTTTGAACCCGCGAATAGATTTTCGATACGCAGAATCAAGCGCCTTTTGAATATCTTGTCGACCGATCGATGCCAATTGCATTTCACATAACATTTGAAAGATATACATAAGAAAAAAGATTGCGTACCTATGTTTTTTCACTTTAATCGTAATATGCGCCAACATCGGTTTCCTTTCCGTCCATGCAGATCACTATGCAGATGCACCACCACTACTGGCGCTGATCAAACACCAGACACGGAAAACAAAATAGTTTATTGGTTTCTTTACATCCGCACAACCAAGGAGTTTTGAAATATTGTTCTGACTTAAAAACACGCGTACCTAAATGATTTGGTCTTCGTGCTACATTTTGAAGAGCAATTTTAGGGCGTGGTGGCCCCTTAGCTTTCAGTTCTAGGCGCATTTCAAAAGTTTTTTCACACTTTTTAATATAGTTTACACTGTATTGTTCCATTTTAATCACGCACAAACTATTTATTAATGTTTTATTTATAGAAATCCGCAATAACTGATAAAACCGGCCAGACACGCAAGCAAGCGAAGCGACACGTTTGTTTGCAAGATTGTTTGTTTACGTAAGAACGGCAACATAGCATCTTCCCGCCACCGCCGCGGGAGCCCGTGGCGGGGCTCACGGTTTGGCAACGTTGCGCGTGAGCGGCGCTACGGATTAGGCTAACTTCCCATAGGAAATCTTCTGTTTCACGCGTCGGCCTATGTCGATGTTTCTCTTTCGCACTCATTAAAAAGAGTACTAGGAATCGTATTAGACTTTGCTTCATAGGAGCGCAATCGCTAGCGCTCCACTCCTTACAATTTGACGATGCACGCGTCTCCCGTAGGTATGTCATAGGTAAAGCAATAAAAAAATAGAGTGAAGTGACTGGATTAGAAGGAGCAAAATTACGTAGGGATAGTATTCAAATACTTATCGATTATTTATGTAATTTTTGTGGGAGTGCACTGCACCAGCGCTCTTTAGAACGAGCCGCCTCTGCATTGTTTCTGATCATTATATAACCTCTCCCTTACCTCGCGAGGTTGAGAAACACTTGGCCGCTTTTGTTAATGACACAACTTCCAGATGGAAACGCTCGGCCAAGTTGCTGTGACATGTCGCCACCCTCTATATTGTGGAAGTACTTAAGTTCACTTTCAAATTATGATAATTGTAGAAGGGGCCTGACGAAAGAGATTGAATTGAGAGTGCGATACCAAACTTACATAGGTACATACATACACATATTACGTGTTTATTAAAAACCCAAACTTAGGATAAATATAATCAAATACCTATCTTCTTCTTATCGTGTGGGTCACTGAGTCGTCCAACGACCCGATGAACCCTGGTGTCAGAGTTTTTTCAACCGCCTACGAGTAGTAGGCCTCTGACATGGTTGTGTAACGACCGCCGACTAAGTAATCATAGACAGCAACCGGGACCGACGGCTTAACGTACCCTCCGAAGCACGAAACCTTCTTTTTCGGACAATCAGGTGGTTCAGCCTGCAATGTCCTAACCAGACTGGGAACAAATTCACAAAGTGATAAAACATCAACTATTGTGAGTGTCCCACCGAGAATCGAACCCGGAACCTTTGCGTCGCAGGCAGTCGCACTACCACTGCGCCACATTGGTCGTCATCAAATACCTATAATGAAACATATTATTTGATTGTAGGCTTGGCAGAGCGTCAAAATAAAACCTTTTTTGCTACGTCATACGTTACGTAGAAGTTTAGTGCCGAGGTAATTGCGTGTGTGTGTGTCTGTGTCTTGTTTTGATAAAGTAGAATAGCCATCAAGAATAATAGTTACATTTCAGTAGGTATGCAAGGAACAAAGAATTTTGTCTTTGTAGCTTTTTAATTACGGTTTTATTGGAAAGAATTTTATGTATAGGAATACATTTGTAGTTTAGATTTGCTTGACTTCACAATTTGTTTACAGGCCTCATTTGATCATATTCCTTACTCTTAGACCCTAAAAACACCGTGTGTGTTTCTAAATTGGCACAAAGGTTTAAGGTGGGTATATAGCGCTAGCAAAATTTTTAAACCAGTTTCATTTAGACAATTACAGCCATAAAATACTGAAAAATATATATGTGAGTGTCGAGGATCTAACAGGTTACTTAATTCGACAACGATAGGAAAAAAAAACCAAGGTAACTTCTATTTGAATATTTTTTTCAATATGATGTCTAGTTTTAAAGTAATTACACAAAGAATATGCTATAACTTAGATACACAACTTTTTTAGTACAATTACCTAAATAAGACGGTATTTCTCTAGTTTCTATGTCAGAAGAACCGTAAAATCTCGCGTAAACTTGAGCTTGATGATTGTCTGTTTCTCACGAAAGGGACCAACTTTTCAGGTGAAACAGGGCCTTAAGGGCTCCTTAATTACTTCATTACATCAGCCTATAGCAGTCCACTACTGGACGTAGATGCCGATGTACCCCCTGGGGACGCCTTGGGGCACGATCTCCCGTTTCCGCTATCCAGTCGCTACCAGCCGCCATCTTTGTGTCATCGGTCGAAGGTTTTAACGGCTCCCTAATTAGGTCAGAAGTCGGAAACAATATCCGGGACAAGGGTGTTTTATTATAATTAATGGTGAAATTACGGGGGTTTTTATTGTTCATTTATAACAAAGAACTTTTAACTTAAGTGGATAAAAAACTTAGTAAGAGATCAAAATTATAAATCAAATACAACGATTAAAACTTCATTGTTTTATTACTTTGTGAGTATTTCACATTATATAACATAAACAGCCACAACAGCCCACTGCTGGACATGGTCCTCCCCTTTTTGGAGGGTAGTGCCATAATCACCACGCTTGCTCCACAGTCCACACTCCATACTCCACACTCCACGCTCCTTAAGCCTGCGGTCTATCTGGCCGGAAGGCGTCCAACGCTACCGCGTGCCGTTTATCAATAATATATTTTTCACTGTTACTTATAAAAATTTACACTAAACGCGTAACACAAAGGTAAACGAGATTTTTTGCTACCAAAAAGTAATTTTATTTCATTTAAATTATTATCCAGATATGGATCTACTAAATATTCACAAATCGTAGAAATTAAAAGAAAAATAAGTACTGAAAAGATCTGGCAATTTGTGAACAATAGCAAAAACAAGCATTGTAGAATTGTGTGTATTTCACACACACGGATGATATTGCGAATCGTGACAGACACCAAGCAAATGACCAGGGATTGTTTAACCAAAATTATTTCAGTTAAAACGATAAAGTACGTACGTCAGACGTTACATCGAAATTTTGCAATCGTTAAGGTACATAATGTCCAATTCCCAAAATGTCCAGAGTTCGATTCCCGGAATGTCCAATGCCCATAATGTCCAATGCCCTCAATGTCCAATGCTCACAATGTCCAATTCCCAGAATGTCAAATTTCCAAAATCAATTCAACTTGCAAGTTTAGTTCAGTTCATTTCCTAAGAAACTAGTTAAGAAATTTAGGTATTGTATAAAATGTAGGTTTATAATTAATTGTAAAACATGCATAGTTTCCTATATAAATGAAGTTTTGGTTTGACAGCTGTCACCTAAAACGTAGATCTCGTCAAGGCCTAAAACTTTTCCAAATAAACGAATATTCTAGCATGCATAATTTACGAGATAAATTAAGTTGTAGTTTGACAGGTGTCATCTAAATACATTAATTCCTCTTGATACGGTGAGTTCAGTATTTTTAAATTCAAGTACTTGTGGAAAAATCTGTAAAATGGCGATTTAAAATTAGGACGAGTAAGGAAAGAGTCGATCACGAGAGAGAGTACCTAAATGCTACGCTAAAGCGCAATATATATTTCATACATACATACATAAATCACGCCTATATCCCTTACGGGGTAGGCAGAGTGTTAACGGCCGTTCAACGGATATTAACACCACGTCTGACAAAAGTTTGAGGGTCAATCAGATAACTGTGTATCACTATAGTGACAGGTTGTCAGCCCGTCGCCTAAAATTGCAATACACACCCTCGAGTCCCTTAGTCGCCTCTTACGACACCCATGGGTAAGATATGGGGTGAGGCTATTCTAAGCCGGCATCACACGGCGGATATATTTCGGTATGGAAATAATTACGGTGTTGGTGCCACTGTTTTCTACCTTTTTCTAAGGGTACCAAACCCTATTAAATAACATTTTTACCATCTACCTTTAAAACGTTTACCGGTACCAATATAATACCGGTAGCGTAACCCTGAACCAAAAACGATCTTTGCAAATGACAACCAGTGACAGCCGCGTTTGATGGATTGTATGTATGGAACTTTGTTAAAAGCTTTCATCTAGAGACCGGATGCAGTAAAACTCCGCAAACTTTGCGGTACGTGTGAAAACTGTCTCATTCAATAGCCGCACAAAAGTGTTTGCTCCGAAAGAAGATTGATATAAAAACGTTCTAATAGAAGAAAACGTAAGCGTCGAATTTCTTTTAATGTTTTTTTTTATTTGAAAAGAAATTTACACTCCGTTTGACTTTATCTGAGAAAAGATTAATTTGTATTTATGTTTTCTGTTTTTTAATTGAACTTAGCTTTGGCACTGAAATAAAAGTCACAAAAAACTTTATAAAATTGTCTACAATTCCTGTCATCTCTAGATGACCTTTACAACGTAGCAAAGTTGTTCGTATTTATGAATATATTAGTTAACACAATCTGTGTTGGACATTTTCTACATACATGCACATACACGTCTATGTATGTGTACGTCTGATGTTTCATTATAGTGACAGGTTGTTAGCCTGTCACCTAAAATTGTAAAACACATGGAACCCTCGAGTCCCTAAGTCGATACCCGCGAGAGAGAAATGGCGTAGTGCTATTCTAAGCTGGCATCACACGGTATTTTTTACATTAAACATTAATGGAAGCTGCGTTTTCTGTTGCTGTTTATGAAGTTGCACGGTTTAGCAAAGATGGTAAGCGACATGCTAAAGATAAATTATTCGTGCAACCATGGAGTAAAAATTTACTAAATTAATTCCGATCTTATTCCTATACATATATGCCTACGGTCCTTTACGGTGCGTAACGGATGCTTCTCTCAAATCGTTCAACAAAATCATCCACATAAATGCACAGTAGCCGTGCGAATAAAATTTTGGGTAGTATGAGATCTACCTCCTAGCGGTGGAGCCCGGGCAACGGCAACACAGGCTTGCCTGTGGATAAGTCCGGCTGAACGATCCCACGTGCACGGTGGAAGGCTCCGTAAGGGGCCGCCTGGCTCGCGACCACCATCCCACCGAAGTCTGGCGCCAAGTAGCCACCTGCGTTCCGTCAGTGTGTGGGAGTGCCAGTGTCTTAACAGGCTTCTTCTGGGTGTGCTCGCTTCATCTTAGACTCTGTCTCTGTCCTATGACCTAAACTAGAGTCAAGAGCAAACCCATAATTAATTAATAAAATAAAATAAAAGAATAAGATCGGAAATCGCAGTTTCACTTCATTTGACAGATGCATACGTTACGGAGCGTTAAAAATACGCAGCGACGGATGACAAGTAGGACAACCGTCATACTGAGATTTTCTGACCATTTTTCCTACAGAATAAAAATTACTACTAATAAATCCTGTCCTCAACCGCTACACAAATGTAACTAGGTATTTACATGAAATTTACCACAATTTAAAATCACAACCACAAGGTTCACAGATGTTACATTTGTACCACAAGAATGATCGCATTCAGACAGTCGCATGTGACACGAAATATCCTCTGCAATCATTCCAGCATTTCCAGCATTTCCAGCAGTGTTTGCAGGTGCAGCCGTAATGCGATCATCATTTACAGCTGTTACAGCTGCAAAAGATTTGCATTGTAATAGGTAATCGCGTATGATTTGTTGGCTTTGTGATGCAATATAATATATTGTAAATATTTTCCTTTGCATACTGTATTTTTAGGATTCTGTCCTCAAAGGGTCGAAACGGGACCCTTTTATTGAGACTCGGCTTTCTATCTGTCTGTCACCAGGGTGTATCTCAAAAAACTATATTAAATCAATAACAGTAATAAATAAATATTCGGACAATTCACACAGCGCCATTTAGCGTCAAATTAAGCAAAGCTCAAAGGTACTATGGAAACAACTTAATGGTTATAAACTTTTTTTGAAAATAAATACATTATATACCTAACAAATACCCAGACTAAACACAAACATCGGAGAATAGTGTATTGTGGTGAACGAAACCACGATCCATGGCGTAGCAGTGCAGCGGGTACTATCCGCTACGCCATCTCGGTCCAGTCAAATTGATTTTCAGAGATGCCGTATTTCTATTATCGCTTAAACAAGAAATATAAAAAATTGATTAAATATAATAATGAGGGGATTTCTCTATCTATAATGGTTTGGAGATTCGGACTCATATTCGGAAATAGTAAGACAGTTGATCACAGAACATTCATTACTGATGCTGCTATAATAGCAAGTACTAGAACACACAATAAAAAAAATATTTTTTTATCGTGGCTATCATACAACTAACGTGATTTTTATGCCATTTTAAAACATAATTCTACACAACCCTTTGTGCGCGAGCCCGACTCGCACTTTGCCGAGTTTTTAAGAAGCTTTTGTACAACTGTTGGTCTTACAAAATACCTCTACTGCCGCATGGGTACTTATGTATGCTTAGTATTATGACTTTGTATGTAGTGTGGAACACTTCTCAAGACGTCGTCTCGTGGCCTAGCTCATTAGGAAACCCGCTTCCCGTTTGTTTTACATAGAGGTTGTACAAACTTCGTCTCTCTTGTACGGCATTTGCAATTAGCGTGATTTTGAACATACGAGTATAGTTTTTTTTGCATGTTGGCTATACCGGATGTAAGGGACGGTGTACAGAAAACTTTCACGACACCCAGGGATGAAATTAAGAGGGAAGAATACCATCGCCATTTCAAAAAATTTGGTATTTAAGAAAATTCATACTGTCGCTCGCGCGCTCAAGTCCCCGCCTAGTAGTGCGATAGTGAGCGTTGCCGCTCGCGACTGATTGTAGGTATTTTTAAGGTGAAATTTGCGTCTCGGGAGAAAACGTTTCCCACATACTAAATCACAACCAATAGTTTTGATTTTGGTGTCTATCGTTTCAGCATATTATATTCTAGGTTTATAGCTTTTTATATTTTCTTAGAACGACTTTGTTTTTAAAATACAAACGTTTAACTTCAAGGAAGATTTTGTCATAAAAAAAGTTACTTTTAGACGCCTATAATTTTCAATCAATTAAAAAATTCGAAAAAAGGAAAAACTATAAACCTAGTTTTTTACTGTGTCAACAACATTCTAAAAAATCATTAAGATCGGATTACATTTAGGGGTAGGAAAACGTTTTCTCTTTTTGTATGGACGAGAGCTCGGTAGTCGATTCTCTTAAGGTGATGCCATTTTAAGCCGGCTCCACAACGTTAGCGACATTAAGTAACAATTTGATAAGTCGTTTTTGAGAAATACGGGGGCGTAAGGGACGGTGTACCGAAACTTTGCAGATATGATCAGACCATGAAACTGATCAACTCATACAATAATGGAAACGATTTTTTTTCGTTTTACCATAGAAAGCCAGTCAGCTGATTAGGAATTTTTGTATGGGTGGTCGATTTTTTTCTCGTTTACCAACATAATATGGTCCATAGAAAAAGAAGTTCAGTTTGATGGTCTGATCTGCAAAGTTTTCGTTACACCGTCCCTTACATCCTCATATTTGTGCCTGCAAGAAAATATAGAAAAGGATAGAATATAAATTATATATTGGCTAAAAATTTTTGCTTGAAAGATATTAGAGTAAGTAAGATAAGATAAGAAAATTCTTTATTCAATAAACTTACTTATAAATAGGTACACTTATACAAAATAATTATGAGGCTTTCCTATTTCCTGAACTAAGAATGTGAATTCCTGTATCTCAGGTAAACAGATGGCCGACATAACTATCCTCTCTAAAAAAAAAAAACAACAAAAATACTATACAATAAAAATAAACCTATAAAAAAGTATATTTGTATCGCACATTTTACCAGAATCTGGCATGCAAAATTAAAATATAAACTAATAATGCATTATATTTACAATAATAACTACACAAACTTTTTTGCAACTACTAATTACCTACATAAAGAAACCAATAACATCGTAACAAATAGTTTCATAATAATTCATAATTCATAATTCATAATTCTTTATTGCTTAAAACATGGTGGGTTAAAGGTGTTACAGTTATTATAAGACAGAAAGTTCTAACATGTTTTGCCAATACTTAAGATTAGCATGCAATTATTTTTACATTAAAATCAGCCCAAGCGTTTGGTTAAACATCTATAAAACAAATCATCAAATTATTATTATTAAAGTATGTCAAGCAATTATTATACATAACTCATATTATTAAATCAAATAAATACATATTATCAGTTTATCACCTTAACTATGTTATTTACAGATTTCTAATATCATATAAATTTTTGTCAAGTAACCATTTACGGAGATGAAATTTGAAAGAACTAATTGTCATTGATTTTAAATAATTTGGTATTTTGTTGTAAATTCTGATACACATTGCCAAACAACTCTTATCAAATCTCATAATTTTAGGTGTTTCGTGGAATACTAACCTATGTGGATCCCTCTTAGCTCGAGGGTTCACTTCACAAGCCTTAACAAAAAGATTGTTGTGTTTCTTAACAAATATGCAAACTTCATATACATACAAAGCTGGTAGTGGAAGCAATCCTTCCACTACCAGCTTTGCATTCATTCAGTTGATTCATAGTTTCAAAACTATGAATCAACTGAATGTTGCTAACGTTGTGGTACCGGGTTAGAATAGCATCACCCCAATTCCACCCATGGATGTCATAAAAAAGATAATGATCCAGGGAAGTGGCGATCTCTGTGAATGTTGCATATACAGGGAACGCCACCTCATCTTGCACTGCGCTCGCTAATCCGCCTGGCAAGCGCGGTGAGCATGGAAATAACCCCAAATTTGAACACCCATCCAAATTCCGAGGCATTTTGGATGTCTGTATCTATTAAAACTGTTGTATGAGACAATGTTTATTAACTGAATACGTTAGAAATATTAAGGCAAACTATTAAAAGTTGCCGTGTGGTGCCGGCTTAGAATTGCCATGTGATGCCAGTTTAGAATAGCATCACCCAATATCTTTCCCGTGGGAGTCGTAAGAGGCGACTAAGGGACTCGAGGGCAATACACTTTTTTCTGATAGACCCTCAAATAATTGTCAGAAGTGCATTAATTTTCCGTTTTTGCGGCCGTTTACGCTCTGCCTACCCCGCAAGGAATTATAGTCGTGATATGTGTAGGTATGTGTATTAAAAGTGAGTGTATGTGTGAGTAGTGACAAAATGGAGCGGACGATGGAAGGATAACAAGAGGAAGACCAAAAACAAGATGGACGGATGACATAACTAAAATAGCAGGCAAAGAATGGATGGTACAAGCAGAAGATAGACAGAAATGAAGCAAATTGAATGAGACCTCTACCCGAAAGGGGCCATTGCATATTACACCTATATACCATGTAAAAAAAAGTAATGAAGATAAAATGAATGTAAACTAATGTAATTATTTACTCTTGTTTTAACTACACAGAGAATGCTATGTAATCAAATTATTGTTAAATAATTATAATGTAATAATTTTAGGGATAAATAAATGGCTTTATTATTGTTATCAAAAGTATATTTCATATTAAAAATTGCGTAAATTGTTCAGTTGTATGCCCTTGTTCACTCCCTGGAGAGGGTTGTGACATATTACCAGTAGCCTTTTTTATATATATAAATAAAGGATACTTATGCCGGAAATATTTCTTATGTACCTATTTCTTTTGCTGACTGTACCACAGTAGCCAAAAATTTCTTGATTAGAATTCATCTCAGTATTCTCAGGCAGAATAAGAATTTTTTACTACTATTTGGAGAAAATTTAATAGATAAAGAAAAATAATTTAGAAATTTTAGTCTTAATCAAACATAAATAATTCTAAGCCTTGTTGTAACTAAATCCTATGAACATTGTTTGTGCAAACGTTTGCCAATTAATAGAATTTGCATAGCTAATGGATAACAAAAGGTTTATTCCCGCTTCCCCTTGTTTGATTTACTTTTTTTTATTTAGGTAAGTATTTTGTTTTATCACAATCTGCTGATACTGTAAATTATCTGTGAAGTGTAAGTCGGATTCGTGCATGCAAATTTCCGTACAATCACGTACGAAAATAGCATAACAATCACGTTTGTAAATAAGAATTCTCTTAAATATTAACCTTTTTATGCTTAAAGCAGGTATTTGTGGCATTGGCAAAAAAATACATTCATACATACATATATCACGCCTATACTCCCTTGCGGGGTAGGCAGAGCGTAAACGGCCGCAAAAACGGACATTTACGCCACGTCTGGCATATATTTGAGGGTCATTCGGATAATTGTGTATCGCCATAGTGAAAGGTTGTCAGCCCATCTCCTCAAATTGCAATACAAACCCTCAAGTCCCTCAGTTGCCTCTTACAACTCCCACGGGAAAGAAATGGGGTGATGCTATTCTTAGCCGGCATCACACGGCAAAGATTAACGAATTATTTTGTCCAAGTGTTTGTTGATATAGTGGCAACAGAAATACGTAACTGTAAAAAAACTCAGCTAAACGTAACTCTTCTTTTATTACCTTGATTCATGAGTGACAGACGGACGAACGGAGAGCATAATTTTAGTGATAGGGCCTCGTAATTATCCTGTGGTAAAAAAAAATCATAGTTTTCTAAAAATAATAATTTAGACTTCCAACTTCGGTCGCCAAGTAAAATTTAAAAAGAGGTCAAAAAATTAAAAACACGTAATATTTGGGTAAGTGTAATGAAATTAAATTTTATTGTTCTATTTAAATTTAAACTGGAATTGGGAATGATGGGAATAAACCATTATGAAAACAGTCCCAGTTGTATAAAGTTAGTGAAAATTCGCTTAAATTCAGTTACAAAGTTGGTAATAAAGTTTTGCAAACTTATCCATGCTTCACAATATTGCACTGAATTGCAAATATCACTGGTATAAAGGCTTGTAAGTTCCTTTGATTACTTCAAAGGCGAGGATATAGCACGAAAAAGATTTTTAAACCAGTTCTATTCAGATAATTACGGCCATAAGACTCTGAAAAAAATATATGTTATTGTCGAGGATCCAACAGATAACATATACCTATCAGTTACGCAATTTGAGAAACTTTACTGGATAGAAATAAGATCCAAAGTAACCTCTATTTTAAATATTTTTTCAATATTATGTCTACAGTATTCAAGTTATTACAAAAAAATATACTATAATTATTAAAATACATACTTTCTCTAGTACGAATACCTAAATTAAACATTCTTACGTTACTTTTTATGACGGAAAAACCGTAAAATCTCGTGAAAGTTTGATCGCCAAATAAGTATCTGTTTCTCACAGGCCCAGTGTGAATGAAAATGACAAACTTTTCACACACACACACACATCACGTCTATTATCCCTTGCGGGGTAGGCAGATCGTAAAATGCCGCAAAAAACGGACATTTACGCCACGTCTGACAAATATATGAGGGTCATTCGGAAAATTGTGTATCGCCATAGTGACAGGTTGTCAGCCCATCGCCTTGAATAGCAAAACACACCCTCGAGTCCCTTAGTCGCCTCTTACGACTCCCACGGGGAAGAAATGGGGTGATGCTATTCTAAGCCGGCATTACACGGCTAAAGCCGGCATTAAACGGCAAACTTTTCAGGTGAATCAAAATAGTCTGGCTATTAGTTATTATTTAGTAGTTTAGTTTTTCGTATTTTTCTTCGCCGACGAAAAGTCGAAAAACAATAATAATTCGGTTGTCTGCAGAAACCCTTAAAACTTGGAATCATCTAGACTCAAACTGGCATACGGAATGCAAATAGCAAAAATAATTAAAATTGTTTTCAAAAGTTAATTATTTTTGCAGACATTTGGTAGGAACCTGAAATTTGAGTGAAAGCAATCAAAATTATACCAAATTGCGCCATTAAGAAGATATTTAATGAGATTAAAACACATTAAATGTAATTTTGTCTTCCAACGTATAAAAACTTTGCCCAAAGTATCATAAAAATATGAAACTACCAATCTGTCTTAAGGCTGGTATTGGAGAAAGGGGGGAATGAATTTTTCGTTTTATTTTTAGCCATTAACTAAAAAAAAAAATTGTTAGTGTCGAGGTTCTAACAAAAAACAAATATTATCAGTTACACAATTTTACTTAAAAAAAAGCGCCAACGTTACCATTATTTGTTAGTTTTTTCTTCAGTCATTTAGTTATCGCCAATTTTTTAAAGTAAAATGTTTCAATAAGAAATTGTCACGGCTTTTTTGGTTTTTTTTTTTATAAAAAAGCGTAAAATCTCTTGAAAATTTGAACGCAATATGATTGGCTGTCTCGCACCAGGCACCACCTTTCAGGAAAAAAACGGGCCTTTAGGCCAAATTTTTATCAGTTCCTGGCGCCATTTGGTAATGTTTACAAATATCTTCTATTAAGTTATATTATACAGGATGTTCGACGGCCAATGTGACGCAGTGGTAGTGCCTGTGACGCAAACGCTCCGGTTTTTTTACCCGACTACGGCAAAGCAAAAAGGAGGGTTATGATTTTGACCTGTATGTATGTATGTATGTATGTGGAAACGAAAACGTTTGTTCCGTCCTAACTTCTAAACAACTTATCAGAATTTGATAAATGAGGTATCATTTGAAGCGTCTAAACAGTCCGCTGGTTATAGGCTACAATATGTTACTATACATTACATAGGGCGCCCTCTAGAGCTAAGAATTGAAAAAGTTTATACTACTAGTAATGTCGTGTTGGGTATCAAATGAAAGGGCTTAATAAGCACAGTTCAAAAAAATAGTTGCCGTGTGATGCCAGCTAAGAATAGCACCACCCCATTTCTTTTCCGTGGGTGTCGTATGAGGCGACTACGGGATAACGGGACGCGACGGGTGTCGTATAAGGCGACTAAGGGACACAAGGAGTTCATGACTGTGAAGGTATTACATACAATTAGGTGACAGCTGACAACCTGTCACTTAAGTGAAACACGATTTTAAGGCTTAACCTATTAGTCTTTGATGACTTAATGCAATTACCACCCGTATCTGCAACTCGTGTAGGCGCATATTGTTACAAACAACCTGACATTTATGCAGCTGAACCATATTTATGGAGAATGTTCAGTTTCTGTGAATTGGGTCAAAATATGCGACAAGTAAATGACAACATGTATATGTCATTTTATGGAAAGACTATATTTGTGATGGGACCTAAATTATTTAATAAATTACCAGACGATATGAAAGAAAAGAATGTTAGACAATTTAAAATAATATTATATAATTTATTGACCTCTAAATGTTATTATAAAATTAATGATTTTTTGATGGATAATTTTATAAATTTTTAGCAATGACATTATTTTTATTTTTTATTTTATTAGTATTGTGACAAAAGTAATAATACAGATTTTGATGCACAGATAAAATCTAAAAAACATTCAAATGTGTACGTACCTACTTATTGCATGCTGATACAAGTAAGTTACAGTGAAACTATTTATATTTTACCATAAGATCGTATTTATACCTGTTTACTGCAATAAATGAATTATGAATTATGAATTATGAATTATGAACAGTTTCGTTGATCTGTTGAACAGCATCAGTGTAGGGAAGTTGGCAATGGTGCAATTAGCAATATTAGACACAAGAAGAATTGTAAACGACACAATTGGATACGATGAAATTGTACATAATTTCCAACTTTAAAACATGTAGACCAATTTAACAAAAAAATGTCAGAGCGCTTGGCATTACGAACAAAAATCTATACGATCAATGCAATAGACACTTCAACAGAGTCTAAAACATATGGACAAATACCTAAGCAAGAGCACATACCAAACGATCCAAATAGAACAGGCGGTATTATAAAAACTATTCAAATCGGTCGGTCAGCCGTGTGGTGCCAGCAGAGTAGAATAGCACCACCCCATCTCTTCCCGTATCCAGCCAGGAAGGCCGAGAGTTGGCGCAGGTCCTGAGCAGCCCTGCGTTTTCCATAATTGCGTCCCAGGCAACGCAGTGTCTGTGGAGAGGACACTTTACCCGCGTCACGCGGATACCAACACGGGAAGTGGCAGTGATCGGTTATAAGTCCGCACATATGGGCGTAAGTGCGGGCGCCAGTGGTCGCTTCCGACAGTGGAAGGGTCTATCGTAGGCCCACTGATCAGTTACCGCCTGCTCCAAGTTGGGCAGCCCCCGACCAATAAGGTACTGTTCCGCCCCGGTGCTGGTTTCCTCTTTTAGGGTGTAGAGAGCACCAGCCTCAACTGGACAATCGGCGCCGTTACATTTTACACCTACGACTAAAAGGCATCATAGAAACAATTCCCAACACCGCTTATCCATGCGATTTGTAACATGGAATGTCCGTACTATGAGGACAGGCCTCCCTGACACCTGTATTGGCTCCTCTACCCTTCTACTGACGCACAAGATCTGCGTAAAACTGCCATTATCGACGCCGAACTCAACAGACTTAACATTGTTGTTTGTGCCTTACAAGAGACCAGACCGCTGACGAGGGTTCCTTGCGTGATACACATTACACATTCTTTTGGAAAGGAAAGGACAGCAGCGCTGTGTGTGAGCATGGTGTAGGCTTGGCTATCCGCAACGATCTCTTAACATCAATAGAGGCTCCTTGCGGCATATCGGAACGCATTATGTTGGTGCGGTTAAATACGAATCATGGATACGTAACACTTATTTCTGCTTACGCAGCAACATTATCCTCAACAGATGAAGCCAAAACACAGTTTTATGACCAGCTCAACCAGTCTCTACGCGGGTTTACACCATCTGACCGCTTATACAATCTGGGCGATTTTAACACAAGGGTTGGACAGGACAACGTAGCTTGGCCTGATTGTATAGGTAACCACGGTACAGGGAAGTTAAACGAAAACGGCCAACGTTTTTTAGAGCTATGCTCTAAACACCTACTGTGTGTTACCAATACCTACTTCAAAGGCAAATCATCTCGCAAAGTATCCTGGAAACACCCTCGTTCTGGTCAATGGCATCAACTGGACCTTATCCAAACCAAAAAGAAAAATCTCCGCGAGACCCTACACACGCGTACATTTCATAGCGCTGATTATGACACAGATCACTCTTTGGTGGCTTCGCACGTTGCTATAACTCACAAAAAGATCCACTCGTCCAAACTGCCCGGTAGGAAGAAGATCAATCTTCCCAAAACCAGGGATGATGAGTTTGTCCGAAAGTTTGAGGAGTTGGTACGCGACGAAACTGCCACCTGGGACGTAGACGCTCCTATAGAGGAAGACTGGGGCAAAGTAAAAAAGTTTCTAACAGATGTGGCTGGTACGGCTTTCGGCCACCAGAAAATCAAAAACCAGGACTGGTTCGCTGAGAAACTCGAACACATAACACCCCTGCTCGAGTCCAAACGGCAAGCTGCGCTTACTCATCGCCTTAACCCTTCCGAAAAGTCGCGTGTCAATTTAGCGAATGCAAAAGCTGTATTACAACGCACATCACGGTACTTTGCTAATGCATGCTGGACCGAGCTTTGCCAAAGTATCCAATCGTGCGCTGATGTCGGAAATTTTGGTGGTGTGTATGCTGGCAGTAAAAAGGCCCTTGGTCCTTTGCCTAAAAAACAGCCCCCCCTTGAGAAGTGGATGGCACTGTTATTACAGATGCCCAACGCCAACTCGAACGATGGATAGAACATTATATCGGTCTCTATTCGGAACCAGTTAATATAATGCCGGAAGCTGCAGACTGCATGCCAAAACCAGCTACCTGGGCTGAGTTAGATGACCTTCCTACCATAAGGCAATACCGCAAGGCTGTTAAGCAGCGTAAGACCGGAAAGTCTCCTGGAAATGATGGTACCCATGCCGAAATCATCAGGCTCAAGTGCATATTACCCATCCTGCACAATCTGTTGTGTAAATGTTGGGAAGCGGGATATATACCACAAGATATGCGCGATGCTAACATCGTTACCCTATACAAAGGCAAAGGTGACCGCGGTGACTGTAACTGTTATCGTGGTATATCCCTTTTAAGTATAGTAGGTAAATTATTTGCTCGGTTAGTCTTATTAAGACTCCAGAAACTAGCTGATCGTGTATATCCCGAATCGCATTGTCGATTCCGCGCCCAGCGTTCCACAACCAGATATGATCTTTACACTTCGCCAACATCAGGAAAAGTGTAGAGGGCAGAGAACACCTCTGTTTGTGGCGTTCGTAGACCTTAACAAAGCCTTCGACACCGTTAGCAGAGAGGGCCTTTACACTGCACTTGTAAACATCGGGTGCCCGCCAAAACTTCTGAGCCTCGTTAAATCCTTCCATATGGACATGAAAGGATCTATTGTATTTAACGGCAATACATCCGAGCCGTTCGTAGAGGTGTTCGCCTAGGCTGCATGTTGGCTCCTACCCTATTATGCATGGTCAAACATACATACAAACAAAGATAAGATTATGATGAGTGTATTTTTTTTAATTAACGAGTAATGTTTTAATTGTGAATTGAGCTGCATTTCTATCCAGAAAAAAAATACATGCCAAAGTGTTAAACTTACCTTCAACCCCAAAATAATTAAAATAAAAACCAGTTCAAAAACTAACACCCGACTACGGATATATCGCGCTCTAAAAAGTAAGAAACAAGAAATCTGGAATATTAACTACAAACAATTTAATATCTATAGTCCACGCAATTTATACGAAGATATGACATATAATTATATATTTAAATGTATATTTAATAAAAAATTATTGTGGTTTATAGGTGATAGCCGTGGTCGTATGACACCTACTCTAGTACTTAGCAGGTGATATCATAAACTTGCACAACATAATTAGGTAAGGCAAACTGGCATACGTCCACGGCTATCACCTATAAACCACAATATTTTTTTATTAAATATACATTTAAATATATAATTATATGTCATATCTTCGTATAAATTGCGTGGACTATAGATATTAAATTGTTTGTAGTTAATATTCCAGATTTCTTGTTTCTTACTTTTTAGAGCGCGATATCTCAGTAGTCGGGTGTTAGTTTTTGAACTGGTTTTTTTCTCAGTGGGGCACTAACAAAGTTCATATTCATCACTTCTGGTTTGGTAAACAATTTCAAAATGAGTAAGGTATCCAATTATTGAAAACATGCAAAATTTTCAAGAGACAAGCCGCGGTAGCCCAGATGGAAGAAGCGTCGCCACTAGTGACGGCTAAAATCGCAGGTTCAAATCCTGCCAGCGCCTAAAAATATTTGCAAGTTTAAAATAAAAGTCTTCTCTGTTATATTTTAATAAGGCAAAATGAGTTTGTATTGTAATGTATTTAGGGTAGAAATAGTTTCATCAATATGTTCAATCAGTTGAGAGATCTCATAACATACCTACTAATTGGTATACTCGAGGTGCTATAATTATGGAAAATGATTACATGTAAAAGTACTATGCCGGATGTGTGGTTTAAATTTCCTGGTTATTAATTCCTTCAAAGGTTTTGAGGGATTCATTTGTATTGAAGTTTTATGCGATGGGCTGACAACCTGTCACCACAGTGATACACAATTTAATAATTATGTTTGTCAAACGTGGCGTAAATGACAGTTTTTTACGGCCATGTACGCTCTGCCTACCCCGCAAGGGATAAGACGTGATATATGTATGTATGTAATTCATTCTATCTAAGGTGAGGTAATGAAAATTTAGATGGAATTTACGATCACACTTAATTTTTCCCACAAACAGGAAGTGTTAATTCAACCAAAGTCGTTTCATTTACATTCTCGACTCTTGTCTTTGTCTAGGTATACCACCGAAGACCACAAAAACAAAGACTCTTTATGCGCATAGAATAGGTTTTTAAAAATATTATTTATTTGAAAAAGCCAACAAACTGTATATATTGGTTACTTACATATTACACAGTATACAAAGCATATAAGTTTATATATACAGTCAACTACGCTATTCACGGATTGTATATAAACGAGTAGGTAGTTTAGAAACAGGCTGATACATTACAAAAGGTGAAGAATTTTTACAAATTGTCTACCCAATCTACATGTAGGCGACCATAGATGGCGCTGAGCTGAACTTAAAAAAGATTTTTGTAAGGAAAAGTAAATAATTACGTAGATAAAATAGTGGCTTAAAATGTCATCAGCATTACATGACGCTATCTAGTTTGAAATTAAGGTCGAGAACTGACAAAACAAAATGTCCCCATTTATCACGAAACATCAGGATGAAAGTTTTTTTTTTAAAATACCTATTGCAAAATTTTCAAGCGCGAGCAGGATTTGAACCTGCGACATTCGCATTACTAGGTGTGACGCCTCTTCCATCTGGGCTACCGCAGCTCATTCCTTGCCCGCCAATTTTGCAAGTGTAGGGTAGACTGGGTACGGTTGTAACAGGGTACGGTTGTAACAACTCGATTATTTCCGAAACTATACGCGATAGGGTTAGGGGTACAAGGAGAGAGTTACGCGCGCTGGCAGTCCCGCCATTATTCACAGTGTTTCGTCGCACTCCGCATGCTTTAAACGCTTAAAAATAAGCCTATTGTGTTTTGACAACGAAAAGTTTTTTTTTTGTTTTCATCTTTGTCAGATTATTTGATTTTCAGTGTACTTGCTGCATTGAAGTTCTAACATACGTTTTTGTGGTGTTTTGGTATTGTCAGAGACTAATTATTTTTTGCTTAGGGTTTAAAGCCATCTAACTGTGACCTTTATAATTCCGAAATGGGGGGGTAACATTTTTTGTGGGGACGGATGTAACAATATTCTTAATGTTTTTTATTCAAAGATGCCTAGAAAACGCACAATAACTACTGGGAAAGGCAAAAGCGACATGTAGATGAACAAGCACGCGTCGAAGAGTTGTAACTTAAAGTTATTTTTAAGACGAGTTATGGGGAATGGGCCTAACTGAGTTAAGAAAATATTTATTTAATTTTGAAGGTGATAATTACTATTATTTTATTATTGTATCATTATTTTTACATTAAGATTCTGTTTGGGCATACGAAAAATGATTTTGCTACCAATTCTCAAGAAAAAAATTTGAAATTCTAGGTTTGTTAAATTTTGAGTGATTTTTGTTAAATTAATTATATTTATCAGTTAACAGTGTCTGAAAAGGTTAATAAATATATTAAAATTTACTAAAATACATTAATAACGTTAAACGTTTATTGTTACAACTGTCCCCAATCACTGTTACAACCGACCCTGGTATGGGTACGGTTGTAACAGATTCACCCTGTCATGATATCGTCTTATTGCGGCAAAACTGTATTACTTAGGCATCTGGATATGATCAGAATTTATAAAATAATGTCCAAGCTTTCATATAAAGTGCTTTATTCGTGGTTTTTTCGCATGATGGATGAGCAATGGACAATCAAAGCAAAATTGTTACAACCGTACCCAGTCTACCCTATCTTAATGCCAGTAACGCGTGGCACGGCTTCATCTACCGGATTAGTTTTTGCAACTAATACGATTTACAGATTGAATGTAGTCTAAGCGATGAAAACCCGCGATAAAGTAAATACCAAATTTTAAAACACTTCCCGAATTTGAATTAAATTCAGTATGTAAAGCATAGCTGGAAGACATAAAATAATAAAACCATTTGGAGATATTTTAGTCTAAATTAAAATAATCTTATAATTAGTAAGAAAAAGATTAAGATTACTCTTATTTATTAAAAAAACTAAATAACCTTCATTTCACCTGTGAGACGTCGTACTGACCAAGAATGAAACGAATCTCTTTCATGATCTCCTTCAAGATAACCATTGGTATTAGAAACTATAAATCCTAGTGCGTCAGTCACCGTCAGTTTCAAATTTATAAAGACAAAGTCTGATTTATTACTTATAATATACCTTATTCATAGACTTATAATATACCACTACGGATTTATTGGATTTTTTACGAATGGAGTTGTTCGCTGCAATGATTGTGCGCAACAATAACGTCATCAAACAATATATTTTAGAAATTCATTATAAATTCACGGATGATCCAATAAACAAAAAAAACAAATTAGTTTCTTAAAATGGTTTATTCGTTCAGAAAAAATATAAAATATTTTAACTTTACATACCCCAATTGAAAATTTTGCCAGTTTTTAAAAATTGTGTACCTAACACGGGAAGTGTTTTAAAATTTGGTATTTTGGATGAAAGATATTCTTTTTGCATTACAGTGCCAGTTGGCTCCTGTTCAGTAGTGGACTATTGGGCTGTTAAAGTAGTAGTAGAAGTTTTTGGTGATATCAATTTCCATTTTGTTGGAAAATACTTGCATAAGCCTAAAATCCCATCAACAGATCCTGGACTGTGCGACCATTTGAGTTGTATATGGTGGGTATGCAAAACCGCCTAAAAATTTGTCTAGAAATTCATTTAATTCGAGGTTGTTATTTAATGGCCTTAAATATGAGAAATGGTAACTCCTCGGAATTTCCTCATTTATTTAATCTAAACAGAGTCTAATTATTTGTTATCTGTGGTTGTTGTAAAGCTGTAAACTCGAATATTTGCAAAATGCCGACTGCTGGGAATTTTCTCATTTGTTTCAATGTATCGTGTCAGGTCAAAGGTGGATTAGTGCTATACAGGGTGTGAGATTTTTTTCAATAACGATACCACCCATATTCTAATCCAAAATCCAATTAAACAACTTTATTGTGTCATAAGTTCCCTTGCAAAATGTCAAAAGTGCAAGAAGTAAAAATTGCAAAAAGCATCATTATCGCGTTTACTTAAGGCCCTGTTTTTTCCGAAATTTTCGTCCGTTTCATACACGCTGCGCCAGTGGAAAACTGACAGTCATTTAGTGCTCAAATTTTCGCGAGATTTGACGGAAACTTTTTTTCTTTTTTGACATAGAAACTAGAGAAATACCCATTGTCTAATTTCGCCATTCTAACTAGAACTAGCTTTCATTTAGATACCTACATACCTTATGTAGGTATCTAAATTAAAGCAAAAAAAATGGTAACAGCTTTAAACTGAAGACATTTTATTGAAAAGGTTTTTCAAATAGATTTAAAGTTTGTCGAATCGTGTAACTAATAATATCTGTTTGGCCCTCGACAGTAAGTAAGTACACTGTAGATTAAGCAAGTTAAGTTAAGTTATATTTACACATATACATATCACGCCTGTATCCCTTACGCGGTAGGCAGAGCATTAACGGCTGTAAAATACGGTCGCTATGGCGATAGTGGCGTGGCGACGTTTGCCAAATATTGGATGGCTGTTTCAGAAAAATCGTGTATCACTGTAGTGACAGGTTGTTAGCCTGTGGCCTTAAATTATTATACCCATGAAACCCTCAGGTCACTTAGTCGCCGTTTACGACACCCGCGGGAAGAAAATGGAGTAATGCTAATTCAAATCCAGCATAACACGGAAAATTTTATTTGTTTAATAAAACTACGTATTTATTTTTACACCTTGTATGCCGTGCTGTGGTTTTAACTTATGAGTCTTGCGTTAATTAAATATACTGAGTTATTTGCACTGAGTTTTCCTTAAGGCGAGTTGTGGCGCAGGACTAGCGCCATTTAGCGCCATTTCACGGAAAAAAGACAATAATCTCTTATGCAAATAATACTACTATACATACTTAATGCTTTTTGCACAGTGTTCAATTAGACCCTACAATTTGGTAATATATTTGCGAGTAACAACAATTATTACCAAAAGTGTCTTTTTTTTGCACTTTCGTGCATAGTTACAGTAAATAGAGGTATTTTAAATGTTTTGCAGGTTTAAATTTCGCTGATAGCACCAAAAACTTATGCAAAGGAAGTTTTATTGTTTGCATGAAGATTGATGATGGTTTTTTTCGTGAAGTTGCGCTGGTTTAGCGGCACCTCTCGCTCTAAGCTAACGTAAACATAGTAAAATTAGTAAACATACTTAACAGTGCTAATTTTATTTTCATTAAATTAGTATTAGTTTCAGTTAATGTAAGACTAACTGTTCCATTTTTCAGTCAAAGTTCGTAGATACGGATTAATTTTATGATATATATCAGTAAAATTGCTTTTAACTTTGCTGCCGTTTGGTGACGGCTTAGAATAGCATCACCCGTATTCTACCTGTGTGTGTCTAAAAATCTACCATGCGATAATCATCCAGGTAACAAGCAGCAGCATTCTCTGTTAAAGAAACATCTTGCACTGCGCTCGCCAATCCGCCTGCCATGCGTGGTGAGTATGGCAATAACCCCCAATAAGGGGAGGCCCCCTTGCCTGATACGCTGAGGGTCGTAAGTTCGATCCCCACAAACTTTTGTCACGTTCATTTTTAAGTAGGTGATTTCTACTTATAGGTATTAAGTGATTATTTACAAAAAAATATATAAGTATTAATATCAGTTATCTTTTTCCCATTATAAAAGCTTTGCTTATTTAGGCGCTATGTGAAATGTGTAAGACATAAATTTTTCGAAAAATTGTTGTATATTTTTGAAAAGCGCATTCAGAAACCGTCACACAACGCATCTTAACTTTGCACACTATATGAAATGCAGCTCTGAGTTTCACTTGCGAAGATTGCGCCAATCTCCATACATTTTCCTCTCACAAGCGATAGCCTTTTGAGAGAGTGTTTGAAATAAACTGTTGTGCTTTGAGATACAGAGACGCAAACTTGTAGAAGATAGATCGTTATCTTCAAAGAGTTAATGTGTATGTATATTGATATTTATTATTTCATTTAATGAATATAAATACTTATATAATTTCAATGTTTTAGAAAGTAACTTCTCATTTTACCGTTTTTACATTTTAATGCACCCGTTGCGAGCTTTCTGTTTACCCTATGGTTGGCCGGTAGAGAATGCTGCGAGGCATTAGACCCGCCATTTGTACGTTTTGTGCAATAAAGTTTTATAAAATAAAATAAAATAAAGACGCATTCTTGTACTTTGGGATGCCGAGTCGACGAAAGACCAAAAGTACAAATTAGGGAGACGGCACGCCATAAAGTTAAGGCGACTGTCGTCGTGGAAAACTAATTATTCAAACAATCTATCAGAAAAACCTGCAAACTCAATGAAATGTTCGCTGCAATTAAAGTTATTTCAAAAAATGCCTAAAACGGCCACTTTTGGTATTAATTGCCATAACTTTAATAACAGCTAATATTTCATTAAGTTTGTAGGTTCAAGTTTTACTTAAGGATAATACTAAAAACTTGAGCAACGGACATTCTGATAGATTGTTTGTATAAAGAGATTTTTCTTTCTGAAATGGCGCCACTGTCAAGGCCGTTTACAACTAAATTCACCTTAAATAATTTGGGAGCTACTACAAGAAGGCTTCTACACGAAGAAGTAACCTACACTGCTTATCCCGCAAGAGATGAAAGCGTGATTTGTATGCCTGCATTTTTTTTTAAATTTATTTTATTCAATGTAATAGTATAATTACTTTTTGAACTCATCATCCGTCATTGTGAACAAAAGAAAGAATTTCTTTTTTTTTACAACACTTTTATAGAAAACCGGCTCAGGCAGGATAAAAACATACTATTAAAGGTACTGCCTCGGGGCTAGCTAGGTTACTAACACGGCATGTTACTTTACGCCACCACTATCTGAAAACTACATATTTTGTTTCAAATTGAAGTCAAGATTTCAAAAATGTGTGTGTGACACTTCAAAAATTTTCAAAATATTTGACATTTAATACAAATTAACGAAAACCGTTGGTACCACTACAAGGGAAGCGTTTCTTGATTTAAATGGATACCTACTAGCTTCGAGCAACACGGTCTTCCGTCTCGTTCCGACCCGGTATATGTAAATGCGATGCTCGCTACGTCACGTCACGAGACCGAAGTCTAGTCCTAGAACTCTATTTGCTATGTGTTTATAAGGTATTTCATACATCATGTATCACGGTGCTGTGTGATGCCGGCTTAGAATAGCATCACCCCATTTCTTTCCCGTGGGAGTCGTAGGAGGCGACTAAGGGACTTGAGGGTGTGTATTGCAATTTTAGGCGATGGGCTGACAACCTGTCACTATGGCAATACACAATTTTCCAAATGACCCTCAAATATATGTCAGACGTGGCGTAAATGTCCGTTTTTGCGGCCGTTTACGCTCTGCCTACCCCGCAAGGGATAAAAGGCGTAATATGTGTATGTATGTATGTATGTATATATCACGATTCACGCCCACATCCCTGGCGGGGGCTAAAAAACTAACATTTACGCCACGTCTGACAAAAATTTAAGGGTCATTCAGAATATTGTGTATCACCATAGTGACATATTCGACTAAATTTTGCAATACACATGTAACCCTCGGGTCCCTTAGTTGCCTCTTACGACACACCCGGGAAGGAAATGAGGTGATGCTTTTCCAAGCCGGCATCACACGGCCTGCACTCGCTTGCTCGCGCGTGCAAATGTTGCATCTGTGAATATAATGCGTAATTTGACCGAATGATTGACCCGAAAAATATGACATAACTCATTCTAGTAGTTCAGTGTACGGTTAACCATTAACCTAAAATATATTCAGTTTTATACACTTTTAATGCAAAAACCATTTGATTGGGCTAATATATTCTTTACCGGTACATACTAAAAATATATATATTATAATCATGAGTAGAATAACCCTTCAAAGCTTGAGTACCTACTGGTGCAAAAAATGCCCAGTATTTAATTCAATTCAATTCAATATTTATTCAGTAAAAATTATACTCGTCTATTTTCTTATTTAATAGACAAGTTAGAAAAATTTGAGGTTGTATTTCATTGTTTCAAAAATTCTAATGCACTGCTATGTTCATCATAATTAAAATAATTTAAAATCTCAAATCTTATAGACGCAGTAAATAATTTGCAAAATTAAAACCATATCCAACTTACACTACGACTTATTAAAATAAAACTTAGTATTTAAACAAGTCAAGAACTTAAACATCAACTGCTTCCTATTTCTCAGCAAATTACACTTTCCTTTGAGCAGAAACTTGTTACTTAACTAATGCCAAGAATTCTCAACTTTAAGAAACGAAAAATTACATGTGTTTGGAATATTTTTTGATACCTTGTTTGTAGCGAAAATACTCTATTAAACACTTCATAAATTAAACTGGTTAGTTAGTAACGAAATTGTTTTATACTATATTTCCACCCAGCAGTTTCACCCGCTGCCACTCATTTTCCCGTGGTAATAGTTGTTTTCCCGCGGTAGAGAGAGCTATGTGTTATTCCAGGTTATACTCTACATGTGTTCCAAATTTCATCCAAATCAGTCAAGCCGTTTGAGCGTGAAGAGGTAACAAACATACATACACTCACACAAACTCTCAGATTTATAATATTAGTACGGATTATCTGAATGCAATTCTCATAACCTGTGTCGGTTTTGGCACTTTGCCAGCCGTTGCCACGGCACTATTGCTCTGCTCGCTCGGCTTGTGTATTGTATTGTGGTCACAGTTCTATCCTGAACTTACCCCTTAACGTGCCTAACGGACCTGTTGTTGAACATCATTGTGAAATTTTTGTTATAAAGTAAGTATTTTTGATTTAATTTCCATACATCTTCGGTTTGCCGTGTGATGCCGGCTTGGGTAGCATCACCCCGTTTCTTACCCATGGATGTCGTAAGAGGCGACTAAGGGACTTGAGGGTTAGATGTGTGTTGCAATTTTAGGCGATGGGCTGACAACCTGTCACTAGTGATACACAGTTATCTGATTGATCCTCAAACTTTTGTCAGACGTAGTGTTAATATCCGTTTACGGCCGTTAAGGGATATTCGGTCTATTGTGAACGTTAAAAAAGAGCCATGTAGGTTTATGCAGTATGAATATAGTAAAGGATAAATTTAGTTATTATAAATTATAATAGAAGTGCAATTAAAGATTTCCCCTTAAGATTCAGGAGTTAAAATCGCTTTTCTCAGCTTGAAACTTTAAGAAAGTTAGTCTTAAGCCCTATTTGGATCACTTAACTGATTAAACAGTCGCTTAGAAAAAGGTTTGCAAGAGAATCTCTAAAATGGGGTCAAAGAGACATTAGTAAAGATTTTATGGGGAAAGTGAAGACGATTTCAGTGGGAAAGTAAAATGAAAGACTTATGTAATTCAGATTCAGATAAGATAGAATATATTTTTTTTTATTCATAATGGGTTTGCTCTTGACTCTAGTCTGGTTCATAGGACAGAGACAGAGTCTAAGATGGAGCGAGCTCACCCAGAAGAAGCCTGTTAAGGCACTGGCACTCCCACACACTGACGGAACGCAGCAAGCTACTTTGCCCCACACTTCGGTGGGATGGTGGTCCCGAGCCAGGTGGCCCCTTACGGAGCATATTTATGTATCATGCTTTTGGTGTGTTATACGGGGTGTAAGGGACAGCCCTCCGAATACTGAAAGGGTGCATTCAGACCATGAAACTAAACAACTTTCCCTTAAAATCATATATTATGTAAAAAAAACTCTTAATACAATCAATCTACCCGAATTTATTTTGCTCAGGTTTTTGGTATTATCCTTAAGTAAAATTAGTACCTGCAAACTCAATGAAATATTCGCTGTTATTAAACATACATACATACATACATAAATCACGCCTATATCCCTTACGGGGTAGGCAGAGCGTTAACGGCCGTAAAACAGATATTAACACCACGTCTGACAAAATTTTGAGGGTCAATCAGATAACTGTGTATCACTATAGTGACAGGTTGTCAGCCCATAGCCTAAAATTGCAATACACACCCTCGAGTCCCTTATTAAAGTTATGGCAAATAGTGGTAAAACGGCCACTTTTGGCACTAATTGCAATAACCAAAAACTTGGGCAATGGACAATTTGAAATTATTGAATTTATTGTGTTAGGTATATATATATTAGTATATTAAGTAAACTTTTTTTTTATTATATTATATTTTTATTATTACATTGTGCACGGTCTATCAGCCTCACCCACGGGCCTCACCTTATACTATCTCTCTACCGTAGGACTGCTGGAAGAGATTTCTTTTTAGAAATAAGTAGTACCTGTTGTGTTGTTTTTCTTAATTGTAAGTGTCCTGTGTTTTATCTTGTGTGCAATAAACAGTTAAATAAATAAATAAATAAAGATTGTTTGTAAAACGAGTTATTTTTTATGTGAAGTGGAGACAATGTCGAGCCCGTTAACGACTACACTCGCCTTAAACCCGAGGTGCTGCTGATAGTATGTATGTATGTAGTAGTATGTAGTATGTGTAAGTATGTTTATATTATATGCACTATCCCGCTTACCTTTACGAGCTTTCCTATCACCCAAAGGTTGCCTGGTAGAACTTGCTACCATAGCAAGAAGGCCGCCTTGTTGTACCCACTTCACATAATTCTATTTTAATGTTATTTGTTTCTTTTTTTATGTATGTGCAATAAAGAATTTTATTATTATTATTATTATAGTACTACAGTACAACCACGAAGGGGCAAAGGGGTAACCCTTCAAGGGCGGAAAGGGTAATCCATCACGATCACAGAAATGTAAACATGTTTTCCCTAGCCAAAGGATTGCGGGCTTGATTTGTTTATGATTGTTGTCTAAAATCCCCTTTTGCGGTATTTAGGGAGCGATTGATTCATGGGCAAGTAAATAGATGGCGCTACGGTTGGTGTGATTTCGTTTGACCTTAATTATTGTTCGCTGATTCATTTATTTGTATTTTTGTGCTAAATGTAGCTTAATTTTTATTTTTGGTCGACAAAAAACCTATTTTTGTTTAATATTGATTAATTATCTATTTAAAAGTCAATGTCAATGCAAAATTTTAGCAAGATATTATTTGCACACGTGCTATACGATAATAAAAAAGTTACAGTCGGTGACAGCCGCATGGTGGCGATATTCTAAGACATGCGGTTTAATACAACATATTTTGTCAGTTATACTATATTTGGTCAAAATTGTTTAGTCAGCAAAATACCCTAAATTTGTGAAAGTAAATCATATGTGTAACAGTTATTTTTTGTGTTTGCCGTGTGATATCTGCTTAGAATAGCAGCACCCCATTTCTTTCCCGTGGATGGCGTAAGAGGGGACTCGAGGTTTACATGTGAATTGCAATTTTAGGCGATAGGCTGCCAATCTATCTCAACGGAAATACAGAATTTTCTTAATGACCCTCAAATGTTTGTCAGACGTGGCGTAAATGTTCGTTTATTACGGCTGTTTACGCTCTGCTTACCCAGCAAGGGATATAGGCGTGATATGTATTGTGTAAGCATTAATAATAAAATCTCCAAATAATTTATTAACAATTTTTTTATTAAAAAATAATGTAATTCCAATTGAAGCCAATATCATTCTACAAATGTTTTTCCAACAGGACAATAATAGGTATATAATAGGTTGATGACTGGAAGAGATCCCTTTGCGGCATAATTTTGCTTTTGAGCCTTTGGTTTTTTTTTATCCTTTGCTGTAATTGTAAATGTGTTTTAAGGTTCAGTCAAAATCAGACTAGGTTTGACAGTTTGGACTTTGGACCGTTCTTATACCGCGCGCATAAGACTTATATTGGCGGATTGAGTGTTCAACCAGACGAGATCTTGACTGTACAATAAAGTTAATACATACACTCATAAATACAATAATATGTTCATATCAACTATTTTATACTTTCGCGGTCACACATACATCAGCCCATTGCAGTCCACAGCTGGACGTAGGCCTCCCCCAGGGTACGCCATAGGGCACGATCTCTCGTTTTCGCTATCCTGTCGCTACTAGCCACCTTTTTTAGGTCAATCGGTCCATCTGGCCGGACATCGTCCAACGCTTGCCTCCACTCATAATAATCCAATCAAAATACTGAAACAGAGTTCTTACCGCGATTTTTATTTAGTGTTAAATTGGCCGATATTTCGTCCCAGTTGCATGGGCCAATTCAACAAAAATCGCGGTAAAAAGTATCGCGTTAAGAACCCCGTTTCAATATTTTAATTTAATAATATGGATGTTAATAAATCTTCCATAACGCCATTAACCTACTTCCGGTAACAACCTATACAGGGTGTAAGGAACAGCCCTCCGAATATGGATAGGGTGCATTCAGATTATGAAATTGAATAACTTCCCATTAATAAATATTTCAGGAAACGTAAAAATAATTGACAGTAATTGCAGTCAGTTGATTGTAATTTTGTATGGGAGGTCGATATTTTTTGTCGTTTCCTCAAATGCCGTGTGATGCCGGCTTAGAATAGCATCGCCCAATATCTTTCCCGTGGGAGTCGTAAGAGGTGACTAAGGGACTGAAGGGTGTGTATTGCAATTTTAGGCGATGGGCTGACAACCTGTCACTATGGCGATACACAATTATCCGAATAACCCCTTAAATATTTGTCAGACGTGGCGTAGATGTCCGTTTTTTGCGGCCGTTTACGCTCTGCCTACCCCGCAAGGGATTATAGGCGTGATATATGTATGTATGTTTCCTCAAACGTTTGTTTGTTAAGTTTCATTGTCTGCATGCACCCTATCAGTATTCGGAGGGCTGTCCCTTACACCCTGTATAACGCCTAAGGAGGTTGCAGAAATACAGATCAATAATATACCTCATTGGAAATATGACGGTGACGCCAAAAAGAGATGTTCTGTGTATTTTTTCAATAATGTCTTATGATTCCAGTCATCATTTATAATGCGCACTGCTAAAGAGTGGAACTCACTACCTGCGTCTGTGTCTCCGAACGCATAAAACCCTAATCTCTTCAAAGTAAGAGTGAACAGGCATCTTTTGGGTGAGCTCGCTCCATCTTAGACTCTGTCTCTATCCGAGCATCATTAATAAAAAAAAACCTTAATTCATCTGAAAAATGGCACGGTATTTATTTAGTAAATTTTGATGGTATTTTGTTGTGCTATGAACAACAATAAAGAGCGATGTATGTTTTATCAACAACTTTACTTATCTTACTTAGTCTACATAAAGACTGGCACTTGGAGGCCCAGAGTAGAACAGGATGGAAAGAGAGGCGAGAGGCCTTTGGCCATCAGTGGAACGATAAACGCTTGAACAGCTATAAGTTGTAAAAAATGCAAATATTTCAAGGGTAAACCAGCCCATGAAATTACAAAATGTTCGAGCCGACTGGGTCAATTTGTACAGGAGGTCAAATTTTTCTTCATGTTTCGACCTTTTTTTTTATTAATGATGGGTTTGCTCTTGACTCTAGTCTAGGTCATAGGACAGAGACAGAGTCTAAGATGGAGCGAGCTCACCCAGAAGAAGCCTGTTCACTCTTACTTTGAAGAGATTAGGGTTATATGCGTTTGGAAACACAGACGCAGGTATTGAGTTCCACTCTTTAGCAGTGCGCATTATAAATGATGACTGGAAGCGCTTAGTCTGAATTGGTGGAATGGCAACCAGGTATGGATGGTACCCGGCGGTGCGTCTGGATGTCCGATGGTAGAAGGGAGCTGGTGGAACAAGGTCGTGAAGCTCTTGAGCACACTCTCCGAAGTACAATCTGTAAAAAACCGACAAGTAGGCAACCTTGCGGCAATGACCTATGTTCCTTTGGGAAAGTTGTTCAATTTCATGGACTGGTTCATCCCTTAAAATGTAAGCAGGTAATATACTAAAATCTAACATTCTGTAAAGTAGGCTGCCGTTGACAGATACGTCGTCTAGAAGGATATGCATCGTATCTTATTTCAATAAAACCTCTCATGTGTGATTGTGATTGCTTTGAATATAATCACCCCTTTCTATTCCACGGATGTCGTAAAACTATAGGACTCGAGGGTTACATGTGTAGAGTGACTTAAGCGATAGGCTAATAACCTGTATATAGTCATACACGATTTTTCATGAACCGTCTCTTAAATAATTGTCAGACGTGGCGATAACGCTCTACCTACCCTGCAAGGGAAAAAGACCTTATAACGAGTGTAAGGGACGGTGTACCAAAAACTTTGCAGGCGTGATCAGACCATGAAACTAAACAACTTTTACTATGGAGCCTATGTTGGGAAACGACATATTTTTTTCGAGTTTCCATAGGAAGTCAGTCAGCTGATCGGGAATTTTGTATGGGAGGTCGAAAAAAAATTCTCGTTTACCAACATAGCTTCCATAGAAAAAGTTGTTCAGTTTCATGGTCTGATCATGCCTGCAAAGTTTTCGGTACACCGTCCCTTACACCCCGTATGTATGTATATTCTAACTCATATAATTTCGCTGCTTTCTTATAAGTCTGTCACTCTTCCTGATAAATGATTTTTCTCCTTACATTGTTAGCATATAATATAAATGACACAAAATCTGTGTCATCTCCTATATTAATTTGTAATGTTACTAACAATAATTTAAACTAGAATTTAAGACAAAGGAAATTCCCTCTTTGACTGATATTAATAACAAACACAAACCGGGGTTTTCTTGCACTCATCCTCAGACAAAGGAAAAGCAAAATCAGTTACAAGTGTTACATCAAAATATTCAGGGTTTTGCTAGCAAAGTATTAGAAATTGAATTATTCTTAGAAAAGCATAATTATGACATAGTTTGTTTAACGGAACATTTTCACAAAGATCCTGACATTTTGATAAATTATGAAAATTATTGTATTGCCAGTTCTTTCAACCGAAAATCCGCGATACATGGAGGTTCCTTAATACTTATTAGAAACAACATTAAATTCAAAGAACGTAAGGATGTTGTCGGATTGTCGGTTGAATGTTGTACTGAATTATCTTGTGTTGAGCTGGAAAGTCATGTTATAGTATGCGTATACAGACCGCCAATAGCAAAAAATTTTACCAAATTCCTAGAAATAATGGAAGATGTACTCAAATTAGTCACAAAAACTAATAAACATGTAATTGTTGCAGGTGACTTTAACATAGACATTTTAGAAATCAATGCATTAAGTGATAAATTTTTAGGTCTTTTTAAATCATTCAATTTATTTAATATATTTTTTGAACCTACTCGTGTGACGCCTACTTCTGCCAAATGTATTGATAATGTATTCAGCGATTGTGACCCGGTACAAAAATGCATTATAAATTCTCTTCAATCAGATCACAAGGGTCAAAGTGTAATATTCCCATTCAAAAACCATATTAAAACGATCAAAATAGAAACCAGGCGCATCACTGCAAGCAGGTTGGAAAAATATCAAAATGTGTTAATCGAGAAATTGCCTGTCCATAATTATAATTTTGAAAACCCAAATCATGTATACGAAGACGTTTTCAATTTGTTAAGCAAAGAATTCGAAATCATTTTTAACTTAGAAACGAAAGAAATTAATACGAAATTTAAGTTTAGTGATTGGGCGACCAAAGGTCTTAGGATTAGTAGAGATAGGCTTTTTGAACTTTACGAGCTTAAAAACATGACAAACGATGTAAGTTTTAGTGAGCTAGTAAAAAAATATTCTAAAACCTTCAAAATAGCTTGTGAAATTGCTAAAGCAAACTTTATTAGTAATAAGATAAAGTCTTCAGATAATAAAATAAAAGCTGTCTGGAAAGTTATTAATAGCGAAACAGGTAAAACTAAGCCACGCGAAAATAACTTTTCACTTAAAACCGACAAAGGAGTGATTAGTTTAAATTCAGATGTAGCGCAGGAGTTAGAGACATTTTTCACAAATATACCTCTAAAAACTACTGAGTCATTAAGATCTTCACCTACAATTTCATATTCATTGCTGAAGCAAAATGTAGATGTTTGCAATTCTGAATTTAAATTTACTCATGTAAGTCCCCAGTATATTTTAAAAACTTTTAAAGATATCAAAGTAAAGAGCACCGAAGATTTATGGGGGATGTCAGTTAAAGTTTGTCAATCAGTAATCGAAATATTAGCACCATACTTAGCAGATATCTTCAATGAATGTATTGATCACGGCATTTTTCCTGATTTAATGAAACATAGCAAGGTAGTTCCGCTGTTTAAAGCTGGTGACAAACAAGACCCCAGTAACTATAGGCCTGTATCAATTCTGCCAGTACTCAGCAAAGTGTTTGAGAAGATCATACTAAATCAAATGCTGTCCCATTTTAATCAGAACAATTTGTTACACAACCAGCAATTCGGTTTTACAAAGGGACGTTGTACCACAGATGCTGGTGTTGCTCTAATCAAACATGTATTTAATGCTTGGGAAGAATCAAAAGATGCCATTGGTGTTTTTTGTGATCTTTCCAAGGCATTTGATTGCGTGGATCATGAAACTTTATTGCTAAAATTAGAACACTACGGTATTCGAAACGAAGCTCTGAAATTTTTGAATTCATATTTAGATAATAGAACTCAAAAGGTCCAAATAAACGGCGCCAAATCACTGGGGTCTCGTGTTAAAATTGGTGTGCCTCAAGGCTCTATTTTAGGACCATTTCTATTTCTAATTTACATAAATGATTTGCCTTACATGGTAGAGAATTTGTCCAAGATTGTACTATTTGCTGATGACACATCCCTTATATTTAAGGTCGATAGACATGCACATAACTATGACGAAGTAAACAACACTCTTGGACAAATTCATAGTTGGTTTACTGCAAATAATTTAGTTCTTAATGAGAAAAAAACTAAATGTGTATTATTCACTTTACCTAACGTAGTACATTCTTTGAATAATCATGTCGTACTTAATAATGAAAAATTAGAGTTTACTACCAGTACAGTTTTCTTAGGGATTACTCTCGACTCAAGTCTCCAATGGGGCCCTCATATTACATCTTTGTCGGGAAGATTAAGCTCAGCTGCATATGCGGTACGTAAAATTAGAGAGATCACGGATATTGCAACTGCGCGACTTGTTTACTTTAGTTATTTTCATAGCATTATGTCCTATGGAATTTTGCTGTGGGGGCGCGCCGCTGATATTGAAACAATTTTTATTCTCCAAAAGAGGGCCATTAGAGCAATTTATAAACTTTGCAGTCGTGATTCCCTAAGGGAACTGTTTAAGGAAATTAATATTATGACTGTACCGTGTCAATATATTTATGAAAATATCATGTATGTTAGAAAAAATATAAATACTTTCACTAGAAATTGTGACAGGCATTACCGCAATACAAGGAGTAAAAATAAAATAGATCAACCTAAGCATAGACTCGCTAAAGTTAGGACTTCATTTGAAGGTCTAAGTATAAGATACTATAACAAAATACCGGAAGATATATTGAGTTTATCAGAAAGTAAATTTAAGTCTGTTATCAAGAAAACATTATGTTATAAAGCTTACTATAAGTTAGATGAGTACATTAATGACAAAGAGGCATGGAGCTCTGAAATTCCAGCGCAGCACAAGAAACACGCACTCATTTTTAATACCAAAATGGGGCGTGCGTGGAGTTTACAACTGACATAGTTTTACAAATCTGCATGGATGTAATTTCAATTGTTTAAAGTAAATATTTTATAAGTTAAAACTGGTAGATTTATCTACTTCAATTTTTACAACAAAAAAAAATATGTAGCCATTTTTGGTCTTAACATATTTTTTTTTTTTACTTACAGAATTAGCTAGGGTAGCTTAGGGGCTAGTAAGATTGTTAATTTAGAGTAGGAGCACTTCTGGGCAGGTTTTTTGGTGGGTTTTTCCTGTTCAGGAGGTCCGATTAATTATACGCATGTAAACTACACGCTTTAAAAATCTTGACTTCAATTTGAAACAAATATTGTTTTCAGATGGTGGTGGCGTAAAGTTACATGCCGTGTGATTAACCTGGCCAGCCCCGTGGCAGTGCTTTGATTTTTATTTTTTTCTCCCGCCCGAGCCGGTTTTCTATTAGGACATTACAAAATTGTTATAAAAAAAAGAAAATTGTGTGATACAAATTTCTTTTTTTTACAATGACGGTTCATGACGTCAATAAGTGATATGATAATACTATCCTACATTGAATAAAGAATTTCAATTTCAATTTCCTTCAGTACAGTGATAGATACGACATCTCAGCGCCCGAAACTTCCATATTAAACTTGCGATGTAAAATTTTCAGCGTGACGTGAAATTTGTATGATCGATCATCTCACTTATGTGCAGCTTAAAGTTGTCTAAGTCTGATGAATAAACTTAAGTTAAGACTAGGATTTAAGTTTAATGCAAAATTTGCACCACCTTTTAAAGTTGAAGAAGGTACTTACCTAGATATTGCATTGTAGAAGTTTAGTGTGTTTACTGCCGATTATACATACCAAAAATACTAAGTATTTTGGATTAATAAACTTAAGTTAAAACAAGGATTTAAGTAAAATGAAATGTGCACCTTTTGAAGTTGAAGAGGCAGTTACATACATATCTAATGTCTATATGTTGTACATGTATTGTATGTATTAAAAAAGTATTTATGTATAATATCAGCTATCTATTAGTTCCCATAGTACTTAGCTTTGCTTAGTTTTGGGCACTGTGTGAAATTTTCAAAATGTTTAAAATTATTACAACATATTGTACTGTAGAAGAGTGCACCTAATGCTGCCTTAGTTTCCTTAAAAAAACACGAAGTATATAAGATGAATAAACTTGAGTTAAGGCTAGGAAATAATTCGTAAAATTAATTATTGAACTTATCTATTTGATTTATTACAGAGTACACACGACTAAAATATTTTATTTCCTGTCGGCATACATTAATACACAAAATTATAATATGGGCAGGTTAATGCGTTGCGGCAGAGAGAAACATTTAATTAATCATTTTGCGTTTTTTTGACATAGAAACTGGAGAATTACCGTAGCTTTGTTTGATTCATTTATTTTTGCACGATCACTCAAAGTTATGAGTGAGATACAGGATCGCAACACTCAATTCACTAATCTTTATAACCATAAAAGAAAAACTAAACTCCTTAGCACGAATATTCTTACATCCCTTGTGTATCTAAATTACACCATTAATTTGGTAATAACTTTAAAACTGTAGACATAATATTAAAAAAAATTTCAAGTAGAGGTACCATTGGTTATTTTTTTCTATTAAGTTTTGTTTGTCAAATTGTGTAAGTGATACCAAATTGTAACAATCACATATATTTTATAGAATTTTTGGCTTTAGTTACATACATACATAAATCACGCCTATATCCCTTACGGGGTAGGCAGAGCGTTAACGGCCGTTCAACGGATATTAACACCACGTCCTATAATATACTGCTTTCTACAAAACATTAGGATTATTCTAGGTCTTTCTCTTAGATTGTATCATAGTGACTGTTAACTTTCGCGCAGGCTCAGTATAGCACTAATTATTAACAATATCGGCCACGGCAATCGAACGCATGACTCTATCAAGAGCCGATGGCTTAACCAACTGCACCATGGCGGCAAACTTTTGACGAGGTGTTGTAATTAGTTGGGTAGTCTCGGAAAGTGATGGATCGACCTCTATATAACAACGTCAGTTCTTGTTTCAGGATAAAACATTTTTCTGTACATTTTCCTGTTACAAAGTTTTTGGTACTATAAGCGGCACCTGTATATACCTATTTAAGGGATTATCTTTTACTGGATTTTATTAACAATCATATAAAAATGAATATAAGTTGATACCGTTTATGAACATAAAGTGATCCTGATATTTACTTTTAGCTACAAAATTTTGGTCAATTACTATTTTAATAGAACGTAATGGGCGAATGTTTAAATATTATGAATAAATACCACTTACATCAGAAGCATTAATCGAATATATTATTTACCTGTAAAAGAGGAAAAGAACACATGTTATTATTAAATTCAATAAAATATATACATAAACATATCACGCTTTTATCCTTTGCGGGGAAGGCAGAGCGTTAGCTTGAGGGCCGTTTTAGATAAATCGTGTATCACTATAATTGAGATGAAATGTAATATTTAATAAAATGAAACAATATAAAAACGTATTTACGACATACAAAAAATGTAAGATCATAATTTAAAAAAAAAATTACCTTATTTTAACATTATTTTCCTAAATAAAATTCAATAAAAAGTTTTATATTAATAGAGAGTAAATAAACAAAATATTTGAAACAGGATTCTTATCACCTTAGATTATTAAGTATTTTAAGACATTTGCCGTGTGATGCCGGCTTAGAATAGCATCACCCCATTTCTTTCCCGTGGGAGTCGTAAGAGGCGACTAAGGGACTCGAGGGTGTGTAATGCAATTTTAGGCGATGGGCTGACAACCTGTCACTATAGTGATACACAATTTTCCGAATGACCCTCAAACATTTGTCAGACGTGGTGTAAATGGCTGTTTCTTGCGGCTGTTTACGCTCTGCCTACCCCGCAAGGGATTATAGGCGTGATATGTATATGTGTGTGTGTGTATTTTAAGACATTTCAGAAAAAGTTTAAACAGTTTGAAAATTAAACTGCAATTAAATTGACCTGATTTCTTAATTATTTTCTAATATTGTATTTGGAAAAATCGTTTACTGAAATAGCAACTCCTTTTTTCTCCACAGTCAAGCTCGGTTTTTGAATTTGACGATTGGCGCTGAAATTATAACCAGTGTTACATTTTATATTATCGGTGAACGGATGATCTACCTCTATTCCCAATCTTAAAAAGCGCTTTATTTAACCTGCGAGCCAGCCTGTTCGACCGAGTCCAGATCACGCAGTTCAAACGTCCTGCTTACGTTGTTGCCTCTATCAACGAACATCAGTTTTGTTTTACTGAAATTTACTTTTAGGCCATAATCAGCGCTCACAGTCTCTAGCCGCTGTAACAATTCCGCAAGTTCCTTTTCGTTGGCACCTATAATCGTGGTATCATCGGCAAACCGAAGGTTGTTGATAAGGTGCCCTCCAACACGAATGCCACCCTCCCAGTGGTCTAGGACTCTGCGCATTATGTGCTCACCCACTAGGTCGAATAACTATGGGGGGAGAGGATGCATCCCTGTCTTACGTTCAATCTTCCTCAAACGAAAACAAACTTCTGCACGCCAGACAAGTGTCCGATTCTGTACGCCTACGCCACGTAGCGATACAAATTAAACAGACTTCTTCTTCTTTTCGAGTGGGACACCGAGTTGAAGAACGACTCAATGAACCCCGGTGTCAGAGTTTTGCAACCGCCTTCTTCTACTAGTAGGCTTCTGACATGGTTGAGTAACGACCACCGTCTAAGTGCCAAGCGGGCCATGAGCCGGCGCGGCGCGTGTTACCATAATTATCCGTCCGAATTCAGAATGCGTGTCATATCTAAGTAGCTAAAATGCGGCGAGGTGTCATGGTGTGCGGATGGGCCCGCTTGACGCAGCGTTGTCTCTAAGTAATCATAGACAGCAAACTGGACCGACGGCTAAACGTGCCCTGCGAATTACTGAACCATTTTCTTATGGAAAATCAGGTGGTTCGGCAATGTCAATCAGACTGGAAGTCAAACTCATAAAGTGGTTGGTTTTCCTATCAAAATAAAATAAAATAAAATAAATAAAATATCAGCTTTGTGAGTGTCCCACCGGGAAACAAACCCGAAACCTTTACGCCACAGGTAGTTGCCCTACCACTGCGCCACAGAATTAAACAGACTTTTTTATTTTTTATTAATGACGGGTTTGCTCTTGACTCTAGTCTAGGTCATAAGACAGAAACAGAGTCTAAGATGGAGTGAGCTCACCCAGAAGAAGCCTGTTCACTCTTACTTTGAAGAGATTAGGGTTGTATGGTTTAGTTGTAGACTAAAACCTTATAACCAATGCTTTACAAATCTGTACGATTATATACTACCATTTACTGCAACAGTGTTTCAGCACGAACACGTAAACCTAAATCCCTAACCTATGAGCTAGGAAATGTTTGAGATGGAACTCTATAAAACTACGATAAATTCATCACAAACAACTTGGCGCGCACCAAATAAAAAATAGAAGTTCTTTTTATCTGCATACAAAATAATAGCTTAATTTTTTCGAGTATTTTGTAGTACCATGCAACAAGTCTGATTCTGGCGACTCATGTTAAGTTTATTTTTGATTTTTTCTAGAAACTCTAAAGCATTGCCTTGCTTAAAAATTTCAACGTGGTTTTTGTCGGAATACTATCTCGGTAACGCCCAGATACCTTTTAAAAGGTATGTAGCTCCAGTGGTACGAGCCCAAGAATATAGAAACATTTTATTAGAAAGCAACCTTATAGCTATTAATTCGAGTATATGTGTATTCTTTATTTATGTAATGTTTTAGAGTAAATATATGTCTCTATTTATATTTTCAAACTAATTAACAATAAGTGCCTTGAGGCATATGCTATCGTTTGTTTCAGTAGATTCAGGATATGTTGGAACTGCAAGCCTCCAGGAGAAAGAAGTGTATGTAAGGTTTATTTTACTTTGAAGAAGCATGCCTTTTAAAAGGCATCTGGTCTGCTATCTGTCAAAAGCTCACAAAAACCTGGGCGTTACGAGGCTATACATCCCGTTATAAGCATTGTTTTATCCAACTTAAGTGTTCCACGTCAATTTACCTAAATCTGCGTACATAGTGAAGCGATTTTTCGCGGATTTGGTTGTGTAGAAGCTCGCGCCAAGTGTGTATGCAACGAGTTTTTTATGACTTCACTGATTTTTATGAAGAAACTCTGAAAATTTTCCTTGCCCTGAGCTTGCCGACTATTTTTGTCGGAACACTATCAATCCGTACGTTACAATGTAGCAAAAACTTTATCCAAACTAATTCCCTAACGGCTATCTATCGGCGACTGTCAGTCAATAGCAGAATAGTGGGATTACTTAGGTTCGGTATTTCCTTTTTTTTATATATAACGTTCAAAGCGTATTTATATTTAATTTATTTAAGTTATTGCACAAAAACGGGCGGACTTAATGCCGAAAACGTTATTACTACTAATACAGATAATGTTGGCATGTGATGCCGGCTTCGATAGCATCACCCCTTTTGTATCTCTCAAGGTACACAACGCTCTACTTTGTGTAAAAAGCGAGATAAGGATGAAATCAAGGAATGGGCAGATGCGTTTCCTGTGAATACAAACCCCCTAAGAGAACTAGGGAATGGACAGCAGCATTCCTTTATTATACAAACCCTTATTCTGTGCTTCCAATGACATTATCCACCAAGAGGTGAATCTAGGGAATGGGCAGCAGCATTCCTTTAAAATACTAAACTTTGTTTTGCGCCTCAAATAGCATCCTGGCCACTACATTGAATATCATAGTCCTATTTTTAAACAAATGTAAAATTAAATTAAGGTTCTCAATGAGTCGTGTTTTTTTTTGTAAGTGTCTTTATAGGCGACTAGGGATATAGATTCATTCCTTTATAATACAAAGCCTTAGTTTGCGCATATATTAACTTAGTGGATAAGAGGTGAATCCAGGGTACTTACAGTAGCGATCTCTTTAGTAAGAATGGATAGATTGACCGTGAAATTGTAGGTGATGAAAATAGTATACTGTATTTTTGTTAAGTATGTACGTAGAAAATTGTGTTAAGAGGCTTATTTATATGTCAATAAACTTTATATTACAAATTAGCATCACCTACCATTTTCAGCAAAATTATAGTATGAAATGGACTAAGTCAACTTAAAGGTAAGACTAGCATATTGCTTCTGAGTCGTAGCAGTATGCTACGGAGTCGTAGCAAGCTGCTACAGAATCGTAAAGACCTTATAGATCGTAACAAATAGCTACGAAACAAACACTTGCCATCTAAACGCTGAAGAACACTTCGCACCACCTTCACAAAAGTAAAAAAAAGATAGAATCGTTCAAAAAATCTAAAACAATATTCTAATTAATAATTTGATAAATTTTTAAAATTTACTTTGAAGTAAAATCTGTGAACCACAATATTATTTTCTATGTCTAACGCAAAATTGTCTTGATATTGGAAAATGACGAAGGCCACGTTTCCTGGAACGTCAAGAAAATAGCCCGTAAAAGGAATATCTCCGAAAACTTAACATAGAAGGGGCGAATTTTCAAACTACGAATTTGATTTCGCATGCGAAAGTGTTACACGTTTTACTATTAGGTACGTCACCTAATCCATTTACACTTTTTACCTTTGACATGCAATTAATTCGAGAAGTAGAAAGTGTAGTGCGAGTAATTAGATCACTCCTTGCAGTCATGCGCATAGGAATAGAATTTCTATTCTTTGTTTAAGATTTTCTTGCGACCACGACTGAGTCGGGTCACTTGCTTCAAACGTGGCGGTATATTTACGAAATAAATACTCCCCGCGTAGACCCAACAAAAACATAATAATAGATTTCTACTGATTTAAAAATACGCTTCCTGAAGTATTTCAATCAAGCACTCACAAAGGATGGATGCCAAAAGATCGTATCTCGTTTTTATCATTTTGGAAACGCGATTTCATCCTTTATTTTTGGCTATCTGTTGTGCAAACAAACATTTTAATGACTTTTGAACTTGGTTGGTTACTACCAGGTTTTTAAAGTAAACCCACCGTAGCCGTATTTGTATGGAAATGGAATAGGAATTTGCAGTTTCTTTTTTCTGACAGACGTATGCGTTACAGTGCGTTAAAAATACTTAGCGCCGGAGGACAAACGGGAAAACCACCTACAATAAAATAACATGCAAAAACGTCGTCATTTAAATTTCGTTTAATCATATGAATGATTTCGTTAAATTTTATGAACCCTTTGAAGAATGTAAAGGCCCTCTTTTTACACACATATATCACGCCCATAATCCCTTGCGGGGTAGGCAGAGCGCAAACGGCCGCAAAAAACGGTCATTTTCGCCACGTCTGACAAATATTTGAGTGTCATTCGGAAAACTGTGTATCGCCATAGTGACAGGCTGTCAGCCCATCGCCTTAAATTGCAATACACATCCTCGAGTTCCCCTCTTTTTACAGTCAGTTAAAGACTAATATAGCTTTTTAATCAAAACTTAGGTGAAATGTTGAATCAAATTCCAACTCTTAGTTCACGACTGAAATACATTTAAATTTAAGCGTCCATTGTCTCAGATTACGGCCTCTGTTAGCTTGATCAATCGCAGTCTGAAATGGATCGCAATTTCACGGAATGAAAACTGTCTTTCTCCACGGTTTTATGGCTTAGATACTTTCGTTTTATCTTTCGTAATTTCAATCATGTAACATTATAATGAGCAATTACGTATCAATAGGTCCAAAACTGACGAACTTATTCAGGTTGCATACAAGTGGATAGACGGACATAATTATCGACTTTATAAGGTTTTCTTATCAGACTACGGAACAGTAAAAATGGATTAAACTTTTTGTATAGAGGTAGAAAACGTCAGCTTAATATTTAACCCTTTTTTTGTCTACCGTTTTATAACTACCGAACAAAATAAAATAGACTAGAAATTAAAAAACATAACGGATGCAATTTTACTGGTGACATCAGTAAATTTAATTTTCTCCATACCTCGATCCTATGTTGAATAATTTTGAATATAAACAATTATTAAACCCATTATAATCTTTGAATATTGACATCATTATGCAGAAACAAAAATAATATTTAATATCTCCGTAACCGGATCAGTTCAGTCGTTAATTCTGATTGAAATCGAACAAATAATTGCGAAAGGAAAATATGATATGCGTTTTGATTTCGCCACAGACCAAAGAACAGTGGTGGCAGCGCTTATCGTTTCGGTGATCTGTGAATTTCTCAAAAAGTTTTATAACTGCTGATGTTCTTGAGATCATCGACAGGAATAGATATAAATTGGCTAAAAATTTGTATATTTTGAATGGAGTCCAAAATATTACTCGAATTTTTTTTTTGTGTTTTTTTAAATACTGGACTCTTCTTGTTTCACCCCGGGACTTTGAAACCTTCAACAGACTGATTAGTGGGGAGCAAGAGCTCATCTAGAGAAGTTTGTTTGGTTGTTCAAACAACCAGCGGTCCCTCCTAGCGGTCCACCCCGGGCAACGGCAACACAGGCTTGCCTGTGGATAAGTCCGGCTGAACGATTCCACTAAGCGGTGGAAGGCTCCGTAAGGGGCCGCCTGGCTCGCGACCACCATCCCACCGAAGTCTGGCGCCAAGTAGCTTTCTGTGTTCCGTCAGTGTGTGGGAGTGCCAGTGCCTTAACAGGCTTCTTCTGGGTGAGCTCGCTCCATCTTAGACTCTATCTCTGACCTATGACCTAGACTAGAGTCAAGAGCAAACCCATCATTAATAAAAAAAAAACCAGCAGAATCTTCTAATACAGTTCTCTTTCGTGTGGGATACATAGGTCGTCGTTGTATACCAGCCTGTTTTGCCAGACCTTGGCTTTCGCCACATCAAGAAACACTGTTCCTGTAAGAAGCATTCAGCTAAGCTAAGCATTCAGCTCTGTTTGGAAGAAGCATTCAGCTTGAGAGTAATATGTTCGACAATGCGGTGCACTTGTTAAGTACAAGAGTGCCGGTGCCGAAAACCAAATTGCACGTCAGGTATGAAGTTGCTAGTCTCCGCGTGGTCTTGAAGTCGGGCATAGATCATGCGTTCGTACAGTTTCGCGAGAGGGTTTAGTAGGCTGATCAGGCGGTAGGAAGTGGGCTCATTCGCCAGTTTAACCACTTAATCTAATGAGGCGATTAATCAGGTGATCGGGGAGAATCTTTAGGACACGGTTTGTGATTCCATCCGGTCCTGGAGCCTTTCTAGGCTTGAGTGCCTTAAGGACGTTGTGCACTTCCATCTCAGTAATGACTCTGAGTTGAGGGTCCAATAAAGGGAGGGAGGTGAGACGTTTGGATTCGGAGTCGACCGTCGAGACAAAGGTCAAGTTGAAAGGGAGCGTGCTTGGGGTGCATTCGGCTGCGAGACTGTCAGTCAGACATTTGAACTTTCGTGGTCGTCAAAGGCTTTGGTCTTGTCGGGTGTGTTAAGTACCGGTATTGCGGAGAAGGTGTCCAATATCAGTTAGATTTGTAGGTTCCAAAATGAGAGGTGGGATGGTTTTAGATCCTCCAGGTGCTGATCCCACCTGGCATCACGCCATTCAGCTGCACGCTGATTTACGTCACTCTGTAAAGCGCGCATGAACTGTCTATTGGCATCGTATTATCAAAGCGCAAACTTTACAGGTATTTCTATTTAAAAAATGATAAACATTATTGTGTTACAAACGTAATTTCTCACAATGAGAAAAAAACCCTACTGAACAAATATAGGTATATGAAACAGATTTTCTTTTTGTCATTTCGTAGATGGCTTCGTAATAAAAGATATTGGTATTGATGAGCAAAATCATTTAGTATATTTAGCATACATACTAAAAAGAACCCTGTATTTAAATTAAACACGGACGACAACTTACCACAATTCATTAACAGAATAACAACACAATTATTGCTAAATTATTCCACCGTTACACACTCGTAGAGCTCGTTAACAGTTTGGTTAAAAAGCCTGTTGCTCGACGTTGCTGTTTACACAAATTTTGTGGTTTTCATTTGGTGATATTATCAACAGCAACTCAGGTTAACTAGTGTTCCTACATTTAATTAGACAGAACGAAACTAATACAATAAATACATATATCACGCCTATAATTTCTTGTAGGCAGAACGTAAACGGCCGCAGTAAAGAAATGGGGTGAAGCTATTCTAAGTCGGCATCACACGGCAAATACTTACCCACTATACACTTATACAATACCTTAATTTTGATATTCATTTTGAAATACACATTTCCCAGATAATTTTATTATTTAAACTATTTTTTGTTATTATTTAAACGGGATCTTACCGGTTATTAATTAATTACTATTTTGAGCTACCGACATGATCACGGGTAAACTGGTGGAGTGGAAATTCGGGTGGGTGCTTCTGCTAAGAGCAAACACTATCTGTCTGCTCTCATTCTTCGTCGTTTTTTTTTTTTTATTAATGATGGGTTTGCTCTTGACTCTAGTCTAGGTCATAGGACAGAGACAGAGTCTAAGATGGAGCGAGCTCACCCAGAAGAAGCCTGTTCACTCTTACTTGCAAGAGATTAGGGTTGTATGCGTTTGGAAACACAGACGCAGGTAGTAAGTTCCACTCTTTCGTCGTTTTTGTAAGAGACAACCATAATAATCATAATAATCGTAATCATTTATTTGGTAAAATAATTTACATGTCATTTGAGTACAGAGAAATACATCATAAAAATCGTAATTATTTCTTAATTATAAGAAATACAAATTCATCAAAATAATTTTTTACTATTCATATTCAATGATAACGATGAATAGTAGGTAATTAGCATTTATAATATTATTACATTTGTATACTATCTCATGCAACTAAAAGTTTTGTGTAAACTTTATGATTACATAACATAAACATGTACGGTTTTTGTTTTTCATGAAGAGTTTGTGTAAATTTTATGATTACATAAAATAAACATGCAAGGATTTTTGATTTTATGACGAGTACATTTGAGAGTTTAGCATCTAAAAGTTCTTCTAAATATCAATATGCAAAACCAGTACATAGTAAACTTTTGAATGCCAACTCTAGAATCTGCCCATAATACATGTTTTTAATTAGCTTTCTGGTAATCGTTTTAATGCTAGATACAGATGAATGTTTATCGTAATTAAGTATGCTCATTTAATTTTAAATTAATACTATCATTTAACTGCGTATTAATTAGTTGTATGTTGTTTACATAATGTACAATATGATACCATAGAAACGTATATAACGTAAACAAACTATAAAGCTAAAGGTGCTAACTATTGACAAACACTTTTTGTTCCAATAAAACAATTTCTAACTGATTTAAGTTGTGCCAATTTTGGATTTTACAACTCCTTAGCCATCTGTGACTACGAGCTCTGTAAAGAGCTCGAAACGTAGGAATTGTAAAATCTAAAATGAACACAACTAAAATCCATTTAAAATAGTTTTCTTGACATGCGTAATAAAGTTGTGCAAACTCAAGAAACAATTTTTGTTATAGTTGCTGTTTTACCTTTGCCGTGTGATGCTCTCTGAGAATAGCATCAACCCAAGTTTAGCCGTGGGTGTCGTAAAAAGCGATTAAAGGATGAATTTATCCTGAAAATCGGCAGCAACGTTCCTTATGAATGCAACAACTGGCACTGCCGCCAATCCACTTGCCAAGCGCGGTGAACATGGCAACACCTCCTGATATAATCATACAATAAACGTTTAATCTTTCTATATATTCTGAAATTCTGAATTCGCTGATTTATTTGTACGATGTCATCTATAAAGTAAATTTTGTGCCATTTTTACGCTTGCGTAAATTTTCAATGAATGTGTGTATGAAGTACCTAGACCTCATTTATTCAATCATTTTTTTTGTGTCCATAAATTATATAAATATTATAAAATATACCAATGTTGTCCATCCGATAGTTAACACAGTGTAAAAACCCAGTTTGAGTCGTTTCTATCCACTGCAGCAGAAAATAAGTTAGCCTAAAATAGCACAAAAGAATAAATTTGGGTTTGGCCAATGCAATGGACCAAAAACTTAAAGCCAAAAATAAACAACTTTAATATTTTTTTAAATAGCTGGGCTAATTTAGTTAATAAATAGTACATTTTGTGAGCGTAACTCTGGTACTGACAGAATATCAGTGTTGCTAAGGGTTGCCTGCTCTTTGCAACAACATTCTGAGTCAGTCCCTTTTCCCTGACCAGTGTACGTGAACTTTTACTTGTGTTTATTTTGATATCTACTGTTTCTTTTTATGTTTTGTAACTGTTTACTTGCACTGTTTTTGGAATAAATGTTTTCTATCATCTTTCTATCTATCTATCTAAATAGGAGGCAACCCATGTCCAGCAGTGGACTGTTGTCAATCTTAACGTAAGAGTACTTAACTCTTCAAACTTTTCTCTTAAGCTCATTCTACTTTCCTTACCTCCACGTCAAGTTTACAAAGTTTTCAAAAATACCGCCTTTTTAGGGTTCCATACCCAAAGGGTATTCAATTTCTTGTTTTTATGGCGTTTTCATTATGATTTCGCCAGTGTCTACCCAAAGGATAATAACGGAAACCCTATTACTAAGGCTCGGCTGTCCGTCTGTCTGTCCGTCCGTCCGTCCTACAGTTACGAGGCTGTATCACCTGAACCGTTATACCTAGACAGTTGAAATTTTCACAGATGTATTTCTGTTGCCGCTATAACAACAAATACAAAAAATTTGAATCCTTCTTTTCGTGTGGGACACCGAATCGTCAACGACCCGATGAATCCTGGTGTCAGAGTAATTAAAATAAAGTAAATATTTATGGGGGCTGACATACAAAACACGTGTCTTTTTGCCCGTTTTTTTTTTTTAATAATGGTTCGGAACCCTTCGTGCGCGACTCGCACTAGGCCGTATTTTTCAAATCTTAGCTGTTCAAGTGAGACCGAGAGAAAACATTCACAACTTTGTCTTTGTTTGGGAGTGTCCTACATTTTGTTCACTTTGTTGCTATTTTGAGTGAAATGAAAAATAATGGGGCGACATTGAGGCGACATGGATCTTTACTTTGACAAAACAAGGAAATACAGGATGTTAGAATATCAGCTGTAAATATTTTTACATACATACATACACATATCACGCCTATAATCTCTTGCGGGGTAGGCAGAGCGTACACGGCCGCATAGAACGGACATTTACGCCACGTCTGACAAACATTTGAGGGTCATCCGGAAAATTGTGTATCCGAGTGACAGGTTGTCAGTCATCGCCTAAAATTGCAATACACACCCTCGAGTCCCTTAGTCGCCTCTTACGACCCCCACGGGAAAGAAATAGGGTGATGCTATTCTAAGCCGGCATCACACGGCAGAAGGTTATATTTTAATAAATACGAAAGGAGTTTGTATTTTTATTAAAGTAGGAATAGTTTGATCAATATGATCAACAGTTGAAACATCTATTTACGACTCCCATGGGCAAGAAATGGGGTGATGCTATTCTAAGCCGGCATCACACGGCAAATATTTTTACGGCCTATGAAATTAAACAAATTTTCCCAAGAAACATCACGGACTGGTTCCCCTTTCTTAAAAAAAACAGCTTAGTGTTGCCAGCTGTGACTTCACAGACAATTAAGTGACTCGAGGGTAACATGTGTATTGCCATTGTAGGCGATGGGCTAACCCTGAAATGTTTGACAGACATGGCGTAATTTTCGTTTAATAAGGCCTGGTGTGATATGTTTGTACGTTTGTATGTAATAATAAAGGTAAACGTATTTCAAGACATTATGGCCATCACAATTTTTCAGTTATGTACCTACCTGAGTACATAACTTATTTTCTGTGCTTATTCATAATATTTTTTCTTACTGGACTTAAGGAACAAGTACCTACCTACTCTTTAATTTAAATAATCTTAAAAACGTACATACATACATACATAAATCACGCCTATATCCCTTACGGGGTAGGCAGAACGTTAACGGCCGTAAAACGGATATTAACACCACGTCTAACAAAAGTTTGAGGGTCAATCAGATAACTGTGTATCACTATAGTGCCAGGTTATCAGCCTGTCGCTTAAAATTGCAATACACACCCTCGAATCCACCCATGGGTTAGAAATGGGGAGATGCTATTCTAAGCCGGCATCACACATCTTAAAAACATACAATTTAAAAATAAGGATTCATTAAAAGTTTATTCTCATTTCGTAGTACGCTACATAGTTTCAAATACTTTAGTACTTTCTGGAGGCAAAATGAATTTCAAAGTATTCGCTGAGTCGGAGTTTCGAATCTGTAACAAAGTTTTGGGAGAATTTTACAAAGTCACGTATCTGAGTGAGCGTTGAAATTGTAACAGAGTATACAATATATACCTACATCTAAAATGTCATATACGAGTACCTAAGTGTCTCAATGGTCTGCTGCAAACGAAAGTATGTTAGCATAGACCTGATCATACATACATAAATCACGCCTATATCCCTTACGGGGTAGGCAGAGCGTTAACGGCCGTAAACGGATATTAACACCACGTCTGACAAAAGCTTGAGGGTCAATCAGATAACTGTGTATGACTATAGTGACAGGTTGTCAGCCCATCGCCTAAAATTGCAATACACATCCCTCGAGTCCATTAGTCGGCTCTTACGACACCCATGGGTAATAAATGGGGTGATGGTATTCTAAGCCGGCATTAAACGGCAATAGACCTGATATGTAACAAAATTATGAATTGAATTCTGCCAATAGTCCAGATACTAATATAAAAATTATCGATTTAAATATTTTTGAAGCATAACAAGCTAGACATTGGGCTATTGTCTATGATTACTTAAATGACTGTTTACCAAATTACAAAACTTTCTGAGATAAACTTCTTTTATGCAGTTTGAAAACTGACACCGATTGAGTTGTATACAGAGTTTAACACCAACATGACGGCAGAATGCGGTTTGATTTACTGTGCTTTTTCCTAGCTTTTGGCCACATTTTTATTCAATAAATCTTACGCAAAAATAAAAAATAACTTTGCGCGAACGAAGTGAACCATTCGTTACCCTGTAAAAAGCCAGCAACATAAATTAACCTATTCGGACGGGAGAACGCGTTAAACACAGACATAATAGCAAACGAAATAATACAAAATGAATTACGTTGTGCTGTAATTCCTTTGGCGATAATTAAAGTCGCAAGCTAAAATATTCTATACTGAAATTCTTTAAGTATGTCTGTCCGTACGTTTTTTTTTTTTTACTCTTTACCCCATGTGAGTGTAAGTTGTTTAATAAAGGATAATCCTAGATATTTCTGTAAGGAAAAAAGAACCTAATGTCACGATTTGTTATTTAAACTTGTCGGCCATAGATATGTTTATAAAAGGAATGCTTTCAATATGTGTATAAAAATATATATAAAATTGCCTATTGAATTCAAAAAACTTGATGGTAATATATTCAAAAATAAACTTACGAGATGGCTAATGGAGCAATGTTAATTATAGTCTTTAGGAGTTCACACAGTACTTGACATTAAAAAAGGTTTAGTTAGAATATTAAAAAAAGTTACTTTACTGCTATATTTGCACGTCTGCTGGACAGACAAATACTTGACATGTACTATTATTTTCTATGACATCTGTGAATTGCTATATCAATGTATTTTTGCAAAAACATTATTTTATCTTTATATTTATCTGTGATTTCTTTTCGTGCTCATCAAAGCGTATTGACGACTGCTTTCAACAGTTACCTACATTCGTTTACATTTAAACCTTGTGTTCGATACGAACACAGGATTGTATCCGAATTTTTAATATTGGTAATGTTGGTATGATGATAAATATAAAAGTCACTTCGTCCATATACGCTCTAGAACAACGTGGTTTAGTTTATATATATCCCGAATTACTGTTTCTGCTAGTGCTAGAACTATCAAAATATTTCTTTAGAATGCAGTTAAGTCGCTACCACCCTTCATAAGTAGCCCTGGGCCAACACTCAACTGTAATTCTATTGCCACTATAATTTTTGATACTTCGAAATACGAAACGGCCAAAGCCATCCAACTGCCACTCTATTGAGACGCTTTTCAAATAACGGAATACGGCCCCAGAAGCGGCGCAGTGTTAGTGCGACTGCCTGCGACGCAAAGGTTCCGTGTTTGATTCTCGGTGGGGCACTCACAAAGTTGATATTTATCACTTTATGAATTTGTTCCTGTTATATATGTGTGCGTGTGGCTGCGCCACTACTACTACATGTAAACGATCATAGAATAAACTACTTAGTGCGAATCGAGCCAGATGTTGTTTCACTCGTGCCCCTAGTCAAATACTTACCACTGGCGACGAATTACCCGCGTTAAAAATAAAAGTGCTCGCGATGTCTACGACTTTTGGATTGTTGAGTAGTTTTGACCATAATTTGCAGTCATGGAAAGCATACAAAGGTCGGATAACTCAATATTTTGTGGCGAACGACATAAATGACACAAAGGATGCTACGGGGACGAAACGAAAAGCAATTCTGCTCAGCGCACTCACCGAGGGTACCTACAAACTCGTGGCAGATCTAGCACTGCCTAAGGCGATTGAAGATGTACCCTATGAAGACATCATAAGCTTTCTGGATAAACATTTCAGTCCAAAGCGTGTAGGGTTTGGGGAGCGGCATAACTTTTATGCCGCAACGCAGCAGCCTGGAGAGACGTATGTACAATGGGCAGCGAGGTTGCGCGGGCTAACAGCTGACTGCGACTTCAAAAACGTAGAAGAAGCGCTTCGCGACAAGTTCATTATGGGTATGCAGCCAGGTTGTGAAAAGGAAAAACTTTACGCTCAAGATCTCGCCGAGCTGACACTGACAAAGGCTGTGGAGCTCGCAGAGAGCCAGCGATGCTCACGCGCCGCCGCAGTCAGTGCGAGGGGGTCTGCTTTGGCTGGTAGTTCAGGACTCGAGAGTCAAGTGTTTAAGATTGCTAGTGGGAACAAAAGTGTTACCGACAATAGCAAAGTGAAGTGCAGTGTTTGCGGTTATTTTCACAAGTCATCAGCTTGCAAATACGCTAATTATACCTGTAGGAAATGCAATACCAAAGGACACCTGAAACGCGCATGTAAAAAAGTGAATTACTTAGCAGTAGAGGAAGGTGGCATAGCTGAGGAGGACGATGACGGTAAAGTTTTTTATATTCGTTCTTTAAGGGGAGAACCCATGGTCGAGATCATTACTGTTAATAACTCTCAATTGGAATTTCAAATCGACAGTGGGTCGGATGTTACGGTGATACCTGAGAGCTATTACAAATCGCATTTTAGTACTTTGCCATTGTCACGCACACACAAACAGCTAAGGTCTTATTCCGGGGACGGTATCACATGTTTAGGTGCAATACGGGTGCCCGTTACATATGACGCATGCACGCGCGACCTTATTATTTACGTGGTTAAGGAAGGCGGTCCGCCGTTACTAGGCAGGGATTTCATATCTCTATTTGATTTGCAATTAATACGAGTAAAAAATGTTAATTACTGCCAGGACACAACTAATATAGTCAGGAAGTTCCACGATAAATTTCCCGAGTTATTTGCGGATAAACTAGGTGCTTTTAATAAATATAAAATAAAATTATCATTAAAAGACAACGTAAAGCCTATTTTCTTTAAATCACGCCCGGTCGCATTTGCATTACGTGATAAAGTTGAGAAGGAAATAGATCGGTTGGTAGAATTAGGTATCCTCAAACCGGTCGAGTACTCGGAGTATGCGTCACCGATAGTACCAGTGTTAAAACGTAACGGATCCGTAAGATTATGCGCGGACTATTCAGTAAGTATCAATAGACAGCTGCTGGTGGAACAATATCCACTTCCGACAATTAATGAATTGTTTTCAAAACTTCATGGCGGCCAACGTTTTACTAAACTAGACTTGTCTCGAGCTTATAACCAGTTTATTTTGGACGAGGAATCGCAAATGTTAACTTGTATTAACACGCACCGAGGACTATACAAGTTTACGCGTTTAGTGTTTGGCTTAGCCAGCGCGCCTGCGATATTCCAGCGCGCGATGGAATGTACATTGTCGGGAATGGATAGAGTTTTATGCCTACTCGATGACGTGTTAGTGACCGGTAAGGATGACGCAGAACACATAAGCAGGTTAAATGCAGTGTTGAAACGGTTACAAGATGCTGGGTTAGTTTTGCAGCAAGACAAGTGTGAATATTTCAAAGACAAAATAAGCTATCTCGGTTATATAATAACTAAGGAGGGCCTGAAAAAATCACCTGAAAAAATAAAGGCGATGGTTGAAGCACCTATACCAGGCAACGTTAATCAGTTGCAATCTTTTTTAGGGTTGGTCAACTACTATAGAAGTTTTGTTCCAAACGCTTCCATTATTCTTAGTCCATTGTATGACTTACTTAAAAAAAGTACTAAGTGGAATTGGACCCAACAACACGAAACAGCATTTAATACAATTAAACAAGTGTTAACTTCAGATCGAGTGCTGACACATTTCAATAGCAAAGCTAAGTTAATATTAAGCGTGGACGCATCCCCCGGGGGGCTGGGAGCAATTCTATCACAGGTAGATTCAGACGGGGTTGAAAGACCAATATCGTTTGCTTCACGTACGTTAAATTCGGCGGAGAAACGGTACGCGCAAATACAGAAAGAAGCTACTGCTATTGTATACGGAGTACGTCGATTCCATCAATATTTGTATGGAAGAGCTGAACCATTCGTATTAAGGACAGATCATAAGCCTCTTTTATCTATATTTGGTCCATATAAAGGAATTCCGGAGGTATCCGCTAACAGGTTGCAAAGATATGCGTTATTTTTGAGTGGGTATAATTATACAATCGAATATGTTCGAAGCGCTGATAATAATGCCGATTTCTTATCACGCGCCAGCCTACCGTACCTGTCTAGCGAAGGTAACAAGTGCGGTTGCACCGAACAGTGCGGTGAGAGTGAGACAGCATGCGACCGGGCGGCTTACGTATGTTTTGTATTAGACGGAAGCTTGCCTATAACTGTTAATAGGTTACGCAATGAAACTGCTAAGGACGGAATTTTACATTTCGTGGTACAGTTTATCATGAATGGTTGGCCACGTAAATTAGATGATGAAAAATTAAAACCGTATCATCTAATTAGATCACAATTGTCGTATGAAAACGGTTGCGTTATGAGGGGACACAAGTTAGTAATTCCGGGCGGGCTTAAACAAACAATACTCAAGGAGTTGCATTCGTCCCATTTAGGGATTGTTAAAACAAAGGCTGAGGCACGCTTGAGGTTTTGGTTTCCTGGAATTGACCAAGCCATAGAAAATTTGATAAATTCTTGCGAGGTGTGTCGTCAACTACGACCAACACCAGCACGCGCACCGATTTCCAACTGGAAATACCCACCTACTAAGTTTTCTAGAATTCATATTGATTACTTAGGGCCGATTCATGGGTGCACCTATTTAATTATAGTAGATGCTTACACTAAATGGGTGGAGGTGTTTAACATGAATTCAGCCACAACATCCGGTGCTGCAATAGAAAAACTGTGTGAGTTTATTTCGCGGTTTGGGGTTCCAAAAACGTTGGTGAGTGACAATGGCACGGCTTTTTGTTCACATGAATTTGAAAAATTTTGCGAGTCAAACGGAATAATACACATTACCTCGCCGGTATATCACCCGTCCAGTAATGGTCAAGCAGAGATATTTGTAAAAGTTGTAAAAAAGGGTTTAAAATCTTGTTTGTTGACCAAACAAAATGCAAAAGATGCAAAATTGAGTTTACTGAAATACCTTATGGATTACCGTAACTCTATAAACACTACCACAGGGTTCTCGCCAGCACATTTAGTTTTTGGCGACAATATAAGAACGCGATTAGATTTATTAAATCGTAAGGAATCGTCGTCCTCGGCTACACCTGACCTCTCCAAAAACGTACAGTGTTCGCAGTCTAGACAGCAGAAAAGTAAAAAGAAAAATGAATATTTTAAAAAGCATGATTTAGTGCTGTATAAAAAATATATAAACAAAACAAATTACAACTGGTGTAAGGGCGTAATAGAGAAAAGAATAGGGAAAGTTATGTATATAGTAAAAGACTCTAATAGTTTACAGTTTGTCAAAAGACATAAAAATCAGTTAGTTTTAGATAAAAGTAGAGCTGACAATCTAACGGAAGGCAATGATAATTCGCCTAACATGCCAGAATGGTCATCGCCAACGCCCTCGCCGCCGCCATCATCATCTTCACCAACTTTTTCGCCGTCGTCAGCACTGAATGCTCAGCCGCCACTATCCTCGTCATCACAGACAGCTTCATCATCGGGTGAAACGGACACGTCGTTGACGACCAGACCATCTTTGAACGCACCACCGAGGCCAATTTTGTTGGGGGAAGGAACAGACGAAATGGGTGATGTACTGTCTTCAGCTGGTGTTTTAGAAGAAGAGAGTTCTACAATGACCTTCCAACGAGATACTGATGACCAAGGCGCTGCTGCCGAATTGGCTGTTTCAGAATCAGACGATGAGTTTGTAGAAGCCGAGACCGAATCATTAGGCGATGGAGAAACTTTAGCAGAACCTGCCAAAGCTGAAAGATTGTTACGCAAACGTCGTGAAATTAATTATAAAAAGTATTTTTAAATAGGTTCATTTTACTAGTTAGTTAAATAGAGGGAGGAGATGTTATATATGTGTGCGTGTGGCTGCGCCACTACTACTACATGTAAACGATCATAGAATAAACTACTTAGTGCGAATCGAGCCAGATGTTGTTTCACTCGTGCCCCTAGTCAAATACTTACCAGTTCCCTATCTGGTAAGGACATTGCAGGCTGAACCACCTGATCGCACGAAAAATAAAAATGGTTCTGTTCTTCGGAGGGCACGTTAAGCCGTCGGTCCCGTTTGCTGTCTATGATTACTTTGATGGCGGTCGTTATACAACCATGTCAGAGGCCTGCTACTAGTAGTAGGCGGTTGAAAAACTCTCGGCAGTGTGAAGAAGGTGGTTTTCATAACAACATCTTCTCTATCGTGTGCCCCAAAATATGAGTAGATATAAAAACTAGTAACTGGGCATCAGCGTCCTTTAGCGTATCATAAATAACACATCACGCCTATATCCATAGCGGCGTAGGCAGAGCATAAATGGCCGCAAAAATTTACATTCACGCCACGTCCGACAATCATTTGAAGGTCATTCAGATCATTGTTTATCACCATAGTGACAGGTTGTAAGCCTACACCCTTGTAACCCTTGAGTCCCTCAATCGCTTCTTTCGATACGGGAAAGAGATGGGGTGATGCTATTCTAAGCCGGCATCACACAGTATTCAAATTTCATACTGAATGCAAAGTCTTAAGCCGTTGTTTCGTACTTTTAGTAAAAACTAGACTTCAGTTATCTATGTACATGAAACATAGAAAAAAGAGGTAATCAAAAAAGTCATAATTAAAAATAAACAACTGAAAGAATAGACCCAGCGTGTAGTGTAAAAAATAATATAATGAAAACAAAGCCACAGAACGAAGGTAGCTTAGTTTAAGTTTAAACCTGGCTCGCGTCCAAAAGCCGATTTGCAAAGAAAATAAGTACGTTCTTAGTTGGGCAAAGAAGTCTACTACGTACCTTATTCAGATCTCTTTCAGGTTGCCTGTGTGAAATATGAAAATGAAAAATTAAAATGAAAAAATGAAAATGAAAATGAAAAATGAAAATGAAATAACTTTATTCAATGTAGGATAGCATTATCACTTATTGACGTCATGATCGGTCATTGTAAAAAAAAGAAATTTGCATAACGCAATCTTCTTCTTTTTATAACAATTTTGTATTGTCCTAATAGAAAACCGGCTCGGGAAAGGCTATGCCGGTTTATTTTTATGTTTTGTACTTGGGTACCTTTTAAAATAGGCCAAGAAATTTATTTATTTATTTTATTTTATTAGGTAAATACAACAGGTAAAAATCAACATTGTCTATTGTGGAATTCAAGTGGTTAAGGCGAGTGTAGTCGTGAATGGCTTCAAGAGTGGCGCCAGTTTACAAAAAAAAAACTCTTTATACGAACAATCTGTCAGAATGTACTATGGTTTTATTTTGCACTCACAGTGCTATATTACTTTCATAAATGAAAATAAGAAATTGAAAAAATGTCAGCGCCCGCCGGGACTTGAACCCGGGACCGTGGAGTACCGTTCCACTGCTCTGCCAACTGAGCTACCGGCGCCCCGACGTAAGCTGACGAAATCTTCAACCTCTTGGTACTCGTAAGATTTCGTCAGCTTACGTCGGGGCGCCGGTAGCTCAGTTGGCAGAGCAGTGGAACGGTACTCCACGGTCCCGGGTTCAAGTCCTGGCGGGCGCTGACATTTTTTCAATTTCTTATTTTCATTTATGAAAGTAATATAGCACTGTGAGTGCAAAATAAAACCATAGTACATTTAATTAAGCAAAGCTTCATCGCATGGTTCGAATTTCACTCTTAAGTGGACTGACCATAGTATTAGTTTCAAATAACTTATACTAGATGTCGCTTGTCGTCGCTTCGAGACGAGTACCAAGAGGTTGAAGATTTCGTCAGCTTACGTCGGGGCGCCGGTAGCTCAGTTGGCAGAGCAGTGGAACGGTACTCCACGGTCCCGGGTTCAAGTCCCGGCGGGCGCTGACATTTTTTCAATTTCTTATTTTCATTTATGAAAGTAATATAGCACTGTGAGTGCAAAATAAAACCATAGTACATTTAATTAAGCAAAGCTTCATCGCATGGTTCGAATTTCACTCTTAAGTGGACTGACCATAGTATTAGTTTCAAATAACTTATACTAGATGTCGCTTGTCGTCGCTTCGAGACGAGTACCAAGAGGTTGAAGATTTTGTCAGCTTACGTCGGGGCGCCGGTAGCTCAGTTGGCAGAGCAGTGGAACGGTACTCCACGGTCCCGGGTTCAAGTCCCGGCGGGCGCTGACATTTTTTCAATTTCTTATTTTCATTTAATCTGTCAGAATGTTCACTGCTTAAGTATTATCCTTAAGGCGATTGTAGTCATGAACGGCATCGACAGTGGCGCCACTTCACAAAAAATATTTACTCTTTATCCAAACAATCTATCCGAATGCCTGTTGCTCAAGTTTTTAGTATTATCCTTAAGTATAATTAAAACATACAAACTCAATACGGCATCATGGATAAATTGTTTGAATGAAGAAAAAATATTTTTTTGTGAAGTGGCGACATTGTCGAGGTCTTTCACGACTACACTCGCCTTAGATTTAGATTTATTTATTTTGCATTATCAAATATATAATTACAAGTAATTACATTACATAAATAAAAATGTCTAAGGATAACACAATCGTCAAAAAATAAATAAAAATAATAAAAATAATTTATTTTTTAATACTTAAGACTGGAATATATGTCAAGATAGACATACATACATATAACACGCTTTTGTCCCTTGCGGGGTAAGCAGAGCGTAAATAGTCGTAAAACGGATATTTACGCCACGTCTGACAAACATTTAAGGGTCGTTCAGAAAATGACCCATAGTAACAAATTGTCAGCCAATCGCCTAAAAAAACTACTAAATTTGGCGATTCCGCTCTGTTCTCACACACAGGATTTGCCATTTGTGGGAAAGGGACGTTTAAAAGTTCGAGGCAGGCCCTTAAATGGCGGAACACGGCCCTAGGGCTTTGTGGTCATTGGGCAAGAACTTTTGCCTTATTTCACTGTCAGTGTCGAATTGACCCCAATGGGGCGATCACGGATTAACTGCGTAAGAAAATCCGTGCTCCGATTAAAGATTCGTGTTTTTTTGTGTCTGTTTCGGATTTAGAACATTGATTGTCATTTGTATGCCGTATCTGGTTTTGTGTTAAAAGAATTAAACGAAATCCCATACCAAACCGGATTATGATGATGGCACATATCGCCGCGTTGAATTGCGGCTGTCACAGGTTGTTATTTTGTACGGTGGCTATCACGAACCGCAACATTGTGTGGTTTCACTTGCCTGTCATGTTTTTTTATTGTTATTCAGTATAGTGTCCAATTAATAATTAGGTACCTAGGAAAGTATGTATATATTGAGACTTTTCCCTTTTGTTTTTGATATAGTAGAAGGTGCGTCCTACCAGTCATGACCTACGGAGCCGAGACGTGGAACCTGACAGTAAAACTTTCCCATCGGCTACATTTCACTCAGAGAGCTATGGAATGGTCTATGCTCGGTATCTCTATAATGGATAAAATCCGGAGTTAGATTACCCAATAGAAGACCAAAGTAACGGACATAGTCTGGAAGTATAACAAGCTAAAGTAGCAGTAGCCTAGTCAAATTTATCGTAAAACCGATGGACTTTGGAGCAAGCGGGTTCTCGAGTGGAAGTCACGCCTCGACAAGCATAGCGTTAGACGCCTTCTGGCCAGATGAACCGATGACTTAAAGAGGGCGGCAGGTAGCGAATGGATGGTGAAAACGGCAGGTCGTACCTTAAAGCATACCCTTGGGGAGGCCCACGTCCAGCAGTGGACTGCTATACGCTGATGTGATCAAAGTTGAGTGCCAATAATTGTTCATATTCACTTAGATGGTCAGATGATATAATATTGGCTACAGGAGAAGGTTAGCTGCGTGTGACACAAGACCGAAAAGAATGGTGTAATAAAGAAAAGGCCTACGTCCAACAGTGGACTAATATAAGCTAATCAGATTTATAGACAGATAGACAGCAAATAGTTGCTGGCTAATTTATGTAAGATAAGGGAATCGCAACCCCATTTTCTTTGCCAAAAAATATATTAGCATGCGCATAAAATAAAAAGGAACAATTCACGCTTATCGTATCATCTACATATCTCCAAAGAGAAATAAACATGAGAGAAAAAGGCTGAGTCAAATCTATTGACATGGAGAGTACGCAATGCAGGACCATTCTTTGGATACATGCCAAACTTCCTTGTAAGAGAGAATAGGTGAATTAAACATACACGAACACACGCACCGAAATATATTGTTATTCGTGACAGCTGTCATACAAATGAAATCCTTGTGACAGCCGCGATTCGATGCGCCGACGTGGGCCATGATATTTGGGTTTGAATGGGATAATGTAAACTGCTTTTGTCAGAAAACTGGATCAGGAAAAACTGAAAAATCATGTGAAGCGTGAGACATACATATATCACGCCTAGTTCCTTTATGTGGTATGCAGAGCGTTACCGGCCGTATAATACGCTATCGCCACGTCTAACAAGATATTTGAGGTCCGTTTCGAAATCGTGTATCATTAAATTGACAGGTTGTCAGCCTGCCCCTAAAATTGTAAAACACATGAAATCCTCGAGTCCCTTAAAAAGATGTGAAGCGATGCTATTCTAAGGCACCAACCTGGTATTTCTTGAAATTAAAGCGCTTTTAAAAATGCAGATTCTCATAAAGTACCAAACTAAGAACAAACTTACTTTTTTCTAGACTTCAGGAATAATGGGGCTAAAGTTGGCTTTTTCTCGTCAAACTTTCCTACTTAGTTACTCATGGTTATCTTATATTTATAACTCGTTTTTATTTCATATGACACTTCTAAAGTTTGGTTGGAAGAGAGGTTTGTGAAAAAAACTTTGTAAAAATGTTGAATTTACATTTTGAATGGTGTCCGTTCCTCGGGGAAAAATATTAAGAATCACCCGTTGAAATATGATCTTCTTTTACGAGTACAGTCAAGATCAGGCTGGGTTAGACACTCAAACTGTCAATGTTAGTCTTATACATACATACATATATCACGCCTATTATCCCTTACGGGGTAGGCAGAGCGTAACCGGCTGTAACAAAACAGACATTTACGCCACGTCTGACAAACATTTGAGGTTCATTTGGAATATTGTATATCACCATAGTGATAGGTTGTCAGCCCATCGTCTAAATTTGCAATACACATCCTCAAGTCCCTTAGTCGCTTCTTACGACACCCATGGGAATAAAATGGAGTGATGCTACTCTAAGCCGGCATCACACGGCCTGTAAGTCTAAGTGAGGCCTGGTAAGTCTTATACGCGCGGCGGCGAACGGTCCAAAGTCCAAACCAAATATTTTACCCAGCCTGACCTTAACTGTACATTAAAGGGCAGAACCCCGCAGGACTAGTTGTTTTCTGTCTGCTACGCCGAGGGTCGTGGGTTCGATCCCCAAAAGACACAAATATTTGTTAAGTAATTTTCAGATATTTGTGTTTAGTCTGGGTGTTTCTATGTATTTATTTACAAAAAAAAAGTTAATATTATTAGTAGTACCAATAAGTGTACAATTAGGACAAAATCATACCAGTTGTATCATTGTTATTTGCACTATGATTCCACCCGTCCTTACTCGCATTTCGGAATATATAAAAAAATTAATTAACTTTTGAGGCCGTGTGGTGCTGGCTTAGAATAGTATCACACCATTTCTTTCCTGTGGGTGTCGTAAGAAGCGACTAAGGGACTTGAGGGTGTGTATTGCAAATTTAGGCGATGGGTTGATACCCTGTCGCTATGGTGATACACACTATTGCAAATGTCCCAAATGTTTGTCAGACGTGGCGTAAATGTCTAGTTTTTACGCTCTGCCTACCCCGTAAGAGATTATAGGTGTAATATGTGTATGTAAATTATCCTTTTTAAATGAAATACCCTGCGTCACCTATTTAAGGCCATCATCAATTAAAAAATTCTAACTCGATGAAAATGGTTATATTTATCGTATACCTACCCATTAAAAGTATACCCTACTTAACTCCCTAATTAAGGCGTCACTCTTGTCACCCGTCGCTAAGAATGCGTCTCTCAAACCACTTGATTGACAAGTAGGAAAACAGCCTAAAGGATCACCTTTAAGTTTTTGTTTACTAAGTTGATATAGTTATTTTATATTTTATCTAGCTCGTTTAACGTTTTGGAAAAAGGTTATTTAATAGCATCAATTTAAAATCTAGACAAAAACTGTAGCCCTAAATAATTGTGAGAACTTAGTTTGATTATTTGTAACACACTCAACATAAACGGAATTCTAAATGCTCCATACTAAACACCTTTCAACAGTGCTGTCGATTCTGGTAACACGTTTTATAAATAAAAATAAATTATAAAAAATTCATGGGCCACGTATTTTAAACTATTATTAACCTAGACGTTTGTTCACAAAGAGCAGGTAGGTATGGCACAACAATAAATGTTTAGCTTAAGTGTAATAGGCTTTTATTTTTTGTGTTTATTTTTAATTGTAATTGACGCAGATTTGTATTATGAAAAATTGTTTATGAAATAAACTAATATTTTTTCAGATTTTCTGTTATATTCTTAGTAAAAAAAAAGTAAATGGATTTACCTTGGACGTTGGACTTTAACTTCATATTCTTTACAAACATGGTTTTTTTTGTAAGTAAACTTTTTTAAATAAAAAATGTTTGACTAAAAAACGCTAGGGATGATTCTTGTCCGAATTGACGGCACTTCAACCTTTTTAAGAGCGTTTTGAAGTGCGTTATACAACAAGCTATCAGTGGATAATGCGTTGAGAGGTTGCAACCCTGTGTTATTGGAGCAAATAAAAAGAAAGATGGTGGCCTGCGTAAGAGTGAGTCCGAAGCAAGGATCATTTTCGGTACAGGTACAGGGATAAGCTACCGGTATAATATCGATACCGGTATACGTTTAAAAAGTAGACGGAAAAAGGTTATTATATGGGTTATGGTACCAATACAAGAAAAATAGAGAACAGCGGTACTACTTCCGAAATAATTTCGATATCGAAATATACATTGCGCTCTATCAAGCGAAATTGCGGAATTGGTAGGAGATGTACCTACTTAGCAAACCGCTTTGATACCGCTACAGCGCTTAAGGTACCGCAAAAAAATAAAGATACCTTTGCCATAAATAAACATTAACAGTTTCAGCCACAACAGTCCACTGACACCATGGTTCATCGGGTCGTTTTTTGACTCGGTGTCACACACGAAAGTATATAAAGTGGGTTATTGTTGCTGTCATTTATTGCAGTTGTTCAGATTGTTAGCAAGACTATCTCTTCCTTATTTTTACTCCTGAGCTTATCTCGTCGTTTGAATTCCAGAGAGCGTATCCCGGGGGAATGTGCTAGGCTAGTGCGTACCTTGAGCCAGAGGTGTGTTTAGATCGTTTCATATTACTGGAGTGGAAACTTCCATAGAATACAGGGAGTTATTTTTTTCATGTTGCCCAACGACCCGATGAACTTTGATGTCAGTGTTTTCAATCGTCTTGAAGTAGAAGGCTTCTGATATCGTTGTGTAACGACCGCCGTCTAAGTAGTCATAGACAGCAACCGGGACCGATGGCTTAAAGTGCTTTCCAAAACACTGAACCGTTTCTTTTCGGACAATCAAATGGTTTACCCTGTAATGTCCTAACCAGACCGGGAACAAATTCACAAAGTGATAAATATCAACTTTGTGAGTGTTCCACCGAAGAACGAACCCGCAACCTTTTTGTCACAGGCCACTGCGCCACATTGGGAGTGACAAAAGTCATACAGGGAGTGACAAAAAGGGTATATATAACAAGCCGAAAAGAAGTCATGGTCCTCATGAAACTGAACAACTTTCGCTACATAGGTCGAAATATTTGGACCTTACATGCAAAATTGCCGATTAGCTGGTTAATTTACTATGGAAAATCCAATGAGGAAAGTTGTTCAGTTTCATGAGTATTTTCACCTCCTTTCGGCTTGTTATAAACTTTTTGTTACTCCTTGTAGATACTGAACAAAACTACGCCTGTCATGGTAGGAAGAGTTCGTGTATCTAAGGTAGGGACAGTTTGTCAGCCTATTGCCTGAAATTGTATAAGGTAAGTACGTGCAAATTTAATCTGTTTTGCAAACTTTTGCTGTCATGTACTGGTAAAATACTATATTTCATACATTTTCTGTAATATTGCCAAATTTTGACAAAAGATAATAACTAAAACAGATAACCATGTTAAACTATGTTGAAGAATCTTACTTAATGATTATAATTACTTTGTTACAGATAAATAACCTGAAATATTTTCTTTAGCACAAAAAAAAGGTTACCCTTAAAAAAAGAAATAAAAATAATTTATCCCTGCCCCCATTTTCCGTAACTTACTCAAAAGCTCACAATTCAATCTAAACGCGGCTCGAATCGCCTTCACCTGCCTATTTGTAAGAAATGTGGACGTGCCGGTCATTTTGAACCGTAGTGCGCTAAGATAGATATATGTATAAGAGATCTCAATGTGCTGGTTCCCAGAGACAGATCAAAATATTCTGGTTTATTGTACAGTTAATAAAAATAACCAGTGTAATTCGAGCTACCTAAGTGAAAGCTCACAACTCAATCTAAGTGCGGCTGGAATCGCCTTCACCTGCCGACAGCGCGTGCCGATTTGTAAGAAATGTGGACGTGCCGGTCATTTTGACCTGTAGTGTTCTAAGAAAGTTGTATGTATGAAAAACCACAATATACTGGTTGTAAGAAAGAGATTCAAATATATCGGTTATTTGTACAGTATTTAAGAGTAACTAGTGAAGTTTGTACAGTATTGAAGAGTAACCAGAGAACTTACATTTCAATCTAAACGCGGCTCAAATCGCCTTCACCTGCCGACAGCGAGCCGATTTGTAAGAAATGTGGACGTGCGGGTCATTCAAGCGCCTTGTGCACTATTTATGTAGTATTAGTAGCGCCTTTTTAAGGATCAAAAAATGCTAGTTTTTCAAACAGTCTTTGTGATTATCAAGACGTATAAACTGATCTAAATGAATGTACACGTAGAGGTTTACCTACGCTGAAGCAGCGGGTGAATCGTACAGCATTTAAATTATTTTTTCATACGATTTGACGTTCTCAAACAGATGTTACCAAGTCCTACTTTCTTGTTATAACAAGGTCTATGTTTCCTGATGTTTTCAAATTCTTAGATGCATCAAAATTAATAATGTTCATTCAGCAAGAAATGTGGACGCGTCGGCCATTGAACCCGTAGTGCGCTAAATTTACAGTATTTGATTTTATCTAAAGCCCATTCAGGGCATGAAGTAACATTGCTTTTTATAGCTATTAAGAATAAGAAGCTTAGGTTTATTTATTGATATAGTTAAATGTATAACTCAAGTTGCTTCTGAGTGTCAAACAAAACAGCTTATTTTTCAGAGTGTAAGGGATAGTCGTTCGAAAATTGATACGATGCATTCAGACCATAAAGCTGAACAACTTTCTAAAAAAACAATCAGGAAATATTAAATATTTTATTGACTTTTTGTAGTAAATGCAGTCCGCTGATTGTGATTTTGTATGGGAGCTCGATTTTCCGTCGTTTCCTGACATATATTTCTATGAGAAAGTTGTTCAGTTTCGTGGTCTGTATGCACCCTATCAGTATTCAGAGGGCTGTCCCTTACACACCATATAATTGTCATGACCTTTAATTTGTTACAAATAAATTGGAAAAAATATTCTAGTCGCGATGAAAAGGGCTCAAATATGCAAATGTCAAATCTGGTCTTTAATAAACCTTGATTCATCTCAAAGATTTTCTTTAACGCTTCCATCTTCAATCTATCTGCTTCCACAAAGACCTCATTTAAGTAACTCACGAACAAAGCTTTATTACAACTTGTAGCGCTATAAGTAACCTTTATACAGCTATTCAGTATATAAGTAACCTTTATACAGCTTTTGAGCTAAGATTGTAAATGAGAGTCAAATTTAAATGTATTTGCTTAAATCGAGACAAGAGATCCAAATTTCAAGAAGGTATTGATAATAATTGTTTGAAAAGGTCATGTCGTTTTCCTACTTGTCGTCCGTCGCTGCGTATTTTTAACGCACCGTAACGCATGCGTCTGTCAGATAAAACGAAATTATAAATTCCGATCTCATTACATACATACATACCTCTATATATAACGCCTTTATCCCTTGCAGGGTAGGCAGAGCGTAAACGGCTTCAAAAAACTGACATTTACGCCACGTCTGACAAACATTCGAGGGTCATTCGGAAAACTGTGTATCGCCGTGACAGGTTGTCAGCCCATCGCCTAAAATTGAAAAACACCTTTGAGTCTCTTAGTCGCGTTTTACGGCACCCACGGGAATTAAATGGGGTGATGCAATTCTAAGCCGGCATCACACGGCATCTTATTACCATACAAATAAAGCAATCGTACATTTACGGATAAATCTCTCAAACGACTTGATAGACGCATTGACAGACGACAAGTGGGAGAAACATCTAACTTACAAAGTAAATTTCTAGTTCAGCAAAAAAGCTGACTATGCAAAATAATGTGTTTATAAATTATCTCAAAATTCGACTTCTGTTAACTTGGTTATTACGACCCATTTATTTTGGACTGGGCCACATAAATGCCACGATCCATATGGTACTATATCATAAGTGTAAGCTTGGCTTCTCTACCTAAAAACAACGATAAATAAAGATCTATGTAATTGTTCGTAAGTTCGTGAAAAATGTGTATACATAAAACAAATGAGACGGAAAGTTTGTCCATTCCCAACATCACGTCAGCATTATGTTATCGTAAGTTAAAAACATCAAGAGATAATATTTTCTTTAGTTACTCGTGACTATATAACAATATTAGTGTATTAATTTGAAACGTAAGAATCGTAAAAATCCAAAATAACACACACATATTACGCCTTTAATCCCATGTGGAGTAGGCAGAGCGTAAACGGTCTCAAAAAACGGACAATTACGCCACGTCTGACAAATATTTGAGGGTCATTCGGAAAATTGTGTATCGCGATAGTGAGAGTTTGTCAGCCCATCGCCTAAAATTTGAAAACACACCCTAGAGTCCCTTAGCCGCCTCTTACGACTCCCACGATAAAGAAATGGGATGATGATGATATTTTATAGATTGTACTTCGGAGAGTGTGCTCAAGAGCTTCACGACCTTGTTCCACCAGCTCCCTTCTACCATCGGACATCCAGACGCACCGCCGGATACCATCCGTACCTGGTAGCCATTCCACCAATTCGGACTAAGCGCTTCCAGTCATCATTTATAATGCGCACTGCTAAAGAGTGGAACTCACTTCCTGCGTCTGTGTTTCCAAAAGCATACAACCCTAATCTCTTCAAAGTAAGAGTGAACAGGCTTCTTCTGGGTGAGCTCGCTCCATCTTAGACTCTGTCTCTGTCCTATGACCTAGACTAGAGTCAAGAGCAAACCCATCATTAATAAAAAAAAAAAAAAAAAAAAAAATGATGTTATTCTAAGCCGACATCATACGGCACATTTCCAAAATAAACACGACTTAAATCCGTTTAAAATTGTTTTATTGTCACGAGTTATAATCAGGAAGTAAACATATTACCTGCATATAATTTAAGGGGCGAACCACTCCATAAAACTGGTCAAGTGAAAGTTGTGAAATATTTGGACCTTCCATACCAATTGACTGGGCAGCTAAAACATTATGTACGGGAGGCCGATTTTTTTTATATTATTTCGACCTATGTTCCTTAGGTTCTAAGCTGCCGTGTGATGCCGGCTTGGAATAGCATCACCCCCATTTCTTACCTTTGGGAGTCGTAAGAAGCGACTAAGGGACTTCAGGGTGTGTATTGCAATTTTAGGCGATGGGCTGACAACCTATCACTATGGCGTTGCATAATTTTCCAAATGACCCTCAAATTTTTGTCAGACGTGGCGTAAATGTCCGTTTTTTACGGCCGTTTACGCTCTGCCTAACCCGTAAGGGATATAGGCGTGATGTGTGTATGTGTATGTATGTATGTACGTTACATTAGGTACTGCCACAACAGTCCACTAATGGATACTGGCCTCCCCCTATTATATAGGCGTGATATATGTATGTATGTAATATTGATACATCCTGTATTATGTTAGATACATTTTGAAGTCAGTTTGTTTGTAGCTAAACTACGACTTATTTTTGCTTGTGTCTTGTTGCTGTAAAACTTTCCATTTTTCTCCCATAGTTAGCTACACAATCAATCAAGTTAATCAATAATAATATTAAAAATACACTGCTTACGCTATCAGAAAATAAGCAAGGCTGAAATTGATTGATCACTTGTCGAAACTTATTTTTTCAGTAATTCGTCTATAGTTGCCAAGATATATTACGCGAGTAACTTGCTATACACCTAATAAGAGTGCACATCAACGCTCAGAGCCTTCCAGCTCATTATTCAGATCTTCTTGCATCCTTCAGCACCAGCGTAGTTGATGCAATCTTTGTTTCTGAAACCTGGCTAAAACCCTCTCTTCCATCTTCTTGCTGCTCTCTTTCTAATTATCAGCTTTATCGTAATGATCGTGTTGGTGCGCAGGGTGGTGGAGTCGCCATTTATCTCCGTAGTGATTTCCCGGCTACACTAGTTAGTGCTTCACCATCCCAGTATTCTGGTTCCTTGGAATACTTGTTCCTTGAGGTAATCATCCGACACTCAAAAATTCTTTTGGGTGTTGTTTATAGCCCCAGTGACAGTGTTGATTATTTTAGCTCTTTTGAATCCACCCTCGAAACCTACAGTACATTATACAATCACCTCATCATTATGGGGGATTTGAATACTTGTCTAGCTAAAAATGATGCCAGGTCACATAAACTTCATTCTCTTACCTCTTCACTAAACTTACATTTGCTTCCACTTTCTCCAACTCACCATTTTCCAAATTGTAGACCTTCTCTTATTGATATTATAATAACTTCCAAACCTGAATCTGTTATCTCTCATGGGCAAATGACTGCACCATTCTCGTATCATGACCTAATATTTCTTTCGTACAAAGTGCGCCCTCCTAAAATCAAACGCAAAGTCATTCTTCAGCAAAATTTTCGTAAGATGGATCTAGTTCGCTTAAGGGAGGATGTTCAAAGTACTGATTGGTCTTCAGTGTTATCGGCAGATAGTGTTGACGAGAAGGTAGCTGCTTTCTGTAAAATCATTATTCAGTTAATTGATGTTCATGCGCCTGTTCGACCTGTTAGGGTAAGACATGCGCCGGCTCCTTGGTTGACAGACACAATTAAAAGAGTCATGTCCAAACGGGATAGAGCTAAAAGTAGATATAAAAAGGATCAAACTGATGTCAACTTGGCTGCTTATAAAAAACTTAGAAACATCTGCAATAGGATGTGTAGGGATGCTAAACGCCGCTATATACATTCTTCTTTAAATTCTCTTTCTCAGGCACAGACCTGGAAGTTCTTATTGACACTGGGTGTGGGCAAGACTACGGATACCTCTATAGGTGCCGTAGATCTAAATTCTCTCAACAAGCACTTTTCTACTCCACTAGTACTCTTGGATAATACTGTTAAATCTATTGCTCTATCACAGCTATTGACCCATAACACACTTGATTATTCCCCGTTAAATTTTTCGCCAGTTTCCGAGGAGAACGTTAAAAAGAGCATCCTATCAATTTCCACGAAGGCTGAAGGTGATGATAACATTAGCCTGAATATGATAGTTCCAATTTTGGATGACATTGTACACATCATTACACATATCATCAATTTCTCTCTGATGTCCAATGTCTTCCCCACCGCGTGGAAGAAGGCTTATGTTATCCCATTGCCAAAAACTTCAAATCCCACTTCTTTTTCCCAATTCCGTCCTATTTCTATCCTTCCCGTACTTTCCAAAGTCCTGGAGAGTATTGCTCATAAGCAGCTGTACTCTTTTCTAATTTCCAATAACCTTTTATGCCCTTTTCAATCTGGATTCCGCCCCGGTCATAGTACGGTTAGTGCACTGCTGAATGTCACCGAGGATATTCGCTCTGCTATGGACAACACCAAGCTTACTGTTGTCACACTCTTAGACTTCAGCAGTGCATTCAACTCCGTCGACTTTGACATCCTTCTTGCCTCTCTTCGTTCTATTAACGTCTCTCCTGCGGTAATCAATTGGTTTCATTCATATCTTCATGGTCGCCAGCAGTGTGTGAAAGCCAACGATGTGTCATCGGACTGGTCTTACTTAACTGCTGGTGTACCACAAGGTGGCGTACTCTCTCCTTTACTTTTTTCTATCTTCATTAATAATATTTCTCGTGTAATTTCTTCTCCCTTCCACCTATATGCAGATGACCTTCAAATTTATAGACACTTTAGCCTGGATGAAGTGTCCGAAGCTGTGTCGGCTATTAACGCAGATCTGAATGCTGTTCAGACTTGGGCCAGTACCTTTGGACTGCTAGTGAATCCGAGCAAATCTCAGGCGTTGATAATTGGTAGCAGTAGGTTACGATGTAAGCTGAACTTATTAAATATTCCGCTAGTATACTACGATGGAACATGCATTCCTTACGCTGACAAAGCTAAAAACTTAGGTGTCATATTCGACTGCCACTTGTCTTGGTTGGCACACATTAATGATGTGAGCAGGCGCATGCACTATTCTTTCCACTCCCTCAAGCGACTCCAGAACTTTCTTCCTTTTAAAACTAAAATCTTACTTGCACAATCTCTTCTTCTTCCTATTCTCGACTACGCTGATGTTTGTTACCTGGATGCAACGGCAGAATTACTTAATAAGCTTGAGCGCCTTCAAAATCTGGCAATACGATTTATTTTTGGCCTTAGAAAGTTTGACCATGTGTCCGAATTTCGAGCTCAGCTTAAGTGGCTTCCTGTCCGACTTCGTCGTGATGTGCACATCCTCTCTACTCTCTACAACATCCTTCACAATCCTTCCTCTCCCGACTATCTCCGCTCCCGTTTCCATCAACTTCCTCCAGATCCCCGCCCTAGGCGCGACTGCATCACTAAGGTGCTGGAGTGCCCTAGGGCAAATACCAAATTCCTATTCAACTCCTTCTCTGTCAAAGCTGCGCAGCTTTGGAATAGTCTTCCAAAGACTATTCAAGAAAGCCCCTCAATCTATGTTTTTAAAAAAAGAGTTAAAGAGCACTTCATATCTGAACTACTTTGATATATTTGTAGGTATTTATGTAAACGTGTATGTATATGTATCTATCATATATATATATATTTAAATAATGTATATATTTATGTAAAGTACTGTAGTATAGTTAAAATTCATTTTAATTGTTGCATTGTTTTGTCCCCACAAAAATATTGATTCTCGCACTACCGACGGGTTGGCTGGAAGAGATCTCTTCTTAGAGATAAGCTCGCCTTTGCTCACACTGTTTGTACATTTTTCGTTTGTTTTTATGCAATAAAGGATATATAAGATCCAAAACTTCTTACAGTGTGCCTGGCCCGATGGTGTAGTGAATAGTACCCTTTGCTAAGCCGAGGGTTCGATCCCCACACAGCACAAGTATTTGTAAGTTACTTTTCAAATATTTGTGTGGAGTCTGTGTGTTTTCTGTGGATTGTATGTATTTATTTACAAAATTAGTATTTCTCAGCTATCTAGTTCCTATAGTACAAGGTTTGCTTAGTTTAGGCCTAGATGGCGATGTGTTATAGTAAAAAAAGGATATAACTGCATCACATCCAAATAAACAAAACTTCAACCGATATTTAATTTCACTACTTATACGCGTCTCTATGAGGAGTAACAAAAAGGGTAGAACAACCCGAAAAGAGCTCAAGGTGCACATGAAACTGAACAAATTTCCCCATGGAGAATAGGTCGAGATAAACAAAAGAAATGTACCTCCCAGAGTTATAAACCAGCTGATCAGTAATTTTTCGTGTAATGCCGGCTTTGAATAGCATCACCCCATATCGTTCCCGTGGGAGTCGTAAGAGGCGACTAAGGGACTCGAGGGTGTGTATTGCAGTTTTAGGCGATAGGCTGACAACCTGTCACTATAACGATACGCAGTATCCCGAATAACCCTCAAACATTTGTCAGACGTGGTGTAAATGGCCGTTTTTTGCGGCTGTTTTTGCTCTGCCTACCCCGCAAGGGATTATAGGCGTGATATGTGTTTGTAGGTATGATCAGTAATTTTGTATAGGAGGACCAAATGATTTGAAAAATATTTTTTTTACGTGTTTTGATTTCCTGTTTGGTTGTTATAATTATTTTTGTTACTCCCTGTATATATTCTTGCTGTGAACATTCACTGTTCTTTAGTATAATATGAAAAAATAAATGGACCGCACACAATATTACGCCTATAATCCCTTGCGGGGTAGGTAGAGCGACAATGGCCGCAAAAACGGACTTATACGCCACTTCTGACAAATATTGAAGGGACATTCTGAAAATTGTGTATCGCCATAGTGACAGGTTGTCAGCCCATCGCCGAAAATTGCAATACACACCCTCGAGTCCCTTAGTAAATGGACCTCATGTAATTAATTAACCAGCTGATTAGCAATTTAGTATTGGAGTACAATTTTTTCCGATGTTTTTCAGTTTCTTGGGAAAGTTCATGAGTGTCATCATTTTGTTACTCCCTGTATAAATTTTTCTGTAAACATTCACTGCTGTTTAAATGAAAATAAGTTTACAGCCCAGAGCTGTTTAAAACTACTTAATGTTTTCAAAAATCAACAACACACAACATTGTTAACAGCATCCATCACCAGAACTAGTCGTGAGTGTCTCCTGTTTAATTCTACTGTGTGGTGTAAGTTGCAAGTTGTTACATTTACTTTGCTTATTGGCTTAATTATACTTGATATTTCTGATGATTTCGATTCAGATGGTGGTGGCGTATAGTTACATGTCGTGTGATTTACCTGGCCAGCCCCGTGGCAGTGCCTTTATTTTTATTTTTTTATCCCGCCCGAGCCGGTTTTCTATGAGGAGATTACAAAATTGCTATAAAAAAAAATGGGTGATACAGTTCTTTTTTTACAATGATAGATCATGACGTCAAAAAGTGATAATACTATCTATCCTAAATTGAATAAAGAAATTCAATTTCAATTTCTGAATGTTCTCACAGAATTTTTAATTTGCCTTAAGCATTTGATTACATAAGAAAGAATACAGCCAATTAATCAAACATGATATTGTCAGAATTTTTTCACTGGTAAAAGAGATTAGTTCTGTGTTCCACATGAGAGCAAATTCATTTACAACTTGTGCTTCTGATTCCCTCACCGAACTCAGGAAACTTTTTTTACATCATACCTCCGCTACCTCGGGAATCAAAATTCGCACCTCAATGCGACAAAATTTTATTTTCTGCAAAAATAAAATTTTCTCTCTTGTTGCACAAGTAATTTATATCTATGTCTTCAAAGAAAGTTATTCACTTTCATAGGCTGATTAGCCCCTTGGAATATTTATAGTACGTTACTTTTCTTGTACTTCTTATTTTGAAGAAAAAAAATAACACGGGGTAGCTGTGGTAAGGGGTAGAGGTAGGATCCGCCTTCGAACAAACACATGGCGTTTTCAGGGCATTTCATTTTTTTTCATTATTAATTATGGGTTTGCTCTTGACTCTAGTCGGACAGAGACAGAGTCTAAGATGGAGCGAGCTCACCCAGAAGAAGCCTGTTTACGCTTACTTTGAAGTGATTAGGGTTGTATGCGTTTAGAAACATAGACGCAGGTAGTGAGTTCCACTCTTTAGCAGTGCGCATTATAAATGATGACTGGAAGCGCTTAGTCCGAATTGGTGGAATGGCTACCAGGTACGGATGGTATCCGGCGGTGCGTCTGGATGTCCGATGGTAGAAGGAGCTGGTGGAACAAGGTCGTGAAGCTCTTGTGCACACTCTCCGAAGTACAATCTGTAAAAAACCGACAAGCAGGCAACCTTGCGACGATGTGCCAGGCTATGTAGCTTGGTGTCCACCAGTTTTATTTCGCCTATGAGCCTCTCATTTATACCACCGTTTGACACACCTCCTAATTATGGAGTGTTATACGTGTCGTAATTGATTGCGCGCGTCCTTATAAATGTTCGGTATCAACTTCGGCCAACGCTCGGATTCGTCTTGCAGATATATGAGGCCGTCGCCTCAAGAAAAATGTATTGAGTAGTTTTTTGCAAGAAAACCAGGTTGTTACTTACTTCGATATTGAGTTGTGCAAGATATTCACTAAGATGAAATAATTACCTGTAACAAAAAATGAAAATCAATTTTAAATTTCCACTTAATGATCCACTTAAACTTGTACAAGTCGTATAAGGGCATCTTATATAGCTTAGTGCAAGGTCCGGGTTGGCATCGCCTAGCGACTGTAGCGACTGGTAATTCATGCTCCCTAAACTTTAAAACACTCTTAGGATCGGAGCAATCAGGCCATTTCTCGCGAGATTACAAGGACATGTTTGCAACTAATTATACGAACGAATTGAGTATTTAAATTAATACTACGCAGTATAATTTGTTGCGAAAATTCCTTGCAAATTTGCAACAAAAATCCTGGTCGCTTTAGCAGCGAAGCGACCGAATCGCTTACTATAATCCGACTCCTACAATTGCACTTTTGTCTCACCATATGTTGCATAAGAGTCGCATAAGAGTTACTCTTATAACTTAGTCCTAGGTCCGTGTTGGCACCGCCTGAGGCAACTGCTAACTCATGGTGCCTGAACTCTAAAATCCTCTTACAATCGGCCTCAGCATGTGTTTTATGTGATACATATGTACGATTTATTTGTCTCACAAATTAGTGCTGGGAACTAGTAGGTGGCGATTCATGTTGTAAGCGAACTTATAAATGATGTGGAAATATTAGCTGCAAGTATTGGTCTAAAATATATATTTATATCAACGTATGTTCCTTGGGGAAAGTTGTTCGTTTGGTGAAACAGAAATAGTAACATGAGCTGGTTGACCCCTTGAAATATTTGCAGTTAATTGTTTTACACCTTATAGAATAAGTTCAATAGTTACGTGCTGTACTACGAAACTAAATAAAGTCAAAGCTACACAGACAATTACATACATACATACAAACATAAATCACGCCTCTTTCCCGGAGGGGAAGGCGAGACTACTTCCTTCCACTTACTACGATCCTGGCATACTTCTTTCGCCTCCTCTACATTCATCAATCTCTTCATGCATGCTCGTCGGTTTAGGGTACTCTTGACCTGACCTTTCTTTAGCACGTCCCCGATTTGATCGAGGTACGTTCGTTGAGGTCTTCCCCTTCCGACGTTCCCATCCACACTTGCCATATACACCTGTTTCGTTAATCTTCTTTCATTCATCCTCACTACATGACTAAACCATCTAAGCATACTCTTTTCTACACCAGTCACTACGTCTTCTTTTATACCACAATGTTACCTTAACCACAGACAATTACATAATTAAAACGAATAAAAGACTTCAGAAACTACATACATTTAACTGTTTTAAACTTTCGCGGTCACACATAATAACTCAAAGAACCCCATTCCAGTATTTAGAGTTGCATACATTGATACATATGTCAAGCCTATATCCCATGCGGGGTAGGTAGAGCGTAAATGGCCGTCAAACACGTACGTTTAGGCCAGGTTTGACAAACATTTGAGAATCATTCATAAAATTGATTGTGACTTAATATTACAAACTTTTCCTTTATTTTACACAAATACAGACATAGGTGATAAAATGAACATTTACCTTATTTTCAATTTAAATTAGGCGTTATGCTCAGTTCAATCAATGAAAAGTATTTTGTCGTAAGCCCTTTTGATAGAAACTTCAAAAAGCATTACGTCTAAAATTCAACGAAGCAAACAAATCAACCAAGTGTGCGTCGGACTCACGCGTTATGGATTCCGTACCATTATTTATAAAAATGGCAAAAAGATGACGAGTATATTTACAGTAACCGAACCTCATTACATATTATTAATTTGATTCTCTTTTTTGTATTTGTTGTAAAAGAGGCATCAATTAATAATGTTCTGTGAAAATTTCAACTGTCTAGCTATAAATAAAATCATGTAAAATAAACCTTTTTTTGGATGGGAGCAGCAGCAACAGAAATACATACACACATACACATATCACGCCTTTAATCCCTTGTAGGGTAGGCAGAGCACAAACGGCCCAATAAACGGATATTTACGCCACGTCTAACTAATATTTGAGGGTCATTCGAAAAAATGTGTATCGCCATAGTGACAGGTTGTCAGCCCATCACCTAAAATTGCAGTACACAAGTCTTTTAGTCGCCCCTTACGACTCCCATGGGAAAGAAATGAGGTAATACTTTTCTGAGCACACGGCACAAGAAATACGACATGTAAAAAACAACTCTCTAGTTATCACGGTTTGAGATATAGCCCCTGGAATCAGACGAAAAGACAGACAGACAGACGGAAAATAAGCCTTAGTAGTTCCGTTTTGACCCTTTGCGTACAGACCTCTAAAATGGTTGTATAAAAGGGTAAATAAACACCAAAGTGCTCATAGTGAATTAGATTTTCCGTCCATCCGACTTCCGCCCGGCTGATCATTGGCCATCCGCGCAATATTGGAAAACCTCGGAATTTGAGTTGAAAGGTTTCTATGTATATTGAAAAATAAATAATATAATTTTTTGGCATTATAATTAAAAATTACGTAAATGCTTTGTTTTTTGGTCATCATTGTATTTTACATTTTAGAACTTACTTATAAATGAAATAAAATAAATACTTGTATATATGGTTTCAGAAGTATGTGTACCTTGGACAAACTTTGCAGATGGGTAGAGATAACTTTGAGGGTGAAGTCACCAGAAGAGTGCAGCTGGGCTGGGCAGCATTTCGGAAGTTGCGTCATATTTGGGAATCACCCTTGCCACACTGCCTCAAGACCAAGGTGTTCGATCAGTGCGTCCTGCTATTCATGACCTATGGAGCCGAGACGAGGAACCTGACAGTTAAACTGGCCCACCGGTTACATGTCACTTAAAGAGCTATGAAAAGATCTATGCTCGGTATCTCTATAATGGAAAAAATCCGGAATGAGACTATCCGCAAAAAGACCAAAGTAACGGACATAGTCTGGAAATGTAGCAAACTGAAGTGACAGTGGGCTGGGGACATTAGTCGTAGAACCGACGGACGGTGGAGTAAAAGGGTTCTCAAGTGGAGGCCACGCCTCGGCAAGCGTAGTGTTGGACGACCTACGGCCAAATGGACCGATGACTTAAAAAAGACTGCTGGTAGCAACTGGATGGTGAAAACGGCAGATCGTGCCCTGTGGCGTACCCTGGGGGAGGCCTACGTCCAGCAGTGGACTGCAATGGGCTGAAGTAATGTTATGTATGTTGTATATATACTGAGGCAGTTCTCTCACTTGTCGTCCGTGGCTGCGTATTTTAAACGCACCGTAACGCATGCGTCCGTCAGACTAAATGAAATAACGAATACCAATCTTATTCCCACACAAATACGGCTACGGTGCGTTTACGGATGCGTCTGTCAAATGACTTGACGCTTAAATGTAATCGCTTCTGAGTTAAACCTATAGGGAAACTAGGTGATTCTATAAAAAATCGTTTCAGGAGAAGTACCTACATTAACAGCGATGTAGTCTTTCCAAATTAGATTTGCGATCCATTCGCCTTCTGCTCGGATGGTCATTGGTCAGCCAAACAAAATATTGGAAAACCCTGTTTTTGGAGATAAAAGGTTTCTGTTTATTGAGTGTTCGTTTTATCCTCTTTTTAAGGTCGTAAAAAAATAATGAGGATGTTTTGATGAGATAACTTTAGGTATCGATATTATTATATTATGCCGCGTTAGAATATCATCCTTATGCCGTGTGATGCCGGCTTGGAATAGCATCACCCCATTTCTTTCCCGTGGGAGACGTAAGAGGCGGCTGTGAGACTTGAGGGTGTTTATTGCAATATTAGGCGATGGGCTGACAACCTGTCACTACGGCGATACACAGTTTTCTGAGTGACCCTCAAAATATGTATCAGACATGGTTTTTGCGGCCGTTTAGGCGTGATATGTGTATGTATGTTTGTATGCCGGGTTAATAACATCACCATACTGGGTGTCGTAAAAAGCGACTGAGGGATCGATTCGTCTAGAGAATGGGCAGCAGCGTTCCTAGTGAAAGCAATATCTTGCACTGCGCTTGCCGATCCGCATGCCATGCGTGGTGAGTACCTATGGCAATATCCAGCACTGGACTGTTGTGTCTATTAGGTGGTTTGCTCACTTGTCGTCGCGTCGTCGTGTCGTTAGGTTTTTTAACGCAACGTAACGCATGCGTCTGTCAAACGAAATGAAATCACGAACTCCGATCGTATTTCCAAAACATACGGCTACGGTGGATTTTACGCTGCCTAACGGAAGAGTGTGTCAAACGACTTGACAGATGGGAATAAGATCGGAATTCGCAATTTCCTTTCGTCTGACAGACGCATGCGTTACGTTGCGTTTAAAAACGGAACGACACGATGACAAGCGAGCGAACCGCCTTGATGTATGTTACGTATTATTCAATTTTGTTCATAAAAGGAGCACAGCTTTATATGAACCTGCTTTGTACAAATACATACATACATACATATATCACGCCTTTATCCGTTGCGGGGTAGGCAGAGCGTAACGGACATTTACGCCACGTCTGACAAAAATTTGAGGGTCATTCGGAAAATTGTGTATCGCCATAGTGACAGGTTGTCAGCCCATCGCCTAAAATTGCAATACACACCCTCGAATCCCTTTGTACAAATAACGTGGACATGAAATCTATATTATACACAACTTGTTTTATAGTATAAAGACGTGCTCTCCTTCTTTTCATGTGGGACACCTAGTCGCCGAACAATCCGATGAACCCTAGTAAGAAACGAGCCAGCGTAAAAATCTCTTCAATTACTGCTAAGTAAGCGGCCTCAAATCCACTAACTGATTTAACGCGCAGTTAACTAGTCGAGTTACAACTACGGTTAGAGTAACGGGCAGTTAGCTTGTTAATTATTTGTATTTGGTTTACGGTTAACTGCTGGGCTTGTTTAACAGCTCGCAATTATGAATTACGACTTGAGATGGGTATAACTACTTCATCAGTGGGTTTTATGTTATAATATGGCGTTATTCGTTCTATACATACATACATAAATCATGCTTATCTCCCTTACGGGGTAAGCAGAGCGTTAACGGCCGTAAAACGGATATCGACACCACGTCTGACAAAAGTTTGAGGGTCAATCATATAACTGTGTATCACTATAGTGACAGGTTGTGAGCCCATCGCCTAAACTTGCAATACACATATAACCCTCGAGTCCCTTAGTCAATTCTCACGACACCCATGGGTAAGAAATGGGGTGATGCTATTCTAAGCCGGCATCACACGGCATAATTCGTTCTATAGAAAGGCAATAAAGAAACTTATTTGCATCGTGTCATAGGCGGTTCTCCCACTTGTCGTCCGTCGCTGCGTATTTTTAACGCGCCGTAACGCATGCGTCTGTCATACAAAAGAATTTGCAATTTTCGATCTTATTCCTATACAAATACGGCTACGGTAAGTTACGGATGTGTTTGTCAAGTCGTTTGACAGACGTATCCGTTACGCATTATAAACAGACCATACACGTATTTGTATGGAAATAGGGTCGGTATTCGCTATTTCTTTTTGTCTGACACACGCATGCGTTACAGTGAGAGGAACGCCTTTATCATATAAACCTTGCTGAAAAAATCCGCGTACCATCTCTTTTCAAGGGTGGCATAAAGTATAAAGAACAAAAGTTCAAACTATTTCTACTTAAGGTAGTAACAGTCAAGATCTTGACAGGCAAGACACTAAAATGCAAATTTAAATCTTATGCACCTGGCAATAAGATGATCGAAATTCAAAACTGTATAGCCTGTGTGGTCTTGACTGTACATAGAAGGGATTTCTTAATCGAAATGTTTCTAGGGAGAGTTACTTAGTATAATGGTCTCGTCCACATCAAATACATTCAGCCAACTTTTTTACACCTTATAAAATAGTTGCGAAGGAAAGGCAAACAAAAAATCTATTTGAACACGCCGATCACGCGTTGATCAGCTTATTTTGCATGAACGAAAACGGTCCTTCAATATCCTATGGACACTGAAAGGAAACCCTTTGGGAAAACTCGCCTGAATTAAAAAGGCATAAAAATGTGTTTTTCAAAGTGTGTACTTCGGTAGTTACAATAATACTTTATGCTTTTATAATACAGGTTGTTTTATTACTAGGTAATTGATAATTAAAATTCAAGACGGTCTGGAGATCAAGAACAATTTTCCCCAAAGAACATCGGTAAAAATATGAATAAATGTCCAATAAATTGGACATCCCAACCCAACCACCCAAAATTTGAGTATCAAGCATCTCAATAACATGATATGGCGTTGGACGACTCGGTGTCCCACAAGAAAAAGAAAAGAATATGATGTTATTGCATTATTAGTTTGATGGACGGACGACCAAGCGACCATTGCTGGCAAACAGTGGATGCGGGAGGCTCAGGACCGGCGCAGATGGCGAGAAAAAGAAGGCCTATACTCAGCAGTGGGTAGATGTGGGCTGATATGATGATGATGATGATGAATTTTGCTTGGTATGAAAAAAATATGGCGACCTTCGTCCGTAATCAAACTTATAAAATAAGTGATACATAATGGTTGTGAATAGTACTTTAATTCTCAATTCAGTGCAACGGTTCTTGAGTTAGCCCTCACCAAAAATTATGAAAAATTACATGAAAATTTTCATCACTGAAATTCATGGTAATGATCAACACATTTTTTTAAATGTCGTCACGTGAGTAAAAAAGGTGACAGCTACATGAGTTAAAACGTAAACGTATGAGTATTAATTTAAATTTTGTGTATCAAAATTTGGACCATGTTTGTGAACCCTGATTTCAGAGTAAACCAGGGTTCAACACAACTAATTTAAAAGATAAACTATCGCCTTAAATTGTAACAAACGTTATAACCTGCCCCTTCAATCGTGCCCCTTAAAATGGGATGATGCTATTCTAAGCCAACATCCCACGACAATAAAATGATATGAAAGCACATCTAAAAGTATCAAATTTATGAATATCTAATTTTTTTTGTTACATGTGTAATGCAATTTAAGGCGATAGGCTGGCAATCTGTCAGTATGGTGATACACTATTTTTAGAATGACCCTAAAATGTTTGTCAGTCGTAGCGTACACGGCTGTTTACGCTCTGCCTACCCCGCAAGAGATATATATACGTGATGTATGTATGTCAGTTTCCTGAGGTACCTCATACCGGCATGCCATCACGGCACCGACTCCTTGTCATTCGAATTCTGTCCTCAATATGGCGTATCTAGATTAAATTGTATGTATAAATTATATTCCACTAGCATATATTTTTATACCGGATAGTTCTCCTGCCTGCTACGCCAAGGGTTGTAGGTTCGATCCCAACAAGACACAGATATTTGATAAGTAATTTAAAAAAATATATTTTTGTCCGGGTGTTGTCTATATACCTCTATAATACGTATTTATTTACAAAAACAAACTGTTTGAGTATAATTAAATAAGCTATCCCCATAGTTTGCTTAGTTTGGGTCTAGATGGCGCTGTGTGAATTATCAAGGACATTTATTTAATATTTCGTGTTGCAAAATATGCCAGTATAGCAAAACATCACCATATTTTTTTCCCGCGGGTTTCGCAAATGAACTTTAAGGTTTCATGTGAAGGTATTGTCACGATTTATTTAAATGTAAGTATAAATTTTATAACACACGTATAAGTGTGCCAAGTGATGCCGGATAGTAGGGTGCAAAAATATTAACTGCAAAAATTTAAACTGCTGAACCAGCCTATGAAACTGAACAACTTTCCCTAAGGAATATCGGTCAAAAAATAAAAAAGTTTTGGACCTCTCGTGCAAAGACTCATTTAAAATAAAATGGGATGTCCAAAATTTTATTTTCATATTTCGGCATATGTTCCTCAGAGAAATTTGTGCAGCGTTGTGAGTAGAACTAACCCTAAAAATATTTTCAGTGAATTTAATACGACCTTATTAAACATGTACCTATGTTTATTACAATATTACCTGATGGTACCTACATGATGTAACAGTCATCAGAGCAGATGGGCAATACGATATCCGCAAGTTAGCCAATCCACCCATTAGCCGACCGGCAATCATCGGTGAAGATCGGTACCACAGACTGTATATTAACAGACTACGCTTAATTTTAAAATGAATTATTATTATTTATTTGCGGACACACGGTACGACAAAGGTGTGTATAAAACTATGAACAAGCAAGCGTGTTATACCACAGAGCAGATACAATAGTAGAGATGTCGTACTTACAAATGGAAAGATAGCTTGTATCCGTTTACGATTCTTCGGTCATCCGTGTAGCTTTTGCAGCCAATGATACAACACTTCTTTTTGAATCGAGAACAGTCATAAAAATAAAAAATCTCCGGAAACTTAGACGCGCACAATTAACGGGAGCTAGTCGCGCACTGATAGCAGCGCCTCTAGCGTGAAGTAACTTCAACTAGAATGTGCGACGTCAGGACTAGTCCCGATGGAGCTAGGACACGAGGCTTACTGCATCTCTTCATATACCTTCTATTGGCATGCAAAATACATTATAACTTAAATAGTAAAAATAAAATATGGAAAGTTTTACATGTCAAAAACCATAGTAGAACTAATGTAGTATGTGACTCCGAGTCAACGACCACCCGATGATGAATCATGGTGTCGATGGTTTTAAAATGCCTTTCCCTGATATAGGTGTATAACGACTGTCGCGAAACATAGACAGCAACCGGGACAGACGATGACTTACCTTAACGTACCCTTCGAGGCACAAAACCAACTTTGGTACAGTCGGTTTGTCCTATAATTTTCTAACCACGCTGAGAATTTTACATGACGTGATAATTTGAAAAAAAGGGTATTCAAAGGGTGGCAAATTTACCACGGAGATAATCTCACAATAGGCAGCTCCAAAAAATTCAAGTGGAATTTATACAACGTAGATAAAGAAAGTCGTGACGTAATTATAATTTATCACTGGCCTTACACTAAATTGCAAGGCTTTTCCAAACTACAAGCTCGGTTTTCCCCGCAACCTCCAAGTCCAATCTGTGCGGTTCCGGCATCTGAATCTTACGCAATGACTTTGAGGTAGAGCGGTATACATTTGTTTTGTAGTCTATGTTCGTTAAGATCGGCAACGTTGCTAATCGTTTTCCGATAGGCACGTATAATTTGTTTATGGAATGATTTTATGTGTGTTATTTCATCACACGGATTTATTGTATTAAAAGACAATTATTTGGTAAACAAACCCTTAATGTTAATTTCCATTAAAGGGATTATTGTAATAAAAGACGATTATATTGTAAACACAACGTATTAAAGAGAATGCCGTGTGATGCCGGCTTAAAATAGCATCACCCCATTTCTTACCCATGGGTGTCGTAAGAGGCGACCAAGGGACTCAAGAGTGTGTATTGCAATTCTAGGCAATGGGCTGACGATTTGACACTATGGCGATACACAATTTTCCACATGACCTTCAAATATTTGTCAGACGTGGCGTAAATACCGTTTGCGACTGTTTGCGCTATGCCTAACCCGCAAGGGATTATAGGCGTGATATGTGTATATATGTAATGTGTGTTATTATAGAGATTAAAGTAAAGGTGTGTATTGCAATTTTAGGCGATGGGCTGACAACCTGTCACTATAGTGATCACAGTTATCTGATTGACCCTCGAACTTTTGTCAGACGTGGCGTAAATTACCGTTATTCACGGCCATTTATGCTCTGCCTACTTCGCAAGGGACTATAGGCGTGATATATGTATGTATGTATGTATTAAAGTAAAAGATTTTTGTTTATAATTAAGAACCGTACCTTTAGGTATGGAGAACAAATTTAATGTAGATCCCTGAAATTGGTAGGTTGAACTGCTGCTGATAGCACAGTCAAGCTTAGTCTGGGTTAGACAGTTTAGACTTTGGACCGTTCTTACACCGCGCGCATACAACTTACATTATTCTACTGACAACCACACAAACTTCTCCGGATGAGTTCCAGCTCCCTATCGAATAATCAGGTGTAGATTTAAAGCCCCGAGGCTAAAATTGAAGAGAACATCCATAAAAAGATTTATAAGCGGTTCGAGTCTAGATGTGAGCTTGACTCTACACACACACATATCTCGCCTATAATCCCTTTCGGGGTAGGCAGAGCCTAAACGGCCGCATAAAACGGACATTTACGCCATGTCTAACAAATATTTGAGGGTCATTCAATTTGTGTATCGCCATAGGGACAGGTTGTCAGCCCATCGCCTAAAATTGCAATACGCACCCTCGAGTCCCTAAGTTGTCTCTTACGGCTCCCAAGGGAAAGAAATGGGGTGATGCTATTCTAAGCCGGAATGACACGGCATACTTGACTCTACCTGTATAAAAATAGTTGAACTACGAGCACCCTAAAACTTGAAACTTGTTCGTTGAGTAACTAATTCTTTCTAAGTAACTAACTCACTCACTCTTGTGGATATTTGAGTAACTTTCAAGTTGCAAACTCCTGGATTGGCAATCAGGTGCAATTTCAAAACCCAACTTTGTAACTGCCATACAGAGTTTTTTTTGTGTTCAGCTAACACAGCTGACTGGCGGGCGTATGTGATCTGTCGACCTCCGTGAAGAAGGCTGAAGGCTTAGCGATAGCCGAAGGTTTTAATTTTAATTTTTATCCCGCGGTAGAAAATTTTGCATGTTTTCTAAAAATATGAATCAAAATTAGGTACATATACGTCTGAGCCTCTGAGACGAGATAATATTATCAAGTTACTTGGGAACATGGGTTGATGACCTTTACTATAAGTAATCTAAAACAAATTCTTGAACTCGTTACGTTATTGTGATGCCGGTTTTTTTCCCGCGGGTGTCGTAAGAGGCGACTAAAGAACTCGAGGGTTTCATATGTATAATAATTATAGCTAACAGGCTGATAACCTGCCACTATAGTGATACATGATATTGCTGAAACTGCCCATGTTAGATGTATTTAACGGCCGTTAATGCTCTGCCTACCCCGCAAGGGATAAAAGCGTGGTATGTGTATGTATTCTAAATCAAAATGCTGAACTTCAATACTTTCGAAATTTAAAACTGCGCCGCGTTTCGGCAGTACCGGAAACAGATTTCAGCGCGCGGAAGTGAGTGACGGAAGCTGCCGCGTCTCAATCCGAGGGCCATTTCCGGTGGCGCTGCCAAACGGCGAGTTTGCAAGTCGCAAAGTTTGCATACTGTATGTAAGTACTTATATTATCAGTCACAACAGTCCACTGCTGGACATGGGACTACCCCTGTCGGGGGGTATTGCCACTCACCACGCGAAATGTAATGAATATGAAATTTACTTTATTTTATGTAGGATAGTATTATCACTTTACCACAAAGTAAGTATTGGCGGCTGCGCGCCGAATACAGAGAGCTCACTTCAAGCAAACGTCACGAAACTCTCCACAATTTGACACGCCGCCGTTTACTAGGAAATCCAAACCAATCCAAACACACATGTAGTCGAGTGTCAACCACGTTTGGTGCGGACGTGCAAAATGGCTTCACACAAAATATAAATAGGTAATAAATAGGTTTATTAGTATAAGAGGAGGCCGATCATTTTGTACCAACTTAAATAAAAACTTGCTTTCATAAAAGAACAAACAAGATTAATAACTCTAATCAGTATATTTTTTTATAATGTGATTTGAGTTTCTACTTAAATAAAGGCAACTTTTCATTTTTGATGTACATACATACACATATCACGTCTATTATCCCTTTCGGGGCAGGCAGAGCGTAAACGGCTGCAAAAACGGATATTTACGCCACATCTGACAAAAATTTGAGGGTCATTCGGAAAATTGTGTATCACCATAGTGACAGGTTGCCAGCCCATCGCCTAAAATTGCAATTCACACTCAAGTCCCTTAGTTGCCTTTTACGACTCCCACGGGAAAGAAATGGGGTGATGCTCAGTTTCAATAGCCCCAGAGCAGATATCTACCTACTCGTCATTCCCCATTTCATAATAATTGTGCTATGTAGGTAGTATATACGTAATATAAATACAGGGAGTAACAGAAAGGGTATATCAAGCCGAAAGGAGGTCAAAGTAGGGAAATGCGGAAAGTTGTTCAGTTTCATGAACACCTTTCGGCTTGATATAGCCTTTCTGTTACTCCCTGTATGTTTAGGTACCTACTCCATTGAATAAAATCGGTAAGAAAACTGTGGCAGCCCTTGCCGAAAGCGGAAATAATTGAAAAAAGGGCCGAGTGATCCTTCTGTACATTCTCTATTTTGTGACTTTACGATCATGACGTCACATGATTCGTCAATGTAAAAAATAAATTTGTATCACACCGTTTTCATTTTTTATAAAAAATTGTATTTTCCTAATAAGAACCCGGATGTTGTTCACTTTCAGTATTCGGAAGGCCGTCCCTTCCACCCTGTATATATGTCTGTATGGATACTTTATTATAGAACTAAACACTTTAGGTAAGTAAAAAATAAAAAAAACAATATTAATGTAAGTTCTTTTGTACACATGTTTCCACAAATAAATTGAATTGAATTGAAGTAATTATAACTCTGTAACTACGTACTGTTATATCGTTATGTACCTATGTCTTTGTGCCAAAATAAAACGGTTTAAATGGCTGGGCGGGCCGCTAGTTAACGATAATTATAATTAGCCTATCAGATCCCACTGCTGGGCATAGGCCTCCCCCGCGGTCTTCCACTTGTTACGGTCTTGTGCAACCTCGGTCCAATCCTTTGAATGGACATCGAAATCATCACGCCATCTTTTTCGGGGTCTACCTCTGCGACGAGACCCGCCTTGAAGTACCCATTCTTCCGTGACGATTCTAGCCCATCGATCAAAGTGCATCCTGCAGACATGCCCGGCCCAGTCCCATTTCAACTTGGCAGTTTTGTATTCTGTTAACACATACATACATACACATATCACGCCTTAATCCCTTGCGGGGTAGGCAGAGCGTAAACGGCCGCAAAAACGAACATTTACGCCACGTCTGACAAATATTTGAGGGTCATTCGGAAAATTGTGTATCGCCATATTGATAGGTTATCAGCCCGTCACCTAAAATACAATACACACCCTCTGGTCCCTTAGTTTAGTTAACAATAAAGCATAATAATTGTTTGCTATCAAACACTTGCTTTACTTTTTATTAACAAAGATTTACTAAACAATTTTTACACAATAAGGCGCCTTACATAAAAAATATTACTGGCAAAAGACTCCATTATGTTCTTACAGAATATCAATTTCATACACATCAATTCATTATTGAATGAAAATGATAAATGTAACGAAATACATTCTTTGTAATAAACTCTTGGAAATAATGGCGTAAGTTATTTGGAATATTATGAAATTTTCTTTTATAAAAATTTCATGACTCACCATGTTATAAACGACTTATACACGGTGTTTCGCAAAGTAGGGTAAATATTTTCAAGGCATGATTTGAATAAAAAAAAACTCAGTTCTACATACATACATACACATATCACGCCCATATTCCCTTTCGGGGTAGGTAAACCGTAAAAGGTTGCAAAAAACGTACAATTTACGCCACGTCTGACAAATATTTGAGGGTTATTCGGAAAATTGTGTATCGCCATAGTGAAAGGTTGTCAGAATTAAAAGTAATATCTTTGGTCCTCCAAAACAAATTTTGCTACTGCTCAAGTGATTTTGTCTAGAAGAACCAAATGTTTATTTCGTATTTCGAAACTATAGTACAAAGAAGTTCAGTTTTACATCTAGATCACGTTCTGAATATTTAAACCGTCCTCCGTCAGACACCGTGTATAATAGAATACAATAAATTTCATACATGTGTTAATTTTTAAAAAACTTGCCATCAATTATTGACATCAATAACATTTGCAAAATTTGCGGACAAATGGATGAGCCACGTTAGCCCAGATGGAAGAGGCGTCGCCACGAGTGATGACAAAACCTACAGGTTCAAATCCTGCCCACGGTAAAAAACTTTGCAAGTTTTTTAAAACCCTGTATAATATTTAAAGACTTGAAGGCACGTTTCTACAATAATTCTGTAAACAACAAGTGATTATTATTATAAATTCTTTCCGTAGAAAAGTAGGTTTCTTTTTAGGCTCATAACATTGTTTTGCTATTATGACTTAAATTTAAAAAAATATTGTTATAGGTAATATCAGGCCTGTATCTTGTGCGGGGCAGGCAGAGAGTAACATACGGTAGCTATCGCCACATGTGATAAATATCAGAAAAATCGTGTTTCATTATACTGACAGATTGTTAACCTTTACATAAAATTGTAATTCACATGAAAATGAATGTTTGAAAGAAATACATGAAACCTTCGAGTTCCTTGGTCGCCCCTTAACGACACCCACGGGTAAGAAAGTGGATGATGTTATTCTAACCGGCATCATACGGCACTATGAAGGAAATAAGAAATTGAAAAAATGTTAGCGACGGCCGGGGATTGAACCCGGGACCTGTGGAGTACCGTTCCATCGTTTGTAGCCATTGTTTGTAGCTCCCAACCGAATAGTCTGGGTATATATTTCAAAGCTCCGGGGCTAAAATTGCAGAGGCCAAGCCAAAAAATGCAGTCCGCGCACTACTCAACCAGCTAGTCTAAAATAAGTCTAGAAACTCGTTATTTGATAAATACTGAACTATTTTAAACTTCTCGGCTAAGTTTAAACGCTTTAAGAGTTTTCCTTCTAAGAAACGCACGGGGCAAAATATAGGGAGCTCTTAACTTGGAACTATTTGTTCATGTAGGTATATATTTATGTATATGTAGATATTTATTATACCTACATATATTACAAAAGACAAAAACGTCATCTAAACATGCATGTGCCAGTCTCAAATTCCACCTTCACTTGTAGAGTGTGCGGAAAATGATGCCGCTTCCGTATCGGCTTATACAGCCATGAAAAGTCTTGCCTCAGACACTGATTAAATCGTCTGTCACAGACGTGTGAGGCCAATGATGATGATATATTACATATATTGTTTGTTAAGTAGTATGATTTATTTGTAATATCCATACTACGATTAATAATAAGATATATATGCTGTGCACGTCTTATAGACATTTTGTTTAATACTATTACTCTTCCCTAGGTCTGCTGTAAGAAATTTCTTATTCGAGATAATCAGTACCTGTTGTGTCTGTACTCTTTATGTGTTGGTCTCTTTACTGTTCCTGTGTACAATACATCGTCAATCAATAAATAAAACTATTGAATGTAGGTTAAATCACTACTACATGTAGTATGAAATACTCTGAGTCTGAGTTTATTTGAGTACGTTTGTTTCTTTTGTTTGTTTGTTTAATTCCGTCGTGGAAATTTTAGATAACATGAGATACGTCAACGTTATGCAGTGTGATGCCGGCTTTAAATAGTATCGGCGACTGTGGGACTCGACGGCTGACAACTTGTCACTATGGTTATACACAATTTTCCGAATGACGCTCAAATGTTTGTCAGACGTGGCGTAAATGACCGTTTTTTTACGATCGTTTATGCTCTGCCTACCCCGCATGGGCTTATAGACGTGATATATGTATGTATACAATATTGACGACCAGTCAATTTGAGTATTATGTTCAAACCTGCGTCCCTTGAAAAAAAAAGCACCAGTCGATCAAAATTTATCTTTCACAATTTCAGCCTAAATCATACAAATAAATTATTTTTCTGACCTTAAATCACACAGAAAAAGATTAATGGATCTTTTTTTAAGTCACCTGCAGATTTTTTTATCTGACGTCGTAAATCCACACGTATATTTATCATGATCACGGTTTGTAATGAATGAGAAAGGAGATCCAAAGGAAAGGAAGAATAAAGTCTTCAACAAAACCTCGGTGTCGGATGTCACGGGAAGGGACGTTTTTTCTTATCGTGGAGCTAAAAAATACGGGGTGTAAGGGACGGTGTACCGAAAACTTTGCAGGCATGATCAGGCCATGAAACTGAACAACTTTTTCTATGGAAGATATGTTGGTAAACGAGAATTTTTTTTCGACCTCCCATACAAAATTCCCGATCAACTGACTGACTTTCTATGGAAACTCGAAAAAAATATTTCGTTTCCCAACATAGGCTCCATAATAAAAGTTGTTCAGTTTCATGATCATGCCTGCAAAAGTTTCGGTACACCGTCCCTTACACCCTGTATATATTAAAATTCAAGGTACCGATGATTAAGACTGCTCTAGGACGAAAAAAACACGGAAATTTTGTTGTTACAGCTCCACGGTCGATGTGGCGCAGTGGTAGTGCGACTGCCTGCGACGCAATGGTTCGTGGATCGATTCTCGGTGGGACACTCACAAAGTTGATATTTATCACTTTGTGAATTTGTTCCCGATCTGGTTAGGACATTGCAGGGTGAACCACCTGATTGTCCGAAAAAGAAATGGTTCCGTGCTTCGGAGGGCACGTTAAGCCGTCGGTCCCGGTTGCTGTCTATGTTTACTTAGACGGTGGTCGATACACAACCATGTCAGAGGCCTACTACTAGTAGTAGTAGTTTATCGGGTCGTTGGACGACTCGGTGCCTCACAAGAGAAGAGAAGAAGCTCGACATAGTCCGGAAGTGTTGGAGGCTGAAGAGGCAGTGTGCTGGTCACATCTGTCATGCTCGTAGAACCGATGGTCGGTGGATTAAGCTAGTAGTGCCTCTGACATGGTTGTGTAACGACCGCCCTCTGAGTAATCATACAAGGCAACTGGGCTTTAGCCCTCCGAAGCACGAATCTTACAGACAATCAGGTGGTTCAGCCTGCAATGTCTTAACCAGACTGGGAACCTACGTGTTAAAATACCAATTTTGTGAGGCCCCCCACCAAACATCGAACCCGGAACCTTTCTCCTCAGGCAGACGCACTATTATTGCGCCACATCGGTTGTTGGGATTACCTAACCCACAAATTTAAATAAATTGAATTGTTGAATTTCATGCAATTTGGTTCCTGCATGGGTAGTTTACAAAATGCGAAAAATATTTGTTTAATATTGTTGTCTAAATATGTTATTGTTAAATATGTAATATTATTGTCTAAATTACTTTTCCAATTTAATGTTATCCAAAATATGCAAAATGACTGAAAAGAAAAACATTTTGAAAGTACTTATTTTGACCCCATTGTTTACAATAATAGTGACGTCATTGTAATGGACAATTAGTATATCGTTTTAAAAACTCAATTTTTAGTGTCATTTGACTAGTGTGTAAGTAGCGAATTACGTATTAATTTTCAACTGTGATCTCTGTTTAATTCGTATACAGCTTTTTTCTCTATGCTCTCTCTTTTATTTCCTCACTCCATAAATCTCTTCTTTGGGTCTCAGTGCCAAATTAATTCGTTCCGATTTTTGTCTCAATTCAATGCCATTTGTTTTGTTTGCTTTAACCGATTTCAAAAAAGAGGTTTACTCGACCTATCTTTGTCAGATTTTAGAGATTTCAATTTATGAATGCCCTAGCGGCGGTTCTCCTATTTGGCGTCCGTCACAGCGTATTTTTACGCACCGTTATGCATGCGTCTGTCAGCCGAAAGAAAATTGCGAATTCCAAGTAAGGAAATTCTGTCAATTCGTTTGTCAGACGCATCAGTTAACGCACCATAGCCATATTTGTATAGGAATAATATCGGATATAGCAATCTCATTTCGTATGTTAACGCATGCGTTACGGTGCGTTAAAAATACGTAACAACGGACGACAAGTGGTCGAACCGCTTTAAAAACCTATAAAAACTTTGTAATCAACCTAATTGTTTAGTAGATTTTTCTTCATTGTGAAGTTGGCTTAATTTTTGCTACTATACGTTTTGATTTAATAAGAAATTGCGATAAAATACCGGTCTAGCGCTTTTCTTTGTCATTTTTGTTCTTCTTTTCATTATTTAAAAATTAATCATAGTTGGCATTCCTTTGAGCTTTGATCTGCTTTGATTTTGAGTAAAAAACGTCGAGTCTGGTTTCACAGCTGTCATAACGGTGTCTTATTTTTTAAAAGAACAGACACTGGCCAATAGTCCAGAAACAATTCATCATCATCATGGGGTGCAATCTTCAAATTGAAATTGAAGAAAAAATTAACTAAAAATAAACGACTTTAATATTTTTGATACATCTGAATGATTATCACATATACCAGATGGAAGATGAGGTATTGATTAAGCCTTTTTAGCAAATATAATGATCATGATATACAGGGTGTACTTAAGGGACGGTGTACCGAAAACTTTGCAGGCATGATCAGTCCATGAAACTGAACAACTTTTATCATGAAGCCTATGTTGGGAAACGAAATTATTTTTTCGAGTTTCCATAGAAAGTCAGTCAGCTGATCGGGAATTTTGTATGGGAAGTCGAAAAAAAAATCTCGTTTACCAACTTATCTTCCGTAGAAAAAGTTGTTCAGTTTCATGGTCTGATCATGCCTGCAAAGTTTTCGGTACACCGACCCTTACACCCCGTATTTTGATTTTATATTACCCTATGACTAGAGACTCGTAGATTACTAACCTTAGTGACACTTTTAACTAAACTATTCGAAAAACTCTGACACCAGAGTTCTTCGGGTCGTTGGACGACTCAGTGTCCCACACGAAAAGAGAAGGGAGAAGAGAAATCCCTAGAAAGTATGTTTTGTAGCAAATAACTGTATCTGACACCTATCAAATCAAGATTCTCTTATTTTATGACGAACTAGCGGCCCGCCCAGCGGTTTCACCCGCTGGTAACTGATTTCCCACGGGAAACAGACCTTCTCCCGAAATAAATCATACAAACATACATAAAAACCTTCCTCTTGAATCACTCTATCTTTTAAAAAAACGTTATCTAGATCCGTTAAGTAGTTTTGAAGATTTTAGCATACAAACAAACAAACAAAAAGACAGGGACGGACGTGAGAAGCGACTTTACTTTAAATTCCGGTTTTTTTTAAGGGATGAAAAGTGGGTTAATAGATTGCATGAAAGTTCGTTGTCTGAAAAATTAGTGATTAGACTTATGACTTAAAATAATTAAACACGTTTTTCAGCATATTTGAAATTTTAACCCTTAATAGGGTCAAGCGGGGGTTTAAAGTTTGTATGAAAGTTCGTTTTTTCAAATGAATGTAATCTGTTTCAAAATTTGTGATTAGACTAATAACTTAAAATAATTAAACACGTGTTTCAGCATTTTTGAAATTTTAACCTTTAAATGGGTGAAAAGGGGGTTAAAAGTTTGTATGAAAGTTTTTTATTTTGAATGTGATCTGTTTCAAATTTTCTGATTAGACTCATAACTTAAAATAATTAAATACGTGTTTCAGCATTTTTGAAATTTTAATACTTAAAGGTGTCAAAAGGGGGTCAAAAGTTTACTACCAGTTGGGCTAACCGTTTTCCCATGGGAACGTGACAATTTCCCGAAATAAATTATACTTATAAACCTTCCTCTCAAGTTACTCTATCTAGTAAAAAAAACCGCATCAAAATCCGTTGGGTAATTCTAAAGATATAAGGAGACACCAAACGGGAAGCGACTTTATTTTATACTATGTAGTGATAGTGATTATAATTAAGTATGTTGCGCAGGATAGCAGATAAAGAGGTGTCCCAATCGTGCAAAGTGCAAAGCGAAAAGTTCAAAGTTAAAAAACAGAATAGCTTTTTGATAGGTAAACATATTATTATCCACCAAAGCATTGCTTAAACGGCCACCTGTTAAAAAAAACTGTTAGCAAAACACGTACATAGATACAAGTCCCGAAACTGGAAACAATTTTACAGCAATCTCTCATCCGGATTAAAGCGGATATGGGCGGACAGAAGCGGATCAGGCTGGTTTGGAGCGGTTCTCACCTGTTTGTCAGGTTTACAAAATTGTTGTTGGCTTTAGGACTCGTTGGAATTTGCTGATGGCACAGTGAAACGTTTTCATTAAATCAATCATATTATGTTGCACTTCACAGTCTACATACATACATAAATCACGCCTATATTCCTTACGGGGTAGGCAGAGCGTCAACGACCGCAAAACGGACATCAACACCACGTCTGACAAAAAATGCTGAGGGTCAATCCGATAACTGTGTACCACTATAGTGACAGGTTTTCAGACATTTGCCTAAAATTGCAAAACACATTTAACCCTCGAGTCCCGTAGTCGCCTCTTGCGATACCCATGGGTAAGAAACGGGGTGATGCTATTCGAAGCCGGTATCACACGGCACAGTCTAGAAGTGTAGAACATTGAAGTGGTAGTGAGCTGGCCCCATCTATCATAGAACCGATGGACGGTGGAGTAAGCGATTTCTCGAGTGGAGGCCACGCCTTGGCAAACGTAGCGTTGGATGCCTTCCGGCCAGATAGTGTTGATGGTCGGCTGGTACTCACCGAATGGAAAAAACGGGAGAAAGTGCCTTGTGGCATCTTGCGTCCAGCTATGGACTGCTATAGGCTGATGTGTGATGTGTAATGTTGCACGTCTTGTACATTTAGTGTCCTAAGGGACGTCGCAAGTTACTACGGCATTTTGCCGCAATTTCGCAATCATAGCTCTTGTATGCGGTTTCATATTATACATCCTTTCGTCAATAACACTTGGGCAGCAAAACAGCTTAGTATTGTGCGGAACGTGTGAGAATTGGTACCTTTCTGCCCTTTAATGTAAAAAGGGACTTGACAAATTTCAAGGGAAGGGTATTCAGCAAAAAGGATTATCACACGTCGATGCCTTTGAATACTCACAATTTTGTTTACAAATTACATTCAAGGTACGGTGACTGGTAGACACTATACTTTACCACAAAATTGAGAATTTAAAGATGGACTTCTCGCCTCTTAAATGATTAATTCCTACTCTGCTAACGTTGCTACTGTTTTCTAACTGAATCTTTAGAATATATTACCTAAGTAAATATTGTTTCACTACTTACAATACATGTCGTAATTAACTGTCTCGGGGTAAGAAAAGTCATTTGTTAACCTAAGCTGAATTGCAAGCGAAACCTAAGTACTTGTCTAATTTTATTTTGGTATTTACTGAAAACAGTATTATTTAACGAGCAAAACATAAGCCATTTCAAAAGCTAAATTTCTACTGTATTTAAAGATATATGTAAAGTTTTATCAAAAAAAGGTAAGTTCTAAACTGAATCATAGTATTTTGCGCTTTATTGAGTTTGATTTACTTTTAAATTTTATCCAGGATCTTTGAAATTGATAAAACACAATCTTTTGTTGTATGTAAGCAACCAGAAACATTGCAATCTTATTTAAATTAACGAAAAGTCATATACCATATGCACCGAATGCTGTTGACACTCGACTACTTGCGATACCAAGAAGAACCGGTTTTGCCTGTATACGGCGGCGTGTAGATGTGTGAGTGAAATATTGACGTTTCCTTGTAGCCGTCCATCAGTCCTTGGCGCGATTTCTAATACTTATTTTGTGAGTTTACTTATACGATTTCATGTACATTGCGCAGCTAGCAAAGAACATTGAATGTGTCTACTTACTTGCCATGTGATGCCGGCTCAGAAAAGCATCGCATCATTCCTACCGTGAGTGTTGTAAAAAGCGTCAAAGGGATGAATAAACCCGCAGCATATACAACATAATATGCTTAGCGTAGTGAGTACGGATTGGCGGGCGCAGTACAAGATATTGCTTTCACAGTGAACGCTACGGTTCATTCCTTGGATGAATTTATACCTCAGTCGCTTTATACGACACCCACGGGTCATTTTAGGGTGATGCTAGGCCTCACACGCTCTTATAAACCTCGATTTGTGTCTACTGTCTGCATACTTTATATGACGTGTATTACGTTATCCGGTTATGTATTTCCTTTCGTCTTACAACCGGATCCGGCAAAACAACGAAAAAACATGCTTTATTTACTGAGAAAAATTACATACATTTCCTATTTTGTCATGACTCTGAAGAAAAGGGAAATTGTATGCAAAAAGGGTGCTGGATAAATACGGAAATAAAATATGATAATTTAGTGAAATGGTAGGTAAGTTTTCATAAAACAGTGCAATTTCTTCGTTAATTTAGGCGATGATGGGCTGAAAAGTACTGACAACCTGTCACTAATGCGATACACATTTTTCTGAATAACCTAATTTCTGTCAGACGTGGCTTAAACGTTTTCTTTTAACGGCCGTTTACGCTCTGCTTACCCCGCAAGGAATATAGGCGTAATATATATATGTATGTAAACATGTGTGTTTAGACGACGATGGTGACACGCGATGAAAGGAGTTATTCAAAACCTACAGAAAAACCGCATTATCGTCATGACAGACGATGCGGCTATCAGGTGTCATTCGCTTGCTGGCTGTTAAAAACCGCCAAATCGTGCGGTGATTATGCGATTTACCCAAGATGAAAATAGTTACAAAACTACGTTAGAAACGGTGGTTCGAAAACTCTGACACTAGAGTTCACAAAGGTCGTTAACTCGTTCAAAGAAAGGTATATTCAATGTCAAACGCCAGGTGAAGGAAAAAATCATTTTGACATAGGTCAAGCTTGATCTAGGATTAACCAAGACCTAGGATCAACCTACATCAAACTTCGTCATGGCTAAGGATTAGATTTAGAGTAAAGTCAGAGGAAAATATCAATCATGTTTATAATAAAACTCGGTAAGCGTAGCGTTAGATGACCCCGGCCAGATGGGCCAATGACTTAAAAAAGGCGGCTGGTAGCGACTGAATGGCGAAAACGAGAGATCGTGCCCTACCTTGGGGGAGGCCTATTTCCAGCAGTGGACTGCAATAAGGCGGCTGTTTGTATGTATGATAAAATTGTAATTGGTCGCTATCTGTAAACTAACTTTCGAACTTTCGCGAAAATTTCGCGACATTTTTGCAGTTTTTTAGCGCGCACTTGGTCATGTTAACGGTTTCGCGGACAGGCACGCACTGTTGAAAAGAAGTGCTCGCTTGCAAATTGTGCACCTTTTTACCGGTCCACCTTTTGAGCGTACGCGCTTAATCTATTGGGTGTCGTAAGAGGCGACTACGGGACTCGAGGGTTAGATGTTTTGCAATTTTAGACGTGGTGTTGATATCCGTTTTGCGGTCGTTGACGCTCTGCCTACTCCGTAAGGGATATAGGCGTGATTTTTGTATGTATTTCCTTTCGACTCTAATCCTGAAGGTTGCGTAACTGCCGTCACAATTCCCACAGCCTTGTCCTATGACCTTGGCTGACTGCCAACTCACTGTATATAGGACCAAAAACAACCAACTAACCCTGAACTCTACCAAAATACAACAGAAGTATTTGAAAACTTGCGAAATTTTTAAACGCGGGCAGGATTGGAACCTACGATTTTCGTCATTACGAAATGACGCCTCCTTCATCTGGGCTACAGCAGCTCACTCACTAGTAATGACGAAAGTCGCAGGTTCAAATTCTAACCGCGCTTGAAAATTTTTCAAAAGTTGTATACCAAACACGGGAAGTGGTATTCAAGGTAATAATATATGTACATTTCACAGAATTCTTCGTTAGCCCTCGGATATCTGAAAAAATATACTGAACGAATCGCCATGATTCTTTTTTATTGGTTTAAGAATGGTCGTCAATCATCAAATCAAATGAATCAATCAAATCAGGGTTAGTTTTGCAACTAATACCCGGCGACTAATTCTATCTTTACAGATCAAATGTAGTCTAAGCGACGAAAAGCCGCGATAAATTGAATACATTTCTTTTTTACATAGTACCTATTTCTACGTACCGAAAGAGTTACTTTCCCGTTAAAAAACATAATAATTGCTTCCGACTTTGAATTTGATTCCGATCAATATAAAAGGTTCTATTTAATTCAGTGCTAACATTTTTAAAATGTGTTCTACTCGTGAAACTGAACAACTTTCTCCAAGGAAATAGGTCAAAATACGAAAAATAAATTTTGACCTCCAATACAAAATTGTACAGAAGAGGAAACATGCTGGGACACTTGTTACGACAAGACGACCTACTAAAAACTATAACGAAAGGAAAGATCGAGGGAAGAAGAGGAAGAGGGCGACCTAGACGAGCGTATAAGGACCATATCAAAGAAAAAAATTGTGTCATGTATGAGGAAGTCAAAGAGAAGGCTCAAAATTGAGCAGATTGGATATTACTCCACCAACAAGAGCGAGGCTCTTAAATTAATGATGATGATACAAAATTGCCGATCAGCTGATTTGAGTTACTATAGAAGTTCAAATTTCATGTCATATTTCAACCCATGTTCCTTGGGGAAAGTTTTTCCATATCACCAGCCCGTCTTGAGTAATCGCTATCGGTCACTGGTATAATTTCACTCTTTAAGTGTTGTGTATGAAATGGGAGGCCAACTTTTACACTGGTTTGTGAAGAAGGGGAGCCTGGGCAAACTCTAAAAGGGGCTGAGTTTCATAAGGGTATTATTGAAAGGATACGAATGTAAGCAAATGATTGGTTTTTGTGGATCTTACTTATAATGTTTGTATAAAAGTAACTTATATTACTTTCATTCCCAGTCCCACTGCTGGGCAATTATCAATTTATATAATATTGGCCAATTACATCTTTTTTTTTATTTTTTATTAATGATGGGTTTGCTCTTGACTCTAGTCTAGGTCATAGGACAGAGACAGAGTCTAAGATGGAGCGAGCTCACCCAGAAGAAGCCTGTTCACTCTTACTTTGAAGAGATTAGGGTTGTATGCGTTTGGAAACACAGACGCAGGTAGTAAATTCCACTCTTTAGTAGTGCGCATTATAAATGATGACTGGAAGCGCTTAGTCCGAATTGGTGGAATGGCTACCAGGTACGGATGGTATCCGGCGGTGCGTCTGGATGTCCGATGGTAGAAGGGAGCTGGTGGAACAAGGTCATGAAGCTCTTGAGCACACATCTTATTAAATACCATACATATACACATATCACGCCTATTATCCCTTGCGAGGTAGGCAGAGCGTAAACGGCTGCAAAAAACGGACATTTACGTCTGACATATATAATTGAGGGTCATTTGGAAAATTTGTTTCTCACCATAGTGACAGGTTGTCAGCCCATTTCCTAAAATTGCAGTACACACCCTCATCCCTTAGTTGCCTCTTATGTTGATATAATTTGTCTCTTATTGGCCTCAAGCACTGCAGCAGGGAAATCAATTAACCATCTAATTGGCCGAACCTAGATCAAGTTCTACAAAATATGCGGAGCTTTTTAACACGAATGCCCAACCAAAAAAAGGTGTGTTATGCTTTTAGAGTTCACTTATTATGTATGCATGTGTGCGATTCTCAAGTACTGCAACTCGTTAACCACTGAACAGATTCGATTAGGTAGAATCCTTACACTATCCCGAATATCATATGCTTATGCTTTACCGCAGAAAGCAGTCGTGTTTTTAAGTTTTTTAGCTTATTATGCTTTTTAAACAAAGTTATTCATTCCAATCCATCAACTTTCTTACCAAATTGCACCAAAGTTTGTAAAACATCTGCGTCGTATTTTTCAAATCCGTGTCATCGTACTACACGAACAGTTGGCCGACTAATAAAGTTTTCTTTGATTGAAAATCGTATGCTCCGTCGTTCGCAACCGATCTGGAGATCCGCAATCGGTGTTTGGAAAACCATCACAATTTTAAAATCTGGCTGTATGTTGCAAGATTCAAAATAGTAAGAGACGACTGCACATTGAAAATAAAATAAAAAGAAAAGTTATAAAATTTTTAGCTGAGGATGTTATAAAACACGACTCACAGTCAAATCAAGATAAACTTGCAAACACCGCTGACAGCCATAAAACACGTTGTCAGTGTTTTAGTAGTTCCTTTACATACATACATACATCATTCCTAAATCCTTTCGGGGTAAGCAGAGCATAAACGACCGTAAAAACAGAGATATTTACGCCTCGTCTGACAATCATTTGAAAACTGTATGACCATGTCACCCCAGGCCCTATAATTGCAATACACATGTCACTCTCGAGTTAGCCGGTACCACCATTGATCTACAACAACCCTAGATTTAGCGCCTCATACAAAATTACGCTAAGATTTTGTCACCTACTGAACTATACAGTCATACATAGCGATTTATAGATTCATTGCGTCCGCCTGATTCAAAATATCACAACGAACCTCACCATAATCTATTGAATTCAGCCTTATTTGTTAGCCCGTACTTGGTCATGTTAACAGTTTCGCGGCCAGCCACGCACTGTGGGAAAGAAGTGCTCGCTTGCAAATTGTGCACTACTTTACCGGCCCACCTTTTGAGCGTACGCGCGTAATCTAGGGTTGTTGTAGATCAATGGGTACCACACGTAAGAAGGTCGTATTCAGATAAATAAGATGCGTAAGTAGCAAAGTTTGCGATATAATATTGTGATAGAACTGTTCCAGGTTCGTACTGACAACATTTCTTTAAAGTCCTAAAGGTTGCGTAATATGAATTAATCCACTTCCTCCATCCTTTTTCTATAAATAACCGCCGCCCTTTTAACACAGTAAATAAAGTGGTGACCTAAATATTTCTCCAATAAATTACTCAAATATAACCGTCGTAATATAACAATATTACTTTGGGGAGTAAATTAAAATTTTCCTCCCGTCTAATGAGAGTTGACTCGGGCTGTCATGGCTGCGTGTATTGTAAAAGTTACATTTTGTTTGAAGTTGGCACACAATTCCCTCAATTCGGGAAGTAAATTTCTCATAACTTACCTTCATTTAGCGCTGTCACTTTTCATCAAATAGGTCTAGAAAAGGATAGGAGATATACTTCTCAGTTTAAAAATATCAATGGGTTCTTTGCCATTTTTTAGTCAATTTAGTCGCCATTGTTTTCATCGTTAATTACCTAATTTATAAGCTTCAATTTATTGGAGATAACATGACTTACATGTCTCGAATCCTTATTTATTATTTTTTCTTTACTGTAAATCAGTGTTTAAACTTATAATATAAAACAGTGTCTCACTAAGCATAAGCACGAATCTGACAGCTGTCAACTATGGCTTATTGGGATGGCTAAAATTTTCACGCTTTGTTCTTTTAAACGGTATTCGGGTGTTCATTAAAGTACACAGTAGGCTAGTTTCTTGGAAAGCGTGTGTCACTTTTTTGCGGTATAATGTCGGATTAGAAATAGCATCACTCTATTTCTCTCCCGTGGATGTTGTAAGAGAAGACTAAATCAAAAAGTCAGTATTGGTGGCGCGTGCACCAAATGATTCGAAGTTGAGATTTGTATTGCAATTATAGGCGATGGGCTTACAATCTCTCTAAATGGGATACACAATTTTCTAAATGATCCTTGAATGTTTGTCAGGTATGGCTTAAATGTCTGTTTTTTACTTTCTGCCTACCCCGCAAGGGAAAAAGGCAAGTTATACGAGTATATATGTATGTATGAATGTCAATTTTGCATATCTCTTACCGTAATTGCAAGCAAGTCAAAATTTACAGAGTTCTGTGGATTATTCTAAGGCAGTGCATTTATTTTATCTGGTCTCAAATTTATTTATTTGATTTTGTCATTTATTATATTTATTTATATATTATTTATGTATATTAGTCAAAAAGTTGTTGTTGTTGTTGTTGTCCTATGGTACCCCGATGGTACACAGGGCCCAGTCAAAGAGTAAGCTTTCTTATTATCATTTATTTTATTACCTTTCTAAAGTACCGTAGTTTACCTGCAAAATACATATCCTCTGAGTCTCTCAAAGGTTGACTGGAAGAGATCCCTTTGTGGGATAAGTCCGTCTTTGTGCCTCTTGTTTTATTCCATCTTTTACTGATAATGTTAATTTGTTTTGTGGTACAATAAAGTCAATACATACATACATACAATATTAAGAACATTGGAATCAAACGACATCCAGCAAACCTTCGCGTACAAATGAAATAAATTATTCATTCATCATGAGACCGATTTCATGTTGCATCGCCATTTTGTTTATTAAGGTAAACGGAAGTAAATTAAAAATTCATCATTTACCGTCAAATAAAAAAGGGAGCTTGATGTGGATGGCAAAAGTTAAAATTTGTTACAAAATTATACTTTGACGTCTAACAAACTTCGGTAACAAAAGTTACAACTCACATATAGTAAAGAGGGCCGCACTAAGTAAAGAAATACAAAAGAATAATTTTTTTTCAAGAAATAAATCATTTGACTGGATTTTAGGTCAAATTAAATTACTTTATACTCACAGTTTTAGCGTTGGTTTTATCACCGTTTTAACATACCTGTAACAGATAATAATTATTACAATCTTATTTATTTTCATCAACAATAACCTAGCCATATTGATTTTCGGGAAATAATTGCCTAAGAAATTTAAAAATGTTATGAACATAATGATATTATCTCAAAAACTGATCATATATAATCATTCTTTTGCATTTATAGGTTAAAACATTGTTAATATCAGATCGCATTTATTTTTACTAAAATAGTGTACTCTGTGTACTAAAACCTTTAGTATAACAAGAAATCGAGAGGCTCCTCAATTTTAATTTAACCTGAATCCGTCACTGTAACAGAAAATCAATTGCAATAAATAACTTTCCACGGAACCGTTTCGTATAGTACGGACCTGTAAAATCTAACTCCCTTCGCATAACCTGATCTGGTCTCTGTATTTTTGCAATTCAATTGGACCTCGGACCGAATATTTGTAAAGTATCGATTAGTGATGGCCGCATATCGATAAGAATAATATAAATTTTCAAAAGTTTACAAGTTCTAAAGTGACAAAACTCTTTTTTTGTTAGTGTGCAATTTGTAAAAAGGCGTATAAAAGCCTTTTTCGATCGAATGTTATTTTAGTTATAAAATATGTCGGGAAGAGAAACGACGCACACCGAGGAAGCAGGGGGAGCCGAGCCTACATCAGAACCAAACAGTTTGATTATTAGGCGACTATCATCATCATAACATAAACTTACGTCACGATTACAACACTGTGTGCTACTTGGGAGTGTAATACCTTACACCGTCCGGATCACAACTCTACATCTCGTGGGCGTGGAGTTTCAATATCTGACTAACTCAAGAAAGTGTGACACCAATCAGCGATTATTATCTCCAGCCACTGGCTGACCAACCATGTTCCACAGACTATGTAGTCTGTTTTTTACTGAGAAAAAGTCGAGATAACCAAAAAGTATGAAGAAAAATAGCAAAAAAGTACGAAGAAAATCTATCTTAATAGATTAATAATCGTTTCGGCTCTATAGCACTCATCAGGTATGGTACGACAATACAACGAATGCGACGAAAACTATAATTTTATCTTACAATATCTAACGCAGCTGTAAGGGACACATAACATCAGGTGAGAATATAGGAAGTACACCGATTGTAGACACCGATAATCTCATCAATAGGTACACAATTTTATTTGTCAACATGACGGCTACGAATAAGAGGTCACTACTAGAAGTTACGAAATATATACTCAAAACGCCTTCAGCTATAGCGGAAGTTTCAGCATATCATCAAATCTGGTCTTCATCTTATACAGGCTGTAAAAAATTTAGCTAAGAATGTTTTAAAGGGTTCACCGGCCCGTGAAACTGAACAACTTTCCCCAAGGAATATAGGTCGTAATATGAAAAAAAATGTTGGCCCTCCCATACTAAGTGTGCATTTAGGGTACAGGATAGGGGAGTAGCCGCATTACGGCTACTCCCCTATCCTGTACCCTAAGGTTGCCTGGAAGAAATCGCTACCTAAGCGATAAGGCCGCCTTGTGTACACTTTTTTAATTTATATCTTGTTTTTACTGTATTTCCTGTGTACAATAAAGTATTTTTTGAATTTGAATTTGAATTTAAGTGTGTTACCCGGCCAGGTCAATTTATATGGGAGGGCCAAATTTCTTTTTCATATTCCGACCTATGTTCCTAGGGGAAAGTTGGTCAGTTTCACGTACTGGTTCACCCCTTAAAATATTCGCAGCATATTTTTTTACACCATGTATATCCCCAACAAATTTGCACAATCCAAAACTTCATATCTCAGACTGTCTTGATATAAACCTTGACAATCTCGACAGTTACATTTTTGCTAAGATTTTTTATTCGGGAGAGGCTAATTGATCAAAACTTATACTATTCCGATAAATGTACAAACAGACACAACATTTAATATTACGAAAATAAATATAAGCAGTATTTACATTTAATAACATTCAATCAATTTAATATTCTTTGGCGCTGTCACTGAACATATTTTTACAAATTGAAATGAATCTCTCTCTATTGGATTGGAGAAGACAACAATTTTTTATTAACCACCCCATATTCGATATTCAAATCAAAACTGAAAACTCTGACAACTGGGTTGAACGAGCCATTCGACGTCTCAGGGTCCCACACTCACACACAATTGACTATCGATATCGATACAATCAAATCACAACACTATCAGCGATATACATTTACCTTTTTCAGGAGCCATGATGAAAAATGTGGATTGTATAAACGACGGTGTGATAGCAATGTAAGTTTTAAGAAATTATAAATGTCCTCGTCGTGCAAGATATGAATAGGTATCACCCCATTTCTGGTCGTTATTATCATATTAGGCCGTGTCATGGCGGCTTAGAATAGTCCATGGAATAGCATCACCCCATAATAGGCGACTAAGAGATTCGAGGGTAATCTGTCACAATGTTGATACACAATTTTCTGAATTATTCTCAACTGTTTGTTAGTCGTGGTGTCAATGTCCATTGATTACGGCCGGTTGCACTTTGCCTACCCCAAAAGGAATACAACCGTGAAATATGTATGTATGTATTATCGTAGTAGGCAACAAAGGGTTTGATATATGCAAGGAATGAGCAACAGCAATTCTTGTGAAATGCAACACGTTGCATTGCGCTCGTCAATCTGCCTGCCAAGCGTGGTGAGTATGGCAACAACCATGTCAAGCAGGTAGCCGTAATCTGCTGTGGTGGTTGCAATAAAAAAACAAGTAAATAAATTGGTTTAATATGAAAGGGTCTGACAGTTTAAAGCAATATTTATTAGACACGTCAACAAGCTTATAAAATAAAATAAACACACGACTGCTCTCTGAGATAAAACCTAGCCTATGACACTCGGGATAATGTAAGGATTCTTCCGATACAATTCCCATTCGAATCTGTTCAGTTGTTAACGAGTTAAAGAGTAACAGCGATTATTTAAAGGACTGAAGTCCTTTAAATAATCGCACTACATACATACATGATCTCTAAAAATATTTCACTCCTTTTAGGTTGGGAAGTCGTGTAAAAATTTAAATTCGTTCAGCCAAATACCAAAACTGTTAACCACATTCACTCTCAAAGTGACTTACAGAAAATGGCGTTTGATACAATTAAATCTTTTCCGAAATGAGCACTTTAACAGAATTTATTCCGGGTTCACTTAAATAAATGGAAAATAAAATTTTATCGACCGAAACCGGATACGATTATCAAGTCATTTGCAAAGTGAAACATTTGAAGAGTAATGGTGTTATAGTAAAAAATCACCATGTCTTCTTTTCCATTCTTCAACAAACATCATTTATCAGCTTATTGCAGTCCACTGCTGGACAAAGAATTCTCCCACGGTACGCCATAGGGCACGATCTCTCGTTTTCGCCATCCAGTCGCTGCCAGCCGCCTTTCTTAAGTCATCTGTCCATCTGGCCGTAGGTTGTCCAACGCCTCGCTTGCCGAGGCGTGGCCTCCACTTGAGAACTCGCTTACTCGCATATAATTAAGATAATTTTTTTAAACAATGCAACTGCATGGAGTAACAAACAGGTTGTAACAATCCAAAACGGGTTAAGCCACCCAATGAAAATGAACAATTTTCTCCCAGGTAAATATATCGAAATTGTGAAAGAATATATATTTGGACCTCATACACAAATTGATCCTTTTTGGTGTATGTATTTTCTTGCTCATATTTTTTATTTCACTAGCATTAAAGCTTTATACCGAAAAGACTTCATGCAAACCAGAGTAGCCTCAATTCTGCATTTTACACTCATACCAAATCCTTCTTTCATTTCTGACGAAGCAAATGAATAAAAAAAGAAAAATCTGCTTTATGTCGCCAAAACATGGCTGCGCAAAAACTGCAAGTGCAAAGTAATACAGAGCTCGAGATGTTAATTAGTTTCCCTTTACCCGACTACGGCGATGTTGAAAGGAAAGGTTATGATCTACCGAAGCGAACGTTCATATTGAACTAACACACACCCAAAATACCAACCATTCAAAGATAAAATTCTTTATTTGAAGTGTACGTAGGATGGCGAAACGCTTCGTAAAAAATCATATCCGTAGTGTAATAGAAAAGGGCTCCGCTAGCTAGATCGCATAGTTTTCTAGAGAATTTTGTTATTATAATTGAGTTACATATAATTTAATCATCAAATCTTTAAATACATTGAAAAACCTATCCATTTTTATATATTTCATGATTTTCCTCTAGAAGCCCCGCAAGATAGACACACTTTTTTTGTAAGAATGATTAAACACCAGTAATTTTATTTGTTTTATCACCTGGACCCGATTTCGAATTCAATTTAATTTAATAATAATAATAATATTTAATTTAATAATAATATCTAATTATTATTTTTTATTAAATTATATTTGCTTTTACATTCTTTATTGAATTTATGCTAACTTCACCAATGTAAATAAATCGAAATATTAACCTACCTTTGAAGTATTTAGTTTGAAAAATGATGATCTGAAAAAGATGAACATGATGTTAAGTCACCGTCTTCAAAACTTAAACCTCATCTAACCAAAAAATCTCCTACAAAAAGTTGCAAGCACGAAATCATCACAGAACCGTCGAAAACACCAAAATTGCTTGTCCCTCTTTAGGATATAAGTCATTAGATAAGATAGGACTACCCAAACTCCCATTGCGAGAAATCACAATCTCCAGCGAAACTTTAGCATTTTTCCCGCCTTGAGAAGAAAAGTTGCTCTTGTAAAAAACCTAATTTTTCTTGCCGAAGTTTTCATTCCGTTTTCAACTTAAGCTTAAACACTTTTAGATGGAAAATCTCATTTTGCGAGTTAGGACGTTTTAAAAGTACAATTTGCGTCAATAGTGTAGGTATGATAGCAAGCTACATCAAGTGGTAAACGCATTTAAAAGAGCTAGTTTTAAGCGGTTTTCTGGTATAAAAAGTAGAAATCTGTTTGTTTACAAATTAAAAAGAGGTGTTTCGGTATTTCCTTTTGTGTTTCCTTTGTACAAAAATACGTTGTAAATCTTTATTTACAATTTTGACGGACACTGCACCTTTTTGGTCAAGTATACTAGTAGTTTGAGAGTTTAATGTGCTTTTACTATGTTATATGGAGTCATTATTTCACGCCTATATCTCTTGCGGTGTAGGCAGAGCGGTCGTTAAAAGTTTATATTCGCCACATCTGACAAACATTTTAGGGACATTAAAAAAATTGTGTATCGCTAGAGTGAAAATCCGCTTGCTAAGCGTAGTGAGTATGGCAAATATTCCGTGATTCAAGACAGTCCAGCAGTGGACTGTTGTGGCTGTTGAAGTTACAGTTCAAGTTGTAACTTGTGCCGTGTGATGCCGGCTTAGAATAGCATCATCCCATTTATTTTCAGTGGGTGTCGTAAAAGGTGACTAAGAGACACGAGAGTAATTATGTGTTTATGTTATGTACACACATTATGTGTATTGCAATTTTAGGCAATTGTCAGCATACCTCGCAAATGATAAAGGCGTTATATATGTATGTATGTTATAACTTTTCTATATCGATTAAAACCGGTTTTCCCACAACAGATTCGATAATTAATCGACTGCCGGGTTACTTACAGATACATCCGATTCAGGTTTTCTTTGTGCATATTTTAATGCACGTTCATAGCACACTGAGAAAATGATTCTGGGAAAAGAACTATGAATCTGTTCGTCTTTATTTTCTTAGCTAAATGAATATCCTCAAACAAAAGATGGCGTCTGATATATAGTACAGGCGTTTCCAAATTGAAATACCCGTTATTATAACAAGAAACGAAAATTTTCGATCCAAAGGGGCACAGATGTCGCCAATATAATATAATAACACAATGTAGGGGGTGGAATAATAGACAGAGATGGCGTGTGGTGTAAGAGAGTTTCCAAAAATATTTGTTGAGAGAAACAAATTGTTTTCTTTACAATTTGAAAGTCATTACCATATCTGAAGGAAAAAACTATTGGTGGTGTATTTAATGTCGCTTTTATACGATCATTCAGTGATCGTAATTTTTTTTATTATGGTTATGATTCAGATAGTTTTGTTGGTAAGGCAGTGTAACGATATTTACCTACTGCGGTTAAAAGTTCATGTTCCTTCCATAGTTAGTAAAATTTCGCGAGTTCTCATTTTAATAAATAGAAAAAAACACTAAACACTGCGGAATATGTTACTAACATAATGATATATATTGGAAAGCGCTAAATTACATCTTACAAGTACAAGTAGCCGTAAAAGACAAGACCACCCTACCTCTACATAAAAATCTGGCATAATAACAAAAAAATTCTTTAAAGTCTTGTGCTTTTTCGGATAAATCATTATTTTATACAAAAACTTTGAATAACAAAAAGGTTTAGAAGCGTTCACCTCAAATATATATTTGTACCAACTTTAATCAGAAATCTGTGCTTTACACCAAACATCAAATCAAGTCTTTTGTCCGTAAAGAGGACGAAACGAACGAGAGATCGATTGTTCTACTCGATTCTACTCGGTTCTCCTCGATTCTACTCGATATAAAATGTTTTATCTCGTCTACGTTGAAACATTTACGTTTAACGTGAAAGTGGAAAAGTTTGACTTGCACTTTCGTTTCGTTGTTTGAGCTTTTTTTGCAGGAGATGCACAATCTATGTATCACACAATCAATCGGAAGTATATGAGGTAAAAACAAAAATTTAATAAGTTGTTTTTACAATGCCGTGTGATGCCGGCTTAGAATAGTATCACCCCATTTCTTACCCATGGGTATTGTAAGAGCCGACTAAGGGACTCGAGGGATGTGTATTGCAATTTTAGGCGATGGGCTGACAACCTGTCACTATAGTCATACACAGTTATCTGATTGACCCTCAAGCTTTTGTCAGACGTGGTGTTAATATCCGTTTTACGGCCGTTAACGCTCTGCCTACCCCGTAAGGGATATAGGCGTGATTTATAAATGTATGTATGTATGTTTTTACAATGAGTCCGGTGTTAAGAACAAAATAAAACATGGGTCCAATTATTGACCACCAAATCACAATTTAAGATCAGCTGGTTATTTTTGTTTCACGGCGAACGATGTTCAGTCTCATATAGTACTTTGACCTCCTAACTGCTTCTTATAGTACCCCTTGTATTCTTAGAGCTAAAATCGCCTAAAAGCCATTTCTCAGACGCAGCGCTATTATTAATAGGGAATAATTTAAAGGTTGTGAAAACACCCAAATCACTTTCATTAATGTACTTTACAAACAGAACGCACAGAACATCTACTTTTTTTTCCTGCTGATTGAAGACCGATGTGGCGCAGTGGTAATGCGACTGCCTGCAGCGCAAAGGTTCCGGTTTCGATTTCCAGTGAGGCACTTACAAAGTTGCAAAAGCAAAGTTCTCAGTCTGGTCAGGACATTGCAGACTAGACCACCTGGGGGCCAATCGCGGTAATTTATAACGTAAATACCAAAACAAAACCAAACCAAAAACGCTACGTTACGCACTTTTCGTATCGCGGTAACCGCTTGAACGGAAACGTTTCGACTTTTGATTGGAAGTTACGCTGGAGCGGCGAACGTTCGATCTTTTAGTACGCATGTGGTATCGCGGTAATTTTTTGACAGCGTTTTAAACCACTAACGTTACGTTGGGAAGGTCTCAGACGCTGTCAAATGAACGTTTTTGTTGTAGTTCGTCGAGAGCAACTTTTGCTGAGACGTTGGTCGTTTTAATTACGTTTTTAAACAAAAAAAATGCTTGAGCTCTATCTCCACACCCTCGATAGGGTCCATGAGAAGGATGTGGCTGAGGAAAGAGCTTAGAGCCGCAGGAAGAATACCACAAATGCCTTGGCAGCGAGTGGTGCAACCGATGTGGCGCAGTGGTAGTGCGACTGCCTGTGACGCAAAGGTTCCGGGTTCGATTCTCGGTGGGACACTCACAAAAGTTGATATTTTTCTCTTTGTGAATTTGTTACCGGTCTGGTTAGGACATTGCAGGGTCAACCAACTGATTGTCCGAAAAGAAATGGTTCCGTGCTTCGGAGGGCACGTTAAGCCGTCGGTCCCGGTTGCTGTCTATGATTACTTAGACGGCGGTCGTAACACAACCATGTCAGAGGCCTACTAGTGGTAGTAGGCGGTTGAAAAAACTTTGACACCAGGGTTCATCGGGTCGTTGAACGACTCGGTGTCCCACACGAAAAGAGAGAGAGCGAGTGGTAGTGGAATGGTAGTGGACAGTGAATGCAGAGTCAGTGCACTCTGACATGAGTTTGTTTGTAGCGAGTACATTGGACAATAGAGGAAAAGTCAGTGCGCTCGCCTTCTACTCACCAAAAGTCTTGATCACACATAGCAAGTGCAGTGGACAGAGTGGCAAGTCAGTGCTCTTGGCTGTGTTTGTTTGTATGATTGCCTTGACCACATGTAGCAAGTACATTGGACAATAGAGGAAAAGTCAGTGCGGTCGCCTCCTACTCACCAAAAGCCTTGATCACACATAGCGAGTGCAGTGGACAGAGTGGCAAGTCAGTGCTCTTGGCTGTGTTTGTTTGTATGATTGCCTTGACCACATGTAGCAAGTACATTGGACAAAAGAGGAAAAGTCAGTGCGCTAGCCTCCTACTCACCAAAAACCTTGATCACTCATAGCAGGTGTGGTGGACAGAGAGTGGCAAGTCAGTGCTCTTGTCTGTGTTTGTTTGTATGATTGCCTTGACCACATGTAGCAAGTACATTGGACAAAAGAGGAAAAGTCAGTGCGCTAGCCTCCTGCTCACCAAAAACCTTGATCACACATAGCGCGTGCAGTGGACAGAGAGTGGCAAGTCAGAGCTCTTGGCTGTGTTTGTTTATATGATTGCCTTGACCACATGTAGCGAGTATATTGGACAATAGATAGAGGATGAGTCAGTGAACTTGCCTTCTACTTACCAAAAGACTTGATCACATGTAGCAAGTACAGTAGGCAATAGGGGGTGAATTAGTGCACTCGCTTTCTACTTACCAAAAGCCTTATTCACACATAGTGAGTGAAGTGGACAGTGAGTGGCGAGACAGAGAAATATTTTTAGCCCAGCTGAGGGGAGCAAGCGATAGTGGAATAAATTTGTAAATAAAAGAAATATATATTATAATATACTTTGTTTATTTTATTTTTCTTTAGCTAGGTTACATCCATGTTGTGACTCTTGTGGCTGTTTAATTTGTTGGGGATCCCCTGCATCAGACGATGGTAGCTGTAACAATATAATAATAGTGTAAATAGATACCCTGTGTCCCATGCAAATGGGATGTTTTCCTGCTGTAAAAAGTAACAACTTTTTTATTATTGATATCTATATAGTATTTCTATCTTCCCCCAAGACTAAATACATACACATATGACACCTTTATCTCAATTCCTTATTTCTGCTTACATCAACAAGATGTTGATTAGTCAGGGGATATACAGCCAAGCTGCCTGTCCGGTGGCTAGGTTTTGATATTACGGGTATGCGACCCCGGCTTCCCGAGCTACTACGGCCTCAAACCTTGTCCTCCGAGGTAGTAGTGTCCGTAACCTTTCATCCTTTCCCAAGTCACAAAGTCCTGTCTCTCTTCTTTCCCTCCCCTTCCTTACTCCTTACCTCTCCGCCAATCCAAGGTCTGCCGCGCCGATGGATGCATAGCTAGGGGCGTGCCTAGTTTAGCGTGCCGATTTGCCCTGGGACCGGGTGACCCCAGATTCAGGCTAACCTTGTCCTGGTATGCGGGGCTCTGCCAGGATCGACACTAAATTTCCCTAGCTTCTCGTGGGAACGCAATGATTGTAAATTCGAACCAAAATCTATATGGCGGCGATGTAGGAGTTCGCGACTCATCACGTCTCGTTCCTGTCGGGTGCGGATTGCGGGCTACAGAGAGCCGCTATGCTACGATGAATGTTAGGGAAGGAATGGTGGATAAAATAGGTGAAGTATGTCAGATGATGGATAAGAGGCGCATAGATGTTTTGTGTGTGAATGAAACAAAGCGGAAAGGTTGCGACACGACGAAACATGGCCCCTACACAGCGTATTGGTCTGGGGTTTCTAGTTCCGACCGAGGCTGTAAGGGAGTCGGCGTGATTCTTTCCGCACGAATGGCTGAATGCGTGACTGAGTTCGAATGTGTGAGCCCTCGACTCCTCTGGATTAGGCTGAAGGTCGGAATCACTCGAATCTTTATCCTAGGTGTCTATGCACCGACGGATGTGGGTTCGGGTGGCTCCACAAAAGCGAAAAAGGAAAATGAGGAGTTTTGGGACAATGTAAGAGATGTTTTGAAAAACTGCAAGGCGAATGAAAGAATTATTATGCTGGGAGATTTTAATGGATGGGTAGGTATAAAGCGAGATGGGTATGATAAGGTTCTTGGTACGTTTGGTGATGAAAGAGTAAATGAAAATGGAAAGAGTGTGTTAGAAATTTGTTTACAGTGGGATCTTTTTGTGTCGAATACAATGTTTCAACATAAAAAGATCCACACTTATACAAGAACGGAAGGTGCATCAAGAACTATGATTGATTTTGTGATTGTGGATGAAAGATTGAAGAGTAAAGTTGTAGACATCCGAGTGTACCGCGGTGCTGGTATTGACACAGACCACTTCCTGGTGCTATCACGAATAAGTGGTCTCTTCAAACGGTGGCGGCACAGGGTAACTGAGCGGAGTAGTGCGTTAGAAAGAGTGAAAGTAGAAAATTTGCAAGATAAAGAGGTAAAAAAGGAGTATATTACAAGATTGAAAGAGAAATTTAATGACCTAGAGGAGATGTCTGACATTGAAGAAGGATGGAAAGGATTTAAAAAAGGTGTTGTGGATGTCGCGATAGAAGTGTGTGGAGTTTCCAAAAGGATGAAAGGGAAAACACAACGGAGTGCGTGGATGACCAAAGAGGTACAAGAAGTTGTGCAGAAGAAGAAGAAAGCATGGTTGGATTGGTTAGCTACCAAAGCTAACCGAAGAATGTTAAAAGCGACGGATGAAGATGTAGAGAAAGCACGAAAGGAGTATAAAAGTGTGAAGGATGTAGTTAAAAAGACGGTTGATAGAATGAAGGATAAGAATAAGGATGAATTTGACAGGAGGCTATCGGAAAACTTTCGTTCCAACTTGAAAGTTTTCTGGAAATCCATAAGGACAGCTCGAAATAAAACCACGTCGTCCGAGTTGAGTAGGATTCGAAGCCAGGATGGTAGTATAATAAAAGGTGAGGAATGTGTGTTGAAAAGATGGAAGGAATATTTTGAAAGCTTATTTGAGAAAGAAGATCTAGCGCAAGAAATAACTACTGCAGAAGTGGATGAAATTGAGAACGAAAGTGAGATTGAAATGGATGAGATTGTGAAAGTGTTAAAAAGTATGAAATCTGGTAAAGCTGCAGGGTATGATAGGGTGTCGGTCGAAATGCTGAAGGCTGGCGAAGGCGTTGTGGCTAGTCAGCTGTACCTCCTTTTTAACCTTTGTTGGAGAAGCGGTCGAGTGCCAAGTGATTGGTGCAAGGCTGTAATAGTGCCATTATACAAAGGAAAAGGGTCACAGCTGGACTGCAAAAATTACCGCGGTATAAGCCTCCTCAGTGTCGTCGGCAAACTGTATGCAAAGGTGTTGATTGAAAGAGTGATGAAAGAAACGGATGAGAAAGTATGGGATGCTCAGGCAGGATTTCGTAAGGGGATGGGATGTACGGATCAGGTCTTTTCCTTGCGCTGCATAGCTGAAAAATTCCTGGCCAAAAACCAGAAAGTCTATTGCGCGTTCGTAGATTTGGAAAAGGCCTATGACAGAGTGGTGAGGAATGAATTGTGGTCGGCACTATCCATGCATGGGGTGAGCAGTATCTTGATACGAGCACTGAAATCCTTATATAAGAATTCCAGTGCTTGTGTCAGGATAAACGGGGCGTACACTGAACTTTTTAACATCGAGAAAGGTGTTAGACAGGGATGTGTTGCGTCACCGTGGCTGTTCAATCTGTTCATGGATAGTTGTTTGGAAGATTTGAAAGAGAGTGAATGTGGTCTGAGAATGAATGGTTTACTCGTCAAATGTCTTCTCTATGCTGACGACCAAGTCATCCTTGCGTCGTCGGCTGAAGGGTTGCAGGAGATGGTAAATACTATGAATGAGGCTTTGAAAAAGAAAGGAATGAAAGTGAATGTAAGTAAGACGAAAGCAATGGTTTTTGAGAAAGAGGAAAATATGACAGAGTGTAAAATTATGATAGAAGAAGAGAGGGTGGAACAAGTGAAAGAGTTTGTGTATTTGGGCTCCGTGTTCACATCAGATGGAAAGTGTGAAAGTGACATCGAAAGAAGGGTGAATGCCGGCAACATGGTGAATGGAGCGTTGCACGCTTTTATGAACAGCCAGAAAGTCTCTGATAAGGCTCGTCTGGCTGTGCATAGAGGGGTGTTAGTTCCGACACTTATGTATGGGAGTGAAAGTTGGGTATGGCAGAAAAAACATGAAAGTAGAATAAATGCAGTACAAATGAGAGCGTTAAGAAGTATGATTGACGTAAAATTGAGTGACAGGATAAGGAATAGCGTGATAAGGGAACGTTGTGGTATAAAAGAAGATATAGTGACTGGTGTAGAAAAGGGTATGCTTAGATGGTTTGGTCATGTAGAGAGGATGAATGAAAGAAGATTAACGAAACAGGTGTATATGGCAAGTGTGTATGGGAACGTCGGAAGGGGAAGACCTCGACGAACGTACCTCGATCAAATCGGGGACGTGCTAAAGAAAGGTCAGGTCAAGGGTACCCTAAACCGACGAGCATGCATGAAGAGTTTGATGAATGTGGAGGAGGCGAAAGAAGTATGCCAGGATCGTAGTAAGTGGAAGGAAGTAGTCTCTGCCTACCCCTCCGGGAAAGAGGCGTGATTTATGTATGTATGTATGTATCAACAAGATCTTAAAATTTAATTTAATCCAAAGTTTTTTATCCAAACTTAAACTTTATTTAAGTTTGGATAAAAAACTTAAATAAACCAGCAATCTTATTATAAATAATATTTTTACATATTAATACATGCCGGGTAGGCAAAAAGAAAACAGCTGCAAAAATACAGTTGCTATGGCGCTATGGCCATGTCTGATAAATATGTGTGGGCTGTTTAAGAAAAATCTATATAGTGATAGGTTCTCAGTCTATGGCCTAAAGTGGTAATACACATGAAACCCTCAACTCCCTTAGTCGCCTCTGACAAACTACATCCATGGGAAAGAAATGAAGTGATGCTATTCTAAGCAGTCATCACGTGACAAAAATAAATAAATTATGTAATTTTAAATTCAAATGGATATGTAAGTACCTGTAGGAATGGATCTTTGACAACACTTGGCAAAGGCTAACATCTAGTCCTATTATATTTGCCAACCTCTATTCCATTGCCGAGGGTGACATTTACTGGAGGTCCACCTCTGGTGCCATGTTGAGACTGGATGAAGCTAGTTAATTTAGACCTCACCCTGTCTTACGTTGTTCCAAACCTGAAAAATAGTACATCATTGAGACAAACAAAAACAAGACCTTGCGGTTGGGAAAAGACAACTTTGAGGCTGAAATCACCCGACAGCTAAATTGAATCATAAAACCATTGAATCATACGTTGTTTATTTACGTATTATATTTTGTACTTACTGAAAAGCCAATAAATACACGGCGGCAATCCATTTTCTTATTTTCCTATGTATTTCATCATATTTTCATACTTCACATTTGAAAATAGTACTGCACATTACGCGACATTATGGATGGGGTTTAAAAAACCCATGGATCTTTAAATAAAAGTAGATGGCTATCTAATACACTTGTTTTTTTAATGATAGCTAAATAAAACATAGAAATCAACAAAATATGGGAAACCACAGATCACTTGTACAGTTAATATTCTTAAATCTAAGAAAAGGCGTACAGCCTGAGGTAATTATTGCTATACAGCCGTTTTACATGCATAATCGATCATCGATTATGAAAGTAACACCTAGTATTTTGCAATCAATGTTTGCAATACTCATTGCAAGCTCTTAACGTTTCAAGTTTGGTTTTACATTGGCAACGTTAACGATTAATACGTTCAGAAAAAATACCGCGATAGCATTTTTGACATTTACCATTGCCAAACCATTTCCGAACCGCTAACGTTACGTTGAAATGGTAAAACCTTTGACAAATAGCGCGATTGGCCTCCTGATTGCCCGAAAAAAACGTGTTTGGAAGGTACGTTAAACCGTCGGTCCCGGTTGCTGTCTATTATTACTTAGGCGGTGATCCTTACACAACCATTTCAAAGTACTAATACTTGTAGTAAAAGGTGGTTGAAAAACCAAGGTTCATGGGATCGTCGAACGGCTCGGTGTCCCAAAAGAAAAACAAAAAAAAACTGCGTATCTCTTTCCATTGTGGGAATCTACTCTTATACCGGTAAAGCTTCTTAAGTTATTTATCTTAAACTATTTAAAACATTTAACCCCAGTCTTTAATAATGAAACCTCTCTCCCTCAAGAAGATCGTGTTGGGGTAAAACGAGACGCTTTATGAATAAAGAGGTAAGGGCGTGGCAAAAAACCGGGTATGAAAAGATTGGATATCTTAAATAAATGAACGATAAATCTTATGAAAAATTTAAAGTGCGGTCGCTATTAAACAACCTTTCATTTCCACTTGGAAGTCTTTTAGCTAATCTTTAAGTATACATAGATGGCGCTAAACTAAACTGATAAAAATTCCACTTATACAGTTTTAATGCAAGTAAATAGATAATAGTAGTTTATGCAACTGTCATATAACGGGGGTCATTAGAATGCGAGTGTCTGTTTATCACACGAGGCGTAGCCGAGTGTGATAATAGATTGACACGAGCATTCTAATGCCTAATTATATGCAGTTGCATACACTATTTTATCTACACTCTAAAAAATTTACTCAGTTGAACACTTTTCCAAACGTCCGCACCGGCGATTGCAAGGCCCGATACATGGTCAAATTCAATACGAGAACGTAATATGGCTTGATATTAATTTATGAAGATTCTTTACTAACAGTTGTTTAGATGTCGAGTCTCAACAGCAAATAACTAAACAACTGAACAACAACTGAACAACACTGAACAACAACTGAACAACACTGAACAACATCGGAATAACATCTGAACAACAACTAATCAACATCTAAACAACAACTGAACAACATCTGAACAAAATCTCAACAACAACAGAACAAAAACCTATTAAAACAACTGAACAACATCCGAAAAATTACCGTATAACAACAACTGTCAGGTGCGGCGGAAGATAGCGATTTGAGTATTGGAAAAAAAAACTTCGTTTCATTTCTCAACTTTATCGTATTAACAGTTTTCTCATTAAGTCATTACGCTTCTGTAATTTATAGTAAACCCTAGTTTTTATGGGCAGAATGCATAAAGTAGGTCATTATGCATCTGTTTTCGAATTCATAATTCAAACATAATGAGACGAGTGTAGATAAAATGTATTTATGACTCAAATGTCGAAATTTCAACTTATCACAATGACATTATAATAAACACTCATGAACTGTCAGACAGAAAAGTTGTGTACATAGGTCGAGATTCAGTAAAAACAAGGACGTCTCATACAAAACATTTCGAAACATTATGTTTAGTAGTCAAATTGGTTTTCGTCGTCCTTGAGAAAATAAAATCAGCTCGTGGTCCGATCACCCTTGATTGACATTTTGTCATATACTTCTTTTGTGACACCTTGTACCTTTCAAATACATAATTATCTCCATCAAATGAAACACCATTTATTTAAATAGTAAAATTATGGCGGCTTAGAAAAGCATCACCCTATTTCCTTTCCGTCAGTATCGTTACAAGCGACTAATCGACTCAAGGGTTTCATGTGTATTACGATTTAAGGCGACAGCCTGACTACCTCCTGCTTATAGTGTTACGCGATTTCTCTGAAACGGCCCTCAGACGTGGCAATAGTTTTAAGGGCCGCTCTACCTACCCTACAAGGGAGAAAAGTGTGATATATGTATGTTATGAAATACATTTTCAATATCGGTGAAAACCGGTTTTCCCAGCCCTAATTCACGGCAGATTCGATAATTAATGCAATAAATATCGCCTGCCGGTTTATTAATATTGCGTTTGCAAGTTCAGGGTTCGATTCTCGGCTGCTCAAATTGATCACTTCGAGTTTCATGCGAGGTTAATTACTTGTACTGAAATATGTATAGCTTGTACGAGATACTGATTAGGAACGTTTGATTTGACTTTGCCGTGTGATGCCGGTTTATAATAGGATCATCCCATTACTTTCCCGTGGGTGTCGTAAGAGGAGGTCTTGTCTTGGTCTTGAGGTAAGGGACTTGAGGGTTACATGTGTTGTGCAATTTTAGGCAATGGGCTGTAAATCTGTCACTATGGTGGTACATAATTTTCTGAATGAACATCAAGTGTTAACAGATTTGGCGTAAATGTCCGTTTATACGGCCTTTTACGGTCTGCCTACCCGGCAAGGGATACAGGTGTGATATAAGTATGATATCTGTTTTTTCTAGTGGTTTGATCTCTCTCTTTTCGTGTGGAACACCGAATTGTCCAACGACTCGATGAACCCTGTTGTCAGAGTTTTTCAAACGCCGACTACAAGTAATAGGCCTCTTACATGGTTGTGTAACGATCGCTGTCTAAGTTATCATAGACAGCAACCGGGGCCGACGGCTTAACGTACCCTCCGAAGTACGGAATCATCTTTCTTTTCGGACAATCAGGTGGCGCAGTGGTAGTGCGACTGCCTGTGACGGAAAGGTTCCGGGTTCGATTCTCGGTGGGACACTCATAATGTTGATATTTATCACTTTGTGAATTTGTTCCCGGTCTGGTTAGGACATTGCATTCTGAACTACATGATTGTCTGTCTTTTCGTGTCATGTTTTAATAGGTGGTGTCCTATTGTGTGCTTAGACCGATTATATTACTCAACTGATTTTGTGTTTTTTTTTATTTTTATTGAGTAACTTAATTGATTTTGATACGGTTTTTTTTTAATAGAGTTATTTAATAAGCAGGTTCTCGAGGTACTTTGAAAAGAATAAAAGCTTGTTTCCCACCGATACCCACTACCACTTGTTTTCCTATAGAAAACAAGTAGTAGTAGGTATCACCTCCGGGATTTTTTTGAGTAAGGTTTTTGCCCTTTACTACAAGAATCAAACCAGAAATTCGAGGAATCCGACCTCTTTTTATACCACAGAAAAATATCGTGTCCAAAATCGGGTGAAATGACAATGAATTACACTTGCGTGCTTAACGGCTTAATGAATAAATCGTTAACACATCAAATCATTAATAATACAAAAATAGTTCTTCTTATCTTCCACATCATTAATTACCACATTTACCACACACTACATTAAGCTTCCGGTGAAAAACCGAACCGGAAACGGTTACGGCGGCTGCTTCCGGTCGCGACGGAAGCTCGCGTGTTCACGATAATGACGACATCCGGTTGCGAAGCAAATCATTCACGGACTTGTGTTTCTGCCGTTTTTGTAGATTGTATGTATGTATGTATTAACTTTATTGTACCACCAGACACATTTATAAGAACAGTTACAGAAATAAATTTAAAAACAAGAGGCACAAAGGCGGACTTATCCCATTAAGGGATCTCTTCCAGTCAACCTTTGAGAGACTCAGAGGATATGTTATTTGCAGGTAAATTACGCGGTACTTCAGCATGGTTAAAATAAGCTTGTTTAATGGTTGTTATATTAACGATCAATTAAGTAAATCGGTTTCTAACGAAAAAAAAAACTACATAATAGAGCGATGAAAATGAATTTTCATGAATAGAAAGACCGCTATTAGATAATAAATCTTTTTACACAGGAAGTTGCCTTTTGCCCGTGGGAAAATAAGCAGTAATGGATAAATCTACTCATAATAAAATATTAAGTTTCATGAATGCGGTGTGATGCCGGCTTAGAATAGCATTACCCCATTTCTTTCCCGTGGTTGTCGTAAAGGCGACAAAGGGACTCGAGGGTGTGTATTGCAATCTAAGGCCATGGGCTGACAACCTGTCACTATGGTGATACACAGTTTTCCGAATGACCCTCAAATGTTTGTCAGACGTGGCGTAAAAATCCGTTTTTTACGGCCGTTTATGCTCTGCCTACCCCGCGAGAGTTATGTGGATACCTCGAGGTACTACTCATAGCCCCTTTTATTCTTTTTGCCTCCACCGGTAATTGAAATGACATGACCATATTTCCTGACATTTTCTCAGTAATTTGACATGGCTTTTTAGGGTTCCGTACATCAAACGAAAAAAATTAACGGAACTTAAATAGGGTGAATCATTTATGATCACTTTGTTGTCTGTCTGGCTGTCTAACAGTCTGTCAAAACCAGATTATTATTTTTTATGATCCACATTGTATCCCTTTTGGTCTTGGTGGAACATAAATAGCCGTAAAAAATCAACATGTACGTCACATCTGACAAACATTTTAGGATCATTCAGAAATTTGTTTATGGGTATTTGAGAGATTTTCAGCCCATTGTCTGAAGTTGCAATACACATGTTAATCTAACGACACAGACGATAAAGAAACGGGGTGATGCTATTCTTAACTAATTAACTAATTCGACGGCCGATGTGGCGCAGTGGTAGTGCGACTGCCTGCGACGCAAAGGATCCGGGTTCGATTCTCGGCGGGACACTCATAAAGTTGATATTTATTACTTTGTGAATTTGTTCTCAGTCTGGTTAGGACATTGCAGGCTGAACCACCTGATTCCGAAAAGAAATGGTTCCGTGCTTCGGAGGGCACGTTAAGCCGTCGGTCCCGGTTGCTTTCTATGATTACTTAGACGGCGGTCGTCACACAACCATGTCAGAGGCCTACTACTAGTAGTCGGCGGTAAAAAAACTCTGACTCCGGGGTTCATCGGGTCGGTTGACGATTCGGTGTCCCACACGAAAAGAGAGCTATTCTTGACAAACATTACTCGGATATTTTATTCATATTCCATAATCTTTCCTCTCAGAGGGTTTCTTCCTCATCTCACGGGTGTCGTAAGATATGACCAAGGGACACAAGGGTTTCATGTGTATTGTAATTAAAAGCAACGGCCTATGGCGATATACAATTTTCGCAATGACCCTCAAATGTTTGTTAGTCGTGGCGTAAATGTCGGTTTTACGGCCGTTTAAGCTCTTCTACTCCACAAGGGATAAAGGCGTGATATTTGTCTAGCAGAGGACTGCAATAGCTGATGTTTATTTATGTAGGAAATGTAAAAAAACGCCTGTTTATGCTGCTAAAACGCGTGTTTTGTTCCTTAGTTCAAATAATATAAAATATGGAAAGGGCATATGACAGAACCACTGATGGGCGAGTCCGCCTCGCACTTGTCCAGTTGTTATCATCTTGGGCACTCTTTGGTAAACAATGGCCCAAAAATTTTCAATTTCCCACAAAATGACCCTCTGTTCTTCCTCGGCCCATCCTCGCTCGGGGGCAAATATTGCAAATCGATACCTTATCAGACCACGACGGTCTTTTTATTAAATAACCTACAACTCCTGACTACCCTATTCTTTTCTTTACTACGAGGTTTGTGACGTTTTAAAGATAGAAATGCGTGTTTGATTCTGAGGTTCTGATTTCAAATGTTTAATTAGAATTCAAAAGGACACACGTTTACCAAATAAACATGCAAGAATCTCGGTTATTCGGGATATACGGGAGGGATAATAAAATAATAATTAATTTTAGAAAAGATGCAAAATTTTCAACAGCGGGCAGGATTTGAACCTCGCCGTTGCCATAAACTTGCGCCATTACTATTACTAGTGGCGACGGTTCTTTCATCTGGGCTACCGCGGGTCATCCATTGCCCGCGAATTATGCTAGACTACTTTGATACTCTTGCATTACCGGGTTAGTTTTACAACTAATACCCGAAAAATCACTAAGCCGCAAAAGGTGAAGCAAATATATACAAATTTTCCTCAAAACAAAAAAAAAACTAGAAATAAAAATTAATTAATGCGGCAAAATGTTATCAGCAAATTTTATACACCTCACTATGTACTTACAATTTCTATTCTTATCCATGTGAACTTATTACAACCAAATTATAATTAATCACTACGAACAATGAATAATTTTACCTACCTACTTTCTATGCTTTTTTTTACTTTAGTGTATACCTTATTTAGTATTGAGTATACATTTAATGAATAAACAAAAATTACAATTATGTTGTGTAGCAAATTTTTTTTAACTCTTTTATCCGGCCAACTATTTTAACTTTCTATAATCCGTCACTACAAGATAACACCAAAACAAGTATGTCAAATTCGTTTTATTCCCTAACCACACAATTTTAAAATTACAACACACGATAAAAAGAATGCATGCGGTTCTGACATAAAACTTGGCTTGTGATGTCGTGACGCCAACTTACAAGAAAGTTATAAAAATGTTTTAGGCGGTTCTCACACACACCGCATGATTTCCCGATCTTTTTTCTTATCCATACCGTGTGGTGCTGGCTTAGAAAAGCGTAACCCCATTTGTTTCCCGCGGGTGTCGTAAGAGGCGACTAAGGGACTAGAGGGTTTTATGTGTATTTTAATAAGAGTCGACAGGCTGACAACCTGATTTTTCTGAAATGGCCCTCAAATATTAGCCAGACGTGGCAATAGCGACCGAATTTTAAGGTCGCTTAGCGCTCTGCCTACCCCGCAATGGATAAAGGCGTGATATTTGTATGTATGTATGTATGTATATGTTGCCGCATACAGTTTTCTGACGAAAGGTGTTTAAGTAATCTCATACAAATCCGGATATCATGACACACGTCACTGCATTAAATTGTTGCTGTCATAGTTGTAATTTGTATGGTGGATGTCACGAACCGCAATACCGTCCGATGCATGTGTAATCCACCAAAATGTTCAATCCAGTGACGTGACGTTGCAAACTTTATTGCACATTTTGGACACACGATGGCAGTAAAACGCGCGGTTCGGAGAGAAATGTTATTGCAGTTGTGCAATGTTTAATATTGGTTTGATTGCACCAGTCCAATATATTTAACATCAGGTCAATGACCTTCTGCACTGAGTTTTAAGATAAGTATTTTTATCACAATATTCTGTTTACCTTCTTGTTGCAACTATACCTATGTTACGTACTTGCTATGCGGAAGTCCCTAATCTCACGGGCGCTGTCGTTTTCACATATTTTTGGGCGTGATTATTCCTTCTACGGGCAAACCGCTGATAGGTCATGAATCGATGCATTGATCTTTCTGGACGTGATTATTCCATCTACGTGCGAACCGATGATACATCATAAATCGATGCAGTGACTCTGCAAAGTATCGGCATGGAGGCAGGCGGTAGGACGTGCCTATGACGGGATGATTCTGATAATTCCATCTACGTGCACAATAGCAAAGACGACGGTTGGCTATGGCACGAAGTGCTGACTCTGCGGAGTCTACAGTTTTACCCCTCCATGACTCCAGTCCAAGATTGGTATAAAAACAAGCAACACCACCATACCAGCATTTCAATCTTCCAACTTCAAGGATGAAGTCACCTTAGGTTTAGTCAAGTTTTAATCTTAGACTCAGTTTTATATTGTAACATATGGCCTAGACCTAGAGTCAAGACAAGAGCAAACCCATCATTAATAAAAATATATATATATATATATAGATTTCCATCATCGAAACTATGTTACATTTATTAAAGTATAATTATCATAACTATGGTCCTGGTTTTTCCTTAAACTCACTTCCGCTGTGTTCATCATTCCTACGTGAACAACGAATGAATGAACAACAAACTCTTAGATGTGACTAAAGTAATTCGAGAGATTTTCTTTGTGACAATGTGTGTATGGAATTTCTTTGTTAACATCAAAATGTAACTTGACATAATCATAATACTATTACGTGTCGTGATGTCGTACGTCGCCGGCTTAGAGCAGCCTTATACTACCCGTGGGTGTCGTAAAAAGTGACTGAGGGATAAATTCTTTCCGTGAATAAGCAGCAGTATTCCCTGTGAAAGCAATATCTTGCACTGCGCTTGAGTATGGCAATACCCCTTAAAGAGGAGACGCCTTTGCCTAGCAGTGGTCTGTTGTGGTTGGTAATGTTTAACATTATTCAACAATAACATACATCTTGGATGGATACCACAGGATGGTCGTCGTCGTCGTGGACGGCCTAGGAGAAGATGGCGGGATGATATTGAAGCCTTTCTCCGAGACTGGCATTTGGAGGCCCAAGACCGAGACTTGTGGCGTGAAAGAGGGGAGGCCTTAGCCCTGCAGTGGGACACAGACAAGGCTGATTAAAAAAAAACATACATCTTCAACCTGATCTCAGGTTTTTTTCCAAAAACGAACGCAATCCATTATTCTGTAAAAATAAACGCAGCGGTTGCCACACCATTTGTCCCCAATAAATATTTCATAAAACTTAACTTTGTTGTTCTCGGTTGTAAAATTGCTGAGTTGCAATCTCTACTGTTACAATAATGCTTTGGACATTTTTAAAAGAGATTTTCATGTTTTGAAACAAAAAAAAGCAGCCGAACTTTAACCGCGTTATTACTACTAGTTGGCACATATTATTAATTTGTCTTTTGAGCAGGGTAAATTTCCAGACCGACTGAAAATATCTATTGCTAAGCCTTTGCATAAACAGGATGATAAATCATTAATGAATAACTATCGTCCCATTACTTTGATACCAGTATCTCAAAGATCATGGAGAAAGCATTGCTCAAGAGATTGCATAATTGTCTAAAAAGCAAAAGTATTTTAGATAAAGCTCAGTATGGTTTTCAGAAAGGCAAGTCAACTACATTAGTTTGTAGTTGACTTATAAACAATAAACCTGTTGCTGCAGTATTTTTAGACCTGAGCAAGGCATTTGACTTTGTGCACCATAAAATACTTTTGCTCAAGTTGGAGAGAATGGGTATAAGGGGACGAGCATATAGCTGGATAGAAAGCTACCTTTCGAATCGCCAACAGTGCACAGAAATTCAAAAAATAGTAAGTGGTTCGCTTCAGTCATAATCATAAAGAATATTGTAACACTGTCTAAATGCGCGTTTATACTTTTTATGGAATCCTGTTTATCCAAACGCTGAATACTTACTTAACAAATTTTTTATACGTTTTGCCTTTCCCATGCGGGGTAGGCAGAGCATTAACAACCGCAAAAAACGGTTGCTATCGCCACATCTGACGAATATTTCAGGGCCGTTTCAGAAAAATCGAGTATCACTATAGTGACAGGCTGCAGCCTGCGTCGCCTACAATGTTTATACATATAAAATCCTCAAATCCCTTTGTCCCTTTTTACGATATCTGCGGGGACGACAATACTATCATCATCATCAGCTGGTGCTGCATCTTGCTACGTTCAAAGTTTTTTTTTTATCCAGTCTTAAAATAATGTTGCATTCACAGGGAACGCTCCTGTCCATTTCCTAGATGATTATCCTTAGTTTTCCTTTTTACACAACCAAGGGTAGAATTAGAATCGAATCACCCCAATTCTACCCGCAGGTGGTGCCGTAAAAAGTGACCTTAGTTATTTAGAACTTGAACGGCTAGCTCGTAGTAAAAAGCTACAGCTTCTACGCCGCCGTAGTAAAAAGCTACGACAAATGTAAAAAATATACTAAAATTTATGAAACCATCTGAAATAACTTCACGATTCTTGAGGATATGAACACAAATATGTGAGCAAACCAAACCACTTACCTAGGTAATTGATTGCAATAACTAATTGGTTCAGTGCCTTTAAAAGTACGTTAAACTGTCAGTTAACGTTGTGAACTTCAACAAATGGGTTGGCTGGAAGAGATCTCTTCTTAAGAGATAAGCTCGCCTTTGCTACTTATTTTATTGTAAAACTTTTATTTATTTTGTGCAATAAAGGATATAATCAAACTTCCAAATTGTGTTGAGATACCTATCTAAAAACACAGCTATCGAAAGGTCTTTGTCCTTTCAATGTTACAACATTGAAATGCCATAACCCTCGAATTACCCAATTCAGTATCAATGGACTGATTCGATTTCAATCCGAACGTTCGAGTCGTGAAATCCGAGATTGATCGGTATTCAATCTGATTGATGGAGACCTTAAAGGATTCAAATGTGATTTATTCGTGTTGTGTGGCATAGCAGTAGTTAGGTAGTAGATATTTGTATTACTCTGTGGCATTACAAAACGGGTGGCACCTTTGACGTGTATGAGCATACAGCCCTCCGAACACTCATAGTATGCATTCTAAGCATGAACCTGAAGAACTTCACATTAAAATATAATAATTCAGGAAACGCCTCTTTTTAATATTTTTCAAGATTTCAAAAGTTTATTGCATAAATCAGTATACATAGATGTAAGTAATACAATGTCACACAATGTGCGAACACTACATACCCGTAAAAAGACACCCTGTTAGGGCACAGAATTTCCTGTTGAAATTGCAGTCAGTTGATTGTGATTTTGTATGGTAGGTCGATATTTTATGTCGTTTTCTGATTTGAGTTACTAAAGACTCAAAATATTTCATCCCATTTTCCTTGGGGAAAGTTGTTCTTTATCACCAGCCCGTCTTGAGATTTCGCTATCGGACACTAGTTTTCACCCTATATGGGGTGTAAGGGACAACCCCTTCAAATACTGATAGGGTGCATGCAGATCATGAAACTAAACAACTTTCCTCAAGAAACATAGTTCTTAATATATAAAAATACCTCCCATACAAATCGTTCCTACCGACTGCGCCAATATGTATGGGAGGTACATTTTTTTCATATAATCACTTATGTTTTTTGGGGAAAGCTGTTAAGTTTCATTAGCTGGTTTACCTTTTAAAATATTTGCAGTTATAATATAAATATCATGTATTGCACTTGATAACCCATTTTGTCCAATAATATCACATCTTGAAAAAGAAATGATATGGTGAGAATGAGAGAAATATAATTTTACTGCGACATTTAATGCAAGCTTCGCGAAAACACATTGAGCGCGGCCTCCACTCACACCGAAAACTTATTTGATTATTTCTCGATATATGAAAATACATATACTTGCGGGGTAGGCAGAGCGCAAACGGCCGCAAAAAACGAACATTTACGCCACGTCTGACAAATATTTGAGGGTCAATCGGATAATTGTGTATCGCCATAGTGACAGATTGTCAGCCCATCGCCTAAAATTGCAAAAGACTACCTCGAGTCCCTTTATTGCCTTTTACGACACCTACGGGAAATAAATGGGGTGATGCTATTCTAAGCCGACATCACACGGCGGTTCTATGCCGGTACACACGGCCGAAAATATATATATGAACATACAGATTTAAAAAGATAAAAAACAAACTGACCCATATGGAGGATCTCATTTAAACACGGTTTTTTATATAAATTTGAACTGACTGTATAGACAAGTTCACGTAAATACAATTAAATTTTTGATTGTTTGTTACACATTTTTAATAAATACATTACATTACACATTTTTAATAAATTTTAGAACACTGCAATGTTTGGGTATAAATTTTTTGACAGGCACGATTTGAACCTGCGACTTTTGGTTTCAGTATTGAGTCCAATAAAATAAATATACCTCGGTGTAAACGCAGGCCACATTAAAATGTAAAATCCAGGGGAAGCTCCGAAAAGATTTAATTTCCTAAAGGCCGATTCCATCGCTTTTGCAGGTCAGATCAAATAATACGATTAGATGGATCCATGCGAACAAACATATTTATGCTAGAAAAATTAAAACCTCTCGAAAGTATTTGGGCGTAGGCAGGCAAATACAAATTTATTCATCTTTTTCAACAGCCACAAATGTCCACTACTGGACATGAGCCTGCCATTACGTATACAAAAGCATAATTTTTGAAATATCTTTACTTCATTGAATCTACGTCGAATTTTACGAGAATATTTAAATAAGTGTGCCTATAACACCACTTCAAACGTGACACCCTGTATCAAATGACATAGAGTGTTAACTAATAGATTATTTCTGGATACCTAATATTTTCGTGCCTAGCTTTTTTTGTGCCTTCCTAACACCGTATGACAGATACAGTTTTTAACATTATGTCTGTGCAGAAAGGATTTGGCGTGAGCAAATAGAGAAACAAACATGTTGTTAAGCGCCGCCGCCAATACTTACTATGTGGTCAAGTGTTGCTAAGACATTTCTCAAACTCAGGCATCATGGCGCCCTCAAATGCCTTGCTTTTTCTCTTTCTCTCACTAATGAATCGAGTGATTACATTGTAATTTTATGTTCATTCTGGCGGGACGTAATTATCTCCCGCATGCAAATTGACAGATGAGCGAAAATAGTTACACAGTTAGAGAGGATGCCACAAGATGGTTTGCCGTCGTCTCAGGCGGCAGTCTCCAAAATTGGCAGTCGGAGGCCCAAGCTCTAGATGGGTGACATTTACCCTGCAATGGGGCATTTTACAGGCTACATTTAAAAGGTTCCTTCTAATATTATTCTTCGCTCTGAAATTTACAAACGCTTCTGGTATACGAGGAACATTCAGCTTAACGTTAAGTATTTTGTAGACTATACTTTGATGGTAGTAATAGTTTTCTACATCTGCCTATGAGATTTTGTACTAAACGGCGGTGGTCGTGGGTTCAATTTTCACAGAATTTTTGATTTCGTTTTCTTTTATACTAAAAATATATTAATACAAATACCTATAGTGTGTTTACTAGTGACCGATAGCGAATGCTAGCTGGTGATAAAAACAGCTTTCCCGAAGAAAACAAAGGTTCAAATGTGTTAAAAATATTTTGATCTCCAAAAGTATTTCCAATCAGCTGATCGTCAATTTTGTATGGTGGTGGTTCAAATATTTTTTCGTATTTTGACCTACGTTCTTTAGGCACAGTGCTTCCTTATCACCAGCCCTTCTTGAGTCTTTGCTAGTTATATTGCACCTAATATTCTAACGTATTGAATGGATACATAGAAGCTCTTATCACAGTTTAAAAACCTTATGCCGTGTGATGCTGGCTTAGAATAGCATCACCCCATTTCTTTCCCGTGGGTGTCGTAAAAGGCGACGAAGGGAGTCGAGGGTGTGTATTGCAATTTTAGGCGATGGGCTGACAACCTGTCACTATGGCGATACACAATTTTCCGAATGACCCTTAAATGTTTGTCAGACGTGGCGTAAATGTTCGTTTTTGGCGGCCGTTTACGTTCTGCCTACCCCGCAAGGGATAAAGGCGTGATATGTGTATGTATGTAAAAACCTTATCTAAAAATCAGGTTCTTTCACGGGAGCCAGATACACTGATGACAACGTTTTTCTGAACTTTTCAATGGCATCCGAGAAACACCAGTAGGATTATATGCCTTGAAATGTCCAATCCAAACTGCATATTAAAATTACATCAAGCGGCTCGGATCATGAGATTCATGAATTTCATGAACTAACTTTATTTCCGCCATGTTTATTAGCCGTTTTGCATTCAGGAAGAACTTTGAGAGTTTAATGGAATTGTGAATGGGATTTAATGTTTGAACAATCTTTTGAAATTCATGGCCTCATTATTTCAATGCGACTGGAATCATGATGATTAGTTTTGCATTGAAAATTACTTTACTTTTTTCTGGTGATTATTTAATTAAATTTAATAATTTCGTTCTAAGTGGATTAAATAATGTTATATTAATAAACGGAATAAGAATGCCGTGCTCCCCAGCAGGACGATGTTTGATATTTGTAGGTTAACAGTGGTACAAAAAATGTAAAGAAATTGTTCTTAATTTGTACTACCTTCAAAAATTTGTACAACTTTGGTTCCGATCCGTTTTTTTTTTGACATAGCAAGTTCTGATTTTGAGCTACACATATTTTAAGGGGTGAACCAGTCCATCACAATGAAAAACTTCCCCCAAGCAAAATAGGTCGAAATATAAAAATAAAAATGGGTCTTATACCTAAATTAAGCCGGCTGGAACATTTAATGGACCTTAGGAAAAGTAGTTCAATTTCATGAACTAGTTCACCCCTCTAAATATTATTTACATTTTTATATTTTAACATCATGCATACTGGTCTTTTTTATTGATTCAGTTATTTTTAAAAATAAAATATCGTTAAAGATTACTTACAATAATAATAGACTTAAAAACTGAATCTAGCAAAAAGTCTTGTAAATTTTCTGTCAAAAGATGGCCTCAAAATCCTAAAGGAAACCGGTTTGCACCGGATAAAACCATTTATTTAATATATGCCGACGACGTACATGCCACGCATGGTGTCGCTCAAACGTGAAGTAGGTCGTTGTACCATGGGTCGTTGGTTCGACTCCCATGTCATAATTACTTTCTACAATGGGGTTAGCGTTTATATGAGCCGTGGAGATGACTGATGGTTGAGCTGTGTTCGGGATATTACATGAAAATCTTCAATAAATGTAAGAACAAGCTCAGCTTCAGATAGACACTTGAACCGCCATTTTTAATTTTCTGAAAACTGTACAAGATTCAATGTGTTTAAGCTAATATGAACTTATATAACTTTTTAAGCACTCGCGATCACTTTCACTCATTTTAAGTATTAGACCGGGTCTATCGCGATAGTATTTAGGTAAATATTAGTAATTTACCTGTGTCCCGACGTTTCAACACAGTTTCATGTATTGTGGTCGCGGGTTGACTGACGTCCCAGCGAGTTGTCATCTAGGCGGCGGGTGACGAGATGTTCTGCTACCCACATTTGTCTTTATAATTTTAATATTATTGATTGTTTGTAAACATTGCACTAGGCTGCCGGCACACAACACTCACAGTGTCCGACGATTGTTCCGATGATAAATCGCGCGGTTTCAACTTATCAATGACTGGACTCCATGCGGATGACAATTTAAACCCGTCCTCCCGGTTGAAATTATTAGGGTTCTTCTTAATTTCAATAGCCTCGCGAACGATCCTTGGGTAATAGTGGCGTTCCACAGAAAGGATTTTCGGGGCATGAAGTTCAATCCAATGATTCGGACCGGATGCTAGAAGGTGTTCTGCTATTGCCGATTTATGCATCTGTCGGTTTTTTACAGCTGCGATATGTTCTTTGACCCGTTCGCTGACACTTCGCTTCGTTTGGCCAATATAAGATTTACCGCAGCTGCATTGTACTTTATACACTCCTGCATTCTGAAATGGAATGACATCCTTCGGCGTGCGTAAACAGTGAGATACTTTCGACAATGGACTGAAAACAGTCTTTATTGAATTTTTACTCAACACTGTCCCAATCTTATCTGTTACTCCTTTCACATAGGGTAAATACGCTGGCTGTCTGTTCACCTCCGGATGTTTTTCTTTCCTGGTTTTCATGCGACGCTGAGCTCCTGAGTAGTCATTTTGAACCAGCACTTTTTGCACATGGTTTAACTCGTCGTTCCGATGTTCTGAGTCACACAAGTCGTATGCCCTCTTTGTCAGCGTCGACACTACAGACTGCAGGTGGCGCGGATGGTGATGGGAGGTCGCGTGTAAGTATCGATCTGTGTGTGTTGGTTTTCTGTATACAGAATGTGCAAGGGACCCATCAGGTCTCACCATTACCTTGACATCCAAGAAGGCCAAAGTTCTATCATCTTCTATCTCACATGTGAATTTGACCTTTGGATGGATAGAGTTTAGGTATTCTACATACTGCTTCACTGTGTCAGTGTTTCCTTTGATGACACTGAAAACGTCGTCAACATATCTCTTCCAGAGCTTAATAGTTGAAGGACCGGCACCCAATGCCAACTCTTCAAAGTATTCCATCCAGATGTTGGCAATAACCGGTGCCACGGGGCTACCCATTGCCACTCCATCGACCTGTAGGTAATACTGCTCACGGTAAAGGAAATAGTTGCCCTCCAGACATTGCTCCAGTAAAGTGATGTATCTTTTAGGAATATTTTTCTCTCTTATCCTGCCTTCGATAACCTTCAGACATTCTCTTATAGGAACATTGGTGAAGAGTGACTCAACGTCAAAGCTCACTAGGATCTCATCTGGTTCCAGTCTTAGGTTGCCTATAATGTCAATGAAATGACGAGAATCCTTCACATAAGATGACGTCTGACCCACCAAAGTTTGTTGTACACTTGCGACATGTTTCGCGAGATCGTAGGTAGGTGAGCCGATTTGACTCACAATCGGACGCAAGGGAACGTTGGGCTTATGTACTTTGGGTAGGCCGTACAGTTTTGGTGGTTGTACCGTCCTTGGTCTGTGCAAGTTTTGATAGTCATCCTCTGTGAATAAGTCTTCGTGATCTTTAATAAGAGTACGGATGCGATTGTATACTCTCGCTGTTGGGTTGTAGTTAACGGGCTTGTACACATTCACGTCTCCTAACAGTACCTGGATCTTCTGGTCGTAGTCCGTGTTGTCCATCACTACAGTGGCGTTACCTTTATCGGCTTTTAGCACTAACACTTCCTTGTTCTCACGTAGTGTTTTCAATGCTTGACGCTCTGCTGCAGTGACATTACTTGTGGGTAGCCTAGCTTTTCTCAAAATAACCGCTTTGTCCTGACGCATAGTTTCCGCGTCACTGCTAGGTATTTTGTTTCGTATGAGTGCTTCCTCTACCCCACAATGTTTTCAACCGGTACATGTTTTGGTGTCAAGGCAAAGTTCATTCCTTTCGACAAAATATTTATCGTGGCATCATCAAGAAAAGTTTTTGACAGATTAATAACAGTGCTAGATAGATTTGACTTACTGTTACGGGATGTGTCACTGTCATACTTCCGTCTCGAGATCAATCTTTGGAACTTGCGATCCTGTGTAGCACAACTTAGCTCATGTTTCCTTGCAGCTTGTTGATAGGTAATTCGGTCACAAACCTCAAAATCAAGTTGTGTTAGCCACTCACTACATTCCAGATGTAACGCATAAAGCTCACTCTGTATACAAAATAGTTCCCGCCTATGGTTTTGTATTAATTTACGCAGCAATTTGACACTCGCGTTACGGAGGATTCCTTCGGAATAAATAATATCCGGACGTGGTTTTATGCGAACGCACGTAGGTATCACTTTTGATTCGCGACATTTCACTAAAAACGATATGGATGTTTCTAGAAAAACACGTCTCTTCCGAAGCTTCTCCAGATGTTTAATTTTATTTGCATTTTCCTGCCCGTATCGGTTAGCAATATAACTTTTTAAGCACTCGCGATCACTTTCACTCATTTTAAGTATTAGACCGGGTCTATCGCGATAGTATTTAGGTAAATATTAGTAATTTACCTGTGTCCCGACGTTTCAACACAGTTTCATGTATTGTGGTCGCGGGTTGACTGACGTCCCAGCGAGTTGTCATCTAGGCGGCGGGTGACGAGATGTTCTGCTACCCACATTTGTCTTTATAATTTTAATATTATTGATTGTTTGTAAACATTGCACTAGGCTGCCGGCACACAACACTCACAGTGTCCGACGATTGTTCCGATGATAAATCGCGCGGTTTCAACTTATCAATGACTGGACTCCATGCGGATGACAATTTAAACCCGTCCTCGCGGTTGAAATTATTAGGGTTCTTCTTAATTTCAATAGCCTCGCGAACGATCCTTGGGTAATAGTGGCGTTCCACAGAAAGGATTTTCGGGGCATGAAGTTCAATCCAATGATTCGGACCGGATGATAGAAGGTGTTCTGCTATTGCCGATTTATGCACCTGTCGGTTTTTTACAGCTGCGATATGTTCTTTGACCCGTTCGCTGACACTTCGCTTCGTTTGGCCAATATAAGATTTACCGCAGCTGCATTGTACTTTATACACTCCTGCTTTCTGTGAGTGTTGTGTGCCGGCAGCCTAGTGCAATGTTTACAAACAATCAATAATATTAAAATTATAAAGACAAATGTGGGTAGCAGAACATCTCGTCACCCGCCGCCTAGATGACATCTCGCTGGGACGTCAGTCAACCCGCGACCACAATACATGAAACTGTGTTGAAACGTCGGGACACAGGTAAATTACTAATATTTACCTAAATACTATCGCGATAGACCCTTTCTAATACTTAAAATGAGTAATATGAACTTGTTTGTACTTACTAAACGGGAACAGAAGCGTGAGGGTGGGTGGAAACACTCCAGCGTAAATTTCCGTCTCGAAAGTTTCTTAAAAATAAAATAATTAAATCGTCAATATTCATTAATGTCTTATTAATACATGCCGTGTGATCCAGGCTTAGAATAGCATCAACCCACTTCTTTCCTGTGAGTGTCGTAAGAGGACTAAGGGATTCTAGGGTTTCATGTGTGTTACAATTACAGGCGACAAGCTGATAACCTGTCACTATTGTGATACACTATTTTTCTGAAACGGCCCTAAAATATTTGACAGACGTGATGATAGCGACCATATTTTATGGCTATTAACATTAACGCTCTGCTTACCCCACAAGGGATAAACGCGTAATATTTGTATGCATGTTATTCATAAAATATGGGTTATCCGAGCTTTTATCCATTGTGGGATATGGGAATATCTTCAAACTTATTAAAGCAGACATTTTTGCATTTAAATTTATTTGACAAAGCCCAACAATATGAAAATCAAAACATTTTCCTAATCAAATGTCAACCGGTTTGAATTGTGAAAGCACCGCCAAGTCCTTGAAATAAAAATTTTAATGAACCTTTGCGTCCCGAGTCGTTTGTTTTGATTAGGGTAAAACGCTTTCGCACCCCTTCCAATAGGACTCGCTTTGACATACATTGCTGTTGGTCTTCGGCACATTTATTTACACACACAAAACAGCCAGCATTGTATCCGAAATCAGGCCAAGGGTTGTGTAATAATTCCTAAAACGCTTTAGCACTTCGTCTAACTTTGGGACCGCCCCACTTTTTGTTTATTGTGTCATTTCAAGAAACTTCCAGCCAGTTTGGATATTTCTGAAGTTTTAATGTGTTTATGTCACAGACATAACAAAGTAAGACTCTGCTGTGCAAAAGTTTGACGAAACTGTATATTTTAATGGGTATTACTTTGTTAACAGCCAAATAATATAAACAAAAATGAGATAAGTATGAAAAAGCCGCTGCTAATGCTTTCACAATCTTTACAAAAAAGACAAATAAATAAATTGTTCATTGAATCATAATAGGATAACAATTCTCTTAACTTACCTTAAACTAGCGCTGTCACTTTCCGTCAAATCGGTTTAGAAAAGGATAAGAGATATTATCTAAGTCCTGTCATGTTGAAAATGTTAATGGATTCTTCACCATTTCTAGTCAAATTTAGTCGCCCTTGTTATAATCATCGCATTATTTTGACAGATAACGCGAATTTTGCGTCAAATTATAAGACATGCCAAACTTTAATATCATTTCTAAACCTATAAGACTGAAAGTGACAGCGCAAATTTAAGTTAAGTTAAGAGAATTGTTGTCCCGAATTCTATGTCTATGGTTAAAATAAGTAACGTTCGGGACAGATTGTTATGATATTTCTCTTACTGTTTTTAATGGCCAGTTTTTAGACCATTTCCTAAAATTTAATGGACTTTACTACAATGGTTAAGGACCATCTTTGGGTTTGAATAGCATCACCTCATTTATTTCCCGTGGGTGTCGTAAGATGCCACTAAGGACTCAAGGTTACATGACATGTGTATTGCAATTTTAGGCGATGGGCTGATAACCTGTAATTATGGTATATTCATTAATTATTTTATTTAATCATTTAACAGTACATAATAGTAAGCAAATTACAAATAATCAAATAAAATATTTTAAAAAAAATTGCGATATCAAATTCACTAAGCAATAAAAAATCAAGCTAAACGAAAAAAAATACAAATTCAAAATATAAATACATTTTCAATATAATAACTCAATTCATGTACAATACGAAAGTCAATTAACGAAAATCATGACAAGTAAGTATGTAAACAAAAATGGTGATACACAATTTTCCGAATGCTCCTCAAATGTTTGTCAGACGTGGCGTGAATGATCGTTTTTACGTCCATTTAATCTCTACCTACTCCACAAGGGATTATAGGCGTTATGTAAATATGTGTGTAAAGGCTAAGGAGATCCTGGAACTTAAAAAATACATGAATCTATCTTATCGAACCCACGATACACCGACGCCCCTTCAAACACAAGCATGGCATATTAGAGGTCGTTTGAGGCACACTATGCTAGGAACGTTTGCCGGCTTTTATTCAACTGACAAATAAACTTAAGTTAAAAGAGGTAGCGGATAATAATAAAGTTACATACTTGATGTATTTGGTTTCTCTTTTTTCGTGTGGAGCACCGAGTCTACGATCGCCCCGAAGAACCCTGGGCTTGAAGTCTGCTGAAAAAAACTGTTTCATTTTGTATCGATAGCGTGTCAGTGGCATGGTTTTGGTCGTTTCTTTTCTGCTAACAGTTTAAAGTATAGAATATTACGGTGACAATAGAATGACAGTTGGGTGTTGCTGGTATAACTATGGTAAAAAATAAGAGAATCCGGGAACTGGTGTCAGAAATTTTCAACCGCCTACTGATATTAGGCCACTAACATGGTTGTGTTACGATCGCCGTCTTAGTAATCATAGACAGCAACCAGTACTAACGGCATAACGTGCTTTTCAAATAATGGAACCATCCTTTTTTACCGTGTTATATGCCGTGTGATGCCGGCCTAGAATAGCATCACCCCATTTCTTACCCATGGGTGTCGTAAGAGCCGACTAAGGGACTTGAGGGATGTTTATTACAATTTTAGGCGATGGGCTGACAACCTGTCACTATAGTGATACACAGTTATCTGATTGACCCTCAAGCTTTTGTCAGACGTGGTGTTAATATCCGTTTTACGGCCGTTAACGCTCTGCCTACCCCGTAAGGGATATAAGGGATTTATGTATGTATGTATCCTTTTTTACGGACAATCAGGTGGTTCAGACTGCAATGTCCAAATCTGACTTCAAATAAATTCACAAAGTGATAGTATCAACTTTGTTAGTGCCGTACCGAGACTTTTTCACTGCACCACATGGGTCGTTTTTTTTGATGAAACACATTGATAATATGAAGTTTTTGCTAGTGACCCAATAAATCAAGAAAATGATTTAAAGTAATCGGAAGTTCTTAAATCACTAGAGTCGGGCTAGCCTTTATTCATTTACAGCACCTTAATTCTACAGATTTATTAATTCTATCTGCCGTGTGATGCCGGCTTAGAATAGCATCACCCCATTTCTTTCCCTCGGGAGTCGTAAGAGGCGACTAAGGCACTCGAGGGTGAGTATTGCAATTTCAGGCGATGGGCTGACAACCTGTCACTATGGCGATGCCTAATTTCTGCATGATCCTCAAATATTTGTCAGACGTGGCGTAGATGACCGTTTTTTGCGGCTGTTTGCGCTCTGCCTACCCCGCAAGGGATTATAGGCGTGATATGTGTATGTAATTCTACAGAAATAAAATCCTACTATTAAGAGCCTACAGTAAATAAAATTTCCTACAGTCTGTGCCTTAAGCCACAGTGCAATAAAAGAAGGAATGTGCGCAAGTATGCCGCTCATAGACTATGCTTAAGGGTAGCTCTGACAACGGAAATGTATTTTTCGACAATTGCCTTTTCATTTCAAAAATATTTCGTAATTCTGATTCAGTAATCATTTAATAGGAACATACAGGGATATATAAGGGTCCGAAGACATACATTTTTGTTTAGTAATTTTCAGATACTTGTGTTATATCTGTCTGTTTTCTATGTATAATATTATGTATTTATTTACAAAGAAGTATACAAGTATTGATATCAGCTATCTAGTTCCCATAGTACAAGCTTTGCTTAGTGTGGGACTAGTGTAGTGTAGTGGGTGCTGTGTGAATTGTCCAGGATATTTATTTATCTATTAATTATCTACCTTTCTCTAAACCTCACTTTTTTCAAATAATAAAAACTTAATTGCAATTGCCGTACAGCCATGTTTTTTTACATAAACTTGTGTATTATCCAAAAATAAACTCAAAAGATGTTGTTCTCGATATAAAATGTTCAGAGTAAACAATAAAGTAAGTGTAATTGTTAATATTATTATGTTGATGACGCAGAATATTTTAACAGGTATTTTATAAGGTGTTTCAAAACAACCAAAAATTTATAATATCATTTATTGCCATCAGTCGATGAAATAATCACGTCACTAGTTTTGATCAGTACTACACTTCCGATTTGCATACCTTGCTGGTAGTCTTGAGTTTATTAAAATTATGACACCGAAGTGTTAAATTAGTGCGAATTGCGTTAAAAGAGCTTGAGTTGCACTTGAAATTGTAAAAATAGTGCTGCAAGATATAATTTTAGGTTAGTTTGTTTTAAAACATAGTTTTTCTTACTTTTCAACACTACGGCAAAAAAAAATTGTCAATAGAATTTTCAAGACCTTTTCACACATTTTCGGCTTTATTTGCTATTCTGTAACACGCGTAATTATTTTAAGATCAATCGAAATAAAATTTTCCCGTTGACTGATCATCAATTTACCCCAGACGAAATCCTGATTTCATTTGAATGTATCAAAAGTAATACACCCCGGGTCTCCCCAAATTGATCAATCAAGACTTCCCGAAGTTTATAAACCGGCAATTTTGCGTGAGCAGCCAAATCTTGTTTCGTTTCATCTTTCTGTATTACTTTTCAATTTGGACGTGTATCACCATCAAAAGGCCTCGTTAAGGCGAGAGCTCGTGAAAATTTGGACGACATTTTTGGATGTAATTTTTTCGGAATATTAGTACTGAATTCAAGGGACTGGAGTTTTTGGAGTGAAAAGTGACATACTTAATATGTTTTATGTAAACGCAGTATTTTTCATACAAGTAGGCATGATATGGATTCAAATCTGTCGTTTTATAGTTCCTCCTAGTGTAAGGATGTTTTGATAAATTTAATTATGGAAACTATAGGTCTATAATCTGATAAGGTTACACTGTATTTCATACAACTATATATTACTGTTTGTTTCTTATGAAATCAAATATAAGAAGAGTTTCAAGGTGTAACAAAAGGGTATAACAATTCAAAGTTATAATGAAACTGAAACTCTTTTCCGAAGGATCAAAGGTTGTTACGACAGGCATAAATATGGAAACACATGTACGAACCTTCAATTCTTATCGTTCCAGCTACCGAGGACCAAAATTTATTTTCATTATAATTCCAAACTATGTTTTTTGGAAAAAGATCAAAATCATGAGAACCTTGGCTCTCTTGGGTTTATATAACAGAAGAAGACAGAAATAATAATTTAAGATCTGGTCGTGGCCCCGAAAACATTCCTGTAGTCTCACTTAAAGGTGAACCGATTAAAGTAGTGGAGTCCTTCAAATACCTTGGCCATATTGTGACGTCAACTCTGAAAGATGACAGTGAAGTGGAGAGGCAGCGGAGGGGGCTCTCCATAGTTGGTAATATGTTGGCGAGGAGGTTTAGTAAATGTGAAAATGGCTTGAAAGGTTTATTATTGTTTAAAACTTTCTGTCAGTCAAGGTTTAGCTAGGAATAGGCTCTTGAGCGAATTCAATTAATTTTTTTTTAAATGTCCTCTGTCAACAAAGGACATTTTAACCAATGTCTAAGTTAGAGGATAAGAAACATACATACACATATCACGCCTATTATCCCTTGCGGGGTAGGCAGAGCGTGAACGGCCGCAAAAAACGACCATTTTCACCACGTCTGACAAATATTTGAGGGTAATTCGGAAAATTGTGTATCGCCATAGTGCCAGGTTGTCAACCCATCGCCTAAAATTGCAATACACACCCTCGAGTCCCTTTGTCACCTCTTACGACTCCCACGGGAAAGAAATGGGATGATGCTATTCTAAGCATCACACGGCAATCTAAGCTGGCATAAGATAAGATAAAGATATTTCATTCGCTAACGTACACGGTACATAAAGTTTTTATAAGTAAGTAATAACTGAAATTACATTAGCCCATGCGTGTTGCGCCAGCACTCAGCATGCAAATTTACATATTACTTAAGGATCCACGTTAATCTAAAAAAAATAAGATCAAAATTGAAAATTGATCGGTTTTTGACCCTCTCAAGTAAAAACTAAAAATCTAAAAAACTAACATAAATACAGAGCTTACAATAGTTCAAACAAAAACATAAAGTTTTCGTAAAATAAAATTATCTCGTCTGTCTTCTTCTTTTAGTGTGGGTCACCGAGTCGACGAACAACCCGATGAACCCTGGTGTCAGAGTTTTTCAACCACCTACTACAGCAGTAGTATCAGAGCCCTACTAGCAAGTAGGGCTCTGATATAGTTGTGTGACGATTTTAATAGAGAGATGAAAAAGATGCTACTGCATAAGAGTTACTATACAATTAATGAGTACTTAGAAGATAAAGAGGTCAAATCATATTCTATTGCAAAATAAAAACTAACAAAATAAATTAATTTATGTATTAACAACAATCTAGTCAATGACAATCAATTGAATAATATAATTTAATTTAAAATGAATAATGTAATGGAATTGTAATACTTAATATGACGTAGGATTATTGTTTTATTTGATTTTATTATTAGTATATTATTTGTTAATTATTGATTTTAAGTTACGCATGCTTACGTGTTTAATATGATGTAATAACTAATAATTCAACTCTAGTCATAAGTAAATTGCTACACCCTAACAGGGTTCGTGTACCTATCTAGCATAATATTATAACACCTTGTACATGTACATGATTGCAAATAAATAAATAGATTACCGTCTAAGTAATCATAAACTACGTTACTACCTCTGGATGCCGAAGCCAAAAGGCATAAAAAAAGGATTATTTCTTTCCCAATTCTATCCTCGTTTTTTGCGCTTTGTTATTAAGTAAGTAAGTAAAAACACTTTATTGCACATTCAAAACACAAATAAAAGACAGGAAAACTTAAACTAAAAATGCGCAAAGGCGGCCTTATCGCTGAAAGCGATCTCTACCAGACAACCTTTGGGTGGAGGAGAAATCAAAGGGAAGAAGAGAGTAGTGCATAAATAAAGGTTAGGTTATTAATTAATACTCTGTTTTGTGTGTACGTTGTTTTCGATAATATGCAGAGAAACCTATAAAAGTAAGTATTTTTGTGATGCGAGTGATGTAACAATGATAAGTTACGTTTCGTTTAACGATCTTATACATCCAAGTGAACAAAATCTAAAAATTATGTAACGTTTCGGTCCTTACGTCGTACCATTTAGGAACCATCTATAGAGCGATCAGGGAAATCTTTAAAAATAAAAATAAAAACTCCCTTTTAAGAAAGATTGTAGCAAAATCCGTATTTCAAAGTAACAGCTTGAAATCATAATTCGTTTCCGCGAGTGACATGCCATTCTTAATGTGACATCTCAAAACATTAAAAGCATATTTCATTTATTATTCCGTACATTTTCATAATTTATGACAACCTCACCTTTCACCCCATTTCGAACGCACTCGACACGATCCAGTCAATTATGAAGTGTTGCCTTACCCCGGCTAACACAATTACCCCGTTTTAAGGGTAATTTTCCCAACCCCGTGGTAATTTCTCGGGAGTTTCTCATTAGAGTACACGTAAGTAATTATTTTGAGGAGCCCTTGATTAGAGCCTACTGGGAATCTTGAAATCGGCCCTAACTTGATTAATGATTGAATTTCAGCTATTTTGTATTGATGAACACAGTTTCTTCTTTATTATTTATGCTTTACCAGGTTTTCAAGACTACGAATGACCTGCTGAACTTTTCCTATTAAAGGTTCAGCCACACGGTCAACTAATAAGTCCATTGATGTAAATATTTTCTCTAGACATAGTTTCAAGAAGAGTGTCCCATAATACTGAACAACTTTCCCCAAGTGCGAAAAATGAACATAATAAAAAAATCTAATCACGGAACTACTCGCCGCTTACTCTGCTCATGTCAGCAGATAATAATCGATTTTCAATTACAATATTTATTGTGTATTATGTTTAGGTACTTATCTTTTTGTAAACAAACGAAAACATGTATTTATTTTCCAGGTTTATATGTACTGCAGAGTTTCAAAGTTTTGAATAAAAGGAACTAATTTATGATCAACGCAACATTTAAAAAGTTGTAGTTGCTATTTCATTCTGTCAAATACGATCAAAAGAAAGTATTAACAGTTTCTAGGTCTGCTGGAAGAGATTTCTTTTTAGAAATAAGCTGACCTGTTGTGTATTGATCTATATGTTATGTCCTTTGTGTTATATTGTGTACAATAAACAGTTAAAATAAATAAATAAATAAAAATAGACTTAACAAGCATTTAAAAAATTTACAATCAAAAAATTAAGACACAAGTGCAGTGATATACATACACGCATCAGCTCAATGAGCTGCTAGTGTATTAAAAATATAATCATTAAACAAATTACTATTGAGAAAATTATTCAAATACATAAAACTAAAAATAATAATAATAAAACACTTATATAAAAAATAAATAATAATAATAAATATCTTGGACAATTCACACAGCGTCAATTATGTAGCTCCAAACTAAGGAAAGCTTGTACTATGGTAACTTGATTGCTGATATTGAAACTTACGTACTTTTATTTGTAAATAAATACATACTGTACATAGAAAACACCCAGACTAAACACAAATATCTATAACGCGGCTAAATGAAAAAGGTCAGTGTTTTCGTATCGTGATCCTGTATTATGCATTACATTTTTACATAGTTTAGTTTAGTTTATTTATTTCACATTATAGGTTCTAATAATTCGTTACAATTAATAAAATCAATGTCCACCATAATGTGATCGTCAAGGAAATGTTAAATATAAAATATAAAAATACAATGTCAAATCAGTACATGTAAAAAAATGCATGCATACAAATGTAAAATATATATTATAAAAAAATACTCTACATACATACATACTCTCTCTATATTTGTTTTTTTAACGGATCAGTCAAATTTGACTAGATAAGTACCTACACGTATAGACTATAGTAGTAGATGGTTGAAAAACTCTGACATCTGTGGATTGCTCGTCAACTCAATGTCCGACACGACAGAGGAAGAACTTGCAACTAAAATAGACCTTCGCCATTAAGCCAACGGCCCCTAAGTCTAGCTGTAATCTGTCACTCAGATTTTGATATTCCAACTAAATGATCTAAAGACTAGTTTAAGGTTACGGCAGAACTAGCGCCAATTAACGAAAAAAAAACAACATCTTTTTTCAAGCAAACAATACCTCAAGTTTTTGGTAATATCTTAATTTTCAATAAGACTCAACAAAACCAGTGAAATATTTATGGTAATTTAAGTTATATAAGAAATAGCAAAAGTGGTCATCTTGGCTAACTTTAAAAACAGAAAATATTTATTGCGTTTGCAGGCTTTAACTTTGCTTTAAGATAGCATAAGTTTGGTATTGTTTTTATATTAATAGCGAAATTATGTCATCGATGCATCGATAATGTGTGATGCCGGCTTAGAATACCATCACCCCATTTCTTTCCCGTGGGTGTTGTATGAGGCGACTAAGGGACTCGAGGGTTACATAATATGTGTTTTGCAATTTTAGGCGATGAGTGACACGCCTGTCACTACTATACATACCAAAATACATCAACCTATTGCAGTCCACTGCTGGACGTAGGCCTCCCCCAGGGTACGCTATAGGGCACGATCTCTCGTTTTCGCCATCCAGTCCTGTCAGTTCAGTCCATCCTCTCATTATAGTGATACATAATTATCTGAATGACCAACAAATATTTATTAGACGTGGCGTAAGTGGCCGTTTTTTCGGCCGTTTACGCTTTGCCTATCCCGCAAGGGATATAGGCGTAATATATGTTATGTCATCGAGATAAACCTTAACGAGGTTTATTGGAATTTGGTGAAATAGTTCCCGCTTAGCGGAGCTTATCACCCATCTGCGAGCTCCGCAGACGTCCTAACCCGAGGAAGAAGAAGAAGATGTTTATCGAACGCATTTGACTAAATTGTATGTTTTATATACTTTGTCTAAATAGACTGGTGTATTGTTTGCACGAAGAGTTAAGTATTTTTCTGTGAAATGGCGCTAACATTGCGGCACTACTCGACTAAATAATGCCGTCTGACACTGAGTCTAAACACCGCTCTAATTTCAGGCTGACGCTCAAAGGTAATTCCTAGTTTACAACAAGCTGAGTTTGAATAATAGAAATATTCACAATTTGCAATTCCTGGTGAATTTCTAACAGCCGAAATGATATAGTAAATAACTATTATTTACATATATTTAACACGTGTATATCCCTTGCGGGGTAGGCAGACCGTAAACAGCCTTAAGGACATTTACGCCGAGTCTGACAAACATTTGAGGGTCATTCAAATGTATCACCGTAAGTTTGTCAAAATTAACCGTAGGGAAAGGTTGTCATCCTAACGCCTAAAATTGTACACATTTAGCCCTCGAGTCCTTTTGTCGTCTTTTGCGAAACCCATGGGAAAGAAATGGTGTGATGTTATTCGAAGCCTCACGCGACTTATTATTTGACGGCAGTAAACAATAAAACTAAATTAATACCATTTTCTTGTGCAATTTTATTAATTTAATACAAAAGGCGGACCTAACCTAATGCTACACGGCATTTTGACCTATGTTCCTTCTGGGAAAGTTATTCAGTTTCTTCAGCTAGTTCACCCTTTGAAATATTTGCAGTAATTTTTTTTTTGTATTTAAAACCAGTACTATTTGATTCCTTCAATACCTTATAAACTACCACCGGTTCATCATTGTTCTTTTCACTACCGCAGAAATAAAAAGGTTGATGCCAATTTGACCTGGCATAATTATTTAACCGTTTGTCAAATCGAAAACTAAAAATTAAACTTTTTTGTAATTTTTAATAATGAAATAACTTTATTCAATGTAGGATAGCATTATCACTTATTGACGTCATGATCGGTCATTGTAAAAAAAATAAATTTGCATATCACAATTTTCTTTTTTTATAACAATTTTGTTTTGTCCTAATAGAAAACCGACTCGGCTTATTAAATTTATGCTGTGTAGCAAGCCTACTAATTGTGATAATTTATCTATTTCCTAAAGATTTCCATCTACAACCTTAGATAAAGTACAATTTATATAATATTTTTGTACACCTTTAAAACCTTTATGATCCTAGTATACGGAAATCTTCTTCTTCTTATAAATTTGTTTTATTTATAATTCTTTCAGATACGTAGGTTTCACACCGTCTTATTTCAAACCGTCATAATTACGAACGTTCGGGCATGCAAATATCTAGTATCATGTCAAAATTTGTAAAAATATTCACCTCAAAAAGTAAGGTACTGTGGGGTATTCATGCGATCTTAAGGGAAAAGTAAAAATTTCGCATTATATTCTTCTAAACTTGAACATTTATTGCCATAATTAGATTGAATATACATATCTCTATCGAAAATGCTAATCAAGTGAAACTGGACATTCGTGGAATGGACGTTCGCCTCACTGGACTGTCGCGGAATGGACGTTCGCGGCACTGGACTGTCGCGGAATGGACGTTCGCGGCACTGGACTGTCGCGGAATGGACGTTCGCGGCACTGGACTGTCGCGGAATGGACGAAAGCGGAAATGGACGTAAAAGACACAGTGGACCTACCAGGAACTGGACCTAGACGACCAAAAGGAAGGTTACTCCACTTAAATATAATAATAATTCTATAGACTAACACTTAAGAAAATTAAGATTGGCTAGTAAATAAAACCATATATAAATAATATAGGAAAATAATAAAAAATCAAAATGGTTTCTTATCCAAAACTTTTAGTATTCGTAGTTTGTTAGTTGTCATGCAATCTATCAACTATTTCAATACTCTTCGGATGGAATCTGCCGCGATTGGGGTTTTATACTTGTATTTGGGCTAGGATTATTGGGTAGCACTTGTTCCAACGTCCATACAAAAATGGTCAATCTCCTTTGTCAGGCTCCTTGTCCTCGAATAATTATGATTGCCAAGTACATTCTCTTCCCGATGTGCGTAGAAAGATAAAACGACAACCTTTAACATTATAACAATAATGTCGCAATATTAGGCAATTAACTTAAAAAAAAAAACTTGGAGTTCTGTATGGTGATAGGTGATAGGAGACCAACCAATCTGAGATCAGATTGGCGGAAAAAAGTACACATTGCCAAAATACAACGTATTCAGCAATAAGTGACGACATGCACCATAATTGGCAATGATGTAAGTTTTTGAACCAACCCCATAGCCAGAGTTCACAGGCGACCAGTCATCCTGCTGGATACAAATTTTAGCCCAATTGATAAAATGCGCACTGAAAAACATCTCATACGGACGTCCAATATATTTTTAAACAAACGCTAGAAAGACCCTGTATCAAAACCCGCTTCAAATGGCCAATTACTGTGTAAATACCGTTATTTGCGTTAATGGTCGTCTAAATCTTCAGTTATTCTTACTAAGAATAATATTATGAATAAATTTTTGATGCGAAAACTGGCGCAGACGGTAGGATTTCATTCCTGAGTCATAACTTAAAATTTCTGTTGATTTAATTAAATATGTTGTGACGTTTTGTAGAAGTATCAAAACTTTGTATCGTGAACCTTAATTGCTTGGTTAACTTTAAGCACCCACCAAAAACTGTAACATATAAGTACGTAAGTCAGAAAAAGCACGTTTTTTGTTAAAAATTTCTTTTGTTTTTCCCACATTGGGTTTGGGAGATATACAAAATTACAGAAATTGATCCACAGAAAACATGGCGTATTAAAGATGTTTCTATAATATAATCTAGTAATATGTTTTATAAATTATGACATATATAAATCTTAACACACATAAAAACAAAAAATATAGAATAACACAATAAATTAGTCAATATCGCGAGTCAGCAACTGTAATCATAATAATTTCCATTCATGCGTGAAAGTCGAAGCATTTGTTCTTATAATTTCACTAACACTAGAAGTTTGTTATACAGTTTGCAATTGTTATACAAACACTTTAAGAACGTGTTTAGAGATTTAATTAAAGATAATTAAAATATATTTTCTTTAAATTTTTAGAGCTGTGTAAATTTTAATTATCGTCTGGAGGAACTGCGTCAACCATTTGTAATAATAATTATTAAATTATGTTTAAATTTGACATAAAGTATAGAACAGGCCCAAGTCTGCTTAATTGTTAACAAACTTTTAAATGGTTTGTTTCATTTTAAAATAATTCTAGGTGTAAGTTCTGGGTGTTTTCTAAGTATTGTATGTATTTATTAATTAGAAAAGTATGTCTGTATCATATTATTATATTATTTTTCCCAAAGTACAAGCTTTACTTAGTTTGGGGCTCGATGGCTCTGTGTGAAATGTCCAAGATATTTATTTAGTGTAATTTCTACTATGTGATGATATTTATATTAAACACCTGCATTTCTTTAAGGGCCAAGAGGCTCATAGGCGACATAAAACTGGTGGACACCAAGCTACATAGCCTGGCACATCGCCGCAAGGTTGCCTGCTTGTCGGCTTTTTTAGATTGTACTTCGGAGAGTGTGCTAAAGAGCTTCACGACCTTGTTCCACCAGCTCCTTTCTACCATCGGACATCCAGACGCACCGCCGGATACCATCCATATCTGGTTGCCATTCCACCAATTCGGACTAAGCGCTTCCAGTCATCATTTATAATGCGCACTGCTAAAGAGTGGAACTCACTACCTGCGTCTGTGTTTCCAAACGCATACAACCCTAATCTCTTCAAAGTAAGAGTGAACAGGCTTCTTCTGGGTGAGCTCGCTCCATCTTAGACCCTGTCTCTTTCTTATGACCTAGACTAGAGTCAAGAGCAAACCCATTATTTATAAAAAATAATAATATTTTCTTCACAGATAGTAAGTACAAGCGGCAAAATTATAACTTACGACAATAGACCCACATAGGAGTCCCTGCCAGCAATATTTTATTATTTTATTTATTGGTGCACCAACTGTTGACACATTAATTCATAGGTAAAAAAAAATATAAAAAAAAACATTTAAATCCTTTTTAAAACATATATACACATATCACGCCTATAATCCCTTGCGGGTTAGGTAGAGCCCAAACAAACGCCCTGACAAATATTTGAGGGTCATTCAGAAAATTGTATTGCCACAGTAACAGGTTGTCGGCCCATCGCCTTAAATTGCAATACACACCCTCGAGTCCCTTGGTTGCCTCTTACGACTCCCAAGGGAAAGAATTAGGGTGATGCTATTCGAAGCCGGCTTCACACGGCATTTTAAAACATGCCTACTTGATATTTATATTCTACTATTCGTTATTCCTTTTACAATACAATACAATATGCTATATTTGCATAAAACTCAACAGTAAAAGAGAAAAATCGGTACAATTTAGGCGGCCTTATTGCTGAGGTAGCAAATAGCAATTTTAGGGTATTTGTACCATTTAATCTATACACGAATTTCATTCCACGAGCATTACGTTGGGGTTTAAATCATTTTGAGACCCGTGTTCCTTAATTTATGACCCCTGCGGTCTACCGGTTAATTTCAGTACTAAGTATGATAGGTGGGCGTATTACTAGAGAGGTCTAAAGGCCTAATAGGTCTCTTTAAAATTACCACGAATCACGACGTAGGAATAGATGTTACAGTTTCTTAAACGTAAATTTTAATATTAATGTTTGACCTGAGAAATGTGATAAACTATTTGATAAATAACGTTTTGGTGGTCAAAAACACGCATTATTGCACTACTGACGTTACTTACAAAAAAAAAAAAAAATCTCTTTGAGCGCGGCCTTATAGTTATTTAGCTATTTTTTTAATTTAAGAGGACTCTATTCTAACTATTACATAACTAAGTCAAAAACATCCGCAACTTACAACTTATCAATAATAATGATAAAATAAACAAATAAAAAATAAAACACGTTTCCGTTTCCATTTGAAAGCTTTATATTATAGCTTCTAATCCCATGATTATAATATCAGTCACGCGTGTGAATACGAATGTAACTGTCCATTAAAATTGGGTTATTATTCAAAAAGGTTCCAGGATGGGAAAAGAGGGTTGGTCAGTATACATTGGTTCTTTTTATTGCAGCAGTGGTAATGCGACTACCTGCAGCGCAAATGTTCCGGATTCGATTCCCTCTGAAAGTTGATATTTATATCTTTGTGTATTTATTCACTGTCTGGTTATTACATTGCAGGCTTAACCACATAATTGTCCGTAAAAGTAGATGGTTTCGAGCTTCAGAGGCATGTTAAACTGTCGCTCCCGGTTGCTGTCTATATGTCTGACTTAGACGGAGACCGTTAACCAACCATACCAAAGCCTTTCTAATAGTAGTAGGCGACAAAAATCTCAGACACCAGGGTTCATTGGGTAATTGAACGACTCGGTGTCTTACAGGATTAAAAGAAATTGCGCTATTTTAGATGAAATGAAATGAAATGACAACTTAATTGATACTAAAATCTTTGTTGTAATTTTCAAGAAAAACTCTCGATATTTAAGAATTATGGGTACCATTATACTTAGTAAGAGGATGAAGTTTATACACATATCACGCCTTTATCCCTTGTGGGATAGGTTGAGCGTAAATTGCCGTAACGAATATATTTTACAAACATTTGATGTTTGTGACACGTCCCACAAACATTGTCCATTTTCAAGTGTCAAAGAACTTAGGCAAAACAAAGACCTATAAAAAACTACTCATAAGCCTTGCATCAAATAATAACCACAAGTACAAACCATAATTTCTCTTAATTTGGCTGGAATCTCAACCCGGCTGCAAACGTCAAACTTTGGGCGTAGTTTTAACCATGTACATGCATTTTGAATGAACATTACCCTCAGGAGCAGGAAAGTGTATGACGATGGGCTGGTTTAGGTTTCTATACAATATATAGGGTGAAATTTTACTAGTGACCGGTAGTGAAGTCTCAAGACTCTCATATATCAATCTCCAAACTGCCGTAAGGAACATAAGTTGAAATATGACAAAAATATTTTGAGTACCTAAAGCTGGGCGTCCTGAATAGAGTGAAGCGATACTTTACGCCTGGACAGCTTTTAAGTCTTTACAAAGCACAAGTCCGATCCTGCATGGAGTATTGCAGTCACCTTTGGGATGGCTCAGCCAAATACCAACTTGCCGCTCTTGACTCGGTGGAACGCAGGGCCAAGAGGCTCATAGGCGACATAAAACTGGTGGACACCAAGCTACATAGCCTGGCGCATCGCCGCAAGGTTGCCTGCTTGTCGGTCTTTTATAGATTGTACTTCGGAGAGTGTGCTCAAGAGCTCAACCTTGTTCCACCAGCTCCCTTCTACCATCGGACATCCAGACGCACCGCCGGATACCATCCGTACCTGGTAGCCATTCCACCAATTCGGACTAAGCGCTTCCAGTCATCTTTTATAATGATGACTGGAAGCGCTAAAGAGTGGAACTCACTACCTGCGTCTGTGTTTCCAAACGCATACAACCCTAATCTCTTCAAAGTAAGAGTGAACAGGCTTCTTCTGGGTGAGCTCGCTCCATCTTAGACCTAGACTAGAGTCAAGAGCAAACCCATCATTAATAAAAAAAAAAGCTATTTCTAGTAACTCAAATCAGCTGATCGGCAATATTTTATATCAATAACTTGACATATTGGAAAGTTATTCCTTTTCACCAGCCTGTTCTACGTTTTTGCCTTAGACCACTTTTCAAATTTCAGTCTATTTTTGTTTACATCAATTATAATTTTCCTCACTATAAAACAAATTTTGAACGGAATTGTGTTTATTTTCAATTTTACAATTTCTACTTTTAGACCTCTTTACACAGCTCGTGGTCACGGATGACTAAAGTGTTAGACGTCCTTATTTAGAATATGAATTATTTATGTCATAATAATAAATAATAGTTGTGCTTTCAATAAAATATTATAATTTTCCTTCTAAGTTTATAATAACAGGGGGAGATCCATGTCAAATAGAAGACAGATAAACATAATTTATTGTAAAAGCACATACTTGTAATTCAGTCACCAAATTTGAGTTCGGACCAACTGGACGTCATGCAAACTATACGTCGGTGAATTTGCTTCCTCACATGGAATTTGGTGATTAACATTAATAGGAAATTCTCAACACTTGCACACCCAAATCTAAACTACTATAGTTTTTGTATACAAACGGTTCTCAATGACCGTATAAAACCTGAAGTTCCGGTAGTTCTAGAGATCTGCTAATGTGAAATGTTTTACTGTTCTGAGAGTTAACAACTTCACCTTTGGAACTAACAGTAGCTTAGTGGTTGTAAAAACAGCTGGACAGCTGTTTACAGACTAAGCTCTTCGTAATTAGTGTAATGTTCGTAAGTAATAACGTGCCATGTGATGCCGGCTTCAAACAGCATCACCCCATTTCTTTCCCGTGGGAGTCGTAAGAGGCGACTAAGGGACTCGAGGGAGTGTATTGCAATTTTAAGCGATACACAATTTTCCGAATGTCCCTCAAATATTTGTCAGACGTGCCGTAAATGTCCGTTTTTTGCGGCCGTTTACGCTCTGCCTACCCCGCAAGGGATTATAGGCGTGATATGTGTATGTATGTATGTATTAACTTTATTGTACCACAAAACAAATTTACATTAAATGATGGAATAAAACAAGAGGCTCAAAGGCGGACTTATATTATGTATGTATGTAATAAAATAACGTTTCTTGATCTTTATTTTATATGGCCTTGGTTTTTGACATCATTTTAGCAAACCTAGCAAAATAGGGTTCATGGTTACAATCATGAGTGATGAATTATAAATAATAACAATTATTATTATTATTATTTACCGTTTATTGTACACAAAAACATTACAAGAGAAACACATACAAAGAATAACGACACAACAGGACAGCTTATTTCTACTAAGAAATTTTTTCCAGCTGACCTACGCAAAGTGAGACTTTATAAGATAGGCGGATTAGGCGTGCACAATAGAATATAATAAGATAAAATAAACCTACACACGAATAAATTCAATATACCTAAATAAACTTATAATAAAAAAAAAATATATATAAATACTTATACTTATTTTTGTAAATATACCTACTTACACATACATAGTCTTGCAATTTACGATAGTGAAAGATAGTATTCTTTTACTCTCTTCTTAAATACAGCGATGGAAGGGCTGTCACGAACAGTATGTGGTAGTGTATTCCATAGCCTGACCGCATGCACAGTGAAGGAATATGAGTAGAAGTCAGTGCGATGGTGAGGAAAAGCCAGAACAGTTCTAATATGTGGGCGACATGGTTGGTCCTGAGGACGTGAGAAATTAAAGCGCTCACGCAAATATTTAGGGGCACATGGGTTAGCTAGAACATTAAAAAGTAAGCAGAGTATACGACTATTCCTGCGAAACCGGATCGGGAGCCACTTGAGCTTTTTGCGGAACTCGGAAACATGATCGTATTTACGGAGTCCGAAGACATACCGTTTACACAAGTTTATAATTAATATGATTACTTAGAGCCGTGTGGTGCCGGCTTAGAATAGCATCACCCCATTTCTTTTCCGTGGGTGTCGTAAGAAGCGAAGAACGGACTCGAGGGTGTGCATTGCAAATTTAGGCGATGGGTTGACAACCCGTCACTATGATGGATGATACACAATATTCCAAATGACCCTCAAATGTTTGTCAAACGTGGTGTACATGTCAGTTTACGCTCTGCCTACCCCGTAAGAGATAACAGGCGTGTTATATGTATGTTTGTATGATTACTTAGGCTTGCTGTCTATGATTATTTAGACGATGGTCGTTATACAACCATGTCAGAGGCCTACTACAAGTATAAGTAAAATCATCATAGTAGTAGGCAGTTGAAAAACTTTGACACCAGGGTTCCTCGGGTCGTTCATTGACTCATCCCACACGAAAAAATAAAAATATTATTTTTAGAGCGTGGCAAAGCCACAACACTTGGTGAGTCGTATTTTGCCAATGTCAAAGTTGGTAGATATAAATAGTTGTTGAGTTGTGAACTAAAATGTGTGCCGAGAGAGCAAGCAGTAGGACAGTGGAATTGCGCAATACCGTCCTAGTCTTTTGACTAGGGGCTGTGTTGCGCGGTAAGTGTAGCAACTGAAATGTGATAGTGAAATTTAAGTGTAATCTTTGCCACGTGCTGACCTGCTCGTCACTATTACACAATGCTAGATATACGCTTTGATTGCAGTTTTCTATTTGATGGTATATTTAAGGATAGTTAATTGCTTAACACACTATCAGAATTATTTATCAAACTCTCAAATAAACAAAAATACAAATTTTATCCGAATTATATCCGAAATCACAACCGCCATTACGGAAAAGCAACGAACAAATCGTCTGTAGGCTCTGGCAGTTGCTTTACCTTTACAATGTCCAAAACAGCGCTATGTAGCGTAAGGGCAAAGAAGTTTAGTGATCCTGGCTGCCATTTGGGTAATTATTCGGGCTCTCGTTTCAGCCGCCAGCCCAGCAAAGGAGGTAGAATAATCAGATCGCTCATCATCCATACGGCTCAATTAAAGCTAACAAAATTAGCACCATCTATTGGTACAGTATAGAACTTCTTAAACAAAATAACAACGCCATCTAGCACTACGCTACGGAACTTCTTACACACAAGAGTCCTTACCTGGCATTTGGGGAATTGCTCAGGTTCTCGCTTCGGCCGCCAGCCCAGCAAAGGAGGTAGACTGATCAGACCGCTCTTGATCCATCCATACAGCTCAATCATTGCTAACAAAATTAGCGCCATTTAAGGGTACATCATAGAACTTCTAAAACAAAACAACAACGCCATCTAGCACTACGACACAGAACTTCTTACACAAGAGATCTTACCTGGCATTTGGGGAACGGCTCTGGCTCTCGCTTCGGCCGCCAGCCCAGCAAAGGAGGTAGACTGATCAGACCGCTGATGATCCATACGGCTCAATCATTGTAAACAAAACTAGCGCCATCTAGTGTTACAACAAAGAACTTCTTAAACAAAACAACAACGCCATCTAGCACTACGCCACGGAACTTCTTATACACAAGAGTCCTTACCTGGCATTTGGGGAACTGCTCAGGTTCTCGCTTCGGCCGCCAGCCCAGCAAAGGAGGTAGACAGATCAGACCGCTCATGATCCATACGGCTCAATCATTGTAAACAAAACTAGCGCCATCTAGTGTTACAGCATAGAACTTCTTAAACAAAATACCAGTGCCATTCAGCATCACGCCACGGAACTTCTTACACACAAGAGTCCTTACCTGGCATTTGGGGAATTGCTCAGGTTCTCGCTTCGGCCGCCAGCCCAGCAAAGGAGGTAGACTGATCAGACCGCTCATGATCCATACGGCTCAATCATTGTAAACAAAACTAGCGCCATCTAGTGTTACAATATAGAACTTCTTTAACAAAATAACAACGTCATCTCCCAATACGACACGGAACTTTTACCCATGAGAGTTCTTACCTGGCATTTGGGAAACTGCTCAGGCTCTCGCTTCGGCCGCCAGGCCAGCAAAGAGGTAGACTGATCAGACCGCTCATGATCCATACGGCTCAATTAAAGCTAACAAAATTAGGACCGTCTAGTGGTACATCATAAAACTTCTAAAACAAAATAACAACGCCATCTAGCACTACGCCACGAAACTTCTTACACAAGAGTCTTACCTGGCATTTGGGAAACTGCTCAGGCTCTCGCTTCGGCCGCCAGCCCAGCAAAGGAGGTAGACTGATCAGACCGCTCATGATCCATACGGCTCAATCATTGCTAACAAAACTAGCGTCATCTAGTGTTACAGCATAGAATTTAAACAAAATAACAACGCCATCTAGCACTACGACACGGAACTTCTTACACAAGAGTCTTACCTGGCATTTGGGAAACTGCTCAGGCTCTCGCTTCGGCCGCCAGCCCAGCAAAGGAGGTAGACTGATCAGACCGCTCATGATCCATACGGCTCAATTAAAGCTAACAAAATTAGCGTCATCTAGTGTTACAGCATAGAACTTCTAAAACAAAATAACAACGCCATCTAGCACTACGACACAGAACTTCTTACACAAGAGATCTTACCTGGCATTTGGGGAACTGCTCTGGCTCTCGCTTCGGCCGCCAGCCCAGCAAAGGAGGTAGACTGATAAGACCGCTCATGATCCATACGGCCGCAATCATGAGCGCTGCGCGCGCTGGCGTTCGTTTCTTTAGGTAGTCCACGGCCTGGAATGAAAAAAGATGGTTATATTTGTGATAAATTTTTTGTATGATTGGGATGTAAGAATGTTCATCTAAGGTATTTTCCAGTTTAGGGAGGCAACAAGTCTGACCTTAAAGAGTATAAATACATACAAATATCACGCCTCTAAACCCTTGCGGGGTAGGATTCGTTAAAATTACTTATACTACATGTCGCTTCCATTCGACCCTAATATCTTCAAAGTAAGAGTGAACCGGCTTCTTCTGGATGAGCTCGCTCCATCTTAGACTCTGTCTCTGTTCTATGACCTAGACTAGAGTCAAGAGCAAACCCATCCATAATAAAAAAAAAGTACCAAGGGATTGAAATTTGGTAGTGTCATTCGAGGCGCCGATGGCTCAGTTGGCAGAGCAGTGGGATGGTTTCCCACGGTACCAGGTTCAAGCCCCAGCGGGCGCTTACATATTTTCAATTTCTTATTTTTATTTATGAAAATAATAAATAGCACGGTGAGTGCATCATAAATCATAGTACTGTATAATAATTAATTAATAATAATCAATATTTACGTCAATCTCGTTGCGCTAAGTGCGTTTGATTTGACTGCGTATAATTTATCATTTATTGGTAACCTGCATCTGTCAAATACATGCGTTGTGAAACAAAACGAAAACAGAAGGGTTTTTATTAGAAAAGAAAATACAAAAATAAACCCTTCCATAATTACCTTTTTTATTTCCACAATATTCAGACCCTTTAAACCCTTTCAAACGTTTAAAATTGGAACGGTGCAGGCAGCGTTAAAAATTGTTTCAAATTCAAGTTATGGAACCCCATTCCATAAAAATATGCATGGCATATTTTGTCATCCCTTTTTATAGAATTCAAAAGCAATTTCGAGTTTAGAGTTTAAAATTCGTTTTTACATCGTCTACTTACATAATATTTTATGCAGGTTAATTGATTTGAGCCAACTGAAGTATTCGTTTTGATTATTTAGGGGCCTATTAAATTCAGTGCATTTTTTTTTACTTAAGTGAGATCTACTCGTGAAACTGAACAAGTTTCCCTATGGAACATAGGTCGAAATATGAAAGAAAAAACTAAGGTTGTCGCGTCGCCGCGACACTCGTCAGTGCAGGCAATGAAACTCTTTTTTTGGTTGGTGTATGGTTTTATTGTGGGGAGGAAGAACTCTAGAAAATGTATAATGATTAGAAATGATATTTACAAGGTTTACGGACTATTTTAACAAAGGTCTGGAACTAAATAAGGCCGAGGCAGGCGACTTACATCTAAGGGTTCAAAACAGTGATCCGGAAAGATTTGGTGAACACTTCACAAACTACTGTACGAGGGCTTGCATACGGTTATAGCTTAAAAACATTTTGGAACACTCGTCCAGCCTGGGTTTTACTTTAGACTGCCTGATCTGCTGGAAAATGGCGTCTTGGAACGACAGCGATTCAAAATTCAAATGTGAAAGATGAGATAGAAGTTGGTGGTGGACAGTGTTGACAAAATAGTGCGATGCCCGGAGGTCGCATTGCTACAAGGTCGAGTACAAAGTGACACATTTTTAAAACGGGGTTTCAATTTCTTTTTGATATTTGACCTATGTTTGTTGGGGAAAGTTATTCATTTTCACTAGTAGAACTCACCCCAAAAATAATTTCACTGAATTTAATAGGACCTTACATAAACAATTTTCCATTAATTAAAGCCAAATTAATAAACATTTGACTAATAACCGTTTCCGTAGATCAAAACAGTTAACCACAAAACCGCAAAATGCCACTTTTAACTGGTAATATCCGCTTTCCAGCAGTTTAACGGAACCTATCCGGATTATTCTTGATTGGGACGCGGTTTCCCGCAAACTTTGTTTGTGAAACGAAAATTTAAATAAGTTTCATTGGTTTCAATTTATGAAACCTTGGATCATGATTATAAATAGAACTAGCCCTACCCAACAAATTGAAGGCTTAAAAGAACGGAACACAGTTAAAGCTGAAAATAAGAAACTGAAGAAATGTTAGCGCCCGCTGGGACTTGAACCCGGGACCGTGGGGTACCGTCCCATTGCTCTGCCAACTGAGCTACTGGCGCCCCTAGTATTCAATTTCTTATTTTTATTTACGAATACGGCGGTTGTCCCACTTGCCGTCCGTTACTGCGTTTTTTAAACGCACCGGAACATATAAGGAAAGGAAATTGTGAATTCCATATAATCTTTTTACCATACTAATACGGCTACGGTGCGTTTACGGTACTTACGGTGCGTAACGGATGCGTCTGGTAACCGTGGGAGAACCACCGACAGGTTAAAACTATGCTATTTTTTGTATAATAAACCAATCTTGTATTTACTTTAACTTACTCTGATCAGATTATGCCGCGTGATGCCGGCTTAGAGTGACATCACCCCATTTATTTCTCGTGGGAGTCGTAAGAGGTGACTAAGAGCCTCGAGGGTGTGTATTGCAGTTTTAGGCGATGAGCTTACGACCTGTCACTATGGCGATACATAATTTTCTGAATAATGATAATAATAATAAGTCAGACGTGGCGTAGATGACAGTTTTTGCGGCCGTTTGCGCTCTGCCTACTCCGCAAGTGATAATAGACGTGATATGTGTATGTATGTACCTCTGATCAGATGGCGATACAATTTTCTTATTTAAGTTATGAAAGGAAGAACTTGGAAAATTTAAGTTTAAAATGTCTAGTCTTAGTTTTCCAGCTTTATCTTGTTCGTTTGTTGGGCTCTTTCTACCGAATAATTCAATTTAATTTTCGAAGTTACAACTCAGAAGGAATAAATTATATTAAGCCTTGAATTGGATCAGTGTGATTATATAGAACCATTCTGACTGCACTCAAAGTTATTTTGTGTTTGTTTTATTTCCATGTTTCGCATTTTTGTTCTGATCTTGAATTTAGTATAACAATTTTGTAACTTGGTTCTAAGATTAGGTGAATAATAAGATTTTGATAATTGCCAACATCAAAAAAGAACGCCCTTTTTTCAATCTTTGACGAAATAAAGGTTATAAAAAGTTATGTCGGCTATCTGTTTACCTAAAATACAGGAAAGGATGCCTCATAATTATTTTGTATCATGTTACCTATTTGTAATTCATTTTATTAATGGAGAATTATCTTATCTTGGAGGTGTTCAAAGTACGCTTGTGATTTTATTTTATTTAACCTAAAGACCATATCTTCGCTTATTCTTTTCGTCATCTTCAACAGCCGTGAGATGTCTACTACTGGACATAGGTCTCCCCAAAGCCTCCGTCAGTGTGTGGGAGTGCCAGTGGCTTAACAGGCTTCTTTTGGGTGAGCTCGCTCCATCTTAGAATCTGCCTCTGTCCTATGACCTAGACTAAAGTCAAGAGCAAACCCATCATTCATAAAAAAAAGCGTCTTCATAGCATCTGGCTAATTTCATAGTGTTCATATTCCGTGATTCTGGGACCCTGCAACTGACGGCTGCCCATAACCCTTATAAAGTCCCACTACTAGAAGGCCTGGATTGATTCTTTTCACCAAGTCTTACTGGCCTGCTAGACCTGCATTGATTTTTCTTGTCACCGACTTCAAAACTCAACTGCAACTTCTTACACGCCGTGTGAATAGCCTTGCCAGCCCTGAGGAAGTGCCTTCATTTTTATTTTGTATCCCGCCCGAGCCGGATTTCTATCACGACAATATAATATTGATATAACGAGAAGAAAATTATGTTATAGTTACTTTTTTTTTACAATGACGGATTATGACGTCTCGAAGTAATAGTATACTACATTGAACTTTATTCAATTTCATTTTATTTCGACGTTAATGTCTTTGCTACTACACTACCAACCTAGGTACCCAGTACCTATACTTAAATTATATAACGTATTTATCCCTGCAGGGTAGGCAAAGCGTTTACAGCCGTAAAAATGCGGTCGCTATTGCCACGTCTGTCAAATATTTTTGGCCCATCTAAGAAAAATCGTGTATCACAATAGTAAAAGGTTTTCAGCCTATCATCGTATAGAACCTATACCAACTACAAAAAAAAGTCAAGCGTTGAAATATGTTGCTCTGAAATTGAAGTTGTATCGATAACGAGCCTCTGTGTTAATACATAATGCATTAGTTTCCGATGCGGCAACAAACTAGGGGTGATTTATATGACACTTTACAATCTGTGGCTTTGTGGTTATACTTCAAAAAATAATTGGATTTGTTGGATTAATAAATAAAATAAAAAATATACTCGCAAAATTTAGGAGAGCGCCACGCCGTCAAGTAGTTTTTTTATGATGACATTGATCTAAATTATCCTCAGTTTGGGATATAAACTCTCTCAAATAGGTTTAGAAAAAGTGAGGATATATCTAGTCATGTCTTATAATTTGACGCAAAATACGTGTTAACGATGAAAACAATGGTGACTTAATTGACTAGAAATTGAGACGAACCCATTGGTTTTTTTAAACATGACAGTTTCCCATTCTTTTCTAATATAAAGCTAATTAACGAAAAGTGACGCTTGTAGAAATGTATGCCACGGTCTTTTCTTTCCAAGAAAGCCTTTCAATCGGCCTTGTGCTTCCTTAAATGGGAATCGCAACGGATTTCATCAAAATCCTTTCAATAGTTTAAGCATCTTCTACCTCATAGTGATAAATGTTTTTATTTGCTATATTTTGACTTGTTTTCAATCAAAACTCGTTCTTTGATGATAATCCAACCAACCATGCCAAAACACATTTCGAGCAAACAAATAATTTAATATCTCGCCATCATATTTCATGGAAGCTCACCATTTTTCATATATATTTTTCATTAAATAGCCCCTGCTACTTGTCACATTCTGAATGCCCGCATTTGATTTACACCCACAGGAGGGTGATTTCCTAAGTATTCGTAATTGAAATCTCGCACGCAACGCCCCTATTTGCTATTCTCTATTCGTGAGTTTTCCCGTGAATTCGAGTGAATCGCAACTAGAAGCCTTACCGCTCGTATCAAACCGTGAAACATTTTTTCTACTCTATACAACAGTTGTAAATATCAAATAATAAGGTAAGTATTTGACCAAAGACTACGATTTGACGCTATTTTTTTTAATGACGTTTCGATTCACTGTCGGAGATTACCGTTTTTTTATCAATGAGTTTTGCTTGAGATGGTGGTGGTGGAGTCTAAATATTTCTGCGTATAATGAGAAAGTTCAAGCAGTTTCAATAAAATGGCAATAATGATTTCTACTGTTTAGGAAAAAGCCACTGAAAGGAATAAGCAAATTTGGATTTCGTGAGAGAATGAATTACGAATGTTGGTCAAATTTCTGGTATTTTGGAAATCGAGCTCCAGATTCAATTTGCAATATGTCGGTATATTTTCTACTGCCAATAAGGAACTGTATGACAATCGTGAATCATTTTTATAGAAGGTAGATTTGATAGTAGTTGCGATAGAAAGAACAACTGCACTTCACAAGGAAAGTGTTACAGTAGAACATTAGTAGACGCAATCAGAGTTAGAAACTCAAAATTTTATTGATTCTGGCTTAGATAAGCATCACCCCATTTCTTTTCTTACTTCTTTACTAACGGACTCGAGGGTTCCATGCGTATTGCATTGTAAGGCGATACGCTGGCAACCTGTCACTATGGTGATACATAAATTTCTAAATGGCCCTAACATATTTGTCAAACGTCGCGTATATGTCCTTCACGGCCGTTGACGTTTGGTCTACCCCGCAAGGGGTATAAGCGTGATATATGTTACCTAAAAACTATTTATATAAGGAACCAAAGTAACCAAAATGTGATCGAGTTAAGACATAAGTTCAATGCCAGAAATCATTAGGTTTGAAGTTAAAATCTACACAAACAAACTTGCGGGGTATGGAGAGCGTAAACGGCCGCAATAAAAGGTACATTTACGCCACGTTGAATTCTACTTGTTCAAATATATGAAAATAAGAAATTGAAAAAATTGAAGCGCCCGCCCGGACTGAACTCGAGACGGTGGGGTACCGTCGCACTCCTCCCCCAACTGAACAACGGGCGCCCGAAAAAAGTAATTTTTTATCGTATCAGGAGGTCAAGTCACTAGCAAAGAAGAGGGTAAAATTGAAAGTTTCTCCACCGACAAGAGATTGACCTCCAAAGTGAGCGGTGCCGCGAAACTAGCGCCACTTCACGAGAAAATATATATATCGTAATTGAAACAATATATCAATGTGTACTTTGTCCAAGTTTTTGGTGTAGTCTTAAAGCAAAATTAGATCATATAAACACGGTCGAACATTCGCGGTATTTTGACACTTTCATCCAAATCTTTAATTACAGCAAATATTCAATAAAGTTTGCACGTTTTCATTTTGCTTTAAAATAACTGCAAAAACTTGGGCAAAGGACATTCTGGTGTATTGTTTGCATTACGGGAAAGGATATTTTTCGTGAAGTAGCGCTAGTTTCTCGGCACCACTCGCCTTAAATATGATAAGAAGTGACACTACCGGGTTCATCATCATCATTTGTAGTCAGCAAATATTAACTTTTGGCAGGCTTCATCCAACGCCATCAATCCACTTTAAAGAACCAGTCCTACAATGCGCTTTCCAATGCTTTTTCACTTATCCACAATACTTCAACTTTAACAGCCACAACAGTCCTCTGCTAGACATGGGCCTTCCTCAATTGGGGGGTTTTTGGCTTGGGCAGCTTGGTAGGCGAATTGGTAAGCGCAGTGCAAGGTGTTGCACTAACAGGGATCGCTGCTGACCATTCCCTGGATTTATTACTAAGACACCTTTTAAAACATCCTCGGTTAGAAATGGGCAGGGCAAGGCATTATCCAGAATAAATATTAATAAATAGTGACCCAAATAAATACCATTCCGATAACAAAACGCATAATTCTAAACACCATTTAGTGCCAATAAAATGCAAAATGCATTTGCTTATATCAGCAAAATGCACGCATACAATTCTGCGCTGCGATTGCATTAAAATCTGCAACAGTAATATCCAACTCGTAATAAAATTGCAATGAAAATATCATTTTATACTTTCTGCTATGAAATCTGAATTTCTTGAATTATTTTTGTTCAAAATAAAGGTGAATTGCAAACGCATTGGACGATCGGTAAATGATGCAGCATCTGCCATAAAAATTACAGCCGTACTTTGATGCGGTGACGTGTGCCATTTACATAACATTATCAGCCACAACAGTCACAGTGTGCTCAAGAGCTTCACGACCTTGTTCCACCAGCTCCCTTCTACCATCGGACATCCAGACGCACCGCCGGATACCATCCATACCTGGTTGCCATTCCACCAATTCGGACTAAGCGCTTCCAGTCATCATTTATAATGCGCACTGCTAAAGAGTGGAACTCACTACCTGCGTCTGTGTTTCCAAACGCATACAACCCTAATCTCTTCAAAGTAAGAGTGAACAGGCTTCTTCTGGGTGAGCTCGCTCTATCTTAGACTCTGTCTCTGTCCTATGATCTAGACTAGAGTCAAGAGCAAACCCATCATTAATAAAAAAAAACCACTGCTGGACTGCTAAAAACAGTCGATATCGCCACGTCTAACAAATATTTCGTTACAGAAAAATTGGGTATCACTATCGTGACAGGTTGTCAGACTGTTGCCTTTAATTGTAATACACATGAAACTATTAAGTCCCTTAAGCGCCTCCGGTCGGGGGAGAGAACCGGGGTGATGCTATTCTAAGCCAGCATCAAACGGCAGTATACGCCAAATACGTTTAACAAAGAGCCAATTTGCAAAATCCCAAATAACTGAAGATGATAACAGTAATTTTTCTTGCAAAATAAATAAGCGAACTCATTTCTAAAATATGACAGACAGAGCCTTAAAAATTAAAAAAAAAAATTAAAACTTGACCAACTTTGCCTTTATCTTCAATCATTACGGTTTATGAAATCCTCGTGTCCCTTAGTCGCCTTATACGACACCCGCGGGAAAGAAATGGGGTGGTGCTATTCTTAGCTGACATTACACGGCAACAATTTTTTTAACTGTGCTTATTAAGCCCTTTCATTTGATACCCAACACGACATTACTAGTATAAACTTTTTCAATTCTTAGCTCTAGAGGGCGACATTGGCCACAATTCGGGATGTACATTCTCCTTACTTGACTTAAATTAGTGCTGTCATTTTCCGTTAAATACGTTTAGAAAAGGATAGGAGATATTTTAGTCGTGTCATGTCTTATAATTTCATGCAAAATACGTGTTATTTGTCAAAATAAGGCGACAATCAAAACAATGGCGACTAAATTGACTAGGAAAGGCGAAAAGACCCTTGACGTTTTTAAAAATGACAGGACTTAGATATCTTCTAGCCTTTTCTAAACCTATTTGAAGGAAAGTGACAGCGCTAATTTACGGCAAGTAAGGAAAATTTTAATCCCGAATTGACCTCATTATGTAATGTATAGTGACATAACTTAGCCTATAACCAGCGGACTGTTTTGACGCTTCAAATGATACCTCATTTGTCAAATTCTTATAAGTTGTTTAGAAGTTAGGACGGAGCAAACGTTTTCGTTTCCACATACATACATACCGGTCAAAATCATAACCCTCCTTTTTGCTTTGCCGTAGTCGGGTAAAAAAGACTTTCAATAATTATATTTATATTATGTTGCAAGGCCGTTTTAACACTTTTAGTCCTCTGCTGCGTATTTTTAACGTTTGTCAGACGAAAGGAAATTGCGGATACCGATCTTATTCCTTTCGTCTGACAGACGTATGCGTTATGATGCGTTTAAAAAACGCAGCGATAGACGAAAAGTGGGAGTTTTAGTTTTAGTTCGTATTAATTTTCAGGGTTCCTTCTACTAAAATATTAAATGTGAGGAAGAGAATTCCTTGTTGGCTTTTTACCAATCCGATTGTACTAAATACACAAACGATGTTATGCATAAAATAAACGTTTGGCTTTTATTAAACAGAGCTTTTTTTGCATTATTTTCAAAATGTTACACGAATTTCTACAACCATATATGTAAGGGACGGGATGTAGTGCATGCAGACCATAAAACTGAACAACTTTCCCCAAGGAACATATGTCAGGAAACGAAGTCAAGGGAAGTTGTTCAGTTTCATGGTCTGTATACACTCTACGTGTATTCGGAAGGTTGTTCCTTACACCCCGTATAATGTAATTCCAATATGAATAAATAATAAGAACACAAAATATTATCGCAACCAATACGCGATCACAAAAGGAGGCGAACACACGAAATGCAATAAACAGATCGTTATTTGCGTACTAAATCATCTCGGCCAATCCACAGACAATAAACCTGGATGAGTTCGTGCTGCTAAGGGGCCGTGCTGACTAACTGCAATACTAACATATTTTATGTAAAGCCATCCCAATAAGCTTTATTTGACAGCTGTCATCTCCATACTAAAAGAGCTATCAACACAGAAAAATGAGCACTTTGCTATAGCATTATCACGAATGTGACAGCTGTCAAATATGGCTTATTGGGATGGCCGTACTGAAAAAAGAATTAAACTGAGTTAGCAGTGGAGAAATACACATATCATGTCTTTATCCCTTGCATTAATGGCTGTTAAAATACGGTCGCTATCGACATGTCTGACAAATATTTAAGGGCAGTTTTAGAAAAAAAATCTATTTGATTGTAATCCATCATTTCTTAATCTATTTGGTGTCCTCTTGTTCTTCATTATATAAGCAATAAATGTTTAGATTTACATTTTGAAATATTTGTTTATGAATTTCAATAATTAAATAAATGTTCGGGTTTCCGGATCTGAGCTATCATCGTCTGTTTATCTCTAAGGCAGCAAAATGGAAAGCGACTTACTTTTTGCGTTTGATGACACCTTAACATTGCAGTTGTCCTGCCGTCCATCTGTATGGTCCAAAGTAACGTTGTTTATTTATTCAACAAACTGCATACTGAGCCAAAATCATTGGAAACATTGTTCGTTATGGCAATAACTAGGATTTGCGATGCTGGTATGAATTTGTTATTGATAATTATTTGGATTTGGTATAAAATCTACAGAAGACTATGATGTTGGAATATTTTGCATTATAGTGGGATACCGAATAGTCCAAAGACCCGAAGAACCCTGGTGTCAGAGTTTTTCTACCGTAGTAGTAGGCTTCTGACATCGTTGTGTAAAAACCGCCGTCTAAGTGATTGATTATAGACAGTAACCGGGACCAATGGTTAAACAAAGCATATTTCATTTCTGATAATCAGATGGCCTGCGATGTCTTAGCCAGAATGGGAACCAACTCAAAAAGTGATAAACAGCAACTATGTGAGTGCCCCACCCACACTTGAACCCGGAACCTTTGCGTCGCAGGCAGTACTACCACTACGTCAAATCAGCCGTCTGCCATTATTAAAATAATGTAACATGCGTCTTACTATAATTAAAGTAAATAGGTATGCAAGTACCTAGGTTATTTCTTGATGTTGTGATGACGGTGATACATGATGTTAGCAAAAATCTCGATTTCAAAACGATGTTCCTTTGAGAAAATTTTTCAATTTTATGGACTGGTCTGCATCTCGAAATATTTATGTTTTTTATTTATGTTTGATACAAAATAAGATCACTTCTACCAGCACCTCTAGATAAAGCCATGATGTTCCTGTTTCACACAACTGCTTTTATCAGCAACCGGAAAAATACCGCAAAATTATTCAGCGCGTGTGAGAACCACCTGAAGTGCGAGATTTTAAGTGCAAAACCAATCAGGGCGCAGTAAAAGTGCAGTAAACAGTACATTGTATGCGAATGGGAGCGGTGCATTAAAATTTAGCACAGAAGATATAAGAATTAGATGTTACTAACGTTTCTATCAAGTATCGATAATTATCATCTTACTTATTAGTTTTGTAATATAAGAATATTAGGATCATTTTTGTTTTTCTGAATACATTTCTACAACAAAACAAAACCTCTCAAAATTGTTTGTATAAAGAGCTTTTTGTGATGTGGCGCCATCATCGAGGGCGTTTACGTCTACACTCGTTTTAACACCAAAAACTAGAAAAATTAAGACACGCGACAAACTATTGTCTTTACAATGATCCAAGCCATCAAGAAAATGTTTATTTTTAAATCTCTATTCAAGGCTCTAAGCCATACTGCTCGGTTTTCACTAAAATGAATTTTTTGTGCGGGAAGTAAGGCGTGGACAAGAAGTGAACCAATAGTTTTTTCATAGGTTGCTATGACATTTCTCATACTGAGGCACAGAGGCGCCACTCAATTTCCACGCCTATTCTCTTCTCGCACAGATTCTACAGTATCTGTGCTCGTCCAGCAGAAGCTTCGAGATCTAGTAAATATTAAATAAAATACAATGTTAGTGCAATAAATCGGAAACGGGCTTCGAATAAAACACTCCACAACGAATGGAATCACAACAAGATTTTAACTAGGTACGCTACAGGTACAATCAAGTGCCGTGTGATGCGGCTTTAGAATAGCATCACCCTATTTCTTTGCCATAGGTGAAGCGACTAAGAAACTCAAGAGTTTTATACATACAAACATCATACATACATACATCAGCCTATTGCAGTCCACTGCTGGACGTAGGCCCTTAGGGTACACCATAGGGCACGATCTCCCGTTTTCGCCATCCAGTCGCTACAAGTTTTATGTGTATAAAAAATTTTGGTAACAGGCTTACAACATGTCACCATAGTGATACACGAATTTTCTGAAACGGCCTTCATATATTTGTCAGACGTGGCAAAAGTTACCTTATTTTACAGCCGTCAACGCTCTGTCTTCCCCGCAAGGGATAAAGGCGTGATACGCGTGTGTGTGTGTAAGTAATGAACAAAAATAATACAGTACTAGATTGACCCCTTAAATAGGTTAATTGGGGCTTTACATGGCCTATCAAACTTGCAAGTTAGTCAGTTATTCGTCAATATATACACACAGGCAAAAACAAGCATTTTTTTGTAGAGGTCAGCTACAAGCTGTGCTACATTGCTACGCCGCGCCTTGTAGAGATTTAACTCCGCAAATTTACCTTTCGGTTTTTGGCGGTTCTCTCACATGTCGTTCCTCGTTCCTGCACTCAATAGATTCAAAAGGGACCCTATTACTGAGACTCATAGACATATACCCAATGTCTGTCTGTCTGTCCGTCCGCCCGATGCATAAATTGATCCGTTGAATGGGTAGGTTGATGCGAAGCTATCTAAGTACAAACGACCTTTATTTATGTGCAAAGTTTTGGTTCGATAAATGTCTGGGCCCAATCTCGGTCAATGGCGGCGATTACATAAGAACTGTTATATATGAGATCAAATATTTTTACGGTGAGTTCTACTCGTTAAACTGAACAACTTTTTAAAAGAAATGTAGGTTGAAATATGAAAAAATTGACCTCCCATACAAAGTGTAGTAAGTAATTTTTGTTTGAGAGGTCCAATTTTTTTTCATATTTGGATATACTTTACTGGAGGTAAGTTGTTAATTTTTACAAGTAGATTTTACCCTTAAATGTTTGGCACTTAATTCAATGCACTATTATTTTAATGGGATTTTATATAAGATTTTTTATTTTTATTTGGGCTGTTTGTTTCATCCAGTTTAAGATAATTGTTTCTGACAAAGAGGCAAAAAAATATATATCATAAATACAGGGTATCATAAATTTTTATCAGTACGCAAACTTAGAAAGGTGATTCTTTCTACATATGATTTTTAACAACTTTTATTATGTCAGGTGCCAATAAAAAGGGAAGGCGGTTCTCACACATGGCCCACAGTTTCGAGGTATTATGCCAGTTAAGTGTTACTGATCCCAGGAGTAAAGGCGGTTCTTCCATGTATCGTCCATTGCTGCATATATTTTATGCATATATCATACGTTACGTTATAATGAAAAGAAGTTGCTTATTTATTATGATATTATTTCCCTACTAATACGGCTATGATGTGTATCGGTTGCGTCTTTCAAGTTGTTTGACGTTTGAAGCATGTTTGAAGCACACAGGAACTCCTATATAGTCACAGGATGACATTTGTTAGCTAGCTGTCGAACAATGCGACACTTGTGCAAATAGGCGTCATAAACAATCAACCTTCTTATAATTAGATTGCTTTGGTGTTTCGTGAATCACGATATCTTTTTTATTCATACGTAAAAAATACCACCATAACTTTCTCAACCTCCTATTTAAGTGGCATATTCAAAATAATTAATTTAAGTAAAGAAAAACAAAGTTTGAGTCCTAATTATCGGCCAAACAATTCCATTACCAAAATTCTCTAGCAAATTACTGAACGACGAATTGTTTCTTACTCGCGAAATTCACGGAATTCCGTAATTCTTGCAAAAGTAAGGAATTCCCCGCGGACAGGCATTCTACAGACTAAATAAATGTTTGCGCAAATAAACTTGAGCTCTGAAACAATCGGTAAGTTAAAGCAATCCTCTATGATACAGTCAGTGATATCCATTTTGTATACAAAAACTTAATATATACAATTAACTATTTCATTCAGTATTCCAAATCGAACAGAGGCAGTGAATCTAACTACTTTAGTATTCCCAAAAAGGGTCAATATCAGGACAAGTTCGTAAGCCTTAGCCAAATTCTATTGCATCATGACTTTCAGTACAAAATATGTTGCACCTGACCTGAAATTAATATAAATAAGGGCAGAGATAAGAGGATGATTTCGGTTTCCAAACCACTAGTCTATAACACCTAAGCCCTAGTGGAATACGTTCATTCACAGCCACAACAGTCCACAGATGAACGTTGGCCTCCTCCTAGTGATGTAACAATACCTCCCATTGCCATACTCATCACGCTTGGCAGTTAAAATCGTGAGCGCAGTACAAGATGTCACATTCACGGGGAACGCTGCTGCCCATTCCATTACCTAAGTTATCCCTAAGTCGCTTTTAACTTTACCCCAGGGTCATACGGCAATTCTTAGTTTAATACTATATAACTACCTATTTTATACAAACCAATTTTCTCAGATCGGTACCACCGTAAAAAAATAAACCTGAAAAAGGAGTTAAGAAGCAATATAAAATTTAAACTGAGTATCCAGTAGTTTGAAAAAAAAGAACAGAATAAACATAATTGTATTCAAAACGTATCCAATTGTCTGTAATTTAAAAGAAGACCTACAGGGAATAGGTCAATCACTGTGAACGACTTTGCGGTAACTGTGAAACAGACTCCTTTTGTGGCCCTAAAGTGTCGGTAAGACCTTCAGGAGTTTGTGTAAATAAATCTATTTCCAGAGTCCTATTCAGGTGACAGAACTGTTAGCTTACCTGTGTTGTTGTGTTAATTGTTTGGGAAAACGGCATGCAGCTCTTGATTGTAAACACAGCTTGTAGTGTCAATTTTGACACCAACTGCATAACAGTTTCATTCATTTCGTAAAATTGGTACATGAAGCATTCAACGTGTATCCGAAGGGTTTAATTTTTGTCTTGCCTGCGGAATTTTTTGATACCGGATAAAAATTTCGCCTTTGGTATTAATAAGTCAAGAACATATTGCCGTGACCTCAAATGAGGAATTGATACATTGTAAATGTATAGAATCAAATGATACTCAATGAATTCCATAGACTCTACAATGAAGGATAAATAGTAAATTCATCTATCATATTTTGTCATTTATCACAAATTGACTCCGAAACTCATCAATTGGTTGGCACTACAAAGGCTGCTGACAATATTTGGTATCTCCGGCTTCCACTGGCCTTTGTTCAGGCTTTTGTTGGTTCAGGGTTAAGGTTCAACGTAATTGTAGTGGCGCTTACAAGCAGAAATATAATTAAATGTGGTCTAAATACGATATTAATCGGGAAACCAAATTGTCAATTAGGAGAGTAACTGATCACAAAGAACGATACGGTTTATTTAAAACGAATACGTCACTTAGGTTATGATATCATTGATACATTGATACCAATGCGTGATATTGATACCATAGACCATGTTAATACCTATGAATTTGCCACTTTTGACATAATCTAATGCTTAAGTTTTCACAAAGTATAATAAGAAAATCAGTTCATTAATTTATTTTCCATATTATTATACAATTAGCAACTAGGTCTTTTTACAATATTATGTAATATTATTACATATCAATTGTCATGGTCACTGTTGTCGTGGCCGGCCTCAAAGAAGATGGGAAGATGACGTAGAATCTACAAAAAAAACTACCAGTTTTCGTTTTTTCGTGTAGGAAACGGGGTTGACGAACGATCCGATGAACCTAATAGTCAGAATTACAGGCACAAGATCAAGACGCGTAGAATGAAATAGGAGGCTTTTGTCCTGCTGTGGGACGCTAAAGAAGCTAAGTAAAAAAAGTTTTGTTCGAGGCAAGGCACATTGCTTTTTATTAAAAATTGTGGCAATATAAATTGATTTTTTTAAAAATAAAGAAGAAGAAAAAGATGGTCCACAGACAATATCACAATACACACTTAGGTTTTCCAATGCATTGTGCTTTTAGTCCGCAAATATTTATAAACTTATTGGCGCTTGTTTTGCTGATGTTGCACCTTAAAAGACGAGCTGTCACAACTTGGTGACGAAAGAGCAACTTCGACAGGCTCCGGCTTAGTGACAAGTTCGTGGACGTTAGTCAAGATCGATTGCTGGGTTGTTCATCATTGTTATTGTGGGGTATTGGAGTCAATTTAGTCTCAATTCTGTGAAGAAACTTCCTTACCTTGTTCCTAGCTATTCTTGTTCTTATTTTATTTTTTGAATGAGATAGGTAGATAGATAGATAGATGAACACTTTATTGCTTACAACATACACAACAGAAACAAAACAAAACAGAAAACTTAAGACTAAAAGTAAGCAAAGGCGGCCTTATCGCTTGCAGCGATCTCTTCCAGGCAACCATTACATAGAAATAGAGACAAAAAAGAAAAGATTTGTAAGTGGTGAGCTGATAATAGTTTTTATAATAAATGCTTCAAGTAATTAATACATTGCAAATTAAAAAAAAAGTCAAGTTGGGGATACAATTTTCAAGAGCGGGCAGGATTTGGACCTGCGACTTTGCTTTTAGAAGTGGCGAGGCCATTTCCATCTGGGCTACCGCGGCTGGTTCCTTGCGCGCGAATTTTGCAAGTGTATCTTGATGTCAATAACCTACATATATATCGGAGATCGATCACAACTGCGGCTGTCACAGTTCCAGTTGAGGTGTCGCTTGTGTAGTCGTTCGGGATTAGGCTTTAAAATCGGAAAATACCATGGAAATCCTGGAGTATTTGGTGGAACTTTTATCGCGACGGCGAGCGGAGAAAATGAAATGTGTGTTGGTTATTTTCGTATTACCCCGATAGCAGCTGAAGTTGGTGAAATACAGAGATTGTACGACATTAGTGACAGTTGCTGTTATGGTCTCTTTGTAGTCCTGCAGGCAGTGGATTTCAATGGTGTTCAGTGCTAAAGATTGGTTGTATTTAGTACCTGAGGTATGGTAAAGAAAAACTGTTGGGGATTAGCGTGTGTCAAAGGATCTTGGTTGGTTTGGTGGTTGGAAGGTTGTCGTGCGGTAACACCGTATCTGATGATAGTGTTTGCCAGACTCTTTCTCCTCTTTTCGCGTGGGACACGGAGTCGTCCAACGACCCGATGAACCCTGGTGTCAGAGTTTTTCAACCGCCTACTACCACTAGTAGGCCACTGACATGGTTGTGTAACGACTACCGTCTAAGTAATCATAGACAGCAACCGGGACCGACGGCTTAACGTGCTCTCCGAAGTACGGAACCATTTCTTATGGACAATCAGTTGGTTCACCCTGAAATGTCCTAACTAGACCGGAAACAAATTCACAAAGTGATAAATATCAACTTTGTGAGGGTCCCACCGAGAATCGAACCCGGAACCTTTGCTTAGCAGGCAGTCACACTACCACTGCGCCACATCGGCCGTCATGGTCATGGTCTGCCAGACTTAAACAGCCACAACTTAGAAGGTGACTATGTAGTGGTATGAACAGTGTGGTTAATTATTTAATTGGTAAGAGATGGCAATATTTGACGATGCAATGTTCTATAAGGATTGACGATAATACACCCACGCAGTTTTAATTTGTATCCTGACATAAGATTGATTATGCTGTAGTAAAGTGTCATCCAGAGTTGCTGATTGATTAGTATTGGGGTCCATTCTTCATTGTTTTTTACAGCGAACCTGATGCAGTGTCATCCTGATGCTAAAGGTTTGTGTGCCTGTGTGTACAGGTGCTTTTTTATTTTGTTTTCTTTTCTCTTAGTCTCTTTTTTTTTCTTTTATTTCGTCATTTTGATAGTGCGAGGAAATTCGCTATTTGGAATCAAAACGGCACGAGGGATTCAATATTCGTTGCCCGAGAATACATAAATCTTCAGGTCTGAGTGATACATACTACCTGTTATAAACAATAAATGTTTATTTATATATAAAAAATAACTTTTTTATTTGATGCCATAAATATTTGGGTTATTTCTTTTTAATTATAATTTTCGGTAGATTTAAGGTAAATACATATAATATTATAGATATACATAAAACAGCTCACTGCTGGACAGTGTCCTTCTCCTATTGGGGGATATTGCCATACTCACCACGCTTGGCCAGTGGATTGGTGAGCGCAGTAGAAGATGTTGCATTTACAGAGAAAGCTGCTGCCCATTCCCTTTTTACGACACCTACGAATAGAATTGGGGTAATGCTATTCTAAGCCAGCATCGCACGGAAAAAAAAGAACAGTGGAACCTGGAAAAACAACTTCCTAATTCCTACTTAACTACCGCTGATCGAAGTTCCTTCTATTATTATCTGTGGACGGCCCATTATTACTCCTCCCAATGTTTCTCACACAGTGCTTCTCAAAGTTTCCTGCATGTACGGTTTAGCTGTGCGTGCCTTGGGTTCTGAGTCCGGAGGAAGTCGGTTCGATTCGTAGCGGTCACACATAGTTTTAGCTGTGCACTTAGCAACATCGGTAAAATGTATTAAGTACAGACAGAAACATTTTATTGCTAACATTGATAAAATTATAACTTATACAAGAACAAAAACAAACCACATAATACGAGCAAAGGCGGCTTTATCGCTTTATGCGATCTCTTCCAGACAACCCTGCACACTAAGAGAAAAAACATTAAAAAACACACTGTAAATAGCACTAAATAGACGAAAGGAAATTGCGATTTCCGCATCTTATTCCCATACAAATACGCCTATGGTACATTTTAGTGCTTAAGTCCTTTGACAGACGCATCCGTTAACGCACCGTAGCCGTATTTGTACAGGAATAAGATCGCAAAAGTGTCATAAGTATCTAAACATAATTGCCGGCAGAGAATAGCATCACCCTATCTCCTTTCCGTGGGTGTTTTAAGCGACTCGAGGATTACATGCGTCACTAAAGTGATACACGGTTTTTCTGGAAGACTCTCAATGTTTGTCGGACGTGATTTAAATGTCCGTTTTTATACGGTATTTTACACTCCACCACAGAATATATAATAGTACTAACGTACAGAAGAATCACTCCCTAAGGAAATACATGTTTAGGTATAAATTAATACCTACGCTCGGTGTACCCTACCGCTCAAAACAAAATTGAAACTTATGTACGCGCGCGAACGCTCAATCTCCCTTGCACTCCACGTACCACGCAAGGGCGTGATATATTTATATATGTATTGTCCGAGTTGTATTTTTACATCTTAGAGAAAGCCAGTATTAAACTTTTTTTTTTCTTTCCTTTACGTGTCGACCAACAACCGGATGAACCCTGGTATCAGAGTTTTTCAACCGCCTACTACTAGTAGTCCAGCCTCTGTCATGGTTGTGTAACGACCGCCGCCGCCTAAGTTATCATAGACAGCAACCGGGACCGACGGCTTAACGTACCCTCCAAAGCACGGAACCATCTTTCTTTTCGGACAATCAGATGGTTCACCCTACATTGTCCTAACCAGACTGGGAACAACTTCACAAAATGATCAATATCAACATAGTAAGTGCCCCACCGAGAAACGAACCCAGAACCTTTCCGTCGCAGACAGTCGCACTACCATCGCCCCACATCGGCCGTCGACTATCTAGCTGATAACCTACAACAGAAACAAAACCAAAAAATGAACAAAACATTCTCATACATAAACATATCACGCTTTTATCCCGTATTTTTGTGAGTTTTTTAAATAATTTCTCAAACACTTGAAGAGCCACTCTCTCAAGCACAATACGTGTTTCTGTCAACACTTAAACTTAGTCAACTCATTCCGACGGGAAAACTTTCTTTCATCGCGTTTACACTCGACTTAAGTTACGAAAAGGGGGCTTTGCTCCCCCCCTACTTACCCAGCTTTGCTCCCCCTAAAAAGGGGGATTGTTCGGGAAGTGATAAACTAATTATTCTTACGTGACACAAGAGTTATTGAACTGAGTCGTATGAGTTCGGTAATTAATTTGTACGTGAGAGTCTTGCTGGTTTAGCGAGATTCTGTTCTACCTGATGTGATTATGGAGTCAATTCTGATAGGACCTTTCGTCAGCTCATTGTTACTTTTTCTTGTAACTAGAAAGAATAACTGTTTTAACATTAATTTAGGGTGTGATGCCGGCTTAGAATTGCATCACTCCATTTCTTTCCTGTGGAAGTCGTAAGAAGCGACGATGGGACTCGAGGGTGTGTATTACATTTTAAGGCAATGGGCTGCAAACCTGTAACTATTGCGATACACAATATTCCGATCGACCCTCAAATGTTTGTCAGACGTGGCGTAAATGTCAATTTTTGCAGCCGTTTACGCTCTGCCTTCCCCGCAAGGGATAAAGGCGTGATATATGTATGTATGTATGTTTAACATTAATTTGAGTTTGTCACCAGAAAACACATAGGAGGCCGAAACACTTGATAGTACATAATAAAAATGTATGTGTGCTTTGTAAAGCACGTCAAGCGGTCGCTTGCGGTTGCTGCCTGTATTTTTATCAGGGCAATACAAAATATAAAAATTATGAATATTTATAATTTTTTACAATAACGGTTAATGACGTCAATATGCGAAAGTACTATCCTACATTAAGTTAGGTCACAGTGACTGTTTTCTAATTTTATCAAATAATAAAATTCTACATTGAATAAAGTTAATTTTATTTCAATTAAAATTTCACTTAAACTTCATTACATTTGATTTCATATGATTTCTTATAAACACAATTACAACAGACAGAATCTATTTAGTGACTTATAATAGATACATACACACACATATCACGCGGTTATCCTTTGCGGGGTAGGCAGAGCGTAAACGACCGCAAAAACGGACATACGCAACGTCTGACATATATTTGAGTGTCATTCGGAAAATTGTGTATCACCATAGTGACAGGTTGTCAGCCCATCGCCTAAAATTGCAATACATACCCTCGAGTCTCTTAGTCGCCTCTTACGACTCCCACGGGAATGAAATGGGGTGATGCTATTCTAGGCATCACACAGCAAAAAGTTACTTAAAATGGTGTCTAAAAAGTGACAATACGAGTGTCCCCACATAATGTTCGACACCAAGCTTGAATTAATGCGAAAATTTGGTAGAAATACCTCTAAAATTAGGTCAAATACTCAACAAAAACATAAACTCGAACAATGTTCCGTCAAAAACCGATTACCGTCAATTCCACTAGAAATTTTCGTCCATTTCGCCAGTTTTGCGGCAAAAAGACAAGTAAAGCCGCAGGGAGCGACTAGCTACCATTCCCTAGGGAAATATCGCCGCGGTATGTTTGAGAGAGTATGAAATAATAAATTTCTGAAGTTATCTGTGGTCTGCGAGAATTTAGGTTTTGAGGAAAGTTTATTTTTTATGATAACTGTGTTGGACAAAATATTTAGACGTCGCGTCATAAAGTCTTTTTCTACTGGGTGTAATAATGACAACACAGTTTTTTTACAACAAATCTTTTTATTTTTATTTTGTGTCAGACGTGAAAGCTTCTTCGTTTCAGCAGTGTTTTACACTCCAAAACAGTTAAATATCTAATTATCTAATTGAATGATTGAAAGATGCCGTAGATGATGCAGGTAGATGCCGGCTGAGAAAAACATCACCCCATTTCTATCCCGTGAGTGTCGTAAGAGACGGCTAAGAGATCCGAGGGTTACATTTGTATAAAGATTTCAGGCAATTGGCTGACAACCTGTCACTATGATGATAATATTTTAAATAACTCTCAAATGTTTGTCAGACGTAGCGTAAATGTCCGTTTTATACGCTTCGCTTACCTTGCAAGGGTTACGGGCGTGATATGTATGTGTGTGTGTGTTTATAATTCTTAAATTGGGTCACGATCCTTTCAAAAACTTCTAAAAATATGAGTACCTCCTCGAAATAAAAAAAAAACAAGTAAAAAACTCGTGCATTCTACTCACAGCGAGTTCATATAAAAATGACGAAAAGTTTTAACATAAAAAATATTTATTTTATTTGGCGCTACGCGACGCTTGAACAACTGGGTAAGTACTTATTTTTAGGATAAGATTTATGGACACTAATTTAAGTCTAGTTTAGCTTAGTATTAATTGTTATTTGTGTCTTTATATTACCTTTGATTTATGTTTAACTAATAACACATTTTCTCAAAGTAGTAATGGTCTTAATAGTAGCGAATCTGTCTACTATTAACTAACAAGACGTCTCTTACAGTAATCAGACAGTGACAGTTAAGTGATCCTTTCAATACAGCCCGATTTGACAGCCTGTTCAATACAGCTACATGAACCACTACTGGACAAGGGCCTCCACCTATTTTGGCAAGCGGATTGGCAAGCGCAGTGTAAGATTTAGCCTTTATAAGGAACGTTGTTGAAGGAATAGATCCTTTCGTAGATTTTTACTACCTCCACTGTTAGAATTGTTGTGATTCTTGTGATGTTTATCTAAGCCGGCATCAAAGAAAACAGTTCTTTATACTTGACGGCGAATGTGCCGCAGTGGTAGTGCGACTACCTGCGACGCAAAAGTTCCGGGTTCGATTCTCGGTTGGACACTCACAGAGTTGATATTTATCACTGTGAGAATTAATTCCCAGTCTGGTAAGGACGTTTCAGGGAGAACCACCGGATTGTCCGAAAATAATTAGTTCCGTGTTTCGAAGGGCACGTTAAGCCGTCGGTCTCGGTTGGTGTCTTTGACTACTTTGACAGCGGTCGTTACACAACTATGTCAGAGGCCTACTACTAGTAGTAGGTGGTTGAAAAACTCTGACACCAGGGTTCATCGTGTCGTTGGACGACTCGGTATCCCTCACGAAAAGAGAGATTATAGTTATAGTTCTTGATGTATTCAAAAATCTTTGAAACGACGCATGGCTGCTCCTTGATAGAAATTATGAATTTTCTTAATGTTAACAAAATGCAACTATGAATGCGAGAGAACCAGTTATATCCAAGGGGAAACCGACAGTAGGAGGTGGTGCAAAGTGCTCAAGACACTAAAATAAAATCTTAAAGCCTTCAATTAATTATTATTTACTCATGCCACTTTCAGACTATGCTATTATGGGCAGGAAAATAGTGAAGGAAATGGGCAGCGCGAGCATGTGTTAGTCGCGCTGCCACTCGTCATGCCGCTGCCACTTCCCGATGTTCCCGAGAGTGTCGGCTTTTCGTGCACGAGTCAAAGGTACGGCAGCACGAACGCATGTGTAATGTATTACTATCTCGCTCACTCATATTGGTGCGAGAAGAATATGACGGCAGTGTGTGAACACTCACTTGCGATGATACTTCCGCGGAAGTATTTCAAGCAATATTCGCGACAGCGGTAGGAGCAGGAGCATGTGCATGGTGTAAACGTGCTATCAGACCACCGAACGCCGGCATTTTACAACACTTCTTTCATAATTTGTAGTTGACATAAACATACCAACGCAAACTTAACCACGAGAAGCACTTTTAAGTGTACTTCTTAGGAGCACTCAAACTTTTATGAAATTCCAGAACTATGCTTTCAAAAGAGCTGAAATACATTTTATTCTAAACCATATCTCTTTTTGCCGCGTGGTGCCGGCTAAAAATAGCATCACCCCAACATAGCAATCAACCCGCGAGTGTTGTAAATATCGACTAAGGGATAGTAACATCTACTAACCCTTACACTACGCTCACCAATCCACCTGTAAAGCTTGATGAGTATGGCAATACCCCCCAGATAGGGGGAGGCCCATGTCCAGCAGTGGACTGTTGTGGCTGTGTATGTAGACTCTTCAAGATGCAGAACAAATTGTTGTATTCTGGTGTCAGATAAAACTGCTTTCTAGGTAAGAAGGTAGGATTCTGATGTAGTTGTGTAAAGACTGCTATTGAAGCAATTACCAGTTACCTAGAATAAAGGTTTAGTGTGGTGTGCTCTTTTAAGCAAAAAATCATAAATTCTTATCAAGTATTTCAGACTGCAACTTTGAGACTGTTGGGAACGGTTTTGCGAAGTGATAAATTGTAATATTTACTGACTATGTTTGCGTTTATCTGTAAATTTCTGTACATAAGTAAGTCAGGAAAGAAATACAATAAATGGGTAAAATAAATGTTTTGCCAACAGTTTTACTACAAACCACTTTTCACTTTCTCACAAATAGCAATTTTTGCTGACTAAGTTTTTTAAGTGCCCTCTTGTGTAACATCTCGTGCTAAAATGTTTTTTGTACTCAAACGATGAGACGATGACAATTGAATTAGGTATGTAAAATTGGACACTATTCCTACTACTACTTTTATTTGTATTTTCCCGTGTGATATCGGCTTAGAATAGCATCGCCCCATTTCTTCCCCGCGGGTGCATTAAGAGGTGACAAAGGTACTCGAGGGTTTCATGTGTATTACAATTTTAGGCGACAGGCTCACAACCTGTCACTATGGTGATACAAGATTTTGCTGAAACAGCCCAATAATATTTGTTACACGTGGCGATTAGAGACCTTATTTTACAGCTGCTAGCGCTGCCTACCCCGCAAGGGATAAAAGCGTAATATTTTTAGTCTAGTCGTAATGGTTCTTCTACTAGTATTAGGACTCTGACATGGTTTTGTAACGACCTTCATCTAAGTTATTATAGACAGCAACCGGGATTGACGGCTTAACGTGCCTTTTAAAGCACGGAATCACTTTTATTACGAACAATCAGGTGGTTCAACCAGTGGTGTTTAGATCGTATGATTCAAAGAGTTCAAATTTTTTCTTTTTATATGCGTATTTGTGTTACAACATGTTGTTTCTCGTGAGATTAGGCAATGCGGTTGTCCCACTTGTCATCCGTCGCTGCATATTTTTAACGCACCGTACAAATACAGCTACAGTGCGGTGCGTAACGAACGAGTTGTTTGACAGACGCATTCGTAAACGCACCGTTGCCGTATTTGTATTTGGAATAAGATCGGAATTCTCAATTATGTTTGTTTTGACAGACGCATGCGTCACGGTGCGTTAAAAAACACAAGTGGGTGAAACGCCTTAATCATTGTAAGGATTGAGAATAAACTTGAATGCAAGTAATGCAAGGAACTATCTCAACAAATTCAGACATCCAAACCAAACTAGAAATAGTCTTATGATAGTCCAATTACTAGGACTCAAAAGCGCAGGATTCAAACAACCAAACCACAGAGATAAAATATCTTAGGGTAAAAACGCGTCTCGTATTCGAGAGAAGACGATTTATTTTCTTTGTAGAATGATAATGGATCTAAGTAATTGATGATATTATTTCGTGGTTCATTTACTTTGAGTGTTTAGATAATCTTCAACATTTATTTGAGATTTCTATAGCATTCATATTTGAATTAGTTTAAAGTGGTTTTTGTTTTCAAAATATAATTCTAATATTTTTTTCTAGAATAAAAGAAAGCATTAAATTTAATATAATTATCTGGTCTTCATATGTAGTATTGTACATACTTACTTATATCGCCGGCTCGACGACCCAAAGTGAGTCTTGGCCTCCGATACGAGATTTCGCCACTTGTCTCGGTCTTGTGTGGTTTCTCGCCAATCGCTTGCCAGAAGCTCGCGAAGATCCGCTTCCACCACATCATACCACCGGTACCGGGGGCGCCCGACCGGTCTTCGGCCAGTAGATAGGTCTTTCTACGCTTTTTTGACTCCCCGATCTTCACCCATCCTTTCTAGGTGACGAAGCCAGCGAAGTCTATGGGCTTTGGTTTCTCCAATGATGTTTGCGTCAGCTAACAGCTTTTCTACTTCGGCGTTTTTCGGCGTAGTATTTTAACCTGAATTATTAAATACTGGAGATACATCGACAATGGTTTTAGTTGACTAGCCGGCTACCGACTAATCGGTTTAAAATCAGCCGATTTCAAAAATGGCCGACTAGACTTTGATCATCTAATCGAAGATGGTACCAATAAACAGTGGTTGTGTCATTTGAAACATATTTATCAATAAAATTTGAAATAAAAAATTCTTTATTTACTTAAAATGAGGTGCTATACAGATATTACAGTAAGTATATTTGTATCGAACATTTTACCAGAATGTGGCACGCAATATTAAAATATAAATTAAAAAAGTATAATATTTACATTAATAACTTATTAAATTTCAATTTCTTTTCTTTTTGATTTGCCGCAACCTTTACGAAACAAAGTACTTATACAAAATGCATGACACAAATTTTCTCTCGCATCTCAAAAACCATACAAAGCACATATAACGCCCATAAAAGTACCATCGACTCCACATTTTGCATGACACTTGCAAATTTTACATCCTTCCCACGATTTATGTCCAATAAAATGTTATCTTAACGACCCCTGGAGCTTAGATAGAACGATAGAATTTGAAATAGGGTAGTTCAGTTGAAGTGTTAGACGAATATACAGACTGTTTGGATAAGTACTGCTTTCTTTTAGGGTCGGATTATAATGTCGGCCGTTGCGGCGCTAATGCGGTCAGGTTTTTGTCGCGAAATCACAAGGATTTTTTGCAATGAATTATACTTCGTGTGATGCCGGCTTAGAATAGCATCAGCCCATTTCTTTCCCTTGGGAGTCGTTAGATTAGAGGTGACAAAGGGACTCGAAGGTTTCGAGTAATCCGACTCTAAAAGTAATGAAGAACTTTTTCAAACACGCTTTATAGCGGTTATTACTTTTAACCCTTCCGCTTAATGGATATTATGTTTGAGAGGCAACATACTCGTATGGCATATGGGCAAGGAAATAGTAGGGGCAGTGGGCAGCGCGAGCATGTAAACAGGTTACTCGCGCTGCTACTCAACATACCGCTGCCACTTCCCGTTCCCTCTCGTAGTACCGGAAACAGCCTAATAGAGACTTGTTAGATTATAGAGCTTGTAGGATCAATTTAACTAACTAGCTTCTGTAATCTAGAGCTCCGAACCTTAATATCTAGGCCGTTTTGTTTTTTTATTTTATTTAGTATGGGTTTGCTTTTGACTCTAGTCTAGGACAGAGACAGAGTCTAAGTACTGGGGACTATACAGTATAAGGTCGCAGGGATAAGGTAAATTCTACCAAATTCCTAAGATTTTGTCCAAATTTTTAAAGTTTTGTAGGAATTTAGTACAATGTAGATGGTAGATGAAAAGACACTTTATTCCAATTAAGTGACATCATGATTATTTTTGTGTTCAGTTTAATATTTATTCGTAATTTACAAACGCATTATAAGATGAAATAAAAAAATTATTAAGTTCGTTACACCATAATCACGCCCATTACATTTACGCCACGTCTGACATATATTTGAGGGTCATTTAGAAAATTGTGTATCGCCATAGTGACAGGTTGTCAGCCCATCGCCTAAAACTGCAATACACACCCTCAAGGCCCTTAGTCGCCTCTTACGACTCCCACGGGAAAGAAAAGGGGTGATGCCGGCTTAAATTAGCAATATCCGTATCACACGGCAATTGAAGTATTTAATAATTGGCGTTTTTTTGTAATAAGTCCGAAATCCTAAATTTGTTTAGGACGACTGCAGAATTAATTCACGATTTTGCCATATTCTTGATACTACAATATTTCTGCGACATACACATTTATTAAATTGGTAAATACGTACAGCAAAGTTAAAATTAATAAAAGCGAGCATTCGGAAGTAATCCGTGTACCGCTGTCGGAGTAATGTGTTTTGGCGTCCGCACCGCGGCGGGTGTCCTAATTGATTCGTAAGAGCGCCTTTTAGTTCGCCCGCTTTTAGGGTTCCGTTTTTAAATTGAAAATACTTCTGAAAATTGAAAAGGTTTACGGTATTATAACAGAAAAGTTAAACGCGCTGTGTTGAATAAATTTTTCACAAAATTTGACGTTGTCAAACAGATTAAACCATGTCTTGTATTTTTTTTTTTAATAAGTAACAAGGTGAAAGTTTATGGTTTATGTTATTATTCAGTAAACAACAGTCTATGCGTTTTTCTATTGAAGATGATGTCGTTAAAATAAGCATAATATTTCATTATAGCCTACCAGTGTTTTCAGAAAAGTCATTTTTTTTGTGCAGATATGTTCAGGGTGAGTTCAACTCGTAAAAATGATAAATTTATCTCAATAAACATAGTTTGAATTATATTATGGAAATATAAACTAAACCTTCCATACAAGAATGTTCAAAAGATGTGTCACTTTGTACGGGAGGTCAAATTTTTCAAAAAGTTCTTCAGTTCTATGAGTAGAACTCACCTTAACCACTTCGCTCAGGTCGAATTTTGCAACAATAGATTTGTATTGTACTTCAAGCACACATGTGTGCTGTTACAAGCGGAGTTGTTAAAAATATTAGCACTGAATTTAAAAGAACCTTATATTCTTAGAACACTATCAAAACCTGGTTTTGTAACTTACAGATTCCAGCATCAAAACGCAATAGTATCCAAGTCTACAATGTCAATATCGACACAAACGAATACCGAAATCCTTTGTGACTTCAAAATGGGTATTCCCAAATCCCCACTTGCACGTCACAAGAATCTTCAAATAACTTGCAACCTGTCGGCTCACATGATATTCGCCGGGGAATAAACTTGAAAAATCGCATCCTTGCGGGAAGAGGTGTGCGCCGTAAATGATTTTTTTTAACATGCCGACACCACCGTCGTCGATGCTAAAGATTCGAACTGTATACTGTAGCTGAGCTATTTTTATTAGAAGCTACGGTCGTTGAACGATAATTTGGTAAAATAACTTATCAAGTACACTAATGCACAAAATCCGCGAACACTCTCTTAGGGATTATCGGTCTTATTACAAAAAAGTTAAGACGTGGTTCAAGCTTCAAATCGTATAGAAAAAAAAAACATTTTTTTTGTAATCACACTATATAGGTATATCTAATAACATTATGAGGCACTTTGCGGCGAATTTTTTCATCCTACTTTTTGCCAGATCAATATATAGTTATAGTATGCGATCATGAATGAATAAACTCACAATATGACCTCCTAAATATTATGTTCTAACATCTATATATTTTCTTCTTTTTTTTATTAATGATGGGTTTGCTCTTGACTCTAGTCTGGGTCATAGGACAGAGACAGAATCTAAGATGGAGCGAGGTCACCCATAAGAAGCCTGTTAGGGCACTGGCACTCCCACACACTGACGGAACGCAGCAACTATGTTTCTTCTTGTTTTCCATGGCAGAAAAAAAACAACCCGCCCATTGTTACTTGCCCGTATTGACGCGTAGTTAGACGGGTCCTTCGACGCCGCTATCTTAAATATCCATAAAAAATATCCAGCGCACACCTCTAGCGGGGAAGTAATAACGGCGCGACGTTTCTGCATTTGGAGTGCATTCGGGTGCAGTCTGGGTGCAGCCGAGGTGCATTCAAGGTGCGTTAGATCGGATTGGCTGCTGTGAGGACTTTTGGTGGGTTAGCTTTCTAGATCTATGCTATTTGGAAGTGGCAACGATTTTCGTGTACTGCCGAATTACAACAGTCCACTGCTAGACATGGGCCTCCCTAAATTGGGGAGTATTTGTCGTACTCTCCATGCTTGAAATGCGGATTGGCGAGTGAAGTGCAAGGTGTTATAGATGTTCACATAGAACACTGCTGCCCATTTCCCGGATTCCCTGAGTCGCTTTTTACGACATCCAATAGAAATGGGGTGATGCTATTTTAAGCCGGTACGGTGGTGTCGTTGCAACCTGAATCCATGCCGCGGTAGCCTAGGACGCCTCTATCTACCAGGTAGGTATATAGAGGCGTCGCTAGTTTTGATAGCGAAAGTCACGGGGTCATATCCTGACAATAATAATGTAGTTTCCCAAGTTCTCTAAAAGTGGTCTACGTGTCAAAATTTGTAACTTTGTAATGAGTAACTTGAAAATGTAGTTGGTGTGATAGGTTATTAGTTGTGTTGTAAATGTGATAGGCACTGACAGGGGCCGTTTTAAGCGTCACAATTGTGTTTCATTAGAGTATCAGTTGGATGATTTTCGCTGTTTCGTTTCCGCTAACAGTATGATATAGAGAATCACAATACCAATAGAGTAAAATTTGAGTTTCAATGGCATTACAATGACAAAAAGTAAGAGAATCGGAGACCAGGTTTGGATTGGTTTAATAATGTTAATGGGTCCTTATAATGCTTCGGCTAATAATAATAATAATTAATAATTAAATCGTTTATTGTAACAAATATGTTCGGCGATTTAAAATATTGAGCCCGCCAAACTGTAAGAACAGTTTTTTGGCGGAGACACCACTCTCATTTACATATTAGTTTGCTAACACTTATGTTAGAATCTACTTAAATTGAATTTATTTAATAAAAGAAAAACATGCATGACATATTTTTATAGTTTTAAGTTACATATTTAACTGTTTTCAATGCTTGACAATAACCATTCTGTAAATTTACGTTTAAATGTAAATTTTGATACATCATTTTCATTTACTGTTATTTCATTAAATATTTGTCGTCGCTGCCCCTTCCAGTTTCTTTACAAAATGGCGTCCAACTTTATGAGAGCTGGAATATGAAATTTCACCACCGGGACGACACCTATTTTCATCTCAAGAACATCATAAAGACATCTGACGTTTCAGTCCCGTTTAGCCGCAATCCCGATACTTATTTTTTTTCTATGCAAATAGTCCCGTTTTGCCACACAAAATGTTATCGTAACCTGGCAATGTATAAATGCAATAGTATTTAAGTGTACAGTAATTAATTGAAATAATATAAAATTACGTATTTAAGAGGCCGTACATGAAATTGCGCTGGGCGAAAGTAGGTAATTAGCATTAGAACGCGTCATCGTGCAGCCGAGCGGCGGCGATATGCAGACCCAGCGGCGGACGCCAGCGTATAGTTCGATCAATCAGTTTTGATCCTATTTATAGTTTTTGTGGCAATTGTATGAAAAAGTTTAAAATTATTGCGTGCCTACTAAGAATTTTGGGATTTGTGGAATGTTATCGAAACTAATTAATTACCGACTACTATTCAGGGGTGTGCCCATGTACCAGCATCTTTTTTTCGCTTAACAGCGCCGAATTTATATTTATTGCCTACTAGCTTTTACCCGCGACTTCGTCCGCGTTAGATAGTTTTTTTTGGCAGAAGTTCTAAAGTAGGTACCTATGTGTATTCATAGTAAGTGTGACAGTGATATTAGAACAGTTGTTATCTCTACTGTTTAGAGATAACTTGCTTGCTTCTGTTGTTAAAGGGACAATTCAAGATTTGCTATCCGGCCTGAGAGACCAATATTTATAAAAATTGAATATAAAAGTCAGTAGATAACAGAGTACTTACTCCAGGGGTGCCGATTTGAGAACACTAAAATGGTCAGCATAAGAAGATAAGACAGATAAAAAGGTATTTTAAGTTACTGTAATACATTTTTATATACCACATTTTTTGTTTTTCTGTATTTTGCGAAAACAAAGATTTTGTGGGTTTGACACTCGTGAGTCTGCCCTCACGTGTATGCCCGTTCGGATAGCCGCACCCTGTCGCGCCCTCCCCCTCCGCCCCGCATCGCCGCCAAAGCGCGGTGTCCCTCAAGCTGTAATCCTCACCTATGAAAACTTACCGAAAAGCAATTTTGGTTTTGTCAAAAAATAGTACTGAAATAGTGACAAATAGTGACATATGCAAGAAAATTAGTGACTTCATATTTCCCAAGATACGGCTATCGTTTGGTGAGGATTACAGATCGAGGCTCACGCTGTAATCCCAACTCTCGTGTGAGCAAACGGTGGGGTATTTTCACTTGGTCTACATTCCAAAAAATAGTGCCTAATTAGTGACTAATAGTGACAAAAGATGAGAAATTGTCGCTTTATAATTCCGAAGTTATAAAGGCATCTTGGTGAGGATTATACCTATAGCAATTTTTGCTGTAATCCTCACCTCATTTCTGCTAAACGCTTAGGTCTTTTGACTCAAATTTAGTATCAAAAAATAGTGCTGAAATAGTGTTCTTAAACTGCATTGATATTTATTTAGTTTATGTAGTAGAAGCAATTAAAAAAACCGTAAGAACTTCTCCATACAAAATGGTACAGGTACAGTCACGAACAATACTTCGTAGAATACAGACTTGATTTTTGCTTTAATTTAGGTAATGTCATTTCTGCCAATATATGTAGGTGTTAACTATAACATAAGTTGAGCCACTGACATTATTTTGGTATATTTTATGAGTAGGTATTTTGGTTGTATATTTTTCAACGCCTTGAACTTTTTAACGGTTTTATAACAATAAAGTATTTATATGTACTTATGCTAATATCTTTCAGATCAACACATCGCATTAATTTATCACATCGTATTCTCTTAACTCTGAAAGCCCTGTTTGGTCGCGCCACCGCTCTAGCCACCGCTAAACAAAACCGGTTTGGCCGAGCCTCGAAAACTGACCGCCGCGCGTGTGAGCGAGAGGGTAGACAATAGTGAAATTATTGCATGCACTTCGCCTGCGTGGTATTTTTTGGTTTCATCACGTTACGCGTTATTGAGTATTATGACAACTCAAATATAAAATTTCTTAAATAACAAATACGCCACTTACGATTATTATGAAAAATTAAAATTAAAACGCACGTTTTGAAAATAACAAAAATTATTATTTAGGTATAATTAGGTACTTAAAGTATTAGTCCTCGCCTCGAACGTCGTTAACTATATAGGGTTAAATCTATTTAGTGACCGATAGCAAAAACCCAGGACGGGCTGGTGATAAGGAACAACTTTTAATATGAATAACCCAAATCAGCTGATCGGCAATTTGTACGGGAGGTCTAATTTTTTTTCATGTTTCGATCTATGTTCCTTGGGGAAAGTTGTTCCTTATCACCAGCCCGTCTTGGGTTTTCGCTATCGGTCACTGATTAGATTTCACCTACCTACTTTCATTTATTTATGAGTTAAATGAATTTTACCACATAAATATGTTTTTTGTTCCATTTTTGCCAAACAAGTTAGGTACCTGTATTTATTTATGTACTACATAGATACAAACATATATCACACTTTTATCCCTTACGGGTTAGGCAGAGCGTTAACAGCCGCAAAAAATACGGTCGTTATCATCGCCACGTCTGACTGATTGAGAAATATTGTGTACTGTCAGATATAAACAAAATACTTGAAGGAAATAAATTTGTTTGATTACGTTCCTACCGACATAACAAACCAGTATTGAGCTTCAAGTACGACAATACGAAGTATTGTTCGCGACTGTACCTGACCATTTTGTATGAAGAAGTTCTTACGGTTTTTTTAATTGCTTCTACTACATAAACTAAATAAATATCAATGCAGTTTAAGAACACTATTTCAGCACTATTTTTTGATACTAAATTTGAGTCAAAATACCTAAGCGTTTAGCAGAAATGAGGTGAGGATTACAGCAAAAATTGCTATAGGTATAATCCTCACCAAGATGCCTTTATAACTTCGGAATTATAAAGCGACAATTTCTCATCTTTTGTCACTATTAGTCACTAATTAGGCACTATTTTTTGGAATGTAGACCAAGTGAAAATACCCCACCGTTTGCTCACACGAGAGTTGGGATTACAGCGTGAGCCTCGATCTGTAATCCTCACCAAACGATAGCCATATCTTGGGAAATATGAAGTCACTAATTTTCTTGCATATGTCACTATTTGTCACTATTTCAGCACTATTTTTTGACAAAACCATAATTGCTTTTCGTTTAGTTTTCATAGGTGAGGATTACAGCTTGAGGGACACAAAGCGCGCGCGCCGCGCCGCGCCGGATCGGCCGGTGCGCGCGGCCGCGGTCATAAGACCGGGCATTATTTATTTAGTTGCTGTGTATTTTCAATACATATCCATAACGCATGCGTATGTCAGACGAAAGGAAATCGCGAATTTCTATTTTACTCCCTTACACTTACAAAATACGCCGCATCGGACGTCAAATGTGATCCCCGACTTAACGTGTTATGTGGATGATACTTTTCAGTTCAGAACATGGTAACGTATCACCTAAGTAGATATGCCTAATTACAATGAAGGTAGTGCATACGATGCAAACGGCGGCGGCACAGCGGTATTTTTCAGTAATGATAAAAAATCCTCGGTAAAAGTAGGCAATGTCCTTTCTCAAGTTATTCCCATCATACTGAACATATTTTGTTTTGGAACCATTTCTGTATCTCCAATAGTTTAGGTGGAGTCCTGATGGTAGACCTGGTGGTCTACATAAGGTACTCCAGATCCTCAAATTTTCTTGTAAAAAGAAGCGGCCTATCATACTGAACAACTTTTGTTTTAGGACCATGCCTGTATCTCTAATAGTTTAGCTTGGCTCCTGATGGTACACCTGGTGGTCTACATCTATACTCCAGACCCTCGAATGGTGATAATAAATAGCCTATGTCCGTTCTCGGTATGCTAGCAATCTCTGTGCCAAGTTTCATGAAGATCGTTTCAGCGGTTTGGCCGTGAAAGCGTAGCAGACAGACAGACAGACCGAGTTACTTTCGCATTTATAATATTAGTGTGGATAGTGTGGATAGTTAAATCTGTAATGTATCATAATAGTCCGTTAAAATGGCCATTTATTTGCAAAATCCCGAAATTTCAAGTTATTTATACTCTAATAGGAAGTAAAATCACAATATCTAGTTCAATTAATTTAATCAATCATAAATCAATACCGCACTGAAAAAAATACTTACAGGATCAAAAAGTATCGGTCGCACTATAATTCCGCCTGTGACGCGTGATCTACTGTCCTCTACGCGCGCGATCGACACACATTCGTAATTTTGTATGTGTGCGTGAGTGTGACGCAGCAGGATACACGTCCTTCTCCCAAGAGCGCGGCGCGCGGTCTGCCGAAACAGCATTTGCGCTCCCGTATATAATTGATAATTCCGGAGAACTTTAAAATATTCGATAAATTTCATAAAATACATATTTGCAATTTTTTTTATAGCTAATGTGTTAGCATGAATCTATTTTTCAATGTGTAAATTGATTTTTTTTAAAACGTGTTGTATTGTACTAGAAATCCGACGCTGTATACGTTTAAAATTTCTTCAAAGTAGGGCCATTTTACTGCAGTTTTTCTTTGAATTTTTGAATTAAATTACTAAAAACTCCTCGGCCAATTTTTATCACTTTTCAATGTCTTTATTGCTGTATACTTTATAAACCACTCCATATTTTAAAATTCATGTAAACAATAATGATACGAACGTCACGCATCGAAAACAATTAAAACACGTCTCAGGTTATTAACTATTAAACAAACTGAACAATCAAAATCAATAATTTGTCTGGGCCAATTTTTAGATATTGGATTAATCTTCAATAAAACATATCATAACACATTGTTACTTATTCTGTTTTTTTAAACGAGGTCCTACAGAATTGAAGAAACAAGACAAAATTACTCAAAACTATGTACGGCCTCTTAAGCATGCACTTCAAAACGAAGCTTCTTGCCAAGTATCATAGTTCTAAGTCTACGGGATTTTTCCCTATGGTTTCTGATTTTCTGAAGTAGGTCAAAAACACGCGTATCGATATCATAAACGGACGTATATTTTTATAACGTTTAGCTAGGAGCTTGAATTCTATACAATGTTTTTAATTTCAACTCGATATTTTAAGAGGCCGTACATGAAATTGCGCTGGGCGAAAGTAGGTAATTAGCATTAGAACGCGTCATCGTGCAGCCGAGCGGCGGCGATATGCAGACCCAGCGGCGGACGCCAGCGTATAGTTCGATCAATCAGTTTTGATCCTATTTATAGTTTTTGTGGCAATTGTATGAAAAAGTTTAAAATTATTGCGTGCCTACTAAGAATTTTGGGATTTGTGGAATGTTATCGAAACTAATTAATTACCGACTACTATTCAGGGGTGTGCCCATGTACCAGCATCTTTTTTTCGCTTAACAGCGCCGAATTTATATTTATTGCCTACTAGCTTTTACCCGCGACTTCGTCCGCGTTAGATAGTTTTTTTTGGCAGAAGTTCTAAAGTAGGTACCTATGTGTATTCATAGTAAGTGTGACAGTGATATTAGAACAGTTGTTATCTCTACTGTTTAGAGATAACTTGCTTGCTTCTGTTGTTAAAGGGACAATTCAAGATTTGCTATCCGGCCTGAGAGACCAATATTTATAAAAATTGAATATAAAAGTCAGTAGATAACAGAGTACTTACTCCAGGGGTGCCGATTTGAGAACACTAAAATGGTCAGCATAAGAAGATAAGACAGATAAAAAGGTATTTTAAGTTACTGTAATACATTTTTATATACCACATTTTTTGTTTTTCTGTATTTTGCGAAAACAAAGATTTTGTGGGTTTGACACTCGTGAGTCTGCCCTCACGTGTATGCCCGTTCGGATAGCCGCACCCTGTCGCGCCCTCCCCCTCCGCCCCGCATCGCCGCCAAAGCGCGGTGTCCCTCAAGCTGTAATCCTCACCTATGAAAACTTACCGAAAAGCAATTTTGGTTTTGTCAAAAAATAGTACTGAAATAGTGACAAATAGTGACATATGCAAGAAAATTAGTGACTTCATATTTCCCAAGATACGGCTATCGTTTGGTGAGGATTACAGATCGAGGCTCACGCTGTAATCCCAACTCTCGTGTGAGCAAACGGTGGGGTATTTTCACTTGGTCTACATTCCAAAAAATAGTGCCTAATTAGTGACTAATAGTGACAAAAGATGAGAAATTGTCGCTTTATAATTCCGAAGTTATAAAGGCATCTTGGTGAGGATTATACCTATAGCAATTTTTGCTGTAATCCTCACCTCATTTCTGCTAAACGCTTAGGTCTTTTGACTCAAATTTAGTATCAAAAAATAGTGCTGAAATAGTGTTCTTAAACTGCATTGATATTTATTTAGTTTATGTAGTAGAAGCAATTAAAAAAACCGTAAGAACTTCTCCATACAAAATGGTACAGGTACAGTCGCGAACAATACTTCGTAGAATACAGACTTGATTTTTGCTTTAATTTAGGTAATGTCATTTCTGCCAATATATGTAGGTGTTAACTATAACATAAGTTGAGCCACTGACATTATTTTGGTATATTTTATGAGTAGGTATTTTGGTTGAATATTTTTCAACGCCTTGAACTTTTTAACGGTTTTATAACAATAAAGTATTTATATGTACTTATGCTAATATCTTTCAGATCAACACATCGCATTAATTTATCACATCGTATTCTCTTAACTCTGAAAGCCCTGTTTGGTCGCGCCACCGCTCTAGCCACCGCTAAACAAAACCGGTTTGGCCGAGCCTCGAAAACTGACCGCCGCGCGTGTGAGCGAGAGGGTAGACAATAGTGAAATTATTGCATGCACTTCGCCTGCGTGGTATTTTTTGGTTTCATCACGTTACGCGTTATTGAGTATTATGACAACTCAAATATAAAATTTCTTAAATAACAAATACGCCACTTACGATTATTATGAAAAATTAAAATTAAAACGCACGTTTTGAAAATAACAAAAATTATTATTTAGGTATAATTAGGTACTTAAAGTATTAGTCCTCGCCTCGAACGTCGTTAACTATATAGGGTTAAATCTATTTAGTGACCGATAGCAAAAACCCAGGACGGGCTGGTGATAAGGAACAACTTTTAATATGAATAACCCAAATCAGCTGATCGGCAATTTGTACGGGAGGTCTAATTTTTTTTCATGTTTCGATCTATGTTCCTTGGGGAAAGTTGTTCCTTATCACCAGCCCGTCTTGGGTTTTCGCTATCGGTCACTGATTAGATTTCACCTACCTACTTTCATTTATTTATGAGTTAAATGAATTTTACCACATAAATATGTTTTTTGTTCCATTTTTGCCAAACAAGTTAGGTACCTGTATTTATTTATGTACTACATAGATACAAACATATATCACACTTTTATCCCTTACGGGTTAGGCAGAGCGTTAACAGCCGCAAAAAATACGGTCGTTATCATCGCCACGTCTGACTGATTGAGAAATATTGTGTACTGTCAGATATAAACAAAATACTTGAAGGAAATAAATTTGTTTGATTACGTTCCTACCGACATAACAAACCAGTATTGAGCTTCAAGTACGACAATACGAAGTATTGTTCGCGACTGTACCTGACCATTTTGTATGAAGAAGTTCTTACGGTTTTTTTAATTGCTTCTACTACATAAACTAAATAAATATCAATGCAGTTTAAGAACACTATTTCAGCACTATTTTTTGATACTAAATTTGAGTCAAAATACCTAAGCGTTTAGCAGAAATGAGGTGAGGATTACAGCAAAAATTGCTATAGGTATAATCCTCACCAAGATGCCTTTATAACTTCGGAATTATAAAGCGACAATTTCTCATCTTTTGTCACTAATTAGTCACTAATTAGGCACTATTTTTTGGAATGTAGACCAAGTGAAAATACCCCACCGTTTGCTCACACGAGAGTTGGGATTACAGCGTGAGCCTCGATCTGTAATCCTCACCAAACGATAGCCATATCTTGGGAAATATGAAGTCACTAATTTTCTTGCATATGTCACTATTTGTCACTATTTCAGCACTATTTTTTGACAAAACCATAATTGCTTTTCGTTTAGTTTTCATAGGTGAGGATTACAGCTTGAGGGACACAAAGCGCGCGCGCCGCGCCGCGCCGGATCGGCCGGTGCGCGCGGCCGCGGTCATAAGACCGGGCATTATTTATTTAGTTGCTGTGTATTTTCAATACATATCCATAACGCATGCGTATGTCAGACGAAAGGAAATCGCGAATTTCTATTTTACTCCCTTACACTTACAAAATACGCCGCATCGGACGTCAAATGTGATCCCCGACTTAACGTGTTATGTGGATGATACTTTTCAGTTCAGAACATGGTAACGTATCACCTAAGTAGATATGCCTAATTACAATGAAGGTAGTGCATACGATGCAAACGGCGGCGGCACAGCGGTATTTTTCAGTAATGATAAAAAATCCTCGGTAAAAGTAGGCAATGTCCTTTCTCAAGTTATTCCCATCATACTGAACATATTTTGTTTTGGAACCATTTCTGTATCTCCAATAGTTTAGGTGGAGTCCTGATGGTAGACCTGGTGGTCTACATAAGGTACTCCAGATCCTCAAATTTTCTTGTAAAAAGAAGCGGCCTATCATACTGAACAACTTTTGTTTTAGGACCATGCCTGTATCTCTAATAGTTTAGCTTGGCTCCTGATGGTACACCTGGTGGTCTACATCTATACTCCAGACCCTCGAATGGTGATAATAAATAGCCTATGTCCGTTCTCGGTATGCTAGCAATCTCTGTGCCAAGTTTCATGAAGATCGTTTCAGCGGTTTGGCCGTGAAAGCGTAGCAGACAGACAGACAGACCGAGTTACTTTCGCATTTATAATATTAGTGTGGATAGTGTGGATAGTTAAATCTGTAATGTATCATAATAGTCCGTTAAAATGGCCATTTATTTGCAAAATCCCGAAATTTCAAGTTATTTATACTCTAATAGGAAGTAAAATCACAATATCTAGTTCAATTAATTTAATCAATCATAAATCAATACCGCACTGAAAAAAATACTTACAGGATCAAAAAGTATCGGTCGCACTATAATTCCGCCTGTGACGCGTGATCTACTGTCCTCTACGCGCGCGATCGACACACATTCGTAATTTTGTATGTGTGCGTGAGTGTGACGCAGCAGGATACACGTCCTTCTCCCAAGAGCGCGGCGCGCGGTCTGCCGAAACAGCATTTGCGCTCCCGTATATAATTGATAATTCCGGAGAACTTTAAAATATTCGATAAATTTCATAAAATACATATTTGCAATTTTTTTTATAGCTAATGTGTTAGCATGAATCTATTTTTCAATGTGTAAATTGATTTTTTTTAAAACGTGTTGTATTGTACTAGAAATCCGACGCTGTATACGTTTAAAATTTCTTCAAAGTAGGGCCATTTTACTGCAGTTTTTCTTTGAATTTTTGAATTAAATTACTAAAAACTCCTCGGCCAATTTTTAGCACTTTTCAATGTCTTTATTGCTGTATACTTTATAAACCACTCCATATTTTAAAATTCATGTAAACAATAATGATACGAACGTCACGCATCGAAAACAATTAAAACACGTCTCAGGTTATTAACTATTAAACAAACTGAACAATCAAAATCAATAATTTGTCTGGGCCAATTTTTAGATATTGGATTAATCTTCAATAAAACATATCATAACACATTGTTACTTATTCTGTTTTTTTAAACGAGGTCCTACAGAATTGAAGAAACAAGACAAAATTACTCAAAACTATGTACGGCCTCTTAAGTTTGTGTGTGTGTTGTGTTGCATTGTAAATGTTTGCTCTGACTACACTTTAGAAGCATTATATAGGCTGTGACCATTTAAAGAGGCTCCTATTCAACAAACGTTATTATTATGCTTTATTATACATAATAGTACGAAATCTCTCTACTCAAGTCCGGCTCGCACTTTTCCAATTGTTTATGTGTGACGAACCAGGAATGTATTGACGCGGGACTGTGTCACACTGGGACTATGCCAAATCGGGCCTTACTCGAACCGACGTCTGAAATACGAGAAATACGATAATTTTATTCACTCCACCGACTTGGATGTGTCAATTTTATGTCCGAAGTTGTGGATTTTACTTGAGTTATGGGTATTTATTTCTGTACATAAATATGCGGGGTGTAAGGGACAGTCCTTTGAATACTTATAGGGCTGCATTTAGACTATGGAACTGAACAACTTCCCATTAAAAAATATTTCAGAAAACGACAAAAAACGACCTCCCATACAAAAGCACAATCAGCTGACTGAAATGACCATGGGAAAACGAATTATTTTCTACGTTTCCTCAAATACTTTTTCATTGGAAGTCGTTCAATTTTATTATCTGAATGCAACCGTTGGAGTATTTGGAGGGCTGTCCCTTAAACCCTGTATACAGGGTGTTGGTTGATAAAATGCATTCAGACCATGAAACTGACTGAACATGTTTCAGGGAACGTCAAAAAAATTTAGACTTCCTATAGTAAATGCAGTCAGCTGGTCGTAATTTTGTAAAGGGGATCAAATATTTTTTATAGTTTCCTGAAACATGTTCCTAGGGGAAATTTATTCAGTTTTATGGTCAAAATCGACCATATCAGTATTCGGAGGGCTGTCCCTTACACCCCGTATATTATAGAAATAAATACCGTCGCTGAATTGAAGTCAAATTATACCGCCGTGTGATGCCGGCTTAGAATAGCATCACCCCATTTCTTTAGCAGACGATAAATGTCACACGTGTTATTTAGATTTTAGTTCATTAAAGCTTAATTTGACCAAATTACGTACGTTAATTTGCCATGTCACGCCGGCTTCAAATAGCATCACCCCATTTTTATCTCGTATGAGGTGACTACGGAACTCGGAGGTTCCATGTGCATTGGAATTTTAGGCACAATTTTCCGAATGATTCTCAAATATTTGTCAGACGTAGCGTAAATGTCTATTTTTTATGGCTGATTACGCTCTGCTTAGCAAGAGATTATAGGCGTGATATATGTATGTATGTAGGTAGGTATGTATTACTATGATGCTATCATTATTTTTACTGAGAAAAATGGATATTGATCAATTTACAAATTTAACATAATATTCATTTTGCATATATGCATTCCCAGAAATATTGAATAAGAATAAAAAATATATCGTATTGTGGTTTCAAGTACAGATGCACCAAACGACTTCTCGATCTGAAACGGATAACAATTAATTTCCCATAATCGATTAATAAAATTCCAAACCAGACGAAGAACTCGATTCTCCCGGTACATATTAAAAGCGAAAAAGCATTTAAAAGCGGCATTCAAATACACCCTCCGCCAGTAATAAATAAAATCTATTATTTACGCGTCCATACAAAGTTGGAAGCATAAATTGCGCTGTAGTAAAGTCCAGGCCACGAAATCGGCGGCGACATTGGCGTTTCAAGAAGACTGTTTCGCTACTTATGGACTCTCACCCAATAAGGGTTCTGCAATATGCCAATCGAAATCCTTATTATATTTTACCGAACAGCTAGCTAGTATCAATTTTAAAGTTTTGTTCTTTTTCGGTCCCCTAAAAGAGCAATGTATATTTTTCCTTTAAATTGTCAAGCTACTTGCTAAATTCGCCCAAGTACTCGATTGGGCTTGTTTTTTGAACAACCACACAAACTTTTTCGAGTGAGGTCTTGCTACCCCCCAACCAGTCGGGTGTAGGTTTCAAAGCCCCGGTCCTAAAATTGAAGAGCCAAGTTTTTAAAAAGAACTTTTTTATATACTACTGTGGAATCGACAGTTTTTATTTCTTTCTTAAACTTGATTGCACAAAAAGTACAAAGGGCGGGCCTAATGCTACGCGGCTTTCTCTACTGGCCAACCAAAGGATAAACAGAATGAGACAAATCAGGTGCACATACAAAAAAAACGAAATAAGATCATACGTTAAGTTCTCACTATAGGTAGCTGTAGAATACTTAAAAAGAATATAGAAACATATAAAGGTCTTAATAAATTAACGTAAAAAAAAATTACATGAAATAAATTCTGCGGTAGAACCGTTGTTGTCTTAGTAGAATAATATCTCGCCCAGCGTGGTCAATAGGTACGGTAAACTCCTTCCATAAGTAGAAAGCACGTGCCCGTCAGTGAACTGTGTTGTTTTTCTGGGCTCTGCAATTTAAGCCCCGGGGCTTTGAAATTTTCAACAGACTATTTTGGTGGGAAGCTAGGGCTCACCCGGAGTGAACTCTTGTGAATGTTGCTGATGAAAGACTGATAAATTTTGATGCTGCTTAGCATTGTAAATGCCTTTTCAATCAGCTTTGTAAATCGCGAATCCCACCTCCGTGGCCACTCCGTAAGTTTAACTATAAGTACGCAACGACTTCCAATAAAGTTTTGATAGTTATGGCCACGTTTTAAATGAAACTTTGTTGCCAAGAAATATGTTTGAGGATGAAATGTATGGCTTAGGATGAAAGCCAGCGTTTTTTGTAGCAAGAAGCTTATTTTAGAGCAAGATTTTGCTTTTACAAGGATTATTATGACACCTTAATGGAAAAAGGATTTGCTCGTATGGTACTGATGTGAGTTATACACTGCCTGCTTTGCAGTATAGTTTAGAAAATAAGTAATAATTTATTTTGTTGTAGAAGCATAACCCAAGTTTTTTGACTAAGAAGCTTGCTCATAGGCTAAGGCAGAGTCAACAATTTTTGTCAAACAATCTAGACTTTTTAGTATTCGGTGAATATTGAACGTATAACATGTTAACCGAAGAATTCAGAATCTCTTCTTTTTTGGAAGTTTATTTAAGCGGGAATAGCGGGCGGGCATGATTTTTAATTACGGAATTATAGCGATATAATTCTGAAAATAAAAATTGTTGAGGATCCAACAATCACAATCCAGATACCTTTTAGACTTAACTTGATAGAAAAAAAATCAAAATCACCTCTATTTTTTTACGGTATTATGTTTAGGTAGAGTAATAACCAAAATATTTATCTTCTAATTTGGATATACACCTTTTCTAGCAACAATATTTATCTAATTTCTTTGTAGAAAGAACCGTAAAAACTCGCGAAAATTTAAGCGCTAAATGACTGCCTCTCTCTTATGCCTGTTTCTTTCTGGTGCAGCGCAAATGAAAGGGACCAACATTTTATTTAAAAAAACAGGATCTTAATACACTCTGCGACGCTAGCAAGATCAAAAAATATGACGACAAAAAAGGACCATCACATATTGAGGTGGCAGTTACCTAATTTTATCGAGTACGCTATGAATTTTATTAGCATCCATTATTTTTTGTACTGCTCCTTAGTATGTAGAATTGGTAATGTGAACTGCCAATACAAGTAAGTTAGAGAATGGTTTTATAATAGCACTATTCTTTCGTGCAGTATCTACTTAGATTTTTTATGATTGGAAAATTATATTCGTCTTATAGTTAACAAAGAACCTTATAGAATAGTCAGCGAAAATTTTGAAAAATCGCCCTAGGGCGGACTCGTTTTAATAACATTATTGTACAACAATGGCATAAAAATCTTATTTTTTGTATCGGAGCGCCAGTTCATATAAAATCTATTCTGGTTTAGTATATTTGTTATAGCGTCAACATATGTTTTTTAACTATCTAACTATTACCGTACACAAAAAATACGTTTATTGTACGGGACCTTTAGTGTTTATTTTATTATAATTTGTAGTATTTGTTGTTATAACAGAATTATGGCAGTTGTAAAAATTTCGGCTCATTAACTATCACGGTTTATGAGATGCAGCCTACTGACAGACGGACGGACCGAAGGACAGAAAATAAAACAGTTATATAATCCCGTTATGACTCTTTGAGTATGGAACCCTAAAAACGGTAGTTGCAAGTTGAGACCTAGCAAACTACAATGGTAAAATGGATCATATTATTATGATGTAGTGTTTTGAATATGTTTAAACATTTCCCCATGATGATGGTGCTGTGTGATGTCGGCTTAGAATAGCATCACTCTATTTTTTCCCGCTGGTCTCGTAAGAGGCGACTAATGGACTCGGGGGTTACATGTGTATTGCAATTATAGGAGATGGATTAAAAATCTGTCACTGTAGCGATACACCAATTTGTCAGACGTGGCGTACGCAGATGTCAGCTTTATACAGCCATTTATCTTCTGCCTACCCCGCAAGGGATTATATGCGTGATTTTTTTTCCCATCAAACTTTCACCTACTAATGAAGCTTTGCACGATACCCACGGTGAATCAATATTAATTGTACGTACTGAAATTACAGATGCGGGAATTCAATATAGATTGAGATCTCTACACGAACCTAATCAAGGCTATGCTGGTAGCTAATTCAAAGATGGCCGCAATAACGACAATCACTAAATAGTATAAAATGAAGTTGCTTCTTGTGTCCTTATGTATGCTTAGATCTTTAAAAGTACACAACGGATTTAAATTTGGTTTTCACAAGTAGATAGAGTGATTCAAGAGGAAGGTTTTTACGCGTAATATATGCCGGGAAAAGGTCTTTTTCCCGCGGGAAAACGGTGAGTAGCGGATGAAACCGCTGGGCCGGCCGCTAGCTTTATTATGAACTTCAAGGTATTTTATGGTAAATTTTAGAAAAAAATTGTTTTACTGGGCCAAAAAGGTTTCTGATCTGAAATTAATTCCTTGGAGAAAAATGTACTTACTCAGAGTCTAGGTTTCAGACATGTCACACGGTCATGGATCGTTTATTTCTTTTTTTAATTCTCTAGTATAGATAATAATGGTTATTCTTAATGACTATATATGGGCATCCAGAATATGTTAATCTCTTCGGCGGGTAACTCCAGGTGCTATTGATAGCACCTACCTATAGAGTACATACACATATAACTAAGTACGTGTAATAGACTTGTAATGACGAAGTGTAATCTCTAGAGTCAAGTTGTTACCTATTCATAAGCTTCTATTGAAGGCTTAGGTATTATCATGAGTTAATCACTAAGGTGTAGCTGTTTGTACCTACTAATACTTAGCTATATACATAAACTAGCGGCCCGTCCCGGCTTCGCACGGGTGGACAATTATTTTTTACATAAATACACTTTTAATTTTACACCCCTTTTTCACATTGGAGGTTTTTTATTATATATGATTTATCCTCACCTACAGCTACTATTAAATACACTTATTTATTGTATAAATGTTTTTTGGATTCTGTACACATAGGGTAATAACGGAAACCATATTACTGAGGCTCGGCTGTCCTGAGGCTGTATCTCCTGAACCGTTATACCTAGACAGTTGAAATTTTCACGGATAATGTATTTCTGTTGCCGCTATTACAACAAATTCTAAAAAAAACATATATGGGGGCTGCCATACAAAACACGTGATTTTTTGCGCGTTTTTATCGGTAATTTTTTGGAGGCTGTATCTCATGCAACAGATATGATTTTATTGGCATTTTTATAGATAATATAATAAGCACGCACCGTCGCCAATAATTTGTACAATGAAATGTGGTACCATATATCCGACAACATTAAGTACATCCAAAACCAAGTAAACATCGAAATGTCCTTTAGAATAATTATTTGCTCCAGTCAGTACTGAAGCGCAGCCTATGAACGGGATTTCCATCTTCACCGAATTTCGCATACAACTCTCCATTGTTGTAAACCTCAAAGACGCAAGGATTTTTTTGTAGCGGCCACTAACTCACACAAACCGCCATAAATATGCAGTAGGGACATTTCCGCAAAATATTCAGAGGAATTAGCGTAATTATTTCCATCTTCGTCGTGTGATAGGATGGTAAACTCGCTTTAGTGTTCTACAACATAAGCGATAATACTTACGAGCACCTCTCGAGCCATGACTTGGGTGTCATACAACACAAAGGATATTGCTCGAAATAAGCAGGCGCCGTCGCCAATAATTGGCACAACATCATACGGTAGCATTGTACCATTAATGTTTAGAATATCTACGACCATGTTGATCTATTTACCCTTTTTAATGGTAAAACTTCACAACTTAGATCGATTCTAAACCCAAAAAAAAAAACAATTTGACAAACAATTTTAACCAAAGACTAAAACGACCAAAATAATACCAAGCGATACCTATAATTTCAATTTCGATAATTTTTAAAAAACACATCACGATAGTGCGTGGAAAAACTAACAGTGACATCTATGTTTGTATTATGGAACTAAAATATTCTTTTTTCTCAGTTTGTATGAAAGTTCGTTGTCTTTAGTTTGATCCGTTTTTTAAATAAGTGATTGGACTTATGATTTAAAGTAATCAAACACGTGTTTCAGCATATTTGAAATTTTTACCCTTAATTGGGTCAAAATGGGATTAAAAGTTTGTATGAAAGTTCGTTTTTTTAAATGATTGTGATCTGTTTTAAAATTTGTGATTAGACTAATAACTTAAAATAATTAAACACGTGTTTCAGCATTTTTGAAATTTTAACCCTTAAACGGGTGAAAAAGGGGTTAAAAGTTTGTATGAAAGTTTTTTATCTTAAATGTGATCTGTTTCAAAATTTCTGATTAGACTCATAACTTAAAATAATTAAATACGTGTTTCAGCATTTTTGAAATTTTGATCCTTAAAGGTGTCAAAAGGGGGTCAAAAGTTTACTACCAGTTGGGCTACCCGTTTTCCCATGGGAATGTGACAATTTCCCGGAATAAATTATACTTACAAACCTTCCCCTCAAGTTACTCTATCTAATAAAAAAAACCACATCAAAATCCGTTGGGTAATTCTCAAGATATAAGGAGACACCAAACGGTAAGCGACTTTATTTTATACTATGTAGTGATGTAGCCTTTCTCAGATCGGCCCGACTGGATGATAATCCGATACGGCTGGCATTATATGGAGGTCATAACTTAAAAAAAATCTAAAGTCGCTTACGATTTCGCTAAGTGTATATTGCACATATTATATTTTGTGCTTATTTTGTGTCATTCAAGACGCTTGCATACATTTTCGATCCAATGTATGGCTCATTTATTAATATAAAATAAATACATACACAAATCACGCCTATATCCCTAACGGGGCAGGCAGAGCGTCAACGGCCGTAAAGCGGATATTAACACCACGTTTGAAAAAAGTTTGAGGGTCAATCAGATAACTGTGTATCACCATAGTGACAGATTGTCAGCCCATCGCCTAAAATTGCAATACACATCTAACCCTCGAGTTCCTTAGTCGCCTCTTACGACACCCATGGGTAAGAAATGGGATGATGCTATTCTAAGCCGGCATCACACGGCCGATTAAATAAATATTGTTAAATATACCAGTACTGCATAAGTAACAGTTTGCACAATGTTAAAACCTAGTTTGAGTCATCACTCATCATAAACAAAAGTATGTAATGAGTTTAGGTCATTGAGAGTTTAGGAATATTTTAGGATTTAGGACATTATGCGTCGGGAGGAAGCATACACCTAAAATGACACAAAATAATAAATTGGATTCGGGCTATGGTCCAGAAAACAAAAATTAACGTCTGTAATATTTTTGAAACATGAATTGCCATATTAGGCGAAGAGGAAATTTAAAAGAATAGTTTCAGCCACAAAAGATAGATCTGCACTGCCGTACTTAGAAGAAAAAGCATAAGTCCATGGTTGCTTATTTTGAGATAAGCACTAAAAACTTTGGACGTTAATAACTCAAGATCCAATATAGTAATAACATTACAACTTTTTGTTATGTTTGGCGAATTGATGTACATTTCTTAAGGATACTGTGATATTTCGCTATTACTAATATTTTCATATATTAAAAGCAAAAATTTTAAAAACATAAGTAATTCACGAAAATGAAGTATCTCAATACGAGTAAAAATGCATAGGTTGCAAATATTTGTTAAACGAGGCGATAAAGACCATGCTTTTACAGCCGTTAACGCTCTACCTACCCCGAAAGGGATACGTCCTGACGTGTGTTTGTATTTTTGTAGGTATGCTTAGCGCCTTTAAAATTAGCTAAAAGCAAAAATAACTTTTTTTTTTTGCTGATTCGGAATCTGTACATACATACATAAATCACGCCTATATCCCTTACGGGGTAGGCGCAGCATTAACGGCCGTAAAACGGATATTAACACCACTCCTGACAAAAGCCCATCGCCTAAAATTGCAATACACATCTAACCCTCGAGTCCCTTAGTCGCCTCTTACGACACCCAGGGGTAAGAAATGGGGTGATGCTATTCTTAGCCGGCATCACACGGTAAATCTGTATATAGCTTAATTTCGATAAAATACGGACTTATATGCTTTTTATTCTTAGCAGGGCAGTGTACTGGTAGCAGTGGCTGTTGGTCCTTTTGGATTAAACCCTACTTCTCAAATAAAAATAAGTTTATTTTGTATATTATGCCTATATGCCTTGCAGAGTAGACAGATCGTAAACGGTGAAAACCGAATATTTACGCTACGTCTGACAAACATTCGAAAGTTACACAGGAAATTGTGTATCACCATAGTTTCCGGTTGTCAGCCCGCCGCCTAAATTGCAATGTTCACATAACCCTCGAGTCCCTGAGTCGCCACTTACGAAACCAAAGGGAAATAATGGGGTGATTGGAAATGAAAATAATAATAATGGGGTGATGCCATTCTAAGCTGACATCACACGGAAAACATATAGTTAGTTATTGATGGTTATTGTTATAGATAGGATACATAATTATTTCCCAAAATATGTGTCACAAACAGAATTTTTAGATTAACCTGGTGAACAATTTAGATATTTCTATTCATTTGTTTTTTTAGTATATTTGAGTCATCGACACGAAAGAAGAAGAAGAAGAAGAATAGTTATTATGTTAGCTTTATCATTTTGGATTTATTTGGAATTTCATTCATTTAAATCACTTTCCACATTTCATCGATGTTTTTATCTTTAGATTTAAAGTACCTATTAGCGAAATTAATGTTTACAAACTCAATAGTTCACAAATTCAACACCTAATTAATGCAATATTTTGAACCTTAAGGGTTAGATAACATCCAACACAGGCGAGGCATATCAAGTTAGGAGAATAACTACCTAAACTATCGTAACAACCAAGAATTTGGAAGTTTACTCCTAAACACCGATAGTTAAACAAGCTATCTGAAATTCTAGACCAAGATGAGATCAACTATACCACAATATATCATGGATCAGTAGTTTACCTTGAGCACCTTACCGCCTGAAACTACCTACATTTAGCAGGGATATCAACAAACTATTGGGTTATCAAACCCGAATTTAAGGCCCTGATATGATATGAAAAAGTTTGTCGCTTTCAGTTGCGCTGCGCAAGAGAGAAACAGACACTCATTAAGCGCTCGAATTTTCGCGAGATTTTACGGTTTTTCCGACGTAGAAACTAAAAAAATACTGTTAGAATGTCTTATTTTTTAATGTATGAAACTGCGTCCATATGGACTACTGGTGCGAATCTGCGAAGCATCGGTCTCATGAGTGTCATACGACAACTCGTGTATGAGTTTCGTCCGCTACAATAAGCTTTTTGATCGCTAAACGTATGGACGCAGTTTCATAGTAACTGTAGTAAGGCAGATTACCTTACCTGATAGAAAGCAAAACAGTTGGCAATTTTTTTTTGCATATATACTTTTCGTCTTTCGTATTCCTTTAGCAGTTCAGCGTAAAACTCAACTAAACTAGATAATTTTTTTATTTACCTAAATATTGCAACCACTAATATGCCTGTCTTAAATATTATGTGCCGTGTGATGCATTTCTATTCTACAAGAAATAAGGGACTCGAGGGTTTTATATGTCTTACAATTTTAGATGACAGGCTGACAACCTGTCACTTTTCACGATTTTTCTGTAGCGGGCCTTAAAATATTTGTCAGACATGGCGATAGCGACCGTATTTTACTTTCATTAACGCTCTGCCTACCTCGCAAGGAATGAAGGCATGATATGTGTATGTATGTCAAAAATACCCGACCAGCTAGTTTTAGATGAACCAATTTGACCACTCCATTTTCTCGCTAGCCAAGGTTATTAATTGTCCCAGTTTCACCCTTTGACCTTTCACCTTGACCTTTACGAGATTGGTACGTTAGGTCACATGTTCAACTGTGTAATGTAACTTCATATGTGGAACATAATTGGTTTTGTTTCTTGGAATGTAAGTAGATAATATTTTCATTCATACAAAGAGTAACAAAAAGGGTACTACCAAGTAAAACAAATTAATGCGATTGACCAATTTAGTTTTTAGAGTTGCCATTACGAAAAAAATTAAGTCAATCTTTTTTACAAAATAATCGACGACAAAATGGCCTAGATTTCAAATATAAAATTTAACTATATTAAGTTGAAAGGATGTCAAAGTACTAATAAAACTGAACAACTTTCTAATGAAACAGAAAAACTTTCCGCATAATTCAATATATTATTTAAAAATAGACTCCTATAGTAAATTAACCAGCTGATCGGCAATTTCGTATGGGAGATCCAATTTTTTAATATATTTAGATCCATGTTCCATGGGGCAAGTTGTTTAGTTTCATGAGTACCTTGACCTCTTTTCCAAACATACATACATTAATCACGCCTATATCCCTTACGGGGTAGGCAGAGCATTAACGGCCGTAAAACGGATATTAACACCACTTCTGACAAAAGTTTGAGGGTCAATCAGATAATTTTTCCACTTGTTATTATATCTTTTTTACACTCCCCGTATGGTTTATTTTTCACTCACTCGATTATTTAGGTATTAAAGATTTCATGTATCTTATCTAAATAAGAAAAATAAATAAAAATAATAAATTGTATTTTTTAAGTTGTAAAAGTGTTAAACAATTATTATTATATTTTTTAATACACTAGCAGCTCATATCACTGCACTGTGTCTTAATTTTTTGATTGTATAGTTTTTAAATGATTGTCAAGTCTATTTCTGAAACTGTTCACACTTGGTGCACTGATTACTTTCTCTGGGAGAGTGTTCCAGAGATCCACAACACGATTAGGCAAGAAGTGTTTGTTTCCTTGGATTGCTAGCACTTTGGTCTTTCATAACTTCATAGAGTGCCCTCTTACACGTTTGTTATTGTGCAAAGTATACATGTGTTGGATGCTAGGCACATTATAATAACCATTCAATATTTTGTATGATTCAATCAGGTCACCCCTTTTCCGCCTTTCTTCTAATGTTGTCAAATGCAATGCTTTAAGCCGTTCTTCATATGACTTATCTTTGATTGATAATACAATTTTAACTATATTTTAACTATATGGGTATTTTAATTATCAAATTTATTATAAGGCCACATTTTACCAAATCAGTTTTTTTTATCTACTTATGCAACGTTGCTAACAATAACCAGTATAAGGTGGGTAGGTTGTTGTGTTGATGATTCATACCAACCGAGTTTTTTTGGATTGTGATGCTGAATTCAGGCCGCTAGAACATCAAGGGCGTTGCTTCAGTCACTCATTATACGTACCTGTAACAATAATATAAACAAAATTAAGCATACAATCAAATTATCAATGCGCTATAGTTTATTTTGCAGCTTATTATTCTTCTTTTTCTTTTCGTGTAGGACACCGAGTCATTCAACGACCCGATGAACCCTGGTGTCAGTGTTTTTCAACCGCCTACTTCTAGTAGTAGGCCCCTGACCCTGACATGGATGTGTAACGACCGCCATCTAAGTAATCATAGTATTATTTATTATTAAAATGTTAGTATAACTTACACTAGATGTCATTTATACGTCAAGACGAGAATCAAGAAATTCAACTATTTGAAGTGTTCGGTAAAGGCCGGTAGCTCAGTGGCAAAGCAGTGGGACGGTACTCAACAGGTCCTGGGATCAATTCTCGGCCGACGTATAATTTTTTGATCTCTTAATATAATTTGTTAAATCATCAAACACGGTAAAATTTATTATTATGAATATTCTTCTTTCTATTACAGTATAGCATGTGTCCCGCCTTGCTTCCCCTATTTCACGTCACGAGTCTCGGTCTTGGGCCTCGAAATGTCAGTCTCGGAGAAAGGCTTCAATATCATATGTATTTTTTATATTATTTTATAAATTTTGTTAATTATTATTAAAATAAAATAAACTCCATTATGGTTATAGAATGACTAGTACACTGGTAGTTTCCGTCGTCCACATGACAGTTCCAAACCCTGAACTTTGCGGGCATCGGCTGAACTGACGACCAAGTTAAATTCAATACCATTTTCATAGGGACGTGTGTAATATTACACATACTAGGTTCAAACAAATAATAAATCGACACAAAAATTAAACGATTTTGATGTAGCAGACTGCATGCCCAAGCCATTATAATCCCGAAATGACGGTGAAATAAACTATATCTATGAAACGCACACGTACGTTTGGCAGAAAACTTCTTTCATTTAAAAGATAATGAGTTAACTATATTTTTGCGGTCGTAGCTCCATCTATTGGAATAAAGTGGCGAATGAGTCTAGACAAGCAAATCTAATAGTTTTCTTCAAATTTAGGAGTCAAACTCTTGTCGGTGGACTTACTTACTTCATTTAATTATTTTGCGATAATGTTAAAAATCTAAATTTTTTAATTAGATTTTTGCCTCCTTTAAATACATAAATCTATTTATCTTTTGTATGAAAATCCCCTTAATATTAGCTAATTTATTTATGATATTTTGTATTAAAATAATGGCGGTATATGACGTCATATTGTAATTGGTATAAAAGATGGCGCCAAAAAAGCCTATTTTTAATTTGTAACTAGGTTAAATAACATTAATTGCGAATATTTTAAATAACAATTAATGAGAGAGTAATATTTTTGAACAACAAGTTTTACCAAAAAAGTTTTGTATTTCTCATTTTGAAGACGTACTAGTTACTTCGTCCCATCACTAGTGAATACCTACCTATACAAAGTCACGTATCGTCAACTTTGAGGAAGTTGCATGCGCGACGCTGCGGGTGTGAAATCAGCTTTATTTAGTAGTTGGTACTATCGGTTTCGACCCTTCCTTTCTAACCTCTAAGTTCTGGGCTACTTATTACCTACATTATCACATCACTACAGCGTATATCAGTCCACTGCTGGACGTAGGCCTCCCCCAGGGTACGCCATAAGGCACAATCTCCCGTTTTCGCCATCCAGTGGCTAACAGCCTACCTCTTTAAGTCAGCGGTCAATCTGACTTGAAGTTCTTGACAAAGTATATAGATCGTATCGTTCGATGCCAGCTTAGAAGTGCTGTGTGATGCTGGCATAGATTAGCACCACCCCATTTCTTTCCCATGGGTGTAAGAGACGATTAAGGGTTATACGTGTTTTGCAATTATAGCCGATGGTCTGACAACCTGTTACTATGGTGATACACCATTTTCTTTTCTGAATGACCGGTAACGTAGATGTCCGTTTTGTATAGCCATTCACGCTCTGTCTACCTCTCAAGGGATAAGGCGTGATATATATATATATGTATATCGTCAATTGTTGAAATATCGTTTGTTATTGCTGTTATATGTTGTTATTTTTTGTAATTTCGCAAGTTTTCATAAAATTGTTTACCTAACACGGGAAGTGTTTTATAAATTTGTTATTCTATGTAGTTATTATAATGAAAACAATAGCAATACTTAATTTGAATTAGTTTTGGGGAATACAACATTGTTCCCTTTGTGTTACTCATTTAATGGATCAAACTAAGCATAACTCAAAACTTTAGGAAATTTGAAATTATACATTACATGAACAATTTACTGCTGGACCAGATTTCCGCCCAGCGGTTTAACCCACTGCCACTCAATTCCCCGTGATAATAGTTGTTTTACCGCGGGAAAATGTAGCCTATGTGTTATTCCAAGTTATACTCTACCTTTGTTCTAAATTTCATCCAAATCGGTCAAGCCATTTAAGCCTGGCGAGGTAACAAACATACATACATACACACAAACTCTCAGATTCATAATATTAGTACGGATTCAGTTACGTTGATTCCTGAAAGTTTATGCGCTTGGGTTATAAAAACATTAAACACATTTTGGACCACTCCTCATCAACCCAAGACCGTAAAATACCTACTGTCTTAGTAGGTACGTAGTTTTTCACGTGAGTTTTAAGTGATAACTCATAGTAGCTCGCAATACAACTGTTTGCATCCAAGATCGAGTTTAGACAACTCATAATACGTCCCTTGATATTAGCTGGTTATGGGGGTAGTACATTGCCTTTGTTCTCAGTAGTTCCCTTGCTTATTCCTTTAGATAGTGACGGCGTAAAGTTACATGCCGTGTGATTTACCTGGCCAGCCCCGATTTTCTATTAGGACATAACACCATTGTTATATAAAAAAAATGGAAACTGTGATAAACAAATATTTTTTTTTACAATGACGTCAATAAGTGATAATACTATCCTACATTGAATAAAGAATTTCAATTTCAATTAACATGAATTAGTGTTACTTTTTTGTATCAGTAGTTATTTCAAGGATCTAAATGGACTTTTAAGACCACCTTTTCTGAATTAAATTTTTTGTTATGTGAGACTTATAATTTAAGGCCCAATCCCACAATCATATTAAATCCTGTTTTGAAGTCAATGACGTAGGAAATATGTTTCTTAGTTTTGTAGTTTAAATAAAGAATTGGTGACAAATCCTTTTTAAAAACAAGCAGTTTTATAACTGGACAACTCTTTATGCATGTAAAAAATGTGGTACCGTCATTATAAAAACTAGATTATTTGAAAATCATTTGTATTATGTTACCTAACAGCACACCGTGTGCCGTGTGATGCCGGCTTAGAATAGCATCACCCCATTTCTTTCCCGAGGGACTGGAGGGTTTGTATTGCAATTTTAGGCGATGGGCTGACAACCTGTCACTATGGCGATACACAATTTTCCGAATAACCCTCAATCATTTATCAGACGTGGCATATATGTCCGTTTCTTGCGGATGTTTACAATCTGCCTACCCCGAAGGGGTTATAGGCGTGATAAGTGAAAACTTTCACGTACCCAGCTTGAATATTTTTATAGCACTAATAATATTGTGCTGCAGCGCCTACTACAGCTGTTGGACAGGCGAATGTGATCTGTCAACCTCCCTGAAGAAGGCTGTCCTAACCAGCCGAAACGTAGATGACTAAACTATACCAAATCATAAACAAGTAAGCCGCGTAAACTTCATGAGTACTATATTAGGTTTAAAAGCATCAATCCGTACAATTTTTTTTTTTAATTAATGATGGGTTTGCTCTGACTCTAGTCTAGGTCATAGGACAGAGACAGAGTCTAAGATGGAGCGAGCTCACCCAAGAAGAAGCCTGTTCACTCTTACTTTGAAGAGATTAGGGTTGTATGCGTTTGGAAACACAGAGGCAGGTAGTGAGTTCCACTCTTTAGCAGTGCGCATTATAAATGATGACTGGAAGCGTTTAGTCCGAATTGGTGGAAATATTGGTGGTAATATTATAAATCTGAGATTTTGTGTGCATGTATGTATGTTTGTTACCTCTTCACGCTCAAACGGCTTGACCGATTTGGATGAATTTGGAACACAGGTAGAGAGTATGACCTGGAATAACATATAGGTTACTTTTTACCACGGGAAAACAACTATTACCACGGGAAAATGAGTGGCAGCGGGTGAAACAGTTGGGCGGAAACCTAGTTATATTATTAATCTGAGAGTTTGTGTGTGTGTGTGTGTGTGTGTATGTATGCATGTTTGTTACCTCTTAACACTTAAATAGATTGATCGATTTGGATGAAATTTTGAACACAGGTGGATATAACCTGGAATAACACGTAGGTCACTTTTTACCGCAGGAAAATAACTATAACCACGTGAAAATGTGTAGCAGCGGGTAAATCGCTGGGCGGAATGTAGTGAGTACTAAATTAGGTTTAAAAGCTAACAATAAAGCATACAAATTGAACTACTTGGCTACCCTTTTTAAAATTAAGGAACCAAATAAAACAAGTCCATATTTTAACTCAAAATCCTTTTTAGCCTTTATATATGAGCGCTCATGAACTACAGCTCATTTTAAAGGTTTAAACGGTAAAACTAAACTAGACGTAAGTTTAAAAAAATACCTACATTGTAACATTTTCTCGCCGCTCCACTATTTTACACTAGCCCGCACTCAAAAATTCTAAAAAAAATGTAGTCCAGCAAACTTAAGTTTTTTAAAGCAATACGCGTATGTACTTATTCCGTGTTCATGCTTGGAAGTTTGTACTTATGAGTAACTAAAATTGACGGTCATAATCCTAACCATTCATAGCAAATGTATATTTTTCCTTATAAAATAAATAAATATCTTGGACATTTCACATAACGCTATCTAGACCCTTGTACAATGGGGACAATATAGCTGAAATAATACATAAAAATCTACTTGTTTTTGTAAATAAATATATTATACAATACATAGAAAAAACCCAGACTCAAACAGGCTACGCCATCGGGCCATTCAATTGCAGAATATTCCGGAATCGTTAACCTTAACTCAAATTAGCCGAATTTGTTTATTTTTTAAACAGGGCAAGCAGAGTTTTGCCGTAGAATTAATATTTTCTGCGTAAGTTCTCAGAAGTATGAAAAAGGTAAACAATATTTCTACGACTGAACTTTCTACAAGTGTTTGATCTAAAGGTGGTTTAAATACTGCAGAAGAAATGTAAAACTATTTTGCAAATAGCGACTCTAAAAAGTATCTACCAAGCATCGGCTAACATCTAAACAAAACTAGAATAAGGAAATTGTCCTATGTATGTCTCACAAGTAAACATGCGTCTGTGTTTCCAAAAGCATACAACCCTAATCTCTTCAAAGTAAGAGTGAACAGGCTTCTTCTGGGTGAGCTCACTCCATCTTAGACCTTGTCTCTGTCCTATGATATTTCCTACATTCACTGGACTATAAACTGGCTCTGGAATTCTAGAAAATACAGGTACAGTTCGCCCCGCATTTTTAAACAGAGTCGTGCAACAGTTAAATGGAAAAACGTTTTGTCCGTTTTGTGCGACTGTACTTTTTATGAGCTTGTGTGGAATTGTAGTGTCCTGTTTTCAGTGGGGTATGTATGAATTTGTGGAACAGTGTTTGCAACATGCGACCGGTAACATCTGAAAATATTGCTGGATCATCTCTTGCAGGTAGGCAGAGTATTAATAGCTATATTGAAGTAATTTATTACTCCTTTTTTTAAAAGGCACTTAAATAATTGTCAGACGTGGCGACCGTATTTAATATCCCTGAACGCTCTGCCGACCACACAACACAAGGCATAAGGGCATGATATGTGTCCGTTTATTTTGGAATGACTAATGTAACATACAAAGTTTGTTTACATGATTAGTAATTCAAAATAAATGGGGTATATATGTGTGTTTTTTTACTCCTTTCGTTCTGAAAAAATGGTGAGTATTTTAATTGACTTACAAAAAGAAAAAAAAAACTTAAAGCATCAGAGACTTAAGTCGTTTATGTTGTTCACCACAGGTATACAAACTACTCCCTAGGAGGTTATATAGGGTGTAAGGGACAGCTCTCAAAATATTAATAGGGTGCATGCAGACCATAAAACTGAACAACTTCCCATACAGAAATATTACAGGAAAAGCAAAAAAAATTTGATTTCCCATAGTAATTGCAATCAGCTGATCTTGATTTGTTTGTTGTTTATATGTTCCTAGAGGAAAAATGTTCAGTTTCATGGTCTGCATGTACCAGTATTCGGAGAGCTGTCCCTTATACCCCATATATAATGTTTTAGGATCATTTAAGAAGAGAGAGAGAAAGTAGATCACCATGGTGACAGGTTCTCAGCCTATCTAGTCCCTTAGTCGCCTCTTACGTCACCCACGGGAAAGAAATGGGGTGATACTATTCTAAGCCGACATAACACGGCAAGTGAACCGTTAACTTGTGGAATACGTGAGTTTTTGTTTACTTGCTCTTGCAACTAACAACTAAGTTGTAGGGATGTATACTTAAAGCGAGTGTAGCCGTCAAAGACCTCGACGGTGGCGCCACTTCACAAAAAAGTTTTCTGTTTATACAAACAATCAATCAGAATGTCCGATGCCCAAGTTTTTAGTATTATTCTTATGTAAAATCAGAACCTGCATGCAACAAAATAAAAGTGACCTGTTAATTTAATCAATTTTTCAGTATAATGTCATAATCATAATCATAAATTTTCATCATAATCAATAATATACATTTTTACGAGTATTATGTATAATTAAATGGGTCTTATATATTAATGACAACACTTAAAGTATAAAAGTATAAAAGAGGGCATTAATACGACATAAGGTCTGGCTAATAATGTTTACAGTCATTACAAGAAAATATGCTTTAATTTAGATACATACATTTTCTAGAACGAGTACCTTAATAAGACATTCTAACAGTATTTCTCTAGTTTTAATGTCAATGTAATGAAAATTTGGGCGCGAAATGAGTGATTGTGTCTCTGGCAAAGCGCGAATGAAACGAACAAACTTTTCAGGTAAATCAGGGCATTAATCGTAATACTTAGCGCATACACCCACAAAAATCTAATTCAGCAAATAACTCCACTTGAGCATATGAGCAGCTAAAACAAAAACAAAACAAGAAAAAACACAATAACGAAAGAGAGGATAGAGAGCTGCGTCCCTTTAATTTCGGTACGAGTTATCGGCGGCTCACATTCGCTGTCGTGCGGTTGTCCATTGGCGTCGACTTCATTTCAATTCATTCCATTTTTTTGCAGAGGTAAAATCATTCTTGTGCTGAAAAACGCAGCAACGGACGCCAAGTGTGATCCCCGCTATAGTATATTTTACATTCCGTGAGATGCCGGCTTAGAATAGCTTCACCCACTTTTTTTCATCAGTGTCGTAAGAGGTTACCAAGGGGCTCGAGGGTTACATGTGTATTGCAAATTTTGAACGAAGGGCTAAGAACCTACACTATGGTGATACTCAATTTTCTAAATGACCGTCGAATGTTTGTCAATCGTGGCGTTAATATCCGTTTTTTTAAATTTCATCTATCCCGTGGGTGTTGTAAGAGGTGACTAAGGGACTCGAGGGTTATTATGTGTATTTCAATTAGGCGATGGGCTAACCTACTATGGTGATGTAAATGTTTTTTTTTTATATTTGGACACGTACAGTCATGTTTACAAGAGAAGAATATACAAACACGTATTTGTCAAAAAAGACCTGGAGGTACATAGAAGAAAATAATAATTTCTTTTAAGTGAGCAAAAGGTATAGACCTACAAAAGAAAATACTAATAAGTAATTATTATTATTGCTATTAATAAATATGTATAGCTAAGCAGAACAGTTACCTAAATAGCAATTTATATATTTTTTTCACAACAATATCTACTGGTTCCAACAAAAACACTCTCAGGACTTAGATTTATCCTATCCTTACCTAAACCCATTTGACGAAAAGTGACAGCGTTGATTTAAGTTAAATAAAGAGAACTTGCTGTGTGGTGCTGGCTTCGAATAGCATCACCCCAATTCTACCCATGGGTGTCGTAGAAAGCGACTAAGGGATAATCAGCCAGGGAATGGGCAGCAGCGTTCCCTGTGACTGCAATATCGCTCGCCAATCCGCCTGCCAAGCGTGGTTAGTATGGCAATACCTCGCGATAGGGGGACGCTAATGTCCAGCATTGGACTGTTGTGGCTGTTAATGTAAAGAGAATTTAATTCCAAAATCAGGACCAGTGTACGAGTTTAACAAAATTAAGTTCTTCAAATTTAAACAAACAAGTCGGAGCCAATGGAAAACGCTCTCTTAAGCCAGTATCTCCTCCTACAGGCAATATAAAATATGTCGGCTTAATTCAATACCTAGATAAAACTTGGAAAATGTTGTTCAGTTTTATGAATTGGTTGACCACATTTCGGTGTTGAACTTTATACAGAGACAAACGGTGTTACTGTAACAAAAAAGTTAGTAGCAGATTTCGACTGAGTTAAAATAATAAATCCATACGATTTGACGTTGTCAAACAGCTTAAACCATGTCTCACTTTATTTGAAATAAAGGTTAACAAAATTCAGTTCTTCAAATAATTGATAAATTTTTGAAAAAATCGCGGGCAGGATTGAAAATTTTGCAAGTTTACAAAAATTGTATACTTAGGTATACACGGGAAGTGTCTTGAAAATTTGGCCCTTATTCTATTAGATTTATAAAAAGTAAGTCGGAGCCAATGGAAAACGCTCTCTTAAGCCAGTATCTCCTCCTACAGGCAATATAAAATATGTCGGCTGAATTCAGTCCGTGGATTCGACGGATGCCATAGAATTCCTTATAATGGATATGGGACTCCCTTGGAATGTTAATTCGCTTTCTTCTTCACTGGATACTGAAATTTATTGTGGAAATTTGATGAAATGATCTAACGTCTGTCGTCTTTTTGGCGTTTTAATTTGAAGAGAGAGACAGTTTTTGATGCTAAACGTTTTTCACACACATATATTACATATAAATACCGTGATTTTATCTTTTGCTGGGTAAAAGAGCATTAACGGCCGTAAAATACGGTCGCTTTCGCCACGTCTGACAAATACTGGAGGGATGTTTCGTCTTGTATCACGATAGGTACGTCGCCTAAATTTGTAATACACATGAAACCCTCACGTCCCTTAGTCGCTTCTTACCGAATGATTTAATGTGATGATGGTATGCTTCTTCTTTTCGTTTAGGTCATCGGGTCGACGAACGACTCGATAAATACAGTAGACCTCTGACATGGTTGTGTAACGCGACTGCCGTCTAAGTAGTCATAGACATGCTAAGCCAAGCCGGCATCCCATGTTTTTTAACAGAAATAGAAACACAAAGACGCGTGTTTCTCTTATTCCTTTTATTTGCAACAAATCGCAAATTAAATTTAAGGAATGTAATGTAAAAACAGTTGCAGTAGTTAAATGACGATTATACATGGTGTAAAAAAAATAGCTAAGAATATTTTAAGAGGTGAACCAGTACGTGAAACTGAACAACTTTCCCCAAGGAACATAGGGCGAAATATGAAAAAAAATTGGCCCTCCCATACAAATTATCCCGGCCGGTTAACACACTAAGTATGGGAGGGTCAAATTATTTTTTCATATTTCGACACTATGTTCCTTGGGGAAAGTTGTTCAGTTTCACGTAGTGGTTCACCCCTAAAAATATTCTTAGCTAATTTTTTTACACCTTATATAGTTGCCATATTTCTCACCGAATTGTTTTGAAATACTATTACCATAGTGATTAAAAACACCCTGGTTTGAATCACTGGTACACTGTTTATACTAGCAAACATCATGTTTTGATCCCTTGTGGGGTCGGCAGAGTTTAATCGGCAGTAAAAAACAAACATTTACGCCACGCCTGACTAACATGTGAGGGTTTTTTTTATTATTAATTATGGGTTTGCTCTTGACTCTAGTCTAGGTCATAGGACAGAGACAGAGTCTAAGATGGAGCGAGCTCACCCAGAAGAAGCCTGTTCACTCTTACTTTGAAGAGATTAGGGTTGTATGCGTTTGGAAACACAGACGCAGGTAGTGAGTTCCACTCTTTAGCAGTGCGCATTAAAAATGATGACTGGAAGCGCTTAGTCCGAATTAGTGGAATAGCAACCAGGTACGGATGGTATCCGGCGGTGCGTCTGGATGTCCGATGATAGAAGGGAGCTGGTGGAACAAGGTCGTGAAGCTCTTGAGCACACTCTCCGAAGTACAATCTTTAAAAAACCGACAAGCAGGCAACCTTGCGGCGATGTGCCAGGGTCATTCGAAATTGAGTATCGCTATAGCTACATGTTGTTAACCCATCGCCTGATATTCCTTTACATATGACGTAACCCTCGAGTCCTTTAGTCGCCTCTTACGACACTGGGAAAGAAACGGTGTGATGCTATGCTAAGCCAACATAACACGTCATAGATTATGTGTGTTCATAATCCATTTGCGTTAAAATTTGATTTTATCTTACCAAAAATTGTCTAATTCCAAGCTAAACTCCCGCAGTGGAAGCGATTTACACAGGTAAATTTCTAGTAAAATACCAGGAGTTCAACTGAAGGTAGACAATGGCCGCGTTACGCAGCGCTAAATAGCATACGCTGCACAATATAGCAGCGCATACTATGAATTGAACGTGAACCTAAATCTATTTAACTTAATTAACTAAGTTGAGTGAAATTGGCAAATGATGTGTTCTGACCTTTACATAACTCAAGTCGGTAGTAAATACCGACTGCCGATCTGGCGTTACGTCACACGTATTAGCACTAGATTATAAGTAAGTACCTCCAAATTATATCACCCCACGAATTCCGCAATTCGTACTAAGGAGTCACAATGATATGGTACAACAAATATGACTAAAGGGAACACACCATAAACAGTTTTATACTAAAACAACTAGATTTAGCACTTACAGTTAACGCCGGTCCAAATGCATAAAATACCCAACGGAGAAAGGAAGTTCAGGGAATGGATCAAATGGGAATTGGCCCTGATCCTACCGATAGGATATTCTACACAGGGCACACACTACAATCACAATAAATATATATTTTTTTTTTTATGTAGGTAGATTAAAAATCTTATACTAAAATAATCTTAAATCTAGTGGTTTTCTGAACCACGCTCTGCTACCAAAAATTGTCTAATTCCAAGCTAAACTCCCGCAGTGGAAGCGATTTACACAGGTAAATTTCGAACAAAATACCAGGAGTTCAACTGGAGGCAGACAATGGCTGCGTTACGCAGCGCTAAATAGCATACGCTGCACAATATAGCAGCGCATACTATGAATTAAACGTGAACCTAAATCTATTTAACTTAATTAACTAAGTTGATTGAAATTGGCTAATGATGTGTTCCAACCCTTACATAACTCAAGTCGGTAGTAAATACCGTCTGCCGATCTGGCGTTACGTCACACGTATTAGCACTAGATTATAAGTAAGTACCTCCAAATTATATCACCCCACGAATTCCGCAATTCGTACTAAGGAGTCACAATGATATGGTACAACAAATATGACTAAAGGGAACACACCATTAACACGAATAAACAGTTTTATCACTTACAGTCACGTGCCGGCGCAAATGCATAAATACCCAACGGAGAAAGGAAGTTCAGGGAATGGATCAAATAGGAATTCCGTTGGTACTTACAGGGCTGGGTGGAAAAGATATCGACACCCAGCATTCCACTACAGCCTTGGCGCGTTATTCACGTCAAACCACTCACAGCTTCTGTTCGTATTCCACTTTGATATTAGTCATTACGCGTGACCCAACCCGAATTTGGGCCGTACAAACGCGGGCCAAAATGGCCACCTGATGCCTATTCAACGCGACGCTCACGTGGAAGACGTCGAGACATCCAACAATCACTAAGCCTGGTATTCTAGTATAACCCAGGAGAACCGCAATAATACGATGCATCAACACGCGCGATCTCAAATTGAATCGTCCATTAAACGCGGCATCACAAAACGCGTGGCGGGAAATCCGTACAAAACACAATACGCTTGTCCGAGCGGTTTTGAGTGACTGACTGCGGTGCAGAAATCACCGCCCGGCGTCCACCAGGCGGCCCGCGCGCACGCCGCCCTCGCCCCGCGAGCGAGAAAGGGACAACATATGCCCAGAGCGATGCGTGCGAAATCGCGGCGCATTCATAGACCGTCACCAATACCTAACCCACCCCAGCATAGCAACGCTAAATTAAACAGTAGATCCGCACCGCAGTGGCCCAAAATTTAATAAGTGTAGGTCTTTTCAAGTCAAGGCTAAATGAATCGACGAGAGGTTTACCGTTATTTCCCTAAAGATTTTAAGTAAGTATATTTTTACTAACATGTCAAAAAAAGGTGATCAAATCATATAACATCCTGTCAGTTTGATCACTGCCTGTTATAAATTTCTTCTTACACGGTAACAAGATGAATAAAATGTTGTACCCTTATCAAAACGGCCTGATTTTTGACAGGAACAAGCGAGCTAGCAAGACCTCCCCGAGGGCCCTTTGCTGTAAGATCCTTTGTACAGTGGCGCCCTCTTATATCGACGTTTCGTTCAGCGGAATGCGCGACAAATATTATAGAAGAAAAGAGTGCGTACTGAATGAGCAAAAAATGATAGCGCGCTAGGTTTTACATAAACAATTGGATGCATGAAATTTTTAAAAATTTGTTATTTTCAAGGATCAAACAAATAACAAATACATAACAGTTACACAATTAGACAAACTTCATTTGATAGAAAAAAATCAAAGTCCGCTATTTGAAAAAATAATAATTATGTCAACAGTTATACTAGCCTACAGTGTCCCACAGCTGGGCAAAGGCGTCCCCTCTCTCTTTTCAGGCTTTCCGGTCTGTGGCTGTTTCCGACCACCGTAGAATATTATCATCTTAAATATACTAACAAGCAACAGCCGTTTCTTTTCCGTTAAATACTCGACCTTATGGGCCTAGGTACCTACAAGCGATGCCCGAAGCCTAAAGGTACAGCGATACATCATTTTGATGTATGTTGAGCCTCTATTCTACATCACAAAAGAAGCGAGTGGACAAGGAAATAATCAAATAATGTAGTGTTAAGATTGATTTTGAGTGATTTATGGGTGATAAACTAGGGATATTTTGGGACTATCCTGTTTGGAAAAAAAAAACTTTTTTTCAATTAGATTATGGCTCTACTACTTTAAGATCACCTTTGTAAATTCGAAATAAATTTTCGCCAATGTTAGATTCACATATTATTTATGTTATGACCAATGTTTCTGAGTAACACGATAAATACTATTACCAACTTTTATTTTAAAAAGTAAATTTATGCCTTTGACTTAACATTGATATCTGATTTACAATACTTCCTCCATCAAAAATGAACATATTGCATCAACATAAACATACCATAAAACAAATCAAAATGATTTAAGAACCCTAAAATTCAGTAGTGGCAACATTGTGGACCGGAAATGATTAAATTAACAAATCAGATGGCAACACTTGTTGTCCGGGATGCCAACTAAGTTACCGACTAACTGTGTTTAATATTATGCGTTCAGAGGGGCTGTAAGTTTCCGTAGTGATGTACTTACGCTAATGACATTTGGTATCGATATAAATCAAAAACAGTGTCGATAAAGAAATAATTAAGGTCAATGTTAAAAAACAACTTGATGTATTGTAGTTGCTATGAAAAAAATGCTAGATGATATTTAATATAAATCTATATAATACATTGTCATGTCATAAAAACATTAATTGAGTAAGGTACATACTATTAAGAGATTTGATTAAAAGTTTATATAAGTTTATATTGTAACTAATATTTTTTTACTTATTCTCAGATTGCATGTACGGTTTTGATGGCCAATACATAGCACCTTCGATTTTTAATGAATGCTGGCGGTTGAAATTTTCAAGATAATTTATGTTTAAAGATTAAGGCAACCAAAAATTACAAATAAACTGTAATATGAAGCTGTGCGTAGTGTTTAATAATTATACAGGTTTCTCACGGACAATTTGCAACCAAAACTGACAAAAGAATGTACAGTAATCTATTCGATACGACTCTCAACATAATTCTGCACTTGTACATCTGTACTATTTTCAGTTTGCGATAAACAATGTTCAATTATGACTATAGCTGTGGACTCATTTGTGACAACGCCATGGTACCGGGTTGATTTATTTGACTGGACTTGGGGAAAAATAAAAAATAAATAAATGAGAGTGAGGCATTTTGTATGCGAGGTCCAAATATTCTTAATTTTATTGTTGAATTTCAAAAGCGTTTCGCTCCTTAAAATTTTTCCAGCATTGTAGATGGCAGAGAAGTATCGATGTTTAGATATCACACAGACCTAGCGCATCACTACTCCTTTCAGTTTGTGACAAACTATGCCCAGTTGCGACTATAACTCTGTGCTCATTTGTGACTACGCCAGTGTACCGGGTTGGTTTATTTGATTTGACTCGGGGGAGGTATGAAAATGTAATTCTCGCGATTGTGATTTAGCGATTGGGCATTACAATTTAGTTCGGTGGTTTGTGGTTTAGGAATGAGTGGCGTTTTAGGAAATGCTTATCGACAAGCAAGACCATTTGAGAGAAATAGATAGGTAGTGTGTCTGCGCCTAATACGCAAAGTTCTTGGGTTGGATTCTCAGCCAGGGCAAATATTTAATGTTCGAGTTTGTTCAAGTATCCCTGCCACAAAACCTGAGTAGAGCCTTATAAAGTCGTGAAAAGTAAAACCAACAACGTCACAACACTATATTCAATTTAGTAAGACGTTACTCCCAAATTGTCGTTCGTCGCTGGGTATTTTTAATGGTCCTAACGCATGCGTCTGTCAGACGAAAAGAATCTGCGAATCACCTTATTCCCATATAAATACGGTGCGTAACAGATGCGTTTGTCAAATTCGTCATTTCGTATCGTAATAACGCCATAGTTGATAGATAGCCACGCTAAGATCTGGGATTATTATTTATACGGTATCAAATAATTGTATTATCCAAATCACGCCTGAGTACTTAATCTTGGGTATAATAATTACCTTAGCTAGCCGCATAACCTACAAATTATTATCGGCATCATCAAATTCAATCAATAAGCATAATAACAAGTCACCACATAGTAACATCGGCTCTTTGTTAGATGAATTTCAGGGTCTTGTTGTCACCTGTGCGATTTCAATATTGCTACTTTAGCCGGTTCTCCAATTTGTCGTCCAGCGCGTAATGCACCGTAATGCATGCGTCTGTCAGGCGAAAGGAAATTGAGTTTACGATCTTATTTTCTTAAAAATATGGCTATGTTGAGTTTACGGATGCGCACCGTAAAGCACTGTTATGCGTAAAAAATACGCAACGACGGAAACCAAGTGTGTTAACCGCCTTAGGGTGCTTAACTTAGCACTGCGAAACAATACCACACTCTCAACTAAATACTGTGCGGTATCCGGTAAACATCACCTTTATTTCTTCTAGTACGTGTCTTTATCAACGTAAATAAGCATTGGTCAAAGATTTTGTGCGTTCCATTAGGTATACAGGTGTAACAGATAATCCGGAAATCCGTTTGCCAAGCGTGGAGAGTATGGCAAACACGGGGGAAGTTTATTTGTAAATATTACTAGACAAAAAACAACATGGGGTCAGTTGTGATTGTGTAGCAATTCTAATACGATTCTTTTTGGTCAAAGTAAAAAAAGAAAACAAAAAGCATTTGGTTATTTTCTTTTTTTTTTTTTTTTTTATTAATTATGGGTTTGCTCTTGACTCTAGTCTAGGTCATACTTAGTACAGAGACAGAGTCTAAGATGGAGCGAGCTCACCCAGAAGAAGCCTGTTAAGGCACTGGCACTCCCACACACACTGACGGAACGCAGCAAGCTACTTGGCGCCAGACTTCGGTGGGATGGTGGTCGCGAGCCAGGCGGCCCCTTAGGGAGCCTTCCACCGCTTAGTGGGATCGTTCAGCCGGACTTATCCACAGGCAAGCCTGTGTTGCCGTTGCCCGGGGTGGACCGCTAGGAGGTAGATCCCATACCACCCCAAAATATGTTATGTTGCATAATACCTCTGTTCATCATAAAACCAATGAAAATATTTAAATTCTGACATTTCTGTGATTTCTTAATTTGCAAGTTTATGAGTAAACGGGTAAATGGTATTGTAAAATCATTGCAATATCAGTGAACTGAAATAAAACAAACCCAAAGTACGTGCCGTCGATATAATTTTTAATAGTTTTATAGACAAAAACCGAGACACCAGAAGACTAGCTATAGTTATGTGGATGTTGCGTCATTAGTCATATACCTACTAGAATCACCTTTGCCACAATGCTTCAAGACCAAGGTGTTCAATCAGTGAGTCTTACCAATCAAGACCTACGGAGCCGAGACTTGGAACCTGACAGTAATACTAGCTTACCGACTAAATGTTACTCAGAGAGCTATGGACTGCTATAGACTAATGTGATGTGAGCCGAGCCGAGACACTTTAAAATAAAATGAAGCGCATGTAGCAATTGTAAATCGCACAGGTGTGTCTAAGTTCCAATCACCAATGACATGACGAAGATTATGCGCATTAATTTCAAAATGGATCCTTGATTGGCATCTGTTATCGCTCTCACACGATCTATCTTCTTACCTATATACTCGTATTACTAAGATACGTATACAACATACAGCACATTAAATTTACTGCTACCCATACCCACTTTTATGTACACACTAAACCTAATCAGAAAATTATCAAGCATTTAGTTTGGTGAGTACAAGTCAGGAAGAATGGAAAATGTAAATACTTATGTAGAAGATAGAAGGAAGAAAAGAAAAGAGAAAATAAGAAAACGCAATAAAAAAGGGAGGCCTGGACACATGATGCCGCTAGATCAGGATAAATAGCAATCAAACAGAAGGAAATGTAACAAAACGCGAACTGTCAATTAATTTCAGCCATTGCCCACCAAAGTTTAATTAATCTCCGACACATACATTTACCAAGCCTGTATCCCCTGCGGGGGAGAGAGAGCACGAAAGGTTGTAAAAAGCAGTGGTAATCGCTGATTCAAAATAGTTTCAAAATAGTTTTTTCAGAAAATGATGTATCACTGTAGTGACAGGTAGCCATTCACTCGTTTTTTAAACGTTAAATGGGGTTTTTGGATATGAAATTGCCCAAAGCGTTTAATATAAATTTGCAACATATTGTTTTCCCAAAAAACCGTTTACAAATGTTGTTTAGTTTCATGAATTTTAGAAGAAAGTTAAATTTTATAATATTCTGTACATTCACAGCTCCCAATATCACTAGCAATATGAATCAATCATTAGCATCGCTGTCTTTTTTTCGTATGGAACACCGAGTCGACCAACAACCCAGTGACCCGCCTACTCTTAGGAGATTTTTATAAGTAGGCCTCTGACATGGTTATGTAACGACCGCCGTCTAAGTAATCATTGACATCAACCGAGATTTTCTTCTTATATTTCTTGCCATCAATCAGTTAGTTCAGCCTGCAATGTCCCAACTAGACTGGAAACAAATTCTTAAAGTTATTAAATCATATTTGTGAGTCCCTCACCGGGAATCAAACCTGATACAGTCAGTCGCACTACTATTTCGCTACATCTGCCGTCGCATCGCTGTGACGTGGTCGGATTTGACTAAAAGCTTTTGGTTTAGATTATTAAGCATCCGACCACAATGCTAAGATCTCTGGTGATACATAATTAATATTACACACAAAGAGAATGTTATAAATTATAATTTCTACCTACAACACTCATGCACGAAATATCTGACGATTTAACTGAACCCCGTTTTAGTGTTTCGAGTTATAAAATAGTAGGTTACAGTTCAACATAGAAACTTTCCATGTAAACTCTGACAGCACTCGCTTTCAGTGTATGCTATTACTAGATAGACAGGTTATTACAAGCTTGACCGACTTGTAACGAAGAGTGGGGGTGTAATACAATATTTGATAGAGTTGAGACTTCGATGCTTTCGATTACTCCAGGATCCCATCATTAGGTACTAATCTGGTGTTGGAATACTTGAAGAAAGAAGAGAAGATAATTTTTAAAACACAATTGATCAACGCTCAGTTGGTAGTGCAGTGGGATGGAACCCCACGGTCCTCGGTTCGCGTCCCGGCGGGCACTTATATTTTAAATTATTTAATTTTCTTCTACAATTGAATTTTAAAATTTACTGAGTGAGTCAAAACCTGTAGTACGTGGCTACGTTATCCGCTACGGAACGTAGCAAGTGCTACGGATGTTAAATGAGAAATTATGTCTTTGAAAACTGTTACATTGAGTTAGTTCACTTACTTACTTGTGATTAAATAAATATTTTTAATTTCAACCTTACTCATTGTATTTTTCTTTTTTTCTCCAAAATCAAAAAATTTAAAACCAAACTTACCAAACTAACTGACCCAGTAACGCGAAACGTCAAAATGAATAATAGCTCGTCAACCAGTATGTCACAAAAGGATCCGCCATTTTCTTTTTTGCCGAACTACAAAATCCAACATTTCCCGACATCTAAACGCAAATGCTGGTCCATAGGACACTCGTTTGTTCAACAAAAACCCGGGACTAGTATCCATTCTAGGGATGGGAATATCGATGTTTTAGTATCGATTAAAATTGGAAGTAAGTATTTTTTTTCTTTAAGTGTATTATCAGTTCAATGAAAAACTAAATAGCTTTTAGTCCCATAATTTATACATCGCCTTATATCACTTTGACTACTATTTTTTAATCGCATCGTATTTTTGAAAATCTCAGACATAGTCAAACATCGTGCTCAGATAGAGGGTTTGGGGTCAGTTTGCATAAAATGTTAAGTCATATTTTATATGTAACGCATATGTTATATAGTCATAATTATTCAAAGTCATAATAATAACACGCATAAAGGGCGGGGCACACCGGCTCCGTACACCGCTTGCGTGCAGCACGGAACGGATACGCAACGCAAGCGGTGTGCCGTATCTCATACAGTCCCATACATTACAACGTCATCAGTTCGTGCGTGACTACGGACGAGAGCTGGATACGGAACGGATACGGAGCCGGTCTGCCCCGCCCTTAAACCTTGTAGAATAAATTACCAAGTCATAATGTCTTTAAACATACAAATACGGCTGTACTTTATCTCCTAAAAAGCATGTTCGTAGTCGCACCATAACCTATTAATTTAAAAGTGTTTCCAATTCTATGACTTTCAATGCAGTATGACATATAAACATTATGCCAAACAAATAGTATGTCAAAGTATATTACTACTATCTACTAATCAAAACGACGGTATATCAGATAGAGTATTTACTTTATCGTTCAATGACCGATTTATAGTTTCAAAGTGGTGCATGTAGTAGGCATCAAACGAATCAGAATGTGATTCAGAAATAGGTAACAAGATTGAATATTAACACAATCTTATTTGTTTATAAACGTGTATTGATTTTAATATTTTATCGATAATCTTCAGTACAACACTAGTCGATGTCCTGTAATAATTCGGGGACATATGTCCACAATGCATGATTGATCGTCGGGTCATGGCGGTCTAATATCAGTTGACGATTTGTGATTTTCCCCCTGTCCACTGTGACATATATGAAGGTTAAAGAAGTGTTGAGTCCGCAACAGTCTGATAAGGCGCGGATAGCGCGCGAACAAGACTTTTAAAGCGGCTCTATTTAGGTATTCACATACGAAGAATGCTGGAAAGAAATGTTATTGTCGAGGATCTAGCAGATATATGGGTTGGATTGTTTGGACTTCCGACCGTTCTTATTCCGCGCACATAAGACTTCCATTGGCGGTTCGAGTGTCTAACCGGACGTGAGCTTGACTGTACCTGGTTAAACAATAATTGCTTGGCTTTTTCGTTTTTAAAGTGATTTTTGCAAACAAAATTTTATGAATAAGTTTGTAAATATATTTTTTAAGCAAATCGTTGTAGCCGTTTCCTAGAGCAAATTTTATTATAAATAAATATAAAATTGCGGCCCACCCTACGGTTGCATTCGCCTTGTTGCCACGCTGCTACTCTTTTCCTGCGGAAATAAGACATATTTCCGGCATGTTATATGCATATAAACCTTCCTCTTGAATCAGTCCATCTATTTCAAAAACCTGCTTTAAACCTGTTGCGTATTTAAAATCATCAAAGCATAGATAGGAACAGTCACGAGAAGCAACTTTATTTAATATATTTGTTTTATTTGAATAAGGCCCGTCGTACATTTCGCAAAAAATGTATGTATTACAAAGCTTTTAATCGTCGAATATAGAACCTAAAATGACCTTTCCTCACGGTCGTCTGGAGGCGAGCCCAGTCAACTGTTTGTAGACGAAACAAAACCAATAATAGGTTTACATTTTGCAAATACCGCCAAACTATTCTGAACTAAATGGCAGAGCCAGAAGTAGCTTACCGTAAAACTATTTTCAGCATAAGTTAAGAGTATTTTCGTGCCCATGAGACTTAACAGCTTTGTTATAATTTCTCACTTACTAGATGTACAGTCGAGATCATAGTCCGATACGGCTGGCATTATTTGAAGGCATAACTAATAAAAATTCTAAAGTCGCTTATTTTTTGTACGATTTCGTTGTGAGCGTCTGTAAGGCATATATTACGTTTTGTGCCATTTTTGACGCTTGCTCACATTTGTGATTCAATGTGTGGTAGCCCGTTTGTTAATTAATATTTTTAAGTGTCTATAATTTAATTAACATTAACAAATGTACGAGTATTGTCAATGTGACAGTTAATACAGTGTCCAAACCCAGTTCGAGTAGTGTTTATCCGCTGAATACGAAAGTATGTTAGCATATAAGTACTTAAAATGACACAAAATAATAAATTGGGTTCGGCCAATGTTCTGGAAACTATGAGCCAAAAATAAACGACATTAATATTTTTGAAACCTGAAAAGCTATCCATATTGGGCTATTAGGCTGGGTTAGACAGTCTAGACTTTGGATAGTTTTTATGCCACGCGCATACGACTTACATTGGGAGTTTGAGTGTCTAACCGCACGTAAGCTTTTTATTGTGTACCAGATTATTACAATAAATTTGAATATTAAACGTATTAAGCTTGACTGTACATAAATACTTTTGGAGTCAACCACTATCTACAAAGTCCACAGCTGGTCACGAGAACCCCTTTTTGAATACTCCGAACAAGTTTGGTGTTTGACTGGCAGATTAGCCAGTTTAGTGGGAGAACATTCACAAGGCAAGGTATCGCTCATTCCCTAGATTTATTGTCCGATACGACTGGCATTATTTGAGGGAATATCTTATAAAAAATCTAAAGTCGCTTATCTTTTGTACGATTATGTAATGCGTGTCTGTAAAGCACATATTAAATTTTGTGTCATTTTTGTCGCTTGCGTAAATTTTCGATATAATGTATGGTAGCTCATTTTTATTTTTTATTTTTTTAGTATCATGTGATACTAAAAATATATAAAATTAACAGTATAAAATGTTCCAGTATTGTCAATGTAAGATTTAATACAGTGTACAAAACCCAGTTTCAGTAGTTTTTATCTACTGCCAACGAAAGTAGCTTCGTATATGTATTGTATACTTAAAATGACACAAAATATGTAATAAATTTGGTTCAGCCAATGATGGTCCAAAAACGATAAGACAAAAATAAACGACTTTAATATTTTTAAAACATGAAAAGATAGCCATAGTGGGCTTTTACACCTATTTCTCTATCTGACAGTTTTTGACTTTTTTTTATGTTAAACCAGATGGATTTATTTACAAAATAAAGTGTAAATGTATCAATATCAGCTTCTGACACTGAGTCTTCGTCGACTTGATGAACCCTGGTGTCAGAGTTCTTCAACCACCTACTATTTAATTCCCATAGTACAAGCTTTGCTTAGTTTGGGGCTAGATGGTGCTGTGTGAATTGTCCAGGATATTTGTTTATTTATTTTACATACAACGAAAAACTGAAATTTAAGGGACTTAAACATGCGATATTGAGTAAAATATTGAAAGCCCACGCAAAATTAGCGCAAAACTACTTTTGGTTAAAGGATAAATATTGGAGGGCCTTTTCAAAAAACCGTGTATCACTATAGTGAAAGGTTGTCAGCCTGTCGCCTAATATTGTAATACACATGTAACCTTCAAGTCCCTTACTTCGTCTCTTACGATACCCATGGGAAAGATTTGAGGTGATGCCATTCTAAGTCGACATCACACGGCAAATGCATCTAAAACTCGGATAAAGCATAGCAGGACATTAGTGCAGCAAACTTTCGTTCAGAAACAATTTAAAACGCATTTGAGTGCGCGTTTCGTGCAACACTCGGCGGATGGTAAAAGGGGGTATGACCAAAAGAAAAGTCAGTTTTGAAGGCTAAACATATTGCGTGTTATAACGGCATTTTCGACATAAAAACTAGAGAAATACTGTTACAATATCTGACTTAAGTATTCGTACTCGAAAATATATGTAACTAAATTATAGCATTTTTTTGTAATGACTTAACTGTAGACATAATTCTAGAGAGTAAAGTTTGTCATATTGTGTAACTGAGAGGTATATGTTATTTGTTATATCATTGTCAATAACAAATATTTATTTTAAAATTTATGGCTGTAATAGTCTAAATAAAACGGTTTAAAATCCTTGTTCGTGCTATATCCACAACACCAGTGCGCAATGTCTGCGAAATTGTTTTAGTTTTGTGTCAATGGCCTGTCAGTGGAACAGTTTTGGTCAAACAGCTTAAAGTATAGAAAATTACAGTGGCATTACTATAACAGTGGAGTGTCGCTAACATTGCAAGGGTAAATATAAAAGAATTCGGGTCCTGCTTGCTATTAGGCACTAAGTCAACAGACATGTTGGTTTTTTACTACTAGGTACTACTAGAAGGCCACAACACGACCGCCATCTTAGTTATCATGAACAGGATCTAGGTCGTTGGTTTACTCAAGAACTGAATCCGTCGGCTTAATGTGACATCTGAAATATAGAACTATTTTCCCTAAGTAATGCAGGATTAAAGTAACGGCAGAAAATAGCCGTATTCCCTCGCAAAAACGGCTAGCAGCAGGTTCAACCTATGAGCGGGTTTCTTTCCAATTTCTTTAAAAATCGACTTCATTCGTTTTCTCTAAAGGCCGCGCGGTTTGCGGCGAGGCTACTTAGCTATAAGTTGAATGTATACGGTGCAATAAGCCGCGTACACTACGATGTGTGGGACTAACTGACGGAATACACACAGACAGTGAGTTTAGTGAACGTGTGGTGCCGGCTTTTAAGGCGAGTGTAGCCGTCAACGACTTCGACGGTGGCGCAACTTCACAAAAAAAGTTTTCTCTTTATACAAACAATGTATCAGAATGTCCAATGCTCAAGTTTTTAGTATTATCCTTATGAAAAATTAGAACCTGCAAACTCAATAAATAAAAATAATAAGTAATTAAAGTTATGGAAATTAATACCAAAAGTGGCCGTTTTCAGGCACTTTTTTCCATAATTTTAATTGCAGTGAATATTTGATTAAGTTTGCAATTTCAAATTTTACTATACGATAATACTAAAAACTTGAGCATTGGACATTCTGATACATTGTTTGTATAAAGAGAAAACTTTTTTTTGTGAAGTTGCGCCACCGTCGAAGTCGTTGACGGCTACACTCGCCTTAAAAGCATCACTCAATTGGGGTGCCGTTAAAAGTGATTTAGTCATAGAACTTCAAAGAATGAACATTTACTACTCGTTAAATGCAGCAATTTGCACTGCACTGCAGCTGTAAGGTAGTTTGAGGTGCCTAAACCCAAGTTCACTTTTACTTGACCTCTAAATGGGGAAACCAGATCTATGCAGATGCAATAAGTCCCATTGAGCAAGTCAAGTTGGGGTGGTATGGGATCTACCTCCTAGCGGTCTACCCCGGGCAACGGCAACACAGGCTTGCCTGTAGATAAGTCCAGCTGAACGATCCCACTAAGCGGTGGAAGGCTCCGTAAGGGGCCGCCTGGCTCGCGACCACCATCCCACCGAAGTCTGGCGCCGAGTAGCTTGCTGCGTTCCGTCAGTGTGTAGGAGTGCCAGTGCCTTAACAGGCTTCTTCTGGGTGAGCTCGCTCCATCTTAGACTCTGTCTCTGTCCTATGACCTAGACTAGAGTCAAGAGCAAACCCATCATTAATAATAAAAAAAACACCTGAATTGCTATGCGTGCTCTGCTCTGACGTCTACTGTATCTATAGGTAAACTGTTCAAATGCTGTTTTAGAAACTGTATTTTTATTAACTAACTAAATAAGAAATTGAAAAAATATTAGCCTTGGACGGGGATTGAACCTTGGACCTGTGGAGTACCGTCCCACCGCTCTGCTACTGAGCCACGAGCGCGTCAACCGAACACTTCCAAATTTTCAACCTCTTAATTTATTTATTACAAAGAACATATTATGTACAACCATAACATTATTAATACTCGTCTCGATTGTAATTTTAAGGTCACTAAACTGAAGTACCGTGTGTATCACTAAGACCGTCAGCACAATACATAATGCATGTGGACTTAATCTTTGCTGCAACTAAAGCCTTTGTACCGATATTAAACTCAACCTGTGGCTTCGTGGCTGAGACCGGCTATGAATTATACAAGCTGCTTCCGTGGTCCAACGGTGTGAGCATTGGTCTCAGCATCCGGAGGTCCCAGGTTTTCGGCGGGACTCAAAATCTTGGTAATCTTGTTATTATCTTGTTTTGTTCCCACAAAAATATTGATTCTCGCACTACCGACGGGTTGGCTAGAAGAGATCTCTTCTTAGAGATAAGCTCGCCTTTTCTCACACTGTTTATACATTTTTCGTTTGTTTTTATGCAATTTATGCAATAAAAGATTTATATATATATATATATATATATATAAGTCAGTTTATCACTTTGTAAGATTTTTCCCAATTTGTAAGAATGTTGCAAGTTGAACTACCTAATAGTCCATACGAAAGATAGTTCCGTGTTTCGGAAGGCATATTAAGCTGTCGGTTGCGTGCGGTCGATACCCTTAGTATAGATGGTGGACGTTACACAAACGCGCAACCAAGTATAAGTTTACTACTACGCGTATAGTTCACAATGTTTTTCACAATTAATCAAACCTGGGTCCTCCAGATCCTGACACCAACAGTGTAACCACTAGACCATGGAGGTAGGTTAAACATGCTATGAATTATACAAGCTCTCAACGGCAGCTGAAATGGGTGAGGTTTTGGAAGCATCATTACGACTGGACTTGAGAACGAGCCGAAAGTCCGGAAAATTGGGATTTTATTTTTGCAGTAAGATTTATAAAGTGTATAAAATAACCAAAAGTTTGTTTTGAATTTGTGAAATTGTAACATGAACATGATAGTTAAAAAATAAACTGTCAATAAATATTATAAGTTTTTCATTCTACAAAAGGTTATTAAATAAATACACATCGGATGTGTAAGCTGAAACATGAAAAAAGTTTGTACCTACTATGGGAACTAGATAGTTGATAAAAAGTAGCTAAACACCTATACTAAACACCAATATCTGAAAATTACCAAATAATTATGTCTTGTGGGTATTGAACCTACGATCCTTGGCGTAGCAGGCAGGAGTACTACACCATCGGGCTAGTCAACACGGGTGTTTTAAATTGAGCATTCTACGTGTTATATTTAGTTGTTTTATTTATGTCTATTGTGAACTTATATCTGAGTGTGCATCAAATGCATTCCCTCCGTGCATGCTTGCAGCTATTGTTGTATAATGAGGTGGAAAACAGTGACTTTTATAGTGAGAAAAGTGCATTTCAAAGGAAAAACTTGCATAATATTGCATGACACGATAAAGTTAAGTGAATCACACACGCTCCAGAGGATTATTGTGGTTCGTGACAGCCTTAAAAAAACTGTGACAGTAGCAATTAAATGCTGTGATGTATTCAATTATATCCAAGTTTTGTATGGGATTATGTAATTTCCTTTCGCTAAAAAAAGGCCATGTGATGTCGGATAAGAATAGCATCACCTTATTTGCGTCCGCGGGTGTCGTAAAAGGCGACTAAGGAATTTGAAGGTTTCATGTTTTACAATTTTAGGCGACAGGCTGCCAACCTGTCACTATAGTGATACACGATATTTTTGAATGACCCTCAAATATTTGTCAGACGTGGCGTTTTAACGGCCGTTTATGTTCTTCCTACCCCACAATGAATAAAGGCGTGATATGTGTATGTATGAAAAAAATACGGATCCAGTAAAAATCCACCGACAAACATACGGTGTGTGTGGGAACCACAATAGTATTATAAAAGTTATCTTTCCTTTGAATGTAGGTAAGTGATACGAGTAAGGTGATATTTTACTTGAATGGCAACGTTTTATTTAGATACTAGATTTCTACCCCGCGGTTCAACCCGCAGCTATTTTTAGTTTTACCGCGAGAATGTTATGTTTTCCTGCGGTAAATGTAGCCTTTGTGTTATTCCAGGTTAAGCCATCGTTGCGTCGTTAGACAGACGCATCCATCAACGCAACGTCGCCGTATTTGTACAGGACTTAGACATTTAGTTTCATCTGACAGGCGTACGCGTTACGGATGCGCTAAAAATACGAAGCAACGGACGTCAATTGTGATATCCGAGTGATGGTGGTTAACAATCGATAGAGACACACACTAAATTAATATTATTAAGTTCTGATTGTCCGTAAGAAAAGGTTCCGTGTTTCGGATGGCACGATAAGCCGTCGGTCTTTACTATGACGATTACTTACACGGTGTTCGCTTTGGGTGGTCGTTATACAACCATATTAGAGGTCTAAAGCTAGTAGTAGTAGGCGGTTGAAAAACTCTGACACCAGGGTTCATAGGATCGTTCGTCGACTCGGTGTCCCACACGAAAAGAAGAAGAACATTTTGAAATACATGTACAGTCAGTTGTAGCACATAAGGTACCAGATGTACACCAAAAGAACTAAATTACTTTTGTTCCCAGCAATTTTTTTTCTTGATATGTACTAGTAGAAAATGACTTTTTTTATGAGATTACGTATTTACTGGGGATAAAAATATTTCAGTTCTTTTGGAATACCCTTGGTACCTTATGTGCTATATTTATTCAATGAATCTAATTATTATTCAATGATACAAAATTATTTGTTCTGTACATGTTTAATAATTTAAATGGATGAAGTGTATCTAAACCTCTGACTTGTAACCATGTTGTTATTAATAAATGTATTGTATTATTGCATTGTATAACCGACCGTACATACTAAAATAGTAAATACAGCACACACGTCTAGTCTATGCTGACTGCTTCCACCTTTGTCTGATTGTTCAGTGAAAGAGTCTAATCGTTTGGAAGTCCACGGCTGGCTTGCGTCAGGATTGACTTAGTGCATTGGATCTGATGAAGTCTCAGCGCAGACCCGTTTGCTAATCCAGTTAGGTCGTAGTTGAGTGTTCTAACAGGCAGTTGAAATATACATACATACACATATCACGCCTATAATCCCTTGCGGGGTAGGCAGAGCATAAACGACCGCATAAAACGGACATTTGCGCCACGTCTGACAAACATTTAAGGGTCATCCCGAAAATTATGTATCGCCATAATCACAGGTTGTCAGCCCATCGCCTAAAATTGCAATACACATCCTCGAGTCCCTTAGTCGCCACTTGCGACTCCCACGAGCAAGAAATGGGGTAAAGCTATTCTAAGCCGGCATCACACGGCAGTTGAAATATAGCTACATTATTTATGTCCCTTGTGATGTCGGCTTAGAATGGCATCACCCCATTTCTTTCGTATGAGGCAACTAAGGGACTCGATGGTTTTATAAGTATTACAATTTTAGACAGGCTGACAAACTGTTACTATAGTGATACACGATTTTTCTAAAACGGTATTTTTACGGCCGTTTATGTTCCGCCTGGTTCCATGTCCAGCAGTGGACTGTTATGGCTGTGAATTTGAACTTGATGGCCAAAGGGCTAACAGGTCCAAACGAACATATTTGGAATTTGTTTGCAGATCGGAAGAAGCAATTTGATAGCGAATATACTTTCCAGCAGAATTGCTTTTACTGCGCAAAAAACGGGCAGAAATAAAAATTGACAACCTAAACGACTTTCATCTTAATCCCATACCAACACAGTTCAATAAACGTCTGTCAATCGACTTGACAGACTCATCCGTAAACGCACCAAAGCCGTATTTGTATAAGAATAAGATCGTAATAAGCTATTCCTTTTTATCTGACAGACGCATGCGTTACGATGCGTTAAAAAATACGCAGCGACGGCCGACAAGTGGGATAACTGTTATACTTTTAACAAAGGGACAACATAATGGAGTTAAATGTAGCGATAAGAGAGATGTTTGGTCAACACAGACGTAATAAATTACTACGATTTACTTTACAGACCATTTAAAAAGATCTAGAATTTAACTAAGTATATACATTTTTGACTGGGCCGATGGCATAGTGGAAAGTACCCCTGCCTGCTACACCGAGGGTCGTGGGTTCGATCCCCACAAGACACAAATATTTGTTTGGTAATTTTCAGATTTTTGTGGTAAGTCTGGGTGATTCTATGTATTATATGTATTTATTTACAAAAAAAAAGTATTTAAGTATTCATATCAGCTATCTAGTTCCCATAGATAGCTTTGTTTAGTTTAGTTTAGTTCCATAGCTTTGCTTAGTTTGGGGCTAAATGGCGCTGTGTGAATTGTCCAGGATATTTATTCATTATTATTTATATACATACATAAATCAACGCCTATATCTCTTACGGGGTAGACAGAGCGTTAACGGCCGTAAAACGGATATTAACACCACGTCTGACAAAAGTTTGAGGGTCAATCAGATAACTGTGTATTACTTTAGTGACAAGTTGTCAGCCCATCGTCTAAAATTGCAATACACGTCTAATCCTCGAGCCCCGTAGTCGCCTCTTACGACACCCATAGGAAAGAAATGGGGTGATGCTATTCTATGCCAGCATCATTATTTATTCTTTATAATTATTTACATACGTACATATATCACGCCTTTATTCCTTGCGGGGTAGGCTGTATATTATACGATAGCATTGTACAGGTCTGATCTAGATATTTCTATGATCTGTCTTCACCGTTCTTTAATCCGTTCAATTTTTTCAAGTGCTCTCGTCAGCTAAGCTGCAGAACTCAAAGCATTGCAGATATCTCGACTAAGTGGTCCATGTTTAAGGCAATGGCTCTTTGCTTCTTTTCTTTTGAGGGCTTTTGTGATGAGTGCTAAACAAATCTATAGAAATGTCGGTAAAGAAATAAAAAGGATTAGGTTATACCTTTCTTTTAAGGGCATTAAAACTTAGACGACTGAAGGACTCGAGGGTTGCATGTGTAGTACAATCTTAGGCGTCCGGCTGACAACCTGTCATTACAGTGATTCACGATTTGTCAGGAACGTCTCATAAAAAATTTTTAGACGTAGCGTTGGTGGCACGTAATTTATGGACGTTAACGCTATGCTAACCCAGCAAAGGATGAAGGCGTGATTTATGTGTGTATTGAACAACTTTGTTGAATTTGTTTTTTTAAGGCATTCAGCTGGTGCCGTTATGTACGGTCGTTACAAAATAGATTGAAACGATTTCAGGTAATCAGTGCAAAACTATGACTGAATTTTTTTTGAGTTCTTTTTTAAATATTTAATTAAATAATCACATTAATCAAAAACTTCTGTATCATCTCTTAAACTAATAGCCCAGTAAAACTAGCTTTATTTGTTTCAAAAATATTAATGTCGATTATTTTTGGCTCATCATTTCTGAACCATTGGTCTGACCCAATTAATAATTTTGTGTGATTTTAGGTAAATGATAACATACTTTTGTTTGCAGTGTAATTTATTTAATAATAGACACATAAAAATTTAATTTTAATAAATCATACCGAAATCATATCGAAAATTTACACAAGCGTACAAATTACACAAAATGTAATATGAGCTTTACAGACAAACAAAAAAAACTACTTTAGAATTTTTGGAAAATATGCCCTCAACATATTGCCAGATGTATGTATAATGTAAAAAGTACAACTCAACAAGGCTACTTTTTGTTGTTGTCAACATTGAAATAGTTTAACAACAATTCGATGTTCCCTAACACGCGAGCAAAATATCTTCGTATTAGTTTCAGTTCAGCCAACAAGTTTCAGTATTTATCGACAGTCGATAAATACTCGATAAACCCGGGTAACACTCAGGTGCAACAAATATTCCCCATTTATCCGTATCTAGAATTCTCAATGAAGATGCACTGGGTACTAGGATAGTGATGTGCAAAGTAAGTCAGATGAGTTGAGTCATTTTGAACTTATTTGAATTTTTCACAAATTTTATGTTTAGCCTTGTTTTACATAGCTAATAAAGCACAATACAATATACTTTATTACCGGCTTTACCGTGTGATGCCGACTTGGAATAGCATCACCCCATTTCTTACCCATGGGTGTCGTAAGAGCCGACTAAGGGACTCGAGGGATGTGAATTGCAATTTTAGGCGATGGGCTGTCAACCTGTTACTATAGTCATACATAGTTATCTGATTGACCCTCAGGCTTTTGTCAGACGTGGTGTAAATATCCATTTTACGGCCGTTAACGCTCTGCCTACCCTGTAAGGGATATAGGCGTGATTTATGTGCGTGTGTAAACATATTTTTACAAAATAGTGAAATATCAATAGTTTTAGAATTGGTGGCCTCATTGCTCAGGTAACAATATATTCCAGGCGACTAGGTATGAAGGAGTATTATTATGTTTGTAAATTGACCATATCCTTATTTCTATACAAGAAGTTACAAAAAGGGAATAACACGCCGAAAGCAGGTTCAGTTACCATGGTAACGAAATAACTTTTCGCATGGAATATAGGTCGAAATAAAAATATTACCTCTTATAGTAAAATCAACCAGCTGAGTGGCAATTTGGTTTGGAAAGTCCATTTTTTATTTCATTGTTCAGTTTTATGAGTACCTTGACCTACTTTCGGTTTTTTATACCTGTTTTGTTTCTTCCTTTAGAGCATAAAGACTATTAATCAAAAAAGACTTGCGAAGCAGGCTTGCCCAATGATAAACTATATTGTAATATTTATTCTCCACTAGGTGACTTTGGACGTATCTTTTAGGGTTCAATTTTACAACTATGTTCATAGCGCAGCATAACTGCTAGGGATTCGGGTAAGGTATTGTCTTCTAGTCAAGTTTTACGATGTGTATCGAAGTGCTGACGGTGAAACTATACTACAAACCCTTTCTAAACTTCAGGCATGAGTGCTGTGCTCATTTTATGTCTTAGATTCCTACTAGATAGAGGTGACGCGCTCCGTAAGTAATAAAACATTGAGAGAAAGTAACCTAAACGTTACAATTATACTAAACAAAGGTACTCCAATTGTTACAAAAGGTTTTTTTACAGCCCGCCTTGTCTCAAAAATAATTGTACTTTTTTATACTAAACTAAAACATGCAAATGAAATAACTTTGACGCGCTTCCCACGATCAAAAATAATTAAGACATGATTTCGACTTAAAACACTAAAACGAGGTTTTTACCGCGATACTCGATTTTCTTGAATTATCAGATATTTCGACCAAGTTGCATGGGTCATGATCACGGAACAGCTGATGTTTTGCAGATGGGTAGAACCCCGTTTTAGTGTTTAAAATCATTATTATTTATTTATTTACAAACACAATTTATCAGCATAACAGCAATAATAAGCCAAGGCGCCGATAAACTTAAACTAATTTTCAGTATACAACAGTGCTAACTCGAATATCTAAAATTTCACAGTGTTTTAAAATTGTGACTCTAAGTTTTTTCCACTGGTCAGCAAATAAGTCACAGTCTGGTGCCACAGAGACCGCAAAAGTTTTAAACAGTTGACACGACATGATTTTGTTTCTAATTACCCATTATTATGTATTTTTTCTTAAGCAATTCCGTGTACTTGATTCGATCACTCAATGAATTGAAATTAAATCCCTTGAACCTCCGCACTACTGACTCGTTTTCGCTAAAAGACGTCTCGTAAAAGACCATTCTTAGTTTCGTCGATAGCAAACCGGGATGAAGCACCAACAAATAAATTAGGTTTAGTTAAATCTATGTCCTTGCTTCGTGAACAAATTCTAGAGAGGGATAAGTTAGAGTGGATGGAATAAAAAAGAAGATTGACTTTTGCAGTAAAGTTTTTGTGGTTTAAAATTTTATGGTGATGAAAAGGTAGATTTTTTACGTAATTTACACACACACACACATATCACGCCCTATTATCCCTTGCGGGGTAGGCAGAGCGTAAACGGCCGCGAAAACGGGCATTTACCCCACGTCTGACATATTTGAGAGTCATTCGGATAATTGTGTATCGCCATAGTGACAGTTTGTCAGCCCATCGCCTAAAATTGCAATACACACCCTCGAGTCCCTAAGTCGCCTCTTACGACTCCCATGGGAAAGAAACGGGGTAATGATATTCTAAGCCGGCATCACACGTAATTTACCATGATAAAAAAAGGCAAAGCGTAAACGGCTGTAAAATACGTTCGCTATCACCAAGTCAAAAAAATATTTGAGGGCCGTTTCAGAAAAATCGTGTATCACTTTAGTAACATTGTCAGCCTGTCGCCTAAATTTGTAAAACTCATAAAACCCTCGAGTCTGAAATAGGTTAATGCCATACTAAGCTGGCATCACACGGGACTAAGCCGGCATCACGCGGGACAAAACAAAATAGTGTTTTATTTTAGAATTGAGGCAAGTAGTTCAAGTGGAGTTTAATATGATAGGGTTTAATGAGCATGTTTCGGAACCTTCGATGGGCGAGTCTGACACACTCTTGACCGGTTTTTCTTTTTATAATCTCAATGTAAGAAATTTGATTGGCCTTGCGATGCCGGCTTAGAATAGCATCACCCCATTTCTGTCCCGTGGGTGTCGTAAGATGCAACTAAGGGACTTCAGGGTGTGTATTGCAAATTTCGGCAATGGTCTGACAACTTGTCACTATGGTGGGTGATACACATATTTCAAATGACCCTCAAATGTTTGTCGGACGTGGCATAAATGTCCGTTTTTTACAGTCGTTTACGCTCTGCCTACCCCGTAAGGGATTATAGGCGTGATATATGTATGTATGTAAGAAATTTGAACTCAAATCTATAGTTCTATTATATTGAGATTTAGTGTGTTTTCATAAGTTATTTATTGGGTAGGTTTAAGTTTATTTAAGTTTCAAGAGAAATGTTCAGCACCGACACAAACCTTTGGTTTAATGGTGTTAAAATAATTACCTTGTATTTATGCTTTGTTTTTAATAAATAAACTAATAATAAATCTTAAACTGTATAGACGAAGGAGCAAACTCATATGGAATTTGAACCATTTGATGCCAATCAACTTAGATACACCTGTGTATTGAGTGTGTATTGGATTCTCCTTTGCATTACGTAATCTTGTACATACATCACGCCTTTATCCCTTGCAGGGTAGGCAAAGCATAAATGGCCGCATAAAACGAACATTTACGCCACGCCTGACAAACATTTGAGGGTCATTCAGAAAATTGTATCACCATAGTGACATCAATCGATCGCCTAAACTGCAATACACGCCCTCGAGTCCCTTCGTCGCCTCTTAAGACACCCACGGGAAAGAAGTGGGGTGATGTTTATCAAAGCCGGCATCACACGGATCTCACAGTAATCTTGTATCACACACAATACACTGTGTGGTTGTAAAGATACCAAACATCAGATTAAAGCGGATCTCCCATATCGCATCGTCGCCGTATTTGAATGGGAATAAGATGGGAATTCGCTTTTTTATTTCGTCTGACAGAAAGCCTAACATACACCTAAAATAATAGAGGCTTTGCCGAACAGAAAGTGAACATATAATTTTTTCATGGGTTGCTAGGATATTTCTCATAATGAGACACTGAAGCGCCCTCGATTTACTCGCCAATTCTCTTTGCGCACATACTCTACTAATGTTGTTGTCTAAGCTTTGATTCAGAGCCCTGCAATGCGCTGGCTACAGAAATAGATGCCATACTTTGGCAGATGTTCTCAAGCACTTTTAGGTATGTATCATAAAAATCGCATCAGCTGTCCTATACACGGCCTATACATACATAATGTGCGACTCTTATGTTAGTATTCATGGTGTACCTTTAAGGAGTTAAAAATACCTGAATGAAACACTGAATACCAAATTTTTGAAAACTATTCGTGTTTGTCGCTGGGTATTAGTTGCAAAACTAACGCGGTAGATGGAGCCGTGCCGCGCCGAGAGAAATATAAAAAATAGAAAAAAAATTACATTTTGCCATCTTTCAGTCTAGATTCTGAATGAGTTGCCATATTAGAAAATAATAAACAAAAGTTACAATGTTGCAACTTAATTCTAATATTTAACAAATTAGTAGAAAATGAAATTTTATCTAATGTTAATTTTTGATTGAACAATGATGACGATGAATATACGTAGACTGTGGCTGCAATTTCTGTTCTCTGCAAACCTGATAATATTAATGAACCGTGTTTTAATCGTGTGGACTGTTAGGTTTGTGATGGTTCAAAACGCAGGAATCTCCAGAATATAAGCCTTTATTTTACTACATTATTTTCACTAGCACATGTTGAAGGAAACAGAAGACAAATGACCATTTGTCATAGATAAACTTATGTTTTATATATGTTGCTAACAAAACTCTTTGCTCGCAACATGCTGCGGCCCAAGAATGAATGCGTTTCTTTTTAAAAATAATGATGCTATTTCCGGACGAACGGGAGAAAAGGCCTATTGATCTGCAAGATTGAGAACCGCAGTTCAACATTCAGTCTAGAGCATTAGGAGGCCAGTTATGGTAAAATATGGGTGTATGACCTCGACCCAATCGTACGGAAAATTAGGAATCGTTGGCATTTCTTTTGTTAGGATATTTGGCTTGGAATACTGAACGAGGTCAAATTTTGCAAGACATTGATTAAGATTTTTTAGATACAAATCGAATCTCAATAAAAAAACATCTTCTGTAGGTTTAGAGGTTTATAAAATAACATCTTAGGTATTCACAAAGAATTGTTCTTGTTAACCCCAATTTTTGACAACAATTTGACATATGAAGGGTCTTGTTTTATAACCATAGAAAAGAAAGGCATCTTTCCTTTTTTGAGCTATAATTTTTATGCAAATCCGAGAAGATAACTTTTTATTAACGAGAAGATAACGATTTTGGTTTGTAAAAGCATTATGCTGAGCTCTTAAATAATAAAATATCCCAACGATTTCATCCATTTATTGTAAATAATAATAATAAATATCCATGACATTTCACACAGCGCCATCTAGTCCCAAACTAAGCAAAGCTTGTACTATGGGAACTAGATAGCTAATATTAATACTTAATTTTTTTGTAAATATATACATAGAAACACCCAGACTGAACACAAATATCTGAAAATGCCTTAAGAAATATTTGTGTCTTGTGGGGATCGACCCTCGGCGTAACAGGCGTACTATCTGCTACGCCATTGGCTAAGTCATATTTTTACTTTTTGACAACAATCTTTCATTTTTGTGGTAACAATCTTTGGCCGTATTCCGCTGTTTGAGAAGCGTCTCGGTTGTGTTTCAATAGACTGTCAGTTGAATAGTTTTGGCTGTGTTATATTCTGCTTGCAGTTTTGAGTTTAAAAAATCACAGTTGTAATAAAATGTCAGTTGAGTGCCGGTTGATGGCATAACAATGTCTAAAAAATAAGCGAATGAAGGTCCTGAAAATTTGACAATTATGAAATCTGGCAATTTCAGCCTTTATTTAAACTGGCGTCACCTAAAACGAATTAACTTTCGGGAGACAGTAATTGACAGATATAATAAATCCAATCTGAAGAATATTCGCCCTTTATTGTCATAACAGTAATGTGTCTCTGGCACAGATAATATTTTATTTTTGTTATATTTACCGTTTATTGTTTACAAAAACATTACAAGAGACACAATATATGAAGAAAAACGAAAGAACAGGACAACTCTCTCTCTCTCTCTCTATGGGACACCGAGTCGTCCAACGACCCGAAGGACAACTATGTCTACTATGAAATGTCATACAACTGACCTACATAAAGTGAGACTTTATAAGACAGGCGTGTGTTTTTCATGACCAGCAGTAGACTGTTATGGCTGATGAAGATTAAGATTCATGAGCATGCCACGTGTAAAAAACTGTAGGCAAAAATTGCAAACATTCATGAATATTTGCGACTTAGGCCATGAATACGGGGTGTGATTGCGGTAATGTTATAATTTTTTTTTAGCGAGACCAGTAGGTATATTTTCAACTTCTTATAAATAACTAGCGGCCTGCCCAGCGGTTTCACCCGCTGCCAACTGATTTCCCACGGGAAACAGACTTCTCCCGGCATAAATTTCACATAACAACCTTTGGACCACTCTTTGTCCCTCTCGAAAAGAAGAAGATGTCACAACTGACAGACTTGTAACTGCCCGTTGCTATTTACAATACAAATGTATTTTAAGTACTATACTGTTACGAATATACCAGTATTTTTTTACACAGTTCAATCGGAAAGAGGCAGGAAATGAGCCCTTTCTGAAAAACTGGTCAAAGGGACTTTATGAAATAGCATAAAACTGTCACGTCGGAGCCTTTATGAAGACGGAGGAAGTGATTAAATTAACGGTAAATTTCTCCTGGCGTGAATTTTGATGCTTCTCATATTTTTGTAAGTAAAAGTAAAGATTCTTAGTTGTCTGAACAAAAAAGGAGTAATATAACTTTTTAAGCACTCGCGATCACTTTCACTATTTACTATTGTTGACTCAACCCGCGACCACAATACATGAAACTGTGTTGAAACGTCGGGACACAGGTAAATTACTAATATTTACCTAAATACTATCGCGATAGACCCGGTCTATACTTAAAACGAGAAAAAAAGGAGTAGTAAGAGATTTTTCTTTTCACTAGAACTATTTAAGCCAAATTTGTGAACCACATGTGTTACAATCTACCTTTTTAAGATTTGCGTTTGGTCCGGGAGTTACTTTAGGCCAAGTTGTAGTTATATCCTTTATTTAAAGTTTCGCAGGTAAAAGTAAAGATTTTTGTCCAAAAAAGAGTGTAATAGGTGAACCCCATGTGTTCCATTCTATCTAATTTAGTTCTGCGTTTGGTAAAGGATTAACATTTGGATAAGTTGTATATGTCATCACAACTTGAAATCAAATTTAAAGATCCGAAAGCCTCACACGACTATATCACATTGTATGTATAATTATACATAATAAAGAAATTTATCAAGAGAGCGATCGCATAAACCTAGGACGTGCAAGTGATAAGAAACTTTCTCCAACATACGTTGAAAAATTTAAAAACATTTTGGGCCTGCCATACAAACTGTATGAGATACACTGGGTATGAGGGACAGCCCTCCGAATACTGATAGGGTACATTCACCATGAAGCTGAACAACATTCCTTAAAATATTTCAGGAAATGTCAACAATTTTTGACTTGCCATAGTAAATGCAGTCAGCTGATTGTGATTTTATATGGGAGGTAGTTTTTTCTTATTTCCTGACATATTTTTCTATGAGAAAGTTGTTCAGTTTCATGGTCTGCATGCACCCTATCAGAATTCGGAGGGCTATCCCTTACACCCCGTATTTGAGTCCCAAGAGGCGACTAAGCTTGAAAGCACCTTTGATGACTGAACCTATTTAGATGATTTAGTCACTTGACTGCACCGCTATGTAACGTGATCCCTTAGTTTAGACTGAACTATTCAATTAAGTCTATCTTTGAAGTAAGATTATACACTATATTACGATTATGTCAATTATGAGGTAGGCAGTGCGTAATCGCCAACACATTTTTTAATAATCCGTACTTATATTATAAATCTGAGAGTTTGTGTGTATGTATGTTTGTTACCTATTCACGCTCAAACGGCTTGGCACTTTTTAGCGCAGAAAACAACTATTACCAGGGGAAAATAAGTGGCAGCGGGTAAAACCGCTGGGCGGAAATTTAGTATTATATAAATAAAACGCTTATTTCAGGCCATTGCAATAATCCATCATAACTTTTGAACAAACATTAATATTTATCAGTAAGTGCTAAATGAAATCAAATTCAAATAAGAATAATAAAGATACCTACATCAGTCTATTGAATTATTACAATTTGGCTTAATAACTTAGCTGTTTATTTTAGGTTCTCATTATGAGCTGTCAATCGATTTATCCCTTTAAAGGATTAATTTGAACTGACTCGTCAAACAGTTAATAATATCATCATTATTAGTGAATGAGAATAAACTAGACTCATACAAAAAATTTGCTGTGTGATGCCGGCCTAGAATAGCATCACCCCATTTCTTTCCCGTGGGAGTCGTAAGAGGCGACTAAGGGACTCGAGGGTGTGTATTGCAATTTTAGGCGATGGGATGACAACCTGTCACTATGGTGATACACAATTTTCCGAATGACCCTCAAATATTGTCAGACGTGGCATGTCCGTGGAATGTACGTTTTTGCGGTCGTTTACGCTCTGCCTACCCCGCAAGGTATATAGGCGTAATATGTGTATGTATGTATACATAAAATCTTAATGTATCTAATTTACTTCATTCTCACAAATAAATTTATATTTCATTTCATATGAATATGACGACAAAATTGAAAAGTCACTACCACAGAGCACCTTTGTAATTAAGTTAAATAATCGTGTTGTATTGTGACAGCAAACTGGGAAATTGAGGGCGCAATTCTTAACTCTGCCTTTTCTGTGATTGGTCGAAAATGTGTCAAAGTCAAAGTTCAGTTGCTTCTTATCGGTGCGTTTAGGCACTGTAGCGCCTGCTAACATTTGTAATACATACACACATACATCCATAATCACGCCTCTATCCCGAAGGGGTAGGCAGATACTACTTCCTTCCACTTACTACGATCCTGGCATACTTCTTTTGCCTCCTCTAAATTCATCAATCTCTTCATGCATGCTCGTCGGTTTAGGGTACTCTTGACCTGACCTTTCTGTAGCACGTCTCCGATTTGATCGAGGTACGTTCGTCGAGGTTTTCCCCTTCCGACTTTCCCATCCGCACTTGCTATATACACCTGTTTCGTTAATCTTCTTTCATTCACCCTCTCTACATGACCAAACCATCTAAGCATACCCTTTCTACACCAGTCACTACGTCTTCTTTTATACCACAAAAAATTAAAAAAAGACGTAGTAACTGGTGTAGAAAACATTTGTAATAAAATAAGCTTTGAATTTTACTCCCCATTACTAATCAATCTGGCAATATACATTTAAACCATGATTTTGGTTTAAGAAACTAATTTGTATGTAATTTGGTAGAGTTTCGGCTAGTTAAGACAGACTTCTTCACGGATATCGACAGATCACATACGCCCGTCAGCTGCGATTGACAATATGCTGCTTTAACCAGCCAAAGAGTAGAGGGTTAAACTCTCTTCCATATCATAAACAATTATAAAATACAGTTAAACCATCTACAACTTAACTGAGTTGTACTCGGTGAACGTGCCCTCGTTGAGAGTGCGGCAGGATGGGACAGGATGGGGCAAGGTGGGACATGATGTGGCAAGGTGGGGCAGGTGGTGCAAGTCGTGGCAGAGGGTGGGGCAGTCTTACCATGCCACACCTTGCCAAATCTTCACCTACCCTCAACACACGGGCACCAGGGACAATGGGAATACACTAATAAGTTTTCAAACATCACGTTCATAAACAAATAAGATTAAAATTAATTTAATCGTGCTATTATGGTATTAAACTATCGTTAGCCATGTGACCGATGGTAGCATATGCTGGGAGAGTGACAACAGTAATTTATCATACCTAGTGATTAATGTACCTACCATTTAAATACTTCATAGTTTGGATGCTTTAAAATCCCTACTAATATTATAAATCTGAGAGTTTGTGTGTGTGTGTATGTATGTATGTTTGTTACCTCTTCACGCTCAAACGGCTTGACTGATTTGGATGAAATTTGGAACACAGGTAGAGTATAACCTGGAATAACACATGGACTACTTTTTACCGCAGGAAAATAACTATTACCACGGGAAAGTGAGTGGCAGCGAGTGAAACTGCGTGGCAGAAATCTAGTAAGAAATAATAGTGTGGTGTGATGTTGGCTTAAAATATCATCACCGCCATACAACCCATGGGTATTATGAAAAGTGACTGAAGGAAAAATCAGGCAGGGAATGGGCAGCAGCGTTCCCTGTGAAAGCAATGTCTTGCACTGCGCTCGCCAATCCGCTTGCCAAGGATGGTAAACTATAGTGGCTATAAATGTATGTATGTTTGTATTATTATTAGTGCCGTGTGATGCCGGCTTGAAATAGCATCGCCCCATTTCTTTCTCGTGGTAGTCGTAAGAGGCGACCGAGGGACTCGAGGGTGTGTATTGCAATATTAGGCGATAGGCTGACAACCTGTAACTATAGCTATAGCTTCATATATTTGTCATACGTGGCGTAAATGTCCGTTTTTGCGGCAGTTTGCCCTCTATCTACCCCGCAAGGGATTATAGGTACTACTATTATCTATTCTGTGTTATAGGTGTGATATATACATACCTACATACATATATCACGCTTTTATCCCTTGCGGGTTAGGCAGAGCGTATACGGCCGCAAAAAACGGACATTACGCCACGTCTGACAAAAATTTGGGGGTCATATATGTGTGATATATGTATGTATGTATTTCTACAGGACTTTTCTTATTCGCATTATCAAGTCTTAAAACATTTATCTTTCAGCGTATGGAATGGAAAAACTTTCCCATGAGGCTAGAAACAGCACGAAGGATGAGATCTGTATACGTCAATCACTTCAGAGCTCGATGGTGCTTCCCCGAGAGGCAGCTGCCATCTCCTTAGACAGATGAACACTGAATGGTACTCAGAGAAAGACAGGGGATACACATATCTTATTGGTTGTCTGGTAGAGATCGCAATCAGCGATAAGGCCGTCTTTGCGCATTTTTGGTTTAAGTTTTCCTGTTATTTATTTGTGTTTTGAATGTGCAATAAAGTGTTTTTACTTACTTACTTACATATCACTCCTTTGTCCTTTGCGGGGCAGAAAGAGCGTTAACGGCTGTAAAATACGATCTCTGTACGCCTGACAAATATTTGAGGGCCGGTTCAGAACAATCGTGTATCACTTTAGTGACATGTTGTCAGCCTATCGCATTAAATTTTAATATTACACATGAAACTTTCGAGTCCTTTAGTCGCCGCCACCCGCGGTAAACAAATGAAGTAATGCTATTCTAAGCCGGCATCACACAGCAAGTACAGCAAATATTGTGTGCATACTGCCTTTGGGGCTGCTAAGTTAAACAATACCTAAACGATCTTCTTTTTTTTGTGTGTGTGTAGTCCAACGAGTCAATGAATGGTTCAACGACCCAATGAACCCTGTTGTCATAGTTTTGCCACCTGTGGAAGGCCTCTTACATGCTTGTCTAATAACCGCCGGCTAAGTAATAACATCAACCGGGACCTCCGAAGCACAGAATTCAACAGAATGGTAACTGCAAATACCGCTGTCGCTTTCCGTAAAAAAATATTTAGAAAAAAGAATAGAAGATTATCGCAACTAAATTGTTTTAAAATTTTACGCAAAATGCGCGTTATCTGCTAAAGTTAGGCGACGGTTAAAAATATGGCGACTAAATAAAATAGCGAAAAAACCATAGACATTTCTAAGCTTGACATGACTATAAGATATCTACTATCCTATTCGAAACCTATTTGATGGAATGTGATAGCGCTATTGAAATAAATTTTAAGTTAAACGGTTTTAAACTGCTAAAGAGTGGAACTCACTTCCTGCGTCTGTGTTTCCAAAAGCATACAACCCTAATCTCTTCAAAGTAAGAGTGAACAGGCTTCTTCTGGGTGAGCTCGCTCCATCTTAGACTCTGTCTCTGTCCCATGACCTAGACTAGAGTCAAGAGCAAACCCATAATTAATATTTAAAAAAACTTTCGGTCTTACATAATAACTTAAAATACTAAAACGGGGTTCTAACCGCGATACTTATTTTTGTTGAATTGTCCGATATTGTTCCGTGATTATGGCCCATGCAACTGGGTCGAAATATGAGACAATTCAACAAAAATATGTATCACGGTGAGAACCCCGTTTCAGTATTTTGAGTTATTGTTTTAAGTTAATTGACACCAATACCCTTATACCCTTCAGTTCGTAATTATTTTCTGCCGAACTGTACCATTCTGTAATGGCTGTATCAAGAGTTCAATTGATTATTCATCAAAGGGCTCGTTAATGTTACAAATTAATTGATTATTATGATTTGGCTTCTTATAATTAAATATGAACTTTGTAGATTAAAGAGAATTTGTGAAATAAATTATTAAGTACATCTGCAATGTTTAATTAAGTAATAGTTGAGTAGCTTATTCTTAACTAGCTGTTGCCCGCGACTTCGTACGCATGGTGTAGTGACTTGTGAGTTAGTGAAGTTGATGTATGCATATTGTTTAATATTAATATCATGTTTGTATAAAGTTTTTTCTCTTTAAGATGTGCAATAAATAGGTACTGGTTAACTTGTTTTTCGGTTAGGTACTTGGTTTTGATACTATGGACATCAGCTACAAAACATCATTATAAACTACTTTGGTAGTTTTACTATCGGGTGCTAAAACGTACAAATTTTCAGGAGAACTGACTCGAGAGCAAGCGACATATAGCTGCCCGTGTGATAAACAGGGAATCGTAAGACCTACGCCTGCGGCTTTCAGCGTCTGTCCTTGCGATTTGTTTACAGTCATTGCAAAGAAAACGCTGACGGGAAACTGAATGCCCTGAAATTGAAATAAAAAGTTGTTGGGAATGAGTGGTATACGCGCCACAACCAGTGAAAATATCCGCTTCGAATAAATTTATCTTAAAGCTTAAGATCTTCAGTCTGGTTCCATTGCACAGCTTTGGCGGAGTGAGATTGCAAAGAAGCATGATAGGAACACCAAGTTTAAGTAATATTTGGTGTGCAGAAAGACCATTCGCACACAAGGAGTTTAGGAATTCTATTAGGTAGTTAGTGGCTTTGTCTTGATTCATAACAGTGGTAATTGACGCGTATACCACCATATCCCCAGTGATTTGTGACATAATGGTATGGTTTATTGAAGCAGTCTGATCATTTTTGGGTGCAAAAATAGCTCTTCCACGTAGCTACGAATCTTTCTTTTGAAGGAAGGAAGGTTCGCCATACACAGAAGAAATGATTCTCTTTAGACCAGAAACTATTTGGCAAAGCGTTTCAGGCAGACTTACTTGACCGTTATCCTCTGGTAAAGTACCTCTGCCGAGTTTTAATAAAGCTTGTGAAAACTCTTCAGCCCGTGGATTACCTCCGAGACGGGTTCGCATGATCACCGTCATGGTCAGCTTGTGAATTTGTGGCCAAAGAGCCGATGATTTTAGTGATGCATTCACCTCATCAGCCCTGGTACCTCGAGTAACAACTGGAAGTGTTTGGCGAAAGTCACTGGAAAAAAGATTAGTGATATGGCCCATGGCCCTATTATCTCTGCGTATGTCTTTCAAAGTCCTATCCATAGCTTCTACTGTTTTTTTGTTGGCCATCGTACACTCGTCACATAACTACCAGACAACAATATCAGAAAACCTTTGCCTTGTAACTATTACGTGATACAGGACATATTGGAGTATCGTTTGTGTCCAAATCGATTGGTATTTTGAAAGTTGTATGCGCCGTTTTCTCTCCTGGAAGCAGTGTGGCAGCGATACTTGAAGATACTACAGCAAGTGCAATCCTTCCTTGCCTTCTGATCTCTGCAAAAATGTTTAAGGCGAGTGTAACCGTGAACGACCTCGATAGTGGCGCCACTTCACAAAAAAGATTTATCTTTAAAGAAACAATCTATCAGAATATCCGTTGCCCAAGTTTATACTTACATACGTATATCACGCCTATTATCTCTTGCAGGGTAGGCAGAGCGTAAATGTCCGTTTTTTCGGCCGTCTGACATATATTTGATGGTCATTCGGAAAATTGTGTATCGCCATGGTGACAGGTTGTCAGCCCATCGCCCATGTGAAAGTCCCTTAGTCGCCACTTACGACTCCCACGGAAAAGAAATGGGTAGATGCTATTGCAAGCCGGCATCACACGGCATAGTTTACAATACTATATTATTATTTTTTTAGAAAACCTGCCGCCTGTCAGTGGCTTTGTTATATAATTTTGGAGAAAACATTTCATTAGCGGGTTTCACAAAACTAACAGCGACATCTATGAAGTAATTTTAAACAAATTTTACTCTAACATTTTTGATTCTAACTAATGAAGGTTATTTATATTTTTTTAGGTTCCGTACATCAAAAAGAAACGTACAAAAAAACGGAACCCTTATACGATCAGTTTGTTGTCCGTCCGTCCGTCCATCCGTCTCGTAAGACGCTTTATCTCGGGAATGCGCAGAGATATATAGAGAGAGAAATAAGTTTTAGGCTGCAATATGGAACCCTTATAGGTTCACTCACTTTGTTGTCCATTTGTCTGTCTTTCAAGACTCACTATCTCGGTTACACGTAGAGATGTCGAGTTAAAATTAAAAGTATTATAACCTTTAACTCAGGCCAACGGCCTCTTGTAGTGGTAAAAAAATTAACTAATTTTACCCAAATCATAATTTGTCTTCGCAATAAAACAATTTCAACGGATTTAAGTTGTGTTTATTTTGGATTTCACAATTCCTACGTTTCCACAATAAACACAACTTAAATCCGTTTAAAATTGTTTTATTGTGATGAGTAATAGTTGTGCAAACTCAAGAAAATATCACAATTCATCTGTCTTCCATCACATACCTTGACCATGACCAAAGGTCAAAGTAAAAGTCCGAAACATTTCTGTAATAGTTAGAACGGCCCGCATATATATGTCAGACGTGGCGATAGCGATAAAATACTTACGGCCGTTGACGCTCAACCTACCCCGCAAGGATTAAATGTGTGATTGTTTGTTTTTTGTTTGGTTAGGTCGTTTCACGGGGTCGTTTAGAAGTTCAGATCGTATGTCAGTCAATACGTGGTCAATACCGCGTTTTACAAAACTAACAGCGACATCTACATTATTTTTTAGGAAAAAAATTCGGAACTCGCTTTGCGGAACCAGTTACTGTGTTTTACCATGGGAATGAAAGATTTTTTCGAGGTAAAAATTATCCTAGATGTTGACCCGGGTAATAAGCTACCACAGTATACAATTTTGTAGAAATCTGTGCAGTAGTTTTTACGTGAAAGAATAACAAACATACCGACAGACAAACAGACAAACAGTTAAAAATCAATTTTACTTCTGTTTTGATGTCTGTATCTTGAACACAATTAGAAGCAAAAACCCTTTTTTGAATCTATTTCATGTACAGAATTGGTTTCGTTTCTGTTTTATTATATGTATAGATGGCTTATGAAGTACTTGTTTAATTATTGGCTTAATTCATTAAAATAGGGGAAAGTAAAAGTTCTAGTTTTCAAGGAATACAATGTTCATATTATCAAATTACATACCTACTTACAAAATATTATTCGGTATATACATACGTATATCACGCCTATAATCCCTTGCGGACAGCTGTAAAATATAAGGATATTTTAGCCACGTCTGACAAACATTTGAGGGCCATTCGAAAAATTATGTATTGCCATAGTGACAGGTAGGAAGCCCATCGCCTAAAATTGCAAATATACCATACAAAACTTAGTATCAAACATGACATTGTTTTGTAAAAGTAGTTTCAGGGAAAAGGCTGAGAATAACATCATCCAACTCTATACGTGGGTATCGTACAAAGCGATTAGTCGATCCTTAGGGATTAAATCCATCCAGGGTATGGACAGCAGCGTTCCCTGTGAATGCAACATCTTGCACTGCGCTCGCCAATCCGCCTGCCTAGCGTGGTGAGTATTTGTCCAGCAGTGGACTATGGTTGTAAATGTATGTTAAGTGCAAAAATTTGTATATGGAATTTTCGTCTCCTACAAAGATTTGTATTTTTACCCGACTACGGCAAAGCAAAAAGGAGGGTTATGATTTTGACCTGTATGTATGTATGTATGTATGTATGTGGAAACGAAAACGTTTGTTCCGTCCTAACTTCTAAACAACTTATCAGAATTTGATAAATGAGGTATCATTTGAAGCGCCTAAACAGTCCGCTGGTTATAGGCTACGTTATGTCACTATACATTACATAGGGCGCCCTCTAGAGCTAAGAATTAAAAAAGTTTATACTACTAGTAATGTCATGTTGGGTATCAAATGAAAGGGCTTAATAAGCACAGTTCAAAAAAATAGTTGCCGTGTGATGCCAGCTAAGAATAGCACCACCCCATTTCTTTTCCGTGGGTGTCGTATGAGGCGACTACGGGATAACGGGACGCGACGGGTGTCGTATAAGGCGACTAAGGGACACGAGGAGTTCATGTGAAGGAATTACAATTAGGCGACAGCTGACAACCTGTCACTTAAGTGAAACACGATTTTAAGGGTTAACCTATTAGTCTTTGATGACTTAATGCAATTACCACCCGTATCTGCAACTAGTGTAGGCGCATATTGTTACAAACAACCTGACATTTATGCAGCTGAACCACATTTATGGAGAATGTTCAGTTTCTGTGAATTGGGTCAAAATATGTGACAAGTAAATGACAACAGTTTCGTTGATCTGTTAAACAGCATCAGAGTAGGGAAGTTGACAATGGAGCAATTAGCAATATAAGACACAAGAAGAATTGTAAACGACACAATTGAATACGATGAAATTGTACATTATTTCCAACTTTAAAACATGTAGACCAATTTAACAAAAAAGGTCAGAGCGCTTGGCATTACAAACAAAATCTATACGATCAATGCAATAGACACTTCAACAGAGTCTAAAACATATGGACAAATACCTAAGCAAGAGCACATACCAAACGATCCAAATAGAACAGGCGGTATTATAAAAACTATTCAAATCGGTTGGTCAGCCGTGTGGTGCCGGCAGAGTAGAATAGCACCACCCCATCTCTTCCCGTATCCAGCCAGGAAGGCCGAGAGGTTGGCGCAGGTCCTGGGCAGCCCTGCGTTTTCCATAATTGCGTCCCAGGCAACGCAGTGTCTGTGGAGAGGACACTTCACCCGCGTCACGCGGATACCAACACGGGAAGTGGCAGTGATCGGTTATATTATAAGTCCGCACATATGGGCGTAAGTGCGGGCGCCAGGGGTCGCTTCCGACAGTGGAAGGGTCCATCGTAGGCCCACTGTTCAGTTACCGCCTGCTCCAAGTTGGGCAGCCCCCGACCAATAAGGTACTGTTCCGCCCCGGTGCTGGTTTGCTCTTTTAGGGTGTAGAGAGCACCAGCCTCAACTGGACAATCGGCGCCGTTACATTTTACACCTGCGACTAAAAGGCATAATAGAAACAATTCCTAACACCGCTTATCCATGCGATTTGTAACATGGAATGTCCGTTCTATGAGGACAGGGCTCCCTGACACCTATGTAGGCTCTTCTACCCTTCTACTGACGCACAAGATCTGCGTAAAACTGCCATTATTGACGCCGAACTCAACAGACTTAACATTGTTGTTTGTGCCTTACAAGAGACCAGACTCCCTGACGAGGGTTCCTTGCGTGAGACACATTACACATTCTTTTGGAAAGGAAAGGACAGCAGCGCTGTGTGTGAGCATGTTGTAGGCTTGGCTATCCGCAACGATCTCTTAACATCAATAGAGGCTCCTTGCGTCATATCGGAACGCATTATGTTGGTGCGGTTAAATACGAATCATGGATATGTAACACTTATTTCTGCTTACGCACCAACATTATCCTCAACGGATGAAGCCAAAACACAGTTTTATGACCAGCTCGACCAGTCTCTACGCGGGTTAAGACCATCTGACCGCTTATACAATCTGGGCGATTTTAACACAAGGGTTGGACAGGACAACGTAGCTTGGCCTGATTGTATAGGTAACCACGGTATAGAGGAGTTAAACGAAAACTGCCAACGTTTATTAGAGCTATGCTCTAAACACCTACTGTGTGTTACCAATACCTACTTCAAAGGCAAATCATCTCGCAAAGTATCCTGGAAACACCCTCGTTCTGGTCACTGGCATAAACTGGACCTTATCCTAACCAAAAAGAAAAATCTCCGCAAGACCCTACACACGCGTACCTACATTTCATAGCGCTGATTGTGACACAAATCACTCCTTAGTGGCTTCGCACGTTGCTATAACTCACAAAAAGATCCACTCGTCCAAACTGCCCGGTAGGAAGAAGATCGATCTTCCCAAAACCAGAGATGATGAGTTTGTCCGAAAGTTTGAAGAGTTGGTACGCGATGAAACTGCCACCTGGGACGTAGACGCTCCTATAGAGGAAGACTGGGGAAAAGTAAAAAAGTTTCTAACAGATGTGGCGGGTACGGCTTTCGGCCACCAGAAAGTCAAAAACCAGGACTGGTTCGCTGAAAATCTCGAACACATTACACCCCTGCTCAAGCTGCGCTTACTCATCGCCTTAACCCTTCCGAAAAGTCGCGTGTCGATTAAGCGAATGCAAAAGCTGTATTACAACGCGGTACTTTGCTAATGCATACTGGACCGAGCTTTGCCAAAGTATCCAATCGTGCGCTGATGTCGGAAATTTTGGTGGTGTGTATGCTGGCAGTAAAAAGGCCCTTGGTCCTTTGCCTAAAAAAACAGCCCCCTTAAAGAAGTGGGTGGCACTGTTATTACAGATGCCCAACGCCAACTCGAACGATGGATAGAACATTATATCGGTCTTTATTCGGAACCAGTTAATATAATGCCGGAAGCTGCAGACTGCATGCCAAAACTAGCTACCTGGGCCGAGTTAGATGACCTTCCTACCATAAGGGAATACCACAAGGCTGTTAAACAGCTTAAGACCGGAAAGTCTCCTGAAATGATGGTACCCATGCCGAAATCATCAGGCTCAAGTGCATATTACCCATCCTGCACAATCTGTTGTGTAAATGTTGGGAAGCGGGATTTATACCACAAGATAATGCGCGATGCTAACATCGTTACCCTATACAAAGGCAAAAGTGACCGCGGTGACTGTAACTGTTATCGTGGTATATCCCTTTTAAATATAGTAGGTAAATTATTTGCTCGGTTAGTCTTATTAAGACTCCAGAAACTAGCTGATTGTGTATATCCCGAATCGCAATGTGGATTCCGCGCCCAGCGTTCCACAACAGATATGATCTTTACACTTCGCCAACTTCAGGAAAAGTGTAGAGAGCAGAGAATACCTCTGTTTGTGGCGTTCGTAGACCTTAACAAAACCTTCGACACCGTTAGCAGAGAGGGCCTTTACACTGCACTTGTTAACATCGGGTGCCCACCAAAACTTCTGAGCCTCGTTAAATCCTTCCATATGGACATGAAAGGATCTGTTTTATTTAACGGCAATACATCCGAGCCGTTCGTAGAGGTGTTCGCCAAGGCTGCTCCTACCCTGTTATGCATGGTCAAACATACATACATACAAAGATAAGATTATGATGAGTGTATTTTGTTTAATTAACGAGTGATGTTTTAATTGTGAATTGAGCTGCATTTCTATCCAGAAAAAAAAATACATACCAAAGTGTTAAACTTACCTTCAACCCCAAAATAATTAAAATAAAAACCAGTTCAAAAACTAACACCCGACTACTGAGATATCGCGCTCTAAAAAGTAAGAAACAAGAAATCTGGAATATTAACTACAAACAATGTAATATCTATAGTCCACGAAATTTATACGAAGATATGACATATAATTATATATTTAAATGTATATTTAATAAAAAAATATTGTGGTTTATAGGTGATAGCCGTGGTCGTATGCCACCTACTCTAGTACTTAGTAGGTGATATCATAAACTTGCACAACATAATTAGGTAAGGCAAACTGGCATACGTCCACGGCTATCACTAATAAAGCACAATATTTTTTTTATTAAATATACATTTAAATATATAATTATATGTCATATCTTCGTATAAATTTCGTGGACTATAGATATTACATTGTTTGTAGTTAATATTCCAGATTTCTTGTTTCTTACTTTTTAGAGCGCGATATCTCAGTAGTCGGGTGTTAGTTTTTGAACTGGTTTTTATTTTAATTACATTTTAGTTTTACTTTTCCTATCCACTATGAATTGCAATATAACACATAGTATTTACGTTTCACATTTAGAATTTCCTGTAAAAAAGCTGCCGAGTCCGTTCCATTACAACCGGAAACGGAAAAAGACTGACCGGAAAAAACATTCTGCGCCATTAGTGTAACGGAGTTTTGACGTCTAATTAAGACCGGTTTTCTGTGAGTGTCTGTACAGACGGACCACTTTTGAACTGAAAAGCATAGACTTCAAGTCTGAGGCAAGCTATTTTACTGATGGCTAGCTGTTTTACCCGCTGGTAACTATATTTTCGCAAAAAAACTCTTTCTTTTGCCATGAATTATACATAAAAACTTTTCTCCTGAATCACCCTACCTACTAAAGAAAACTGCATCATAATTACGCTTTTTTGGGCTGCTGTAAGACTATAAACATCCTAAGATAAGTGATCGAGTGCTTCTCTCCAATGGTGTTGATATGGACATTAGATTAAGTTAAGAAATAAATAAATAAAAAAATCCGTTGCATACTTTTAAAGATACAAGATACAGATAACATGGCATCATCGATGTCAATGTCGAGCTTGTATGATCATCACTATCTTATATCTTCCTACCCTCATTCAAATTCATTTGGCACAGACACAATGCGTGTATACTTACAACCATGTCAAGCGCTATTATGAAACTTAGGAGACAAAATACCTACATTAACACGAGAGTTTCTTTATACCTATAGCGGTCCTCCCACTTGTCATACGTCGTTGCGTTTTTTAACGCACCATAACCAATGTCAAACGGAAGGTAATTGAAAATTCTGAACTTATTCCTATACGAAAACAGCTACGGTGCGTAGCGTGTCAATCGTTTGACAAATGTTCCATCTTTAGTTCTGCCTTAGCTTTATCTGGACAAGACTAGAAACAAGCGTGTAAGTCATAAAACTTGGGTAAAGTTTCGACGCTTGACAAAATGCGTTCAAAAAAGTTGCGACGGACGACAAGTAGGTGATCCTCCTTTTACCTTAATTATCTCAACTTTGGTTTTATTGATTTGGTGGTCGTACGCTACCAAATGAGACCTCAAATTCAATTAATCACACAGACTGCACAAGAACTGCAAATAGATTTGAATAATGCAGTCGGTCTGTGAAGAACCTTAAGTCACGTTTCTGTAATATTAATGGAGTTACATTACTGTAATGTTAGTAACAGTTAGTTTTCCGACTAGGATATTGTAGCATGTACCTCTCCCTACCTATTTCTGTTAATTATAGATAATCTACAATATGATTCACGGCCGCAACAGTCCACTGCTGGACATGACCCTTTAGGGAGTATTGTCATACTCACTTGGCAAGGGGATTGGCGAGCGCAGTGCAAGTTAGGCTGCTGCCGATTCCCTGGATGAATTTATCCCACAGTCGTTTTATACGTCGCCCACGGGTAGTATTGGGGTGATGCTGTTCTAAGCTGGTATGACGGGTGATAAGTGATGCTAGTAGGCAGAATGGAGGGCTCCAGGTGGTGTCGAGAAAAGGGTAGCTACCCGCCTGGCCGGGTGTTGTGTCCAGGGGACCGACTGGTCCACCTAGATAGCATTGGAAGTTGTATATATGCGTTGCGCAGTGAAACACTTCGATACCGCGTTTCAGGCCTTTTGTTTCTCTGCCTTTGTTTTTTCAAAGTTAGAAAACATACCAAATTTTGTTTGATGCCGGCGCAGAATAGCATCACCAAGTTTTTTTTCCCGTGGGTGTCGAAAGAGGCGTTTAAGACACTCAAGAGTTCCATGTCTATTAAAATTTTAGGCGTCAGGCTGACAACCTATCACTATATATATTTATTTTATTTATTTATTTATTTACCACAAATATATAGTCTTAACAGGCATGCATTTCCAAGGTAACTATATACGCACATATTTACAATTTACAGAAATATAATAATGTTATCTTAGTGAATTCCGTCAACGAACACGTGTAAACATCGACGTCCGGATTCTCCTGTGTTATACAATTAATCGCGCGTACAGCTCGAGTGACCGGTGAGTAGGCGCCGATGTTTGTGCGCGCGGTAGGCACTGCGAATATGCGAGGACTGCGTCTTGAACCGCCAGCCTTGCTCGGTAAATCGGTATAAAAGGCATTCAAATATTTTCCAGACGTGGCGAGTGTGACCGTATTTTTACGGCCGTTTCTCTCTGAAAACCCTGCAAGAAATAACAGTCTGATATGTGTATGTGTAAGTAAAAAATCAAGCAACGAACAAGCCAAAACACACATGACGTACATACTTGTAAAATAAAGCAAACTAACAAACGGACCCGAAGGCTCTTTTTCCACTGCTCCGATCCGTCACCGGATGACGGAAGTAGCCTTCAGTAAAATATCGAAAGACCGGTCAACGCTTTTCCACCTATCCGGTAAAAAACGGACGTTAAAGTTTCATTATCTTGACGGACGTGGTAGAATTCAGTAGGTACCGATTATTAGTATTCAGTATCTTTTTTTAATTATTCTTCATTCGTGCCATCCGAAATGTATCCTGCCTTCAATTGTGAACAACTTCTAGCGATTTTGTTATATGCTAGGAGACTCAGAAGACGGAAGCGGTATTGGATACATCCTCTGTTTAGGAACAGATGCCTAGTAGGAGCATTTTATACTTCTTATGAACAAATGTTGGAAGACGAAAGAAAATTTTACCTTTATTATAGAATGACGCCTGCTACATTTTGTTTTACATCACATAAAACCATCAATTGCTCGACATGACACTAACTTTAGGTATTGCATTACTCCTAAAGAAATGCTCTCAGTGACTTTAAGGTAAGTAAGTATATGACACAAAATGGTACAAAATCAACAACATTTATTTTAATAATTATTGGAACAAAGATAGCATCTCTTATAATAAATAACTAGATAAGTATACATTGTGTTTGTGAATCGACTAGACTAACTTTCAGGGTGTGTTCTAATCGTAAAACTGAACAACTTTTCTAAGTACCATATTTCCGAAAAACTAAAAAAACTGGACTTCCCATTCAAAAAGACAATTTTTTTGAACATTTTTGTATGGGAGAAACAGCCTAACCTCAAAAGCATATACCGGCACTCGTTTGTATCTAACTGGTAAATGCCGGACCGGAAACAGGTAGTGCAAAAGCATGCATAGATTTTGTACGTCTGCCACTTCGGACCGATAAAATACGATTCCGGTTTGGCAAATTACCGTTACGATAAAAATCGGATACCGGAGCAGTGGAAAAGCGAGTATAGAAGTTTAATAGATTTCTAAATCGGATTGGAAATTACTGTTTCGATAAAAGCCGGTTACCGGAGCAGTGGAAAAAGAGCCTTAGGACCACATGTCAGGAAGTCATTAGGGTCTCAGCAAACAAAGAATAAGGGCGAGGGTGAATCCCTGTGGTACACCCGTATCAACCATAGAAATTGTACGTTACGATACATACAATAAAACTATAATACTACTGAAATTGGATTCGGATTAGTTCCTTATTAAAAAATAAATTATTTTGAACGAGCGGTTTCACCCACTGCTACTTGTTTTCCTGAAGAAATCACTTTTTTGCGAAGTAAAAGTTACCATAAAACTGCCTCTTGAATCAATCTTATCTAAGAAATTAAATCTTTAGACACAAAAAGTCTACTTTACCAAAAAGGCCACTTTTTTCATAATGACCCTAAAACGGATCAAAATCTGTTGCGTAATTTTAAAGATCTTAGCATACCACCCATGACACGGAAAGCTACATTCTTATTATTAAGTACGTAGTGTTTTTAAATATACATGCATTCGTCCCAAACATTAGTACTTCATTGATAAGTGTGTAACTAGATGCTGTTTTAGTTATGGGAAAAAAATGGTAAATCATCTCGTTCGTAAATCTACTTTTTACCACAGAAAAAACGCCTTTTTCCCGCAAATAATCAGCAGTGAGTTTAGCCCTAATTGTGGACCTCTATGATTTAATAAACAAACAAGTCATGTTTGCCATTAAGGGTCAGAAAGTAAACAAAAAGACCTTACACAGATAAGATAGGCCTTATCTTTTGTTTAGGGAGTAGGAACCGTAAACAGATCTGATAAGGTTTAATTTATAATGCCCCGCGGCGGACTCCCATCATGACTTTGAGTTTCTTTGATAAGTAATCAGTGTTCATTAAGAAATTAACTGTATTTATACGAAGGGTTAATGATTAAATAAGCAACCGTTTTCTTTGAATTTAGAGCGCTTTTGGAATAAATTGGTAAATTATGATTCCAAAAGTAAAATTAGGCGAGGTGGCAAGTGTTAATGATAGCTAAATTTCGGAGAGTTTACTTTTAGCATAATTATTTTCTCATGTTTCATATCATGAAATTTTTAAATCAAAATATAAGCAGCATTTTTGAGTTACCAATTTTAAGGGTCCATCTAAACTAGTCATGATAGAAACTGTATAAAAAACAGTATTATGTTGGTCCCTTAAGAGGCTTAGCTAGGTACACTAGCTTATTTCTTCCGATGTAAAATATTCATTAGACTTAAAAAAACAAAAAAAAACTCATCGGAACAATAAGCTTTTTATGCCGTTATGTCTGACAGACGCATGCAATGAAGGGTGTTCAAAATACGCAGCAACGGACGACAAATGGGAGATCCGTCCTATAGAACCATACGCTTTTTGATTATTTTCAATATGTATTTGCGATACCTTGGTGTCTTACACTTACACGGAAATATTAGATTTCAGAATTTTTGATTTCGGAGCATCACGTACACGAAATTTTTCTGGATTGTATAATTAACACTGATATCAACATTAACAGCCAAAACAGTCTACTACTGGACATAGGCTTTCCCATATTGGGGGTTATCACAACACTCACCACGAATGGCAAGCGGATTGGCGATCGCAGTTGATGCATTCACAAGGAACGCTGCAGCCCATTCCTTGGGTTAATTTATACCTTAGTCATTATTCACGACACACACGGGTAAAACTGAGGCGATGCTACTTGGTGATTTATTTGCGCTTACAAATATTTTATAATGCCAATATACTACAAGTTTTGTTTTTGAACACAGTAATAGCCACCAAATGGACATTTCCCAGCACACTTTAGTAGTAGTCAAATTAATATGCCCAAGTCGTCCATGGGGCCTATCAAAAGGCTATTTCCTATTTTAACGACATCAGATAACGTTGGCCCTTTTAGTTGATAGTTTCATGGGTACACTTCTATGAAAATGAGTACGATCGGAACGGATGGGGCAACAATGAGACTAATATGGATACGCTTACGGACGCGGATGCAAGTTATTATTTTTTGAATGATTACTTTTAATATTTAATAAAATAAAATATAATTTGCTGGATTTCATAATTTATTTATTTCATAATTTATTTATGAAATATTCTGAAAATTAACTAATTTAAATCTAAACAGTTTCTTTTTCATTCAGTCACCAAAGTTTGCAGAATGATTCTACAGGAACAACATATTAATTTTTCCACAATTTTGGAGCTACTCTAATACAAAAAGTTGTTTATGATCATGAATAAAATCACTCGCCAAGATTGCACTGACTGATAATTTCCCAGTACTTAACGGTTCACCACGGATTTCGCGGTTGTAAAAAAGGCATATCCATGTTATGGAAAACACAGATTTGCCTCCAAATTCCGATCTTTTAGTTGCTTATACCTACATGTTGTATTATGTATTTTACGAATACTAATGTTCTTCTTACCCTGTAGACAAATTGGTTATGGACATTTTTCTAGCGTTTAAAAACTTACGTGAATGATGTTATAAAATGGTTATTTTACTTGCAAAATAGATGAGCTTTATAATTTTGCATACCTGAAACCAAAGAAATGTTTTTATTAGAAAAACTAACTTACAGCTCAATACTACGATAAGAATAAATAAAAGACAAAATCAGACGAAAACTCAGGCGCAGTAAGGCGGCAAATTGTACTGAATATAAATACTCGCGCAGAATATCTTCATTAAATCCATAGGTATTCAAACTGAAAGCATTTATTTCCAAGTAGGAATTTACAAGATTCTCCTCCAGACTGTCACAGTTTACATAACAAAAAATATCTTAATACACAAAAATATATACTTAGTAAATTTACAGTAATGAAAAAGAAAACAACATTTGAACCTAGTTCTAATTCATATTTGAATATGATTTTTCTATTTCATGCATTCAGACCAGACGTCTTTATTTAAGATAATCTTCTGTTTTTCCTTCGAACATAAAGTATGCTCGACTTCTGTTTTAAATAAAATTTCTTCTCAAATTTATATAGTCACGTCGTATACAATTCCCCATATACAATTTTCTGACCTTATTTAATCTTGTGTGTGGCTAAACAATTGTATTTCGACAATGAACATAGTAGACTCTGAATTTTGCATCACCTAGAACCCGCTTCTCCAAACGGAGTATAGTCGCACAATCATACACAAGACAATTACAGCATATCAACAATACAAATTGAATACAGTAACAATTAACAGTGCAATCGTAAGGCGCACGGACGAAATACAAAGAGGACCTGCCCTAAGGCAAGTAGACCTGACGCTAGGTGGTCTACATGCGGCTTCTAGCTATTTGCCGCAGAGTGTCGCTCGCGTCAGTTGAACTCGTGTCACTACCAAGCGATCACGTTAAATTATTTTACGAAAACAAACCGTAAAATACTAAATATACTATTAAAATGAAGTGCAATGTTTTACAATGGAAAAGTTCGACTAACAAAATTAAAACGGACGAAAACACGGCCGAAAAAGTGTCTTTTCACTCGTAAGTGTTATTTGTATACAAATTTTTATTATTGCATCTAGAATGTTCCATGACTGCCCCGCCATCTATCATGGAGTAGCATAGCTTTTAATTTGACGAGACATCTGGTGAGTAGTGGCAGAATATGGCAGAACTTAATGCGTCTAGCGGAGTAAATAGTTTTCTAGTTTTCCGATAGATGGCGGGCCTACAAGAGCATGAAGAGAATAATAAATTATAATAGTACTGTAATAAAGGCTATTTTGCTATGCGGTTCAGACTCAATTTCCCTTCCCCTTCACCCCTCCCAACGGAGACAACCCCTCTCATGTCTTGAATGACTTGCGCCATGTCCTCTTTGTATTTCGTCCGTGGTAAGGCGCGATCTGTTTAACATTCCTGATGCGAGCGGCTTTGTTATCTAAACGCAAATACATACATACACACATACACATATCACGCCTATAATCCCTTGCGGGGTAGGCAGAGCGTAAACGGCCACAAAAACGGACATTTACACCACGTCTGACATATATCTGAGGGTCATTCGGAAAATTGTGTATCGCCATAGTGACAGGATGTCAGCCCATCGCCTAAAATTGCAATACACACCCTCAAGTCCCTTAGTCGCCTCTTACGACTCCCACGGGAAAGAAATGGGGTGATGCTATTCTAAGCCGACATCACATGGCTTAACGCAAATGTAGGACACAATGAGGAATTCAATGAGTGAATCAACCGACATGCGTTCAAAAATATTTTCACATGTTTTTAATATTTTTTTCAAATTGTAACAGACACAACCTGAAGGTATCTAGTTCATCAAATTATTCTATTAATTTCTAAAATTACATGCCACTGTTCAGTAGCTCCACTTTGAGACGGAAGAATATTGAGTGAAATGTTACAATTGCCTGATAGCACAACTCAAGACGAGCTGGTGATAAGGACCAACTTTCCTAAAGGAACATGGGTCAAAATGTGAAAAAAAAATTAACTCCCATACAAAATTGCCAGTCGGCTGATTAGAGTTACTATGGAAACTCAAAATAATATGTTATTTTTGACATGTGGTTCATTCGGAAAAGTTTTTCCTTATCACCGTCTTGAAATTTCGCAATCGGTTACTAACTAGTAAACACTCTATATTCTTCTGTCACAAAAATAAAAATAAATGAATGATTTTTAATTAACAATTCATGGTTCCGTGCTTCGGAGGGTACGTTAAGCCGTCGGTCCCGGTTGCTGTCTATGATAACTTAGACGGCGTTCGTTACACAACCATGTCAGAGGCCTACTACTAGTAGTCGGTGGTTGAAAAACTCTGACAACAGGGTTCATCGGATTGTTGGACGATTCGTTGTCCCACACGAAAAGAAAGAAGAATTAACAAGATACCTTCAGGTACCTTTGGTTTAACCCTGAGGTAGTGTCTGTTCCAATAAAAAAAAATATTGAATGCATGCAGAAATATTTTTGAACGCAAGACGGTAGATTCAGATTATTGGTATAACCTACTCAACAAGATAAAACTTTGTACCAAATAAATAAACCGCAATGTGTAACCGCCCTTGTAAAGATTTTGTTTCTCATTATTTAAGGCGAAGTTACTGCAAACAAACCAACGGAATACGAAATCGTAATATTTCGCGTTTTTATATTAATGAGCTTCGTCAGTGCGATATGGAAGTTTTATGCTGAGAAAGTGTATACAAGGAGTAACAAAGAGATTTAAAAGGAGAATATATTAATGACCTCCGAAAGAAGATCACGGTACACAGGAAACTAAACAACTTTCTCCATGAAACATAGGTCAAAATATTAAAAAATTTTTGGACTTCCCATAGTCAATTACCCAGCTGCAGATCGGCAATTCGGTATGTAAAGCATAGCTGGAAGACATAAAATAAGAAAACCATTTGGAGATATTTTAGTCTAAATTAAAACATTCTTATAATTAGTAAGAAAAAGTTAAAGATTACTCTTATTTATGAAAAAAACTAAATAACCTTCATTTGACCTGTGAGACGTCGTACTGACCAAGAATGAAACGAATCTCTTTCATGATCTCCTTCAAGATAACCATTGGTATTAGAAACTATAAATCCTAGTACGTCAATCAACGTTCAGTGTTAAATTTATGAAAACAAAGTCTGATTTATTGTTTTTTTTACGAATGGAGTTGTTCGCTGCTGTAGTGTAAGTATATAGATAAGTAGTTCGCATGCATTACGTGCATCATGAATGTGTTAGGTTAGGTAAATTAGTAATAAACAACACTTCACTCAAGTCGGACGTTTCCTTTACTCCCATACACATACCTAACACAGCTATCTTAGTATATGGCGACCAAGCCAGGCCCGCGCGCTATCGTGTGGCCGAGCGCGCGGAGTTCTTGGTAAGCCGAGTCAGCAAAACGGTATGTGGTATGTGCACCATGGCGTCATTCGATTTCTTTAGCGACGCAATTGCACGTGTTTGGATACTAAAAGCGGAAGCCAAAGTTTTGAAAGAAAATTGTTCGAACTACTGCCAAAATGGGAAAACAATATTCTAAAGTTCAAGAAAAGGAGATAATTATCGCCCAAAACGGTGCGGGCAACGCTGCGGCAGCGTCGGCGTCATCACGAGACGTCGAGAACACCAATCAGATTCTCGTGATTTGCCTCTTCGTGGTTGTTGGGGCTTTCTTTATTTTTGCAGGATGCAAAAGGTATAGAAAGGTCCACCGAGAGTGGATTCGTCAAGAGATACAGGCGGACCTGTTTAAACGCATACAACAGCGTCTATCGTTCCGTAACAAAACTGCAGGTGCAGGACCGCCCCCAGGAGCTGATGATGAAGTGGTATGACTGAACAGTTTCTGTGAAGTTCAACGTGCGCGATTCGGTAAAAATTGGGTGTTATGAAGTGAAGTGTTAGTTTAAGTTTTATTTGAGTACGTAAGTAAGAAATAAATATACCATCTATAAGCCGTCGGTGGTCTAAAAATAGAAATAAGTAGGTTCTAACCTACCTATAACTTCCGATAGTTTAGTATTCCGAATGTGTTAGTCGTACCGCAAAAGTTATGGCTAAATAACTGAATTAGGATTATTTTTATTTTTAAGGAAGGTAATATTATGAACATCTCTATGGATATACATATTCCGTATCAATGATCATGAGTAAATGGAAGATTTTAGTATTTTAAATAATATTTGTTCACAGCTTCAAGAATTAAGAGCATCTCTCAGGAGATTAGGTCCAAGTAAAAGAAGACAGGGCAAAGGTTCTGATAATATAAAGAAAGCTTTCCAAATTTATGAATATTTTAAACAAGTAAGCAGTAATTTAGAGTTAAAAAAATTACCTGAAGAGTTTACGGGTTTTATATTAGAAAACCTTTACGAAAAAATTAACGTACATTATAATAAAATTGTAAGTTACAGCTTAGAGGTTGAAATACAGGAAACAGAAAATATGGCTAAGTTTGACTTAAAAACGGCGAGTACTTTGATTCCGGCTATGGACGGGACGGAAGAGACAACTGAAAAGCTAATACAAGGTATGGAAATGTATGATACTTGCTTGACTGAAACGGCAGATAAGACTTTGTTGATTTCTTTTGTCATAAAAACAAGATTAACAAAAGTGGCAAAACTTAAATTGAAATCTTCTTATACCACAGTTACTCTCTTGATTGAGGATATAAAAAAATATTTACTGACAAAAAAATCTGCAAATTCTCTGCTTATTCAATTGAATAACTTGACCCAAAATGATATGTCGATTTCAGAATATGGTAACAAATTGGAAGACTTATTCGTAAATCTTACGATATCTCAATCAAATTCTGATGACGCAGCAAGTGCAATATTAAGACCGATTAATGAAAGCCTTGCAATAAAACGATTTTCAGATGGGCTGCGCAACCGCCGGCTGGGAACCATCATCGCTGCTCGAAACTACAGCGAGCTGAAGGACGCAATTCGTGCGGCCGAGGACGAGGAGTCGTCCTTGACGCCGAACCCTATAATGATGAGCATGAGAGGTAAACCAAAGTCAAGGGGCCAACGTCCATGGCAGCGAGCTAGTCGCGGGAACTACGGTCAGAGAGGTACATTCCCAAATAATTATTACCAAAATAATAACAGAGGAAATAATTTTCGTGGCAACCATAACTTTCGAAGCCAAGCCCGGCGTGGATTCTCTTCAAACCCTAGGTGGTTTCGAGGGAACAGAGGCCGATACCAACACCGAGTATACATGGCAAGCCAAGGACCAGAAAGTCATGACAACGGTGAGTCACCACAGCATCAATTCTTCCGTACCGGTTTATAAAGTTTTAACATCTCAAGCTCTTTATAAAGTAACATTTGTGGTAGGTAAAAATGCATGTACGTTTTTACTAAATTCAGGAGCGTCAATATCCATTATTCGTAAAAGTAAAATTCCCAGAAGTATACAGTTACAAAATTGCGACATCGCAATTGAAGGTTTAGGTGGAAAAGTACAGTCGCGTCAGGTAGCAAATGTTGCATTGCAAACAAAAGATGGTTGTTTGTTTGACGGAAAGTTTCATGTATTAGATTACATGCCGTGCCGTGCTGATGGAATTATCGGCTTGGATTTTCTATAAGAAATATGATGCAAATATAAGTGTAAAACACGATGAATTGACTTTAGAAAGTGGCTATAACGTAACTAAACTTAAGATTTACTTGCGAAATAATACGGGAAAAAGTTTATATATCCCATCAAAAAGCGAGTCCATTCACTTTTTGCATGTAGATTCCAATTTAGAAGGAGAATTTGTAGTTCACCCAAAACATTTGGCCAGTAACATTTTCATGGCAGGTACCATAGTTAAACCACAAAACAGTAAAGTACCCGTTAAAATTTTGAATACTAGCGATGAAGATATGGATGTGCCATTATTCAAACTGGATTTAGAACCCTTATGTCATTATGACGTATGTTTTTACGAAAATACAATATCATCCGTAGATAGAGTCAAAACACTTTTATCAACTGTCCAATTAGATTATTTAGGTAAAGAGGAACAAAAAACTATTGAACAGATTTGCGCTAAATACTCAGATGTGTTCCTTCTAGATGGTGACAAACTTGGCACCACTAATATACTGAGTCAGTCCATTAACGTCAAACCTCATACTAGCTCAGTGTATGTTAAACCTTATAGACTACCACAAGCAATGAAAGGTGAAGTAGATAGGCAAGTGCGTAAAATGTTAGATGACGATATTATTGAGCCTACAAATAGCGAATGGAATAGTCCAATACTTTTAGTACCGAAAAAGGCATCAGATCAGAAGAAAAAGTGGAGATTAGTAGTTGATTATCGGAAAGTAAATGAAGCTATACAAGATGACAAGTTTCCACTTCCAAATATATCTGAAATATTAGACTCATTATCAGGTTGTTTATATTTTAGTCATTTAGATCTCAGTCAAAGTTTTTATCAAGTGAGTTTAGAACCAAACAGTCGTAACGTAACATCATTTACCACAGGGGGAGGTCAGTTCCAAATGAAGCGCCTTCCCATGGGTCTAAAAATTAGCCCAAGTGCATTTTCTAGGGTTATGTCAGTAGCAATGTCTGGTATGAATTTTGAGCAATGTATAGTATACTTAGATGATTTGATCGTTTTTGGCCGTAATCTTGAATCACATAATAAAAATTTGATAAACGTTTTCGAAAGATTGAGAAAAGTCAACCTGAAACTAAATCCGCAGAAATGCGAATTTTTGAAACGAGAACTGTTGTATTTAGGACATGTCGTCACAGCTGAAGGTGTAATGCCAGATAAAGAAAAGGTAAAGGCTATTCAAAATTTCCCAGTGCCAAAAGATGTAAATGAAGTTCGTCGTTTTGTTGCTATGTGCAATTATTACCGAAAATTCATACCACACTTTGCAGACATTTCTATTCCTTTGAATAAATTGTTAAAGAAAAATGAAAATTTTACTTGGAACAAAGATTGTGATCGTGCTTTTCAAATATTAAAGAATGCTTTAATAACCCCTCCAATCTTACAATACCCTGATTTTTCAGCAGAAAACGAGTTCGTGCTTCAAACTGATGCTTCTCAGGTGGCAATTGGTTCTATCCTATGTAATAAAGATATGAAACCAATAGCTTATGCAAGTCGTCCACTTAATAAAGCCGAATTAAATTATCCTACTATTCAGAAAGAACTACTTGCAATAGTATGGAGCGTAAAATACTTCCGACCCTATCTTTTTGGTAGAAAGTTCACAATAGTCACAGATCACAAACCTTTAGTATATTTATTCAGCATTAAAGATCCGTCAAGTCGATTATTAAAATTTAGATTAAAATTGGAAGAGTACGATTACAATATTGTATATGTCAAAGGAAAAGAGAATGTTGTAGCTGATGCGTTAAGTAGAGTAACCATAACATCAGAAGATTTAAAGAGTCTTAATGAAAATATTTTTGTCACTACAAGAGCACAGAAAAAGAAGATCGATGAAGCTGAAAGGTCGAAGTTAGATAAAAGTATTTCGTCAGAAGCATCTGTTCACCCTAATATGACCCAGAATCTGAGGCCTGATCAACCAAAGATTGTGGAGATATTGAGGAAACCTTGTGATTCTGTAGAAATGAAATTCATTGAAGGGAAAAATTTAGACAATTTGAGAAGTAAAGGAGCGATAAATAAAGAAAATAAATGTTTAGCATATGTAGAAAGTCAGCTGACAATATTTATAAATCTCAATTATATGGCGCACTTCACGCGAGACGTATTTGCGAATATGTTGAGTAAATTTTGTAAAGAAATAAAAGTAAAAGAAGTATGCATACTGAAAAATAATATGAATGAATTGCGCAACAATGACGTCATCAAACAATATATTTATAAATTCATTATAAATTCACGGATGATCCAATAAAAAAAAAAACAAATTAGTTTCTTAAAATAGTTTCTTCATTCAGAAAAAAATATAAAATATTTTAACTTTACATACCGAATTTTGTAAGTGCAGTTATTTTTTTAAAATGTTCCGACCCATGTTCTATGGGAAAAGTTGTGTTTCATGAGGAACTTCCTTCAGCTTGTTATGACCTTTGTAGAGTACTCGTACCTTAAATTTTAAATTTATTACTTTCTTTCGTGAATTTTGATTTGTACTTTTGGCGATAGTCGTTTTAAGTAGCTGGCCAAAATTCTTTTTTGATACCATCGAGAAACAAACATATAAAGAAGTGGGTAGAATGATAAAAATCAAATCAATATTAACTGCTAAATTATAAGATTCGTGTGGATTTATTTGCAGCTTTAAATTAGTAAGTGAGACCGATAAGTGACATTTCACGACGTAGCGTCGTAGCAAGGCGCTACGCATCTCGTAGCGGCTTGTTGAGTTACTATTGTAATTTAAAATTGAGCTGGTTTGGCCTTACCCTGAGGACGCAACAATCCTGGGCCCGAAGTTTTCCAAAAGAAAATTGTTTCAGTTGTATGTAGAAAGCGTGAGAGTTGCATGATTTTGGGCGTTACTTAACAACGAAATGACAGTTGAGTTTCGGTAAGTTGAGAATCCTGGGGTATTTTGGTCACATTGCTCGTTGTCTACCAGATAACATCGACAAAGTAAAAGGAAGGAGACTCCGCGGCCGATCACCTAGCCGTTGGTGTGACCAGGTAAAAGCACTCACTGTCTCGACTGTTTTTTTTTGTGACTGGTATAGAAAAGGAATGCTGAGATGGTTTGGTCACATTCAGAAAATGAATGAAATAAGATTAACAAAACAGGTGTATATGGCAAGTGTGGATGGGAACGTTGGAAGGGGAAGACCAAGTATTTGGATCAGATCGGGGACGTTCTAAAGAAAGGTCAGGTCAAGAGTACCCTAAACCGACGAGCATGTATGAATAGATTTATGCATGTTAAAGAAGCGAAAGAGGTGTGTCAGGATCGTAGTAAGTGGAAAAATATAGTCTCTGCCTACCCAAAGAGGCGTGATTATATGTATGTATGTCTCTCTGTAACAGCTGCCCTAAGGAAAGCCGAACAGCGAAATGTATGGAAACAAGTAATCAAATACATCAAGGACTTTTATAAAGGACACAACTTTTATTAATGAAGAATACGACAAAGAAGTAAAAGAGTGTGACTGGCATTGCAAGGGTTAAAGAATAAGAGTATCCGGCCCCAGGTAGATCGTAGATGCTGGAATCGTAGTAACGACGAACGGCTACGAATTGCGTAGCGCCATGCTACGCAGTGCCGTAACATAATTCAAACTTTAATGGCTGCATTTACTGTTGCTGATGCAGTACGCAAACAATGCAATCAAATCCACGACCAAAACGCAATAATACATGACACAAACCTAAAACATTTCTGGGACATTTCCCGCTAAACCCCGGAATGGCTAAACCACCCTAAACCGGCCGAACGTATAATTTTGCGCCGAACCAATGTGACAGCAGAGTTGTGTGTCTCAATCACAAACACGTGACGTGGTACTAAGGGAACTCGATTGTAACTCGACGGGAGTTTATAAAAATATTATATTCGGTTTTGCTTGACAAGACCGCGGAGTCGCCTACATCGCAGATTAAATAATAGCTAAAGCCAATGGCTGCACTGAAGAAGTTTTCTCTTTTTATTGCTTTTATTGATCTTGATCAAGCTCGCTCGGTATTTATTTACGCATTAATAGATGGCGTTGTATGTAAAAACAACTCACAAAAAATTTACGATTTTTTGCTCCCGAAATCCCCTTCATACAAAACTTAATGAAAATCATGATATATGTTTAAGGGATCCTAATTACATAATTATAATACATATACAAGAATTTATTTTTTAAATGTATAAGATAGATATGTATAAGATAGATAATTGCGTAGTAAATCCAAAATTTAATGCACTTTATCCACAGGTCCAGCAACACTGGTTCTGAAAATAATGTCACCTACCACACAACTGCAGACACAAAGGAATAGAGTATTTCAGAAGGAACCTAAATGCACGACCCGAATGAAGACATTCAAAACTCGTCGCAATCGGACTTAAATTACGCATTAATAAATGACACAAAATATTTACGTAGTACTGCAAAGAATACAAGCTCTGTTGATTAGTATACACAGCATTATTAAGTATCGTTTAAGTGAAAAAAAAGTATTAAGTTTATGTTTTTTTTTCATGTGAGTGTAGTAAGTAACGTATTAAATAAAATAAAAAAGTTGTAACAAGTTTCTAATGGCTAGATTCTGGTTGTTCGTTGGTCTCCCACTTTATTTTCTTCTTTTGAGTAGATTAGTATCTATTCTATAACCTCATAGTTTACTTGCCCAGTATTTAGCTATATTAAGTGCATTGTCAGTGACCTGCCTTCGATACTCCTGCGTACAGGTGCTCGTACACGAAAAACATGATAGCGGCTTTTTAATTTTTATCCATGACTCCCTCTAAAATACTCGCTTGCTCCGAGATTAAACTGCAAACCAGTTGTCAGTCCACTGCCCTTTCTGAATTCCCTCTGATTTTCGTTCAATTGTAGATTAGTAGTGACAAACTCGGTACTTAAGTGGAATGGTTCTGATTTGTAGATTTAAGGACCATTATTTGGATGTAAATTATTGGTAAGGCATAAATAATTCTTGATTTACATAAAATAGGGCTTGAAAACTACTAGTGAAAGAGGTCTCTTAATGAAAACGCCGATAGACTTCACAACAGATGGTTTATTCAGTATTTCAGTGAAAGAACTTAAATAACAGAGTTTCAGTAGGTTAGGTTTTCATAGCATACGTTTACATACTAGGTAGGTATCCTAGGCTAAACGACGAAGGGGAGGACGACTATGTGGTTATCGCAACCCTTGCCGCATAAGTAAACTGAGCGTAGGGGTGGACTGCATATATGGCTATCGCACCCTTAGCTCTTGGTACTACTTGGAGACTGCATATGTGGCTATCGTCCAAGTGACCGCTACGCTAAGAATAAAATGTACTGGCCGTGCGCGGCCTTTTATACGCTCGAGAGTGAGACCGATAGTCGGTGTGCGAGCGGGAAAGTATTCGAGTCGATGCGCGTGGTGCGTTGTGCGCGCGCCTTGCTACAGTCTCCCCCTCTGGTACTCGTTGACGTCCCGTAAGAGTACCAGGAACTATGAAGTGGTTGTCTTCTTAGGTCTTCCTCGTCGTCTAATGGGTATAATGGGTACTGGTGTTTCATCATCAACTCGATTCTCAAATTTTACAATTGCTGAAGTATGGTATTTTCCAATAGGGTTTTCAGGATCATTGACATTAGCGACCTCGTATATTGAACTTCCGTGTTTATTAATAACAATGTACGGACCATCACGTCGAGGAGCTAGTTTTGCAGAAAATTGTTTGTCTTGATTACTGATTGGGTGAGTTTCCACCAAGACCAAGTCACCAATATTATAACCAGGATCTGGACGACGTTTCTGATTTGCTCTTGCTCTATTATTGTCTTGCATGTTTTCAACATTTTCTTTTGCATTTTCTAAATCTTTAGCAAGATTTTTCAGATATGGAGAGATTCCTTCGACAAAATTTTCAGTGTTAACAATCTCACTGAAATTGTGAGTTATTTCAAATGGTGTTCTCATTTTTCTTCCAAATGTTAGGTAATCTGCGGAGTAACCAGTGCTTTGGTTGAATGCAGAGTTCATTGCAAACCTTATAGCTGGTAATATTTCAGGCCATCGGTTGTGTTTATCTTGGACCATTATTGCAATTTGACTTTTCATGTCTCTGTTTTTACGCTCTACAATGTTTGGTTCTGGATGATATACAGGACTCAGGAATTGTTGAATATCTAAACAGAATGTTAGTTTTTGCATTATGGCAGATATGAACTGTGTGCCATTGTCACTTGAGATTCTACGGGGTAGACCGTATCGCAGAAGTACTTCATTTAAGAGTGTTAAAGCACATTGTTGAGCAGTTGCTTCCTTCAATGCAAACAGCTCAACCCATCTTGATGCTGTATCTTCTACTATGAATATCCATTTCTCACCATTCGAACCTTTAGGTAGTGGCCCAAATAGATGTATAGATAGGACTTCGAATCGTTGATTGTTAGCAGTAGATTGAAATAAACCTGATGGTTTTTGATTTGATGGCTTATATTTTTGACATTCAGTACATGACTTCACATACTTGGTTACATCTTTACGCATGTTTTTCCAGTAGAAATTGCTTTCTATGCGTTTCAACGTTCTTTCTGCGCCTGAATGTCCGGCAGTAGGTACATCATGAAAGGACTTTAATACATTGTTGATTTCATGTTTAGGTATGATTAGTTTAACATTATCATCTTCTTGATCGGGTGTAAAACGATAGAGTATCCCGTTACTTAGAAGGTATCCTCTTTTAGACCATTGGATGTAGTCTTCTGATTCTGATTGATCTTCTAAAGCTTTTATTATTTGTAAAAGGTTTTCATCTTTACGTTGTTCGCTTGCTATGTTGATTTCATTTCTTCTTGGAAAATCAATCTCTATTTGACAAATTTCACATTTTTCCGTTTCAGTATGCTGTTCAACACATGGAGGTCGTGACAGGCTGTCAGCTAAAACATTTGATTTTCCAGGGCAATATTTTATTTCAAAGTTAGAGGGCTGTAATTGTAAAGCCCATCGCGCTAACCGGCCAGTTGGCGATTTTAAGTTCAGAAGCCATTTCAGTGGTTGATGGTCAGTAATAAACTTAGCACCTTCAATATAGCCTCTAAAACGTGTGATTGCCCAGACTATGGCTAATGCTTCTTTCTCGGTTACAGTATAGTTACGTTCAGCCGGTATTAGGAGTCGACTGGCGTACTCAATCGGGTGTTCGTCGGTACCCTCCCCCTGGACCAAAGCTGCTCCAATTGCATAATTGCTAGAATCAGTCCTTATTGTAAAAGTAGATTCGTAATCAGCTTGCTTCAAGATTGGTGCAGACGTTAATGCTTTTTTCAATTTATCATATGCTTCTCTTTGCTCATCATTCCAACACCAAGTAACAGTTTTCTTAGTGAGGTTTGTTAAAGGTCTGGCTATTTCAGCAAAGTTTTCTATGAAACGTCTATACCATGACGCTGTTTGTAGAAAGGATATCAGTTGCTTCAAATTCTTAGGCTCAGGCCTATTTATGACTGCAGAAATTTTATCTGGATCCGCTTTTATTCCTTCAGGAACTATGAGATGTCCCAGATATTTTATTTTTGTGCATCCAAACTTGCATTTTTTTCTATTGGCTCTCAGACAGTATTTTCTTAGTTTTACGAAAACTTCACGAATATCCTCTAAATGTTGCTCAAATGTGGTAGATCGGATTATCAAGTCATCCAGATAGCAAAGAACACTTTGCGCTCGCAGCCCGTGTACAAATTTATCCATTAATCGTTGAAATGTAGCGGGTGCGTTTCTTAATCCAAATGGCATACGTTTGAATTTGTACATTCCAAATGGTGATATGAAAGCGGTTTTATCCTGATCTTGTGGTTGTACTTTTATTTGCCAATATCCTGATTGTAGATCAATTGTTGACATGTAAGGCAAGGCTTTTGCCTGATGTAACAGATCATCTATTCGAGGTAAGGGATATCTGTCTGGAACTGTTATTTCATTGAGTTTTCGATAGTCTACGCAAACTCTTACATCATTTTCACCTTTTGGGACCAAGATTACAGGTGCAGACCAAGGTGAGTCGCATTCTTCAATAATATCATTGTTTATCATTTCATCTATTTTAGATTTTAGCTGCTGTTGTCTTGCAGGGGATAATCTATATGGCTTAACTGCTATAGGACTATGGTTTCCTGTATCTATTTTGTGTTCTGCCAATGATGTAGGTTCTTTATTTTGTTCAAATATATCGCTATATGAATTGAGTAATTGATTGAATTGTTCTTTTTCAGTATAGGATAGTAATTGACCTTCATCAGAGTTTAAAGAAAAATCAACAGAGTACAGTGAAATAGGATTTATTGGAACATAATCAATTCGTGGATCAAGTCGTGATTTCATGTCAGCAGGTTCGCGAGGACGAATTGGTAGCGGTGGAGTGTGCATCTTGATTAATTGCCATGGTACAACAGGATTTTCTGCTTCGTCTGAACGCGGAGAAGGAGTTTGTGTCATAGGAGACAGACATTTCAAGCTGTTTGCCCATTGGAGGAACTTAGGCAATTCATCGTCTTCAAGTTCTTTGTTTTCGAATGTCAGTTTCTTTGCTGCCGTTAGCTGTGGTATTTCTTTGATGCGTACGAAGTCGAACATCTTAGTAGGGTCGTCAACAAAGGCCCATGTTCGCTGCGGTAGGTATAACGTGATTCCAGCCTTCTCGAGAAAGTCGATGCCCAGAAGAGTGCGATTTTCCTTTGCCATCGGCATTACAGTCAACTCGATAGGCAAAGTACGGCCTCCTAGAGTGACGTCCACACTTGTCGACAAAAGTTTGTGTGTAGTGATGGATCCATCTGCCAGTTGAACATCTGCGGTACGCTCGACGAATTTTTGGCCTTGTTGTAGTAACATTTCGTGCAGTTTTGTTCCTGCAATGCTGGTACGTGCAGCTGTGTCTAAATATGCGTATCCCGGTTTCCCATATATTAATATTTCGATGGTGGGGATCTTCACGTCACCTTCGATTTGCCTTTCGACCATGGAGTAGAAGCTTACGGTTTTAGGGGGCGTTTCTTTGGATTTACAGCTTTGACAGTTGCTGCGAAATACCCCTGGAGCTCCACATCCATAACAAGATACAACGGGTTTGGCTGGCGAAGTATCTTTAGCTGGTGGTTCCTTTAGGACTTCCTTCTGAACTTGCGGAGACTGTGCCAATCTCTTACGACATTCTTCAATCGCATGACCTCTCTTCATACAAAACAAGCATCTCTTCGCTTTGTTTATTTTAATGGAGTTTGATGACGTGGATGATGGCACATCTGCCGACGTTTCAAGGGACTCGAGATGACGAGCCTTTTCTATCAGGTCGTTGAAGTTTTTAATATCTGTGCGAGCAATCTTTCTCCTGACGTCCAGTTTCAGCAGGCCGTACAGAAAATCTATCTGCTCCTCTTCCTTGTGTCTTTTTGCAGGCAACATTCCTAACAGGGCTCTTTTTCTGCACAGGAAGGAATCGATATTTTCCGTTACTCCCTGACAGTCGCTGAACAACTGCTGGTACACGTCGTGTGGATGGAGTTTTGGTGCGAAAGCTGAACGCAAACTGGTTAGTGCGGCTGTCCAACTTTTGATTTCAGCTCGAATTCCTGTCCACCACGTACTTGCAGTATCCTTCAAAAGCAGTGGTAGACCCGAAAGTGCGTCTTCGTCTGATATTTCTTCGATTTGTTTGTAGATAGACACGCTTGTGATAAATTCGTCTACTTTGTTGTAGTCTCGTTCCCCATTGAATCTGAGGGTACATCGAGTAAAATTTTTGTTCCGCGGTGCTACCGTTGGTATCCGATTGAGAAACTCTTGAAACTGTTCTTCAGTGAATTGTAACGCCATCTGTGTATCGCTTTCAGTATCTTCTTGACTTCCTTCTGTCTTAAATTGTTTGGATCTCCTCCGTCTATTTGCAGACGCCAGTTTAGATAATTAATTTTTGACGTCTACCATAGATAAAGAAATTTCCGTCGTAGGTATTTTCGTTGGGCGCCAAGTTGAAAGAGGTCTCTTAATGAAAACGCCGATAGACTTCACAACAGATGGTTTATTCAGTATTTCAGTGAAAGAACTTAAATAACAGAGTTTCAGTAGGTTAGGTTTTCATAGCATACGTTTACATACTAGGTAGGTATCCTAGGCTAAACGACGAAGGGGAGGACGACTATGTGGTTATCGCAACCCTTGCCGCATAAGTAAACTGAGCGTAGGGGTGGACTGCATATATGGCTATCGCACCCTTAGCTCTTGGTACTACTTGGAGACTGCATATGTGGCTATCGTCCAAGTGACCGCTACGCTAAGAATAAAATGTACTGGCCGTGCGCGGCCTTTTATACGCTCGAGAGTGAGACCGATAGTCGGTGTGCGAGCGGGAAAGTATTCGAGTCGATGCGCGTGGTGCGTTGTGCGCGCGCCTTGCTACACTAGGAGTTTGCAGTGTCAACAACAATAATTTAACATACACACGCACACATATCACGCATTTTCACTTGTGGGGAAGGCAATACCGTTTAAACCGCCACTTCTGACAATTATTTGGACGTCGCATTTCAGAAGTACAGCTCAAAAATAAGAATATGACAAAGAGAGTAAGACAGGGCAAATTGGTGCAGTGTAAAACAAATAATTACTATGGTAAAAGATGTTCCAAATATTTAGTTCCTGGGATTTTTAATGATATAGACTGGTTAAGAAGCGACAATAAACTTAGCAGATATATTTTGTAAAAGAAGTTAAAAATGTTCCTATTAGATAAGTCTACTTAATTTAAAGTTACTTAGTAGTGTCTGTATTAATTATATGTAAGTATTTAAAGAAAAGTAGGTAGAAAGCAGTAGTAAGTAAGAGTGCATTATATCGCCAACAAACTGCATAGCAGTTTGACGATTTTTATAGATTATAAGGTCAAATGTAATATAAATGTTAAATAAATACTTAAATAAATAGAAAAATCATGCATCACTTTAGTGGCAGGTAGTCAGCATGTCGACTAAAAGTGTAATGAATATGAAATCCTCAAGTACTTTAGTCGCATCTTAAGACACCCGCGGAAAAGAGATTGGGTGATGCTATTCTAGGCCGGCATCATACGGAAAATATATCAATTTTATCGATACTGAAATAGATTCGGTATTGACTGTAATGGACCTGTTTGTTCAGCATCCGCAAGCCGTGCCACGCAAACAAACATAAAATTATATTGCAATTACAATTCACTTCATTTCCAATTTGCTACTGAAAATTACTTCCGTCATATGGAGCTAGGCTTGTGGCGCTCTTAACCATGCCATTCCATTTATTTAAATCAACTTATGGAACTACAACCAGGCTGACACAGGATTTATGACATTCCAAGTCACGAAAGTGTATCAGCCTCAATTCGGGAGATAAATTCTCCTGACAAGCCTTAAATTAGTGCTGTCACATCAGTCATTCCGTCAAAATAGCTTTAGACAAGTATAGGAGATATTTTAGTCGCATCATGTCTTATAATTTGAGGGAAAATACGTGTTATCTGTCAAAATAAGGCGACGATAAAATTGACCAGAAACTGCGAAGAACCAATTGATATTTTTAAACATGACAGGACGAAAATATCTCCTATCCTTTTCTAAACCTATTTGACGGAATGTGACAGCACTAATTTAAGCCAAGTAAGAAGAATTCAAAAAAAAAAATCTTCTTTTTTTAAAAAAGAAGAATTCATATCCCGAATTGAGGGTAATATTAGGCATATAACCAGTGACAGGCTTTTGGCAGTTCTCCCACTTGTCGTCAGTCGCTGCGTATTTTTAACGCACCGTTACGCATGCGTCAGTCAAACAAAAGGTTGTAGTGGCGCGGATTGCAAAAACATATGAAGCGCGCGCCGCACACAGAATGTGCTGACTTTGCTGGATGCTTCTACTGCTGATGAGGCGACAACGACAACGCTGCCTGCACAATGTAAACACGACACGTCATACTCGTCATAGAAGATATCAATCAGAAGTCAAGGCCTAAAACGCGGTTACGAAGTTTTTTCGAAGACTTAACATAAATACAATATCAACGTCCTACCAGTTGGGCCGCGGTCCCCGAGCTGAACACCTCGCTCAGCGGGAATTCCCCTGTTCCATCATGCAGCATTCAGCCTGGCTACAACCCATCAATCTACCTTACAAGGTGATTGCGAATTCCGATATTATTCCCGTACAAATAAGACGAGTGGGAGAACGGCTTTATTAGCCTCTGCTGATGACTGGTTGCCAGTTCAGTGCCCACACCATTGATCAATGGCCCACACTCTGAAACCCAGTTGATTCGCCGGCAATGGTTATGAAATTTGCGGACTTCATTATTGCAATTTGTGCTGACAAACTTTGGTCGGTGGTTCGACATTTACATACAAAATTGCTGAAACGCCTATTGGGTCAAATTGTCCAATGTGTAAGCTATAACTAGTATCGTGTTTGAGATGAATTTTGGATTGATTTTGCTTCAATTTGCTTTTTTCTTTTCTCTTTTTGAAAGTAAGGATAAAGGGCTGTAGGTACTGATACGATTTGACCTTATACTGCGCACAAGCCGAAATTATAAGTTAAATTTTGAAAAAAGTGTTTTTTTAAAAGAGAACGTTCTTAATCTCTTTTTACAAAAACGTTGGTCTTGATTGAAGCTGTTTCACGTATTTGAAACACTGTCTAGCTTTTTGTAATAATTACATAGGCATCTTTTTTGTTAGCCAAAAATTTATATTCAACAAAAAAACTTTGTGAAAATCCAAACAAAAGATATTTATATTAAAAATTAACTTGAGCTCGAGCCGACCAAAGGTAAACAATCTAAAATAATGGAAAAAGTTGACAATCCCTAATAACCTGGTGTGCTACTAAGCACCGCAGTCGTTACACACTGCCACGTCAGAGGCCTACTACTAGTAGTAGGCGGTTGAAAAACTCTGTCACCAGGGTTCATCGTGTCGTTGGACGACTCGGTGTCCCACACGAAGAAGAAGAAAAAACTAAGGGTCTTAGAAGTCTTTTTTTTAAAATTAATTATGGGTTTGTTCTTGACGCTAGTCTAGGTCATAGGACAGAGACAGAGTCTAAGATGGAGCGAGCTCACCCAGAAGAAGCATGTTAAGGCACTGGCACTCCCACACACTGACGGACGGTTTTGTTTTTGCAATTACAGTTATACAATTCAGAAAAAATATACGGGGTGTAAGGGACATCCCTCCGAATACTGATAGGGTGCATGCAGACCATGAATATGAACATCTTTCACAAATGAATATATTTCAGGAAACGTTAAAAAGCATTTGACTTTCCATAGTAAAGGCAGTCATCTACTAAACCCATATCGAATTGTTTTATTACTTCATTATTCTATAAAAACTGATAAGCAGCGGGTGACTTGATTTTTTAATCTAATGTCGTTCCCTACACATTTGATTTATTTTTCCGTTCCTTATGTAGTCGGCCTACTTACCCAAAAATCTCGAAAACACTTTCTGTTTATCCAGTACCCTTATAAGTGTGGAAGCGTGGAAATAACGATAGATGAAATCGAAAGAGCCATTGGGCCGGTCTTGACTCGTGTGCTTACAACTTGCGTCATGATAAAAATAAAAAAGCAAAAAAATATTTCCAGTAAAAATGCAACTATTTGAAAGAATTTATAAAATCATGATTTTTTTACTATTTAATTACTTGCGATTAATTTTACATATTTTAAGTAAGCGACCCCAACACATGAAAATGTTGAAACGTCTCGGGACAATGGGAAATCATTAATATTTACCCCAATTTAGTGAACCTGAATATTATTGCGAAAGGCTCGATTTTTATTTGTTTACGGTATAGCAAAGGCATCAACGATTAATAAAAGCCAACTTATTCGTTGAGTCGATCGGTTACAAATTAATTTCTTATTGATAACTGCATTCGAACCCAATAAAAAATGAAGGCGGGTACAATTCGGTAACAGCCAGAACTTGCAATTATATAACTCAGTAAGACATGAACCGTGTAATGAGACAAGCACTAAGAAAAAAGTTAGACGAGCATTAAAACGCTGTTTAAATAATTTTTCCATACGCTTTGACGCTGTCAAATGACTTAAACACTGTTTCACTTTTATGGTGATAACACCGGCAAAGTCTAAAAGTCTAAACTTGGTGCTTGTCACGTGTAAGTGATATTAAAGCGCAATTGTAAAACACACAAGTTAAGACAGGCCCAGCGACCAATCTGAACCAACACGGTTTGCATTGCAAAGTAGGGGGACGGTCACGATGTGGAGTAAACGATTAGATTTGGTACGATGTAAATAATAATGTTTTATAACTTGCTGGGAAATGGGTCTAGGTTCGATGCCATAAATGAATTCGGATTTCTATTAGAACAATACAAAATTGCTATAAAAAAGAGAAAATTGTGTTTCACAAATTTCTTTTTTCATGTAGTCAATACGTGATAATACCTACTATCCTACATTGAATAAAGTAATGACATTTTAATTTTCAGTCTACCGCTGAAAAAAAAAAGATATGCTTCTTAGATGACAGCGGAATCTCATCGTAGCCCGGACTCTTTGTTTAGTATTTCAGCATGTTATAATTTTTATTGGTTTTGAAGTCTACCGCACTTATTAAAGGTAACATTTAAGGTTGAAACCATTTCTCTCATCACACAAAATCCATTCCGCAATGCAAGGTATAAATTGGAAAATTTGTAAAAAAATTATAAATCACATTTTTTTTAAATGTTTAAGTACAAATTTGGTTATATAACCAAAATGAACCGACGGATGCTGGCTTAAATGAAAATGAAAATGAAAAAATGAAAATGAAATAACTTTATTCAATGTAGGATAGCATTATCACTTATTGACGTCATGATCGGTCATTGTAAAAAAAAGAAATTTGCATAATGCAATCTTCTTCTTTTTATAACAATTTTGTATTGTCCTAATAGAAAACCGGCTCGGGCGGGATAAAAAAATAAAAATAAAAATAAAGGCACTGCCTCGGGGCTGGCCAGGTTAATCACACAGCACGTAACTTTACGCCACCACCATTTGTAAACGACATTTGTTTCAAATTTTAGTCAAGATTGGTTATGGAGTAGAGGCTGCATGCGTAGTGTTGGCCGCTTTCAGACCAGATGGACCGATGACTTAAAGAAGGCGGCTAGTAGGGACTGGATGGCGAAAACGGGAGCTCGTGCCCTATGGCGTACCCTGGGGGAGACCAAGGGATTAGAGGCGTGAAATGTGTGTGTGTGTATGTAATTATACGTATGTACGTACATGTTACTGAATTAATACATTCAAGCTTTTCTTTTATTGTTATTTCCTTTCGTGTGATGTCGGATAAAAATAGCATCACCTCATTTCTTTCTGGCGACTAAGAGACTCGAAGGTTTCATGCTATTTTTAATTTTAGGCGATAGGCTGACAACCTGTCACTATGGCGATACACAATTTCCCGAAGCCTCAAATATTTGTCAGACGGCGTAAATGTCCGTTTTTTTCGGCCGCTTACGCTCTGCCTACCCCTGTGTATGTATTTTATCAACTTTTTCAAATTTCGAGCTTTCAAACACCACCCTACGACTTTCACGATGAGAATTGACCTACCAATGCCGTCGTCCTCAGCTTGACTCAGCGAAAACATTCGTTAGTTAGCGATATTTTTTTAAAGCCAAATTAATCACTGGAAGGACTTGACGTTCAAGCCAATGATCTTGATTAATGGGGTTCATAAGACGGGGGTTTTCAATCGCTGTGTCATGGATTCGATAATTGGTTTTGTGACTTTTTTTTCTGTTTGCTGACTAAGGCGGTTTTACCATTTGTCGTTCGACGCTGCATACTTTTAACGCACCGTAACGCATGTGTATGTTAAACGAAAGTAAATTGCGAATTCCGATCTACATTATTAAAAATACTCATTTAAACTATAAATTGATTGTTCTTTTAGCTATTTACATAATTTTGACACGAAATTATTTATTATCCAGATTTCTTAAGTCAATAGGTATTTTATTATAAATTCTAACACAAACACACAGGCAATTTATGTTGAAAATTTCCGTGGAGGGCGTATCTATCTAGATCAGTCTTTCCAGATATCTTTGGTTTCTAGCACTTGAACCCGGGATCGTGGGGTACCGTCCCACTGCTCTGCCAACTGAGCTACCGGCGCCCCGACTGACCCTTGCCAATTTTTCAATCTCTTGGTACTCGTCTCGAAGCGACGTACAAGCGACATCTAGTATAAGTTATTGTAACGAATACATTCATGACGTTTTTTCAATTTCTTATTTTAATTTATTAAAATAATATAGCACTGTGAGTGCATATTAAAATAATAGTACATTTCTAGCACTAGACTTTTTAAAAAGCATTTGATGTTTTTAATACTGAACTTTTCGATTTAAGCCCTGGAGCTATGAAACCTAAACCTGAATGATGCGTCTGTCAAACGACTGTCTTCCGTAACGCACCGTAAACACACCGTAGCCGTATTTGTATGAGAGTAAGACCGAATTTTCCGAATGACATTCAAATATTTGTCAGACGTGGCGTGAATGTCCGTTTTTTGCGACCGTTTATGCTCTGCCTACCACACATGGGATTATAGGCGTGATATGTGTATGTGTGTGTGTGTGTAAAATCAGAATTCGCAATTAAAGTGCGACGGAAGTCAAGAGGAAGAACCAACTTAATTCAAAACACGATTATGATGTCACATATCACCCTGCTATTGAGAGTTTGAGATATGTCATTGCATAGTTATCATGTGGATTACATATTAATTTGCATACGTAAACAGGATATTGGATACATTAATGTTCTCGTAGATACAGTACATTTATAGTTGTTTACATAGCTGTATTTAGATACATACATACATCTTCACGCGTTATACAGAATGTAAGGGACGGTGTACCGAAAACTTTGCAGGCATGATCAGACCATGAAACTAAACAACTTTTACTATGGAGCCTATGTTGCGAAATGAATTTTTTTTTCAAGTTTCCATAGAAAATCAGTCAGCTGATCGGGAATTTTGTATGGGTGTCGAAAAGAAGAATCTCGTTTACCAACATAGCTTCCATAGAAAAAGTTGTTCAGTTTCATGGTCTGATCATGCCTGCAAAGTTTTCGGTACACCGTCCCTTACACCCCGTATATCTCGCAAGCCGTAGAATACGGAAAAAAAGTTGACTTTCCATAGAAAATGTCCCAGCCGACCGAGTCAATTTGTATGGGAGGTCCAAATTTTGTATGTTGCTTGGGAAAAGTTGTCCGGTATCATGGACTGGTTCTTTAAATATTTGCAAGTAATATTTTTACTTCTTGTACCGATACAATGGCGTCGAAATTGCGTCTATAAATTCCCCGTTCGCTGAATATTTTATGAGTAAAAATACCGTGTACTGATGAAGGCTCAGCCAATCAGGTTTTATTTATTTTATCTCTCTCTGGGCTTCTTAGTTTGTGATCTTTATTCCTCGTGTTTAAATATTACGTGATTTTCCGATCTTTTGTAATGGAAATGCTCTTTTCAGTTATATTTGACGCCACAGAATTCTGGTGGATATTTCGTTTTGTTCGTCTGAACTTTTGTATATTATTCTTTCAAGTAATCTGATTATAACATCATGTTCATTTTTGTTTTTACGATTTCTTAGAAAGAATGATTTGAGGTAACAAAAATTTACCCTTGAGTTATTTGACTGCCGCTAAAGTTTATTTTTATAGATTGTATAATTTCATTTGTTATCATTATTTACGTATGATGTCATTACTAGAACTTTACGCACCTACCTACTATCTAAAATATACATGAAAATAGAATTTTCCTAAAGAAAAAAAATGTTTCGCGATAAAAGGTACTTACCTAAAAACCTGCCTCTTAGATTACTCCATATATTAAAAAAACAGTATCAAAATCCGTTGCGTATTTTTAAAGATCTAAGCATACTAAGGGACACGAAAAGCGACTTAATTTTAAACTATTTAGTGAAGACATTGACAGACCTTGAAACAATAATTTTATAAACTCTCTCATGTTATCTCACAAAGGTCCCGTGGAATTCAACTTTAAGTGACCCAGTTGCCTAAATATTTCAACTTCTACCATAATTTTGCAGCTCGCTAGTTTGAAATGCTTTGTGAGTCCGCCAAACGCATTCTTAACTTTATAAGTAGCAAGTTATGCTTAAAATTAATGCTTAGTTGTGTAGTTGTTATAGTTTTGAACTTGTACATGCTTAGCGTGTTTGAAAAGTCACTTTCAACAAGATTGCCGTGGTACTTTAACCACTTCGCTCAGGTCGAATTTTGCAACAATATATTTGTATTGTACTTCAAGGACACATGTGTGCTGTTACGAGCGGAGTAGTTAAGGCGTTTCGTCTATTTGTCGACCGTCGCTGCATATTTTTAACGCACCGCAATGCATGCGTCGAAAGAAAAAAGCGAATTTTGATTATATTCCCTCCCATACAAATACAACTACGGTGCGTTCACGGAATTAGCAATTTTCTTTCGTCTGACAGACGCATGCGTTACGGCGCGTTAAAAAACCGCAGAGATGGATGACAAGTGGGAGAACCGCTATTCGGAGATATACACCTCCGTTGTTAGAAAAAAAGTAAGTACATAAATACACAACAAGAAAACTGAAAGTAAAAATGCACAAAGGCAGTCTTACCACAAAAATTGATAAGTATATTTTCCGGTGTGATGCTGGAGAATAATAGCATTACCCAATTTTTTTCCCATGGGTGTCGTAAGAAGCGACTAAAGGACTCGAGGATAACATTTGAATTGAAATTTTAGGCGATCGGCTGACCACCTCTTTATGGTGAATATTCTGAATGACCTTCAAATGTTTGTCAGACGTGGCTTCGTTTCTTACGGCCGTTTACGCTCTGCCTACCCCACAAGGGCTATAGGAGTGATGTATTTATGTATGCGTAAATGCAAAATACTGTGCTGAAACAAAACTTCATCTAAAACAAATGTAATAATTTAATAAGCACCGGTCAGAAGCAAAAATAAAACCCCTTGGGTTATCCAATTTTCGAAGGACATATTAAACAAAATACATTTCAAAAATGTACACCTATCCTCACCAAATATTAGGCAAAGAAAACGGGTGCGGGGCAAAAATTAAAATCCTTGGGTTACCCCAGTTTGCCGAGCCACCGGGCAAAAATTAAAATCCCTGAGTTACCCCATTTTGCCGTTATCAGCACCACCTGACGACTAACATTTATATTGAATCGCCTCGCTCGTTTTTCGTAAGACGAAAGTGAGGCGAGTGAAAAGCGATTGAGCGTTCATAGCTGGGTGTTGCAAATTTTCAAATATTTAGTTACATGTATTTTACAAAAGGTTAGATTTTGTTAGTAACTAAGTAACTTGAAAGCAGGGTTCAAAGTGATAATTATCAATCGTAATTATCCTGATAATCATCCTGATTATTATCGAAATAATTGAAATTTTATGATTATAAAAAGATATTAATTGATTATACTGAACAGTATAATCGAACACGGTCGAATGGCCATGTGATGCGAATAGCATCAACCCATTTCTTTCCAGTAGGTGTCGTAAGAAGCTACTAAGGGACTCGAGGGTGTGTATTGCAAATTTAGGCGATGGGCTGACAACCTGTCACTATGGTGATACACAGTATTTCAAATGACCCTCAAATATTTGTCAGACGTGGCGTAAATGGCCGTTTCACAGCCGTTTACGCCCTGCCTACCCCGTAAGGGATTATAGGCGTGAACACAATTTTAAAATCTACTTTTACCCAATTACAATAAATGTCAAACCCATGAAAAATTACATCCGATGCATCGCTTCTATCAAAATCATAATTTTTGATTATAAGTTAATTTATAATAATATTTACACTGATTCTATAAATTTCAAACCCAAGATTGTGATTGTTTATATTCCTAACAGGCACTTTCATATCATTGTTATTGTCATTTTGAATAATTACCTTGATAATTTTGAACCCTTCTTGTAAGTTATTTATTAAATTTATTAGGGTAAACATAAACTATAAAAATGTTTAATAACCATGTGACATGATAAGGGCCTACCCCGGTTGAACTTAGTTAATTAGTGTCAGGACACATGTGACTGAATTTTGAAATGTTTAAATATGACATCAAAGATTTTCTGTCCTACATACATAAATCATGCATATATCCCTTACGGGGTAGGCAGAGCGTTGGAGGCCGTTAAACGGATATTAACACCACGTTTGACAAAAGTTCGAGGGTCGATCAGATAACTGTGTATCACTATAGTAACAGTATGACAGCCCATCGCCTAAAATTGCAACACACATCTAACCCTCCATTCCCTTAGTCGCCTCTTAAGACACCCACAGGTAAGAAATGGGTTTATGTTATTCTAAGCCGGCATCACACGGCACAATTTTCTGTCCTAGCTGTCATTGATTTATGCAAACTAAAATTCTGCCTTGTAATATTTCGTGTACCTATGATGAAAACTTTTGAAGCTAATCTTCAAATAAACTTAGATGGCGTTGAGCAAAACAAAAAAAGTATCTTTTGAATGATTTTTTATTTGTATTTTACTTTATATGAAATGTATTTTTGATTTTAGATGAAATGTATTTTTGACTCAATCGCAAAATTCCAACTTAGCAAACGCCATCTGGTATAACATTATAAAAAAGCTCTAGAAGTGACAGATAGAAGGCCCCATTAAGGCGCGTGTACTCGTGAACTACCTCGACGGTGGCGCCACTTCAAAAATAAATATTTTCTCTTTATACAAACAATTAATACCGAAATTGGCCGTTTTTAGGCACTTTTTGCCATAACTTTCATTGCAGCAAATATTTCATTGAATTTGTAGGTTCTAATTTTACTTAAGGATAATACTAAATACTTGGGCGACGGACATTCTGATTAATTGTTTGTATAAAGAGAATTCTTTTTTTTGTGAAGTGCCACTTTCGAGGTCATTCACGAGTACACTCGCCGAAAACATAGATGTTATTTTCTTTGTGAGAACAACCGACATCTATTATCGTCTGGACTACATTGTGATCAAATCACAATCACAAAAACTCGAGTAAAATTTTCGCCGTGACTACAAATTTTACTCGCGGCCAGAAGTTTTTAGTACGACAGCAAGCAATGAACAACATCCTTCCCTGACAACGTCAGTTCTTCAAACAGAAGACGAGCCTTTGAGAACTGGCTGATACACTTCGAAATTGGCTATTTTGAGCATCTTACACTGTCTTTACGTAAAGGAACGGAGAGCTCTGTTGATTTAGAGTTTAATTGATGTCTCCCTTTCTTCGTTTCACTTAAGACGTATTTCGTTGTCTTTGGACAGATTTTTCCTGTAAGGTTTGGATAATTGATTTGTTACAGTTTTATTTCATTTTTCATTGTTCCGTCGGCTTAGAATAGCATCACCCCATTTCTTTCCCGTGGGTGTCGTAAGAAGCGACTAAGGGACTCGATGGTGTGTATTGCAATTTTAGGCGATGGGTTGACAACCATGCACTATGGCAATACACAATTTTCCGAATGACCCTCAAATATTTGTCAGACGTGGCGTAAATGTCCGTTTTTTGCGGCCGCAAGGGATTATAGGCGTGATATGTGTATGTATCTGTATTTCATTTTTCAGATGGATTTTATCAAAATTTAAAATACTCGTATCAAAAAAAGAAAAGTAAACATTTTATAACATCTTATACGACATGCCTAGTTCAAGATCGAAGGAAATTAAATTTATTTGGATAGCATAATTACATAGGCTTAATATAAAATAGAAATAAATTATAGATAACTTAAATAAAATAAACTATCAATAAAAGCAGATAATATAAACTAGAGGTGGAGCCCTGTCTGTACCGTGCCTGGTCCGAAGGTGCCCATGGCGCTCACTGCATTGCCCCGCTGTATTGCGAGGGATATTTGTTGGACCAGGTACGATCCAGAACGGGGGTCACAGCCGCCGCGGGCCCTTAGGCGTTTTTGTATGTCGCGTATGAACGCCTTGGCTGCAGTGCACCACACGCCCGTGGTCTCGACAGCGAAAGGGACGAACTCGTAGTTCAGCTGGAGATCAGAGTACTTCTCCAGCTTAAGAGTGGCAAGGTGCTCAGCTGCCGAGCCGGCCGTGCGTGTGGTTTTGGGCAGGTGGGAGGCAGCGAACGTGCAAGCGCAAGTGGCGTCCCATAGGAGGCAGCGGCCTCTCGCCCATGGGATTAAAGTGAGGCCATCTGGTCTCTTACCGTCGGCGCGTGACAGGCCTGGAGGCTCGAGGACGCACGGGACGTTTGCCGTAGATAAGGCGCGGCGGATCAAGTCGTTGATGGCGTGGTGCCTCGAGTGTCTGCCAGCGCTGAGCCTGCAGCTGAGACCATGCCGGCCAGTCGCGTCCACTTGCACGCCGCAGCGGCAAATGTGTGGTTCGCAGATTTTGCAGCCCAGGCGCAGGGCCACGGCGGTCCTCACAGAATTATTATCTAGTAGCGTCCCGATATGTGGTGATGGCAGTGCATGGAGCCATGCCCCAGTTTCGCGGCAGGAGACGGCTTTGAGCCGGGCCAAGTCTGCTCCGGTGGCAGTCTCCGTGAGGGCGTTGATCACCGACTTTGCCCAAAGGTCATCCCATGCTCGTTGGATATGTGGTTTGGCTGGGGGGAACAAATTAGGGCAGGCTGCAGTCCACGCCGCCAGCGCCTCCTTCGCGAAAGGAATCTCGAGACAGCCGCCTTGTGAAGACAGGATAAGAGCGGCTAATTTCAAGACTCCGTTTGCGGAAGCTAGGAACGCTGACGGGCCCGTGTCCTGTACGCGTCGCACCCCAAGGCCACCGTGGCGGATGGGTAGGCTGGCCTGCTGCCATTCCCGCTCGCCAAGGTTGATGTTTAGGATGTCCTCGAGGGTGTTCTTCAGGACATCGTCAAGCTCTGTCACCTGTTGAGGAAACAACCATGTGGGGCATGTTCTGATTGCATAGGTTAGTTTTGGTAAAGACAGGCAGTTCCTGAGTAGGGTGAGGGCTACGTGGCTTGAGAGGCCCTTTAGGCGATCGTGGGCTTTGCAGAGGGTGGTTTTCTTTGATTGGAGGAACATGGGGATTCCATCCGGGTGGATAGGGGAGCCCAGCAGGGAGAAGGTGTCTCTATTCAGAATCTTTATCCCCGGGATAAGAGTTTCGAACCTCTTGCATTTTGCAGGGGCAGCTGCACTACAAGGGAAGACCTCGCACTTTTCAAAATTTACTGTGAGGCCCATATCTTTGAGTTTAGGGAAAAGGTTCTGAATGTCGTCCTCTACTTCATCGGCGGTTCCTCCTATTGTTCCATCGTCTAAATACCAAATGTTCAAGGGTGACTTTAGTGAGACAATAGCACTATGGATGGCAAGGCTGAAAATAAGGGGACCTAAGGGGTCACCCTGTTGGGCTCCGACTTGTGAGGGGATCAGAGAGTTTGAATGGAAGAGGTTGGAAGGTGATGCGTAGCATTGGAACATGAAGGGAAACAGAATGGAATGGGGTGGGGGGTTATTTTAGATCATAGACATACATACACATATCACACCTTTATCCCTTGCTGGGTAGGCAAAGCGTTAACGGCCGTAAAATTTAAGAGTCATTTCAGAAAAATTGTGCATCACTATAGTGACAGGTTGTGAGCTTGTCGTGCTCCTACGAAGCACGAAACTATATTTATTTTCAGACAACCGGTAGCTCAGCATGATAATTCCTAATCATACTCAACAAAATATCAATCAATATCTTTTTTAGTGCCCAACTGGGAATTGAACTCGAAACCTATGCGCCGCAGGCAGTCGCACTAACACTGCGCCACATCGGTCGTCAGATCAGTAGTCAATAAAAACATTACGCTTTTACAAGCTTAAGTTTACAGTTTTACTGAATCAAAAACTCCGGTGAGACATAACTAAATCATTTAAGTGAACACGGATCAAACTCACTGTTATTTTTGTTGCGCGTTATCGCGACGTATTCGGACCAGTCGGTGGTCCTTCCTCGGGCTGAGTGCCGCTGCACGTTTGCGTGTCTCGCCAGGCACGTCGCGATAACGCGCAACAAAAATAACAGTGAGTTTGATCCGCGTTCACTTAAATGATTCAAAAACTCCGAGACTAAACTCCCCTTAGGTGTAACCCGACCCCAAATAGGTGAACATGTATTAATACGCCAAACTTTTTACATTTCGGAAACTAAAATATGACGACCATAAATTTGAGTTTTAGAGGTAAGATGTAACATTTAGCAAAATTAAATTAAATTTAATACAGAACGAACATGCAACACACAAACTGCAATTCAGCTGCTAATTAACATTTGCTAAATAAACGACTTTAGCGAAACTAAATAAAGCAAAATTAATACAACTGCGAAACTAAATAAAGTTACATTAATACTCACTAACAAACTGAAACACTGGCTAGTAACAATGGAACTTCTGGTTTCATATCTAATGTGTGCTATTTTTTTTACTAAGTGTACAGGGTGGCCTGAATAGTGACGTCCAAAGTCGAAATTTGAAAGATTTTTACTGAGGAGTATCCAAAATACCCCATGCATGTCCCGCGATTTTTGTAGTTTCCGAGTTATTCAACTTTTAAAGTTGCATGAGAAAACTTGGACTGGCAGGCTTTTATCTTTTTTTTTGTAAGCTAGAAAGTAGGAATCATGAAGACAGTGCTTCAAACATAACTGGTTAAAAAGCCGATTAACCAAAGTAAAAAAACTAAAATTCTTCTACAAGATTTTTTCCATGTAACTTTAAAAGTTGAACTATTCGTAAAGTACAAAAAATCGCGGAACCTACATGGGGTGATTTGGATACCCGCAGTTAAAAGCATTTAAATTTTGACTTTGCACATCATTTTACGTGCCACATACATACATACAAACAGTACGTTATATTATAATGCGTAAACGGCCGTAAATAAACAATCATTTACGCCACGTCTGACAAACATCTGAGGGTCAATCAGAAAATAGCGTATCACCATAGTGACAGGTTGTCAGCCCATCACCTAAAATTATAATACGCATGTAACTCTCGAGACCCTAAGACGCCTGTTACACCAACGGGAAAGAAATGGGGTGATTCTAAGTCGACATCACACGGCTTACGGGCCAACCTGTATAAAAATGGCGGTATGAAATTGGAATATTTAATTTAACTAGGGTAACTTTCACATTGCATGTTGAAGGGTCACCAACTAGCTAGTTAAAACATGGGATGTATTTAAATGTCTTGCTAATTACATCACATTTTTCACGTATACATACATATATCACGCCTTTATCCCTTGCGGGGTAGGCAGAGCGTAAACGGCCGCAAAAAACGGAAATTTACTCCACGTCTGACAAATATTTGAGGGTCATTCGGAAAATTGTGTCTCGCAATAGTGACAGGTTGTCAGCCCATCGCCTAAATTGCAATACACACCCTCGAAATCCCTTCGTCGCCTCTTACGACACCCACGGGAAAGAAATGGGATGATGCTATTCTAAGCCGGCATCACACGGCACGGTAATAAGGAACAACTTTTACCAAGGAACATAGGTCGAAATACGAAAAATTTTGAAACGAAACGAAAACGAAATCGCCGATCCGCTGATTTGAATTACTATGGAAATACCTATGTTCCTTGGGGAAAGTTGTTCCTTATCACACTTGTAAAATTTCATCCTATTTAATATTGTTTCTTAAGCTATTTTTCCGCCCCTTTCCTTTAAGTGATATCACAGACTAAATTATCAGGGCAGAGTGTAGTTGCGAGAGATGTAAAAGCATCGACACAATAATTTACTTTACGTAAACACAAAATAATCATATTACCGTGTTCATGTAGCCCATTACATTAAATGTACGTAAATTACTGCTAGAAGGTTATTTGCTTTCACAAACGATGGCACATTACGTCCATCACGGAAGCCAAGGCATAAAGGCATTGTGACTTTTAAGAATATGAAATTAAACGAGTCTTGGAAGCTTTTTTAAGAACACGACTTTAAGGTATTTTTCTGTTCAAGGAGTCTGGTTATTTATTGAATTTTTTGGCCAATCTTTAGGTATAGATGGCGCTGTAGAAAACTAAAGAAGTTTATCTGCAAAGAAATGTAAAAAAAAGTATTTGTAACTCAAAGAAACGAAAATTCGTCCAGGGAATGGGCAGCAGATATACCTGTGAAAGCATATCTTGCAATGCGCTTGCTAATCCGCTTGCCAACCGTAGTGAGAATGGCAATGACCCCCAATAGGGAGTGGCCCATTTCTAGCAGTAGACTGTTGTGGCTGTTAATGTATGTATAATAATGTTTGTATTGCAGAAATATGAATTAAATATGACACCTTAAATATTAAAAATTTAATTAAAACCTTTGTTTAGGAAATTGTGTTACCGGCCTAACATACCGCTTAAACTAAAAAGCGGCCCTTATTTCATAAAGAATCCTTTTTGAACCAAAACAAAAGCTCTGAAATAGCAATTTCTTGTCCAAAAAGAGGGAGATACGTAGATATGGAATCTTGGTTGCCAGAACCGTCGTCAACTGTGATAAATTATGCAACTTTTATTGGGCAGTGTAGTGCTGCGCTTTATGTATCGATAGTTTCACACAAGCTTTTTTTCCACTTCTTTTTTTTTCGATTATTATCCAAAAACAATTACTCTGTTGGTCACTGCTGGCGAGGTTATGTTACTCCAGCATTTAATTCGATTGAATAGGTAAAACTTGCTATAAGTATTGCCATTATTATGTTTCCGAAACTTTGACGCTCACAAAGGAGAGATTGCACAACAAATTACCTACAAACTCCGTAGATCCTGATAATAAATATAAACATATACAGGGTGTAAGGGACAGTCCTTCGAACTTTTATAGGGCATTTAAACTGTGCACCTGAAAAAGTTTCCGTAAGAAATATTTCAAAGAAAATAATATTGCCCATAGTAATTGCAGTCAGCTCATCTTGATTATGTAAAGGAATTATTTTTTTTGTGCCTTACACCCCGTATATTAATTAATCATATCATGTGTCGTGTGAGACAGCTTAGACTACCATCACCTTCCTTTCCCACGGGTGTTCTAAAAGGTGACTAAAGGATTCGAGGGTTTCATGTGAGTAACAATTTTAGGCGACAGATTGAAAACCTGTCACTTAAGGATTAATAACTAAATTTTTATGAAACGGCTTTTTAATATTTGTTTTGGCTGATAGGCAATTATTGCTTGTTTAAAGGTAAGTATGTTTTTATGTTCAAACCAAAATCGATACGCGTATCGATATCGACTACCCCATCCCATCCCTAGTTAACGTGTGTATATCCGGGTTACATGCTTTTGGGCCTTAGGGCAACCAGTATTTCGCAAAACTTACTTACAGCGCTAAAAAAATTATTTTTCGTGCCCTTTCGGCTCTTTTCAGATTTTTGTTTTTAGTGGGTTGCCAGGAGTAAAAGTATATGGTACCGGAGTAACAAAAAGGATATATTATATAACAAGCCGAAAGGAGGTCAAGTAACTCATGGAACTCAATAACTTTTCCCATGACACATAGGTTAAAATATGGGAAAAATTCGACCTCCCGTAGTAAATTAACCAGCTAATCGGCAGTTTAGATTGGAAGGTCCAATATATTTTTTGACGATTTGCTGTGGTCCAGTTTCATAAGTACTTTGACGTCCTTTCGGTTTGTTACACCATTTTTGCTACTCCCTGTATATAAACAAAAATGAATTTTAATTTGAATGTTTTACAAAGACCGCCATTACAAAGACTTATATCATAATGATAATTAAATTACATCTCTCCTTTTACCACCATTAAATCCAATACTCTCTCAACGCTTCTTTAATGCAGGAAACTCATAATTTGTAACGAACCCCACTAAGGCCTATGAGTTATCGAATGGAAAATGGGGCTTGTTCAAGTTCCAACACTTGAAGGAGTATCAGACCTCAAACAATGTCCCAAAACAATATAAATAAATGGCTCGTAATGTAAATTATTAGCATGATCGTCTAGTTAGTTGGTAGGACCCATTACGTTGTGTTTAATGTAGAAAATAAGTAACCCGAACAGTTCTTTAAGAAGGTACATGGATTTCTTGACATGAGTAAAGGTTGGAATGGTATCGGGAAAGGTATATGAGCCTCACGGGGCCCCCTCTCCGCCCCTGAGAAGTAGAACCCTCACCCCTTTACAGATATTCAGAATTGATATCCATTTTCCCCTAGTCGTCTTTGCACAAATATCAATTGTGCAAACCCGACCAAAAGAGCAGACATCACAACTGAATTCTGTGTTAATTCGGTTCTCCCTGAACTGGATAGTGGGTTTTGACACCCAGGGTTGAACAGATCGCACCAACAGACAGGTGCTGTGATGTACTAGACACCACGGAGAAGTATTTAGGAATCTAATAGATTCAGATGTTCATAGAACAACATATTTAATATTTGTATAAATATAGCCAATCTCATGACCAGCCGAATTGACACCATTGTGCCTGGTTGATGAAGTAAGTATTATAAGTTAGGTTATCAGTCAAATGACATGATTCCAACTTGTATCTTGTAGTATTTCAGTAGTGGTCCTTAGACCAACGTTCAGATATAATCTGCACAAGACATTTGTCTACAATTAATATGATCCATACGGAGGTTAGTTAGGGAATGCAGTTTATGCTAGACCCTTTAGTACTTATGAGCTTCATATTGCGAGCCAGATGAGTGTTTGGGAAAGCTATCAGCAAATCCCATAGTAGAGAAAGGCTATTGCAAAAATGAATCTCATAATAACCGCCTGTGGTCAAATAATTGGTCTTAGATCATAATGCTGGTACAGAAATATTGAACGCAAAATATATGGTATGGTTTGATGCTGGAAGATAGAAGCTGTCACATGACATCTGATGACAATCATTTGTCTTTAGGTAAGTATTCTGTATTCACAGATCCACATTGGCATCATTCTGCCAGTCATGATAGGTTTCTCGAACAAAGTATGCAGATGCAATAAAATTAAACATCTGAACCCATTTCAGGGAAGGATATTAGGATGGGAGTATATTATCTACCCACCATATAATCTGATGAAAGTACTACTATAAAATAGCAAGTACAATTTATAAGTAGATATTTAATTCACTGATGAACACCGCCATTCTCATTATAGAGATGTAAGTAATTTGATTGCAAAGCAAATCAAATTATTGGTAATTATAAATAATGTTGTTTCACTGCTGGACATATTCCAATTATGTATAAAACACAGGAACATAGGAATAAATTCCATAGTCGCCTTAGCAACAAAAGGTTTATTTATTAGTAGATATTTAATCCACTGATGGACACTGCCATTCTCAATACTGAGATATAAGTAATTTGTTTGCAAAGCAAATCAAATTATTGGTAATTATAAATAATGTTGTTTCACTGCTGGACATATTCCAATTATGTATAAAACACAGGAACATATAAATAAATTCCACAGTCGCCTTAGCAACAAAAGGTTTTCCATGATAAATAATTTCAGTTGAAACAAAGTACAGACAAAACTTAGGAAATAACTAGTCCAATCTGATACTTATATGGTGTGGTAGATAAATGGAGATAGGATGGAATCAGTAAAAGGATTTCCTACCTAACCCCTACTAAATATTATAAATCATTAGCAAAACCTAACCGCTTGGCAATAATTTTGTACCTAATTTGTAATGTTTTCTTTCTATCAATCTAACAAGAATTAGGATAGCAAAAACTACACTTATCTGGGTTTAGGTAGATAGTAGACCAGCCCACAGCATTCCAAGGTCATCCACTCAACTCGCAGTCAGCTGATATCCACAGAAGACACACGAACACAGCTTCAAGCATGTATCTCCTTACTCCAACACACAGCAGCCACTTTCCAAGGCAGAGGCGCAGCGACCACGGGACAAAATCCACCTTCCACATGAAGTGGTGTGACGCCAATCCAGCAGCACCTCAGGGTCAGGACTTTCACACTGCACTCCTCTTTTTCTTCCACTTTTACTACTTTTCTTCTTAGATCTGCATACTTCATCACCGATTAAAATCAGACTTCCCTTTTCGCCCACACACCAGGCCTTATATATCCCTCAAAACGGAAGGTCCAGATACAATTTCTCGAAAAGTCTTCAATCTAGAATATTCCAGTTCCATTTGAGGCACAACCGCTTATTCCGCTACTCGACACCAGGTGGAGCTAATGAACTGGAACGATCTCGACTATTCGATCTTAGATCCATATTAGATTTATTTGATTGTGGGTTCCGTACAAAATAAAATTATTACTTTTCCAAGTATTGTAGTAAATCTAAATTATGAAATCATAGAATCTAGTTTTCTTTAATGAACTCAGACTTTGTTATTGCATCAAGATTGTTCTAGTATGAGTGTTTCCCATTAATCACTTATGTTTTAGTAGGTTATTTTACGTTCAACTAATATTCAATGATATAATATTTAAAGTTGATTGGCGAATATACTGAACAGACAGACTTAGTAGTATATTCTTTATCTTCTTCCTTTATTCATGCAAGACACCGAAGTGTACTCGTATATTACTTAGATTTGTTAGTAACCCATCCCATGTATTTCTAACCTATTATTTTAAAATAATGTAAACATTTTCCCCAAAAGAGAAAACCAAGTCCAACAGTAGTCCACTGCGACCAATAATGTTGTTGTTCTCAGATAATTTAAAATGTTTACTTATTATTTAAAGGTTTTTATATTCCACCCTTAAACGGATCCCTAAATAGTAAACATATCTTAGCTTAGCTACTCAACACCAGGCGTCGCTTCTGTCGCAATTAGAATATTCTCGAAACATAATTTATTTAAATTATTTTTACAACATATAACCTAAACCAGTTTATAAATAAAAGAAAATTATTTAATTATAAATAAAAGAAATTATTTCAGACATAAAATGCGTATATAAACACCTAAATTGTGCCTTTAACATTTGAAATTATATTTTACTGCGAGTGCCATCTCTTGTCAATTTGATGAACCTCTTAGATTGATGCCATCTACCGACATTATCCTAAACTACTAGTGAATCTAATCGAAAGCATGGAATTGATTCTCATATATTAAATTTAGTTCTCTACTAGATGTCGCTACTTTAAATGTATTTTTCAAGAGGGCAGGGTAGTATTTATTACAAATTGCACCTTAAAAACTGCTCCCCAGTTACCGCTAAAGTGAAAATTCGCCATTAGACAGTTTTACTCGGACCGGCAATTCAATAAAAATCCGATTTTCTTCCAAGTTTTCTTTTAATCAGTCTCACTCCAGTTTACCCCCATAACTTTGATACGACAGGAGCGGATTAAGGGAAGATTGACGGTTTATTTAATCCTATTATGCGGGAAATAATCTGCTTTGACGGAAAATCAATGAAGTTGCAAAATTGTAAGTGAAGCGTGTTTAATATTCAGGGTTGTTGTTCATAAATTGGGATAAGAAGCATTTGATCTTTTTTCGTTTCTCCGTATGTCTTGGCTTTTTAAATTTTTGTCTAGGAAATATTCATTTCAGAAAGTAGGCGGTTCATAAACTCTAACACGAGGGTTTATCGGGTCGTGTCTCAGATGATAAAGAAATAAAATGGTGAATATGAATTTTGCAATCTACTAGGTTTTAGTTAAGATGACGACTTATTTGTTTAAGTTACCTACGCATTGTTATACAATATTTCTTTTCTTTTGGTGTATTGTAACACATATTTCTTTGGCTTTTCTATTGTGTGACACAAGTTGTTTTCCAACTGAGCGATTTAGTTGACTCAGCCACTTAGTAAGTTTGTCCACTGCATCTGAAGATTGCTGCTTCCATTCAATATTGCAGGTTAAACTTACAGATATTCCTGTCTCAGAGGGCACGTAACTACGTAGGCATTAAAAAAAGCTGGCTGACTCCAAGGCAATGCCAACATTTTTATTTTTCATCTAGATAATACAAAATTTTTATGTTAAAATTGTGTTTTACATCTCTACGTCAATATGTGATATCTGTACATTGAATAAATACATTTTGACTTTTATTAAGTAGATTATTTCTGAATGCGGCTCTGGTGACACGATGTAATTAAATGGCGCAGCTTGTAGGATATTTTATTAGACGTTAACGTCTGGAGACTGCCTAGCGCTCTTTGATAGTGGTTTAATTTGTCACTTCATTTACATTAACTTGTCTGTATGTAGGTCACATTTCTAAAGGATTGATTGGGTACTTAATTGGTTACTAGTTGCATGGTACAATACTAAGTCTTCTTCATCTATCGTGTAGATAGCAAGCCCAACGCCTCAGATTTCAATCGACGAATTTTTTACGTAATGATTTAACAGTAGAAACCTGTGTTGCCATTATATTAAAATCTCTTGAACTTAGAACGCAGAAATATTGAGCGAAATTCATTGATTTAAAAATCGTTAATCAACGACTCAACGACAGTGAAACGAAACATACTTAATTTTAAAAGTTATTGCGTCAAATCATAGTCTTTGGTCAAATGCTTACCTTGATCTTGACAATCAGAAGTATTGGAGAGTAGTAAAGATGTTTCACGGCTTAATACGAGTAGTAAGGCCACTCGTTGCGTATCAATCGAATTTTCGGGAAAATAAACGGTAAAAAATATCAATTTTAGGATTGCGCATGAGAAAATTTTTGACTTTGATTACGTGTGGGATATCAAATACGTATACTTAGTAAATTGAGCTCCAAAGTATTTTGGCACACAGCATCATTGTCAGTAGCTGTTATCAAAGGATCACAATTGTTAACTTAAAATCCCTATTAACATTCAAGTTAACAAATGTATATTCTTTTCTTAATAAAAATCCTCTTCTAATCAGTTAGTACTAATACGTTGTCTTGTAACAAAGGTTACAAACACTATAAAATAAAAAAAAAATAAAAGACCCCAATTTCCTACGTATTCGTCGAGTTGCCTATCAAAAGATATAAAAAGTACATCGCTTCAGTTGGTCCAGAAGTGGGTCATTGGGTACGACTTGACATCGGAATATTACCTACATATAGATAGTAACTTACAACTTGTGATAAAAAAAAAGAATAATATCTATATCGCTACATAAAATCCAGTGGTTAATTAAACACATGGATAAAAAAGATAGTGAGAAGTTTATCATGATTGTATTAGTTAATTACACAAATTGTAAGCGTTTTTCTTAAAAGTCAATATAGTCTGTAATCTTCTTCTTTTCTTGTGGGACAACGGGTTAACGAACGAGCGAACGGCCAACGACCCGATGAACACTGGTGTCAGAGTTTTTCAACCACCTACTACTAGTAGGCCTCTGACATGGTTGTGTTACGACAGCCGTCTTAGTAATCATAGACAGCAACCGGGACCGACGGCTTAACGTGCCCTTCAAAACTTGGACCAATCGTCCTTACGGACAATCAGGTGGGTCAGCCTGCCATGCCATAACCAGACGAGAAACAAATTCACAAAGTGATAATATCAACTTAGAGAGTGCCCCACTGGGGATTAGAACCTGGAACCTTTGCGTCGCAGGCAGTCGCACTACCACTGCGGCACATCGGAAACAAATTGCCATAGTGATAATATCAACTTAGTGACTGTCCCATCGGGAATCGAACCCAGAACCTTTGCTCATAGTCGGTAATGTAAAAGGTGGTCTAGTAAATCATTACCTCTCTTACCCAACGCTTTCACCTGTGAAACCATCAGGCTACGCTCCTGGTGAAGAAAATTCCTTTCCCCAGCTATTTGCATTAAAAATGTGGAAGTATTTAGGTCGGCGGATGTCAGGGATGCGCCATTTTACAAACTCTCCATAATCACGCACTCAGACGACAGAGTTGTTTAGCGCCGATCGCTGAAAATGACGGGAATAACGCGAAATGACGTAAAACTGTTTTTACGAGGCGCCCGGGGCCCGCGTCAATATTTAGAGCGACCTCTGTGTAGCGTCAGGTGATACACAGAGATGCGTAGACTTGCCAAACGTTGCGTGAATAATATAATACATGATGTGATGATAATTATCATTAGGCCCGCAAAGTTTTAAGTACACCGTTCCTTACCCCCTGTTTTTTAAAATAAACTTTCTAGATGTTGATTGAATTAGATAGAAAGGTATTAAGCTTCTTCCGCACTTATGATGGCTAGTAATGCAGCTAGTTGAATGCACCACGCGTACGACCGCAAAGTAACGCCTGATACAATTAGTTTTCTAGATGTTATTTTCAAATATTTATACATGTAGTATTTATATGTCAGATTATACATACATATATCACACCTATATCCCTTGCGGGTAGGTAGAGTGTTAATGTAGACATTCACGTCACATCTGACAAACATTTTGAAGGCAATTTAGAAAATTGTGTATTACCGTAGTGACAGGTTGCAAGCCCAACGCCTAAAATTGCAGTACACATGTTACCTTCTAGTCTCTTATTCGCCTTTTACGAGTATGGCAGCCACGGGAAAGAAAGGGGTTGATGCTATTCTAAGCCGGTATCACACGGCAACCTTTAGCACTTACATTTATATTATTTTATAGGCTTACTATTTATTAGCTGTTACCCGCGGTGTTGCCGGCATAAGTGGTGATAAAAACTATCCTACGTGTTAATCCATGTTACCTGCCATATGTGTGCCAAATTTCTTTACAATCGGTTCAGTATTTTTTGCGAGTAGAAGTAACAAACAAACAAGCATACAAACTTTTGCATTTATAATATTATTAGAAGGATTACGGCTTGACTCTGTAATTTTAGCCCTGGGAGGGCTTTGAAATCTACATACATACATACATACACATATCACGCCTATAATCCCTTGCGGGGTAGGCAGAGCGTAAACGGTCGCATAAACGGACATTTACGGCACGTTTGACCAATATTTGAGGGTCATTCGGAAAATTGTGTATCGCCATAGTGACAGGTTGTCAGCCCATCGCCTAAAATTGCAATACACAACCTCGAGTCCCTTTGTCGCCTCTTACGACTCCCACGGGAAAGAAATGGGGTGATGCTATTCTAAGCCGGCATCACACGGCAATCAATTTGAAATCTACACTTATATTAAGCCAACAAGCTTTATTTGTTTAGCTGGCAGTTTAAGATGGCCGTGTGTGCCACCTTGCCATAAAGATTAGGTGGATGGCAACTTCCTGACTAAATGAAGGAAATCTGGAGAAGTGGGCATTTCTCCTCCCCATCGATAGGCCAGGTCAGATTTTATTACGAGCACTTATCGACCCTACTTCCAAAGGTTAAAGCCGTTTGGATCTGATGGTGGTTGTTGTGTTTCGATAATGTTGGCAACCAGAGTTGGAGCCGTTTAACACCCTGATTCACCAGAAAATTAGATCTGGGTGAGCTCGCTCCATCTTAGACTCTGTCTCTGTCCTATGACCTAGACTAGAGTCAAGAGCAAATCCATCCATAAAAAAAAGTTGATCCTTTTATTTGCGCTGCGCCAGAGCGACACATACACTCATTTTGCGCTCAAATTTTTGCGAGATTTTACGGATTTTCCGATATAGAAACTACAGAAATATTGTTATAATGTCTAAGTTAGGTATTCCTACTAGAATAGGTATGTGTCTTAATTATAGCATGTTTTTTTATAATAACCTTTAAACTGTAGACATCATATTGAAAATATGAGTAAAATAGAGGTTACTTTGTTTTTTTTTTCTAATGAGTAAAGTGTGTCAAATTTTTTAACTGCTAAGAATACGGGGTGTAAGGGACAGCCCTCCGATACTGAGAGAGTGCATGCAGGCCTTGAAACCGAACAACTTTTATCTTGGAACATATGTCACGAAACGACTAAAAATATTTAACCTCCCATACACAATCAAGATTAGCTGACTGCAATTACAATAGGAAATCAAAATATTTTTGTTTTTGTACAAAAATATTAATTGTATGTTAGTGACAGTTGCAAAATGGCAGTTTGAAAGAACCTTTACGTATGTGTAGTATACAGAGACAGCCGACATTACACGTCAAAAAAATAAAATGATGAATATCAAATTATTGATATTGTTTAAATTTTACACATTGATTTGATTGATTTATGACATTGTTTAAAATATTGCACTTAATGTAATTATGACATTGTTTTAATTTAGCACATATTTTATTTTTAACAATATCAGTGTTTAATTTTGAACAATTACATTGTTTAAGTTTTTCGCTTAGTATACGAGTATAATTTGAATATTGAAACGCTAAACATGTATCTCTGCAATTTAACACTGACATCTGTATTCTTTTATCACTTATGTTTGACAAATAAAATATCTTTATTTTTATCTTTTATCTGTGTCTTCATTATTTATTCTAGAGACTTCCAGAATCCCAAACCGAAGAATTCAGAAGATAGCTTTGGTTGTTTTCCAGTAATTTTCATATTTGGAATACGAAGTTTGACTCTTGGAAATCTGCCAGGAAATTGTTGTTTCTTCAAAGGAATTTCGGCTATTTGAGTTGACTAAGGTATTGGTACATACTCGTATCACGCCTATATCCCTTTCGAAGTAGGCAGACCATCAATTTATTTCGACGCTAAAACTGAGGTCTTATATACGTACGAAATATCAACTCGTGTGGGATTCATTACATACATACATATATCACGCCTGTATTTTCTATGTAGGCAGAGCATAAGCGGCCGTAAAAACGGTCATTGTCGCCACGTCTGACAAACATTTGAGGATACACAGTCATTAGTGACAGAAATTTGTATAGGTATTGTGTATATGCATGAATATAGTGGTATTTACTTCCATATCGTCTTACGTGCCAATGAATTTACAACGCTCGTTTAACTTTACAGAAAAAGTAAAATGACTTTATATATTCGCGTCATTCCAATAGATCAATTTTGGCAGCTGTTAAAATCAAGCTAATACTTTAACAAACGGTCATTTTTTTGTTGACATGTCCTCTAGTACGGCTTGTTTTTTTTATTTATTTTTTAGTTCTTGACTCTATTATTTTAGCCCCGGGGCTTAGACTGTATGGTGGGGAGCAGGAGCTCGCCCGGAGAAGTTTTGTGGTTGTTCAAACAACCAGCCCAATCGCGCACTTGCAGCGCGTCTGGGCTTGCGAGTTGTTCTGAGAAGAACGGACTGGACTGAACCTACCCGGAACGTGCCGGTAGTTTCCAAAATGGGGAACAAATAACTTTGCCAGATGCCAAAACAGGCTTATTGGAGTGACCGAATATAATAATAGTAATAAAAATTACGACTTACTTCATAGTTCATAGGTTACTAGCCACATCAGCCACTGCCGGACATGGTATTAAGTAGTAAGTAAGTAGTAGTAAATTCTTTATTTGCATGAATACAGTATTTATAATGATCCTAACATAATAGTTGTCCACGTATTCTACCGGATTGCCATACTCACCAAGCGGGTTGACAAGCGCAGTGCAAGATATTGTTTTCACAGGGAACGCTGCTGTGCTGCCCATTGCATGGATCTATTTATCATTCAGTCGCTTTTAACGACACCCACGGGTTGTATTGGGGTGATGCTATTCTATGCCGACATCACACGGCGGCAGTTGAATTTTTAAAAAAACTTACTTTTAAAAAAGCCATCAGTCTGTTTTACAAAACTGGCCATCATATCAACAAAACTCATCAACAAAAACAAAAAACCAACTTAAAGTTTCCAGTCCAATACATTTTCCAACTCTGTCGGTCCCCAGCAATATAGATTTACTAGATCGTGACAACTTGACGAATGGAACAGGGGAATACTCTCACACTGAACGAATGAGTGAGTGAGCGAGCGGATTCTTCGGGCTTTTAAAAGTGAATGATTTCTGGCGAGCACCGGTTTTTGCAGCGATGAAACCCGTAGATGCAATTCGAAGATAGGATAAAATGTTTTTAATCCTTGAGTAGGTTTAAAATTTTATGGCTGAATAATTATACAGTTACATAATTTCTAAAGACTAGAGACAGTCAATTTAAACAAAATAGGTGTAACTTGTCAAAATTCGAAAATGATTCACGAGTCGCGGTAGCCCAGATTGAAAAGGCGTCACCACTAGTAAATGTCAAATATCCCAGGTTCAAAACGTGCCCACGCTAAAAAAAAAAACAAGTAAAAAATTATCTTTTCATTAGTGATAAGTAGATGAGAGATCAATTGTTCGATCATTCCTATGATCATAAAATACGATCATCAGTATTCATTTATAATTTACTTTCATTCAATTGTTAATACACTATTACAGTGAAACATGCAATAGGTACCTAAAATCAACCCAAAATCAACTTAGCAAATACCTTGGTATATTTCATAGGGACGTATCTATTTTTAGATCATATAACATTGTCTTTCAACTTTTACGTGCCTGCCTATACATATATCGTATTTCTACAAAAACCGGAAAAGACCCAAACGCCATGTATAATTCAAAATTCTGTACACTGTATATCATTGTGCCAAAAGCGAACCACCCTGGGGACTTAGTGAAAAGAAAAAGCGCTTTTTTCTTTGGATTGAGAGTAAATATTCCGTCAAGGGCGTGCTGATGCGTGAAGCAGGGTTCAGTACACAAAAATAGAAATCGGTGTCTTGATATTTGAATAGGACCGTCTGACACACTCAATGGTTTTATGGCACGAAATTAATATGGAAAATATGTTAAAGATCATTTAGATGGAAAATGTTATGCTATTAATCATTAATATTATCACCAATTTATAGAAGTGATAACAAGTATTGATTAGGCAATCAAATTAAGATCATGTAACTTCTGGCATGTCATTCATATATCTTATGCACAAACTTAATACTTAAAATTATACTTCTACTTTTTTAGCGTTCGAATGTAAAATGGTCTTTGAATCTGGTAACAAAAATAAACCATTTTTCAATATACCAAAAGTAGGTAGTAAAAGTTCAAGTTCATAATTTTAACGAGATGTTTTTTACTGGCCCGATGGCGTAGTGGATAGTACCCCTGCCTGCTACGCCGAGGGTCGTGGATTTGATCCCCACACAGCACAAGTATTTTTGAGTTACTTTTTAAATATTTATTTTGAATCTGGGTGTTTTATATTATTAAATAAAAAAGTATTTATGTTTAATATCAGCTATCTTGTTCTCATTGAACAAGCTTTGCTTATTTTATTTTGGAGCTGGATGGCGCTTTGTGAAATGTCCACGATATTTATTTTCTTTATCTACTTATTTGTTTATTTTTATTTTCCGAATGCCATAAAATTTTGTAACCCGATTTTTCCTTACTTATTTAGCTAGAAAGTAAATGAAGGAACCCTAAAAATAAGGCCACTTATAGTGATACGTCATATCGCTGGTAGTTTGAAATAATGTTCGGTGATATGTTTTTATTGTATTTTTTTACCTTATAGGCATTTTTTACCTTTGCCAAGACAACTAATATTTCAAAACTATCCTAGTTTTGAGACTTTCGAAAACAATGAAAACAGCAGACTAAAGTTGACCAAAGTTATTGAATAGAGAACAGAAATGAGCAAACTAGCTTTTGTAGTCAGCACTTTTGCTCTTCTATGCCACAGAATAAATAATAGTCGTGGGGTAACCATGCTTTCAATACATGTCGGACAAAAAAGTCGGAAACAAAGTTTGTCCTTCTAAAGCTTTCTAATAGAAGTGGTATAAGGCGTTTTAAAAAATGTGACGCCAGGGTTCATCGGGTCATTCACGCGAAAGAAGACGAAAATTCAAACGTTCAAATGCTGCGTGCAGTGCAATTTTGAAAGTTCTCGAACTTTCACTTTGAAAATTTGTTCCCAGTTTGATAAGGACATTGCATTCCGTTTGAAAGATGGTTACGTGCTTCAGATGGAACGTTAATTGTCGGCCCTGGTCTTCTTCTCTTCATGTGGAATACTGAGTCGACAAACGACTTGATGAACACTGGTGTCAGAGTTTTTCAACCGCTTCTACAACACTGACATGGTTGTTTAGCAACCGCCGCCTAGGTAATCATAGACTGCAACCGGAACCGACGGCTGAACGTGCCCTCCGAAGAACGGAACCATCTGTCTTACGGTCAACCAGGTGGTTAAGCCTGCAATGTCTTAACCAGACTGGGAACAAATTCACAAAGTGATAATATGAACTTTGTGTCTGTCCCACCGGGAATCAAATCCCAGACCTTTGCGCCACAAGCAGTTAGTTGCACTACCACTGCACCACATCAGCAGCTATATAACTATGTCAAAGGCCTAAAAAACCAAGTAGTATTATGCGGTTTAAAAACACTGACACCAAGATTCGTCGGGTCATTCACATGACAGAAGAAGACCCAAAGGCATAAAGGACACACATTGTCGGCAAAGGTCACGACACCGTTAATCCAACGAGTATCGGTTACGATCGTAATTCGATTGTGAAGGGTCCCGGATTATCCTTTCACTTCTGGAACTTTTGGTTGCTCTAATATTAAGCTATAGGTATTTTGGGATCAAATATTTCTGTTTGTGTTTTGCTTGCGGTATTTTTGTATTCTTCAAGCAGTTTTTTAGCTTTACGCCAGATATCAACTATTTTACAGCATTTATGTATTTATTTTATTTTTATATTTTATTACACATGGCCCAATACCACGCACCATTCTCTACCGGCCAACCAGAGAGCAAACAATGATAAAAAGAAGGGTGCACTAGAAAGTGAAAATGAAAACAACATTTGGTACTGCTATTAAAATATTTTTTTACCAATACATGATACATGTATACACATAATCACGCCAATAATCCCTTGCGGAGTAAACTCATCGCTGATGTTACGTTATTTTCCTTTCGTACCGTAGGCACTACTGAGTGGCACTACGGGTGTCATGGATTTTTTTCTTTTTATGGCTCTACCGGTGGTAGTGCCATGGGCAAAAACGTGTGTCCCGCACGACAAAAAAAAACATTTTACCGTCAGTCTATAGGCTGTAAGAACTCTAAACCCTACTTCTTCTTATATTTAAGAGCTCATTGCTCTTGGACACGGAGTAACCAAGTAAGTCTTTAGTAAGTTAGTAAGTCTTTTAAAAATACTGGAAAATTGGTGCAAAAGTAATAAAGACTTTATAAACAAAATATGCGCGTGTGTGTGTGATTAAATTAAATGAAAAAGACATTATTAATTAACAAAACCTACACTGCAAGGACCTATCAGCATGTATTGCTGCCTGTCCTATAAAAAAAAAATAATGACCGCCAGTTGTTTCTACCACCCCTTCCTTTTTCTTCTTATACGACTTGGCCATGAATTTGTCCTTCACGTGATCCAAATATCTCCGTTTTGGCCTTCCTCTCCCGCTCATTCCGTCGATCTTTCCCAATAATTGTTAAACTCTACTGTGGATTTAAACATGTTTTCAAAGTATTGTAAATGTAACAAAGTTTCCAGGAAGCATAATGAGTAATTAATATGTTAAATTCCATTGCATCGACCATTAACGAAAAAGAACGTTTTTAAATGTATGTTTTAATAAATTGGTTCTGGCAGATTCGTTTCTGAAATAAAGGTTAAATAAGTAATTAATTGCTGCGGAGTGCAAACATTTATCTGCTTTTCAAAGAACTACGTCATTTAAATTGTAATATTAGGTAGGTACTGTATGCCGTGTGATGCAGGCTTTGAATAACATCACCCCGTTTCTTTCCCGTGGGAGTCGTAAGAGACGACTTAGTAACTCGAGGGTGTGTATTGCAATTTATAGGCGATGGGCTGACAACCTATCACTAAAGTGATACACATTTTTTCGAATGACCCTCAAATGTTTGTCAGACGTGGCGTAAATTTATACGTTCTGCCTACCCCGCAAGGGATTATAGTGTGTGTGTGTACACAAATATCAAGATATGTAATACTAATCGATGTCAGAACTTCATTAGTATTTTTTATCTTCAATTTGAATTTTGACTAAGGGAATCTAGGACTTCATTTGTTTTTCAATTTTAGGTGACCGGCTTACAACCTGTAACTATAGTAATACACATTATTTCCTGAATCAGTCCCTAGTGGAGATAGCGACCGTACTTTACAGCCGTTATAGCCCTGCCTATCCCGCAAGAGACAAAGGCGTAAAATATAAAACGCCTTGCAGCAAATCCATAAAGAAATACTTAGCTGTTCTGACTCGAATTTCACAAATTCTCTTTTCAAAATTCAGAATCCAAATTTCTGTACCTACGAACTGGTTAATACCAGTTTGTGGCCGGTATACCGGTTAAATCGTTCAACCGGGCACCCGGTCGAAACTTCAATATTCATTGTCGGGCCGATACTCGCCCTGAGTGCCGAAACATGGATTTAATTTCGAACTGAATATTCTACTATAACAAGCAGCTGTAGTGGAGTTGAAACGTAAGTGGTGCGGTTTGAATGTGTGTATAGCTACAATTTAATCAAACTCCATACATACATACATACATAAATCACGCCTATATCCCTTACGGGGTAGGCAGAGCGATAACGGCCGTTCAACGGACATTAACACCACGTCTGACAAAAGTTTGAGGGTCAATCAGATAACTGTGTGTCACTATAGTGACAGATTGTCAGCCCGTCGCCTAAAATTGCAATACACACCCTCGAGTCCCTTAGTCGCCTCTTACGACACCCATGGGTAAGAAATGGGGTGATGCTATTCGAAGCCGGCATCACACGGCAATCAAACTCCAATGGCTATTTTTCAAACTGTGCTAATCATAATTTAAAGTTCGAATTCTCATTTAACATTTTTATATTATTGGTTTGGAGGGACAGAATCAAGGGATTGGATTCCACTAGTCTTCTTTATGATATTAAACATTTTCCGCGTCATTGTCAATCTTTACACGAACTTACATTCTGCAACTGATACTTAGATATACAGGGAGTAACAACAAGGGTATACAAAGTCGGATGGAGGTCAAACTAAAATTGAACTTTCCTGGAATATGGTATGAAATATTAAAAAAATTGGACATCCCATAGAAAATTAACTAGCTTATCGACCATTGCGTATGGGAGATAATTTGTTTTATTATTTCGACCTATGTTGTATGGGGAAAGTTGTTTTGTTTCATGATTACCTTGACCTCCTTTCAGCTGCTTATATCTCTTTTGTCATACGATGGTGCAGGTTTAACTCTGGATTGTATTCGGGCATAAAACTGGAAAACTATCACAACTTTCTTTTACGATTAAAGTAATATATATATTTTCAAAAAGTATTATAAAAATTCTTGAAGGTACACTCTTTTTAATAGTATGCCATTAAAGTGATATAATATTTACAAAAAACTTGAGCCTCGCATACAATATGACTCTGTCCAATAACACAATTTGTATGGGAGGATCAATTTAATTTTTTTTCTAATATTTATGACAGACCGAGACTCGTGGCGTCTCTCTTCTCTTTTCGTGTGGGACACCGAGTCGTCCAACGACCCGATGAACCCTGGTGTCAGAGTTTTTCAACCGCCTACTACCACTAGTAGGCCTCTGACATGGTTGTGTTACGACCGCCATCTAAGTAATTATAGACAGCAACCGGGACCGACGGCTTAACGTGCCCTCCGAAGCACGGAACCATTTATTTTCGGACAATCAGTTGGTTCACCCTGCAATGTCCTAACCAGACCGGGAACAAATTCACAAAGATATAAATATCAACTTTTTGAGAGTGTCCCGCCGAGAATCGAACCCGGAACCTTTGCGTCGCAGGCAGTCGCACTACCACTGCGCCACTCGTGGCGTGAAAGAGGGGAGGTCTTTGCCCTGTAGTGGAACACAGACAAGGCTAATAAAAATATACATAAATATATATGGCATTATATTTTGGAAAACTGTTGTAATAAAGAATATTTAGTTTTTTATTAAACTTCATTTTACTTATAAAAAATTAAACTTCAGTTTTATGTCCTGGTGCCCCCTTGACGGGATCATGACATATTACCAGTAACCTAATAAAAAAAACTAAGACTCACCTGCGTGATACTCCAGTAGCGATCCAGCGATATCAGACAAAGGTTCATGATGGACGCGGTACACAACAACACATCCATCGCTGCGTGTATCTCACACCACCAAAACCCGAAAATCCAGTACCCCATCAGCTCATTGGCCAACGAGAACGGCATTATCACCAGTCCGAGAAAAAAATCCGACACAGCCAATGACGCAATGAACCAGTTCTGGATGTTTTTCAATGCCTTTTCTGTCACTATCGCGATTATCACTAACATATTGCCCACTACGACCATTATCATCAAAACTGTCACAACCACTGAAGCTATAATTATGTGGGCGGGTGAGTACCCGCTTGGGTACGAATTTTTGAGTACCAATAGAGTTTCGTTCGACGTGTAGTTGTCCGTTGCGTTGGAGATTTGGAGCGCCAGGAATTCCTCAGCGCTCATCAACGTGGGGACGTACGTCGCGTTTGCTCCCAAAGTACTGTTTGTCCCGTTGAAGTTGGAACTCATGGTCGCTCTAGCCACCAAAGCCGTCACATTCGGTACCATCTTGGTTTTATGACGTCACGTTTGCGTTTCTTTTTTTGTTAAGAATTGAACTAGCTACGATGTTTTATAAAAGATCGGATTGGAAAATATTTATTTGGCCCCGTATTATACGAATTTAATTATCTCGGTTTAAATTCTTGAAGAACATATTGCCTATAGGAACGGAATTAATATTTAGAAACTACAAACTTTTTTAAATATGTGTTTCTTTTTAAAAATTATCCTAGCTTTTTACAACAGACACTTTTTACAGAATAACTTTTTAATACCCGTTTTTACCGAACCATTTTACGAAAGTTACTAAAAGCATTTATTCGGTTAAAGTTAATAATATATTTTTTATACAAAATCTACTGAAAGTTTTAATATCAAATCACGAGAAAATCCAAAAACCGTTTATTTACAAAAATATACGCATTAATTAATAATAATAAATATTTCACAAAACGCGTGCTACGAAGGCCTTACCTAATATTGCTCTTGGACGAAAACCGGTAAAAAAACGGTACACTGAAAAAAAAGCGCAAATAAAATAAAACCGTTAAAAACCTACGCGCGGCGACACACAAAAAAGCTATACACTAGAAGCGCTTCCGCTCTATTTATTTTATCGAGTCGAAAAACCGGTACAGCGTCATCGTACCCCCTTTCTCTTTCTTCTGTCCCAAAACCGGTGCGATTTGGCGAACATTTTGACGTTTTGTTACTTTTCGTTTCACATTTCGTTACTTTTTTAAGACGTCATGTTTTTCTCGCGGCGCGTGACTGGCTGTTACATTGGTGCCATCAATATAGATGATGGATTATTATCAATCGTTGCGTGAGGACTGTTCGCGTCTAAAAACTGTAATTTGCTCTATTGTCGTCCGATGTCTTCGTGTACCTGTAATGAGGAAAATGACATGTTAATTGGTTTGAAATTGCTATTCCGCTAGTACTACTACACTGCCAACGGGGCTCGATCCGGTATACATTACGTGTTATCTTATTTGTGTCATTGGTATATACCTAAGAAAACCCGCAATGTATGCTGAATCGGGGCCTGCTAATAGAGTAGTGTAGTAAAGGTTTTACGTATAACTCATCTTTATTTCTCTCGTGACATAGGTTTTAATAGTTTGATGGCATTGAAACCTTGTAACGGGCTGTGACAATAAAAATAATTGAGATTTATATTACGAGCCAATCAATGTCAGCCATTTTGTTTTTATTTACGAGTTCGGAGTTACAAAGTTGAGAGGTTCAAGGTGATTATTTTTTATTGAAGTTTTAAAACACACCTGCATGCTTCATACAAAATGCATCAGCTAACTGAGTCACTATGTATGACAGGTACACCTTTTTTCACGTTTAAACCTAACCTTAATGTACCTAGGGCAAGGTTGTTAATTTTCACCAATCCGAACTGAGTATTCAGAGCATCAGTCACTTGTCAAATTTTACCATGTCTTTGAAAACACAAGTTACTTAAACTTACTTAATTCCAAAGTTTTTCGTCTATAGCAGTTGAATTTGCATTACGATAGTAAAATTGAATATGACAAAACTCACAAAGACAATAAAAGCAACTGTACAAATATCATTACAGAAGTTTGTTAAAAGGAACAAAAGAGACACGAATTGGGAAAGTTAGCGAAATGTCTCGAAATCACAATTAATACTTGTTAATTCTTTTGTATCTTTTTTTGTTAATTCTTTTTTCTTTTATTCAAAATCTGAAAGTTGGTCTCTCATTAGTGCGGGGTCGAATCTCATGGAATTAACAAAGTTACGAATTGAAATGATTTTGTTACTTATTTCGGTAACAAAACTTTTCAAATATTTTTTGGCTGGGTAATTTGAATTGACTAACGTGTATTTTGGCAATTTATTAAAAAGATGTATAAAAAATAATAGCAGCACTGAAAAACTACAAAGTCAACCATGAACATAGGAATTAAATGCTTTAATGATATAATTAAATACAACTTTCAAACTGTTAATATAGTTTAATGAGCATTAAGTTGTTAAGTATAATCTTCAATTTTTTCAATTAAGCTAGCATTTTAAGTTTCCGAGATTATAAAAAATATGACGCGCGTAAAGACAGAGTTGAAATTATTTCAAACAGCTTGTTTTCGTTATAACAAGGTTAGTATTTTGCAAGAGTAGTTCCCGTTCGTTCTATAGAACTGACGTCACTGGCACAAATAGGGAAAAATAATTCTCAAGTCTTCCATAGAACTATTAATAGCTCGCTATCTCAAAGAGTTCTATAGAACAAGATAACAAGACTCCTTAGTGATTTGATTACCAACTGGCCACTTCAAAAGAATGACAGACATTTGTGAAAAAACATTACATAAAACTTTGATTTCCAGTCCATAATAATGAGTGAATCAGGGAGAAAACACTTGTTTGTAGTTCACACACACACACACACACACACACATATATCACGCCTATAATCCCTTGCGGGGTAGGCAGAGCGTAAACGGCCGCAAAAAACGGACATTTACGCCACGTCTGACAAATATTTGAGGGTTATTCGGAAAATTGTGTATGGCCATAGTGACAGGTTGTCAGCCCATCGCCTAAAATTGCAATACACACCCTCGAGTCCCTTAGTCACCTCTTACGACTCCCACGGGAAAGAGATGGGGTGATGCTATTCTAAGCCGGCATCACACGGCACGGTATGTAGTTCTACGGAACAAAATACGACAAAATTGTCCAAAGAGCCTTGTTCATTGCTCACGAGGGTAGACCTGAGGTTTAGACACTAATCTACAACATAACGAAAATTCGCACTTCAGCTCTTGTTAGTTGAAAAATCAGTACCAAAGGCGTAATCTTTGCAAAACTATCCAACTTTAAACTCTGAGGAAATCACGAACACTTCCGAAACGTGTTTCAAAACTCTGTGTGAGGTGAAATCACGCCCCAGGTCTCAGAATTTCAGAGCAAAATCATGTTTATCACACAAACTTCTAGGAAAGGACTCCGCAATCATGTGGTTATTCTACTATGTTATGTATGTTTAATTATTTGATTACTAGATTTCCGCCTAGCGGTTTCACCCGCTGCCACTTATTTTCCCGTGGTAATAGTTGTTTTTCCGCGGGAAAAAAGTGACCTATAAGTAATTCCGTGTTATACGCTACCTGTGTTCCAAATTTCATCCAAATCGGTCAAGCCGTTTGAGCGTGAAGAGGTAACAAACAAACATACATACACACACACAAACTCTCAGATTAATAATATTAGTACGGATATATATGTATGACTAGATTTCCGCCCAGCGGTTTCACCCGCTGCTACTCATTTTCCCGTGGTTAAAGTTGTTTTCCCGTGGTAAAGGCCACAGTAGCCCAGCCGCTAGAGGCGTCGCTACTAGTGATAGCGAAAGTCGGAAGGTCAAACCTAGCCTGCGGTGCAATGCTGCAATTTCTACAAAAACGGTCAAGTCTTGCTAGTTAGTCTATGGTTGTTTCAGAGGCTGCATATTCGTAAAGCTTTGCGATCCATCAACAACAACTACTCTGGACGTAGTCCGTCAGCTACACTTGTAACACGTTCGTTGCTACATGCTACGTCGCTACGTCGTAGCAAAAGACTACGTATAAATGAAGTTTATAATTTTTTTAGGATGGGCAAAATTTGCAAGAGTTGCCAAAAACTTGTGAGTAAGAGACACACACAATGTACTGCTTTGGACAGTTGGATAGACAATATACATACATTATACGCTCCCAGAGGTGCTACCCTCATTACACTCTCTCTCTGTCTCTTTTCTTTTTGTTTCGGAGGACACGTTAAGCCGTCGGTCCCGTTTGCTGTCTATGATAACTTAGACGGTGGTCGTTACATAACCATGTCAAGAGGCCTACTACTGATTTAAGGCGGTTGAAAATGAAAAAAAAACCTATGACATCAGGATTCAACGAAGAGAGAGAGGCCGAAAATCCTCTAGAGGAGATTGATGCCGTGTGATGCTAGCTCAGAATAGCATCATCCCAATACAAACCGTGGTTGTCATTAAAAGCGACTGACGGATAGATTCATTCAGGAAATGGTTAGCAGTATTCTTTGTGAATGCCGTGTGATGCCGGCTTAGAATAGCATCACCCAAGCAAAGGGGGACAAAACAAGAGGGGACTTAGGGACTCCAGGGTATGTATTGCAATTTCAGGCGATGAGCTGACAACCTGTCGCTATGGCGATACACAATTTTCCGACTGACCCTTGAAAATTAGTCAGACGTAGCGTAAATGTCCGTTTTTTGCGGCCGTTTGTGCTCTACCGTTTGGGATTATAGGCGTGATATGTGTGTGTGTGATTCTTTGTGAAACCAATAACACTGCGCTCGCCAATCCACAGTAGCAATACTGAGTGTTAAAATCCTACTCGGGCAGTGGGTGTGTTAAGCGCAGTATGTACTCGACATAATGGACTGTTACACAAGCAGTGAAATTTGTGCTTTGTTGTTGTAAGAAAATTAATGGTTTCATAGATTTCCTCTTTAGTTTAAATACGTTATGCAAGTAATTTGTTACATGCTGGTAAATTGTGAGTTTAAAGAAATTTTGCTTACTTGAAATTAAATTTAATTCTTTTAATAGTTCCTCCTTTTTTGTGTAGTGCAGTTAAGGCGAGTGTAGCCGTAAACGACCTCGACAGTGGCGCCACTTTACAAAAAAAAAGATTTCTCTTTATACAAACATTCTATCAGAATGTCCGTTGCGCTCTGCCCACCCAGCAAGGGATATAGGCGTGATATATCTATGAATGTAGGGGAAGTCCAGTTAATATAATCATATTCAAACACAATGTTAGGAAAAGTAGTTCCTTGTCACAAACTCGTCCTTAGATTTCGGTAGCGGCCACCAGAAACCTCATACATACATAAATCACGACAATATCCCTAACGGGGTAGGCAGAGCGTTAACGGATATTAACACCACGTCTGACAAAAGTTTGAGGGTCAATCAGATAACTGTATATAACTATAGTGACAAGTGGTCAGCCCGTCGCCTAAAATTGCAATACACATCAAACCCTCGAGTCCCTTAGTCGCCTCTTACAACACCAATGGGTAAGGAATGGGGTGAAGCTATTCTAAGCCGGCATCACACGGCATTACGGCAACCCTATACAAAACCTCAATTTGCGCATAAACTGAGTCCGGTGGGATCAACCTAAAGCTTTTTTCTTTTAACTGTCAAATAGTCACCTCACAAAAACATAGGGTCAATGGCCACCGGGTTTCTAAACCTTTAAAAAAAACAATTACTTTACAACTTTTATAGCGATTTAATACTTTCACTAATTACACGTTTTTGAAATTATGTTTTAAAAGTTACAAATATTTTCATTACACCGAAACAAAAAGAATAATTAGCTTCATATTAATGAGCGATTAACTCATAAATTAATTAAATTAACGCTATCAACTCATAAAACAATAATTACGATCAGGCTTTGTGTTCACCCCTTTATTAATTTCTAAGAATTTCGTATTAAATTACTTACGGTCTGATATTGTAAGGTGACATTAGTACAATGAACAATCTCAACACAATCTCGAGGGGACACCTCATCTCAACTAAGGAATTAATATTAATGAATGCTTTAATAAATAATAGTAATAAATATCCTGGACATTTCACCCAGCGCCATCTGCCCCCAAAACTAAGCAAAGCGACAAACTTACAACCTGACACTGTGATCCACAAATTTTCTGAAACGGCCCTCAAATATTCGTCAGTTTATTTTTACGGCAGATAACGCTCTGCCTACCACGCAAAGGGTAAAGGCGTGACATAATGCATATATCGCACTCTTAATAAAATAACGACCTAATCCAAAAACACAAATTTTTGGGTATTGATGAAAAACGTTTGTTGAAAAAACAGAATAATTTTTAAATGGCTGTAGAATTAAAAGTAAAAGGCAAAGGATGAAACTTGAACCACCTAACTAATCCTAAGAATATGTTCTTTCAAATGCATTAAAATTACACAAATATTCACATCCATTAATTAAAAAAAGTTAATTATTTGTAACCCTTTAGAATTGCGTCATTATTTCATGAAAAATCTGAAAGAAATATTGACCTAAGTTAAAATCGGTCTTTGCTTTACCAAATCAAACATGAAGATCTCTAACTCATTTTAAATTAAGTCACTATTTTACTAAAAAGCTTAAAGAAAATACAATTTATTTAAAAATAAGTCTATAACTTAAACATGTGACTCAAATTCAAATCGCGATATAGCGACTAGCAAATGGTCAACAGAACACAGTCCTATTACGAGCATAATGAAAATATAAGGATAATTTTTCTTCTGTCATTCATATAGGACACCGAGTCGACAAATGACCCAATTAACCCTTTGATTAAACGTATTTGCACGTAACTTAAATGCGCCGCGGTCGTTATAAATGGTGCGGTGGCTGTTCTCATTGCAACGGAGACGGCTTCTACAAGAAAAAATAAGTGAAAATTAAACGAAAATATTTGTACGCTAGTATGGTTTGGTCGGCAGCACTTCTACCCGATGTTACTTATTAGTTGCTGGCGTTCAGATGCTCTCTTTTATTCTGATGTCCACTTTCCTCACGCTGCTGTCTGCTTCTTGATACGTAGCGATGGCTCGTCCTCGTGGCCAATTGTCAGGTGTTTTATGGTAGAGTGTTGTCCACGATCTGCACGATGTTGTTGACTTTCATTGCGGCTTGATGTGGGGCTCCATCAATCCATATTAATATTGAGTATTTGGGTGAAATATACTTAGGCAAGGCACTGCGACGTTCTTTGTGTTTTTCTCGATGAGGTCACGATTATCAAAGGGACGACAAGCGAGTCGTGTACGAAGACACTCAGTAGTACCGAAGTGATTGTGCTTTGGTTTGTTTAGGTTGATGGAGTTGTGCGTTAGAGGTTTGCTGTTGACCATAAACTTCTTTTCAGTGATCAGAGTGTGGAGTACTTCCTTTTAAAAGTGATCGCCCGGTAGTGAGCTGCACAAGACTGTCCTAACACTCACTAGGCTTTTCCAGGCCCTGACATTAAGAGGCTGTGTAACACAAGCTGTTATTTTGATCGTAGCTGTCTTCTGTATTATACTGTCGATAGCTCGGTGGAGTTCTCTGGCGGTTCCTTGTAGTTCGGTGGATATTGGACCAACTTTTTTCCATGTGATGGAGCGCCAGGCCTCGTGAGCGATGCGGCGATCCCAAAAAATACACGGCGTGCGTGCTGAGCCAGATAAATAGCGTGTAGATAAGGGACCCAAAATAGACTTATATAAAAGTGCGTAATGACGATGCTCCAGACGAGGGGGTGGGTGGTATACTGTGGCAAACTGCGGTGGAGACGTCTTACTTATTTTGCAAGAAAAGTAGCGGTGAAGCGTAAAACGCGTCGTCAGTCACAGGCACAGCCACAGATTACAATAATAATTAACAAGCTCAGCGTTCGCTTATATCATTGATGTTCGTGTCGAGGTTCGCGTGATGAAGCAGACGGTGTAACACCCGCTTGAAAAAGGGTGCCACACGATTGCCGTCGTTGACTGTGGTCGCCTATTCTTCTAGAGCTAGTTCTATGGTAGACGCATCATTCAGTTTCGTTTTTAATTTGATGACCCCGTCGATCCTAAATGGCAAGTAGGCGGAGTTCTTGTGTCTTATTAGTTCGCTGATGGGCCGGGCGGGCCTACCATTATAGACAAATGACAATGCTGGTTTTAAAAAGTTTTCGATTGACTGTAGAACGTGGTAAACTCTGGCCTTGTAAAATCGATCAGGATCGAATTAAGGAGTGTTTTGCTGAGTGAGAAATAGGTTACGTCCTTTCTCGTCCGTGTTTGGCTCAGGATGTTTCAGGTGCGGGCTTCTCGGTGGGCTTTGTTGGAATAGCAAATAATGACACTAGCACTACCGATATCGTAAGTCAAATTTGTCGCAAACGTTTCGGGCGTCATCGGTGACTTTGAATTTAGTTGGTATCTGTCGTTTTGTGATATTACCAACATATTGTATTACCAATATTCCGTGCGAAACGGATGGATCTCAACACCCTGCACCGTCTTTTAACAAGGTGAGCACAGTGTGACTATCTGTCTTACGGAGAACGGCTTGCGGCATGCTCTTTGATGACGGTGGCAGCCATGCTACTTCGCACGATAACGGCGTCATGACAAGCGACGTGCTGATTTGGCCGTCTAGTCGACGAAAACGTGTTCTAAGTAGGAGATTTATTGTGTAACTGTAGAGAAGGTAGCACCTTGGTAGCGTGTCGTGTGCAAATTTTTTCAAGTTTCCTTACCCGTTCAGTCTGCAATGTGACAAGATTTTAATCCATCTGTTGCTCCTGTTAGTAGTGCTTGTGATGTGATGGACGAGGTAAATTTGAGTGGTTTAAGAGATAAATGGCGGTATTCAATGCTTTTTTTTGTAGAACGTTCTGTAGTAAATACTTCAAACAATAGACGTGTGAGGTACGAGTAGTGATGTAAGGCGAGCTCTACGATATGCGGCTGGAGATGAGATCGAGTTGGTACACATTTAGCCTTGGTTTTATCGTTGAGTTTGACGGCAGCAATCGAGGTGCCGATGATTCCAACTATGGTTCTATATGATTACTTTTCAGTCGGAGGATTAAATTAATGTACTAAAAATATAGAAAATTCGTTGAATTTCAAGAGTAGTAAAACGTTAAACCTATTTTTAAATAGCTTTCGGTACAAAACCTAAGATTAAGATAAAATGCGAAGTGAGACACCAAGTTAATACGTTAAATTATGTTATGATATCAGTCGAATACAGGTCAAATTTGAAATAATACCGAAGTCATTTCATTATTTTTGCTAAGACAAAGACTCAACTAAAAATGTTACCAGAAATTTTCATCATTAGAAATACAACAAAGACCTAATTTCAGTTAAGTCATATAAATAACAAAATTTTCAAAACGATACAGTCTTATCTCCAAATGGGTCAGTGAGCTTTTCCAAAATTTTCGTAAAATACAGACCTAATTTAAAATGAGTCAAGCAAACATTGCAGGTTTTTGTAAAACAAAGACCAAACACTAAATCGGTCATTCTTTTATAAAAACTTTTCAATTACACTCGCCTCAACTTTTGATAAAACAACGGCTCATTTCAAAATCAGTCGTCTTTTCACAAAAACGTAGCATGCAGCCGCAGACGCAAGACGAAATCGGTCATTATTTGACTGAAGAGATAGGAGTTCGGGGCGGGAAAGATATAGACTCATCTTATTTTAAACCTTATTGTATAAGAGATAGGGTTGTATTTTAAAGTCTATGTTGTGGGCCCTGCTCTAATAAGTCAGTTTTTCACAAAAACTAATTTTGGGCAAATTTTGATTTAGGTCGTTATTTTACTAAGAGTGCGATATATATAATACATGTCATCTTGCCTCGTGATGCCGGTTTAGAATAGCATCACCCCATTTCTTGCCCGTGGGAGTCGTAAAAGGCGACAAAAGGACTCGAGGGTTTGTATTGCAATTTAAGGCGATGGGCTGACAACCTGTCACTATGGCGATACACAATTTTCCGAATGACCCTCAAATATATGTCAGACGTGGCTTAAATGTCCGTTTTTGCGGCCGTTTACGCTCTGCCCAAACTGTGTATGTTATCTTGGTCTATGATAATACATAATGATTGTATTATCATAAGACCAAGTCAGACCTTACTTATAAATTCCTCAAATAATTATCCATTTCGACAACCATTTACACTACCTTTGAACTAAATTGATTCCTATGCTAAGATGTCACATTCAAGTAAAGGTTTTATTATAGGTCTTAGATCTCAAATTCAATTCAATTCTCTATTGTGTATATTGCCGGTCACACCTGTGAGAGACAATTTATCCTTTCATGTTTTGAACGTGATTTTTCGTTCGGAAATCTTTTGAGAAGACGAATTGAAAATCGTGCAGAAATACGTGGTAGTCATCAGGACATCAACCTCAAGATGGTTATTTTTGGTAACTGTATGAAAAACCATTTTAAAGTGATCCCTTAAATGGGTTGGCTGGTTGGCGTACGGATTTGTTATATTATACATACATACATACATAAATCACGCCTCTTTCCCGGAGGGGTAGGCAGAGACTACTTCCTTCCACTTACTACGATCCTGGCATACTTCTTTCGCCTCCTCCACATTCATCAATCTCTTCATGCATGCTCGTCGGTTTAGGGTACTCTTGACCTGACCTTTCTTTAGCACGTCCCCGATTTGATCGAGGTACGTTCGTCGAGGTCTTCCCCTTCCGACGTTCCCATCCACACTTGCCATATACACCTGTTTCGTTAATCTTCTTTCATTCATCCTCTCTACATGACCAAACCATCTAAGCATACCATTTTCTACACCAGTCACTATATCTTCTTTTATACCACAACGTTCCCTTATCACGCTATTCCTTATCCTGTCACTCAATTTTACGTCAATCATACTTCTTAACGCTCTCATTTGTACTGCATTTGCCATACCCAACTTTCACTCCCATACATAAGTGTCGGAACTAACACCCCTCTATGCACAGCCAGACGAGCCTTATCAGAGACTTTCTGGCTGTTCATAAAAGCGTGCAACGCTCCATTCACCATGTTGCCGGCATTCACCCTTCTTTCGATGTCACTTTCACACTTTCCATCTGATGTGAACACGGAGCCCAAATACACAAACTCTTTCACTTGTTCCACCCTCTCTTCTTCTATCAAAATTTTACACTCTGTCATATTTTCCTCTTTCTCAAAAACCATTGCTTTCGTCTTACTTACATTCACTTTCATTCCTTTCTTTTTCAAAGCCTCATTCATAATATTTACCATCTCCTGCAACCCTTCAGCCGACGACGCAAGGATAACTTGGTCGTCAGCATAGAGAAGACATTTGACGAGTAAACCATTTATTCTCAGACCACATTCACTCTCTTTCAAATCTTCCAAACAACTATCCATGAACAGATTGAACAGCCACGGTGACGCAACACATCCCTGTCTAACACCTTTCTCGATGTTAAAAAGTTCAGTGTACGCCCCGTTTATATTATGTTAATAGGTTTATGTTTATTGTGCACCCCTCCCGCATTACGGCTACTCTATCCTATCCTAGACCTTAAGGTTTCCTGGAAGAAATCGCTACCTAAGCGATAAGGCCGCCTGTACACTTTTTTTTAATTTATATCTTGTTTTTACTGTACTTCCTGTGTACAATAAAGTATTTTTGAATTGAATTGAATTGGATTTGTTGTCGAAGCCGTGTGATGCCGGCTTCAAATAGCATCACCCTATTTCTTTCCCGCGGGTGTCTTATGAGCTGACCAACTATGCACACAGGTGTGTTTTGTGTGTAAAAAGGTATCTTTAATCAAATCCGCCTGCCAAGTGTGTAGAATACTCAACAAACCACATTGGGACTGTACTAGAAATGAAAGAAATTACAGATTTACTGAAGGCCGAACTACAATCTACCCAAGAGGAATTAGAATCAACAATTTTAGAAAATAACGCATTAACAAGGCAAGTCATGAGACTTACAAAAGAAGTAGAAATACTTAAAACATTATGTAGAGAGCCACCTAAATATAAGAACCAGGTAAATTGCAGTTCCTCCAAGAAAAATAGATTTTCAACACCACCACTTTTTGATGTTCGGTTCAACGCCTCTATCCCCAATTCTTCATTAAAAAGTGCATTGAACACGGAAAAACAAGAACTTGAAGCAAAAATTAACCTTCTGAAAAAGGAACTTACGTTAGCCATGCAACAGATTAAAGATTTACAAGACCAACTCACAAAGTTTGGTAACATAGAAAAAGTCTCAACAATGCCAATACCTATTGAGACAAAAACTACGCAAAATGAAAAACACCAAAGAAAGATAATCATCTTTGGTTCGCAACAATGTGTAGGTATTGCATCTGCCTTAGGACGCTCAAGAACTAACACGAAATATGAGAAATACGAAACCTTTGCTGAAATTAAACCTGGAGCACATAGCGCAGAGATACTTCGAAATTGCAAGAACCTGAAACTCTCTTCCAACGATAAATTGGTGATATGTATTGGCGAAAATGATCAGGATCCATCATCATTATACCCGCATTTGAAAACAATATTAGAATTAATCAAAAATGTACCCATCTTACTTTTAAACGTATTCCAAAATAGATATATAAACGAAAAAAAATTAAATAACACTATTAAAATAATTTGCAACCAGCATCGCAACTGCCATTTTGTAAACTGTAGAAATAAAAATGTATCAGACATGTGCAAATCCATTAATCATGTTATAGATAGCATGGACTATGAATGTAAATATTTAAATGTTAAACAAATAAAGAAATTGATCCACCGCAATACAATCCCGACAGCAACTACGATTGTATGTAAAAAGGGAACTATACCATACTACTTCTCTAAATCTAAGTCAAATGACTCTACTATGCCTGCCTCTGCGCCTATCAAACCTAATACTGAATATAAAAAAGGTACTATTCCCTTTTATTTCAGACCAGCCGTCACGGGAACGAAGTTTTTTCGTGGATGACAATAAAACTTATAATAATCATTTACAGGAATCTTTTTGTACAGTTGATGATAACGTTACGTATGACAACATGTTCCGTGTATTTCACCAAAATATAAATGGAATGCTCTCTAAAAAAGACCAGTTAGTTCTAGCGATATCGGAATTAGAAAATATTGACCAATCGTCGATAGATGCAGTGTGTTTGACAGAACATTTTGTTCCAAGAGGTGAAGAGAAAAATCTATCACTTGACGGATACTTGCTGGCCGATTCATATAATAGAGATAAAAAAAGTAAAAAGAGATCCATAAATAATCGTGGCGGCTCTTGTATTTTGCTAAAAAATCACTTTGACTTTGTTCCATTAGACTTGAAATCGTTTGCTACTCGGAACGTGTTTGAATGTTGTGGTATTCATTTGCCTGGTCCAAACATAATTTTGATATGCGTCTATCGCATTCCAGACCTAAAGAATATTACTGACTTTTTTGATAAACTCGAGGCTCTTTTATTTAAACTAGTTAACAAGCATAAGTCCAAAGTCATAATTTGTGGAGATTTTAACTTGGACATATTGTCAGAAAAACCACTTTTCAAGAACCTCACAGTAGAGTTTAAACGTATCATCAGTGCCTATAATTTTAATCTACAAATTAACAACTATACAAGAGTCACTGAAAATACTAAATCGTGTATTGACAACTTTATTTGCAATGTTAAAAAACCAATAAAATCAGAAATTCATAACTTTGCTCTATCTGACCATACAGCACAATCTCTAACAATTAAAGTAAAAACGAAAAATGTTCCAAAATATTGGTTCATATTCAAAAAAGACTACTCTGATTGTAACATAAGGAAATTTTTAGACTGTCTGAGTAAATTATCTTTTTCTACTGTCTTTTCTCAAACAGACGTTGATAGAGCTTATGAGGAATTTGTTGAGTTATACAAATTGTTCTATGATTTGTGCTTCCCGGTCATTAAAATCAAAATCAAGCGTTCTAGTAAACATAAGTGGATATCCAAGGGTCTAAAGATAGCTAGTAAAATTAAGAGAAACCTTTTTGTTCAATACAAAATAAAAGGAAACAAATCCAAACAAAACGCATATGAAAACTATACGACCATTTTGAAACGCTGCACACGTACCTCTATAAGACTGTCCAATCAAAAAACTATCTCTAAGTCCGTCAATAAATGTCAAGGAGCATGGCAAGTCATAAAAGACTGCTCAGGCGAATCCAATAACCCTCAGCATACAATAACCTCCATAACAGTGAATGGTGTAGAAATAAGCGATTCTCTAAAAATCGCTTCCAGTTATTTCGATTACTTTATTGACTCTCTACCCATATCAAATAAAATTGAATGTAAAGAGGCATGTAAACACATCCCATTCAGTTGCAATACCTTTTATGCGACACCAGTAACTGAGACCGAATTGATAACTCTAATATCGCAGCTTAAAAACTCAAATGCAGTGGGATGTGATGGGTTGAACTGTTCTATAATAAAACAGTCTAGTGCATATATTGTTTGTCCACTAAAACGTATAATTAACCTATCGTTTGAGAAAGGTGTGTTTCCAAAGCAACTCAAAGTTTCCATCGTAAAACCAATTTACAAAAATAAAGGCAAAAAAACAGAAATGATTAACTACAGGCCCATTACTCTCATTCCAATCATAGCTAAAATATTTGAACGCGCAATGTACAATAGACTGACGGATTTTTCGGAAAAGTTTGATCTAATTGCTAAAGAGCAAAACGGATTTCGGCGCGGCAGATCTACCAGTACTGCGATTTATCAACTTTTGAAAACTATACACAATTGTATTGACAAGCGCATTCATGTGTCAGCAGTGCTCACAGACATGTCCAAGGCGTTCGACTGTGTAGAGCATGACATTCTTTTAAGTAAGCTGGAAAAGTATGGTGTAAGAGGAAGCATATTAAACTGGTTTCATTCTTATTTGGACAGCAGATTTCAATGTGTTGAGATCAACGCTCTTTGTAAAGCAACGAATGCTGTTCTTTCCAACCGATCTGAGTACAGAGTAAATAGTAGAGGTGTTCCGCAGGGAACTATTCTCGGGCCTCTACTTTTTCTTTTTTACATAAACGACCTACCCAAAGTCACAAGTACCGAAATGGTTTTATTCGCAGATGACAGCACAGCAATTATTGAATCTCACTCCCCGGAAACCTATGAACGGAAAATTGCTAGCACTATTAAAGAAATCATGGGATGGATGAATGCTAACGGACTGTGTTTAAATTTAGCCAAAACGAGCATCATCCAGTTCCACTCTTATGCTAAGAAACCACTAGATTTGAATGTGAAATGCGGTGACTGTTTATTAAATAGTATTTCCTCAACAAAATTTCTTGGCCTCATATTAGATTGCAACTGTAGCTGGAAACTACATGTTGAAAATGTTTGTGATCGGTTGGCTAGATTCGTTTACCCCTTAAGGCGCATTGCTTACACTACATCGGTAGAGGCGGCCTTAATGGCCTACTTTGGTTATGTCCAGTCGGTGCTAATTTATGGCCTAATATTTTGGGGTAACTCTACCAATGTTTCGCAGGCTTTTATTGCCCAAAAGCGTTGTGTTAGAGCTCTAGAGGGATTGGTCCAAATGGATTCATGCAAACCTCTATTCAAAAAACACAACATTCTACCCCTTCCGTGCCTTTATATAAAAGAGGTAGCAATGTTTGTAAAAAAACATCTGGCTCTATTTGAATCTAAAAGCAAGTTCAACAAAAATCTGAGAAATAACCATAAGCTCTTGCAATCTGGTATACACCTCTCTGAACTCTATCATAAAAGTATCTTTTATATGGCTGTGGTAATTTATAACTGTATCCCAGATGAATTTAAAGATTGTGATGTTAAAAAATTTAAACAATGTGTAAATTCCTGGCTGCAGAGAAGACTTTTCTACAGTGTTTCAGAGTTTTTGAAAAACCGCGGCAAACTATAACAAGTTGTAAATAAATATTATCATTATTTTCTGGACATTTTAAATTATGTAATGTTATGTGACATGATTTATAAAAATTGTAATAATACAGATTAATGATAATATTAGGCCTGTATTATAAATAATAAATATGATTAAGTATACAGGATTTTTGACGTCCTATCTAATTGAACTTGACCGAGGTATGATACTTTATGACTATGTAATTTAGTTATTATGAACATGCTCGTAATTGTAATTTAATTTGTTTGTAAATTTGTCATGTTATTGTGTATTTGTTTGTATTGTGCTTTTGTGTTATAGGTAATTTGTTAATAAAATATAATGTTATGTAATTTTAAATAGTGACATAGGGATACTAAAAATAATATTTTAATTGTAATTGTACACCTAATAAGGTAGCTGTAATGATACTTTAAATACATATTCGATCTTGTAATGCTACTTATAGCTAAGCAATAAATTATTTGAACTTTGAACTTTGAACTTTGTTGAAAATAGCAATACCACCCAATATGGGGAGAAATGGGCTGCTGGAGGGTCCAGTAGTGGACTGATGTGGCTGTTAATGTTACCAGGTTACTGAATTTATCAGTCTAACTCTACCGGTAAAATACAAATAATAAAACCCCTCACACAAAGAAATCACTAAGAAAAGTATCTATTTCTACACATCGGTAAAAACTGTATCATTACATGCTATAAAATTTTACGAGCTTCCCTATATTCACATAGTCGAAAGGAACGGACGAATAGGTACAACCTCAGAGCGAGGAGACTTCCAGAGGGATCGTTCAAACAACCAGAGTTCGAAGTCTTCTAAATGAAAATCGTTTCAGTTGCTTGTAGCTAGCGTGTGAGTGGCGTGGTTTTGGGCGTTTCGTATTCTGCTAACAGTTTAAAGTATAGAATGTTATGGTGACAATAAAATGACAGTTGAGTGTAGCTGGCATTGCAAGGATAAAAATTAAGGGAATCCGGGCCCAGGGCCCCGCTTTTCTTATTTTTTACTGATTGTAATGTCGTTGAAACTCAATTGTCATTCTTTAACCATTATGATTTTCTATACTTCCAACTGTTAGCGGAATACAAAACGGCCCAAACCACTTAACTGACACTCTATTGAAACACATCTAAGCAAAACGAACAGCGCTTTTCAAGCAGTAGTATAGGGCCATAGCATCAAGCCATGAGTGATCTGAATTTCCTACACCGACTGTACCTAGATGAATTAATTTATTTGACATTCAAGTTGTGTATATTGGTTTTGAAACTAATTGGAATTTAAAACACCTATGCCTACAATAAGTCTTATTGAGGGTTTTACGAATTTAACTGTGTTATTGACGAACGCTCATTCTGATTGAGACTGGTTTTCACGGCTTCATTCTGTTTATTCGTTAGGTTTTCTCTGAAACATTTTCTTGATCTGCGGAAACAACGAATGCGACAATTTGTCAAACGAATAGAGTTATATAGTTTGTTCATAAAGAAGGACATTACGATGAAATACTTCATAATCTGTACCATGAGCAGCATCGAGAGTTTGACATTTGAGGTATCAACGTTTACTGGTTTTTCATACAGGGGCTAAGAAGCACCAATAAGGGCTGATCTCTTGAACGGGTAAGTGAAAGTGCTGTTGATGGTATACTATTGTTTTTTTATCGATTTTGTGTTGTTTGGTATTCGATTCCATAGCAGGATTGAGAAGGAAAATAGTTGATGTCATACTCATTGAAAATCTTTTTTTTTCTTTTCTGATTGAACCTGTGCTTAATACCTCTTTAGAATTTCGTAGTCCATGCAATTTTCTACAGCGACTAAATTCTATGGACATTTCATTATTTTTTGGTTTGCCATGAAGACTTGTTAGCTCAGTGTAACTAGCGTTTTATATTTCAAAAAATTGTATAGAATAAATAAAGGTTGCATTTAATTAAGTACAAATATTTTAAAAGTGTGTTCTACTCATATGACGTTGCAATTTTTCCTAGTTAAAGTTTTTAAAAATAAGAAAGGTAGGTAAATTCTTACTTATTAAATATAATCGTGTTTTTAGATTTAGTTGTTGTTGGGAGGTTAAACAATACGCGTTATTTACAGCATATACGACCATTTCTTTATTTTACGTTATGTTAGGAGCTGAAATTGTTTTCGATTACAAACGGCCTTAGACTTTTTACATAAGTGATATCCTACATTGAATGAAATAATTTAATTTTCATTTCATTTCGAAATCTCTACGCGTTTTCGAGTTAAAATGTCAATGTTACAGACGGACGGACGGACAGACGGACATTAAAGTGATCCTATAAGGGTTTCGCTTCTTTCCTTTTAAGGTACGGAACCATTCAAAAGGAACAAAATAACCTGTATCGGTTTTCTGCGATATTTATTTCCTTTCGGGATAAAAAAAAACCCTGAAAATAAAGTTCAATCGACTCGGCCAAAACGGTATTCATACTAAAAATATTTTGCGTGGTAGAAAGGTAGTGTTGCCAGCCTTGCGGCAGCGAATTTAATTATTTCACTTAGTGCCAAAAATCTGCTTATTCGTACAATCACGAAAATTTTATATTTTCGATTAGTCATAAAAGGTTTTGTCTGAAATTCTGTGATTTATTTATACGTATGTTAGTTTTAGTATTCTGTTGAAAGATTATTGAATATGGTTATCTTTCTATTCTTAGTTATGCTGGTCGTTCGAATAAAAATCCGGTATTTTTATTCAATTCAGTAGCTAAGTGTGCCATCTCAGGGATATATACCTCAATTTATAACAAGAAAAACGTGGCAAAATAAACAGCCATCTTTCTACCATGCAAGGGTTAAACGCGTCGTGCGTGAGAGCTGCTCTCTCTTTTCGTGTGGGATACCGATTCGTCCAACGACACGACGAACCCTGGTGTCAGAGTCTTTCAACCACCTGCTACTAGTAGTAGGTTTCTGACATGTGTAACGACCGACGTCTAAGTAATCATAGACAGCACCCGGGACCGACGGCTTAACGTGCCCTCCGAAGCACGCAACCATTTCTTTTCGGACCATCAGACAACGCTGCTCTGTCTACCAGTCACAGGATCAAAATGTGATTTTGTTATTATTTATACATGGTGTAAAAAAAATAGCTGAGAATATTTTAAGGGGTGAACCAGTACGTAAAACTGAACAACTTTCCCCAAGGAACATAGGTCGAAATATGAAAAAAAAAATTGGCCCTCCCATACAAATTATCCCGGCCGGGTAACATTCCAAGTATGGGAGGGTCAAATTATTTTTTCATATTTCGACCTATGTGCCTTGGGGAAAGTTGTTCAGTTTCACGTACTGGTTCACCGCTTAAAATATTCTCAGCAAATTTTTTTACACCTTACATTTTCTTATTCAAATGGCAACACAAAGGATGGCTCCTTCACTTGACCCTCAAGTTTAAAATAAAACATTCCTTTGCTAATTATGTTACGGACTGACAAAGTATTTTGTTTTTACGAAATAATTTCAAACTTCCAACTAATTTTGATGTTACTTTTAGTAGATAAAGGGTTTTGACCTTATAACCCTTAACTACTAAAATTAGTTTAAATATTTATTGAAATAAATTAATAAAACTATCCGCCCTTTTTACGAAACTACGCGTTCATTTATACCGTCACAAAATAATATTGCTACTAATTTTGAGCTTACTTTTACATGACTGAAGGGTCCTGACCACATACTACTAAAAAAGTAGAAAAATTTGAAGTGAAAAAGACAAAACTACAAGTTAATTCATACCCATATTATTTTGCATTTTAAATCAAATATAAGGTAAGTATACCTTTCATACAAAACAAAAGCCTACCAGACAACCTACAAGGCCAATTTTTTACTGAAAATGTGTAAGGTTTGATAGGCCGGTTCACTTTTTCAACTATTTTTTTCAAAACTGAACTAAGCTATCAATACTTCAATAAAAGGAAACTATTTTGACAAATAAAATAAAAGATTTGAAATGGAAACATTGCTACCGTTTCAACTCCATCCTATCTGAAAATTACTTTACACTACGGACTTATCGTCACGGAGGGAAAAAACCGATCTCATTGAATATGCGAGTCACATCTAAATTCTATGAGTTCTGTATATATATTTTTTCTTTTGTCGTATAGTACAACGTACAACGCGTTTTATCCTGCTTCCCCCTACGCAACTAAGTATAGCTCAGATATAATTGAATAACGATTACTATCGAATTACCACACCACACAAACCACGGGAGTGACGGCTTAATGTGCCCTCTGAAACACGCAATCAAGGGCCTGTAAATATTTTACTCCTTTTTTATTAAATTTATATTTTCCCTAAGAACGAGACATCTTTTTTTGTTAAAATTGGTTTTTGTTGGAACAACTTATGTACCTATATCCATATTATCTTGTAAAGTTTAAGACCTTATGCACCGGTACAGCATGTGTACCACTAATTTTAAACCTTACTACTCTCATTCGAAGTCCTAATTCTAAGAAAATACATAACATAGTGGGTTTAATGGTAATGGAAAAGGTAATTATCTTCAGATATCAACTTTGTAAGTGATAAAATAGTAAAACCTAAGATGCCAATTTAAAGATAAATTCTTTAAATTGGCATCACTTTACAAATCATAAGAATTCCAGTAATATCATATTTATTACCAAAAACTACGAACAACAAATGTATACTTCTAAAAATGTTGAATTGAACATCTCCATTTCCCCCACGGATCTCTAAAACTTGGAATAAAAAACCCACCGATTGTATTCAACAGCAGCCATTGTGTCGAGACAATTTCTCACGGAACATTCGATGGAGTGTATTATAGGAACTTTATACCTATAAGAGTTTTAATGATTGCTGTTATAAGAGTGAAAGGATTCTTGTTGTATATTTTTACTTTCCGCTTGAGTGTTTATTCTTAAGTGTTGCAAATTTATTCAAGAAAGTTGTGTTTTTTGTAGCGACGTAAATTAATGAAGTATTTTATTTGTTTTTCAACTCCATGAAATTCATATCAAATGCTGTATACTTAATTATATAGGCAGTTTTATCTATACATATAATAATAAAATTGTACAGGGTCGCTGTCTGTACATCATATATATATATATATATATATATATATGCAAAACACAATTGTTATATTTTTTCATTGTTTTCTGTTTATCTGCAGGTTTGTACACGATAATCATCGAAACTATAGACAGTATTTGAATGAAACTCTTTGTAGTGTATAACTAGTAAGTCAACTTAACTTAGGGTACTTTTTACTGCGGAAAAATATCACATTCTCAAAGAAAATACGATGAAACCAAAATTATGAGCAAGAGCCCAGCTAAACTATAGGCGCACCTCGGATACTCCTGTACAGCGGCCTCATTTAAGACAACTGTCATTTTTACTTGCAAAATTTTGTGCGTGTGTGAAGTTGAGCTAGGGTTAAAAATTTAAAATAATGTGATGAACTCATGACTCAAAATGTTTAGTGGGTTATAGAATTGACATACCTACGGCCTTCAAAGTGGGTTAATTACATTAAATACATTTACAGCCACAACAGTCAACTGCAAGACATGGGTATAATATTCTTATTTGCACAAAAAAAATACACAGAAAAAATATATATTATACAATTTTTGTCGCAAAGGCGAGCTTATCTCTAAAGAAGAGATCTCTTCCAGCCAACCCATGACTTGTGAGAGAATTTAAACTTTTGGGGCAAATAGGCAATACGAAATAAATTTATCAAAATAAATGAATAAATAACTCTGATATATATTTAATATTCAGATTGTTACAAATAATATATATAAACCTACATGAATAGATAAACAATTGGCATACTCACCACGCTTTGCAAGCCGATTGGCGAGTGCCAAGATGTTGCTTTCATAGGGAACGCTGCTGCCCATTCCCTGAATAAATTTATCTCTTAGTCGGTTTTTACGACACCCACCATTAGTATTGGGGTTATGCTATTCTAAGCCGGCATCACACGGCAAACGTCTTTTATAAAATTTATTGTGAAACATCGCCGTGTGATGCTGGTTTAGAATAGCATCACCCCATTTCTTTCCCGTGGGAGTCGTAAGAAGCGTCTAAGGGACTCGAGGGTATGTATTGCAATTTTAGGCGATGGGCTGACAACCTGTCACTATGGCGATACACAATTTTCCTGATGACCCTCAAATGTTTGTCAGACGTGGCGTAAATGTCCGTTCTATGCGACCGTTTACGCTCTGCCTACCCCGCAAGGGATTATAGGCGTGATATGTGTGTGTGTGTGTGTGTGTGTGTGAAACATCGCAGTGTTAGTAGACAGACATAAGGATTTCTACTTTAAATAAAAACCTTTTTAACACTCTATCGACTTTAAATCAAACCTATTCATTTTAAAAACCAAATCCATAACTCACGAAAATTGGAAAATTTTGTGATATAAAAGTGGGTCATACTTACCCTTCGTGGTCTTACTTACGGTTTTCCCACTTGTCATCCGTCGCTGCGTATTTTGACTAACAGCAACGCATGCGTCTGTCAGACGAAAGTAAATTGCGAATTCTGATCTTATTACCAATTCGTTTTACAGACGCATCCGTGAACGCACCTTAAGTTTTTGTTTGGGAATAAGATACATACATACACATATCACGCCTGTAATCCCTTGCGCGGTAGGCAGAGCGTAAACGGCCGCATAAAACGGACATTTACGCCATGTCTGACAAATATTTGAGTGTCATTTAGAAAATTGTGTATCGCCATAGTGACAGGTTGTCAGCCCATCGCCTTAAATTGCAATACACACCCTCGAGTCCCTTAGTCACCTCCTACGACTCCCATGGGAAAGACATGGGGTGATACTATTCTAAGCCGGCATCACAAGGAATAAGATCCAAATTTGCAATTACCTTTCGTCTGATAGACGTATGATTTACGGTGCGTTAAAAATACGTAGTGACGGATGACAAGTGGGAGAAGCACTTATTAGTATTAAATGAATTATGACGTAAAGCTAGAGCCAATGCATTTAATAAGTGGAAGAATCACCTTTTGATGAAATCCAGTCTTGAATACCAAATTTTAAAAACACTTACCGTGTTAGGTATAACACTTTTAAAAATTTGCAAAATTTTCAATCAATAAATGAATGACCCTCAAATATATGACAGACGTGGCGTAAATGTCCGTTTTTGCGGTCGTTTACGCTCTGCCTACCCCGCAAGGGATAATAGGCGTGATATGTGTATGTATTTTTTGTGATATGAATCTTGGTTCAATACTCGGAAGGGAGGGAGGCATAAAGTTAGTATTTATCAATTATTACTTTGGTTAAATAGGACACTGCAGACTGAACAACCTGATTGTTCGATATACATATTACTCCGTGCTGCGAAGGGCACGATAAGCCGCCGGTCCCGGTTGGATCCATGATTATTAGGTACCTATGTAGTAGTATACTCATATTGTTATTTATGTAAAATATGTAGGTAGGTATTATTGTATATGTATATTAAATAAACGTCAAAGCACTATCCCGCATCTCAAATCTACTCTCCTTTACCCTAAAGTTGTCTGGTTGAAATAGCTACCTAGCAATAAGGCTGCCTATATTGTACTCTTTCTTTTCTATCTGTATGTCCATTTCTTGTTTTTGTGCAAAAAAGTACATTTATGTTTATGTTATGTTATTATTTAAACGGCTATCGTTACATAACCATATCAGAGCTTTAGTAGTAAAGGCAGTTGAAAAACTCTGACACCTGAGCTCACCGGGATGTTCGTTGACTTGGTGCCCCACAAAAAGACTACACGAATAAAAAAAACAGGTAGCCAACGCGTATTTCAGTTTATAGTTTTCAGTTTATTTATTCATAAAAATAATATAAATTTTACATGTCAGGGTTAAATAAATAATAAAACACTACAAATGTACCGTAATGTATGTAATGTAATGTATTATTATATTCTTTATTGCACAAAATACACAAAAAAATATATACATAATTTTTGTCGCAAAGGCGAGCTTATCTCTAAAGAAGAGATCTCTTCCAGCCAACCCATGTCTTGTGAGAGAATTTAAACTTTTGGGGCAAATAGGCAATACTAAATAAATTTAACAAAATAAATGAATAAATAAGTCTGTAAAATATTTTATCTTGCATACAAATAATATAATATATATAAACCTACATGGATAGATAAACAAATTTACATAAATACTATAAAAATACATAAACATACATAAATATTTCAAGGTTGTTGAGAAATAAAGTGCTCTTTTACTCTCTTTTTAAATACGGAAATAGATGGGCTTTCCTGTACAGTCTTAGGAAGATCATTCCAGAGCTGTGCAGCTTTAACAGAAAAAGAGTTAAAAAGAAATTTAGTGTTCGCTCTTGGACACTCCAGCACCTTAGTGATGCAGGCGCGCCTAGGGCGGGGATCTGGAGGAAGGAAACGGAAACGGGAGCGGAGATAGTCGGGAGTGGCAGGATTGTGAAGGATGTTATAGAGAGTGAATAGGATGTGCACATCGCGGCGAAGGCGAATTGGAAGCCACTTAAGCTGAGCTCGAAATTCAGAGACATGGTCAAACTTTCGAAGTCCAAATATAAATCGTATAGCCAAGTTTTGTAGTCGCTCAAGCTTATTGAGTAATTCTTCCGTCGCATCCAGATAACAGACATCAGCGTAGTCAAGAATGGGAAGAAGAAGAGCCTGTGCAAGCATAATTTTAGTTTTGAGAGGAAGAAAGTTCTGGAGTCGCTTAAGAGAGTGGAAAGAATAGTGCATGCGCCTGCTAACGTCGTTAATATGTGCCAACCAAGATAAGTGGCTGTCAAAAATTACACCCAAGTTCTTAGCCCTATCAGTATAGGGGATACATGTGCTATCATAGTAAACAAGTGGAATACTGGCAGGGTCCAGTCTACATCTCAGCCTGTTACTTCCAACGATAATAGCTTGTGACTTGCTAGGGTTAACCAGGAGACCAAAATGTTTAGCCCAAGTTTGTACAGCCAACAAATCTCTATTGACAGCCTCAATAGCATCAGCTACTTCAAGTAGGGAAAAGTGCCTATAAATTTGCAGATCATCCGCATACAGGTGGTAGGGAGAAGAAATTACACGGGAGATGTTATTAATGAAAATGGAAAAAAGTAACGGAGAGAGCACGCCACCTTGTGGAACACCAGCAGTTAAGATAGACCAATCAGATGAAACATCGTCGGCTTTCACACACTGCTGGCGTCCATGAAGGTAAGAATGAAACCAATTAACCACTGAAGACGAGATGTTAATAGAGCGAAGGGAAGCCAAAAGGATGTCAAAGTCCACAGAATTGAAGGCACTGCTGAAGTCTAACAGTGTGACAACAGTAAGCTTTGTGTTGTCCATCGCCAAGCGTATATCCTCTGTGACATTCAGCAGAGCACTAACTGTACTGTGGGAAGGACGGAATCCGGATTGGAAAGGACAAAGGAGGTTGTTGGTAACGAGGAAGGAGAAGAGTTGCTTATGAGCAATACTCTCCAGGACCTTAGAAAGAACGGGAAGGATTGAAATTGGACGGAACTGTGAAAGAGAAGTGGGATTTGAGGTTTTCGGTAGAGGTATGACAAAAGCCTTTTTCCATGCTGTAGGAAAAACATTGTCCATCAGAGAAAAGTTAATAATATGTGTGATGATTGGTACAATGTCACTCAACACTGGTAAGAGCATATTGAGACTTATGCTATCCTCACCTACGGCCTTCGTGGATATGGAGAGGATACTCTTTTTAACATCATCCTCAGTGACAGAATGAAAATTAATCGGGGAACAATTAGGTGGGGCAAGATTTAACAAATAAGAAATAGATGCAGACTTAGTGGCATCATCAAGAATAACTGGTGGAGTTGAAAAATGTTTATTAAGTGAGTTTAAATCCACGGTACCTATGGAAGTAGCCGTGGGCTTGCCCACACCTAACGACATGAGAAACTTCCATGTTTGAGCTTGTGAAAGGCATTCTAACGAGGAGTGAATGTAGCGGCGTTTAGCGTCCCTACACATCCTGTTGCAAATGTTTCTTAGTTTTTTATAAGCAGCAAAATTGATGTCAGTGGGGTCTTTTTTGTGTCGAGTTTTTGCCCTATCCCTCTTAGACATCATTCTTCGTATAGTATCGGTCAGCCAAGGAGCTGGTGCATGTCTAATCCGCACGGGGCGAACAGGCGCATGCACATCAAATATTTTGGTGATAATAAGATTAAATGCCGTAACCTTGGCATCAGCACTGTCAGCTGATAGAACTGGAGACCAGTCAATGTTTTTCACGTCCTCTCTTAAACGATCCAGGTTGATGTTACGAAAGTTACGCTGAAGAGTAACTTTATTTTTAATCTTGGGAGGACGCACTTTATAGGCTAGAAAAATTAGGTCATGATACGAGAATGGAGCAGTCATTTGCCCATGAGAAAGAACAGAGTTAGGTTTAGAAGTTATTATAATATCAATGAGAGAGGGTCTAGAGTTAGGAAAATGATGAGTTGGAGAAAGTGAAGGAAGATGCAAGTTCAGAGAAGTAACAATAGAGGTAAGTTTAAGTGATCTGGCTTTAGATCTAGGGTCATTCTTCTCCAGGCAGGTATTTAAATCGCCCATAACAATGAGATGATCGTATAATGTGCTGTACGTTTCCAGTAAGGATTCAAGTGTATTAAAATAATCAACCTGATCATTATGACTGTACACAACGCCCAAAAGTATCTTTTTGTGATGAAGAATGACCTCTAGAAAAAGATGTTCAAGGGATCCACTGTACGGAGAAGGAGAAGTACTGATCACAGTGGCCAGGATATCATTGCGGAGATATATGCCTACTCCGCCACCGCCCACACCAACACGGTCGTTGCGGAAAAGATTGTAGCCAGGAAGAGAGCAAGAAGTAGAAGAAAGAGAAGGCTTAAGCCAAGTTTCAGATACTAGGATAGCGTCCACTACACTGGCGCTGAAGGATGCGAGAAGATCTGAATAATGAGCTAAAATGCTCTGAGCGTTGATGTGCACTAGGGACAGGAAAGGTGAGTCTCGTTTGAAAACAGACCTTAGTTTGTCTTCAAGTGGCTCGGAGTCAGATAGAGAAGAGCTACTTAGACTATGAGCACTTTCATAATCATCGGAAGATGAGCAAGAAAAATAATCGTCTTGTATCATAAAATAAATAAATAAAATATATATATATATATATATCTATAAATAAAGATTTTTAACTTATCAAATTTAAACACTTAAAACTCTAACACCAGCATAAGTTGACTGAGAGAATGCAACACATTTCGGTTAACACCATGAAAAACAAACAATCTAGTATATAAAATAAAAAAAACACACAGAAAGTACTATAGAAACGCACAACAAAACGTTCTGTAAATAGAAAGTACTTAAAACGGAACGTAAAACGAAAACATTTTTGAACGAAGAAATGTCAGTGTGACAGACAGCTACTGTCATGTTAAAATAACCTAAAAACATCATTGAGTCAGCGCTTGTGATATAAAAAGCTAAATTATGTGCACTACCCTAAATATGTAAATACAATGTAAACAAGAAGTACTTCAAGAAATACACAAGGTTTATAATCGTATACATGCAATAGTTCTAAACCGCAACACACAGTGGTATCTACAACAACGCACAGATGTTGAAAACATAATATTCACGGCTCCGACCGGTAGATCAACCTTGTCTTGGGTACTTTTTCATCAGCAGATTCAGCTCGGGCATTGTGAACACCTTCCTGCGACTCTTATCTGGCAGCAGAATGACAACGGTTCCTTCAGACGACCAGCACTGCTTCATGCCAAAGTGCTTTCTAGCGGTGGCAAACACTTCTTGACGCGTCTTCGTAAGGAATTCTGAAACTGAAACCTTAGAACCCCTCAGCGCCGTCTTTGATTTCCAAACCGCAGACCGAAAGAGCATGCTTGAAAATCGCACTAGCACTGGCCTATCTTTGTCAGTCTTAATGCCCAAGCGATGACATACCTCAACTGACTCCAGCCTGAAGGAGGTCAACTTCATCCGCTCTTGGGCCAGTTGGATAATTTTCTGTGACAAGTCCTCATCTTTTGCCTCCGGAATGCCATGGAAAAGAAGAACTTTCCTACGTGCATGTGTTTCGAGGCGGTCTTGACTATCCACAATCAGCTGTAGCTGCGTCTTCAACATCCCCAGGGTTTTCCAGACAAGACTCTTGAAGGTTTGGTAGTCTGCCGACACAGTCTTCACAGTTGGGTTACCAGCAGGCGGCGGTTGTTGTTGGCTCTGCTCAAACTCACTGAGTCTAGTCTCTACAAAAGTAGCCAGATCTTGCATACCCTTTATGAGTGCTGCAGTGCCTTCCATAGTGACCAATATGTATAAACAATTTCTGTGATAAAGATGTTGTAGTCAACAAATGCAATTGGTAAGCTTTTAACACATTTATTTATGATTTTACTATTTATTTATATTAATTTAATATAGGAGCAAAATTTTAGATATTTCTTGCTCTGCCGACCCTCAAAAAAAAAAAAAAAGTGTAATGTAATGTGTAATGTATGTTACCTATACAATGCCAATATAGTTCATGCTTACATGTTTCTTCATTAGATAATAAATTCATTATTAATTTTGTTTTTATTTCTGGGCGATTTTAGGCGATGGGCTGACAACCTGTCACTATGGTGACAGTGATCAGACGTGGCGTAAATGTCCGTTTTTGCGGTCGTTTACGCTCTGCCTACCCCTCAAGGGATAATAGGCGTGATATGTGTGTGTATTTCTGGGCTATATCGAAAGGTTTAAAGAAGTTGGTAGCGCCACAGCTCTACCCTTTTGTCCATCGGGTCGTTCATCGACTCAGTGTCCCACGCCTATTTCCGTAAGACGACAAAAGGTATGATAAAGTTGGTGACGTCACAGCCCCAACCCTTGTGCTCTCAGCTGTCCTCTTTTCAAGGTGTGGTATAAGTGAAACAAAGATTCAGGAATACAATGTTTTTTTTGTTTTTTAGCTTCGAACATATATCACAAAATTGCCCCGATAGATAATTTTGTTAATTTTATAAAATATCATTTTAATTCAGATTTGCAAATCAAATTCTTTCAAAACCTTACTTTCCTTATCAAGTTTAAAAGTAATGTTATCCCGCAAGCAACACATTGGGCGGTTATCCCAATTGTCGTTAGTCGCTGCTTATTGTTAACGCACCGTAACGCATGCGTCCGTCAGACGCATCCGTAACGTACCGTAAACGCACCGAAGCCGTGTATTTGTATGGGAATAAGTAGGGAATTCTAAATTTACTCTCGTCTGACAAACGCATGCGTTAGGTTAGGGTGCGTGAAAAATACACAGCATCGGACGACAGCTGAAAGAACCTCCAAATTTGGATAACATTCGTCTGATAAACACGGAAAAAGTGTAGTGAAACTCTTGTATCCATTAAAATATAAAATCCATTTTTTTTGTAACTTATACCATTCCCTAGGAATTCAGGAGCCGTCCTATAACGTTGGACGATATTAAAAATGATAAGTATTTGACCCGGCCTTAAGACCGCCTTATTGGTAAAGATTCGGTAGGTCCATTTCGACCCGTTTCGCCACAGTCCCGGTTCATCACACTTATAAACACATTCCGCCGGGCCCCGTTGCTTCAATGATTACTTAGAAGGCTTACGTTACGCAACCATGTCAGAGGCCTACTAACCATGTTAGCGGTTGAAAAAACTGTCTTCAACGTTTATTGAGTCTTTCATTTGACGGATATTGATATAACTAATTTAAGGTAAGTTAAGAGAATTTATATCCAGAATTGAAACCATTGTCTGCTACACGACACGCTTAGCATATTTTTTTTACAGTTCCTTAACTAGCTAACGAAAAATCACTACATAGTATAAAATAAAGTCGCTTCCCGTTTGGTGTCTCCTTATATCTTTAGAACTACCCAACGGATTTTGATGCGGTTTTTTTTATTAGATAGAGTAACTTGAGAGGAAGGTTTATAAGTATAATTTATTCCGGGAAATTGTCACGTTCCCATGGGAAAACGGGTAGCCCAACTGGTAGTAAACTTTTGACCCCCTTTTGACACCTATAAGGATTAAAATTTCAAAAATGCTGAAACACGTATTTAGTTATTTTAAGTTATGAGTCTATTCAGAAATTTTGAAACAGATCACATTTCAGATAAAAAACTTTCATACAAATATTTAACCCCCTTTTCACCCATTTAAAGGTTAAAATTTCAAAAATGCTGAAACACGTGTTTAATTATTTTTAGTTATTAATCTAATCACAAATTTTGAAACGGATCACACTTAAGACAACGATCTTTCATACATACTTTTAACCCCAATTTTATCCCTTGGGGGATTAAAAAAAAACGGAATTTAAAGTAAAGTCGCTTCTCACGTCTGTCCCTGTCTGTTTGTATGCTTAAATCTTCAAAACCACTTAACGGATCTGGATGAAGTTTTTTTAAAAGATGGAGTGATTCAAGAGGTAGGTTTTTATGTATGTATGTACCTATGTATAATTTATGTCCGTAGAAGGTCTGTTTCCCGTGGGAAATCAGATAGCAGCGGGTGAAACCGCTGGGCGGGCCGCTAGTTAAATATAAATGACATATTTGAGTGGGATAAACCGAGATTCATCGTATGAATGAAATTTGTACTCAATAACAATTTCTTCATTTAATTTCCGTTTTAAATTTTGATGACCAATTGGGACTGTGGGAAACCGGGCCTAGCTCGGTAGGTCGATTTAAAAAAGGGATGATCCGTGACGAAATTCTTTTTCCTTACCGACCAGAACTGTCGCTAAAATGTCTAATTAAGTCCTTGGGAGAAGGGACGTAAGCATTTTTTGGATTTAATAAAGATAAGGGATGATTCTGTTACTTACATAACGTTTTAAGGGAAGAAGATGTTATAAACAACGAACGGCCTCTGACATAGTTGTATAAAGTCCGCTATCTAAACAAAAAGTAATTTATAATAATAACGGACAATTAGTACTCTGACATAGGATTCATTGGTTCGTTTGTTGACTAAGTGTCTCCGAGACAGAAAAAGAGCCTAATACATATTACAAAACTACAGGTTTAAAAATTTACTCGTTAAATTTGATGTTGTTTAACGTAGTTACGAAATGGGCAAAAAAATATTGTAAAAATTTGGTTGTTGCATATTGACCCAATTTAACACGCATGTTTTCTATTAATTTCATTGCTTGTTTCAACAGTGCAAAATAGTATTGATATTGAATCTTGTTTTATACTAAGGTCAAATACGGGGTGTAAGAGACAGCCCTCCGAATACTGCTAGGGTGCATTCAAACCATGAAACTGAACTACTTTCTCCAAGAAACATAATAATATGTCAGGAAGCGACAAAAAAAACGAACTCCCATGCAAAATCACAATCAGCTCACTGCAATTACTATGGAAAGAAAAAAAATATACGTTTTTGAAATATTTTTCCTGGTAAGTTGTTCAGTGTCATGGTCTGAATGCACCCTATCAGTATGCAGAGGGCTGTCCCCCTTACACACACACACACAAACAGCTACCCTATAATCCCTTGCGGGGCAGGCAGAGCGCAAACGGCCACAAAAACGGACATTTACGTCACGTCTGACAAAGGTTTGAAGGTCATTCGGAAAATTGAGTTTTGCCATAGTAGTAACAGGTTGTTTAGCCCATCGCCTAAAATTGCAATACACACCCTTGAGTCCCTTAGTCGCCTCTTACGACAACACGGGAAAGAAATGGGGTGATGCTTTTCTAAGCCGGCATCACACGGAATTCCCCTTACACCCTGTATATTCCATTATTTATCAATAGAAAATATATTTCGAAAGAAAGTTTCGATACATAAAGATTCACATATTTTTCCCTTTTCATATCAGGATCAAAGGTACGGATAATTTTTTGGTAAAATTATTCCTTTATCAAAGAATAAGGTTATCGTAGAAAATGGGTGTGTAGAGTATCGAATAGTTTGTAGAGATGGGAAAACTCGATGTAATAGCTATCGAGCAGGATAAAAATTTTATGTCTTAGGCAAAAATCAACCTTCGCTATGAGTTGGTTATTTATAACCTGAGCTCAACTTCCTAACTATTAGTAATTGAATTCTCGCACGCAATGGCCATTTCGCATGTGAAATCTAAAAATTGGTATTTTTGTGCTCTAAATTTCCAATTTATTCACAACAAGCTCATTTCAAGCCGTGAATCATTTTTACTTCTGTTCAAAACAGCTGATTGTCAAAATCAAAGACAAGGAAAGTATTAACAACAAAACTACGATTTGACGCAATAAGTTTTTAAATAACGTTTCGCTTTACTGTCGGAGATTAGCGGATTTTAAAATCAATCAATTAATTTTGTTAGGGATGGTGGTAGTGGGGTGCCAATATTTCTATGTATTACGAATAAGTTTTAAGATTTTAATAAACTGTCAATGCAGATTTCAACTATATGAAATACGTAAAAACTGGAGTAAGCTAAATGGATTTCGTGAAAAAACTGTATTGTTAATAAATAAATATCCTGGACAATTCATACAGCGCCATCCAGCCCCAAACTAAGCAAAGCTTGTACTATGGGAACTAGATAGCTGATATTAATACTTATATACTTTTTTTTGTAAATAAATACATAGAATACATATAAACACCCAGACTAAACACAAATATCTGAAAATTACTTAACAAATATTTGTGTTTTATGGAGATCGAACCCACGACCCTCGGCGTAGCAGGCAGGGGTACTATCCATCGGCCAAGTCATGTTTGTGAATGTTGGTCAAATTTCTACTTGTTAAAAATCGAGTGGTGTAATTAAAGCACTCGTATTTTGATGCCTTTACTAGGTACTGCTTTGACGTTCCTGCCCTTAAATTACCTTTGACAAAACGACCAGACTAAAAACAAAATTCTTTCACCGCTAGCCAGCCACATTATCTCTCATTAACACAGGCTATTTTAAACCTTCGAAAAACGACAACTTACCACGGGAAATCTGGTAGCAGGCAATAAAACCAGTAGAAAAATACTAGCTAGATTGGCTGGAAAAATCTCTGACTTATCTGAACATCTATAACACTGCGCTCCCAAATCATCCTGCCAAGCGTAGTGAGTATGGCAAGTACCCCACTAGGGGCCTGTGAACAGCAGTGAACTGTTAGAGCTCCGTACTGATACCGACTTAAGATTGATTCAACGTTCCTTAGAGATTATTATTCATCTTGTAATATGGGACTACTGCATCCAAGGCGTGTGTGACACCGAGTCGTCCAACTACCCGGTGAACCCTGGTGTAAGAGTTTTTCAACCGCCTACTACTAGTAGTTGGCCTCTAACATGGTTGTGTAACGACCGCCGTCTAAGTAATCAGAGACAGCAACCGAAACCAACGGCTTAACGTGCCAACCGAAGCACGGAACCATCTTTCTTTTCGGACAATCAGGTGGATCAGCCAGCCTGCATGTCCTAACCAGACTGGGAACAAATTCACAAAGTGATATGTATTCCTGTGATATATTTACCTCATCCCTACACTAGAGTAGGTAGGTAATAAAACGAGTAGTACGATACCACTATCCAACGATGAAATTTCAGCTCGAATCCAATCTGTATTATTATGAAACCAATGATGTGGACAAGCTGGTATTGATAAGGAAGGTCGTAGGTTCGAATCCAGCCGGCATAAAATGTATGCAAATTTTCTGTAGAAAATGCCACGTGATGCCGGCTTCGAATAGCATCACCCAATTTCTTTCCCGTGGGTATCGTAAGAGGCGTTTTAGGAATTTGAGTTACATGTGTATTGCAAATCAGGCGAAGGGCTGACAACCTGTCACTCTGACCTAGACTAGAGTCAAGAGCAAACCCATCATTAATAAAAAATAACCCTTAAATATTTGTCAGACTTGGCGTAAGTGTCCGTTTTTACGGACGTTTTAGCTCTGCCTACCCCGCAAGAGATGATTGTGGTATATGTATGTTATGTATAGGCGTAATTTTAATACAATTTAGCATGCAAAAGTCTCCCACATCTGTCATGCTTGTATTTACACATTCTACTACACAATTTTAAGATAGCACTCTATTATGAATGACTGCACAAATTCACTAACACATACCTTTGACATACACTAATTCGAGTAGTAGAAAGTGTCAAACAAGTCTAACGAACACCGCTTACAGACTTTCACATTGATTCAAAAATGCGCTTACAGTTTGAGGCAATTGTGATGTGTTTTTTAATAAGGTTAAGAGAAATGATTGGGGTTAAGAGAAATGAAAATAAGAAATTGAAAAAATGACAGCGCCCGCCGGGACTTGAACCCGGGACCGTGGGGTACCGTCCCACTGCTTTGCCAACTGAGCTACCGGCGCCCCGACTGACCCTTGCCAATTTTTTAATTTCTTAGTACTCGTCTCGAAGCGACGTACAAGCGACATCCAGTATAAGTTATTGTAACGAATATTTTTAGTTTAGTTTTTAGGTTAGTCCACAATTAGTGCAGGAATTCAAACCATGCGATGAAACTTTGCTTACGGTTAAGAGAAATGCCACAAAACATAGAAATCACGCGCGCCGCAACGTTTAGGTGCTCTGAGACACAAAATGATCTCTTGGATTTACTCAGTCAACACGGTATAACAAAACAATTTTTGAAAACCTGCAAAATTTTCAGGCGCGGGTAGGATTTGAACCTGCAACTTTCATCATTACTAGTGGCGACGCCTCTTCCATCTGGGCTACTGCAGCTCGTTCCTTGCCCCCCAATTTTGAAAATGAATCTTAATGCCAGTAACACGTGGCACGGCTCCATCTGCCGGGTTAGTTTTGCAACTAATACCCGGCGACTAATTCTATCTTTACCGAATGTAGTCTAAGCAAATTTTTAAAACACTTCCCGTGTCAGGTACACAATTTTTGAAAACTTGCAAAACTTTCAAGCGCGGGCAGAATTTAAACCTGCGACTTTCGTCATTACTAGCGGCTACGCCTCTTCCATCTGGGCTACCGCAGCTCTTCTGTGATAAGTACAACTTTTAGAATACCGTGGAACAACTAGTCTTTTAATAAAATATGCCAGATTCAATGTACGTTATGAATGAAAAATTTTTTTTGCCTCCCTAACCATTTATAGAAACCATATTATTATTTACCTTCTGAATCACGAAAAGGAAACTGTTCCCCACTGATTGGGCATTTCGTCAGTAAATCCGGTTATAAACGACCCGGCTAGAACCGGATCAAACCAGACGTGCCCGGTTATCCGGAGTTTACGGGCAATAGAACACTAAATACGTTATTAAACATACAAACATAATGTATATATATATACGAGTATATTATTTGCTGGGTATACTGGCCCGACTGGCCCGATGGCGTAGTGGATACTACCCTGCCTGCTACGCTGAGGGTCGTGATATCGATCCCCATACAGCACAAGTATTTGTAAGTTACTTTTCAAATATTTGCGTTGAGTCTGGGTGTTTTCTATATATTGTATGCTATAATTAAAAAAAAGGATTAATGTAATTCATAAATCTAGTTCCCAATATAATAGTTTCGCTTCGTTTGGGGCTAGATGGCGCTATGTGAAATGACCAACATATTTGTTGTTTGTATACCTACCCAACGGCCCATATTGACAAGTCTGAGAGATTGTAATGTTCCAGATCATTTCAGAGAACTGTGTATAATCGTTATTTAAGAAGGGTGCAATATGGTGATGCTACCCTAAACATTTTTTTTTTTAACTTTATGCACGGGCGCACTTAACGTCAAAAGCGTTATCTCCCAGTCTATCTTAGGGCATGTGGAAAGGGTCAAAGGCAGGTGCATTAAACAAAAAATAACTCAGTAATATGTACATACGTATAATAACAATAAACAAAAAATACTACACATATACGTTTATCATATATGTATAAACATACATATTAATATATATCTGTAATACACTAATCATCACACAACAAATCCATATCCATCATCAATCTAGTAATAAACTAGGCTATAACCGAATCAAACTAGACGTAACTGGTTATCCAATTTGGAAAATTTATCTGAGGGATTGCGCCGAGGTAGTTGCAGCAATAAATATAACGTAGGTAATTGTGTTATAAGGAAAAAAGAAACATGAATAAAGAAGAAAAACATTGAGAGAAACAATTGTGATTTATATTTCTGCAAAGTTGATTTAATAACTTGTACGTACATACATACATAAATCACGCCTATATCCCTTACGGGGTAGGCAGAGCGTTAACGGCCGTTCAACGGATATTAACACCACGTCTGACAAAAGTTTGAGGGTCAATAAGATAACTGTGTATCACCATAGTGACAGGTTGTCAGCCCGTCGCCTAAAATTGCAATACACACCCTCGAGTCCCTTAGTCGCCTCTTACGACACCCATGGGTAAGCAATAGGGGGTATAGAAATAATAACTCGTATGTTTAAAGAAACGTGTACTGATCGCTTACCACGCTATACGCAAGCCAAACCTTTCACATACTGATAGTGTGCATGCAGAACATGAAATTGAAGAACTTCCCTCAAGGAACATGACATTTCAGGAAACGTCAAATAAAAAACTGCCATACGAAATCACGATCAGCTGACTGCATTTACAATAGAAGGTCGAAAAAGAATTACTTTTCCTGAATTCCTATCAGTATTCCGAGGGCTGTCCCTTACACCCTGTATAGCTTTGATTGCTTTCTTTCGTGTCAAACGTGAGATTGGCCGGTCATCAGAAAGTTCAGATTTAGTTTTCAGTCTCAAAATTCCTAAAAATTACCAAAATCATTTGTGTTGGGAAACGTTAAATCAATTTGTATGAGGACTTTTTGCTTAATTTCTCTTTTAACATTTTCTAGGAAAGTTCAAATCCAATACAGTAGTACTTGCATTTCAAATTGATAATCAGTGTAATAAACGAACCGAGTAAGAACTTTCTAAACCTTCTAGAAGCTAACGATAAAGCGGTCAACGTAGCCAAATAATGGCGGAATAAAATTTAAAGTTTGTTGCACATTCACTCGAAGAAAAATAAACGAACCGCCATTAAGTTCGCGCCTAGTTCACTCCGTAGGAAAGTAATATCGTTCATTTACTTATGTAACAGTAGTGGATCGAAATTATATGAAGTGTAAAAGAAATAACTGCAAATACGATTATTTTAAGGGGTAAACATGAAACTAACAACTCTAACATAGGTTAAAACTTAAAACTCAGAAATTGGACCTTGCATACAAAATGCACCACCTGTCTGACCAAGTAAATTTGTTTCGCAGTTTTATTTTTCAATTTCGACCTATGATCCTTGGAGAAACATTGTTTCATGGGCTGGTCCTAACGGTGCGATACAGTGCGTAACGGATATGTCGCACTCTTAGTAAAATAACGACTTAAATCAAAATTTGGCCAAAATGAGTTTTTGTGAAAAACTGACTTATTAGAGCAGGGCCCACAACATAGACTTTAAAATACAACCCTATCTCTTACACAATAAGGTTCAAAATAAGATGAGTCTATATCTTTCCCGCCCCGAACTCCTATCTCTTCAGTCAAATAATGACCGATTTAGTCTTGCGTCAGTGGCTGCATGCAAAGTTTTTGTGAAAAGACGACTGATTTAGAAATGAGCCGTTGTTTTATCAAAAGTTGAGGCGAGCGTAGTTGAAAAGTTTTTATAAAATTATGACCGATTTAGTGTTTGGTCTTTGTTTTACAAAATACCTGCGATGTTTGCTTGACTCATTTTAAATTAGGTCTGTATTTTACGAAAATTTTGGAAAAGCTCACTGACCCATTTGGAGATAAGCCTGTATTGTTTTGAAAAAATGGTTATTTATATGACTTAACTGGTATTAGGTCTTTGTTGTATTTCTAATGATAAAAAAATCTGGTAACATTTTTTGTTGAGTCTTTGTTTTATCAAAAGTAATGAAATGACTTCGGTATTATTTCAAATTTGTCCTGCATTCGACTGATATCATAACATAATTTAACGTATTAACTTGGTGTCTCACTTCGCATTTTATCTTAATCTTGAGGTTTTGTACCGAAAGCTATCTACAAATAGGTTTAACGTTTTACTACTCTTGAAATTCAACGAATTTTCTATATTTTTAGTACATTAATTTATTTTATTTTATTAATGATAGGTTTGCTCTTGACTCTAGTCTAGGTCATAGGACAGAAACAGAGTCTAAGATGGAGCGAGCTCACCCAGAAGAAGCCAGTTCACACTTACTTTGAAGAGATTAGGGTTGTATGCGTTTGGAAACACAGACGCAGGTACACGCAGGTTCCACTCTTTAGCAGGTCACTCTTTAATCCTCCGACTGAAAAGTAATCATATTGAACCATAGTTGGAACCATCGGCACCTCGATTGCTGCCGTCAAACTCGACGATGTCAAGGCTAAATGTGTACCAACTCGGTCTCATCTCCAGCCGCATACCGTAGAGTTTGCCTTGAATCACTACCTCACACGTCTATCGTTTGAAGTGTTTACTACAGAACGTTCTACATAGAAAAGCACTGAATACCGCCACTTATCTTTTAAACCACTCAAATTTACGTCGTCAATCACATCACAAGCCAAATAAGTGAGTATTAACAGGACCAGCAGATGGATTAAAATCTTGTCACATTGCAGACTGGGTAGGGAAAGCTAACTTGAAAAAATTAGTACGCGACACGCTACCAAGGTGCCACCTTCACTACATTTACACAATAAATCTCCTACTAAAAACACGTGTTCGTCGACTAGACGGCTAAATCAGCACGTCGCTTGTCATGACGCCATTATCATGCGAAGTAACATGGCTGCCATCGTCATTAAAGAGCATGCCGCAAGCCGTTCTCCGTAAGTCAGATAGTCACACTGTGCTCACTTTGTTAAAAGACGGTGCAAGGTGTTGAGATCCATACGTTTCGCACGGAATATTGGTGATACAATATGTTGGGAATATCAAAAAACGACAGATACCAACTAAATTCAAAGTCACCGATGACGCCCGAAACGTTTGCGACAAATTTGACTTACGATATTGGTAGTGCTAGTGTCATTATCCGCTATTCCAACATAGCCCACCAAAAAGCCCGCACCAGAAACATCCTGAGCTAAACACGGGCGAGAAAGGACGTAACCTATTTCTCACTCAGCAAAGCACTCCTCAATTCGATCCTGATCGATTTTCCAAGGCCAGAGTTTACCACGTTCTACAGTCAATCGAAAACTTTTTCAAAACCAATATTGTCATTTGTCTATAATGGTAGGCCCGGCCCATAAGCGAACTATTATGACACAAAAAGTAGTATTCGTTTCCGTTTATAAAAGCCCGACTCCGCCTACTTGCCATTTAGGATCGACGGGGTCATCAAATTGAAAACGAAACTGAATGATGCATCTACCATAGAACTAGCTCTAGAAGAAAAGGCGACCACAGTCATCGACGGCAATCGTGTGGCACCCCTTTTCAAGCGGGTGTTACACCGTCAGCTTCATCACGCGAACCTCGACACGAACATCAATGATTTAAGCGAACGCTGAGCTTGTTAATTATTATTGTAATCTGTGGCTGTGCATCAGCAGTCATAGGACTGACGACGCGTTTCACGCTGTACCGCTACTTTTCTTGAAAAAAAAGTAAGACGTCTCCACCGCGGTTTGCCACAGTATACCACCCACCTCCTCGTCTGGAGCAACGTCATTGCGCACTTTCATATAAGTCTATTTTGAGTCCCTTATCGTCTCGCTATTCATCTGGCTCAGCACGCACGCCGTGTATTTTTTGGGATCGCCGCATCGCTCACTAGGCCTGGCGCTCCATTACATGGAAAAAAGTTGGTCCAATATCCACCGAACTACAAGGAACCGCCAGAGAACTCCACCGAGCTATCGACAGTATAATACAGAAGACAGCTACGATCAAAATAACAGCTTGTGTTTCACACCCTCTTAATGTCAGGACCTGAAAAAGCCTAGTGAGTGTTAAGACAGTCCTGTGCAACTCACTACCGGGCGATCACTTTCAAAAGGAAGTACTCTACACTCTGATCACTGAAATGAAGTTTATGGTCAACAGCAAACCTTTAACGCACAACTCAATCAACCTAAACAAGCCAAAGTAATTTTTCATGACTTACTCACAATCACTTCGGTACTACTTAGTGTCCTTGTACACGACTCGCTTGTCGTCCCTTTGATAATCATGACCTCATCGAGAAAAACACATAAAGAACGTCGCAGTGCCTTGCCGATGTATATTTCACCCAAATACTCGATATTAATATAGATTGATGGAGCCCCACGTCAAGCCGCAATGAAAGCCAACAACATCGTGTAGATCGTGAACAACACTCTACCATAAAACACCTGACAATTGGCCACGCGGACGAGCCATCGCTACTTATCACGAAGCAGAAAGCAGCGTGAGGAAGGTGGACATCAGAATAAAAGAAAGCATCTGAACGCTAGCAACTAGTAAGTAACATCGGGTAGAAGCGCTGCCAACCAAACCACACTAGGAAACAAATATTGTTTAGTTTAAGTTTCTCATTTTCACTTAATTTTCCTTGTAGAAACCGTCTCCGTTGCAATGAGAACAGCCACCGCACCATTTGTAGCGACCGCGGCGCATTTAAATTACATTTAAATACGTTTATTCAAAGGGTTCATTGGGTCATTTGTCGACTCAGTGTCCCATATGACAGAAAAAAAATATCTTAATAGTTTCATTGTAATAGGACTGTGTTCTGTTGACCATTTGCTAGTCGCTATATCGCGATTTGAATTTGAGTCACATGTTTAAGTTATAGACTTATTTTTAAATAAATTGTATTTTCTATAACGTATGTTTTTGTCTATGGTTAAGCAATAGTGCCAATAGAAAAATAAAATATCTGTCATTTTCGGCGAAACCTCAGTCAAGATGGCCACGCGCAGGAGACGTGGTAAGTAAATCCATGATTATACCTGTGATCTTAGGTTTTTGATTTAAAGTTTTTTACTCTGCTAGTAGTCAAATATATTATTATTACAATAGCATGAAGATTTACGCGAAAATAAAGAAAATGCATGTAAAAATAACCTCTTAAAATCTGATCACCTTTTAAAAGGCATGCGGGTATTTACATATTCTTAGATTTTAAAAGGTATGTGGGTTGATACCACTTACCAATTTAATTTGTTTTTTTGTAAATTATGATTTTAACAGTTTTCTTCTTCTTAATGAAATTTAGTGACAGATATTTATTATTAACTTTAATTTTCAGGCATTCCAATACGAGATGAACAAATCGAAGGAGTTTTAGAAGTATTAGGTGAGTCAGATCTAGAAGAATTAGAATCTTTTGTAGATGATGATGTTGCAGATGAAGATTTCAACATAATTCAAAACCAGGAAAGCTCATCTAGTTCTGAAGAATCTGAAAATGATGAACCAGTAGCTCAAAGGGGCAGAGGAAGGGGCCGTAGACCGACAAGATCGCGACGACAGCGCCAAAATTCTCGTAGTTCTCGTGGAAGTCGCAGTCAGGTTCGGGAGCGATCAGTCTTGCGTTCAGCTAATGAATCAAATGGATCTGAAAATGTTGGAGATTTGGAAGCTTCAGAGTGGGATGATTGCGATTTTGAACCCGAAACAGTGCCATTCATACAACCAGCTTATTTGCCCATACAAAGAGACCATTTCACTAAGATTGAATACTTTTATCAGTATATTGATGACAAAGTTATCGAAAATATAGTAGAAAAGTCGAACTGGAGCTATTTTTCTAGAAACATGAAGGCGTTACACTTTACTAGTGAAGAATGCAAAACTTACATTGCTATTCAAATGATAATGTCTTGCATAAACTACCCAACACTCAGGATGTACTGGTCAAAGGAATTTAGAATACCAATAATTGCCAACAGTATGCCAAGAAATCGTTACTTCATTCTCAGAAATGCAGTGAAAGTGGTGTTAGATGAAGAAGTCAGTACTGTACAACGCCAAGCGGATAAATTATGGAAGGTGCGACCGCTGATTGACGCTGTTTTAAAGGGTTGTCAGCTTCAAGAAAAGACCAAAGATCTCTCTATCGATGAGATGATGATACCGTTCCAAGGAGCATGTGGTTTGAAGCAATACTGCCCAGGAAAGCCCAACCCTGTAGGTTTAAAAGCCTTCGTACTGGCGACACCAGACGGGCTTGTCTGTAATTACCACATTTATCAAGGTAACACGACTTATCCAGATCTAGAAGGCTCATCATATGGTCTAGGTGAAAAAGCTGTCCTGACTTTAACAAAAGACCTAGTACCAGGTCATATTATATATTGCGATCGGTATTTCACGTCTGAAAAACTTCTCGATGGACTTAAGGATCAAGGACTGATGTGTACAGGGACTCTTATGAAAAATAGGATTCCGCGATCTGCTCGACACGTTTTACCCGACGATAAAGTTATGAAAAAGAGGACAAGGGGATCGTGGGAAAAAGTTGTCCATAAGGCAAAAAAAATGGTCATAACCAAATGGCTGGACAATAAACCTGTGTCTTTTATGTCAAACATACATACTGATAAAAACATAGATTCCTGTGAACGCTGGTCAAAAAGGGAAAAAAGGTACATCACTGTTCCAAGGCCAGAAGTTGTAAAACTTTACAACAAGAACATGGGTGGCGTGGATTTGGCAGATAGGATGCTGTCAGTATGCCCGTACCGCTACAGAACAAGGAAATGGACACAGCGAATCATTGCTCACTTTCTTGATTTGGCCGTGACCAATTCCTGGATCTTATACCGTCAGGATGAACTCAACAAAGGCAAAAGACTCAAATCAATTCAACAGCTTCGGCCATTTAAATTAGAGATTGCCAAAACGCTTATCAAAATTGCTGCTGAAGAACAGAGGGAAGAGTCACAGGAAGAAAAGTCACAGGAAGAACAGTCACAGGAAGAACAGTCACAGGAAGAACAGTCACAGGAAGAAGAGTCACAGGTTGAAGAATCACAAGAAGAAGAGCAAGACGAGGAGCAGCTGCAGCAGCGCTCTAAATTTAGACAAAGGTGCTTACCTGTTCCAATTCCTGAAGATAAGATACGTTACGAAGGAGCAATGCATATGCCTGAAGTAGGTGAGGATCAGAAACTCTGTCGCCGTGATGAATGTAAAAAGAAGTCCAAAATAAGGTGCATGTCATGTAAACTTAATTTATGTCTTACCCGCGATCGCAACTGCTTTCAAAAATTTCACAGCAGACCTATTTGGGAAGAATAGATACTAGTTTTGATACTAAACTCTTCTTATTAGGATCTTAAGTTTTTTTTGTTAATAGGATTTGGAATACCTATATTTTTGTTACTTTAAATTTGTTTTCCTTACTTTTTGTACGGGTTTGATCTCGATATTTGAAATTTTTATAATTAAGAGTTTAAGTGTTTTGATTATAAGGATTAGAAATTACTTTAATTGTGATACTATATGGTATGATCTGTGCTACATTGTGATTCAAAGTAATTGTTATAATTAGGTAGGTACGCAAATAACTCTTAACAAGACTGATAATTGATACAAAGAAAGGTATGTAGAATCTGCATAACATGATGTAGATATCTGTCCAATTATTTTAGGTATAGTCAATGAGTGTAGTTTAGTTCTTGACTGATTTTGAAGACTGTTATTCTGAGTCTGATGTTGTATTGCGGTGTTTAGCACCATAATATTATTATGTTTCAGAAAGATATTTCTATTAGTTATTAAGAACAAATACGTTGATAATTTCTTGTTTCTTATTATTTTGATTTTTTATAATTAGGTATAATAATACCTACCTACAATAAAGGATTTTGATTCAATTATAAATTCAGTTTTTCATTTTAAACACAATTTTTTCGTAAAAGACCTACAACAATAACAAAATTTTGTATTTTCAAGATAAATATATCCATTTTCTACCATATTGATTTTAAAAGGCATATGGGCTTCTATAATGTTTTTAGGTCATTATTTAGAAACTTGCCAATTATTCTTCTGTTTTTTGCTTAACATGGAATTATTCTAATAGAACACGTAATACATGAGCCAAATTAGCCTTTAAAAATATTAAATACAAAAAACAATGAAGATTTAGTTAAAAAAAATATATTTTCTTCTCATACTGTGAGTGTTAAATATTTATTTGGTTATTAAAAATTTTGAGGGCATGTATTTTTTTAAATATCTATGTTCTTTGCTTTTTGTAATAAAAAATAAGCCCCGCAGCGTTAGTTTTGACTTGATTAGTCCAAAAATACGAATTTTGTAAAATTCGGGTTTTGTACGTATTGAAGCCCGTATGCCTAAATAAAGGATAACGAATTTGGGGTAACTAAGTGTCACAAACCCTTCTCCTGCCCTCCATTTATATGCAGAAAAAATCCCACGTTCATATGTAGAGCATAAGACACTTTTTTCATTATCACTACGCTTGGGTCCGCACCATGTAACCCTTTTAAAAGGCATCCGGGCTGCAAGCTATAGTTTTAGAAAAATAGCCTGGGCCTTACGAGGATAAATTGTATTTTCTTTTAGCTTTTTAGTAAAATAGTGACTTAATTTAAAATGAGTCGGAGATCTTCATGTTTGATTTGGTAAAACAAAGACCGATTTTAACTTAGGTCAATATTTCTTTCAAATTTTTCATGAAATAATGACGCAATTCTAAAGGGTTACAAATAATTAACTTTTTTTAATTAATGGATGTGAATATTTGTATAAATTTAAATGAATTTAAAAGACCATATTCTTAGGATTAGTTAGGTGGTTCAAGTTTCATTCTTTGCCTTTTACTTTTAATTCTACAGCCATTTAAAAATTATTCTGTTTTTTCAACAAACGTTTTTCATCGATACCCAAAAATTTGTGTTTTTGGATTAGGTCGTTATTTTATTAAGAGTGCGATGTGTCTGTTAAGTTGTTTGACATCCGCAAACGCACCGTAGCCGTATTAGTATTGAAATAACATCGAAAATCGCTATTTTTTTTCGTCTTACATACATTGCATTATTGCAATCAAGATTATAAAATAGTTGCTTGACTACCAAATTTTAAAAACTTTCCGTGTTAAGTATACATTTTTTGAAAAATTGCAAAATCAATATCAAGCGCGGGCTGCATTTGAACTTGCGACTTTCGCCATTACCACTGGAGACACCTCTTCCATCTGGGCTACCGCAGCTTGTCTCCTGCCCGCCAATTTTGCAAATGTATTTTATTGCCAGTAACGCGGTTAGTTTGGCACTGCACTTTTGCACCTAGTTGCTGTACTGTTACGAACATAAATGGTAAGTAAGTATCTATTTTCCAATGTGTAGGCACGAATGGCACAACACGCGAATGCACGTTGTTGCATGCAACACGTGGTTTTCGTTGAACGTTCTTTGGGTAATTCGTACCAGCGAATTCTTTGACCTTCAGTACTTATTTAAAGATCGAAGTGGCTCAGTGGTAATGCGACTGCCTGCGGCGCAAAGGTTTTGGGTTCGATTCTCTGTGATAAAGTTGATATTTATGTACTATGGTTTTATCATACACTTATAGTGCATATTTATGACTTTGTGAATTGTTACTAGACTGTTAAGATATTTCAAGCTGAACTACCTCATAGTCCTTATGGAAGATGTTCTATGCTTCAGAGGCTACGTTAACCCTCTACTGCATGACTTATGAAATGTATTAAATAAAAAATACTACACGCTTTTTTGGCTTTATTTAAGGCTTGAAAAACTCTGAAACCAGGGTTCTTCGGGTCGTTCATCGACTCGGTATTCCTTTCATTCATTCATTTCATTCATTTATTTATTGCAAAGTCACAGGTTAGACAAGTTGTTACAGACAATAAAAGTACAAGTGACGCCCTGCAAGGGCACAGCAAACAACAGGGAGGCAGCTAGTTGCCATTATTTTAAATAATCTATTATAATAAAATTTCAAATAATTAATGTAATGTCAGATGGAGTTAGTATTGAATTTTATTCTATGTTAGTTATTATCGCTAGTTAATACTCATTTTATTCAAATATTTTACAAATAATATAATTTTAACAATCAGTTCAACGTCACAGATAAAATTAACATTCTAGTCTAGTTTACATATAGGTATTAGCCATTCATTTTGTCATTAAAAAATTCTGAAATATTATAATAACACTTGTCTATAATTCACTTTTTTAATTCCTGATTAAATAAGGTGGGCATTTGAATATTCTTTAGATTATTTGGTATATGGTTATGTATTTTTATTAACATATCGCACGTTGAAACCGTTACCGTCACTATACAAAAAACCTGCTTTTGAGAAAAGTGCTGGTAAATTTTTGAAAATTTAATTTTAACATTTTTACAAAATTTAAAAAAATCGAGATTTCGTTTTTTTTGACAAATATAAAAAAATGTATTTCTTTTAAGCTGCTTATGAATTCAAACCCGCATGATTATATTTATTTATGTTTTTCGTGTATTTTTTTGTATAGTGTCATTATTACAGTTAAAATCAGAATACTTTTCGTTTAGTGACAAGCATCGTAAAACAAAATTTATTAATATAGATATAAAACCTAGCCAAATAATAAAAACTATTAGTTAGTTTGCCGTATAATGCGAGCATAATAAAAGAATATTATACTTTTTCCACTGTACTACCTACAGACAAGAAACAAATGACCCAAACTAACCCCTCTCCCCTGAACTTTGATTATAATAAGTATTAATTTAAAGCATTTTAAAATATCCATTCCTCCTAAATATGTCACTTTTTATTCTTATAGTTTGTTTGTCCTTCCCGTTTTCAGTATCATGAGCTGCCTGAAGAAAACCTCAGCTAATTGATTTCAAATAATACATGTTTCACTTCTTATAAATTGAAGATTGTCTAAACAAGTAGTAGGTAGGTAAATTTTACTGTTGAGTAGGTACTCTTTAAAGAACTGTTACATGGTTACATTACAGAACGACTGTGTATAAATTATTCCCTCCGGTTGACAAAAACATGTTTTTTAAATAAATTTGGCGTTGCCATTACAACTGTATTCACTGTGCTAAAAATTTACTTTTTGACATCTGAAACAATCTTGGTATTGTAACGTAAACGTTTATTGCAAGATATATGCCGTACACTGCCGAATAAATAGAGCAGGAGTGATATTGATAATTGTCGATCCAGTATCTACCCCAAAAGTCTCGCTACTATGGGTATTTATCTTCTGTTTATTTAAATTTAAGTACTAATGAAAAACAAGGACGATGCCACTGTTACCAATATCAGTGCTGACTCTCTACCTTTGCTGACCAATGATAAAAATAGAACAGTGTACTAATTTAAAAAAAGGTTTTAAAGATGTTGATTCATGTCATGGTACTCATTATAGTCAAAGATTAGAATAAACATCATGAAATCAAGAAAAATCTTCTTGATATATGCACCTTTAGTCCTCAATTTGTACCACATGTATGTTGTGTAAGCAGGGAGGATAACGGTTAAAGCTCCGATGCACAGAATTCTAAGAATTATTATCCTATACCTATTAACACTCTTACTAATTCAACTACTGATGGATTAAATAATGAGATAAATTAATTTATTTTCCTTGCCTATTTTCTTTTTAAACTTAAACTTTAAACTAAAGGTATAACATTAGCCAGTGATACAGTATACTGGACAATTTGGACCATATTACACTATTCAAACGAATTATGTGCAATTACAAGCTAAGTATGATGCTTTTATGAACTTGCTCTACGAATTAAAACGATCATTACAAAACCAATTAATTCAATTATTATTTAAGTTATTTAGTATGGAAATAAAAAACTTTCACGTCAAATATGTATACAATAGAGTCTAAAATCACTTACCGATCCCTTATCAATCTACTTCAAATTAAAGGACTTTGGGCATTAAATCAAATAAGACCATACTTATTAAATTTATAGCCAATCAAACCAAAATATTAGAAGTAAATAAGTTTTTTGAATCTGTCTATTTGGTATTGATTCGTTGGATACATAACTTCTAATATTGCAAAGATTAAAAGCCTGTATGGATACAAATACACTCCTGATTTTAAAAAACTAGTCAAATTCATTAAATTACTCTAATAACACTGCCCTAAAGCATTAAATGAAAGGATTGTGCGGTATCACATACAAAATTAGTTAAAATATTTTCAGACTAAACTGTCACTATTTTTAACATGACATGATTTTAAGAGAAAAATTTCAATTGTAAGACATTAAAAAAGACACTAAAAGTAAACGGTCATTTTAATTTGAAACGTATGTTCCAATTGTTATTAAACAATGAAAGGAAAAGTGGCATTAAATTGAAAATGACGTTTTGTTTTAAATGTTTAGTAACAATTTGTGAAGATATATAGACACTATACTCAAAATGACGCTTTGATTTTAACTCTTCATTTCATTTCTTCATAAAAGTTAAATGTAAAAATGACACTTTATGGATAAATACGTTATTTCAGTAATTCTTTAACACTTTATTAAAGAAAATTAATATCAGAATGACACTAAACAAAATATGACGATTTTCCTCTCAGTGTTTACTCTATAATATATGCCATACATGTCACTATACAAAATATGTCACTATTACATTTTACTTAGTACCAAATTGGTAAAAACTGCATACCGACACTACTTAACCCAGGCACTTGTAATGTAGCTAGAAAAATAGATGTCTTTGCATTATATTCTTTGCAACGTGTAAACACAGATGGCGCTTTTACTAAAAAACATGCATATTTCGTATAGTGACGGTAACGCTTTCAACGTGCGATATGGTGAGGGCTATTTGCTACTAATTTCATGCTTGAGAAATGCATGCTTTCCACACGAAAAGAAAGAGAAGAAGCGATATCAAATATCATGCTGACTCACAAAACGTAAGGAATACACAACATGTAACCATTGCCGTGTGATGCCGGCTTAGAATAGCATCACCCCATTTCTTTTCTGTGGGAGTCGTAAGAGGCGACTAAGGGACCCGAGGATGTTTATTGCAATTTTAGGCGATGGGCTAAAATTGCGAAATTCTCGGGCAAGGGACGAGCCGCGGTAGCCCAGATAGAAGAGGCGCCGCCACTAGTGATGCCACTCACAGGTTCAAATCCTGCCTAACATACATACATACATACATACATAAATCAAGCCTATATCCCTTACGGGGTAGGCAGAGCGTTAACGGCCGTTCAACGGATATTAACACCACGTCTGACAAAAGTTTGAGGGTCAATAAGATAACTGTGTATCACCATAGTGACAGGTTGTCAGCCCGTCGGCTAAAATTGCAATACACACCCTCGAGTCCCTTAGTCGCCTCTTACGACACCCATGGGTAAGAAATGGGGTGATGCTATTCTAAGCCGGCATCACACGGCCTGCCTAACGGCGGAAAATTTTGTAAGTTTTCTAAAATTTTAAAATAAGAATCACTTTAGACACAAATTTACATACATACATACATACATATAATCACGCCTCTTTCCCATAGGGGTAGGCAGAGACTACATCTTTCCACTTGCTACGATCCTGACATACCTCTTTCGCTTCTTCAACATGCATCAATCTGTTCATACATGCTCGTCGGTTTAGGGTACTCTTGACCTGACCTTTCTTTAGGACGTCCCCGATCTGATCCAAGTACGTGCGTCTTGGTCTTCCCCTTCCAACGTTCCCATCCACACTCGCCATATACACCTGTTTCGTTAATCTTCTTTCATTCATTCTCTCAATGTGACCAAACCATCTCAGCATTCCTTTTTCTATACCAGTCACTACGTCTTCTTTTATACCGCAACGTTCTCTAATCACACTGTTCCTTATCCTGTCACTCAATTTCACTCCAATCATACTTCTTAGCGCTCTCATTTCTACCGCATTTATTCTACTTTCATGCTTTTTCTGCCATACCCAACTTTCACTCCCATACATAAGTGTTGGAACTAACACTCCTCTATGCACAGCCAGACGTGCCTTATTAGACACTGTCTGGCTATTCATAAAGGCATGCAACGCTCCATTCACCATGTTGCCGGCATTTACCCTCCTTTCAATATCACTTTCACACTTTCCATCTGATGTAAACTTCGATCCCAAATATACAAACTCTTTCACTTGCTCCACCCTCTCTTCTTCTATCATAATGTTACACTCCGTCATACCTTCTTCTTTTTCAAAAACCATTGATTTCGTCTTACTTACATTCACTTTCATTCCTTTCTTTTTCAAAGCCTCATTCATAATTGTTACCATCTTCTGCAACTCTTCAGCCGACGACGCAAGGATAACTTGGTCATCAGCATAGAGAAGACATTTGACGAGTAACCCATTCATTCTCAGTCCATTTTCACATTCTTTCAAATCTGTCAAACAACTATCCATGAATAGGTTGAACAGCCATGGTGACGCAACACATCCCTGTCTAACACCTTTCTCGATGTTAAACAGCTCAGTGTAGGCCCCGTTAATCCTGACACAAGCACTGGAATCCTTGTATAAGGATTTCAGTGCTCGTACCAAGATGCTGCTCACCCCATGCACAGATAGTGCCGACCACAATTCATTCCTCAGAACTCTATCATAGGCCTTTTCTAGATCCACGAATGTGCAAAAGACTTTTTGGTTCTTAGCCAAAAACTTTTCTGCTATGCACCGCAAGGAAAAGACCTGATCCGTATATCCCATCCCCTTTCGAAATCCCGCTTGAGCATCCCAGACTTTCTCATCAGTTTCTTTCACAACTCTTTCAATCAGTACCCTTGCATACAGTTTACCGACGACGCTGAGAAGGCTTATACCGCGGTAATTTTTACAGTCTAGCTGTGACCCTTTTCCTTTGTATAATGGCACTATTACAGCCTTGCACCAATCACTTGGCACTCGACCGCTTCGCCAACAAAGGTTAAAAAGAAGGTACAGCTGACTAGCTGCTACGCCTTCGCCACAAATTTCTACTCTAAAATACGATCACTTTACCGTCAAATTGTTTTATCAAATAAATAAACAGTTTCGGCGAGAAACCACATGTGTAAAATATGCCCAAACCAAACACCCGTGTTGGTTTGTTTATTATCACGAAACCAATGAAATTATAGCCGAAATAGTACGATGTACCCTAAAATTATGTTGGAATATGGTTTAGTATTGAAGTTAATTTATTTGTTTCTATTGAGTAGGTAATAGATAAGTTTAATGTAGTTTAACGGCAATATAAGTTTTATGTAGTTTAACGGCTATCGCAGTGTCAGCACAAAATGAAAAATAAGCATTTCTCTAATAAATTAAAATAATAAATCGATAAAATTTAGCGCCCGAAAGGACTTGATCCCGAGACCGTGGGGTACCGTCCCACTGCTCTGCCATCTGAGCTACCGGCGCCCCGACTGACACTACACAATTCTTCAATCTCTTAGTACTTGTTCGAAGCCAAATTCATCATAATGTGGACATTTGCATGCTATTATATTGCTATACAAGCGGATTGATTTTATATTTAATTCCATCTTGATTTATGTAATGTACCTTGTTTAATGACAAATAAATGATTTATTATTATTATTCCTAGTGATACGCCAAATTCATAAGTCTGCCATATTACTGCGACATTCGTTGATATATTATAGGATTTCTTTTTTATTAAATTCATTTGTGGAATCCCTCTATTCACAGTGGTACAACTAATTGACAGGAGCTCGATTTCCCAAGTATTCGTTATTGAAATCCCACACGTAATTGCCTGTTTCTCATGCGCAATCCCAAAATTGCTATATATTACTGTGAATTTTCCCATGAATCCGAACGATTCGCAACGAGTGGCCTTACCAGTCGTATCAAGCCGTGAAACATTTTTAATACTCTCCAAAACAGCTGATTGTCAAGTCAAATGACAAGGTAAGCATTTGACCAAACACTACGATTTGACGCAATTTAACTTTTTAAATTTTAAATTTGCCGTGTGATGCCGGCTTAGAATAGCATCACACCATATCTTTCCCGTGGGAGTCGTAAGAGGCAACTAAGGGACTCGAGGGTGTGTTTTGCAATTTTAGGCGATGGGCTGACAACCTGTCACTATAGCGATACACAATATTCCAAATAACCCTCAAACATTTGTCAGACGTGGTGTAAATGGCCGTTTTTTGCGGCTGTTTACGCTCTGCCTACCCCGCAAGGGATTATAGGCGTGATATGTGTTTGTGTGTTTGTTTTAAATTACGTTTTTCTTCACTGTTAAAAAGTACCGCTTTTATTAGATCAATGTATTTTGCTAGGGATGGGAGTCTCGATATTTCTGCGTATAACGAGAAACTTCAAGAGATTTCAATGGCAATACAGATTTCTACTATTTACGAAATACGAAAAACCTGGATTAAGTAAATTTGATTTCGTAAGAGAATTACGAATTTGAATGTTTATTTATTTATTATTTATTTATTATTTCTTTATTGCAAAAACAGTGTTCAAACTTATAATATAAAACAGTGTCTCACAAAACTGCACAAACAGTTTGACTGTGAGATCAGACGATACTCGCTTTTAACTTATATAATATTTCACTTATTTTATAACTTAAAACTAAGTAACTTGAAGTGCCTTAATATAATGAATTTAGGTAGAACTTCTTTAATTTGTTTTTAAATAACGATTTTTTAGGTTCCCTACGTATGTCCTCAGATAAACTATTTAATAAATACGGTAGACGTTTTTTTATCGTTCGATCCCCATAATAGTTCATTACTCGAGGAACAACATACATACCTGAGGTCATTGCCCTTGTATTATGACTATTGGTAACATTTGTCAATAGTGAGTTACGCTCCGGATTACCATGGCTATTAATTAAAAGTAGGTACTTATGTTTAAGACTAATAGGAAGTATCTTACAAATTTTGAAAAGTTTACTATAGTTATCTTTGTGTTTGTTTTTGACTTTCTTGTCTACTAGCAATTTAACGAATCTTAACTGTATGTTTTCTAATTTATCAATGTATGTTTTAAATGTCAGCCCATAGCAATCAAGAGCGTAGTCCAATATAGACTCCACCAAAGCCGTATATAACAATCTGAGGGTACTTATGGGTACTTTATAACTTAAATAGTAGAATTTACCTAAGATTGTTCTAAGCTTATTACTAATATAATTAATATGCTCAGCCCAAGAAAAATGCTCATCTATCTTTACACCAAGATAAGTTACACAGCTTACTCTTTCTATCGGTCTACAACAACAATTAAGAAGCTCATTATGCATACAACTGTATGTATGAGTAAACAAAGGTGCGGGCTCTTCGTCAAGCGGTAAGTATGGCGAATGTATGATTAACAACTTAGTTTTATCAGAATTGAGCACTATGCCATTATCGTGCGACCACTTGACGACAGCATCCACGTCTTGCTGGACGAGACGTATTGTATCAGCCAAGCTGGTACCGGCGCGTAGAATGCATAAGTCATCTGCGAACATGTGTGCCGAGCTGTGGTGTAGCACTCCGCACAGGCTGTTCACGTGCATCAAGTAGCACACAGGACCACATCCTGACCCCTGCGGGACCCCGCACCGAACCTCTCTTTCATGGCTATACGTTTCGCCAACTTTAACCCGATATGAACGTGATGTGAGATAGTCACTGAACCATTGATTCAGTGGATATCCCACCCCACATTCCCCAATTGCATGGAGTAGCGTAGATGTTTCTAGAGTGTCGAACGCTTTCTTATAATCAAAGAATATGGACACTACAAACTTTCTTTCACCAAGATAATTATAAATTTCGTCAGAGAATTTAGACAATAAGGTATTAGTACTTTTCCCCTTTTGAAACCCGTGTTGAGATTCATTTAAAACGTTATTTGATTGTAAGTAGTCCCCAAGCTGATTAATTATGCATTTTTCTATAATTTTATCTAGACTTGACAAGATAGCTATTGGTCTATAGTTCGAATATGACTTGCGACTGCCTTTTTTATGCACAGGGCGTATTATTGCCTCTTTCAATTTATTAGGAAATTTATGCTGACTAACTGATAAATTAACCAGCTTAGAAACTATTGGACTTATTTTATCACAAATCAATTTTATATCACACATGCGCATGAGATCGCTTCCAGGCGACTTTTTTGTATTCATATTTTTTATTACTTTACTAACATGACTACTGCTAACTGGTTGCCATCTCATGCACAAGTTTACATTGTTTACATAATTATCTCTGTTTAAGAAATTATCATCACAAATATGTCTAATTTGTAATATTTCATCATCAAATGTTGCTGCAAACCGATTAGTTATATTTTCTGAACTATCAGAATCTATGCTTGACAAAATAAGGCTGTCTATAGACGGCTTTTCCTTACCTAACATAATATTTATCCTGTCCCATATTTTCTTGATATTTTTATTACAGTTAATAATACACTGCCTATCATACTCATTACTACATTTAGAAATTGTTTTAAAACATTTGTTACGATATTTAGTGTACGTTAATCTCTTAACCATATTCTTAGGATCAGTGCTCCATATTACAAATAGTCTGTCCCTTTCCTCAATCATTTTTTTAAGTCTATCAGTAACCCACGATTTGTTTCTACTACTATTTGGTACAATTTGAATTTTGTAACACTCGTTGTAAATATTGTCAAATAATTGACGTAATTCATTGTACAGTTTAATAGGACACTCGATTGCTAATAAAGACTCAAAGTCAGTTGTAGGGAATGCAATCTCGATCTCGCGAGATCTCGAAATCCCCAAGATCTCGAGCAATTTTTCGAGATCGAGATCTCGAAAAAGGCGATCTCGTCTCAGAAAAATCATTCGAGATCTCGAAAAAAATCATCGAGATTTTCGAGATTTCGAGAATGAGCTTGCGTAAGGCATTGGCGTGTTCATTGATGTGCGTCCGCGCAGTGTATGGCGTTTTGCCGGCGGCAGGACCTAGCAGTCGATACCTATTGAGCGGGTGCGTTGCGGGGGGTACGGGACGGGGGATTGACGCAACGCGACCGACCAATCCCAAGAGCTTGTTTATTGTTTACTTACTCGCATTTTCGTCACTGTGCATTTCGTGTTTTCGAGTCAAAGTTATTATTCATCTATACAATAACTAATTACATTCAGTATTATTATATATTAGATAGTTTTCAATGTGAAATATAAATATGTCAAAGAACGATTCGAACCAAGTGTTTGTGGACGTTACTACAAGTAATTTGCTGGTTTGGAAATATTCCAAAAAGTCTGTGGATGGTTCGACTGCAAAATGCAAGTCGTGCGACATTGTTTGTGTTTTTTTCTAGAATAAAAGTTGATTATTTTTATGTTATGTTCAATCAATGCTGTGTTTTATTTGCCAAATATTACAAAATACGATAAAAAGTCAGAATGTGGTCTTTATTACTCTAACTTTCTAATCTTAAAGTAAATATGTACAGTGTTTACCAAAAATTATATGAAACAAACAAAATCTCGATCTCGATCTCGAAATCTCGAAATCTCGACCATTAATCCAACGAGATCTCGAGTTGGTCAATCTCGAACCCTGAGATCTCGAACGAGATCTCGAGTTGCCAATCTCGGCTCGAGATTGCATTCCCTAGTCAGTTGCTAACAATTTTTCCCTAACCATACGATTGTCTAGCACACGACGACGAATAGCGGGCTTTAGTTGTTTTCTCGGAGCAGTGGCAGCGGCGCAGGCGGTCTGACTGCTCCCACCACTACTGGTGGAAACGAGTGCGCCATTACCTGACAGAGCACAGTTCCACTGCACAGCAGCCGATATATAGTAATGATCCGATATTTTATGTTGTATAACTGCAGAGTTTATCTCAGCTAGGGGAGCCCTAATATAAATATGGTCTAAGCAAGATTCAACAACACAGTCCTTTAACATTTCTTTACGTGTTATCTTATTAATACATTGAATCAAGCCGAATTCAGCCAATAAGTTTTTGTATTCTATTACATGTTTATCTTTTCCATTCAGAAGATTTATGTTGATATCTCCGCAAAGTAATATTGGTATATTTTTTGGTAAGCTCTCTAGTATGTTACGTAGTTCGTTCAAAAATTGTGACACTTTGTCTTTCTTTTTTATTCTGGGCGGCCTATAAATAGATAATAAATATATCGGATCACACCCACCTTCATTAAGTGCAATGGAAATACACTCGGCAGATTCCATACTTATTGTATGAACTGTCTCGCTTACTCTTGCAGAAATAGAGTCACGCGTGTAGACTAGCACTCCCCCACCGCTGCGACCGGTGCGAGTGTAACTTTGTACGTTATACCCTGCAATTTTATAACAATTAACCAACGAAAAGTTTATATTAGGTTCTGTTATTACTAAAACATCAATATCCTTTAGATTGCTATTCAAAGTTACAAGTAATTCATTAAAGTTCTTCTTCATAGATCTAATGTTGATATGCACTATACAAAAGTCATTTCTAACGTTAAGCGTCGATAGCCATCTACTTAAACTATGGACCTCGACCGCATCGATAGAATCGTCAGCAATCGAATCCATACAGTTCAGTGGCGTTATAAGGCCCATTGGATATTATATTTTAAACGTGTTAACTACATAAATCTTATTAAAAGAATCATTTTACTTTAAGTAAGGCATTGATGTCAGCTTCTGATCTCACCCAAACAGCTTTATCTCCTTCAGCTTTCTTTACTAATACTTTCCCGTTTATCACCCAAGTAAAACGGTACACGCCATGCAGTTTCTTTTTAGTATTCCAAAGTAAGGTTCGGATGCTTTTGGATAAATCCTCATTAATGTAGACTTTATCATCATTATTACCACTTGTGATCATTTTGCTCGTCACATCAGCCAATTTGCGGCGCTTTGCAAGCCATGCGTCACGGCTTTCCGTGCCCGAGTTTTTGAATCCGACCGTGATCGTAGGTGCTTTAGTCCCTTGTTTTCGTGGTTGATTCCGTCTTACCCACTCGATATCATCACTGCTTACGTCGATCAAACCGCCGATTTTGGTGACAATTTCCTTCACATTTTCGTCTGGCAGCTGTTCAACACCTACTACCTCTAAGTTATGCTTTCGTGTTGATTGTTCATATCCCTGTAATGTTTGCTGCAAAGCCAGGTTGCACTTTTCCAAGTATATGCATTTGTTACTCACGTTATCAACTGTCTTTTCAAGGGCAAAAATTTTTTCTTTGGATTTATCGTGTTCGGCTAACAGAGTATCATACTTGTCAGAAAGCAAATTCATGCTTAACTTGATTTCCTGAAGCTGTTTCTTCAGACTCGTGATACCATTGCACTTTCTTTGGATGTCCCTTAAGATTTTATCATTATCTTGACTGTCTTTTATTTGTACATCGTCATCGTCTTCCTCAGACTCCTCGACTTCACAGTTGTTGCAGTGAATACGGTTCTTCCCAGCTTTAAGATCCGCAGCTAAACCTTTTACACAGGCTCTATGAAAAGTTCCTTGGCACGGACCTTTACACATAAAGTGCGAACCATTCTTGGATAACACTTTCTTGCACTTTTGGCACTCCATTCCGAGATTACGCAGCGCGGCACAATACAATATTACAGATGCTACTGGGCACGCGTGCGCTCCAACGTACGCTTAGCACGAGAATGCAGCAGCATATCAGTTTAATCCTGCCTGCGCTTGAAAATTTTGCGAGTTTTCAAAAACAAATGTTTAATACCCAGGAAATCGAGCTCCAAGTCCATTGATTATTCTACTGAGAATTTTCATTTAGCACAGTTCAACTGCACTTTTAATGTCACATAAGCGTTCTTATATGACATCTAATATTTTCCGCACCAGTTGTCATAAAATTGAGCTATTGATTCACAATTCACGCACTTGTCGTTTGTCGCTGCGTATTTTTAACGCAATACACCGTAGCTGTATATGTATGGGCATAAGATCTGAATTCGCAATTTCTTTTCGCCTGCCAGACGCATGCGTTACGGTGCATTTAAAAAAACGCAGCGACTTACGGCACGTAGGAGAACCGCCATATCTAGAAATTGAATTGAACCGCCATATCAAGAAATTGAATTGAACCGCCATATCAAGAAATTGAATTGAACCGCCATATCAAGAAATTGAATTGAACCGCCAAAGTGATCCTGCGTAGGCAACATTTTTTTTTTTTTTAGCTTAGACAACAGCATATCAGTTTTGTCTCCATTGTGTGTAAATTTTGGCCGATTTTGTCCCGCTGAATTTTTGAGCCATATTTAAGGCCACCCCAATCAGCATTATTTGAAAGTTATCATCTCCGTACTAAATGAAATGTCAACTAAGTAAACTGGACCCTCCGCCATACCAAGCATTAGCACGAACCTGACAACTGTCAAATACGGCTTTTTGGGATGGTCATTCTGTAGTGACAGTAGAAGGTAAGACGACTAGTATTAAAATTGTTTGTTACTGGATTTCTATAGGCCACAAAGTGAGAAATTTAGACCCCAATTCCAGTGTACACTAATATTTTATGTAACCAATCGGGCGGCTGCCATCACTCCGGTTTACGGCCTTAGGAAATGTTAATCCCCGCTTCAGATGCCCCAACAGTCGCACTATATCATTGGATCGAATTACAGAATCGACCCCCCGTTATTTATGGCGCAGTTTACTTGTGAATTGGGATACAGAATGACCCGCAAATGGATTGTGAACCGTTTGCGGTTTGTTTGCTTTATTTTTGTTAAAAATGAACTCTGCCGTGTGATGTCGGGTTAGAATAGTATTACCCCATGTCTTTCCCGTGGATGTCGTAAGAGGCGACTAAAGAACTCAAGCGTCACCTGTGTATTAAAATTTTATGCGAAGGGCTGACAACCTGTCACTGTAGTGATTACTCTGTAGTGGTCACTATATTTTCCGAATGACCGCCAAATATTTGTCAGGCGTGGCGTAAATGTCCGTTTTTTGCGGGCGTTTGGGCTCTGCCTACCCAGCAAAGGATTATAGGTGTGTGTTATATTATTTCATCGACAACATTGCATCAAATAACACTAATTTCTAGTTTCTACAATGGCCTACATAAATTATGTAACGTACTTTCTTAAATATCAGTGGCTTAACACTTAAAACAGCCCTGTGTAAGTACCTACGTGAGGCAGGATGGCTTATTATTTATTTAGGTGCTACATTCTAGGTGTACTAAACAAACTGTCAAACGAGCTAAAATTATTAATATTATTTTTTACACGACTGCCCAACAAAAAAAGGAGTTATAATGTAAAAGACTTCATGTATGTATGTATGTATACATATATGTACGATCCTTTAAAGGACTGAAACTCGTTAACCACTGAACATATTCGAAAGTATCATTTCCCGAGTGTCACAGGCTAGGCATCATTAAAGTAAGCAGTCGTGTTTTTAATTTGTTTAATTTACTAAGCTTGTTAAAGAATGTGATTATGATCTTCTTTGCGTGTGGAACACCTAGTTGACAAACAATTTGTTCATACCTAATAAATAAGTACATACATCTTAAAATATGCCGTGTGATGCCGGCGTAGAATATCATCACCCCATTTCTTTTCCATTTCATTTCCCTTGGGAGTCGTAAGAGGCGACTAAGGGACTCGAGGGTGTGTATTGCAATTTTAGGTGATGGGCTGACAACCTGTCACTATGTCGATACAATGTCCGTTTTTCGCGGCTGTTTTGCACTCTGCCTATCCCGCAAGGGATTATAGGCGTGATAAGTATGTGTGTGTATATAAAAATATTTTGCCATTTATAAAAAAAACTGTCTGCTTTACTAAAAAACTTGTTTCTCCTTATATATTTAGCCATACACCTAAATTATCCTACACGTACCAACAACAAAAGTTTCCAAATTATACCACCGTATGCCAAGGCAAAAATAAAATGGCCGCGTTTTCAGAGCAATGTGTAAATTCCCGCCTTTTTAGGTGTTGATTCCAAAGTCAATTATCTACTGTGTTGCCAACCTCGAAAAATGTTGACAGTAATTTCCGCAGTTTTGTTAAAAAAATAAGGCCAAATTGGTATCAGGGTAATTTTGCTCAGATTATGATTAGAATATTTGGTTAGGGTTAAATTTGTGAATTTTAACTTTAAAGAATGAAGATTTTATTGAGTTTGCAGGTTTAATTTTACCAAAGGATAAAAGTAAATATTTGGGCATTCGATATTCTTCTAGATTGTTTGTAGCAAGAGAAAACATTTTTTTTGTGAAGTGGCGCCGCTGCTGTCGAGGTCGTTCACGGCTACACTCGCCTTAACCAGACGAGTTTACTCGTAGTACCGGTTTATTAACGTATTTTATGACTTTACGGAACAAATGTGAACCTACTGAAGTGTTTTATAGGCGGGTCTCCCACTTGTTGTCTGACAGCCGATGTGGCGCAGTGGTAGTGCGACTGCCTGCGATGCAAAGGTTCCGGGTTCGATTCTCGGTGGGACACTCAAAAAGTTGATATTTATCACTTTGTGAATTTGTTCAGGGCCTGGTTAGGACATAGCAGGGTGAAGCACCTAATTATCCAAAAAGAAATGGTTCCGTGCTTCGGAGGGCACGTTAAGTCGTCGGTCTCGGCTGCTGTCTGTTTACTTAGACGGCGGTCGTTACACAACCATGTCAGAGGCCTACTTTTAGTAGTAGGCGGTTGAAAAACTCTGACACCAGGGTTCATTGGGTCGTTGGACGACTCGGTGTCCCACACGAAAAGAGAGGAACTTGTCGTCTGACGCTACGTATGTTTGTAAAGTCGTTTAACAGTCGCATCCGTAAACGCACCGTATCCGTATTTGTATGGGAATTCTAATTTCCTTTCGTCTGACAGACCTATGCATTACGGTGCGTTAAAAATACGCAAAAACGGACGATAAGAGGGAGAACCGACATAGTTGTAAGTCGGTATGGCCTTCTTCTATCGTGTGGGACGCTAGTTCGATGAACAACCCGATGAATACTAGTTTAAGAATAGTCAACCGCCTTCTAGTCGTAGTACACCTCTGACATGACTGTTTAACGACCGCCGTCTATTTTATCATAGAAAGCAACTGGGACCGGAGGCTCTATGTGCCCTTTAAAGCACGGATCTATCTTTCTAACTGACAATCAGTTGGTTCAGCGTGCAATGTCTTAACCTAAGTGGCAATGATTAGTTAAACGTTGTCAGGTGTGTAAATAAACACTTGCACGCATAAATTTCGGTTATTTATTTTCCTGCCTTTTGAACTTTGAAGATTTTCCAGAAAATTCCAACACATTTTGTTTGAAATCAAAGCCACAGCTTATGCTGTCAAGGGCTACGCGGCGTAGCACGTCAACAGCCCACATGCTACGCCGTAGAGGTGCTACGAACCTGTGTTACGAATTTGATTATTCCTTTTGAAGGTTTCATGTACGTTCATGAAAATACAAAAAAGAGGAAACTGTTGCGAAAAGTCACAATTCAAAATGAGTTATTGTTAGTCAATCCCTAAAACAACGGATTATAATAGATTGATGGCACACAGACACCTCAAAAATTAAAAACTAGGTTTGAAAGTTTCTTCTTCAATGTATTTTATATTAAAGGTAAAACAAAGATTTTAGATTTCTGTACAAACTTATTTTTACCTATAATTTCACTTCTATTAAATATATCGTAAAAATTAAAACGTACAAACCTAGTATTAAGTCCAGCTCTGAAGCAATGCCTTCATTTTTATTAAAAGAAGAAAATTGAGTTAAACAAATTTTATTTTACACAATGATGAATCGTGACGTCCATATGTGAAACCACGAAAGTTTTATCCTACATTGAAAAAAGTTACTTTCATTATATTTGTTTACCAAAAATTATTAAAATCCATTCGGTGTTATTACAAAAAAGTTAAACAGTGTTCCAGTCGTTTGACAACATCAAATTGTTTGGGAAAATAATTACGACAATGTTTAAATGCGCGTCTAACATTGTTGTAAAACACGTAATATATAATGTTTGCATTTTCCATATCACCCAAAGGTTGCCTGGAAGAGAATGCTGCTTTAGCATTAAGGCCGCCTTATTGTACTGTGGTTTGTCTTTGTTTAATTTTATTTTCTGAATGTTATTTTTTGTGCAATAAAATTATATTATTATTATTATTAATAAGTTTTTAGGTAAAACTACACTACGACTGCACTTCTTTTTCGTCTTCTTATCGTATCAATGGGATACGCCTAATGCACTGGTACTGCAGCATAACTGCTGTTGAGCACAAAAAAACCTCTGCAGAGATCTGCAGTTCCACTGCCGTTCAGCTGCAGTTTGACAGGTGAAGCAGTTTATCTGCAGTCGTAGTACGGTTTCACCTTAAGGGGCTGAGAAACTTTACCAACCAAGCTCGTAGACGATTGATGCGGAAACAACCTTATACATTTGATTTACTTAGCTTGTATTTTACTCAGCTTGTATTTTGCTTGATCGGTAAAAATGCTGATGAGAGATTTTACGTACCTGTAACGACAGAAAATCATCAATTAGTATATTAATTATTATTAAAGTAGTCTTGTCTTGTCTTCTCTAGCCCACACCATCCCACGTAGTAGTAATCTTTAAAATTATTTTGGACTAGATGAAATCTACCTTATTTAGATAAGTGAATATTATTAGTTTGATGATGGCAGAGCAACTGGCGTCACATCTCTATAAGTGAGACGTATTTTTCAATTTATCTAAGGTTATGTTCAGAAGATCGTGCCCTATGCCGCACCCTGGGGGAGGCCTACGTCCAGCAGTGGACTGCAATAGGCTGATGATGATGATGAAGGTTATGTTCAGTTAAAAATAAAAAAAAATATCTCCTCGTCACTATAACGCATTGTAAGATATATGTTTTAATAACAATTTCCTATTTAATGTTCAATTTAAGCTATTTGTTGCTTAAAACACTTTCTACACTATGTGAATAGTTTGTTGCTTAACACTATCATAATTATTTACCAAACACTAAAATAAACAAAAAAAATTTTTTAACCAATTCACATCTGCCATTATGGCAACGAACGAACCCCCGAATATAGTATCTAATCAACTGTGCCTTATCTAACGTATTTTGTCGAGCATTATCTATTTAAATCAATTTATACTTTATTGTCTGAAATAACGGTTAACGGCGTTGTAAACGAATCAAATCAAAAACACTGAGAATATTTCAAGTAAAAGATTACGTTGAATATCAATAAAATTTAAATAGGTCCATTTTGCTGTCCTAGCTGTAATCCCTTTTATGCTTTACTGAAAGATTTTATCTCTTTTAAGTACCTTTTTAAGTATTTAGAGAGATGGAAGGTTATAAATTATTGAGTCTCTAAAACATCCTTTCTATTTTGTGCTAAAAGTTAAAAGGAATTTGAGATACCTATTGACTCTAATTATTAATTTTGACTTAAAGAGAGCAGCTGGTAGCGACTGGATGATGAAAACGAGAGATCATGTCAAACGGCATCGTGTGATGCCGGCTTAGAATAGCATTACCCCATTTCTTTCCCACGGGAGTCGTAAGAAGCGACTAAGGGACTCGAGGGTGTGTATTGCAATTTTATTCGATGGGCTGACAACCTGTCACTATGGCGATACACAATCTTTCAAATGACCCTAAAATATATGTCAGACGTGGCGTAAATGTCCGTTTTTGCGGCCGTTTACGCTCTGCCTACCCCGCAAGGGATAATAGGCGTAAGATGTATATCTGTGTGTGTATGTATGTATGTTATTAATTTTGTATATATGAGTGCCTTAATAAAATAAAAAATGAAATAAAAATATATACAGGGAGTAGCTTTGAAGGTATAACAAGCCGAATTAGGTCGTAGTACTCATGAAACTGAACAACTTTCCCTATGGAACAAGGGTCTTAATATATTTAAAACAATTCAATGTCTCATACAAAATTTCCAAGCATCGGGCTTATTCACTATGAGAAGTCCAATTTCGAATACCAAATTTTAAACACTTCCCGTGTTAGGTATACAATTATTGAAAACTTGCAAAACTTTCAAGTGCGGGCAGGATTTGAACCTGCGACTTTCGCATTACTAGTGGCGACGCCTCTTCCATCTGGGCTACCGCAGCTTATTCCTTGCCCGCTTGAATAATTGTATACCTAACACGGGAAGTGTTTTAAAATTTGGTATTCAATTTATCGCGGGTTTTCATCGCTTAGACTACGTTCAATCTGTAAAGATAGAATTAGTCGCCGGTTATTAGTTGCAAAACTAACCCGGTAGATGGAACCTTGGCACGCGTCACTGGCATTAAAATACACTTGCAAAACTGGCGGGCAAGGAATGAGCTGCGGTAGCCCAGATGGAAGAGGCGTCGCCACTAGTAATGCGAAAGTCGCAGGTTTAAATCTTGCCCGCACTTGAAAATTTTGCAACTTTTCAATAAGTCCAATTTCCTTTTTAAATATTACGACCCATGTTCTAAGGCGAAAGTTGTTCAGTTTCATAAGTACCTAAACCTTTTTTAGGCTAGTTATACCTTTATATTACTCCCTGTATACGAAATGAAGAAATGAATTTTCGCGAATGCATTTGCATGCCATGCATATCAATAGGAATTGCTGACCAAAACTGTTGTTCGGATTTTAGGCGAAATGAAACGATTTTAGGCCAAATGAGACTAATAAATTTAGCATACTGTGACCAATTAGATAGTCCTATTGCGCCGTTACAAAATGAGCTACGAATTTTGGGTTATTATTATGTTTGTGAAAGTTTTATTGATTTAAATTATTTTTTTATTTTTGTGGTCGCCGGTTGATACAATACATGAAACTTTATTGAAACATCGGGACACAGGTAAATTAATAATATTTACCTAAATACTATCGCGATAAACCCGATAAACTTAAAATGAGTGAAAGTGATCGCAAGTGCTTAAAAAGTTATATAAATTAATCTTTGTGACTAGTGATTGACAATCATTCATAATTTGGATTCACAATCAATTGCGTGTAAGTAGGAAGAAATTTTTTTTTCACTGACGCTAATGTCGCTGACGATGCCCCCTAAAATTTTTTTTATAGATAATATGTTATAAAAATATATTCTTTCAAAAGGTGTATTTGTAGTTGTTTTCATATAAAAGTGTCCGTTTTAAGTCAAACTAATTTTCAATGGATATTTTGGTTAAAAATGCCTTTATAAAGGGGAGAAACATATACATCAGTGGACTATCTGTCGCTGTTGATCGTGTTTTTTTTTTTATAATAAAATGATTTTTTAGGTCATGACGGCACTAGTTTCATTCAGGATCACATTAGGTAGTTAGTGAAGAAGAATAGCCACTTTAGATAATGATATAGACTAGAAATAGCAGACTTCTTACAAAGACTCTTATTTACTTGCAAAAACAACACATTCGTTTCATTTTGTCTTATCTTGCAGTAGTATAATTACTTGATGTACTACATATTATGTACAAGGCTAGAGAAAAAGTTATAATGCTACGAAAGCGCTTTGAATTTGCGTTTTTATTATTTATTCAAAAATTACCTTTGCACATAAAACTTTATTAATATTTATACTTTCTTGCGGTGCCTTAAGAGTTTCGGAAAAATATTAAGGAAATTAAAATATCACTTTAAATAACCTAAGGCAGTTCTCTCACTTAAAGTTGTACTTGTAACGCATGCGTCTGTCAAGCAAAATGAAATGCGAATTCCGATACAAATTCGTCTACGGTGCGTTACGGCTGCGTCTGTCAAGTCGAAAATCTTTTGCCCATGGGAAAATGGGTATCAGGCTGATATTACCTGATACTTTCAGATGACAAATTCTGAAATGATTATGAATACTACCACATTACTAACACTAACTACATTTTATTTATAATGCAGCATTTACACTATGTTCCTGCGCCTGCCGATGCCGCAAATATTTATTCCGCGAAAGTATCAACGCGTGTGACTGTTAACACGCTGCCATCATACTCTTCTCGCAGCAATACGAGTGAGCGAAATAGCAATACATTCCACAAGCATTTCACTTGTGCTCGTGCACGAAAAGTCGTCACTCGCGGGAACACGGGAAGTGGCAACGCCATGACGAGTAGCAGAGCGAGTAACCTATTTACATGCTCGTGCTACCCACTACCCTTACTTTATCCCAGCCCATAGAGGCATAGTATGATCGTGGGCTAAAATGTTTGTTAGCAATTCTTTTTTAGTCAATTTTGTCGTAGTAAAACGCGACAGTTGAAAAATGAAATTGAACATTGAAAATTTCGTCTTCTCAATGGCAATGTCATACATTGGGTGAGTCGAACAAGGACAGGACGATAGCGTTTCAGGACAGGCTTCATATAAACGACAACCTATGACAGCCGCAATTCTTTCTTTCTTTTTCTGTGGGACACCGAGTCGACGAATTGTTTATTGTATATCCGCTTTTTGAATAAGATTTTGGAAACTTCTTTCGTTAAATACCGGATCCGGGAAACCATGTTTGAATGTGACAAACGTTTAGATGTACAATAATTGTAAGTGATTCTCTTCACCCAATTTCCTTAGATATCGGTGGCAAAATTTCCCAAATTGAAATTGGATGAAAACAATGGATGGTCCAATATTTTGAAAACCTCAAGATATTGACTCGATTATACGGACGACCCCGGTTATGATCAAAATTAATTTGATTGTTCAAAATTTAATTTATAACAGAGAACGGCGAAGTAATTTTTAGCACATGGATGTAAAAGATAGTATTTTAAATCGAAATTTAAAAACGCGTTACTCAGAAATATTCAGAAAAATTAAAATTAATAAACACTTTTTTTACACGAAAACTTTTTAGGAACTGATGTGTTAAAAATATGAAGATGTATACGGAATGTAAGGGACAGCCCTTCGAATAACAACAACAACAAACGATAATAGCCACAACACAACAGTCCACTGCTGGACACTGGCCATACTTACCACACCTCGTAGGTGGATTGGCGAGCGCACTGTAAGATTAAGCATTTACAAAGGGACGCTGCTGTCTATTCCCTGGATAATTATTCCTTAGTCACATTTTACGACACCCACGGGAAAAATTGGGGTGATGCTATTCTAAGCTGGCACCACACGGCTCAAATAGGCTCGGCATACTACGATAGGCGAAAGTTGTTCAGTTTTATGGTGTGAATACATGCAAAGCTATCAGTATTCGGAGGGCTATCTCTTACATCATGTGTAGAAACCAATAATTATGCACTTGCTTCGTACATCAGAAAGTTGTGGCTTTGACTCCCAACCGTGTGAAGATTTTAATCTCCTTGTTCAGCATGCGGGACTTCTAAATAAAATGTCACTAAACAAATGTAATTCAATTGAAAACAAATGTAATTTACTTGTAGTGATGGCGTAAAGTAATATGCCGTGTAATTAGCCTTGCCAGTCCTGAGGCAGTGCCTTTATTTTAAATTTTTTATCCCGCCTGAGCCGGATTTCTAAATATCAGGACAATACAAAATTATTAAATAAAGATGAAAATTATGTTAGGTATACAATTATTTTTTTACAAAGAAACATGACGTCAATTGGTAATAGTATAGTCAAGATCAGGCTAGTTAGTACTTTGGACCGTTCTTATGCCACGTGCATGAGACATACATTGGCAGTTTGAGTGTCTTACCAAACCTGAGCTTGTCTGTACTATCCTACTGAAAAAAGTTAATTTAATTTCATTTCTGCAGCTAGAGGGAGCTACTATCCTCCTATTACCATTGCTAATCCTGTTGTGTTAGTTTGTGGCCAAATTGAATTATTTGCGGACCTCAAACACACTGATTAGTACTATGTTTCGGAGCCGATACAATTTCGCATTGTGTGTTGGCAACATTGATCAACATTTTTAATGTTTTAAGGAAGTAATTTGACAGAAGGACCAAGTTAGTTTGAGAAATAAATTATATAAATTTTCCTTGAAATAGCGCTGTCACTCTCCGTCAAATAGGTTCAAAAAAAGATAGGAGATATCTATGTCCTGTCATGTCAATACTGTCGATGGGTTCTCCGCTATTCCAAGTCAATGTAGTCTTCATGTGATTTCATCGTCGCCTTATTTTGACAGATAAATATTTTGCGTCAAACTGTAAGAAATTACATGACTAAATACATCTATAACCTTTTTTAAACCTATTTGACGGGAAATGACAGCGCAAACTTCAGGTAAATTTAGAGAAGGTATTTCTCAAATTGAGGCTTTTCTATTACAAATAAGACTTCCAATGCAGAATCAAATACATTTTCACATTATAGACATAAAATTCAGAATATAGCTCTTTTTTTAAATCGCATATTCTTGAAAACAACATCAAAATTAAAACAAACAAAGAACTTCATAAAAATGAACTTAAAAACACTAACTGGTTTTAACTTTCAGGATTTCTTTGTTCCTTTATCTCCTTTTGTATTATAGTTTTGAAAATATAACTGCTGCCAGCGCAATGCAGTAGCTTTGTTTGATAAATAAAATTCAGCTAACTTTGGGTTGTTAAAATCTCTTTCTCTCTTTTCGTATGGGATACCGAGTCGTCTAACGACCCGATGAACCTTGGTGTCAGAGTGTTTCAACCACCTACTACCACTAGTAGGGCCAGTGTTCATCGGTTCGTTTGTCGACTCAAAAAAAAGGGATCGTTTCGGATTTTCAGGCGATCCTTTCAAAATGTTCCCGATAACTCCGATGGTCAGAATGGTGCGCAGTCCAAAATCACAGCCAATATATATGAATTCCTAACTCTTTTGAGAAGCTTTCCTTTCGTTACTTCTATGCAAGTGACTTTAGTACATGCCGTCTTTCCTATTTCCGTAGCGTAGTTCCGCCGTCCATCTCAGAGCATGTAAGAGAGAACCTATGGAGGGGAAAACTTGATAAATGTTAATTAGAAATTGAAAAATTGTGCGCGTCGGTCGGAGATTGAACAGGTCCTGCCTGTGGAGTACCATCCCACCGCTCTGTCACTGAGCTACTGGTGCCTCGACCAAACACTTCAAAATTTTCAACCTTTTGCTACTCGTTTTGGAGCGATGTAAAACGACATCTAGGGCAAGTTTACGATAACTGTGGTCAGTTCTCATTATATTCAGATTCAAATTAAACGATGAAGCTCCGCGGGTCTCGGGTTCAATCACCGGCCGACGCTTACATTGTTCAATTTTCATTTTTTCAAAAAATACTGCACAGTGAGTAATGTGATTGATGATGTATACGTTTTCCAGTCGCTAGCGACTGTTATTGACTATTTGCATGCGACTTGCATGAAAATGTATGTAAAGCGAGTGGCCATTTTCTTTTTCTTGTAAACAATTGTATCATGTGACTGCCGCTGGTAGCTCAGCTGCCGCTGCCGCACAAATATGATTCGACCCTAATTTATTTCATTTTATAATATATTTTTTAATTTTTATCATGCATTTATATGAAAGGTTTTTTTCGCGTGCCAAATCTGATTGCGACGACATTTTCATGGCTTCATTCTGCTTATTCTGGAGTTAGGTCTGACAGTTTCTCTACTCTGCGTCGTCCATACGACATTTCCGATTTGAACGAGCAAGAGTTGGTCAAATTACCGGTGGGTAGGTCGACTGAAAGTGGACATTGCGGAACTAGTGCAACTAGTTCTTTGAACTAAGTCTGGATAAAAGTTCATTGACTCCTTAATGTTTGTCATACAAACTGCCGCTTATCAGTCGTATAGCAATAGACAGGGTTCGGTTCTTTTGTTTCATCCATCAATGATGGACGTTTTTTCAATTTTTATTTTATAATTTTAGTTTATTTGAGTCTTCAATGATTATTTTTGATAGTATTTTGATCAATGAATTATTCTGAATGTAAACATTTAGTACAAAACTGAAATTGAAGAGCTTACACTACATTTCCGGATGGCATTAAGAGGACGTCACCCTCGGTTCCTGTAGATGACACTGTCACACTACTGGAGCCAGCACCCAGCTCCAGCGCAGCGCTGGTATTGCAACTACTGACACTGGCGCACTCGCCAATTTATATATTTTGTTATCGTTTATAATCTTTTCCTTTCTTGCCCGTGGGAGTCGTAAGAGGCGACTCAGGGACTCGAGTGTGTGTATTGTAATTTTAGGCGATGGGCTGACAACCTGTCGCTATGGCTTTCCACAATTTTCCGGATGACCCTCAAATGTTTGTCAGACGTGGAGTAAATGTCCGTTTTATGCGGCCGTTTATGCTCTGCCTACCCCGCAAGGGATTATAGGCGTGATATGTGATATGTGTGTTTATAATCTCAAGATGAGACTGTGCGAAATCACATGACTATTTGGAAACGCCAATAATAAAGAATAATAATAAATAGACAGGTTTCCATAAACTGATAACTAGATTTATTTGATGCAAACCCTGGTCTTCTTTTTTGTGTGGGACACTAAATCGATGAACGACCCGATGAACCCTGGCCTCCGAGTTTTTCAACTGCCTACTACTTTAGTAAAAAACGAAGTTACTGCTAATTTTTAATTCCATTTCTTTTTTATTAACATGCTCATACATAATCTAACCAGAAAGGTACACTCATAACTTCATAAGTATTACCGTGTAATATCGGCTTAGAATTGCCGACACCTTATTACTTTTCTATGTGTGTCGTAAAAGGCGACTAAGCGACTGAAGGGTTACATGTGCATTGTGCATTGCAATTTAAGGCGATGGGTTGACAACCTGCCAAACACATTTTTTAAATACATTTGGCAAGTACATGGTAATGATATTTTAAACTTCTCGTCAAACTGAAAAGTTTGATGGCGAGTATTTGACGGTCATTCAGAGAACACTGACAGGTTGTTAGCCCTGTAGCTCACCGTGGTGGTGGCAGTAGACAAATAATACTTACCTCTATTATATTGGGGCTGGTTAGTCGCCTATCCAAACGAAACACTATTTATGAGAATAGTTTATAATATATTTCACTGGTAACACAATGACTTTCTTCTACAATCTCAGTTCAAGTATGTAAAAACCACAGACCATACAATCTTATCAATAAAAAAGAGACAAAACATAAGGTTTTGTTTTATGTGGTTCTGAAGCAACCAACAAGCCCATCGCCTTAAATTCGCTGTCGCCAAACAAATTGCACCACATGAATATGCACTTTAATAAGCTGAGTCGTCACGGATTTAGATTCAGAAAATTCTAGCTAAATGAATGGTTCTAGAAATGACGTGAGATCAAAACGATATTACAGCTAAGCCAGGCTTTCAGAAGCTGTCCTTTTGATCAGCGAAGAATGGTGGAATGGAGCTCTATCCATCTACACTAGTTATAAAGGGTGTAAGGGGCGGTGTACCAAAAACTTTGCAGGCATGATCAGACCATCAAACTGAACAACTTTTTGTATGGAAGATATGTTGGTAAAAGAGACAAATTTTTCGACCTCCCATACAAAATTCCTGATCAGCTGACTGACTTTCTATGGAAACTCGAAAAAATACTTCGTTTCCCAACATAGGTTCCATAGTCAAAGTTGTTCAGTTTCATGGTCTGATCATTCCTGCAAAGGTTTTGGTACACCGTCCCTTACACCCTGTATATAGTTGATTACGCGGTTCACTCACTTGTCGTCCGTCGCTTCGTATTTCTTACGAACCGTAACGCATGCATCGCGCATCTGTCAGGCGAAAGGAAATTGCGACTTTTGCTTCCGACTGACAGACTTATGCGTTAAAGTGGGTTAAAAATTAGCAGCGAAGAACGACAAATGGGAGTATCGCCTTAAATATTATTATCATTTTCTGCCACTACTCCCTGTAGAATTTGGCTTTTCTTCTCGACTAGCAGTCATAGGTTCAATACTGATCATCGAATAAAGACAGCTTCAATGAGGCATAAAGCTACTCCTACTTTCTTTGCCCTTGACTCTGGCAGAATCATCGTCCAAAGGCGATAGAAGTCAAATGTTAAAAAAAAAACTCTTTGAATTTGGTTAAATCGTTACTCTCTCGATCGATGAGCGAAGTATTGACGCGCTCCACCAGATGCTTCAAATAATTACTCCTTGATTTGGCATGCTTCTTTGCGTAGCACAGATCATCCACGTATAGGCGCAGCAATTTTCAGCTAATAAAATGAGTCATGCCTATTTTTAATGTGAAGGATTTTTATGACACCAAAGTCGATGAACGACCCAAAAAACCTTGAGTCACAGTTTTCCACCGAAGACAGTGTCCTCCTAAACACTTTCTTTTTCTTACATATAATCAGATCCCTGATCTTCTTATTGTTTTGCCATTGTGAAAAAATAAGAAGCCAGCGTTACTCAAAGTGTCATTTGCTTGCCACTATGATATCTTTACTTTAAACTGTTAGCGGAATACTAAAGAGACCAAAACCATCCAACTCACACGCTATCAAAACACAATTGCGACGTTTTTACGAGTTAAAGAGCGGAACTCGAGGCCAGGTGGTTCAACCAGAAACAATCGCAAAAGCTACGAATTATTTTGGAGCTCAAAAGTAATATGCATGTTAAAAAAACTAACTAACATTTGATGGTCATTCAGAAAATTGTATATCAGCATAGTGACAGGCTATCGCCTAAAATTGCAATACACATCGCTTTGTCGTCTTTTACGACAGCCATGGGAAAAAAATGGGTTGATGCTATTCCAAGCCAACATCACACGGCAATCAAAAAATCCAGTGTCTAAACATGTCTGTGGGTAAAACAAACTTGTGTCGCTTCTGTTTACGCTCGAGTGAGCACTAAGTCAACACGAGCTGTAAGTACTGCTCGCTAAGAGACGACGCAGATCACGGCTTCATCCCTTGCGAAGCAGGCAGAGCTAAACGGCCAAAAATACGGATGCTATTGTTTCTTTATATCTACAATGAAATCAAACAATGTTTTACAGCAGTAGCTTTATTTATTGACAAAAGTGGGGAGTGGGTTCTATCAGGGTAATCTTATGGTTTAAATTACTTTTTATTATTTTGCGGAAATTATATAAATAAATATGAGACTTCTTGTCCAGTTTTTGTAAAAAATATCTTGTCTACTTTATGGTTAAGAGTCCATTTAACTGTTGTAATAAAAACGTTCTACCTTAAGCCAGAGTTTTAGAAACTGTCCTTTTGATCAGTAAAGCTGAATGAAACGAGTGCTACAGTTGATTATGTTATAGTATTGAAATGGACGGACGGTGGAGTAAGTGGGTTCTTGAGTGGAAGTGGAGGCCACGCCTCGGCAAGCGTAGCGTTGGAAAACCTCCGGCCAGATAGGCCGATGGTTTAAAAGAAGACGGCAGAATTGCGAAAACGAGAGATCGTGCCCTATGGCGTACCCAATATGGCAGGCCTACGTCTAGCAGTAGACTGCAATAGTCTTATGTGTGTATACAAAAGAAGTAATAATGCATATTCCTAGTCTTCCCCAATTCGTGTAGTAGAAATTCTAATTTCCTTTTTTTTCGTTTCGTCCCAAAGAGCGTAGATTGAACAATACTCTGCAGCGCGCGGGAAACGGGTGCGGTCATTTTTCAACGTCACCAAAATTCACCAAATTTCGTGTAACTCACAGTGCTGCCAGCCCGCTAAAAATATTTTTAGCAAATTAGTTTGTTGAATTAGACGCACTAAGGGATGATTTTGTTTGGTAGACTTACTACTATGTTTATGTTTTTAAACGTGCATGTTTCTGTATATTACAATAATATTTTTGCATAAATGTTTCAGTATTTTATTTTTTGGTATTTAATGTTTACTCTAAGTGTTCATCTTTTTTTAACAAACTTTGTTGTCTATCTGTGGATTTCTATAATTGGCTGTTTGTTTCAATAGTTTTTAAGTACTTTGTTATATGTTCGCTGTTAGTTTTCCTATCAAAATAAATAAATAAATAAAAAAATGACAACTTTTGAAAATGTACTATGGTTTTATTTTGCACTCACAGTGCTATATTACTTTCATAAATGAAAATAAGAAATTGAAAAAATGTCAGCGCCCGCCGGGACTTGAACCCGGGACCGTGGAGTACCGTTCCACTGCTCTGCCAACTGAGCTACCGGCGCCCCGATGATTCTGTGATTGTTTTAATTAAGTTTAATTTATTCATTTAACTAAGCAAAGCTTCATCGCATGGTTCGAATTTCACTCTTAAGTGGACTGACCATAGTATTAGTTTCAAATAACTTATACTAGATGTCGCTTGTCGTCGCTTCGAGACGAGTACCAAGAGGTTGAAGATTTCGTCGGCTTACGTCGGGGCGCCGGTAGCTCAGTTGGCAGAGCAGTGGAACGGTACTCCACGGTCCCGGGTTCAAGTCCCGGCGGGCGCTGACATTTTTTCAATTTCTTATTTTCATTTATGAAACTTTTGAAAAATGACTTAAAACACTAAAACGGAGTTCTTACCGCGATACTAATATAGAAAATTAAGTATCGCGATAAGAACGATGTGGGATCGCGATAGTTTAAAACAGTTTACCTTCTGAATTACCCATCTCGTATTATTGAATCTCACATGTCTAGGTTTACTGTAAGTTTTTTTTTTAAATAAGTAAACCTGTTGTATCTTGTTTCATTATTAATTGTTCTTGTGTACAATAAATGGATATATTAAATAAATAAAGAATATAATAAATAAGACTTGTTTTTAAATTACGTCACTTTACATGTTTTGGTTTTTATTTATGCCTAATTGGTTTATCAACATTTACCCCACCTGGCTCTTTCTCTCTCGAGGAAGTGCCTTCATTTTTACTATTAATTCAAATCGTTGCTTTGTGCCGTGTGATGTCGGCTTGGAATAGCATCACCCCATTTTTTCCTGTAAGTGTCGTAAAATGCGACAAAGGAAATTGAGTGTGTGTATTGCAATTTTAGGTGATGGACAGACAATCTGTCACTATGGCGATACTCAGTTTTCCAAATGACCCTCGAATGTTTGTCAGACGTGGCGTAAAATGTCCGTTCTTTACGACCGTTAACACACTGCCTACCCCAAAAGGGATAAAGGCGTGATATATATATGTATGTATGTTGCTTTAAACATTAAACAAAACAAACCAATTTAGACACACTTAGACAACAAATATTCAAAACAAAAAGCAACATGCTAAAAACAGTACTCAGACTAGTTTAATGTTTCGAGAATTTCTATGCAAATTAACACCAATTCAATTCAGCACCGCACGAAAAAGAAAAAATAAGCTCACAAAAGTGCGATTGTACTGGCAACACTTTAACCCCTCTAAATTTTACACTCACAAAAGGAAATTTCTCCACGAATTCTCGCAAAAACAGTTATTGCTATTTGGCTGAAAGCTGATATTCTCAGTCCTGTACAATTTCGGTTTCGAGTGGTTTGGTATCACGCATAATATGAAATTGCATATTTTTTTTATTCATACATAAATCACGCCTGTATCCTTTACAGGGTAGGCGGGACGTTAATAGCCGTAAAACGGATATTAACACCACGTCTGACAATATAGGGACGGTGTACCGAAAACTTTGCAGGTATGATCAGACCATGAAACTGAACAAATGTTACACCCTGTATAAGTATATAAGTATTAAATTCAGCTATCTAGTTCTCGTAGTACAAGCTTCTTTTAGTTCGGGGTTAGAATGCGCTATGTGAATTGTTCAGGATATTATGTTATTAATAATTAATGTGCAAATATACCGCGTGTTACAGAATAACAAATAGACTCGAAAGGGTTTAAAAGAGGCCCTTATAGCTTTTCGTTGTCTAATGACAATAAAATAAAACCGTTGTGTCGCTTTTCCGATAAACTATTCTGTAAATAAAATATTACACTTCATTTTATCGTTGCATTGCAGCACTATTTTGACACTTTAAGGCTCAACCGAAGTTGTCAAACGCAGTGCAACGCCGATTCAGTACTGCTTGTTATTTCATAAATGTCATCATTTTAATAATCTGAAGATAACCAGCAATGTATGCAAAATTGACATTCACTAGCAGGGAAGAAAATGAAAATGAAATCACTTATTTAATTTAGGATAGTACACTCATTGACGTCATGATCCGTCATTGTAAACAAATAAATTTGTTTAACACAATATTCTTTTTTTATAACAATTTTGTACTGTCCTAAAAGAAAACCGGCTCGGGGGGAAATAAAAAAAATAAAGGTACTGGCTAGGGGCTGGCCAGGTTAAGCACACGTAATGCAACTTTACACCAACACCATCAGCTGTAAACGAAATTTTTGTTTCAAATTGAAGTCAAGAAGTTTTCAAAGCGTTTTTTTTACATGCGTATAATAAACCGGACCCCTGGACAAGAAAAACCCCCCAAAAACCTGCCCAGTGTAGTACTGACCTGTGTTTTTTTCATCAACTGATGATAATGAAGAATATTATTATTTTTGATTTACTTTGTATCACCATGTACTTTTCGTCTTTCGTATTCTGTACACTGTTACTAGTTCCGCGTTAAAACTGAACTTAACTTCATAATCAATGACGTTTATTCAGGTAAATAAAAAAAATAACCACCATCCTAGATAACATCTACTTTCTTATAAATGAAAAGTAAATATTTATTTACACTCAAAAAGGCATCTTTAAATAGACATCCCCTGAATCCACTACTTCCTCTTAAACATAAAACCCAAATCGACCCTTAAGAGGTCCCTAAGTAGACCAAACAAATTGCCAATGCGTCTAAAACTTTGCGCGATTTGAATTTTGCCGAAGTTTGGAGACCGGTGGCCAATTTAATTACCATTGCAAAAATGTCGCCATACTGTTCTACCAGGGAGGAACTTTGGAGTGTTTTTAAAAGGAAAAGAAAAGAGCCTTAGGGTGAGCGTACATCAAGCGTTTGACGCAAGTTTTTTGCAGTAGCAATTTCAAAATGCACTGTCCGTCCGTATGAGGCCGGTACAGAAATGTATCACTTCATTTATCTGGGAAATATTCCGCTATTTAAAAAGTTGTGTTTTAAATTAAATTAAAAATTAAAAATCATTTATTTCAGACAAAGTCCATACATTTTACAAGGTCATAAATTATCACATTTACCCACATGTCATCAAATTTATTAAAAAGTGAAATTATTAGAATTATTAAAATACTAAACTATAACTTTATTAAAATAGATATTTCCACACAATTACTAATGTCAATTATTGTTAATAAATAGGTAGGTTGTTTTGTCAAGGACTAACAAAAAAGTGATAATTTTCTACACTAATATTATAAAGAGGAAAGATTTGATTGTTTGTTTGTTTGTTTGTTTGTTTGTTTGTTTGCATCGAATATGCTCCGAAACTACTGGCCCGATTTTAAAAATTCTTTTACCATTAGAATCCTACATTATTCCTGATGAACATAGGCTGTCTAATTCCAAGCTAAACTCCCGCAGTGGAAGCGATTTACACAGGTAAATTTCGAACAAAATACCAGGAGTTCAACTGGAGGCAGACAATGGCTGCGTTACGCAGCGCTAAATAGCATACGCTGCACAATATAGCAGCGCATACTATGAATTAAACGTGAACCTAAATCTATTTAACTTAATTAACTAAGTTGATTGAAATTGGCAAATGATGTGTTCTGACCTTTACATAACTCAAGTCGGTAGTAAATACCGTCTGCCGATCTGGCGTTACGTCACACGTATTAGCACTAGATTATAAGTAAGTACCTCCAAATTATATCACCCCACGAATTCCGCAATTCGTACTAAGGAGTCACAATGATATGGTACAACAAATATGACTAAAGGGAACACACCATTAACACGAATAAACAGGTTTACACTTACAGTCAACGTGCCGGTCCAAATGCATAAAATACCCAACGGAGAAAGGAAGTTCAGGGAATGGATCAAATCGGGATTCCGTGGGTACTTACAGGGCTGGGTGGAAAAGATATCGACACCCAGCATTCCACTACAGCCTTGGCGCGTTATTCACTTCAAACCACTCACAGCTTCTGTTCGTATTTCACTTTGATATTAGTCATCACGCGTGACCCAACCCGAATTTGGGCCGTACAAACGCGGGCCAAAATGGCCACCTGATGCCTATTCAACGCGACGCTCACGTGGAAGACGTCGAGACATCCAACAATCACTAAGCCTGGCATTCCAGTACAACCCAGGAGAAACGCAATAGTACGATGCATCAACACGCGCGATCTCAAATTGAATCGTCCATTACACGCGGCATCACAAAACGCGTGGCGGGAAATCCGTACAAAACACAATACGCTTGTCCGAGCGGTTTTGAGTGACTGACTGCGGTGCAGAAATCACCGCCTGGCGCCTACAGGCGGCCCGCGCGCACGCCGCCACCCGCGAGCGAGAAAGGGACAACATATGCCCAGAGCGATGCGTGCGGGCGAGCATCGCGGCGTATTCACAGACCGTCACCAATACCTAACCTACCCCAGCATAGCAACGCTAAATTAAACATAGGCTATATTATATACGACAAAAAAATAGGGATCCGCGTGAAAATTTCGATAATGTAACCCAACGTGTGAAAAATGTACCAAAAAATATCTTATATCGCGTACGCTGTGGAAATTATTGACAATAGAGCAAAGTGATGTACTACAGTTTTATAGAGGACATCAATATCTATAATAATGTCCGCAATACCATATGTCTAACTATTACAGTTATGCCACAATAACAACTTTTTCATTTGAAAATGTACAAACTACGCCACATTATTCGTAACAGTAGTGTAAGGATTACATTTAATCATTACTGTATTAAAGGGTGTAAGGGATAGCCCTCCGAATACTGATAGGGTACATGCAGACCATGAAACTGAACAACTTTCCCCTAGGAACTTATTTCAGGAAACGTAAAAAAACTGACTTCCCATAGTGAATGCAGTCAGCTGATTGTGATTTTGTATGGAAGGTCAGTTTTTTGGCGTTTCCTGACATATGTTTCCAGGGGAAAGTTGTCCAGTTTTATGTTTCATGCACCCTATCAGTATTCGAAGGGCTGTCCCTTACTTGGTATTAAAAAAGACGACAAAAAACATTAAATACCTAATGCATTAAAAATCTACACTAAAATAATACAATCATACATACACATATCACGCCTATTATCCCTTGCGGGGTAGGCAGAGCGTAAACGGCTGCAAAAACGGACATTTACGCCACGTCTGACATATTATGTTTGAGGGTCATTCGGAAAATTGTGTATCGCCATAGTGACAGGTTGTCAGCCCATCGCCTAAAATTGCAATTCACACCCTTAATCGCCTCCTACGACTCCCAAGGGAAAGATATCGGGTGATGCTATTCTAAGCCGGCATCACACTAAAATAATAATAATATAATCTACACTAATATTACAAACAGTTTTTTTTTCATTGTTTGTTTGAATTGAATAGGCTCCGAAACTACAGTGCCGATTTAAAAAAATCTTTTACCGTTAATTGAAATTGAAATTCTTAATTCAATGCTATACTATCGTAGTATTATCACTTATTGACGTCATGAACCGTCATTCTAAAAAAAGAAATTTGTATCACACAATATTTATTTTTTTACAATTTTGTTATGACCTAATAGAAAACCGGCTCGGGCAGGATAAAAATAAATAAAAATAAAGGCACTGCCATGGGGCTGGCCAGGTTAATCACACGGCATGTAACTTTACGCCACCACCATCTGAAAACGATATTTGTTTCAAATTGAAGTCAAGATTTTTAGAATCCTACATTATCCCTGATGAACATAGGCTATATTAAACTGTCTTATTCCCGGGGGGAAATTGTTAGCGGCGGGTGAAACCGCTGGGCGGGCTGCTATATTTTATAAAAGGCGATGAGCCGGCATGCAGTTGCATCCACCTTTGTAGCATTGGCGAGTCCCACCGTTCGGCCAATGTGCGCAGAATGCTGTTAGTGCTGCCTCGGAAGCGCTGCATTAGCGAGGCGCTCCGCTTTCTAATGATTCCGTAGAAGTCATCAATAAAATAATAAAATATAAAATTCCGTTTTGGTATATGAAAATAAGAAATAAAAAAAAAATTGCGACGACGGCCGGGGAATGAACCCGGGATCTATGGAGTACCGTCCCACCGCTCTGCCACTGTACTACCGGCGCCCTGCCCGAACTCTTAAAATTTTCGGTGGGACAGTACTTCATCCCATTTTTTTCCCGTGGGTGTCGTAAGAGGCGACTAACTGCACACAGTTTTTTGAATTACACTGAAATGTTTGTTAGACTTGGCGTTTTTACGGTCATACGGCGTTTTTGTGCCTGGCGAGACGCGCGAGCGTGCAGCGGCACTCAGCCTGAGGAAGGACCACCGACTGGTCCGAATACGTCGCGATAACGCGCAACAAAATAACAGTGAGTTTAATCCGGGTTCACTTAAATGGTTTAAACGGTCGTTTACGCTCTACCTACCCCCAAGGGATAAAAGCGTGATATTCAAGAAATGGGCTGCAGTTTTTCCTGCGCAATACACCACCTTGAACTGCGCTAGCAAACCCCCTCACCCCCCAAAAGGGAGGCCTAAGTCCAGCTGTGGACTGTTGTGGCTGTTGATGAAGTTCATCAGTAACTTAACCTTTCCAAAAAATATCCATATTGTCTTCAGTTTTATGAGAGAAAATATGATCAAAAAGCCGTGTGCATTATCGCATTTCTTACTCGCGGGTGTCGTAAAAGACGTTTAAGGGACTCGAGGGTTTTATGTGTATTACAATTTTACGCTGCAGGCTGACAACCTGTCACTTTAGTGATACACGATTTTTATGAAACGGCCTTCAAATATTTGTCGGACGTGGTAAAAGCGACCGTATTTCTACACCACAAGGGATAAAAGTGGGGTATTATGTGTGTGTGTATGATCAATAATCTGTTTTACCACTTACTGAAGCAAAAATGGGAAACTTATGCCAACAAAAACCCTTCAGCAGAGAGGTCTCTTTTACGAATGTTCTACCATGCTCTATATCTGTATTCCAGCATAAATAGTTAATAATTGAGAAAAATAAACAACTGTGATGAACAATTAAGCAAATAATTAATTGAAAAATTTTTAGCCAATCTTCAAGTGTATATTGTTTGTTTCCGAGAAAATGTAAGTCATCATCATCTGCCTTCCCTTATCCCAATTTGTTTGGGGTCGGCGCAACATGTTTTTTTCTTCCATTCATCTCTATCAGCTGTCAAATCTTCGTTTATACCCTTTTGCTTCATATTACCTTTTAAACAAACCAAAGAATTTTTTTTGGCCTGTCTCTCCTTCTGCATCCATCCACATCCATATTCAATATTTTTTTGTCACATGATTTTCATCTCTTCTACATGCCCATACCACGATAAACGACTACTTCTCATCTTTTCTGTAACAGGCGCTACTTCCAAACTTGCTCTAATATACTCATTCCTTATTTTATATTTTCTTGTCACATCGCACATCCATCTAGGCATTCTCATTTCAGATACATGTAATCGTCTTTCATCCGTCACGTTGTGGGCCAACATTCAGATTCAGACATGACGACAGGTCTCACCACCGTTTTATAAATCTTTCCTTTCAATTTGAGGGGCATCCGAGAAAATGTAATAGATGATATGTGTTTGTGGCTCTGTAGACAAAAGTTCTTAAATTCTTAGTGCCTTACTGAGTTTCTTTGTGAATATGAGATATGTTGTTCGTTTCTAATTTAAGTAATGTTTTTTTTTTTGTCAATTCTAACAGATATATGAAAGCTTGAATCGTTAAAAATGCTGTTGACATAGTAGATTTAAATATTAGAATTAGTTTAAAATTATTTTGAAGCTAAATTTATGTTCATTAGTACTCGTTTTTCATTACCGTAGTAGTCTTAATAACAAGAGTTAATGTTCTAATAATAAGCTCATGTACAAAAAACATCCAATATATACATTCTTATCAAATAAAGTTCCATGAAACTGTGAACATATGAACCCATTCTTTTTCTTGAACCATCATTAGATGGAATATTAACATTCGACAAGCTTTAAGACAGTGCTTAAATATTTTCCATAGGATTTGACGTTGTCAAGATAGCTTAAACCATGCCTATCTGAGGACCAAATGATTTCGTTCACCCTGTTTATTTGTTCTTTAAAATTAATAAATTACTTCACTTTTGCCGTAATTTTGTTTCAGATTCTGAATAACAAATTTAGAGCGCTGTAGAACAAACTATTAGGCAAAAGGGACTTTACGAATAAAACGCAAAAATTTTGTCCAAACCAGTGAGTCCTTTTTGTGGCGATTTGGGAAAACATGTCCAGTGAAATAAATATAATCTGAACGTGTTGGTTTTATGTTTATAGAAAGGTATTAAATTTTTTATCTACACTCGTCCCATGATGTTCGGATTACAAATTCCTAAACAGTTGTTTAAAGACCTGCTTTATGCTTTCTGCCTTTAGAAATTCATTTTATGCTAAAATTCTGAAACATTACGAGTAAGGACATTTTATGCCTTGCCATAAAATGGATAAATGAAACGAAGTGCACTGTGTTAATACTTATTTAATCCGTGCCAATACGCCAATACTCAAATTTTCCGCCATCTTCCACCACACCTGTCATCCACGCGTGCCGTGTTGTGAAATGTGAGGTAAGATTTGTTTGTTTTTGACAGGTTTTTTATATCTTATTATGAAAATTGACAGCGATGAGGACATTTGACAGTTGGATCGCTGTTGCGAACTTTTGGAAAATGTGCCTTATGTACCGCCATTCCAATAAGTCGTATTTCATTGCCATCTCCATACTAAAAGAGACGTCAACAAAGCAAAATGGACCCTCCGCCATTGTATTGTCACGAATCTGACAGCTGTCAAATACGAATTATTGGAACGGCGGTACTTTAGCTGAAAAAGCGGCAGAACTGTAAGTACTCCACGGTCCAGGGCCCGAAGTCGGCTAAATGAAAATCGTCTCAGTTGTATGTAGTAGCCGTGTGATGCCGGCTTAGAATAGCATCACCCCATTTCTTTTCCGTAGGAGTCGTAAGAGGCGACTTAGTGACTCGAGGGTGTGTATTGCAATTTTAGGCGATGGGCTGACAACCGGTCACTATGGCGATACACAATTTTCCAAATTACCCTCAAATATTTGTCTGACGTGGCGTACATGTCCGTTTTTCCGGCCGTTTACGCTCTGCCTACCCTGCAAGGGATATAGGCGTGATATATGTATGTATGTATGTAGATAGCGGGTCAGTGGCATCATTCTTGGCGTTTCGTATTCTGCTAACAGCTTCGATCAACGCGGCCTTTCCGGGTCGGAACGAGACGGAAGACCGCGATTCTCGAAGGCAACAGTTTGAAGTATAGAATGTCACGGTGACAATCAAATGACAGTTGAGTGTCGGTGGCATTGCAAGGGTTAAAAAATTAGAGAATTAATTTTGGTTGCAGTCAAAAACAAAACCATCGCCATATTTTTTTCTTTTCAGTATTTACAAATTACTTCTGTAAGACCTACTTAATCATTCAAAATCGATCCTAAAACCGAACTTAACAACTTCCAATGAGCATTCTCAGACGGCTTAGTAAAGGATCGCAAAGTTAAAAGTATCCATAAAATTAATAGAGTTCCGAACTAATGTTGCCAGACGCGGAGAAAATTGCATGCTTAGAAGTTTTTTTTTGTATACACGCGACGATTTTATTTGATGGGTAAAAACGCCTGTGTAAAATACCATCATTAAAAGTTTATGCAAAAACAAATAACGTTGCGTATGTTCTTTCAATATGACTTTTTCTCTTCAAATTAGGATATTCAACACGAACACGAGAGATACCTTGTTCAAGTTCAACTTCAACATTTACTGATGAAAATGGGCCTCCTCTAATAGGGGCTTTTGTGATACTCACCACGCTTGGCAGTCAAATTAGCGAGCGCAGTGCAAGATGTCGTACATACAGGGAACGCTACTGCCCATTCCCTGGATGAATTTATCATATAGTCGCTTCTTACGACCAGCACTGTTAGAAATGGGGTGATTTTATTCTAAGCTAGGATCACAACAATTGTTACCTACCTTACAGCGAGAGACACCTACCTAGCTGCAAACCTTAAAAGTGGCGAAGACTACTTGTTGGTGCCGGAAAATATATATTTTCCTAAAGGACTCACAGTGTCTACAAAAAAAGGCAAATCCGCGGGTATAAAAACTAATAAATACACAATTAAAGCCTTTGGGATGTACCTGCCTAAAACTTTTTTTTATGTTTATTTAATTGACGATTTGATTCGTTTGCACCTGGCAACCCCACTTGAAACTGAGTTGGAAATCAAACCCATTAAACTGATGATCCCTAATGGTTAAAACTTCCTGATTAATGCAACGATGGTTTAGCGGAAGGGATCAAATTGGTGCAGATATGCTTAACCTTATATACATAATAATAAGGGTTATTTAGCACGTGCTGAACTTAGTGTCAAACTGAAAATAACAACAAATAAATTAAATTTGAAAAGTGGCTGGCAAGAACTCCGTCAGCCGCGCGAGCCGATTCGTAATAATATTATGTTAACGTGCAGATGTACAGTCAATTGTCACTAGGTGGAAAGCTGGCAAACAGGAAAGGAAAGTCCAATTTAAGCCAGAATTTCATCCCGTGCCCGTAAAAAGCAAATTAAGGTGAAAGTCTGGAGCGTTCCATTGTACAGCTGCGAAACGTGGAACATGACGCAAAGAGGCAGGGAACGCATGACGCAAAGAGGCAGGGAACGCATGACGCAAAGAGGCAGGGAACGCATGACGCAAAGAGGCAGGGAACGCATGACGCAAAGAGGCAGGGAACACATGACGCAAAGAAGCAGGGAACGCATGACGCAAAGAGGCAGGGAACGCATGACGCAAAGAGGCAGGGAACGCATGACGCAAAGAGGCAGGGAACGCATGACGCAAAGAGGCAGGGAACACATGACGCAAAGAGGCAGGGAACGCATGACGCAAAGAGGCAGGGAACACATGACGCAAAGAGGCAGGGAACACATGACGCAATGAAGCAGGGAACGCATGACGCAAAGAGGCAGGGAACGCATGACGCAAAAAGGCAGGGAACGCATGACGCAAAGAGGCAGGGAACGCATGACGCAAAGAGGCAGGGAACGCATGACGCAAAGAGGCAGGGAACACATGACGCAATGAAGCAGGGAACGCATGACGCAAAGAGGCAGGGAACGCATGACGCAAAGAGGCAGGGAACACATGACGCAAAGAGGCAGGGAACACATGACGCAATGAAGCAGGGAACGCATGACGCAAAGAGGCAGGGAACACATGACGCAAAGAGGCAGGGAACACATGACGCAAAGAGGCAGGGAACACATGACGCAATGAAGCAGGGAACACATGACGCAATGAAGCAGGGAACGCATGACGCAATGAGGCAGGGAACGCATGACGCAAAGAGGCAGGGAACGCATGACGCAATGAAGCAGGGAACGCATGACGCAAAGAGGCAGGGAACGCATGACGCAAAGAGGCAGGGAACGCATGACGCAAAGAGGCAGGGAACACATGACGCAATGAAGCAGGGAACGCATGACGCAAAGAGGCAGGGAACGCATGACGCAAAGAGGCAGGGAACGCATGACGCAAAGAGGCAGGGAACGCATGACGCAAAGAGGCAGGGAACACATGACGCAAAGAGGCAGGGAACACATGACGCAATGAAGCAGGGAACGCATGACGCAAAGAGGCAGGGAACACATGACGCAAAGAGGCAGGGAACACATGACGCAAAGAGGCAGGGAACACATGACGCAATGAAGCAGGGAACGCATGACGCAAAGAGGCAGGGAACGCATGACGCAAAGAGGCAGGGAACACATGACGCAAAGAGGCAGGGAACACATGACGCAATGAAGCAGGGAACGCATGACGCAAAGAGGCAGGGAACGCATGACGCAAAGAGGCAGGGAACACATGACGCAAAGAGGCAGGGAACACATGACGCAATGAAGCAGGGAACGCATGACGCAAAGAGGCAGGGAACGCATGACGCAAAGAGGCAGGGAACACATGACGCAATGAAGCAGGGAACGCATGACGCAATGAAGCAGGGAACGCATGACGCAAAGAGGCAGGGAACACATGACGCAAAGAGGCAGGGAACACATGACGCAAAGAAGCAGGGAACGCATGACGCAAAGAGGCAGGGAACACATGACGCAAAGAGGCAGGGAACACATGACGCAATGAAGCAGGGAACGCATGACGCAAAGAGGCAGGGAACGCATGACGCAAAGAGGCAGGGAACACATGACGCAATGAAGCAGGGAACGCATGACGCAAAGAGGCAGGGAACGCATGACGCAAAGAGGCAGGGAACGCATGACGCAAAGAGGCAGGGAAGATACAGAGGCTTACAAAATGTATAGTTACTGGCAACAAATGGAGAGGGCAAACTGGACAAAAAGAAAGATAAAACCATTAAACCATATAATTGACACACAAAAAAGGAGAAAAGAATAGGTAGGTAGGTAGTTACAGGTACAGTAGTTATAGGTAGGTACAGGTGGGTCATACATAAAATGAAAAAAGAAATTCAAGTGAAGAAAAACCATCACAAAATGAAATGTTTTTTTTTATCCAAGAAACATAGGTGGAGATATAATTTCTTTTCCATATTACAACCTATGTTTCTTAAGGAAAGTTGTTCAGTTTCATGAACTGGTTCATCCCTGAAATATTTGGCTAACATTTTACATTACTGTGGTAGAGAACAATGAATTCGATTCTATGGAGCCGTTTCAAAATAAATTTCCAACAATATATCTGAATGAAACTCCACGATCGAACAGATTGTATCTGTCTGTATTGTTCTATTTTCTCTTCTACGCATTATTCTATTTTCCTCGTCTGAGATACGGCTGAAACAATGGCCGAGGATGATGAAGTGAATTAAATTATGCCATTAGGGGATATCAGGTGGTGTGCAAACGGGCGACTTTGCGAATTGTTGCTGATCTTTGCGTCTGGTGTATAGTTTGTGGCTATAAATAACAGTCGGAATTACCATCAAACTTATAAAATGCTAATAACTCCACTTTGCTGTATGGCATAGAGAGCAGCGACAAAATGCCACTTTGGGCCCTGAGCGTGATTACCACACACACACACACACACACACACACACACACACATATCACGCATTTATCCCTTGCAGAGTAGGCAGAGCGTCAACGGCCGTAAAATACAGTCTCTATCGCCACGCCTGACAAATGTTTGAGGGCCGTTTAAGAAAAAACTTGTATTACTATTGTGACGGGCTACCATCCTTTCGCCTAAAATTGTAATACTCGTGAAACTCTCGAGTCCCTTATTTGCCTCTTACGACACCCGCGGCAAAGAAATGGGGTGATGGGGTGATACTATTCTAAGCTGGTATCACGTGGCGTGATTACCTAAGATCACATATTTAAACTAGCGTTTGTTGGTTTGCCGTTTTTTTCAACGATCATTCGAACCAGGATTCTTCGGTTCAGCTATTTTTTTTTATTAAGGATGGGTTTTCTCTTGACTCTAGTCTAGGTCATAGGACAAAGACAGCCCACTCACTTCACTCTTACTTTGAAGATATTAGGGTTGTATGCGATTGGAGACACAGACGCAGGTAGTGAGTGTCTTTTCTAACCCAGACTTTAATTAAAATAAAAATAAAATTACTTTATTCAATGAAATATAGTGTTACCTTAATCTTATCTTCTTTCTCTCTTAGAAGTCAATTTGAACCACGCGACATCATCGCTCGTCTGCACAGACAAATTGAAAATGATTCGCTAAATTCCCGCCTTTTGTGTGAGAAATAGCGCGACTTCACAATAGCCATTAATTGTTGTTGTTCTAACAACTTGACTGATTGAAAATCGTCATCATCGCAATAATCATCATCGTAAGATTTCGGAGTAAGTTTCAATATTTTGCCGGGGATTTTTATCGTAATCGAGTCAAAAATATAATATTTGAACTGGAAAAATCTTGATGACTCTCAAATGTTTGTCGGACTTAGTGTAAATTTCGTATTTTACGGCTGTTGATAATTGTGTATTGCCATAGTAACAGGAAACCCTCGAGTCCCTTTGTCGCCTCTTACGACACCCGCGGGATGCTATTCTAAGCCGGCATCACATTGCAAGAACGATAATATATGAATCCGTCTATCCATTAGCCTAAAATAAGGCCTTTCTAATAGGCCATATTTGACAGCTGTCATCTCAATACTGAAACAGGTGTCAATAAAGGAAAATGGGCCCTCTGCCATAGCATTAGCACGAATCTGACAGCTGTCGAATATGGCTTATTGGGATGGCCGTACTGTAGGGTTCTTCGGTCTAGCGATTTTTCGGACTTACGGATCCGGACCCAGAATCATTAAATGGGGTAATGCTATAAGCCGGCATCACACGGCCTTTTTTGCGTGGCGTAAGCATTTTAGTTATTAAGAATCCTTCATCACTTTGTACATGCAAATAGAGTTTGCCATTTTCATAACATTTTCTAACCTAATGGATAGACAAAAAGTGTTGCTTATAAAATACGAATATTTATACGGCTTTGAAATAAAATCATAAAAATATTTGAATATAAAACGCACTTTTTCATTAAGTGCTACCTACAAACGCAAAAAAGCTTTTATCCTCTTAAATACATTCATTTTTAAAACCATGCACAAATACAGAACAAATAAATCTAAATTGTAGTTTTTTGACGAATCCTACACATTGACGGACTGACGGATGCGTTTTTTAAACAATAATATCAATAAAATCGCCGCTCAAATTGACCGTGTGATGCCGGCTTAGAATAGCATCATCCCATATCTTTCCCGCGGGTGTCGTAAGTGGCGACTAAGGGACTTGGGGGTTTCATGTGTATTACAGTTTTATACAACAGGCTGACAACCTGTCACTATGGCGATACACAAATTTCCGAATGACCCTCAAATATATGTAAGACGTGGCGTAAATGTCTGCTTTTGCGGCCGTTTACGCTCTCCTACCCCACAAGGGATGATAGGCGTGATATATGTATGTATGTATGTTTATTTTAGTGCGTTTCACCCGCCGCTACCAGTTTCGTTAAGCACTGTAAAGCACCGTAGCCGAATTTGTATGGGAATTTGTAACTACCTTTCATCATATAGAGAGGCGTACAGGTGTTGCGTATAAAAACCGCAGCGATGGACAACAAGCGTGGGAACCGGCGTATGTATTGATTACGAGCGCAGCGTTTCGCGACGGAAATTCCATAAATATTTTCCAGATTGTACTACGGAGAGTGTGCTCAAGAGCTTCATGACCTTGTTCCACCAGCTCCCTTCTACCATCGGAGATCCAGACGCACCGCCGGATACCATCCGTACCTGGTTGCCATTCCACAAATTCGGACTAAGCGCTTCCAGTCATCGTTTATAATGCGCACAGCTTAAGAGTGGAACTCACTACCTGCGTCTGTGTTTCCAAACGCATACAACCCTAATCTCTTCAAAGTAAGAGTGAACAGGCTTCTTCTGGGTGAGCTCGCTCCATCTTAGACCCTGTCTCTGTCCTATGACCTAGACAAGAGTCAAGAGCAAACCCATCATTAATTAAAAAATAATAGGTAATAAACACACACATACACAGATTACGACTATATTCCTTCCGGGGTAGCAGAGCGTTAACTTCCGTAAAAACACACATTTACGCCACGTCTGATTAACATTTGAAAGTCATTCAGTAAATTGTGTTTCGCCATTGTGACAGGTGCTCAGCCCATCGCCTAAAATTGCGAAACACATGTAACTCTCGTGTTCCTTTGTCGCCTCTTACGACACCCATGGAAAAGAAATGGGGTGATGCTATTGTAAACCGTTATCACACGGCATGAAAAGGTACACTCCGTAAATTTTTGAATGACTAACCATGTAAACAAACTATGTATGTAACTCGCAACTGTCAGTTACATACGAAAATTGTTTACATGATTATGCGTAAATTAAAGTTTTTACGGCCGTTTACACACTGCCTACCCAGCAGGGGATAAAAGCATGATATATGTGTATATTAGTAATTCCAAAATAAACGGAATATAAGTATTTATTTCATTTTCTGTTCCAACTTGAATTCCTCGAGTTTTGCTACTCCATACTTTATTTTATGAATATTACTCTTTGCGTACTCTTTATTTTTATTATTATATTTTATAGAGTTATAAAGTTGACATCGCAGCGAGTCAGGAATACCTATAAAGTGTAGGTGAGTGCAAAAATTGTGGAACCATTTTGAATAACGATGTTAGGTACGAATATAGTAAAGTATTTAAGTGTGATGGCAGCTTAGAATAGCAGCACCCCATTTTTTTCCCGCGAAAGTCGCAATAGGCGACTAAGGGATTCGAGGGTGTGTTTTGTAACTTAAGGCGATGGACTGATAACCTGTCACTGTGACGATAGACAATTTTCCAAATGACCCTCAAATATTCGCCAGACGTGGTGTAAATGTCTGTTTTTTGCGGCCGTTTACGCTCTGCCTATCCCGCAAGGGATTATGAGCGTGATATGTGTGTGTATGTGTATGTGTGTTGAAAAAAAGATTGTTCTCCGTATTTAAGGGACTTTTCTGAATGGTTTTATGATTTATTTACTTTTATGATTAAACAATGGTAAAAGTATTATAGATTGCAGTGTGATGCCGGCTTAGAATAGCATCACCCCATTTGTTTCCCATGGGAGTCGTAAAAGGCGACTAAAGGACACGAGGGTTTCATGTGTTTTACCATTTTAGGCGACAACCTGACACTATAGTGATACACGATGTATCTGAAACGGCTTTCAAATATTTGTCAGAGTGTCGATAGCGACCGTGTTAACGCCTGTTAACACTCTCCAAAAAACAGTCAAGTGTAGATTTCAAAGCCCCAGAACTTAAATCGTAGTAGACAGTGTTTAAATATATAATTAACAGAACAAAATAAACAACTCTCTCGACAATAAAACTTGAACAAAGGAAAGGTCGGAAGAGTTCTTTAACAAAAATAAACATAATAAAACAACAAACAAACAAAAAACAAAAATCACGCTTATATCCTTTACGGGGTAGGCAGAGCGTTAACGGCCGTAAAACGGATATTAACACCACATCTGACAAAAGTTTGAGGGTCAATCGGATAACTGTGTATCACTATAGACACAGGTTGTCAGCCTATCGCCTACAATTGCAAAACACATCTAACCCTCGAGTCCCTTAGTCGCCTCTTACGATACCCATGGGTAAGAAATAGGGTAACGCTATTCTAACCTAGCATCACACGGCATAATAAAACAATACAAAATAAAACAACATAATATAAAAACCGTATGTACGGCTGTCTGAAACCGGAAGCGTGTTGGGGAGTTACTATCGAGCATTGAAGGCGTATTTCAGAACCGACAGAATTTCGATTTAGTATGCACCTGACTGGATCGAGCGATGTCTGTACGTTTTACACATTTTTTTATTACACCAATCTGTTCATTTCGTAGGTATATTTGAACGAACTCATATTGTTACAGTCATCTTATTACTAAGTCATAGTAGTGGTGTCGATAAGCAGGCGTTGACTAACTTTATTAATTCATGTGCCACCCTAAATGTCCATAACTGTATTATAGGCACATTACCTTACATTAAGGGACAAGATGAATATAATAGTCGTATTTATAAATTTAATACCATGTTGTATAATCTGACATGTAGTCATAGTGACAACTTATATACAGTCGACATTAATGTTTTCAATAATTTTATTTTGACCAACAGTACTTTGTACTTATCTTTTTTTTACCGCAAACGTTTAGCTAATCTGTTAGCTATGAATATTTCTGACCCGGTTTTACATTGTATACCAGATAACATTATACTTAGCCCTCTTGCATCCAGAAATAATGAATCTCAACATTTAAACTAAACCGAAAGACAGAGGGAATGCCACTTAGTATTATTCATCAGAATATTCAGGGCTTTCCCGGCAAAGAACTTGAGATTGAGTTGTTCCTGGAGTCAAGAAAATGTGACATTTTATGTATTTCAGAGCATTGGCTGAAAGATTATGAAATGCTCATAAATTACGAAAACTATGAAATAGTCAGTGCCTTCAATCGAAACTCCACTACTCGTGGAGGCACGCTTATACTAGTGAACAAAAATATAAAGGCTAAAGAACGAAAAGATATTGTTGGACTTTCGAGTGAATGTGTGTGTGAACTGTCGTGCGTTGAGTTGGAGAAACATATTATAGTGTGCGTATACAGGCCCCCTAAAAATAGTAACTATGAGAGTTTTGAACGCATCATGGAAGATGTTTTAAAGATATTGCTAAAATCAAAGAATAAATTTCATATAGTCTGTGGAGATTTCAATATAAATATATTAGAAAATGTTACGTTCAGAAGTCAGTTTGTCAGTTTGTTTAAATCATTTAACCTTAATAACATATTTAAAGAACCTACTCGAATAACTGCAACCACAGCTACTTGTTTAGACAATATTTACTGTGATTGTGGCTATTCAGACCAAGAAATAGTAAATTGTTGCAAATCAGACCACAATGGACAATCTGTGCTTTTCCCATGTCGTCCTAAGGATGAAAAGATTGTTATTAGTAAAAGAATCATAAATTCCAACCAAGTAGAAAAACTCCATGACGCACTATCAGAAAAACTACCAGTTCTAGACTATGATACTAATAATCCAAATAACTTTTATACAAAACTTTTTTTAACGCTACGTGATGAATTTGAAGACAAATTCAAAGTAAAGAAAGTAACAATTAATCCTAAATTTAAATTCAGTGACTGGGCAACTGTAGGTATTCGAACAAGTAGGAGTAAATTATTCGAGCTGTATGACGAAAAGTCTTATAATCACAGTGAAACTTTTGTTGAACATGTTAAAAAATATTCGAAAATTTTCAAAAATGTTTGTTTACAAGCTAAAGCTATTTACACCAAAAATAAAATTTACTCAGCTGAAAATGTTATTAAAACCGTTTGGAAAGTTGTTAATTCAGAGACTGGTAGAACTAAACCAATTGAGAAATCACATTCCTTAAAGACTACTCAGGGTATTGTTACTAAAGACACCGAGATAGCTAAAGAGTTTGAAACCTTTTTCAGTAATATACCATTTAAAACTACTGAGTTTCTTAATTCTTCGCCTGTCATTGCGTCAGCTCTTTTAAAAACGAATGTCCAGACATGTGTAAAGGGATTTAAGTTTAGGCACATCAATGCAAATCTAATAATAAAAACTTTTAAAAATATAAAATCAAAAACAACAGAGGATTTATGGGGCATGTCAGTAAAACTATGTAATTCTTTAATAGATACATTAGCACCATACTTAGCCAGTATATTTAACGCTTGTATTGATCATGGTATATTTCTTGATCTCATGAAACACAGTAAAGTCATACCTCTTTTTAAAGTTGGGGATAAAACGGATCCCAGTAACTTTAGACCAGTGTCTGTACTACCGGTTTTGAGTAAAGTCTTTGAGAAAATTATACTAAATCAAATGCTCCTACATTTCAATTTAAACAAATTACTACATGATCAACAATTCGGCTTCACCAAAGGGCGTTCGACAACCGACGCTGCTGTCAAGCTTCTAGAACATATATACAATGCTTGGGAGGAATCGCAGGATGTGATAGGGGTGTTCTGCGATTTATCCAAAGCATTTGACTGCGTTGATCATGAGACACTATTGATAAAACTTGACCATTACGGGATAAGAGGAAAAGCGCTCGATTTGGTTGAATCCTATCTTGTAGGTAGAACGCAAACAGTCCAGATAAATGGTGCGAAGTCACTGGGATCTACAGTCAAAATTGGTGTACCCCAAGGATCAATTTTAGGACCGTTCCTGTTTTTGGTGTACATAAATGACTTGCCCTTCATGGTACAGAATCTGGCCAAGATAGTTCTTTTTGCAGATGATACCTCTTTAATATTTAAAGTGGACAGAAAGGCTAAAAATATTAACGAAGTGAATTTTGCACTTGATCAAATTCATAAATGGTTTACGTCTAATAATTTAGTATTAAATTCTAAGAAAACTAAATGTATTAAATTCTCTCTTCCTAATGTAAAAAGTATTAAACATGATATTGTTCTTAATACACTATAGCGATACACGACAATAGCTAAAACGGCCCTCAAATATGTGTCAGACGTGGCGATAACGACCGTACTTTTACGGTCGTTGACGCTCTGCCTACCCCGCAAGGGATAAAGGCGTGATGTATGTATGTATGTATGTATGTATTGTTCTTAATAATGAAAAACTAGATTACGTAACTGAAATAGTTTTCTTGGGAATCACACTCGACGCAAATATTCAATGGGACCCTCAAATACTAGCATTGGCTGGTAAACTTAGCTCTGCGGCATACGCTGTTCGAAAAATCCGACAGTTGACCGATATCGCTACAGCCAGGCTTGTGTATTTTAGTTATTTTCACAGTATAATGTCCTATGGATTATTAGTATGGGGTCAAGCCGCTAACATTAAAACTATATTTGTGTTACAAAAAAGGGCTATAAGAGCTATATATAAATTGCGAGGTCGTGATTCCTTAAGAGAATTGTTTAAAGAAATAGGCATTCTTACGCTTCCTTCGCAGTACGTTTTTGATAACATAATGTATGTGCGTAAGAATTCTAATTCATATTTAAGAAACACTGATATTCATTGTCGAAACACAAGAAATAAAAATAAAATTGTACAGCCGCAAACCAGATTAAGTAAGGTCAGAAAATCATGTATGGGGAACTGTATACGTTACTATAATAAAATACCAGACGAAATTTTACAGTTGAATGATAATCAATTCAAAACAAAAATCAAGAATATTTTATGTTCAAAGGCATATTACAAGCCAGAAAATTATCTTACAGATAAAGACATCTGGTCAGTACCAACTGTAGCTCCAACACAATGTATCAGGTAGATAGACATATCATATTTAAACTTCAATTTGACATAGATTTAATAACATTGACATAGGTTTAACTTTGACATGTATTTGTTTTTTACATTACTGTAAGTTTACTATTCTTTTTTTTATGTATTATGTTAAGTACCTAGATATGACTTTCTGAAAGAGAATCTTGTAAATTCCTACTTAGAAATAAATTATTTGATTTTGATTTTGATTTTGATTGTAGAACGTGTGATGTGATACAACATGTATGTGACTTGTTGCAGACTGAAGCACGTAATGCAGATGTATACGGATTCAAAGATACGACAATTTTTGTGGTAGGTCCACTTAGTACTTTCTAATGTTTCGTCCCATGTTCGATAGGGAGAGTTGTTCAAATTCATGAGTACATTGACCTTTTATCGGCTTGTTATACCCTTTTGTATATACTGGTTCTCTATACAGTTATTCAGAATTACCTGTATAGATTGAATGGGTACAGGTTCAGTTTAAGCGCTCTATACTTTGTAAACGCGCATCCCGTTTGGATTGACCGAAACAGTCGTATCGTCGGATAGAATTAAAAACAGTATTTGGAATTGTGTGTACGTAATATTTATCAAAACAGTTTTGTTAGTCAGGGTTCCTATGACAGATTTTCTGCTTATGTTTTTTGCAGTAAGTATATCTGTGAATAATTAAGAATTATATGAACAAATATAGCCCAGTGTGGCTAGCTGTTCATGTTTTAAAACGATTAAAGTTGTTTATTTTTGGCTTAAAATTTCTGGCCGAACCCAATTTATTAATATCTTTTTTTTTTTTTGTGTGAGACAACGAGTCATCTAACACTTGATGAAACCTGGTGTCATTATTATTAGAATATTAATTTATTTATAGATACATAAAAGAATAAAAATGTCACACATTGAATCGTAAATTAACGATACCCATATCATACAAAAAAATTAGAGTTTTTTGTATAATAATAATAAAGGCTTTAGAGTTTTTGTACGTTATGCCTTCGAATAATGCCAGCCGTACCAGACTAATATGGGAGTATGGAAAGGTGTGAATGGGAGGAACATATAATCTCTTCTCTCTATTTCTATTCGTAGGTGACGTAAAAGAACATCAAGGAGTAAATCTAAGGAATGGTCAGCAGCAGTCCCTGTGAATGACTATGATAAGTAAACCTCGCAATGCAATCATAGACGGCTCTCCCAATTGTCGTCCGTCACTGCGTATTTTAACCGCAAATCTAAACGTATCGTAGCATATACTTATGGGAATAAAATTGGAGTTCACAGTTTAGCTTTGTTTGACAGACGTATGTGTTACGGTGCGTTACTGTGTCTCTCTACCAAATAATTAACAAGTAAGTCGCTTAAACCTACATTATGAGTGATACATATATACATACATACATAAATCATGCTATATCCCTTACGAGGTAGACATACCGTCAACGACCGCAAAACGGACATCAACACCACGTCTGACAAAAGTTTGAGGGCCAATCAGATAACTGTGTGTATGATGATATTTCTATGTTTAATAATTAAAAAGTGTTTTATCCATCAACCATCTTTTTGTTAGCAATAAAAGTAAACGATTTTGTAAGCGTCAAGCCTGTCCGAATTGAGCAAAATTCTACCAACTGGTACCCACGCCACGTATTGTTTTTGTTTGTAGATATCTGAAACTGGAATGGATGACATTGTTCTTTGTTCTATTACGTTTCGTTGTCTCTAGTGGTTGTGAAATGTTTTGATTGTGTTAACCCAGTTTTAAGTCGAAACCACAATATTGGTTTCATGCAATTTTAAAGCAAACTAAAAATACAGGTTTTTTTTTTGGAAAATTACTGTTTTCTCTCTCGGGATGAAGAAGTCCATAAAACTGAACTACTATCCCAAAGGTCTTTGCTTTTCGTGTCGACCGGATGAACCATGGTGTCTGAGTTTTTCTTTATTTTTAATGAATATCGAAAAAACACTTTTTATTTCTATTTTTACAATTTTTCAAAAAAATTTGAGCACGTGATAAAGTACTGAACTGCCTTCGCCATTAAAGAAAAAGTTTATCATTAACACGACAAATTCGATCATTTTATTTTATTCGGTCCCGGTTGCTGTCTATGATAACTTAGACGGCGGTCGTTACACAACCTTGTCAGAGGCTTATTACTAGTAGCAGGCGGTTGAAAAACTCTGACACCAGGGTTCATCGGGTCGTCAGACGACTCGAAAAGAAGAAACAGCAGGTCGTTTGTTTGTCCTCTCATTCCTAGTGATACATCAATATTTGCTCTGTGAATACTTTTTTCATCGGCCGTTCGTGAGTGTTGTTTTAGCGGGCCACTGTTTGCAAAGGACATTCGATGGGACACAAGTCTGGCAGGAAAAAAGAGGTTTTACATACATCACACGTTAAAACTTTTATTGCCTAGGACCGTCAACTTACATACATACATATATCACGCCTATAATTCCTTGCGGGGTAGGCAGAGCGTAAATGGCCGCAAAAACGTACATTTATTTGAGGGACATTCTGAAAATTGTGTATCGCCATAGTGACAGGTTGTCAGCCAATCGCCTAAAATTGCAATACACACCTTCGAGTCCCTTAGTCGCCTCTTACGACTCCCACGGGTAAGAAATGGGGTGATGCTATTGTAAGCCGGTATCACACGGCACCGTCAACTTGTCGTACCTACTAATTTTTCTGTCAGCTTAAAAAATTAAGCAAAGGCATTACACGTTACACGTTATATACGTGTATTTATATGTAGGTTTACATTTATATTATAGTTTTGTATTCTGTAAGCCGTGTGATGCCGGCTTAGAATAGTATCACCCTATTTCTTTCCTGTGGCAGTCGTAAGAGGTGACGATGGGACTCGAGGGTGTGTATTGCAATTTTAGGCGATGGGCTAACAACCTGTCACTATGGCAATACACAATTATCCGAATGACCCTCAAATATTTGTCAGACGTTGCGTAAATGATCGTTTTGCCGCTGTTTACGCTCTGCCTACCCCGCAAGGGATTATAGGCGTGATATATGTATGTATGTATGTACACGTTAAAACTTTTAAGGGCTCAGTACCGTAAACTTGTCGTACTTATAAATTTCTCTAGTCAGATATAAAAAATTACCTGTAGTTCGGACGTGGCGTGAATGTTTGTTTTTGCGGCCGTTTACGCTCTGCCTACCCTGCAAGGGATTATAGGCGTGATAATGTGTATGTATGTATGTGATAAGATAAACTTAACTATCTATTACATATGTATGTATGTGATAATATAAACTTAACTATCTATTACATAATTAACTAAAGAAAAATAAAAATAATGAATATCATTACAAACTTTCTTTTTGGTAGGGCAGTCGTGTTATAAAGATAAAAATTGAAATTTGCATAAGCTTATAGCAGTCCCAACTGGATAGCAAAAACGGGAGATCGTGCACTATGGCGTACCCTGGGGGTGTCCTACGTCCAGCAGTGGACTGCTGTAGGCTGATGTATGTATGTATAGCAGTCAACTGCGGACGTAGACTTCCCTCCGGGTACGCCATAAGTTAAGGTCCACCCTTTTTCGCCAATCAGTCACAAGTCACTAGCACTACTGGCCGGAGGATGAAAAACGCTTGCCAAGGTTTCCTTTGAAAAAATCGCTTTTTTTAAGTTTGGACAAAAACTGACATTTACACTACGTCTTACTAACATTTGAAGGTCATTCAGATAATTGTGTATCATCATAGAGACATTATTATCAGCCCGTCGCCTAAAGTACAAATGCTACCTTGAGTCTCTTAATCGCCTCTTACGACATATACGGCGTGCCGCCGGCAATACTTACTTTGTGACGATACCCACGGGAAATGGGATGATGCTATTCTAAGCCGGAATCATATGGCAAACCGGTATGATACTGTACAAAATCTCTTAACTGGCGCATTACACACACACTATGGTGGCTTGGTGAGCCGTGTCAACAACTGACTGAGGTTTGCTGTACCACACTTTCAGTAATATTTTCCCACTTCACCCAGCTACACTATTTTTGTTGTTTCAACAGTGTTTGCTTTTGGACAACGTTGTTTTGGTGGAGTTAGTGATACCTTGCAAGAAATAATACGTGGTGTGCCTTGTGATGAATAGACATTTTCAATGTTTATTTATTTATTTTACACTAGATTTCCGCCCAGCGGTTTCACCCACTGCCACTCATTTTCCCGTGTACTAGTTGTTTTTCCGCAGTAAAAAGTGGCTTATGTGTTATTCCGGGTTATACTCTACCTGTGTTCCAAATTTCATCTAAATCGGTTAAGCCGTTTGAGCGTGAAGAGGTACATGCATACACACACAAACTCTCAGATTTATAATATTAGTACGGATTGTGCAAAAGGCGGGCCTAATGCCGCGCGGCATTCGCAACCGGCCACCTGTAGGTAAATTAGAAACAAAGTGATTCGAATGCACACAGGTGTAATTCATTCATGAAATCAAAGACAAATTATGAACCATTATAACACATTATAACTAGAGGTTCATAGTATAAAATAAAGACGCTTTCCGTGTCCTTTTGTATGCAACGGATTTTAAGGGTTTTTGTTTTATACATAGTAGGTTTTAGGGATGAGACCGCAGGGCAAGTTGCTAGTGTACAATACAATTTTATCATGTAAACAAAATACCTAACTGAAATTCCTGATCATGTCCATATTATTAATTAATTATAAATTACCTTCATTAATAACTTTCATAATACGGGCGCAATATATTGGATAAAACAATTTGGTTTCATTATTTTATAGTCCAAATTATAATGAACGACAGGCGTAAAATGTGAAATTTAGACCGCGCGTGTAAATTAATTTAGAAAATTGAATCAATCTAATATGTTAGCGTTTGTGTTAATGAGTTCTATATTAATACTTTATCTATTTAATATGCCTCATTTGGATTGCATTGCAAGCATTTTTAAATAGATAAAATGCATATCATTGGGCATTACTGGCATAACTTTTAATGCCGGCATAGACTAGCATTACCCCTTTTTTTCCTGTGGGTGTCGTGAGATGCGAGTAAGGGACTCGAAGGTTACATGTGTATTACACTTTTAGGCTATGGGCTGACTTCCTTTCACTATGGCGATACTCAATTTTTAAATGACACTCAAATGACTTCTTGACTTGGCGTAAATGTCTGTTATAACGACCGTTTACGCTTTGCTACCCCGCAAGGGATATTAACGTCACGAATAAATGTATGTATGTATTACTGGTTCGGAGGTCGTGCCACAAAAAAACGAGCGATGAGCGCATCTTTAGCCTTAAAGAATGTCTTTAAACACGAGTTCAACGCTCGTTTAGTAAGGCCCAGGCGGTTTAGCTCTGGCGCCAGTTCTCAGAGAGTCGTTCGTTTACTTGATGTCCTACACGCTAATAGACCATTTGTAGAAAAATGCTACACTTGGTACGTCGTAGCATTGGGTTAGGAATAGTGTAGCAAAACATTTGACTAGAATTTTTCGACTGTTTATATTTCGAATAACATTGGAAATTTTATCTGGATACCAACTCAGTAGGCAAATTGTAGTAAAATGTTACGCTTGCTACGTCGTAGCATTTGGTTACGAATAGTGTAGCACAATATTTGGGTAGAATTATTCTGACTTTTTATATTTAGAATAACATTGGAAATTTTATTTGGATACCAAATCAGTAGGCAAATTGTAGTAAAATGCTACCCTTGCTACGTCGTAGTATTGGGTTACGAATAGTGTAGCACAACATTTGACTAGAAATTTTCCGACTGTTTATATTTTGAATAACATTGGAAATTTTATCTGGTTACCAACTCAGTAGGCATTTGATAAGCGCTCATTTGTTTAGACAGTGTTGGAACCATCGTAAATTGACCACCATGCTCGATACACACAAGTACGGGCGCGTACTGGCAGTTACGCTGGTCGCGCCCCCGTCCAAGCGAATGAAGTAAAAGAGAGGTTAGAATTTGTAAGGTTAAACCCTGCGCCCTTTAACCCCGCTTCAGGGATGCAATTACTAAGCCCCCTAGGGAAATAACTTTGACCATTTGTAATTAACTTCTACTCGCGTATGCAAGGGATCTGTTTCAAAACACACCTTAGAGTTGGACCTCGTGAATTTATATATAAAAATATCGCGGGTTTTTATCGCTGAGACTACAATCAATCTGTAAATAATGAATTAGTTGCTGGGTACAGATAGAGAAAGAGTGAGTCAACCCGCGACCACAATACATGAAACTGTATTGAAACGTCGGGACACAGGTAAATTACTAATATTTACCTAAATACTATCGCGATAGACCCGGTGTAATACTTAAAATGAGTGAAAGTGATCGCGAGTGCTTGAAAAGTTATAGATAGAGAAAGCATCAAAATAAACTGGCAAAATTCACAGACAATAAACGAGCCGCGGTAGCCCAGATGGAAAAGTCACAAGTTCAAATCCTGCCCGCGCTTGAAAATGTAACAATTTTTTAATACATGGTGTGAAATATCTTAAATGTCACTGCATCAAAGCACCTCACAAATCTACCATAATAATTTCTAAAAGAAGTTCAATCTTTAAAAACTCAACTTTTGTGTTTCCATTTTATTTTAATTTAGAACCTGATCCATAAACCTAAACAGAACGAATAAACCGATTATCCCTAAACTACATCTTTCCATCCAACTTATTATTCGAATCGACACCACTTCCAGAACACTACCCTTTTTCCATTTCGGCCCTCTATATAAAACGTCACTCAAAAATGTTTTAAGCTAAATAAATTGAAACCGACTCCAACATAACGTAACTAGATAATTTTCACAGAATGTAAAAAAGAAACATTGGAACAAATACTTGCGCGGTAGGCAGAGCGTAAACAGCCGTAAAAAACGAACATTTACGCCACGTATGACTAACTTTTGAGGCTCATTCAGAAAGTTGTGTATCGCTATAGTGATTGGTTGTCACCCCGTCGCCTAGAATAGCATTACACATGTAACCTTCGAGTCCCTTAGTCGCCTCTTACGACACCCACGGGAAAGAAATGGGGTGAATCTATTTTAAGCCGACATCACACGGCAACGGCATTTAGTAACACTACCACTCTAAACAGCCAAATAAATAACTATGTCGCATAATACTCGCAGAATAGCTAGCTTTTTTAAGCTAATTTTTATGTAGACATAGATAACACTGAGCTTAGCTGAAAAAGATTCTTTCCAAGGAAAAATAAGTAAATTAATCGAACGTATTTGTCACTCAAATGTCAAAATTTTAGCTTAACATAACATCATGTGGTTTGGAATTATAAAAAAGAGCAAGAGATATCAGATATAAAAGTCTTAGTTATCTCGAGTTCTCCTTCATGAAATTTTAAATTTTTAGTAATAAGTCCTACTGGGTTAGGCTTTGAATCAAAAAAGGTAATTCCAAAACAATCCAGGCATCTTGATGTAATCGATGAAAATATACAAAAAAATAAAGTCCCCAACAGAACCTCTTCTTCCTCGCCTTTTTATTTAGGTCGGTTAGAAATAGCTCGAACCTCATTTGAAACGATTAGAAAGCTTCACACGTGCAAGCCAAATCATCACGTCAGCCAACCAGTGTGGGCAGATCTTTAACATAATATGGAAAAGGATCGTGGAGAAAAAAGATCGGAATAAGTGTAGGTGCTAAAAATTACATGAGTGTATAATATATGGATGTGTCTCGTAAATTTAAATGAAAAGTAATTCAGTTTAATGGTCTGATCTCGGACGCACCAACTTATACGACCTGTTTTTTTATCTTTATTGAGATTTTGAAACTCGAGAATACGTCTTGGTACAGTCAGTCATGCTCAGGCTGGATTAAACGGTTAAGACTTTAGACCGTTCTTATGCCAAACGCATAAGACTTACATTGACACTTTGAGTGTTTAACTGCACGTGCGCTTGACTTTACCTATGGGATATTAGTTCTTCAACAAAAATAAATGTGACAAAAAATCATTAGGTGTCTTTATCGAATGGATCAGTGATGATAATTTTTCTAGCCATTATTCAATGAGCCAAACTGAAAAAGGTTTTTTTCCATGAAAATGTAAGTAAATAGATTAAAATAATGTATTTGTGGCCTAAAAATTAACATTTCAGCTAAGCATAACGCTATCTGATTTGAAATAATCATAAAACCTTTTTTAAAACGAGAACTGTCAGATAGAAAATTCCCCGTTCAAAAAGTGAAGAAATACTATACGTATTAATTGAGCCAAAATAAGCACTTGTATTTTTTTATTTTATTTATCAGTACAGTGTTCTACATACACAGCACCACTTTTCGAGGTTTGTCTGTGGGATCGTCGAGTCGTTCAAACATGTGAGGGGTCTTTGAAAATGGTCAAGACAACGTGTCATAGAGATGAAAACAGCTAGGTGTGCCCGAAAAGGGACTTTGATATCGAAGCAAGAACGATTGAGTTGAATTTTTAACATATTTTGTTTCGGAAATTCAGAAGGGTTGCAAATTGTGACCGTATTTTTTCCTCGTGACAATGTAGAGTGGAGGCTATGCTGCGACAAACGTAGCGTTGGACGCCCTCCGGCCAAATAGACCAATGACTTAATGAGGGCGGCTGGTAGCGACTGGATGGCGAAAACGGGAGATCGTGCCTTAAGGCCTACCCTTTGGGAAACTTACGACTTGTGCGTGATATCAAGATTTTATTTTTAGTTTTTTACTTCATTCAATAAATTTTCGGTAGGTTTAATTTGGGATATTTCTGTAAACTTTCGTCAATATTTTTAGTCACATAGCACTAGTAGATATTGTTCCATACAAACATACACATATCACGCCTATAATCCCTTGCGGGATAGGCAGAGCGTAAACGGCCGCAAGAAACGGGCATTTATGCCACGTCTGACAAATGATTGAGGGTTATTCGGAAAATTGTTTATCGCCATAGTGACAGGTTCAGCCCATCGCTTAAAATTGCAATACACACCCTTGAGTCCCTCAGTCACCTCTTACGACTCCCACAGGAAAGAAATGGGGTGATGTTATTCTAAGCCGGCACCACACGGCAATAGATTGATATTGTTAATATTTATTTTTACTTACTTCCTAAAACCAAATTTTATAATGATTTAAATTGATATGATAATGTAGGTATTTATTCTATAAAGTTCGTAAAAGGCGACTTAAGGACTCAAGTTTTACATATTGTGTATTGCTATTTCAGACTATGGGCTGACAACCTGTCACTACGGTGATAGACAATTTTCAGAATGACCAATTGTTTGTCAGGTGTGGCGTGAATGTCTGCTTCTGTGGCTGTTTACGCTCTGTCTACCCCGAAAGGGATGAATGTACGTACTTGAGAGTTTCTCAAGCTAAAATTTCAGTGTACATATTAAAATTTATGTTATGGTATCAAGTTACATAGCATCTTCAAATTATACGTTTTGCAATAGCTAATTGGGCAATAAAGATATCTGATCAGGTTGTTTGCTAACCTTAATACTATGTTTTGATAATCACCCTGTAATTTAAGAAGCTATATTGGGTGTTGGGTGAAAATTTACTACAGACTGATAATAAACACTGAGGACGAGCTGGTGATAAGGAACAACTTTCCGCAAGGAATACAGGATGAAACCTGTAAAACATTTTGTGAATAAATACCTTTTTTTTATTTTTATTTTTAGTAAATATAAATAAATTACGAATTATTCTTTATTTGCCTAAAATATGGTATAAAAGACGGTGGATAACATTTAATCGTTCCACATATTTTGCTTCTTCTTCAAATTTAAGAGGCAAACTCTTGTCAGTAGAGAAACTTCTAATTTTCTCTCTTATCTGCCTCCTGTGACTGTGACTTGACCTCCTGATACGACACGACATTGACTTTTTCATTTATCTGGGTAAATAGCCGTCTAGGTCTACTTCTGCCTCTCATTCCTTGTACTTTGCCTTCAATAATGTTCTTTATGAAGTTGTCGTGTCGTAGCAAGTGAATCTTCCCTCGTCTTTTTTCTGTGGTCTTTAGGAGACAACGTCTCTACGCAACCAGAGCCAGCACTTTTCCGTTTGTCTTCTTCTCTGTCCAACTGATCTTCTCCATTCTTCTCCAGTATCACATCTCAAACACTTCCAACCTCTCTCTATTCCTTTGCGTCATAGTCCATGTCTCAAAAACATAATAGCGCTATGCTCCAAATGAAAGTCTTTAAAAGACGGTTCCGAACTCGTTTGGCAATTTTTGCGATAAAAAGATGTTTTTTACTATGAAAAGCTTTCAATTATCTTGGTAGTATGTTATTTATTTATGTAACTATGCCAAGCAAAGCATATTGTATCTGCCATACAATATGTTTTGCTTGGCATAGTTACATATATAAATAACATACTACCAAGATAATTAATTGGATTATAGTGTAATTAAAATCGGGGCATCTATTCGGGAGTTACCTTATTCATTACTCACTAGCTATGTCTTGTAGAAAACAGTTGTGTTGTATTTACCTGTAACAAGAAAACATTCAAAATTAGTAAATAGAGTACGTGTCCAGAAGTATGTATGCCTTGGGAAAACTTTGCAGCTGGGTAGAGACAACTTCAAGGCTGAAATCACCAGAAGAGTGCAGCTGGGCTGGGCAGCATTTGGGAAGTTGCGTCATATTCTAGAATCACCCTTGCCAGAATGCCTCAAGACCAAGGTGTTCGATCGGAGCATCCTGCCAGTCAAGACCTACAGAGCAGAGACGTGGAACCTGACAGAAAAAACGGCCCACCAGCTACGAGAAAGCTATGGGAAGCTTGGTATTTCTATAATGGATAAAATCCGGAATGACTTTCCGCAAAAACACAAAAGTAACTGACATAGTCTCGCAAGCTGAAATGGCAGTGGAATCAGCACATCTGTCGAAGAACTGACGAACGGTGGAAGCGAGTTCTAGAGTGCAAGCCACGCCTCAGCAAGCGGTGGACGCTTTCCAGCCAGGTGGACCGATGATTTAAAAAAGGCTGCTGGGAACGACTGAATGGCGAAAACGAGAGATCGTGCTATAAGGCGTAACCTCGGGTAGATATTCGTCCAACAGTGGACTGCAATAGACATACATACATACACATATCACGCCTATTATCCCTTGCAGGGTAGGCAGATCATTAACAACCGCAAAAAGCGGACATTTACGCCACGTCTGCCAAATATTTGAGGGTCATTCGGAAAAGTATGTGTTTAAATAGAGTAGGTACATGATATTTCACACAATGCTGAACGCACACCAAATTTTAAACACCTTGTAGGACCCGGTATATTCCCCAATGCTTAATCGCAAATATTTAATTCCCACTTAGGCCTTCAGAATGGTGTTTAACGAACGAATCGTGCAAGCCGGGCATACAAATAAGCAAATCGAACGCTTTTTTATCCGACTTTTAAAAGGGAAGTTATAATTTGTGTGCCGTTTAAGTGCCGCAGCAGTTTAAGTGCCGTATGATGCCGACTTAGACTAGCATCGCCCCATTTCTTGCCCATGGGAGTCGTAAGAGGCGACAATAGGACTCGAGGGTGTTATTACAATTGTAGGCGATGGGCTGGCAACCTGTCACTGTGGCGATACACAGTTTTCCGAATGACCCTCAAATATTTGTTAGACGTGGCGTAAATGACCGTTTTTGCGGCCGTTTACGCTCTGCCTACCCCGCAAGGGATTATAGGCGTGATATGTGTATGTATGTATGTAAGTTATAGTTTCCACAGCATTTTCAGGAGCTTGTACGAGTATAACTCAACAGAACAATACAATTTTAAACGGATTTAAGTTGTGTTATTTTGGATTTTACGTTTTTTGGTTGGCTTCGTTTTAGGAACTCGATTAGTTATATTTTGGCCAAGTTGATTTTAAAGGCTCCTTGAAAAGTGTGCAATATTTTTACTTTAATTCTAATGATTATTTAAGCCTGTTCCGTAGCGGAATTAATCTTTTTTTTCCTTTTACAACACATTTGAAATGGAAATCTTATAAATTTCTAAACGATAATATCATAATTTTTCTGAACGAAAGGCTGGTGACGTTTAACCACGGCGTGAATCGTGCGCATATCAGACCATACGGTCAATTAGAGCTACCTTCACTCTGCTCTGAGAAGTCGTCGCGTTCCTATCGCGTTCATGAAGACACATCTACGTGTGAAACCAATGTGAAACTTACAAAAACATTTTTCCATAGAACTATCGATACAAAAATACAAACTTGGAGATTCTAGTGTCCTGTGGATGATTTTATCATGAAAACACGACTGATGGGTTCCCAAAAAGCGCCGCCGAAGCAGTAAAAAAGGTAAGCGGAACCAGTCCTGTATTTCGCGTTAACATAGCCTTTTCATTTGTTTCATAATTCGGAGCATTGGTTGAATATTGGAGTGGTAATTTTTAAAGATCTAGGTTAATAAATAACACATTCAGAGTAAAATCTGTAAGAGTTTTCTTAAATTACAACGATTTTTTTGCCCGAATAGTGTTGTGTTAATAAGGTATTTACAGTGTTGATTCGCCTTTCTTCTTCTTTCTTTTTCGTGTGGGACACCGAGTCGTCCAAAGACCCGATGAACCCTGGTGTCAGAGTTTCTCAACCGCCTACTACTAGTAGTGGGCCTCTGAAATGGTTGTGTAACGACCGCCGTCTAGGTAACCATAGACAACAACCGGGACCGATGGTGTGACGTGCTCTTCGAAGCACGGAATCATTTTTGTTTTCGGACAATCAGGTGGTTCACCCTGCAATGTCCTAACCAGACTGGGAATAAATTCACTTAGTGATAAATATCAACATTGTAAGTGCCCCACCGAGAATTGAACCCGGTACTTTTGCGTCGCAGTCGCACTACCACTGCGCCACATCGGCCGTCATTCGCCCTTAAACGTTATGAAAGGTTGTTCGAGAAAGTACTTCATTTGCGTATGAAACTAAATGGTTTTACTTTTAGAAAATAGGTCAAACAGGAAAAAATAATTGTACCTTTATCAGCTGTCACGATGGCTAAAGAAGGTTCAGTATTTTTCCATCCTCTGACCCGTGTTTCGAAGGAAAAATCGTTAAATGTTGAGAATAGGCTCATCCTTTTTAAAAACCTCCGTTATAGTCTCATATCAATAAGCTTTATGCTGTGTGATGCCGGCTTAGAATAGCATCTCCCCATTTCTTTCCCTTGGGAGTAAAAGGCGACTAAGGGACTCGAGGGCGTGTATCGCAATTTTAGGCGATGGGCTGACAACCTGTCACTAAGGCGATACACAAATTTCCGGATGACCCTCGAATATTTGTCAGACGTGGCGTAAATGTCCGTTTTTCGTGGCTGTTTGCGCTCTGCTTACTCCGCAAGGGATTATAGGCGTGATATGTGTATGTATGTATGTGTATCAATAAGCTTACTGAACACCAGAAAAACTGAAACAAACAAAAAACTAAAACAGGGTACTTACCGCGACACTCGATTTTGTTGAATTGTCAAAAAATAACTCTTATTTCCGCACCAGCGTTCTGCAATTTTACTTGAACTGGGCATAATACAATACGTAATGCCTTCAGTGGTTCATTGACCTTATTAACAGAATGAAAAGCATTTTCACTGTTTAGCTGGGCTTTTTAAGTTGACTTTAATGGCGGTTGAAATTGATATTTACTTAATACACATACACACATATCATGCCTTTAATCCCTTGCGGGGTAGGCAGAGCGCAAACAGCCACAAAATGACCTAGACTACAGTCAAGAGCAACCCCATCATTATTTTAAAAAAAACGGATATATACGCCACGTCTGACAAATATTTGAGGGTCATTCGGAAAATTATGAATCGCCGTAGTGATAGGTTGTCAGACCATCGCTTAAAATTGCAATACACACCCCCGAATCCCTTTGTCGCCTCTTACGACTACCGCGGGAAAAAAATGGGTTGATGCTATTCTAAGCCGGCATCACACGGCAAACTTAATCAATGTAGGATAGTTTTATCACTTATCGACGTCATAATCCGTCATTGTAAAAAAAAATGAAATTTGTGTAACACAATAACACAATTTCCTTTTTTATAACAATTTAGTATTGTGCTAATAGAAAACCGAATCGGGCGGAATAAAAAAAATTAATGTAAGGCCTACTCGTTTCCAAGAAGATGATTCAAATCTCTCTGACACGAAAGAACATGGGTTGTTCGTGGACCCAGTGTCCCACACGACATGTTTAACTGACTAAACAACTCAGAAACACATTTTATCCACTGCTTTTACACAATACTAACACAACTACTTATCTTGGAGATGGTTCCCCTTAAAGTTAAAATATCACATTTACCGCGGAGAGAAATTGCTAAATTTTACACAAGTAGAGAAGTGCATCAAGCTGGTCGTTGTGATAAAATAAGGTGAATAATATTAAGATTCAGTATTCATGTGTGCATTTTGATTTTGCATTCTTGAAAAAAAAAAAATTAGCAGCTGTCCGTTCCAAACTAAACAAGATGTCAATAAAATACACAAATTAACTATATGTAGTGTTTTTCCCTTCCGCTTGTATATATTCAACTCTCTCAACTTAAATTTTTACTGTTTTTATTGTTTGGGAAAAAACCACAGGTAATGAGTTTTGTCGTATTTGATGTTTTTTTTTACTATTGTTTTCTTTGACCTTGACTCTGGCAGATTCATCGTCTGAAGGCGATGGAAGCCAAATATATAAAAAAAAACAATATGTAGATGAGTATGTATTATAATATATATGTATATATTTATATTATATTAATATACGTATATACATAAATATATGTGTATTTGTATGTAGGTTTATATTTATATCATAGTTTTGTATTCTGTATTTATTGTGTTTATTCAAGTTACCTTTTCTTTCATGATTACTCTCGCACTGCTCTGTTTTTCAATACTCTCTCCTCCACCCAAAGGTTGTCTGGAAGAGATCGCTTGTAGCGATAAGGCCGCCTTTGCGCATGTTAGCAATAATTTTTCCTGATATTTTTGTTTTTTTATTTTGTGCAATAAAGTGTTTTTACTTACTTACTTACTCCTCAGACGATCCATACGTGCTCCATACAGGGGACTCTTTATAGACAACTGTCATGTCTACATGTGCATGTGTGGGTGATAACAGCTGTGTGAGTGCAGGGTTGGCATGCAGGTTGAATTTTATACCTAACCGGATGAATACATACAGTAACTTTCAAAGAGGATGTGTAACATGCCTAGCACTAGTTGCTACTTAATTCTCCACTGGAATATTGACTTTTCTCAGGTGAGGGCGGGTCTGGGGCTGGAGTGCGGGGAGTTCAATGTCCTAACCAGACCGGAAACAAATTCACAAAGTGATAAATATCAACTTCATGAGTGTCCCGCTGAGAATCGAACCCGGAACCTTTGCGTCGCAGGCAGGCATCCGTTACGCACCGTAGTCGTGTTTGTATGGGAATAAAAACAGAATTCGTAATTTCCTTTCTCCCGCATGCGTGACGGTGCGTTAAAAATGCGCAACTACGCACGGCAAGTAGGATAACCGCCTTAGTCGTAAGAACTTCAATTAAGATTGTTATGACATGACTTCGGTAACTATAGCAAGAAATCAGCAGGTAAATTCACCAAAAAGTTTTTTTTCATTTATATAGTAACTTCTACTTTATAATAATGTTTAATATCATATTAGAAAAGTCTAAAATTTGGTTTTAATTAGCATGGTAGTCACAAGTTTTACAATACAATACAATACAATAATTATTTATTTGCATAAACATGGTATATAGGATGTTTACATAAATTATTTCAGTACGATACATGTTTAGCTAACTTATACTATTAGCATGCAAATTTCATAAGTTAATTAATTGGAAAAATTGTCTAATGATAACAATTCTTTAACATCATAAAAGCATTTTTCTTTAAGCGATTTGTACAATTTGGTTTTAAACATTCTTGTATTCAAACTTTTAAATTCGTTTGGTATCTTATTGAATATTCTGACCCCCATAGCTATACAACTTTTGTCATATTTCATTATGCGAGGAATATCATTAAACACAAGTAATTCAGGGTTTCTTCTAGCTCTATGGTTTCGTTCACATGACTTTTTAAAAAGATTCATATTATTTTTTATAAATATACGCATTTCAAAAATATAAAGCGTCGGAAGAAGCAATATACCAAGTTTCTTAAAATATGGAACACACGATTCGTCTGAAGGAATGCCCACGATGGCTCTAATGCATTTTTTTTGGGGCCACAAATGCTCTACCACTGTTCGTGCTGTACCCCCAAGTGATCAAACCGTAGCGCAGTACTGACTCTACATATGCATAGTAGGCCATCAAGGCCGTATTTATGTTAGTAACTTTCCTAACGTGCTTCAGTGCAAAAACAAATCTGTTGATTTTATTGGTTACATTGTCCACCTGCGCTTTTCAGTTTATATGCTCATCTAATGTTACGCCAAGAAATTTAGTAAAGGGCACCTTTTTTATTGCGCAGGTTTTATATTTTATATCTAAATTAAAATTGAATTTTTCATTATAACATTTATTAAATTGAATATGATTTGTTTTGAAGAGATTAATTTTTAGGTTGTTAATGTCAAGCCATTCTATGATTAATTTAATTGTATTGTTTATTTCAGTCTCATGAATCTTACTACTCTTTTTATTCATATCAGATGTTATAATTACAGCGATGTCATCAGCAAATAGGACAGTTTTATGATTAATTATGTCAGTAATATTATTAATATTACTGACATATGACTGGTGAATAGCATCACCCCATTTCTTGCCCGTGGGAGTCGTAAGAGGCGACTTAGGGACTTGAGGGTGTGTATTGCAATTTTAGGCGATGGGCTGACAACCTGTCACTATAGCGATACACAATTTTCTAAATAACCCTCAAATATTTGTCAGACGTGGCGTAAATGTCCGTTTTATGCGGCTGTTTATGCTCTGCCTACCCCGCAAGGGATTATAGGCGTGATATATGTATGTATGTATGTATGTATTATTAATATACAGTAGGAAGAGAATTGGCCCCAAAACGCTACCTAGCGGAACACCGCATTTGTTTACTTTGTGGTCTGATACATAATGTTTTAGATCCTTGTTTTGGTCAATTCTGTTAATGCTGACATATTGATGCCGGTTTGATAAGTAGGTACAGATCCAGTTAAGTGTGAGGCCTCAGATTCCAATAGCTTCCAACTTCCTTAATTCCTTCCTCAGTATACTGTGAGAAACAAAATCAAAAGCTTTTGTCAAATCAACAAAAAGTCCAGTAGTGTATTTTTTTTGCATTCAAATTGGTAACAATTGAATCTATGAGGGAAAACATTGCTAGAGTCGTTGATTTATTTCTTTGGAATCCGTACTGGTCCCTATTTAGAATATTATATTTATGTAGGTATCCAAACAGTCTATTGTACATGCATTTTTCAAAAACCTTGGATAATACTGGTATCAAAGTTATGGGCCGGTAGTTGGATATCTCAGTTTTACTTCCTTTTTTGTTTAACGGCTTTACAATAGCTAATTTAAGGGCATCAGGAAAGGTTCCTGTCATAAAAGAAAGATTTATAAGGTGGGTTAATATTGATAATATTACATCTATACAGGCTTTGATGATTTTTGTATTTATTTCATCATAACCTTCAGAATTAGTATTCTTAAAGACATTACTTCTTTCCTTACTTCCATTTCTGACATAGGCAAGAGGAACATAGAGTTTCCAGCTCTTTTAATATTTATTATAGTCTTGCTTGGTATTGTGCACACACAGCAACTCAGACCAAAAAATAGAAATTGAAATTAAAACTTAACTACCTGCGTCTGTGTTTCCAAACGCATACAACCCTAATCTCTTCAAAGTAAGAGTGAACAGGCTTCTTCTGGGTGAACTCGCTCCATCTTAGACTAGAGTCAAGAGCAAACCCATCATTAAAAAAAAAAAAAACTTTTCGAAACTTTAATATTTGTTCATTTTCCGTCTCTCAACTGCCCATCTCTCCAAATACATTTTTAAAAAGAGAAACTTATGAAAAACATCAGTCAAGTCTTTTATATTACCGTATAAACACATCGTACCAAAAGTAAAACACATTAGGTTTTAAAACTCGCATCTGGCCGGTGGACCCCCCGTGTGTCTTACCTCACCACACCCCGGGCAGTTCTACTGTGATCCAAACATTTTACAATAGATAAACAGCCACTGCCGGGAAAATTATCCATATTGCCATACTGACCACGCTTGGCAGACGGATTGGCAAGCGCAGTGCAATATATTAAACACTGCTCCCTTAGTAGCTTTTTACTGAACTCGCTGATTTGGGGTGGAGTATTCCATGCAGGTTTCACTGTGATCCAAAAAGTCTGTGTTATTTTAAAGATGTTCAATAGATTTTTATGAAGTCAAATAATATGAAATAATAATAAAAACACGTCTGGATGAATGAAAAAACAGTCTGTTGCATTTACCAAAAGATTGACCTTTTTTTTTGCAAGCAAATCTCAATTATTGTCATCAACAGCCGAGAAACGTTGCAGGGGAAAGTTCTTCAGTTTGAAGTATTCGAGAAAGTGCGTCGTTTGGTACATCCCTGTAAGATAGATACCATAGGCTAATTTTGCAAGAGTAGCATAATGCTAATAACGCGAGGCACGGCTGCGCAAAATTCGCGAGTAATGAATGAGCCACGGTGGCCCAGCTGAAAGAAGCGTCGCCACTAGTGATGGCGAAAAACGCAGGTTCAGTCACTGTAGAAATAAATAAATAAAATAATAATAAATAAATATCTTAGACAATTCACACAGCGCCATCTAGTTTCAAACAAAGCAAAGCTTGTACTATGGGAACGAGATAGCTGTTAATACTTTATATACTTGGTTTTTGTAAATACGAGTAAATACATAAATAAAACATAGAAACACCCATACTTAACCCAAATATCTGAAAATGACTTAACAAATATTTGGAAGAAAAATTTGCAAGTTTTCTAAAATTGTATACCCAACACATGATGTTTTAAAATTCGGTATTCAATGAGGTCAATGTATTCACACGGTTAAACCTATCTAATTGTATTTTGGAGTGACATAGAACTGCCCGTCGCCCTGCCTTATTCTAAATTAGGGTAGGCCGGGGCAAAATCCCGCAGGTTGACGCAGGGTGGATTAGGCTAAATTGGTCCTTTTTCCCGCGCAGACTATCAAAACGCCGCGTTAGGGTAGCTAGGGGAATTAGATGTCTTTATGACTGTCATTCGGTGTGCTTTTTAGAGTTCTGTAGATGGTGTGAACGCGGTTTTATTTGAGTTGGCGGAGAAATAATTGAAAATGTATTAAGAACTCTTGAAAATAATTTGTTGAAATAGACTGTGAGATAAGGATAAAATACGTCTCGAAAAACGAGATTTCAACTAATAAAAATGGACACTCTGCCATAGCATTAGCACAAATTGCCCGCTATCAAATATGGCTTTTTGTGATGGAAGTACCTAAGTGAATACAACTGTAAAAATTAATGCTCGTGTCAAACTATTTATTATGACAAACGTAAGACTCGCAAAAGGTAATCGAGCCTATTTGGCGCGAACTATTTTCAGTACTATTATTACTGAAATAAAATTGATAATGGTCTACGGCTCTTGCCATCTCCATTCAATTTAATATCAATAAGGATATTGTTTATAAAAAACTTGCAAAATTTTCTACCGCGGGCAGGATTTAAACCTGCGATGTTTGTAAAAAATTAAATTCCAAATGTTGCTTTTTTTTAAATTTGGTATTCTAGAATATTGATCATTTTTAATTGGCTACTAAAAATTAATAATAATAAAAATATTCTGGACAATTCACACAGCGTCATCTAGACCCAAACAAAGCAAAGCTTGTAGTAGGTACGGGAACTAGATAGCTAATATATGTTTTTTTATATATAAATACATAGAAACACCCAGGCTAAACACAAATATCCGAAAATGACTTAACAAATATTTGTGTATTGTGGGGATCAAACCCACGACCCTTGGCGTAGCAGGCAGGGGTATTATCCACTACGCCATCGGGCTAGTCATCAAATGGCTTATGACTCTAGGGTCGCACAGATATTTAATGCAAGCAAAGGAACCCAAAGAATTGCCGTGTGATGCCGACTTAGAATAGCATCACCCCATTTCTTTCCCGTGGGTGTTGTAAAAGGCAACGAAGAGATTCGAGGGTGTGTATTGCAATTTTAGGCGATGGGCTGACAACCTGTCACTATGGCGATACACAATTTTCGACCCTCAAATGTTAGTCAGATGTGGCGTAAATGTTTGTTTTTTTGCGACTGTTTACGCTCTGCCTACCCCGCAAGGGATAAAGGCGTGAAATATGTATGTATGTGTGAAAAAGAACCCATATCTACGAATCCGTTTCGCTCATCCAATTTTAGCACTCGCCTAATGAAAGAATGTAACGGTAACGCATCCAAATGGTAACGTATAAACGTAATCGTCACTCTTGATTACCGCACGGAGATGTTTCCCATTCGGGACATGTTACCAGCTGAAGTGTTATTGCAGGAATAAGGTTTCGATCTATTTTTCTTTTATTAATGATGGGTTTGCTCTTGACTCTAGGTCATAGGACAGAGACAGAGTCTAAGATGGAGCGAGCTCACCCAGAAGAAGCCTGTTCACTCTTACTTTGAAGAGATTAGGGTTGTATGCGTTTGGAAACACAGACGCAGGTAGTGAGTTCCACTCTTAAGCTGTGCGCATTATAAACGATGACTGGAAGCGCTTAGTCTGAATTGGTGGAAAGGCAACCAGTGTGTAAGGAACGGTGTACAGTCAAGATCAAGCTGGGTTAGACAGTTTGGACTTTGGACCGTTCTTTTTACATACATATATCACGTAGGCAGAGCGTAAACGGCTGTAAAAAAACTTACATTTACGCCACGTCTGACAAACATTTAAGGGTCATTTGGAATACTGTGTATCATCATAGTGACAGGTTGTCAGCCCATCGCCAAAATTTGCAATACACACCCTCAAGTACTAATTCTTCCGCGCGCATAAGACATTTGCAGTTCGAGTGTTTAACTGGATGTGAGCTTGACTGTACCGGAATCTTGCAGGCATGATCAGACCATGAAACTAAACGACTGTTGTGATGGAGCCTATTTTGGGATACGGATGTTTTTCGAGTTTCCATAGAAAGACAGTCACCTGATCGGGAATTTTGTATTTTTTTCTCGTGTACCATCTTAGCCTCCATAGAAAGAGTTGTTCAGTTACATGGTCTGATCATGCCTGCAAAGTTTTCGGTACACCGTCCCTCACACCTTGTATAGTTAGCTTATTTGTAAGTTCGTAGAAATATAGGATGTAAAAATATGCAAAATTTTAAAAGAGGAAACCAGCCTATGGAAGTAAATAACTTTTCCCAAGGAGCATAGGTTAAAATATGAAAAAAATTGAATCTCCCATACAAAATGTTCCACTGTCCCTGGGTCAATTTGTATGGGATGTTATGAGATTATAATTTCATTTCATTTGAATCAATTATGAAGATATTTTCAGATGTTGCATGGATTGATTTCTTCGCGGGAAAAAGTCATATTTTGTGGACACAATGATTTGTATAACACGCATCTAGGACTAAATTCTGGTGAATTCTTTAGACCGTATGTTTTTCTTTTAAATAAATGAAAAAAATACGTTCGATAAAGTCCAAATCACACACAATTCCTTTGAACATTTTAATATCCATATTCTTATAATATTTTCTTGAGTTTGCACAACTATTACTCCTCACAATAAAACAATTTTAGACAAAATAAACACAACTTAAATCCGTTTAAAATTGTTTTATTGTGATCCATATTCTCATCTTTTCCGTCAACGGAACCAACCGTACATTCTGAAAAGCAAACGTATCCTCCATTCTACTCGCACCGTCAGCGGTCTAGGGGGGCGATCTTTGAAATACAAGAACAAATATATAAGGAGTATTCTAAAAGGCCGTGTGATGCCAGCTTGGAATAGCATCACCCTACTTCTTTCCCGTGCGTGTCATAAGAGGCGATTATTGCGCGAGCAAGATTTTTCAAACAGTTCAATTCTAAAAAATAATAATTATTGTTGAGGATCTAACATAAAACATTTACCTATCAGTTACACTATTTGACAAACTTTACCCGATATAAAAAAAAAACAAACTAACCTCTATTTATTTTTCTCAGCTATTAAATTCTGAAAAAAGAGTGTTAAGGTTGAGGATCTAACATAAAACATTTACCTATCAGTTACAGTATTTGACAAACTTTACTCGATATAAAAAAAAAAAACTAATTCTATATTTATTCTCTATTTATTTTTCTCAGATTTTTGTAATTACAAAAAATATTATGCTATAATTTAGATAAGTACATGTCTTTTCGTGTACAAACACCTAAATTAGACATTATAACGGAATTTCTCTAGTTAACATACATACATACATACATAAATCACGCCTATATCCCTTACGGGGTAGGCAGAGCGTTAACGGCCGTTCAACGGATATTAACACCACTTCTGACAAAAGTTTGAGGGTCAATAAGATAACTGTGTATCACCATAGTGACAGGTTGTCAGCCCGTCGCCTAAAATTGCAATACACACCCTCGAGTCCCTTAGTCGCCTCTTACGACACCCATGGGTAAGAAATGGGGTGATGCTATTCTAAGCCGGCATCACACGGCAAAGCCGGCATCACACGGCAACATACATACATACACATATCACGCCTATTATCCCTTACGGGGTAGGCAGAGCGTAAACTACCGCAAAACGGACATTTACGCCACGCCTGACATATATTTGAGGGTCAATCGGAAAATTGTGTATCACCATAGTGACAGGTTGTCAGCTCATTGCCTAAAATTACAATACACACCCTCAAGTTCCTTATTCTTTTCTCTAGTTTCTATGTCAGAAAACCGTAAAATCTCGCAACAATTTAAGCTCAAGGCGACAGGCTGACGCTCTGGCACTATTAGTGATACACGATTTTTCTGAATCAGTCCTCAAATGTTTGTCAGACGTGGCAAAATTTTCGTTTTTTACGGCCGTTTACGGTCTGCCTACCACGCAAGGGATATAGGCGTAATGTTTGTATGTACAAATAATATTTTTCAGAGATAAAGTAAAAAAATCTCTGTTACTAAACAAACAACTTTGGCTTTGGCAATTTTCCACTCAGTTGTAAGTTTCCATTTTGTGATTTGATAAATGACATAATATAGATCATATAAATATGCTGGCTCAAAAATCGATCCGTTCCGATACACCCCTACTTCCCCTATTACCGCTTTTGACGTTTACTGATTTATGATTCCGACTGTACATTATTAAATAAAGATCTTTGAAAATACTCTGTTTTTTTGGTTTTTTTGCTGATCCTATCCAAATTGAATGACGGCACAACGTTCTATGCGGAAATGCGAGTAAAATTGTTTGAAGTCTTTTCTTTTTAACCGACTATACGCAATAGCTACAGTAAGGGTTGTGTGTAAGACTTCGGAAGATGTAATTTACGGATGCTGATTATTTAATACATACATATTATGAAGCCTATGTCCCTTTCGGGGTAGGCTGTTAAAAACTAACATACACGCCACGACTAACAAACATGTAAGGGTCAACTCGTTTTTTCGTACACTCCCGTCAAATCTACATTTACCATCCCTCAGCACGTATGAAAATAAAAAGTTTGTAAGTATGTGTTCTTGCGTCAATTAAACACATTAAAAACCGGCTCTTACAATCTGAGCCAACTAACACTATGAATTTCAACTCCATTATGTGGTTTAAAGGTGTAAATGCATGTATTCTAAGTGATTGTAATAAGTGTGCTAGTGTAGGAGCTTGGCGTGTTGCCAAGATACTCGCACGTCGTCGTCTGCGGTAATAGTAGAGGAGCCTGGGAGGAAATTTAAGGAATGATCAAGCCCGGCATATTGAGACTTGGTGAGATAGATAGGATCTTACTTAGAACCTCCACAATAAAACGTTGCGTGTAGGGCGGGCTTTTTAAAAAACATGTTTAAATTTCTTGAAGTCATCAGATTAAGATTAGGTGATTTTCAATCAGAATTGTAAATTGTATCAGAGTTGTGCATTGAAAAACTCTGACGATTTTGATTATAAATTGTGCCATGAACTAAATTTAGTAGAATATATAAGGTGTAAAAAAATTAGCTAAGAATATTTTAAGGGGTGAACCAGTACGTGAAACTGAACAACTTTCCCCAAGGAACATAGGTCGAAATATGAAAAAATAATTTGACCCTCCCATACTTAGTGTGTTACCCGGGCGGGATAATTTGTATGGGAGGACCAATTTTTTTTTCATATTTCGAACTATGTTCCTTGGGGAAAGTTGTTCAGTTTCACGTACTGGTTCACCCCTTAAAATATTCTTAGCTATTTTTTTTACACCATGTATACGCAGTTTATAGGCAGTTGTCAAGAACGTGAAAAACGTTCTTGACAACTGCCAAAGCTTGCCAAATTAGTAGAATATTTTATCACTAGTAAATAAATCAATACGTGGGCGCTTATAATATTCGATTCGGTGTCTCACATGACAGAAAAATAAGAATACTTGTATAGAGCGATTGCGTCAGTCTAGCAATTTATTAGTCATTCATTTTTATTAGTCGCTCCCCAGAACACTGCGATGCTAACGTATCATAACGTCTACTTTTTTTTCAGAAATATGTTTCTCAAAATCCAACGAGTGCGTGCTCAAGAAATTTCACATTAAATCTGTAAAGCTCCCCAACCACAAGGTTGTTTTCGGGAAAAATATGTTTCGGGCAATCTAATGTTATTCTAGATGTTATTGTTTGGCCTCAATTCAGATAGATATGTCGATACAGTTTGTCTGAAAGGATTGAAGTTAAAGTATTGTTTAAGAAAAAGGGTTGGATGCAGACCATCAAACTGAACAACTTTGTGAGGAACATATATAAGAAAATAACAACTAAAAACGAGTTCCCATACAAAACCGCGATCAGCTGACTGCCTTTACTATAATGAAGTCTTTTTTATTAGGAACGTAGTGAAGTTTCATGGTCTGAATGCACTCTATCAGTATTTGTCCTTCACTTCCTAAATACCCTGCATCTTACCTGTCTACCTGGTTAAAAGCAAAGAGATTGGATTCAAAACCAGTATAAACAAACACTCACAAAATTGCCTTAACATTTTCGCTGAAAACTAGCAAAATACTTACTCATTCTACCTTGAAAAATCCTCTACAAAACCGAGAAGTTTATTCAAAACAAAAGCTAGAGCAGGTTGCAAAATGAATGCCGTGAAACTGAGCATTTTCTGTTTCTCGGTGTTGGTAGTCTTAGACCAAGAAACAATATCTACATTATGAGCCTTTTACACAAAAGTGAAGCTACACAGTATTTGATGTTTAGGCGTGGTCACACACTACAGCATGTCAAAATATTAGCTGCAAATATTTGAAGGGGTGAACCACTTTCCCCAAGTTAGAAATAAAAAATATTGAGCCTTCCATACAAAATTTCCGATCACCTAATTTGAGTTATTAATAGAAACTCAAAAGATTTTTGTCATATTCCAAGTTTCCAACCGATATTTCCTGAGGAGAGTTGTTGCTTATCACCAGCCCGTCTTGAGAAATTTGTGGTTTACGTACATAAGTCTTTTAAGGTGACAATATATAAAACATACAGGTATAATTTTACTGTTTATTTCAAGATATAAAACAAACATCTGAATATTTATAATATTTACAAAACAAGAAAACCTAAAAATTTAAAATAAGCCTCCCAATGCGTCCCCACTAGACATACTATTTTACTGTTTATTTGATTCTGCAACTACTTGCAAATTTTTTCTATTTGATAAGGCCGCTTTTGCTTACTTTTAGTTTTAAGTTTTCTGTATTACTTGATTTATTTTGTTAGCTATAAAGTGTTCATCTATTTATCTATAATCTAGTACCTTCTTCTTTTCTTCTATTATCTAAGGAGGCAGCTCAGTATTCTTACCGAATTAACTTTCACATGATATTTGCTGGTGAATATTTCTTAATGCTAGCAACGGTACTCAAAACATGGATGTTAAAGGGTTTTATCTTTTTAATGGGCGTTTTTTTGAACAATCTAATTTGAAATTAGGCGCTGTATACTACCAAAGGCAAAGTCAAAATTTAAAAACTAACCCAGCAAGCAGCGGCGTAGAACTCATTTTCTACAAAAAGGCCAACTCATTAAAAGGATTTTTGTTTATTTCGCGAAATGATTTTAACGTGTTATTCGAATTCTACATTTTAAACGTAATTTACGTAAATTTTTGATATATCAGAAGCCTCTGTAAAGGATCAACTTCGAATAAAGTTGAATATAGTTTGTAAGATAAACCAGTATAGGTTGATCACATAAATGAGAAGGTTGATGTGTCGTTTATAGTACCTTCTAGTCGAGGACAGCAAATTCATAAATAACCCTCAAATACATGGATGGATGGAGCTGACGAAGCAAAATGAAGCACAATAAAATCACATTACAATTGTGCTGAATTAGCTCACCGCAGGCGGTACTAATTGCGAACCTTCCGAAGGTTTCGATTGATTGGCCATCGCAGTCGGCCAAAGAAATAAAATATATCACCTAAGAGTGAACAAATACGATTATCTAAACTATTTTCCATCATACAAAATGTGTCAGAGGTAAAGTTGATTTGTGAGGGAAGCCAATTAATTTTTAAATTTACTTATTTATCTGCAAATATTTTAAGCGTTGAGCTAGCCCATGAAATTGTACCACTTTCCTAAGAAACATAGGTCGAAATATGACAAATAAAATCGGACATAATACATATTGACCCGGTTGGCTGAAACATTTTGTATGGTAGGTCCAAATTTTGTTTTTATTATTTTGACCTAAGTTCCTGAGGGAAAGTTGTTCAGTTTCATGGGCTAGAATTAGTTTCATGGCATGGCACGGGCCTTAGAATATTTGCGACAAATATTTTCAAATCCTGTATATGTATACCTTAAAATTTTAAATTGGAACTACTTACATAACATGTTACACATGAGATGCCTATTGGCCAATCAATAACTCTTACAAAGGTTCGCAATTTGTGGCTTTTGCGGCTTTGAGGTAAGTAGGAACCATGCGGTAGCCTACCCAATAGTAGCCTGCCCAATGTACATTTTTAGGGATCAACATATTCGGGTACTTTATACATACTTAGAAAAACCAGTATAATGTTGATCACTTACTTACTTATATACAGGTTGAAAAATAATAGCTGCATATAACTGAAACTGAAAAAAATTCTTAAGCAAAATTAGGTCAAAATATGTAAAAAGAATTGGACCTAATACAAATTGACCCGTTTATCTGAATATACAAAGAGTAACAAAACAAGTCAAGATATTTTTGAAAACTTGCAAAATTTTCAAGCGCGGGCAGGATTTCAACTTGCAACTTTCACCATCACTAGTAGCGACGCCTCTGGGTTACCGCAGCTCGTCCCTTTTCATGACCATGTGCCAAATATCATCACCGTCGGTTCAGTGAAAGCGCAACAGACGGACTGAGTTTCTTTCGACTCGCAGAAAAGAAAGATAACCATTTTATCTGACGAAATACTTTAGTACTCGAAAAAAGCTAAAGAATTCATAACATTTTGTCGGACAAAATCCTTCCCCAGGGCATCTTACTATCTCTTTCTTTTCCACCAGTTTATGGTAGAGATAAAGAGGGACGGGGCGCAAACCACAACGGTCATAAACGTAAGGACTAATCCGTCCAATTTTCCTTTCTTCACATTTTCTACGGCAAATAACTAATGAGGAATTCAGACCGCTATCTGCCGGTACATTTTTATGTACCTTTAGATTCAGAAGATTGTACTGGGTCAATATATCAAGAGCGCGTATAAGTAAATAATTTGTCATATCACTATTTTAGGGAGAGAACGACTGGGCCGATGGCGTAGCGGATAGTATATCTGCCTGCTAAGCCAAGGGTCGTGGCTTCGATCCCCACAAGCACAAATATTTGTATAGTAATTTTCAGACATTTGTGTTTAGTCTGGGTGTTTCTTTGTATATTATGTATTTATTTACAAAAACAAAAATAGTAGTTTATGCAACTGTCGTATAATGGGGGTCATTAGAATGCGAGTGTCTGTTTATCACACGAGGCGCAGCCGAGTGTGATAATAGTTTGACACGAGCATTCTAATGCCTAATTATAGCAGTTGCATACACTATTTTATCTACACTCTCCAAAAAAACTCAGAAACACTTTTCTAAACGTACGCACCGGCCATTGCAAGGCCCGATACAAGGACAAATTCAATACGAGAACGTAATATGGCTTGATATGAATTTTATAAATCTTTACTTTAGCAGTTGTTTAGATGTTGAGTCTTAACAATAACTTAACTAAACAACTGAACAACATCTGAACAACATCTGAAAAACAACTGAACAACATCTGAAAAACAACTGAACAACATCTGAACAACAAATGAACAACATCTGAACAACATAGAAACAACAACTGAACAACATCTGTACAACAACTGAACAACATCTGAACAACATCTGTACAACAACTGAACAACAACTGAACAACATCGGAATAACATCTGAACCACAACTAATCAACATCTGAACAACAACAGAACAAAAACCTATTAAAACAACTGAACAACATCCGAAAAATTACCGTACAACAACAACTGTCAGGTGCGGCGGAAGATAGCGGTTTGAGTATTGGAAAAAAAAACTTCGTTTCATTTCTCAACTTTATCGTATTAAGAGTTTTCTCATTAAGTCATTACGCTTCTGTAATTTATAGTAAACCCTAGTTTTTCAGGCAGAATGCATAAAGTAGGTCATTATGCATCTGTTTTCGAATTCATAATTCGAACATTATGAGACGAGTGTATATAAAAGTATATACGTATTAATATCAGCTATCTAGTTCCCCATAGTACAACCTAAGCTTACTTTGGGACCAGATGGCGATGTGTGAATTGTCCAGGATATTTTATTTAAGTAAATTGTTGCCTATCTAAATACCTAAATAATTTGCAAGATTGGCTGATGTGGCGCAGTGGTAGTGCAATTGCTAGCGGCGTAAAGGTTCGATTCCCGGGCGGGCACTCACAAATTTGATATTATCACTTTATTAATTTGGCCTCAGTCTGGTTAAGACAACTAGTTTATTCATATCGTAAGAGGGAGATTGTTGAGGACCGGCGGCTTAACGTGCCCTCCGAAGCACAAACTATTTTTTTAATAGACAATCAGGTGGTTTAGCATGCAATGTCCTAACCAGTCTGGGAAGTAATTGATAATATCGACTTTGTGAGTGCCCCACCGGGAATCGAACAGGAACAAATGGTGGTAGCGTAAAGTTATGTGCTGTGTAATTAACCTGGCCAGCCCCGAGGCAGTGCCTTTATTTTTATTTTTTTTTATTCCGCCCGAGCCGGTTTTCTATTAGGACAATACAAAATTGTTATAAAAAAAAGAAAATTGCGTTATGCAAATTTCTTACAATGACCGATCATGACGTCAATAAGTGATAATGCTATCCTATATTGAATAAACTTATTTCATTTTCATTTTTCATTTTAATTTTCGAACCTTTGCGTCGCAGGCAGTCGCATTACCCCTGCACCACATCAGCCGTCAATGCTCCCTCCAAAAATTCTTTACCCCACGCTCCCACTGGTTCCATTTATGAAAGCGTTTTGTTTATAGCACTTGTCTTAGTTTATGCCTCGGCATAAAGGCGAATAGTCAAAAATATGTCTGGGCCGGAATTCCGTGTTTTTGTGACGTCACATTGAGGGCGTGACGTCATAAAAGGGGCGGCAGAAAACATTCTTTATTCGAACGTGAACAGTGAAATGTTCGCTCCTGTAAGCTTTTTTACCTGACTTCATGATAAGAAGAGGTTATTTTTATTTTTATTTTTTTATCTCGCCCGAGCCGGTTTTCTATTAGGACATTACAAAATTGTTATAAAAAAAAGAAAATTGTGTGATACAAATTATTTTTTTTTACAATGATGGTTCATGACGTCAATAAGTGATATGATAATACTATCCTACATTGAATAAAGAATTTCAATTTCAGGTTAGCAATGGGATTTTTCGGCCAATTTTCAACCTTTCGGAACATAGTTCATAATGTTGAATTTTCAAAATGTTGATTTCTCAAAATATTACTTATATTTTGAGAAATCAACTAAAAGTAATATTTTATTTATTATTTACCTTCAATTCTACTTGGATAGCATGCGCCTCTATTGGTGATGCTGTTCTAAGCTGGCATCACAAGACACATAGTAAGATAATATTCTTATAACAGTGAGATGTATAACAGTCACTCCTATTTCTTAAATTATTCGTAATTCTTATAACAGTGAGATGTTCCCTTCTATAAGATATTTCATATTATTTTTCTTACTCCACATACAGGCGTGTTACGATGTTTTATGGCGTAATGGTGTATGTATGTCGGCATATTTATGAGTAAATCAGGCAAAGCAACCGAAGTAAGTTACCTTGTTATTATCTTACGTGGATAAACAAGCAAACGTGATTTTTACAATATGGCGCCCACAATAAAAGCAGATATTTTTACGAGGGAAAATACCTTTGAAACTGAACAGCTTTATCCATAGGCCGAAATATTTTTTTAAATATTGGATCTTCTATACAAAATATACCAGCCAAACGAGTTTGTATGATAGGTCTATTTTTGAATATTTTTTACTGTTCCGTGGGAAAAGTTGTTTTGTTGTAATTGCACCTCGTAAGTTTTTACCCCCTGCTCTTCAACTTGTTACCAAAGAAATTGTTATTATATGTCCATCAAACTCTTTAATAAATTACCGGACAATATAAAAGAATTGCCTCTGACTAGATTTAAGACTACGCTGTACAAACGGTTATGTGATGGATGCTTCTACAGTATTGACGAATTTATGATGTACACAAATCTTTAATTTTCTATTAATATTTGATTTTCAATTTCTATTTTTTGACATGACATTTTTTTATTTTATTTTATTTGATATTATTGTATAACTTTGAGATTTTCTTCTTCATAATTTAAATGACTATTGTTGTAAATTATATTGAAATCTTATCGATTATTTAAAAGCGCGCCTCTTTCATATTTGTAGACCAATTGAATATAATATTGGTTAAATGTGTGTGACTGAAATATTTGTTGTAAACCAACTATGTATGACCACATTTACTGCAAATAAAATTTCTGTATTCTGTATTCCGGAAGTTCATGCGTGCATTTTCTATCTGGTAGAGAATGCCGCGTGGCATTGAGCCCGCCTTTTTAACGATGTGCAATAAAGTATACAGGGTGCAAAGGACACTCCTCCGAATACTTATAGGGTGCATTCAGACTATGGAATTGAACAACTTCCTATGAGAGAATATTTCAGGAAACATAAAAAGCTAGTTGATCGTGATTTTGTATGGGAGGTTTTGATTTATTTATTTTATAGTAGTTTAATTTGTTATTTTCCATTATTATGATTTCACACCCGAGTGCACCCATGTCTTCTTCTTTCTGTTTACCTTCTGGTTGGCCGGTAGAGAATGCCGCGTGGCGTTACATTGACCGCCTTTTGTACCATGTGCAATAAAGTATAAAATAAATAAATAATTATTTTTTTTGTCGTTTCCTGATATATGTTCCTAAGGACAAGGTGGTCTGTTTCATCGTCTGTATGCACCCTATAAGTGTTCGGTTGTCCCTTACATATAAAATAAAATTAAAATAAATATGTTTTTGTGTTATTTTTCTTTGTACCTTCCCAGTTTTCGCACTTACCAGTAAATTGCTTACAACACACACTCTCACCTACTATTTAACCCGTTTACCCTGAACCCCACTCCACTCCAGTGTCCCGCAATGTTAAACTCAACACAACCGTCTGTATCGCGAGACTCGCTATCGGCATACTAATGTCCCGGTCACTTGTCCCGTAGTCCCCCAGAGTAAAGAAAGTTTCAGACGGAACCCTGCTGACAAACAATGAAGCTATGTTAAACTCAGTAAACTCGTCTGTATCGCGAGACTCGCTATCGGCATACTAATGTCCCGGTCACTTGTCCCGTGGTCCCTCAGAGTAAAGGGAGTTTCAGGCGGAACTTTACTGACAAAAATGAGGCTATGTTTAACTCAACACACTTATCCGTATCGCGAGACTCGCTATCGGCAGACTCATCTACCGGTCACTTGTCCCACAGACTAAAGAAAATTTCAGACAGAACCCCACTGACAAACAATGAGGCTATGTTAAACTCAGTAAACTCGTCTTTATCTCGGGACTCACTATCGGCATACTAATGTCCTGGTCACTTGTCCCGTAGTCCCCCAGAGTAAAGAAAGTTTCAGACGGAACCCTACTGATAAAAAATGAGGCTACGTTAAACTCAACACAACCGTCTGTATCGCGAGACTCGCTATCGGCATACTAATGTACCGGTCACTTGTCCCGTAGTCCCTCAGAGTAAAGAAAGTTTAAGACGGAACCCTACTGATAAAAAATGAGGCTATGTTAAACTCAACACAACCGTCTGTATCGTGGGAATCGCTATCGGCATACTAATGTACCGGTCACTTGTCCCGTGGTTCCTCAGAGTAAAGGAACATTCAGATGGAACCTTACAGACAAACAATGAAGCTATGTTAAACTCAACACAACCGTATGTATCGTAGGACTCGCTATCGGCATACTAATGTACCGGTCACTTGTCCCGTGGCCCCTCACAGTAAAGAAAGTTTCAGACGGAACTCTACTGACAAAAAATGAGGCTATGTTAAACTCAACACAACCGTCTGTATCGCGAGACTCGCTATCGGCATACTAATGTCCCGGTCACTTGTCCCGTAGTCCCCCAGAGTAAAGAAAGTTTCAGACGGAACCCTGCTGACAAACAATGAAGCTATGTTAAACTCAGTAAACTCGTCTGTATCGCGAGACTCGCTATCGGCATACTAATGTCCCGGTCACTTGTCCCGTGGTCCCTCAGAGTAAAGGGAGTTTCAGGCGGAACTTTACTGACAAAAATGAGGCTATGTTTAACTCAACACACTTATCCGTATCGCGAGACTCGCTATCGGCAGACTCATCTACCGGTCACTTGTCCCACAGACTAAAGAAAATTTCAGACAGAACCCCACTGACAAACAATGAGGCTATGTTAAACTCAGTAAACTCGTCTTTATCTCGGGACTCACTATCGGCATACTAATGTCCTGGTCACTTGTCCCGTAGTCCCCCAGAGTAAAGAAAGTTTCAGACGGAACCCTACTGATAAAAAATGAGGCTACGTTAAACTCAACACAACCGTCTGTATCGTGGGACTCACTATCGGTATACTAATGTCCCGGTCACTTGTCCCGTAGTCCCTCAGAGTAAAGAAAGTTTCAGACGGAACTCTACTGACAAATAATGAAGATATGTTAAACTCTCTGTAAGACTCACTATAGGCATACTAGTGTCCCAGTCACGTATCCCGTAGTCTCAGAGTGAAGGAAGTTTCAGACAGAACCTTACTGACATATAATGAAACTATGTAAAATTCACTGTAAACTATGTTAGTTTGAACTTACACTAGTTGTCGCTTGTATGTCACTTCAAGACGATAATCAAGAGGTTGAATGAAATGGTCAGTGGCAGGTACTCCACAGGTCCCGGGTTCAATCGAGCCGTCGCAACTTTTTTTAAATATACCATAGTATATGTAAAACTCAGTACATTCGCCCGTATCGCGGGACTCGCTATCGGCATACTAATGTACAGTAAACTTGGAAAGTTTAAAAGCGCGGTAAGGAACATTTGAATAAAATTTGAAGTAGTGTTTTTATTGCTTCATTCTGGTTGTTTTAAAGGATCTCTCTGAAACATTTCCTTACTATGAGGTACCTTCCTATTGTCGTTCACGTTTACGAAACCTTGGAATCTAGTCTGGGTCACAGTCTAGGTTTAGACCTAGACATTGTCTGTAAAGTTTTTATTACGTTAGGTTAGGTTATATAGATGGTAACCCTTTTGGTAGTTTTAATGACTGAATAAAACGATGTGCACATAGCACTAGACTGGCCCGATGGCGTAGCGGATACTACCCCTGCCTGTTACGCCGAGGGTCGTGGATTCGATTCCCACAATAAGTTATGTCAATTTTCAAATTGTGTGTTTAGTCTGGCTATTTTCTATGTAAGTAAAAGTATAATATGTTTTAAATTTACTAAAAAAGTATATAAGTACTAAGATCAGCTATCTAGTTCCAATAGTACAAGCTTTGCCTAGTTTGCTGCTAGATGGCGCTGTGTAAATTTTCCAGAATATTTAGTTATTAACTTAATATTGCATTTTTTGGGAACTTATACAAAAGAAATTAATGTAAGATTTTTTTAAACCTCATTGTAATATTATATGAAATACCTACACCTAATTATTCCCATTCAAAATCAAGTAACACCTTAAGGACCTCCACGAAGGCGGAGATGTGCGGAGCGGAGCTGTTGGGCTCCGCTCCGCAGCATGAATTGGACAATCACTTCGCGGCGCGGAGATTTCAAGGCCAATGATTGGTCAATTCATGCACCTGCTAAGCTCCGCTCCGCACAGTTTCACCCTAATGGAGACACACCCATACAGCGAAATGATGGCCAGTAGTAGTGCGATGCAAAGAAGTTCCGGGTTCGATTTATTTATTTATTAAACTTTATTGCATAGAAAGTACAAAGGGCGGGCCTAATGCCACGATTCGATTCTCGGTGGGTCACACACAATAGTTGATGTTTATCACTTTGTGAAATTATTCCCAGCCTGGTTAGGACATTGCAGGCTGAACCACTTGATTGTCCGAAAAGACAGCTGGTTCCGTGCTTCGGAGGGCACATTAAGCCGTCGGTCCCGGTTGCTGTCTATGATTACTTAGACGGCGGTCCTAACACAACCATGTCAGAGGCCTACTACTAGTAGTAGGCGGTTAAAAACTCTGACACCAGGGTTCATCGGGTCGTTGTACGACTCAGTGTCCCACACAAAAAGAAGAAGAAGAAGCGTAATGCAATATAGCAACTACCACAGAGCAGTGAATCGTCACGTGCTGTCACCCCTACGCACAAGTTCTTTCGTCTGTGCCAACCACTAACTACTTAGAGCAACTTAACAAACTTAACTCAAGTTTACATGCAAAATTACTTGCAAGAAACTTAGTTACTAAGTTGACCTGTACCTCATAACATGGTTTGTCAGTATGCGGAATGAATAGACGTGTGATGCTTGCTTTGAATGGCATTTATACTCGTGGGTTTCGTAAAAGGTCTAATGAATGGGCCGCAGCGTTCCCTTCTTGACTTCAATTTGAAACAAATGTCCTTTTCAGATGTTGGTGGCGTAAAGTTACAACGTGTGATTAACTTGGCTAGCCTCGGGGCAGTGCCTTTATTTTACTATTTGGTTTTCTATAAGGACGAAACAAAATTGTTATAAATAAAAGAAAATCTTGTAATATACAAATTTCTTCTTTGTACAATGTCGGATCATAACGTCCATAAGTGATAATACTATCCTACATTGAATAAAGTAAATTTCAATTCCCTGTGAGTGAAACATCTGGCACTGCGCTCGCGATTCCGCCTGCCAAGCGTGATGCGTAGGCAGAGATAGTGAGAGGCCTATGTTCATCATTGGACTAATATGGCTTTTAATTTTATGTTAAGTTAATTACTGCCGTGTGATGCTGGCTTAGAATAGCATCACCCCATTTCTGTCCCGTGGGTGTCGTAAGAAGCGACTAAGGGACTCGAAGGTGTGTATTGCATATTTAGGCGATGGGCTGACAACCTGTCACTATGCTAATACACAAGATTCCAAATTACCCTCAAATGTTTGTCAGACGTGGCGTAGATGTCCGTTTTTTATAGCCGTTTACGCTCTGCCTAGCCCGTAAGGGATTATAGGCGTGATACATGTATATATGTATGTAAATAAATTACTTTTTCGTATACAGAAACAATTATTAACATTACCTACATACCACAAAATAGCCATAAAAATATGAATAACTATGTAATCATGAGGTTTCACGAATATTATCCTAACTATAACATTTTATAGTGCCAATTATAGTTTAACCGCAAACATAACCGTAAATGATTAAATATATTATTAGGTCCTTAAGCAAATATTGGACTCTATTCAAGGAGGCACTATTCTGAAGCTGAATTTAATTTGGTCGTTGTCTGCCACTAACATACTTATAAATAATACAAGACGTGAATTTTGTTATTTATAGTTTCGGTTTGTACAAAATAATGAGTTCAAAGATAATATAAGATACACAATATAGCACTGTGAGTGCCAAATAAACTAAGTACAATTAAATAAGCAAAGCCTCATCGCATGGTTTGAATTCCTACTAAAATAAAGACAAACCATGGTATTAGTAAGAAACTTTTAACTAGATGTCGCTATTACGTCGCTTCGATACGAGTATCAAGAAGTTGAAAATTTGGAAGTCGTTGGTTGGCGGTTGGACGGTACTCCACGGTCCCGAATTTAAGTGCAGGCCGACGCAAAAAGAAGAAAAAACAGTATCTTATTTTAATTTTATTTTTTTTAATTTTAGGGGTGGTATGGGATCTACCTCCTAGCGGTCCACCCCGGGCAACGGCAACACAGGCTTGCCTGTGGATAAGTCCGGCTGAACGATCCCACCAAGCGGTGGAAGGCTCCGTAAGGGGCCGCCTGGCTCGCGACCACCATCCCACCGAAGTCTGGCGCCAAGTAGCTTGCTGCGTTCCGTCCGTGTGTGGGAGTGCCAGTGCCTTAACAGGCTTCTTCTGGGTGAGCTCGCTCCATCTGAGACTCTGTCTCTGTCCTATGACCTAGACTAGAGTCAAGAGCAAACCCATCATTAATAAAAAAAAAAAAAAAAAAAAAAAAAATTGATATGAAAATAATCTAGCTTTCGCGGCATCTCCCTAATTTGCGATAGCACTGAGAATGCAAATAAGCCGTAGTATCTTTATTGTTTAATATAATAAAGATACTCATGCGACAAGCATAATAAATTAAAACATACAAAAACACGACTGCTTCCTAAGATAAACCTAGCCTATGACACTCGGGATAATGTAAGGATTCTTCAAATACAATTCCCATTCGAATCTGTTCAGTGGTTAACGAGTTACAGTCCATTAAAAAATCACACATAATATACATACATACATGAACTGTAAAAACAGAACGTTCTTTTTTTGGTTGGGTAGTCGTAAAAAAATTGACCAATTTCAGATTAGCTTTAAGCACATGACATCTAGAATCAATTCCATTAACTGAAACCGAAACCAATGGCTGAGCAAAATTAACCCAATCACTATTAGCTCATACAATGGCTGATATAGCCCTGGGGTGATATAACCCAGGGTTGTTTTATCTATCAAACATCATTTTCCGAACCATTTTCTTAATTATTCTGGGTTCATTTAAGAACAGAAAATTATTTGGACTACGTAGGCAGTACTTACTAGTAAAAACAAATCTGAACTAAAAAAAATACTTGGGTTTTTTCAAACGTTTTTAATAATGACCCAAGAAGCATCTTGAATTACACTGAGAGATAAACATATTTTGGTTTTTCATACAGTTATGAAGAAAAACCACTATAATTTGATCCCATAAGCAGTTGAGATGCCGCTTATATTACGTAATACAAATATCTTTTCACTTTGCTACGGTATCTGTCTAGTCATCCAACCAAATGCCCTAATTTTCCTTTCGCTGTAACACTATTAACCCTTTTTGTTTCGTAACTGTCTTCGTAAAGGGTTTTTTGTGTCATTCATTCATTAGGTATTGCTAAACGGTAAAGAACATTTGGTCAAAAAAAGTAATAATAAAATGTAATGTATTAAAGAACAAAGTATAAATAAGTATAATTTTAAATAAGATTGCAAGTTTATTCAAGTTTTTTATCATTATTGCGATACCCTTGCAGGGTGCATGTTTGTGTCCATTTAAATTTTAATAGCAAGTTCACACAATGCAGATATAAGGGAAGTGGACAGAGCGAATATGTGAACAGGTTACTCGCGCTGCTACTCGTCATGCCGCTGCCACTTCCCATGCTCCCTCGAATGTCGGCTTTTAGTGCGCGAGTCAAAGGAACGGCAGCACGAGCGCTTGTGGAATGTATTGCTATCCAGCTCACTCATATTGGTGCGAGAAGAATATAACGCCAGTGTGTGAACACTCACTCGCAATGATACTTCCGCGAAAGTATTTCGAGCAATATTCGCGACAGCGGCAGTAGCAGGAGCAGGTACATAGTGTGAACGTGCTATTACATGTTCGACTCGAAAAGTGGAATTAGGTGCAGACTTATGGTTTCTTCAAGTTTATTGTAACTCGGAGATCGTCCGGCAGGTAAGTACTCCTTATCTTGTTAACATAAGCTTAAATACTAAAATATTTCTAAATAAATTGCCATTTCGACATCTCCCACTACTAAAATTATTAGCTTATTAAAAGTACTGTGCCGTAATTCGAAGCCTAGGTATATATATGTGAGAGTAGCGTGTGTTTTTCTGATGCTGTGGCGGTTGCGTGATATTTCTGTCCTTTTCCCTCTTACGTCCCTTACCTATCTCTTTCTCTTTCACACCTGTCAGCTGAGCTCGGTTATAAATATGGAACCCGAGCGGCGCGCTTCATTGGCGTTTTGTTTTTCGTCCTGTGCGGTTGTGTCAAATAATCGGTGAGTCGATTTCAAACTATTTAACGGTTTTTCCGTTCGATATTATAATTTAAATTTTGTGATTTCTGTCCTTCTATTTTAAAATGGATCCTAATTTTCCGCAAAGGCGCAAAGTGCCAGATGATTTTTCAATTAATAGTGCCAAAAGACAATGTACTGACTAGAATTTTCAGAATTTAGTCATGCAGGTTAACAATATACAATCTTACCTAGCTAACTTTGCACCATCGCAAGATGTCGAACAAGCTGCGCAAGCTGACTGTGGTGATTCTGATCAAGACGTTTTAGACGCAAATGTTAGTGGTGAACTGTATGAACCTGAGCGCGATCAGGTTGGTGACCACGCGGATCAGCCCGCTGGCTTACCTCCATTGGCTAGCGAAATTCCGATTCCATGCCCGAACACGGCTTCAGGTTCACATTTTTCTTTACCGGTAAATACAGTCATTAAAGAGCCGGCAGTTGGCAAAACTTTACCGTGTCATCTCGAAAAATTAAATGCAGTCCAGCATTTCAATACAGATAACTGGTCAGAGGTGAGATATGCCGATGTGCAGAAAAATTATTCTTCTACCCCCGGGTTTGTAGAATTGGAATGCAACGACGAATTTAAACCTCATGAGTCATCATTAAATTTAAACCATACGGAACGCGGTTTCGCTGCTATTTGTTTGGGTTTGCTTAAACAAAATGAGGCTCTGGAACAAGCGATCAGATCGTTTGTACTGTGGCTTGGTGCGGTTGAAGCAACTGACACGGTTTCTGTGGAATCGAAAATGATTGAACTTCTCACGCAGAGTGATTATCAAAAAATTTCAAGTGATCTTCTTCAGATGACTTGTGGTCATCGCGCTGACATGGTTCAGCAGCGTAGAGATAATCTGCTTAAATCGGTTAAAAACAAATTCATCAAAGCGGCCATACGGAAAATACCTCCGACCGCTAGTCATTTATTCAAATCTGATGAGCTTTCTGCTGTTATTGAAAAGAATGGGGGTAGTGGCAAAATTTTTTGGCCCTCTAAAGATACTCGCACGAAAAAGTCTGTCACTTTTGATTCAAGGCAAAGTTCACTATCTGCCTCGCCTGCGCAAGGCCATGGCCAGTTTCCGTTCCCTTCTGCGCAAGGTGTGGGTAATTTCAATATGATGCCACCGTATGGCACAATGGTGAACCCATTTTTAAGCCCCCCGCAGGGAGTTTTCCCTAATATGTCCGGAATGGTAATGCCACAGGCGATGCCACCATTTTTACCTAGAAATCCTGCGCAAGGTAGAGTATTTCGTCCCAGAGGCATACGCATCTCACAGGAGAACCGATTTGCTCCGAAGCAGTTTTCTGTCTCTTCCAACAGAGACAATCGCAATAAAAAGAAGTTCTGACTCATTCAGAGCAGGTCAGCTGCAACATTTTGCAAACAGGTGGGAGATGTTAGGAGCAGATTCAACTATCCTGAATATAATTACGGGATATCGAATTCCGTTCAAGCTAAAGCCCCCTTTACATTTACCAAAACCAAATCACTCGCTCCAAACGCCCTTTTCCAAGGAAATGTTGCTGACCTTAGTTCAAATGCTACAAACCAATGTCCTCGAGGAAGCTCCTCTGAGCCCAAGCTTTATTTCTCAAATGTTCGTGATACCCAAGGCAGACGGGTCCCTACGACCCATCTTCAACCTCCAGAATCTGAACAATTTTGTTCTCGTGAGCAAGTTCAGACTTGTAAACATGCAAAGGATACCATCCTTCCTTCAGGCAAACGATTGGTTGTCAAAAATAGACCTTTCGAATGCTTATTTTCATATTTCATATTCCCGTCGCTCCGGCGCACAGGTGCTTCCTTCGCCTCATATTTCAAGGGAAGTTGTTGCAAATGAAATGCCTACCCTTTGGGCTGGCAACGGCCCCGAAAACATTCGCTTCCATCACGAATTGGATTGCTCAGATCTTGAGAGAACAAGGGGTTCGTTTGGTAGTCTACCTGGACGATTTTATGATCGCAAATCAGAGCAAATCTGTGCTTCGAAAGCATGTACAAATGACCCTAAACCTCCTTACGTTTCTGGGCTGGACAATAAATTACTCAAAATCGGTCTTAGAACCTCAAAATGCAATTCAGTTCCTCGGCGTAATGTGGAACCCGTCTCTGAACCTAAAGTGGTTACCGAAAGAGAAATGCTCAAACTTAACCCAAAAAATCCAAAGTTTACTGCAAACTCGAGTAGCCAATTTAAAATCGATTCAGTCTCTAGTAGGCATTCTAAACTTTGCCAGCTTTTGTGTTCCAAGAGGACGCCTCAATTACAGAGCTCTTCTCCAGTTCTGCCAAAGTCTGCAGAATGCGCACCCTCAACACCTTTTCCCCTTACCAACTCGGGGAATATTAGAACTGTACTGGTGGCTGAACAATCTCAGCAATCGCTCAGAGATTCACATAGATCGAGCTTCACATTACATAACGACAGACGCTTCCGGCTCAGGCTGGGGAGCCCAAGTGGACAACCTCAGGTTATCAGGCCTTTGGTCAATACTCGAGAGGAATTTGCATTCAAACCAGAAGGAAATGTTGGCAATTTTGAAGGTCTTTCAAATTTTGGCGCCACTTTTTCGCAACTCGACTGTATCGATTCAATCCGACAATCGGACAACCCTATCATACTTGAAAAACGAGGGTGGCACAAGATCGCAGCCGTTGCTAGATCTGACTTGTCAAATATACAATATTTTGGATTTTCACGAGATAAAACTGTCTCTGCACCATATTCCCGGCCGTTTCAATGTCGAAGCGGATCATCTATCACGGCAAAGATTTCCACCGGAATGGCATCTACTGCCGCAGATAACATGGAAAATATTTGCAAAATGGGGTGTTCCTACGATCGATCTGTTTGCTTCCAAGCGGGCTCATGTTGTTCCTCGCTACGCAAGCCTGGACATGATGGACAATCAAGCCGAATTTCACGATGCCCTGAGCCAGACGTGGACGTATCCGCTTGCCTGGGTGTTCCCACCACCATTTCTTCTACCACGAGTGCTAGCTCACCTAAACAATGCCCAGGGATTATACCTGATCGTCGCTCCCAGATGGGAGAAAGCCTTTTGGCGTCCGGATCTACGCAACCGGGCTGTAGCCCCGCCAGTCACGATTCGCAACCTGGCATCAGTTCTGATAGACACAATGACAAATCTACCTCCTCCTCAAGTTCAAGACATGACACTAGAAGTGTGGAAATGTGGGGGTGGAGTGAAGCCTTGAGAGATTGGACGGAGGAACAAATAAATCTCCTCCGGTCTGGGTGGCGAGATTCATCATTAAGATCCTATCAATCTGTATGGAAACGGTGGTCATCTTGGGCCCTTCTACATAATTCATCATTAACGGACCCCAGTGGTTCGGATTTGGCCAGGTACTTATCTGATCTTTTTCTTGTGGATAAGTTATCCAAAAACACAGTTTTGCTTCATAAGTCTGTTATTTCTACCTTATGTGACCCCAATAAAACTGAAAGGTTAAGTTCACATCCCTTGGTTCAACATGTAATTAGGTCAATCACTAATAAAAACCCTAGAGAGGAAAAGCCTCCAATTTGGGACATTGATGTCTTATCTACATGGCTTCTTACAAGCTTTCCATCTAAATTGATAGATTTGTATGAATGTTCAAAACGCACAGCTTGTATACTACTTCTGTGTTCAGGAAGGCGGGTTCATGACCTGACTTTATTGTCTATTGACCCGAAAAATTTCTTTGTTACAGAAAATTCTGTTACGTTATGGCCTAAATATGGGTCTAAAACAGACACCAGTGACTACAGACAGTCCGGTTGGAAATTTTCATCTAATCAAGAGTCTCTAGCACTTGATCCAGTGTACTGGATAAAATCTTTGATTCGTCTTTCAAAGCCTAGAAGAGACATTTGTAAGCAAGATAATTTGTTTTTGACTGTAGCTGGCCCTCCAAAAGCTGCTTCTAAGACAACTATAGCTAATTGGCTGAAGATTCTGCTTGCAGAAGCAGGTATTAAAGCAACACCAGGGAGCTTTCGTCCTGCTGTAGCTTCAAAGAATTGGATTCAGAATTTCCCAATCGATGAAATTCTCAGAAGAGGCAACTGGCGTTCACAGAATGTGTTTATGAATCATTACAAGAGAGTTATTTTATCTCAGGAGAGTGAAAATACTTCAGTTACTCGTTTGTTTACTCCAGTGTAATAGTGATTTTTTGTGGTCCCTTACATTTTTGTTATATTATCTATCATATTTAGATTATAGATAAAAATATGGTTATAATTATTTATGTTGCTGCTTTGAGGTTTATAAGAATACCTTATGATGTGATGATTTGTTTCCAAATAAAACTTTGTTAAGATATAATATGGTTTTTATTTTATATCAATATCATGCTTTTACATATCTGTTAATAATAATTCACCTTGGCTTTCCTTTCACACCAGGCGATATCAAACCGGTCTCTCATATATATACCTAGGCTTCGAATTACGGCACAGTACTTTTAATAGCAGCGTTTTACCTACCAATAAAACGCATATTAAAATACTTGCCTAATTCGAAGCCTACAATTTTCCAATCTGCCTGGTGTATGTGAAACACAATGAAGCGCGCCGCTCGGGTTCCATATTTATAACCGAGCTCACCTGACAGGTGTGAAAGAGAAAGAGATAGGTAAGGGACGTAAGAGGGAAAAGGACAGAAATATCACGCAACCGCCACAGCATCAGAAAAACACACGCTACTCTCACATATATATACCTAGGCTTCGAATTAGGCAAGTATTTTAATATGCGTTTTATTGGTAGGTAAAACGCTGCTAATAAGATTGCACTTTGATTATCTTACTAAGTGAATCATATAGGAGCACTTTTTGGCAGGTTTTTTGGTAGGTTTTTCCTGTTTAGGGGGTCCGGTTAATTATACGTATGTAAATACCACGCTTTGAAAATCTGGACCTAAATTTTAAACAAATGTCTTTTACAAATGGTGGTGGCGTAAAGTTACATGTTAATTAACTTAGCCAGCCCCGAGGCAGTGCCTTAATTTTTATTTTTTTATCTCGCCCGAGTCGGTTTTCTATTAGGACAATACAAAATTGTTATATTTAAAAGGAAATTGTGTTATACAAATTTCTTATTTTTACAATGACGGATCATGACGTCAATAAGTGATAATACTATCCTACATTGAATAAAGTAATGTCATTTTCATTTTCGTTTTTTTAATTTATAATTCCAATTTAGGCTACTTAGTGGATGATTATGACACGGCTATCTTAACTCTCGCGCTGCCCACATCCCTAACTATTTCCATGCCCATAGAAGCATATTGTGAACGTGTAGTACGGTCCTACTCTGTTACGTATTTTTCCATCTATAAATTACACCTTCTCATACAATATAAAGTATCGGTAGTCAGTAAATCACAAAGAGTATTGTCGACTAAGGGAGAGACGCGTGTAGAATCGCAAACATTACAATGGGGACTACAGCGGTGCGCCATAGATTTATAACCTACTCTGTAGAGTGAACTAACTATGGTACTATTAACCTACCCCTATAAGAGTTATCCTAGTTGTTGATTTGCCGTGTGATGCCGGCGTAGAATAGCATCACCCCATTTCTTACCCGTGGGAGTCGTAAGAGGCGACTTAGGGACTTGACTTGACTAGGGTATGTATTGCAATTTCAGGCGATGGGCTGACAACCTGTCACTATGGCGATACACAATTTTCAGAATGTCCCTCAAATATTCGTCAGACGTGGCGTAAATGTCCGTTATTTGCGGCCATTTACGCTCTGCCTACCCCGCAAGGGATTATAGGCGTGATATATGTATGTATGTATGTATGTAGTTGTTGATATAAACTGTATGTAAAACTAGTTTAAGATAATCTCTTCAAAGGAAATTTTTGTTGAACTTGCATAGCGGTAAGGTCCGAACGTAGTTTTCCCACTTGTCGTCTGTCGTTGCGTTATTTTAACGCAACGCAACGCAACGTAACGCATAAGTCTGCCAGATGAAAATGAATATGGCTATGGTGCTTATCAAGTCGTTTAATAAACGCATCTGTAAACCGTCGTAGCCATATTTGTATGGGAATAAGATCGGAAATAGCAATTTCCTTTCGTCTGACAGACGCATGCGTGACAGTGCGTTAATGATACGCAGCGACGGACGCAAGTGGGTAAACCGCATAAGCCACCCAACAGCTATAAGGCCTATGACGTAGCGACTAGCTACAAACTGTAGCAAAATCCTTTACAGCCCTACATAGGTCTTCCCCAAACCTTTTAATAGACCACAATTTTGGGCCGACATTTAAAAGCCGATGGTCAAAGTTTCGTCGTCACTTTCCAACGCGTTACTCCAGAACGTTCTGAACCCATCGATCGGCAGTTCTATGAGTTATTTTTTATACCTTTCCATTCAAAGTAGGAGGATCACAAAGAGTATTGTCGACTCCAGCAGAGACGCGTATTGAATCGCAAATGTTACAATGGGGTCGTATCACAGCGGTGCGCCATAGATTTATGGGGTTTCTATACTTCTTAGAAGTGTATTACGGGTATAATGTAGGTACATAATATTTTAGGTTCATGCAAAGAAGTTTATTTTTTTTAATTGAAGTTCGAAATCTTTGACAATTAATAAAAGAAATACTAGTTGAAAACTGCCAAAACTTTTCTTCTCGATAGACTCATATGATCATTGTCAAGATAAAAATTACATTTGGGGAATACACACACATATCACGCCTATAATCCCTTGCTGGGTAGGCAGAACGTAAACAGACGCAAAAAGTAGACATTTACGTCTAGTCTGACAAATATTTGAGGGTCATTCAGAAAATTGAGTACAGCCATGGTAACAGTTTTTTTTAATTGAATTTAATTTAATAATTTAGGTATTTTTCTGTGACCCAAAAGAAAATCGCGGGGACTAGAGGGTACTAAGAGGACTGAAGAGGTAGCATGACCCCTTCTGACGGCCATTTTTTTTTGGCATCCGAAGCCCCAAACACTCTGTATATTTGGATAGAGAGTGAATGTAGTTTGAGAGCTCCTTGGTATTGGTATTATTTATGAGTAAAGAAATCTTATTTATTTTGTACCTTTTATATCATTGGGTCTACGACCATTGTGTACTATGAATTTGGTGCATTTTAAACACGGCAAAACATTTTTTGATCTAAAAACTGACCGAATACGTCATATTACCTATGCGTCATTTTGTATGCCCTAGCCCTACAACTTTTTAAATTCCAATATAAGTCCCGCGGCACACCCGTGCTGACAAGCGCATTCGCCACCACAAACTCGACACGTGTTATATATGCAACGTTTCCCCCTGTGGACCACTTACGAGTTTGAAGGTACGCTGTCGAATGCAGTGACCTTAGCTGACACGTGATTAAGCCTTGCTGAAGCCTGATTGGTCAGAGGCACAGTCTCTGGCACATTGAAAACAGGCATAGTCTGAGATATAGTTTTCTGCAAACTCTAACCGCAGGGTTTGTAAAAGTTAGAATATCATACATTCATACACACATACATCACGCCTATATCCCTTGCAGGGTAGGTAGAGCGTAAACGGTCGTAAATAACAGTCATTTACGCTTCACCCATTTTAAGTATTAGACCGGGTCTATCGCGATAGTATTTAGGTAAATATTAGTAATTTACCTGTGTCCCGACGTTTCAACACAGTTTCATGTATTGTGGTCGCGGGTTGACTGACGTCCCAGCGAGTTGTCATCTAGGCGGCGGGTGACGAGATGTTCTGCTACCCACATTTGTCTTTATAATTTTAATATTATTGATTGTTTGTAAACATTGCACTAGGCTGCCGGCACACAACACTCACAGTATCCGACGATTGTTCCGATGATAAATCGCGCGGTTTCAACTTATCAATGACTGGACTCCATGCGGATGACAATTTAAACCCGTCCTCCCGGTTGAAATTATTAGGGTTCTTCTTAATTTCAATAGCCTCGCGAACGATCCTTGGGTAATAGTGGCGTTCCACAGAGAGGATTTTCGGGGCATGAAGTTCAATCCAATGATTCGGACCGGATGATAGAAGGTGTTCTGCTATTGCCGATTTATGCATCTGTCGGTTTTTTACAGCTGCGATATGTTCTTTGACCCGTTCGCTGACACTTCGCTTCGTTTGGCCAATATAAGATTTACCGCAGCTGCATTGTACTTTATACACTCCTGCATTCTGAAATGGAATGACATCCTTTGGCGTGATTTATCATCGGAACAATCGTCGGATACTGTGAGTGTTGTGTGCCGGCAGCCTAGTGCAATGTTTACAAACAATCAATAATATTAAAATTATAAAGACAAATGTGGGTAGCAGAACATCTCGTCACCCGCCGCCTAGATGACAACTCGCTGGGACGTCAGTCAACCCGCGACCACAATACATGAAACTGTGTTGAAACGTCGGGACACAGGTAAATTACTAATATTTACCTAAATACTATCGCGGACCCGGTCTAATACTTAAAATGAGTGAAAGTGATCGCGAGTGCTTAAAAAGTTACATTTACGCTTCGTATGTATGTATGTATGTGTAAACTTTATTGTACCACCAGATACATTTAAAAGAACAGTTACATAAATAAATTTAAAAACAAGAGGCACAAAGGCGGACTTATCCCATTAAGGAAGCTCTTCCAGTCAACCTTTAAAAGACTTAGAGGATATGTCTGATCAACATTTGAGGATCATTCAGTAAATTTTGTATCGCCATATAGTGATAGATTGTCAGCCCATCGCCTAAAATTGCAATGCACATGTTACCATTGAGTCTCTTACAAGTCGTAGATTAAGTTACAATATGTGCCAGACAATAGCATTTTACAAAATAAAATTCTTGTAGAAAATTGCCATACACCTATTTTAATGCTAAGACTATGATGAAGTTGAAAAATAACTTAGTTTCACCAAAACTTGAAACCACTTTTACGCAAAATATTTATGGAATATTGATGTAGCGCTCAGTCCATAATATTTTGTTACTTCCGAAACACGGAGTTTCATCCTATAATGTAAGGCTTATTTTTTATAGCTACTTTCACGGATAGACAAACTAGTCAATTTGTCTGTAGTTTATAGTGTTTATAAAGTTTATTTCTATCGATAAAGAGCTCGTTTCATTTTTATGATGCTCTCGTTCGTGCATTGGAAACTAATAAAATATATTCTTTATAAGGAAGAACTAAACTAATAAAGGTTCTTTGTGAAATACAACCCGTGGGTGTCGTAAAAGCTACTGAGGGAAAAGTTCATCCAGGGAATGGGCAGCAGCGTTCCCTGCAATATCTTGCACTGCACTTGCCAATCCGCTTGCCAAGCGTGGTGAGTATGTCCTCCCAATATGTCCAGCAGTGAACTGTTGTGGCTGTTATTGTATGTATGAAATGTAAGAATGAACTTGCTAAGTGATGCCGGTTTAGAGTAGCATCACCCCATTTCCCGTGGGTGTCGTAAGCGACGACAAAGTGACTCGAGTGTAACATGTTTATTGCAATTTTAGGCGATGGGCTGACAACCTGTCGCTATAGTGATACACAATTTTCTGAATGACCCGCAAATATTTGACAGACGTAGTAAATAACCGTTTTTTACGACCATTTACACTCTGCCTACCTGCAAGGTAGGTACATAGGCGTGATATATGTATGTAGCAAAGGTCTACGTACCAAATGTTTTTTTTCTAAGTAGTTTCGTTTATATGCACAACAAACTCTTACAGAATATTTGACGCAATAACCGTCTTTATTTTATTATTTTGTCAGAATACATGTCAACAATATGGTTGTAATTTTGACCCGATTGGGCTTAGCAATAAATAGCCATCAGTAAAGAAAAACTTTAAAACTTGCCTCATGGCTCACTTTCAACGAGAAAATCAATCCGCCACTTTAGGTGTAGAAAAAACAAAAAAAAACTCTGTTGGTTGTAGACGGACCACTAATTGGTGCAAATCACCCGATTCCGGCGGTCGTTCCACAACCATGTCAGGCTACTACTAGTGGTAGGCGGGTGAAAAACTCTGACACCAGGGTTCATCTAGTCGTTGGACGACACGGTTTCCCACACGAAAAGAGAGAGAGGGATACTCCATTCCTGCCCAGGGATGTAGCAACGGGTGACTAAGAGTTAAATCCAGGGATTGGGCGTATCTTGTTTAATGCAACACCCTCCACTGTTCTCGCCAATCCGACTGCCAAGCGTGGTGAGTATGGCAAATACTTACCAATTATTGGAGTCCCATGTCCAGCAGTGGACTCTTATGGCTGATGATATTGATGTCAGGTCAACAGTACCCTAAACCGACGAGCATGTATGAAAAGATTGATCCATATTGAAGAAGCGAAAGAGATGTGTCAGGATCGTAGCAAGTGGAAAGATGTAGTCCCTGCCTACCCCTATAGGAAAGAGGCGTGATTATAAGTATGTATGTATGTTCATGTCAAACTGCAAATTATGCTTCCGATGCATTACTCTTTAACGATAATTATGGTAAAAAAGAAAACTGACAAAATCTGGTTTTTAATCTGCGACTTTCGCTGTCTGTACTAGCTATGTCTTTACCACCTGGGCTACCTCGGCTCATTTGTCTTTTGTGAAATTATGCAAGTATCTTTTCACATCTTCACCATTAGTTATTTAGCTATGCAGTTCGTCTGATAGAAACCTGAGGCAGATCCGAGCTGGAAAATCTGGAAAACATTTAGCAAGCTGGAAATAGCAAAGTGATAGATGCCTGCGAAAAAAACGATTGAAAAACCGGTAAAACTCCCAGAACTTCGGATCCCAGATTGAAAGCCTGGAAAACCGACAAACCGCGCAAACTTACGGCACGATGTTAATTAAAATGGATTTGTGACATAGGATGAGTATAGCCACGAGAAATGGTTGAAATTTAAAATGCACCTAAGTTTTGTATACTAAGATACGGAACTGTCGCCATTTTTAGATAGAATTTGTAATTTTTTTTTAAATGCAAATGGGGACTTTTCTAACTGTCAGCTCTCAAGCTTTTTATGATTTTAAACCAGATGGTGTTGTGCTTAGATGAAATTTTGACATTTGAGTCACTTCATCTATTGCATACGTTTCTATGGAAAGAAACGTTTTCGGTTTGGGTAAGATGGGTAAAGTTTTTTTATTTTTTATTAAACTTTTATTACATCAAAAATACTTAAATGAACTAAGGATCCCGCTAAACCCGTAGCAGGTTTGTCTCGAGATCATCCGCGTAAGACTAAATAAAATATTACATATTAAAAATATTTTCGGTAGGTACATGCCGTGTGATTAACCTGGCCAGCCCCGAGGCAGTGCTTTTATTTAGTTTTATTTTTCCCTCCCGAGCCGTTTTTCTATTAGGACATTAAAAAACTGTAATAAAAAAAAAATTGTGTAATGTAATTCTTAATAATGACGGATCATGACGTCAATAAGTGGTAATATTATTTCTTACATTGAATAAAGAAATTTATTTTTCATTTTCAAATATAATGTCTTCTGGCACACAAAGTCAACAAACGACCCGAATAACCCAGGTGTCACAATTTTCCCCATTGTCATAAAATCTTATTCTATCTACGATTCCGCGACTGAATTATTCGCAAGTGTGTTCTGACCCTTACAGCGTGGGTGTCGGTTTAATCTTTGCCCGAAGTAAAGGTGTAATTAGCAGAAACACCTGAGCTTTTATTTTAATCGCATAATCTATTGATGATACCTATTTTAAGACGGGGATAGCGCGCGAGAAAGACTTAAAAACCGGGTTTATTTAGACAATTACAGCTCAAAAATTCTGAAAAAATAATATATGTGATATTGTCGAGGATTTAACAGATAACAAATTACTATCAGTTACACAATATGACAAACTTTACTTGATAAAAAAGAATCCAAAGGAATCTCAATGAAAACATTTTTTTGAATATTACAGTTTTAAAGTTTATTACAAACAATTATATGCTTAAATTTAGATACAGTAGTTTCATTATGTTTTGTGACTGCATTTAAGATAGTTTGCATATAACATCAAAAGTTTATGTGAACCTGCAAACACTGCAGGCAGATTACGAACCTGCGTCTTTCGGTATCACTACTGCTCTACTTCAACGACTGGGCTACCTCGGCTCATTGCCTTTGGTGAAATTTTGCAAGTGTATCTTACTGCCTACAACGCGTGGCATGGCACACCCATTGAAGTGTTTAAACTTATTTACTATGTACTTTTCCGTCTACAACTCCGCAACAAAAATATACACACACACATCACGCCTATAATCCCTTGCGGGGTAGGCAGAGCTAAACGGCCGCAAACAACGGACATTTACGCCACGTCTGGCAAATATGTGAGGGTCATTCGGAAAATTGTGTATCGCCATAGAGACAGGTTGTCAGCCCATCGCCTAAATTTGCATAACACACCCTCGAGTCCCTTAGTCGTCTCTTACGACTCCTACGGGAATTGAATGGGGTGATGCTATTTTAAGCCGGCATCACACGGCGTGTAAAAAATACTACGTAATACTACTAGCGTATGCTAGAGAATTTTAGCGAAAGCGTTGTAGTAAGCATTTATAATTAGAAACGTTATAATCTTTGCCCGAAGTAAAGACGTAATAAGCAAGAACATCTGCGATTTTATTTAATCGCGTAATCTGTGTCCTAATAAACGGGTTGTTCCGCCGCGTAATGAAACCAACGTACCTGCGTTACGTAACAGAAGAAAGAGGCTAGTTTCCTAATGACGCGCTTTTATATAATCGCGTAATCTGCCCGCGGAGTGTCCTTATATACGGGTTGTTCAACCGCGCTATAGGACCACTTATCCACTTGGTGAAAAAAATGGTTAAAGATAGTCCAGAAGACCGTATTGGCGATAGTATGTGATTGTTGCCTACGATTGTAAACAATTTTTACTTGTTGAATACCAAATTTTAAAACATTTCCCGTTTTAGGTACAATTACATTATACAATTTTTGAAAACTTGCAAAACATTCAGATGGAAGAGGCGTCGTCACTAGTAATGACGGAATTCACAGGTTCAAATACTGCCTGCGCATGAAAATTTTGCAACTTCAAAAAAAAAATACAGAATTCCCCGTTATTAGTACAGGACAAATATCACAGTCATTAAATCAATAATAACAAGGACAGCGATATGTTTTACGATGGAACTATATTATAGCGTCCAGAGGTCAATGCCCGGTCGAATTAAATACATTTCCAACCCCTTTTTTAAATATGAAAAATCATTTTGTTTTACAGTGGAACAATTCTTCAGAGCGAACCGGAGCATGGTTCTATACAAGTACCTAAAGGGCGTTCAAACTTTACACGGGATGACCCAGTTTTAGAAAGGGTGGAAAAGGGTGGTGTTTATTTAACGATAATCTTGACATTGATGTTTGAATTAATTTCAAATTGAAATTGTTTGTACTATGGCAGATTAATTATATCAAAATATTATGGGTATTTCTAACAAAAGTGGGGGAAATTTCTAAAGTTTTAAAGGGATTTGTTGCTCTTTTAAAGCTGTTATATTACTTTGAATCTCTGTTAGCTGGTAGCTTTGCGGTGTTAAAAAGTTTTGACTGAATTACTTAATAATTATTTTATTAACGTTAGACTAAACTGAAGTGTTTTATTTACAGATCTTTTAAAATTTATTTGTTTGAAAAATATATATTTAATTTATGCGTAACAAAATGTTTCCGTGTTTTAAAGGGAACGTTAAGCAGTCGGTACTCATTGCTGTCTTTGTTTAGATTGTAATTATTACCCGAACACTTAAGAGGCATACCTCAAATTGTATCGGTTAAAAAACTGAGGGTTCATCGGGTTATTCGTCCTACGAATGTTGACTGTATACCGTAATAGTAAAGGGTATTAATATAATGAATTAGACCATGAAACTGAACCACGGATTGTATAACCGAAATAATATCGGTTAAAACGGTAAAGGGTAAGACGTCATACCAAATTATTGTGATATCGTAACGTTTCGGTGCCAAAATTTTCCGTTACTGCACCGATTACTTAGTCTTAAGGGTTTTTACATTTCCTGCGATTCTGCAACGTCGCTATAACAGCGCAATGCATTCATCGATACAGAAATTACACAAGTCAAATAAAGGTAGCGCTAGCGTTTTTTAAAGGTACCATAATCTATTTCATAAACTTTTTCCGTGTACCTTCAAATCGTATAATGGTACCGATATTATACAAGTAGCAATGAAAACGATACCTGCTTATCTTTTCACCAGGAATATACGGGGTGTAAGGGACAGCCCTCTGAATACTGATATGGTGTATACAAACCATGAAACTAAACAATTTTCCTTAGAAACATATTTCAGGAAACGAAAAATATCGAATTCCCATACAAAATTGCAATCAGCTGAGCTGTCAAAAAGTTTTTGTCATTTCCTAAAATATTTTTTATACGAAGTTTTTCACCGTGTGATGCCGGCTTAGAATAGCATCACCCCATTTCTTACCCATGGGTGTCCTAAGAGGCGACTAAGGGACTCGAGGGTTAGATGTGTATTGCAATTTTAGGCGATTATACCCCGTAAGGGATATAGGCGTGATTTATGTATGTAAGTTTTTCAGTTTCATGGTCTGAGTGCACCCTGTCAGTATTCAGAGGGCTGTCCCTCACACCCTGTTTATCAGAAAACGTGAAAGACTTCGCATACAAAATGCAGTAGACTGATTTTGATTCTGTATGGAAGGTCGATTTTCTTGTCGTTTTCTGACATATGTTTTTAGGGGAAAATTGTTCAGTTTTTTAAGTTCAGGTCTCTTTATGAAATCTACACCTGACTGTATGGTGGGGAGCAGGAGCTCACCCGGATAAATTGTTCAGTATATCTGCATGCACCCTAACAGTGTTCGGAGGGCTGTCCCTTACACCCTGTATGTATTCCCAGCAGTATCAATGGATGCCCAGTCGGCCATGATCGAGTGAATAGTTAGCCAATTTAGTAAACACGAGGACTCATTAACAGGGAACACGGTGGCATTTAGCAGTCAATTTATCATAAATGAGAAGGAAATTTTATGAATTAAGTAAATTATTAAATAATCGGTTAGTAATTCTTTTTCGCCTTCAGACACATATAAAGTCTAGTTTCCTGAAATGTATAATTCCCAAAATGACAACTCTACTCTCCCAAAATGTCTAATTTCCCGAAACATATTTTTTTATATACGGGGTGTAAGGGACAGCCCTCCGAATACTGATAGGGTGCATTCAGACCATGAAACTGAACTACGCCATATGTCAGGAAACGACAAAATTTATTCGACCTCCCATACAAAATTACGATCAGCTGACTGCTGAAACTTTTTCTCATGGGAAGTTGTTCAGTTCTATGGTCTGAATGCACCCTATAATTATTCGGAGGGCTGTCTGTTACACCTTGTATATGAATTTAAGAAATCATTAGCTGTCATTTGTTTGCATAATGTAAAATTTCTATTGGACTATGCTTTGACTGACCCGATGGCGTAGCGGATAGTACCCTCGAGGGTCGTGGGTTCGATCCCCACAAGACACAAATATTTGTTAAGAGAAATTTCAAATATTTACTTTGGTATGAGTGTTTTCAATTATATGTATTTACAAAAAAAGTTTACAGCCGTGTGATGCCGGCTTAGAATAGCATCACCCCATTTCTTACCCGTGGGAGTCGTAAGAGGCGACTAAGGGACTCGAGGAGGTGTATTGCAATTTTAGGCGATGGGCTGACAACCTGTCACTTTGTCGATACACAATTTTCAGAATGTCCCTCAAATATTTGTCAAACGTGGCGTAAATGTACGTTTTTGCGGCCATTTGCACTCTGCCTACCCCGCAAGGGATTATAGGCGTGATATATGTATGTATGTTTGTACAAAAAAAGTATATGCGTATTAATATTAGCTTATATAGTTCCCATAGTAAAACAAAACGTTCGTCAGAATAATTCTGCAGTATTTTTGAACATTTACTCGGGTATTCTCATAAATTGAGCAAAAGGAAACGAAACAAAAGGCTACTAAATCCCGAAAACCGCCAACAATCACAATTTGGTCGAAATTTAAATAATGTTGTTTATTTGCGACGTTCCGTTCGAAGTGAAAGACAAAGAGCTAGTCACGTCAAAAAGTATACGATTTGTTGACCAATAAAAGTCGTTTGATAGTGAGCATTCTCAAAAGAACATACGGCAGCTGTGTATAAATAAACTGACCTCATATTGCAGTTACACTTCTTTCACCAGTATCTAAAAAACTTCACTGAAATAAAATACTGAAATTTGTTTCCACTTCAAAGAAACTCAATTTTCGAACCAAGTTATCACAGCTATGTTCTTATCGGTAGTCCAAATTTCATGAATAAACGTATGCAAAGACATAATCAATGACAAACACACATATTACACACACTTATAATTATTGCCACACGACACATACAATATCCGTTGTCATCAAATCGTACATCTTCAAACGTAGCTAGCTCTCAGTCCACAAACTCTTTGATCTCTTTACGCCGGCCGGCTGTTTTAATGTACGGAGTGATAGGATCAACAAAAAACAACGAAACTATTTATTCATTTTAATGAATAAATAATTTCGTTGTTTTTTGTTGATGTTTTAACATTAAAAAATATACATCTGCTGTCATATGAGGTGGAAGTGCCAATTTCATTCATTATATCTGGCGGTTCTTTCACTTGTCGGCCGTCGTTCTGTTTTTTTAACGCATGCGGCTGTCAGACGAAAGAAAATTGTGAATTCCAATCTTTTATATGTACGTGTATTTTTATGTAGGTTTATAATTATATTATAGTTTTGTATTCTGTATTTATTGCGTTTATCCAAGGTACATTTTCTTTTATGATTACTCTCGCACTGCTCTGTTTTTCTGGAAGAGATCGCTTGTAGCGACAAGGCCGCCTTCGCGAATGTTAGCTTTAAATTTTCCTGATATTTTTGTTTGTTATCTTGTGCATTAAAGTGTTTTTACTTACTTAAGTGTTTTAAAATTTGGTATTCAACTTTTTTTGTTTAACTCATTGCCCTCTACACTTGAAGATTGCCTATTCGCGTGGCTTCTAAATTTTAAACTATTTCATCTCACTTTATCACTTTTCTCTCAAGACAGCGCTATCAATAGAAACAAAAAGAAACCTTCCTAAAACCAATGGCGGTTTTTGGGACATTTTTTTAAGGCAAAGCCGCGACGTGGACTAATGGCCCAGAAGAGAAATGGCCCAACGTTTATTCTGGGCCTTAATAAATGGACCTTACGACGTGGACCGGAGTTATCGACATAGTTAATTAAGACCTACTTCGATACCAGCTAATTCGGATAATAGTTCTTTTTTCATTCAAAGCAGAATAGACACGTATCTGGTTCTTAATCGGCACCGCTTCCGTGGTCTAGTGGATTGAGTTTTGTCTCAGGATATAGGGGTCTTAGTTTTGATTCCCAGACGTTTTTATTTGTCAATTTATAGTTATAGAGTTACTAGATATTATTCTGTGGTTATAGTTAGCATGTTTCCAGTTTGGTTAGGACATCGCTTTACCACCTGATTGTTCATAAATTACGTGCTTCGAAAAGCACAATACGTCGTCAGTCTCGGCGGCTGCCTACTATAATTTACACGGCAGTCGCTACACAACCATTTCAGAGGCCTACTAGGAGAAATAGCAATTGAAACTAGAAGTTTGCGGGTCGTCCGTTGACCCTGGTATCCCACACGACAAAAGACAGACATACAGACTAACAGTAACACTTTATTGCTCATATTATTAATTATAACTTATTTAAGAACTAAAACAAACAACACAATATGAGCAAATGCGGCATTATCCAAAAAATATTGAGGAAATTATTTACAGATTGTACAAGCAAAAGTGTGGATAAACTGTGACAGTGCAGTAGAATTTCTGCAAAATAACGACTTTTTCGATATTTGGGGAAAGTTGATACATACTTAGACGAACCAAGATACGATTTGTCATCCCATCAAAACCCCTACTCATGCTGAGGCCGCAGTTACAAAGCCTGTCGTTTTAACAATAGAATGTTGACTCCCCAAGCTATGCCCCAAGTGACACGGTACTTGGTCGAATAACGTGCAGATGGTTCATATTATATTGCTGGCTGTTTTGGTTACGCATACATACACATTGCGTTTAAAGTAGGTTAAAAATATCTAAAGAGAATAAAGCCTTTCGTCCTAACAATAGAATTTGACTCCCCAAGCTATGCCCCAAGTGACACGGTACTTGGTCGAATAACGTACAGATGGTTCACATTGTAAAATAAAATAAAATAAATTAAAATAAAAAATATGTTTATTGTTTATGAACTTACTAACTATTTACAAATTTGAGTCCGAAAAACATGAATAAACTAATTACATAAACTAAAGGACGTGACTCAGCTTCGTGTCGCGCAGAGCCGAGGCTCTCCGCGACGCTGTTTTTCAGTCGCCTCCTTCTCCTGAAGGTGTTTGGTAGGAGATCGTGAGACCGAGGGCTATCTTTATTAAACATGCAATGCAGCAGATACATAAAAAAGAGCATAAATTATTGTATTGCCAGCTGTTTTGGGTACGCATACATACACATTGCGGTTAAAGTAGGTTAAAAATATCTAAAGAGAATAAAGCTTTTCGTCCTAACAATTGAATTTTGACTCCCCCAAGCTATGCCCCAAGTGACACGGTACTTGGTCGAATAACGTACAGATTTTTCACCTCATACTTGGCGGCCATTTTACTTACGCACACATTAACATTTTGTCTACCGTGAGTTCAATGGATCTCAAGTCAGTGGTAACAGATCCCGTCGTCAAAACAATATTCTTATTCTTATTATAATAAAATGTCGACTCCGCAAGTGACCCGGGATTCAAATAATGTCCCGGCCAACTTAGTACATATTTGGTATTTTCTTGATGCTCACATACTTACAGACTGCTTCTATGGCGGTTGCAAAGAATCAAGTGGATATCTACATTATTATTATTTTCGAAACTACTTGACATGTTAATGGTTTGTTTGTACTTATTTTTTATAATAAAAGCTTTTGTATATTTAAAGTAAAAGTTATGAAAAATACATTATTAAAGAAAAATACCTTGAATGTAACCTATCGACCATATAACCATTTCAGATACCAATCCAGGCAAAGTAGCAGCCCTAAAATTTAGGAACTTATTGACGAAAATAGAGAAAATTAGCCTTCTGTTAAATACTTTATTCTAAATGTAAATGAGAAATTGAAAAATGTTAGGGCTCAAACCCGGGTCCTGTAGAGTTCGACACGAGTATCAAGACTTTGAAAATTTGGAAGTGTATGGTCGTTGCGCCGGTAGCTCAGAGGCAGAGCGTTGGGACAGTACTCCACAGATCCCAGGATCAATGCCATTCTCCCACTTGTCATCTGTTGCTATTTTATTTATTTATTCATTTTTTATTTACGATTTATTGTACAAATGAACATTAAAGAGAAAAACACTAAAGAATACAGACACAACAGGCACTGCTTATCTCTAATAAGAAATTTCTTACAGCAGACCTAGGGAAGAGTAATGGTTATTATACGATATGCGGATAAGACGTGCACAGGTTATATATCTAAATTTTAATCTAAAATATATAACAAAGGAAGGTATAATAAATATATATATAAACATACACATTTAAACGAATAGATATATATATATATTTTAAACGCATGGTGCTATCTCAGACGAAAATATATGGTGAATTCCGATCTTATTCCCAAGTCGTTTAACACACCGTAGCCGCATTTGTATAGGAATAAGATCAGAACAGAATTTGCGAATTCCTTTCGTCTGACATATACGCATAAATATGTTACGGTGCGTTAATAAACGCAGCGACGGACAACAAATAATGGAAAAGAGGCCTGAGAATTTTTAAATTTCGTTTTTTTCGTTTATGAAAATAATGATAGCAGTCAACCCGCGACCACAATACATGAAACTGTATTGAAACGTCGGGACACAGGTAAATTACTAATATTTACCTAAATACTATCGCGATAGACCCGGTCTAATACTTAAAATGAGTGAAAGTGATCGCGAGTGCTTAAAAAGTTATAATGATAGCACTGAGTGCAAAATAAACCTAGTTCTTTATTTTATGCCCAGTAAATTTAGTCAGACGAGTTATTATATCAGCAACCATGACTTGACGAAACTGATTTGAGCTTCAGAGCTCACAAATGTTTCGCTGAGCTTGGGGTTAACTTTTGTGCTAAACAACAAATAAAGAGTTTTACAGAAGGCTCATTCTCGAAAGACGCAATTAGGCGGAAATACTCTTACAGTCGTTTATCTGTAGGCGAGTGTCACAGCGTCCTAGCAGGGCCTATTCCCGATTCGGCTAGATTATTGTTTACCATGTATAAAAGTGTTTTTAGCTAATTTGTTTAGTTTTTTGCTTCAATATTTTAAAATTCTTATCGAGCGGACTTTTCAATTTTTAAAAATTTTCTTAAAAAAAGGTATTACAAATGGCTCACTCTTCCTATTTTCGAACACAATAACTCAAAAGGGTTATTACAGTAGTCAACAAGTTACTTTGCATCATACTATTACCGCGCGTCTATGCTGGTCTTTCAAAACACTGCAAAATCGACTACTGCCAAGCGCAGTGATTATAGTATTACCCCCCAATAGAGGGTGATCCATATCCAACAGTGTTATTCTTTTCTGACTGGTTGTTATTCTTTTCTGACTGGTTGGTGGGGAGCAAGGGCTCATCCGGAACAGTTTTTGTGGAACAACCAGCCCAATCGCTCCCTTAGGCCGCTTCTTGGTTTAGGAGTTGTTCTGGGAAGAACGGATTGGACTGAATCTATCCGGTACTTGCCAGTAGTTCCCAAACTGGGGAACAATGAGGGACTTCCGCGGGGCGCCGGTTAGTTCAAGAGCTTCTGAAGTGTGATCTACCTACTTACAATGGCTGTCCAGCAGTGGATTGTCCTAACTGTTAAAGATGATGTTAATGATGAAGTGCAGACCCCAATGTATAGTAGTTTTACCTCAATATAACAATTTGAAACGGATTTAAGTTGTGTTTATTTTGGATTTTACAATTCCTACGTTTCGAGCTCTTTACAGAGCCCGTGGTCGGTCACACATGACTAAGGTGTTAGACGTCATTATTTAGAATAGAAATTATTTTTGTTCTACCGCCATCTAAAATAATTTCTATTCTAAATAATGACGTCTAACACCTTAGTCATCCGTGACCACGGGCTCTGTAAAGAGCTCGTACCTTGGAAATGTAAAATCCAAAATAAACACAACTTAAATCCGTTTCAAATTGTTTTATTGTGATGAGTAATAGTTGTGCAAACTCAAGAAAATATTAAGTAGTTTTACCATCTTATATTCCAAAACACAGCTTGTAACGCTACCCCACTGCTTGCTACGCTATCTGCACCTAAACCCTTTTGATTGTCGCTTAAAAAATATACTGCGCTTATGTTACTGCATAGTAAATGTAAGTTCTATTTTAAGCTTCTTTTTTCCGGTAAGTGCCTATTGGAGGTTTATGAGGTTATTGTTGAAAGGAAAAATACGACGCTTCGCTGACGTACTTCGTTGTCAAACGTTACGTTCGCATGCTCCACCGTCCGTCGGTTCTACGACTGATATGCCCAGCTCACAATTAGCACGTAAAGGCTAATACTTAGTTCCATCAGGTATATAAAAAAATATTATGAGTATTTAAATATCATTATTCATTTTGTTTTAATTCGTTGACACGCGGTCTTTACTTGGTACTAAACCTATTCTGTCAAGTCTAATTAGTGAAAGTTTAAGATCAATGCCAAAACCTAAGTTCATACTCCTAGACCCAAACAAGTACATTCTTTTTTTGTTTGCACAACAATCAGCCAACGTCAAAACAACGTTGGATCCTATTTGTGTTTAGAACACACAAAAAAGCCCTTTGTGCATCTATTCCCTAAAGCCCTTAAACCGGAAGTGACGTGTTATCAGCGACGGCAAGCGGATGTGACGTCACGCCATTGTTTTTATGCAAACGACCCTGGAAATCAGGCCCGCTTTGCCACATTCCCGGACCGCCACACATAAAAAACAAATCCAGTCAAGGGTTTCATTTCTTTAAATTTTTTAGCCATTGTAATGCCAGCGGTGCTCAACTAACAACAACGACATAGTTGAAATATTTTTGCAGAATATTTAAACCATCAAAATGATCGAACTCACAAACTAGCGAATCACGACTAAAACGATTTTAATTTTGAATACTTAAGACCCTTTTGTCAGAATACTCACAATTTACTCACAAGTCACAATCTACTTTAGGCTTCTAAAGTACAGTCAAACAAGTCATTTAAATGTACTAAGGATTATTTAATTGTAAGATTGACCAATGACTTAAAAGGGCGGCTGGTATGTAATATGATGATAATGAAGAATTTTAAAAAAGACTGGATGGCGTAAGCGGGAGATCGTATTGGCGTACCCGGAGGTAGGCCTATGTCCAGCAGTGGACTGCTTTAGGCTGATGAAATACGATAAAAATCTACAAAAGTAAATGTGGATTTTCATTATTGAGTAACACAAATCGAGACTCATTGAATGGATAACAAAAATCGTGACTAACCGGGACTGTGGCAAACTGGGACTGAGTAGACCCTGGTTTCAATAATATAATATGTACCTAATGTTGATTTTCCGGCCCTTCATGGCTTTTATATTTGCTTAGTACATTTCAAAAGATTTGCTTTTCTTACTGTACTTTAAAAAGCTTTTATGCCGTGTGATGCTGGCTTAGCAAGCATCACCTCATTTCTTCTCCGTGGGTTTTGTAAGGGCCGACTAAGGGACTAGGTGGTTTCATGTGTATTACAATTACCAATACACAATTTTCTGAATTAATCTCAAATGTTTGTCAGATATAAGAGGAATTTTCGTTAATTAGTGCCGTTTACGTTCTGCCTAGCCCGTAAGTGATATTGGCGTGGTAAATGAATGTATGGGATTCAGATTTTTTTAAATAATATCCTCGGTAGTAGATGTATTAGTCATGCTACGCGTTGTTGGCATTAAGATACACTTGCAAAATTGGCGGACATTGGACAAGCCGCAGTAGCCCAGATGGAAGAGACTTCGCCACTAGTAATGGCGGAGGTCACAGATTCAAATCCTGTCCACGCTTGAATATTTTGCAACTAAAAAAAAATTTTTTATGTGTGACGAACCGGGCCTAACTCGAACCCGGTTCCCGTTTTTCATGCGCCTCAAAACCCGGTATTTCAGGGGATTGACCGTTGCGTTTTGGAGCCGTATGATTTCTATCATTTAATTTGTTTTTTATCTTTTTATTTTCGTATTTACATGCAGATTTTGAGTGCATGCGAATTTTACGCATTTTTATTGTGTGTTGCAAAATAGATAGGGAGTGTTGTTGTGTTTGAATGTACTAAATTACAGTAACATAACGGCCGTGTGATGCCGGCTTAGAATAGCACTACCCTATTCTTTCTCGCGGCTGTCGTGACAGGCGACTACGGGACTCGAAGATTTCATGTGTATTTCAATTTCAGGCGACAGGCTGACAACCTGTCACTAGAGTGATACACGATTATTCTTATGCGGCCATGAAACATTTGTCAGACTTGGCAATAGCGACCGTATTTTGCGATTGTAACCGCTCTGCCTACCCCGCAAGGAATATAGGCGTGATATGTGTATGTCTGTGCAGTAATTTTTTTTTCCTTAAATTTTATAATTAAAATACCTAACCTATCATTTGTATATCTATTTCCCTAATAGTAACGGTATTATTACAATAAAAGTTAAACAGCGTCAAATCAATTGACAAAATAATTTAGACAGCTTCTAAATGCGCGTCTAACTATTTTGTAAAAACACGGTAAATCTCAATGTAGGTACCTGCAAGTATCGCACCAAATCTGCGAAAATCACTTCTCAATCGTCGAACATTAAAACGGCGTTCACGAAACCGGTTTTCCCGGTAAACACCGGTAAATGTTCTCACCGCTAATGAATTAACCAATCACGGCTAACCGAGTCAATTGATGCCACTATTCTGGACCAATAACAAAGAAGGCAGAAAAACTAATTAAATTATTAGTATTTTACATACATAAATCACGCATATATCCCTTACGGGGTAGGCAGAGCGTCAACGACCGTCTGACAAAATCTTGAGGATCAATCAGATAACTGTGTATCACTATAGTGACAGGTTGTCAGCCCATTGCCTAAAATTGCAAAACACATACCCTTGAGTCCCGTAGTCGCCTCTTACGACGACACCCATGGGTAAGAAACGGGGTGATGCTTTTCTTGGCCGGCATCACACGGCACACTGGTATTTTCGTAGTGTATTATTAAGAACAACATCGTTTTGGTTTTGTGATAAGAAATTTGACTCTTATTACTCTCGTTCATTTAGTCATGGTTAGGAGTAAACCTCAGATGGTGGTGGCGTAACGTTACATGCCGTGTAAGTAACCTGGCCAGCCCCGTGGCAGTACCTTTATTTTTATTTTTTTATCCCGCCCGAGCCGGTTTTCTATTAGGACATTACAAAATTGTTACAAAAAAAGTTACTTGTGTGATACAAATTTCTTTTTTTTACAATGACGGATCATGACGTCAATAAGTGATAATACTATCCTATATTAAATTAAGAATTTCTATTTCAATTTCAGTAACTATTGTACAAAAGTTATTTATTTCAATAACAGAGATGTAACTTTATACACACTCATGTTATCATTGCCAAATAGGTTAAATGCCTAAACTAACATTAACATTAATTCGTTGTCATAATATTAAACATGAACAAGAAATTCTATATAATTCAGACACATACATACATACACGTATCACGCCTTAAATCCCTTGCCGGCTTAGAATAGCATCACCCCATTTCTTTCCCGTGGGAGTCGTAAGAGGCGACTACGGGAGTCGAGGGTGTGTATTGCAATTTTAGTCAATGGGCTGACAACCTGTCACTATAGCGATACACAACTTTCCGAATAACCCTCAAATATTTGTCAGACGTGGCGTAAATGTCCGCTTTTGCGGCTGTTTACGCTCTGCCTACCCCGCAATGGTTTTATACATACATACATAAATTACGCCTATATCCCTTACGGGGTAGGCAGAGCGTTAACGGCCGTAAAACGGATATTAACACCACGTCTGACAAAAGCTTGAGGGTCAATCAGATAACTGTGTATCACTATAGTGACAGGTTGTCAGCCCATCGCCTAAAAGTGCAATACACATCTAACCCTCGAGTCCCGTAGTCGCCTCTTACGACACCCATGGGTAAGAAATGGGGCAATACGATTCTAGGCCGGCATCACACGGCAATGGATTACAGGCGTGATATATGTAAGTAAGTAAGTAAAAACACTTTATTGCACAAAATAACAAATAAAAATAACAGGAAAACTCATAGCTATCATGCGCAAAGGCGGCCTTATCGCTACAAGCGATCTCTTCCAGACAACCTTTGGGTGGAGGTGAAAGTATTAAAAAACAGAGCAGTGCGAGAGTAATCACAATAGTAATAACTTTTATAAAGCAACAAATTCGTAATACAAAACTATAATATAAACCTATATATAAATATGTATGTATGTCTTGTTTATTCTGTGCCCTGTCATAACTTACCGAGCCAGTGAGGGGAGCGAATCGTACCTGCAACAATAATTTCAGAAGAATTATAAGCGAACTTTGGTAAACTAGGGCAGAAGGGTACACGTTCAAGGGTTATAGTCTAAGAGACTGCTACGGAAAAGAAGAATTAGATATACTCATCATTGGCCTCACACGTCTGTGACAGACGATTTAATCAGTGTCTGAGGCAATACTTTTCATGGCTGTATAAGCCGATACGGGAGCGGCATAATTTTTAGATATACTAGTAGTATAGTAATTAATGATTTTTATGTCTTTTACGTGTTGCCGCTACTATTTACGGTGTGTTTTTTCAATGTTTTCTCTTAGTGTGCAGGGTAGCCTGGAAGAGATCGCTCAAAGCGATAAGGCCGCCTTTACTTATATTGTGTTGTTTATTTTTGTTCTTGTTTATGTTATAATTATTAGTGTGAGCAATAAAGTGTTTCTGTCTGTCTGTCTGTCTGTACTTGTAATTTACCTTGTTATACAAATATTTACTAAAGTTAGCCATCAGAAATATTTAAATAAATAAGAGTATAAAAGTACAAATTACAGTTCTTACCTACTCAGACATGCCACATAGCAAATCGTATGGAAAAATAATTTAATTTCTAAATGCGTGAATAAACTTCTTTGTAATAATGTCGTAGATTTTTTAATAAATACTTTAAAAAAAACTTAAAACTTAGTGACTTAAAACTAATTAGCTGCGCGCTTTGTACACAAGTGTGTTAATAGGTATATGAAACAAAATATTCGACGAGTGGTGCGGTCTAGGACTTTCCTAAATCCAATTTCACTGTCTAGAAAAGGGATTAAAGAATAACTATTCCACTGCGTTCCCCATTCCACTAGTTAAGCGAGGTAATAAGGAAAGTTCCATGTCCAGCAGTGGACTATATTGGCTGTTAATGATGATGTGAAAAGGTATCAAAGAAATACTAACTGATTTAATTAAAGATTTCTAAAAGTGATGGACAAAAAGCATGTGGGCTCTTAGTCTACAAAATTTGAGACTCAGAAAAGTTATCCTGATTATTCATACAAGGAGTAACCAAAAGGGTTTAACAAGCTGAAAGTAGGTCAAATCTAATGAAACTGAACAGCTTTCCCCTTGGAACATAGGTCGAATATAAAAAATAAATTTAGGCCTGCCGTGCCGTGTGATGGCGGCTTAGAATAGCACTACCCCATTTCTTTCCCGTGGGAGTCGTAAGAAGCGACTAAGGGACTCGAGGGTGTGTATTACAATTTTAGGCGATGGGCTGACAACCTATCGCTATAGCGATACACAATTTTCCGAATGACCCTCAAACATTTGTCAGACGTGGTGTAAATGGCCGTTTTTTGCGGCTGTTTACGCTCTGCCTACCCCGTAAGGGATATAGGCGTAATTTATGTATGTATGTATGCATATAAAATTGTCGATCAGTTGGTTAATTTACTGTGTGATGTCCAATGTTATTTTCATATTTTGACCTATGTTTCATGTTCAGTTTATGAGTAACTTGACCTCCTATTAGCTTGTTACTTCTTGTAAAGGATAAAAAAATCAAGTGACCGATACTGAAACCTCAGTACGGGCTGGTGATAGGTCTTACATACATACATACATAAATCACGCCTATATCCCTTCCGGAGTAGGCAGGGCGTTAACGGCCGTTAAACGGATATTAACACCACGTCTGACAAAAGGTTGAGGGTCAATCAGAAAACTGTGTATCACTTTAGTGACAGGTTGTCAGCCTCATACCTAAAATTGCAAAACACATCTAATCCTCGAGTACCTTAGTCGCCTCTTACGACACCCATGGGTCAGAAATACGGTGATGCCATTCTAAGCCGGCATCACATGGCATTATATTACTTTGACCCATTTCGTAAAGCCCTTTGTGTTGTTGACCCCTTAAAAGGCTAGCTGGATGTGCGGCTGATAATACATGCCAACGTCCTGCCAGTTAATTGGACAATCTCTTCTCTTTTCGTGTGGGACACCGAGTCATCCAATGACCCGATGAACCCTAGTGTCAGAGTTTTTCAACCGCCTACTACCACTAGTAGGCCTCTGACATGGTTGTGTTACGACCGCCGTCTAAGTAATCATAGACAGCAACCGGGACCGACGGCTTAACGTGCCCTCCGAAGCACGGAACCATTTCTTTTCGGACAATCAGTTGGTTCACCCTGCAATGTCCTAACCAGACCGGGAACAAATTCACAAAGAGATAAATATCCACTTTTGTGAGTGTCCCGCCGAGAATCGAAACCGGAACCTTTGCGTCGCAGGCAGTCGCACTACCACTACGCCACATCGGTCGTCAAATGCCATTTTGCCAAAATTGGACAATGCCACTCTATCCCATGTGACGTCATCTTTTAATGGGTTCAGTGAAAAGCTCTGGTGAAAAGCCATTGAGTTATTAAAAGAGTGGTTTCAACAGACTGCGAGTAGACAATAAATCGATACCATAATTCCTGCTTTTAAACAATAAGAAGTGTGTCTTAAAATAGCATCACCCCGTTTCTTTCCCATGGGAGTCGTAAGAGGCGACTAAGGGACTCATGGGTGTGTATTGCAATTTTAGACGATGGGCTGATAACCAGTCACTATGGCGATTCACAATTTTGCAAATGAGCATCAAATATTTGTCAGACGCAGCGTAAATGTCCGTTTCTTGCGGCCGTTTACGCTCTGCCTACCCCGCAAGGGATTATAGGCGTGATATGTGTATATATGTATGATTTTACTGATTTTTGTTTTGAATCCAATCCGGTTTTTTGTCGGGACAATACAAAATTGTTAAAGATGAAAATTGTGAAGCTAATTAATTTTGTTTACAATGACGGATCGTGATGTCAATAAGTGATAGTACTATCCTAAATTAATTTAGTAACATTTAGGTGGATTTTTTACTAGCAACCAAAAGCGAAAACTCAAGACAGGCTGGTGATAAGGAACAACTTTCCCTAAGGAACATAGGTTGAAATGTAACAAAAATATTTATTTTGAGTTCCCATAGTAACTCAAATCAGCTATTTTGTATTGGGAAATTTAATAGTTTTTTTTTACATATCGGCCTGCCTCTTTTCCTTGGGGAAAGTTGTTCCTTATCACCAGCACGTCTTGAGTTTTCGCTATCGGTCACTAGTAAAATTTCACCCCATATTATAATACTATAAGCTAATTTTCTCGACCCAATATTAGTGTAAAGAAAGAAAGTGCTAAAAAGAAACTTGCAAGGTTGTCCGACATTCTTTTGTTTGGCAAATTCAATTTTGATACAGCTCCCTTTTGTTCGGCGCTGGGTAAGGATGACGGTGCAGGGACGTATTTAGACACATATATTAGTTTTTGAAGTCATAGTTTACACTCACATTCGTTTAGATATAATTCAAAGGTATTTAGATGAATGTAAAATGAAAATGCGATGAGAGTAAATAATAATAACCAGTCACGTTAAAAAAACTTATTTATCTACACTAGTCTCGTAATTAATTAATACCAAATTTTAAAACTCTTCCCGTGATACGTATACAATTTTTTAAACTTGCAAAATTTTCAAGCGCGGGCAGGATTTGAACCTGCGATTTTCGTCATTACTAATTATTGTGACGCCTCTTCCATCTAGGCTACCGCAGCTCGTTCCTTGCCGGGCGGAACAGTATTACATGTTCTGTAAAATTTAGCTGTCTGATTCCTACCATTCATGACATACAGTCTCCTAACCCATTATAGATAAAAACGAGCAAGTGGAACACACAGGCAGAAAGCAAAGTCTCAGTGATCCGGTCCTGTTTCAATCCGGTACCCTAAAATAAAGACGGGTAATAAAGATCACCTAAATACTGCACTACAACTAGACAAGACTGGTAACGGCTTTCAAAAACTTGGAAGTGGTCAGAATACCGGGGGAGTTGCAGATTTGAAGTTTGAAGTCCCAATCAACCCGATGGCCGTGTGATGCCGGCTTAGAATAGCATCACCCCATTTCTTGCTCGTGGGAGTCGTACGAGGCGACTAAGGGACTCGAGGGTGTGTATTGCAATATTAGGCGATGGGCTGACAACCTGTCACTATAGTGATAAACAGTTATCTGATTGACCCTCAAACTTTTGTCAGACGTGGTGTTAATATCCGTTGAACGGCCGTTAACGCTCTGCCTACCCCGCAAGGGGTTATAGGCGTGATATATGTATGTAAAATAAAGACCGGGTGGTGATAAGGACCACCTTAACCTCCCACTAGAACTAGATTAAACTGGTAACGTTTTTTTTTGTTATTAATAGTCAGCTCGTTGCCTGGAAGAGATTACCTAATGGCAATAAGGCCGCCTAACTGTGCACTAATGTATTTAGTTTTAAAGTATCAATGTTATTCTGTTCTTTTGGTGTACAATAAAAGCATATTGTATTGTATTGTGTTGTAACTTGAAGTGGTCAGGTGGGGGGGTTGCAGATTTGAAGTTTGAAGTCTCACTCAACCTGAGTCCGTCCCATCGCTTCCACAAAAGCTAGAGTGCATAATGCCTTTGGATAATCGCCGAGGGTGTTGTTGCTCCAAATTGGTAGCGGTCTTAAAGTTTGAGGAGCTCTGCATTGCAAATCCTGATTGCATTCTCACAAGTTTTCCTCTGTTCGCTTGAGATTTTTAGTTATCGGAGAGTTTTAAGGGAGTTTGTTTGGGACCTACTGAAAATGTTTTTGCAGATGGTGGTTTAAATATATCAGTGTTCATCTGGCAACACAAAAACAACAATAAGCAGAGAGGGAAGAGAGAGAGAGAGAGAGAAGGGGAGAAAAGGAAAGATGAATTTAAAAACACACTCATAGTTCCCACGAGGAATCCCTGTATCGAGTTCCATGGACATTCACAAAAACCACCCAGACCCGTTATTTAATCATCATTCAGTATATGCTCTAGCCGAGAATCGAACCCGGTACTTTCGCGTAGGTTGCAGGCGGGCGCATTACTACAGCTACAACGCTGCATAGGTTATCACTTGCTCAGAAGTTTAATTGTGCTTCAAAAGAGTTCTCATTAAAATTAACAGCCCCAACAGTCCACTGCTTCTTCTATCGTGTCGATGGAAATCCGATCGCCTCAAATTTCGTTCGACCAGTATTTTGCCACTCTCACAGCATTATCATTGGTTGTCATCAGCTGCTCCTGCATACAGGTGGTTGGACACGCAGAGCACGATATAAGGTGGACCGTGGTTTGGGGGACATGGGGTATCTGTTGGGTATTGCTATACTCACCACGCTTGGCAAGCGGATAGTGCGAGCGCAGTGCAAGATACTGATTACACAGGGAACGTTTTCCATTCCCTGGATGCATTGATCCCTCAATCGCTTTTTACGACACCCACGCGTAGTATTGGGCTGATGCTATTCTTAGTTAGCATCTTTATAGAATGCTGTAAAATTAAATAGCGTAATACTTATCTAAAATGAAGTGGAATGTTAATATTCGAAATTGAGAGGTTTGTTCGATGAAACGACGCTCTCTGGTTATTACTTTTCGTAAAATTTTATTAGGAGTTCCAAGAAGTGGTAACTTTTAATTGAAATTGGTTGAAGGTATCTAACTATCAAGTAGCTAAAGATCTTGGAAAAATAAGCCCGCTATAGGATTATGGCGGGTGACAGGAGTAATGCCAATAAGCAGAAGGAGAGTTTCGGGTGGTGTCGGGAAAAGGGTAGCTACCCGCCTGGCCGGGTGTTGTGGCCAGGGGACCGACTGGTCCACCTGGATACAATTGGAAGTTGTATATATGCGTTGCACGGTAAAACACTTTGATACCGCGTTTCAGGCTCTTTGTTTCTCTGCCAATCTGTCACGTGGCGCCATCTTGCAGATATGTTGGAACTTCTGTTGCGTCTTGCTTGCTCGTGAACCACTTTGAGTGAGCTTCCTGTCGTTCCAAGTTGATATTTATCACTTCATGAATTAGTTCCCGGTCTGGTTAGGACATTGCAGGGTGAACCAATTGATTGTCCAAAAAGAAATGGGTCCGAGCTTCGGAGGGCATGTTAAGCCGTCGGTCCCGGTTGCTGTCTATGATTATTTTATTTGTTACTTAGACGGCGGTCGTAACACAACCATGTCAGAGGCCTACTAGTGGTAGTAGGCGGTTGAAAAACTCTTACACCAGGGTTCATCGGGTCGTTAGATGACTCGGTGTCCCGCACGAAAAGCTAAGTTGCTATGTCATTTCTTATACAAAGGCACAGAGGCGCCCCCAAATCTCACGATAGTTCTTTTTCCACACATACTCCTTGTCACTTTCTTTGGGACCCTATGAACCCTTCGAAAACAAGGGGCCCTATTATGTTATCACATGATCTCTATTAATAGTCACATCACTGTCACGAAGTACCGTCAGCATCAACTGACAGCTGGGGGTGCCTGTTATTAAATGTCACATGATTTAGATGTAAGCGTCATAAAATGTATAGAGACAAATTAGCCCAGGCGTCTGTATAGAGACAAATTAGCCCAGGCGTCTTTGAGTATTCGGTGAACATATAAATACATTACAATATGAAAATATTATAAAAATTCAGATGTTTGTAAATTAACAATAATGAAAATTAAATTAAGTTATTTTAGTAGAACATATATAACAAAAGATAAAAAACACTGTGAATTGAGAAATTCCTCCTTTTTTAAAGTCAGTTTAAAAGATAAATTTAGAACATAAAACGCGTAATAAGGTGTAACAAGTAAGGTGTTTTTCACAAATAAGACCTCATACAAAGACAGGGTTTCAATTATTTGCCTTACCATACGATACGTTATGAAACAACTTAAAACATGTCAAACTTCCTAAATAAAAACAAGGGTAGTGTTGGAAAAATGACAATCAGTGGGCAACACGTTCTTCCGTCTCTCAAAGCCATATTGGCCGCTGGTGTCAATAGATGTGCTTCGGAGAGCACGCGTGAATCTTTGGATAAACTCACTCGCTACAACTATGTATACAATATTTCTACGACGGATGTTTTTAAGATCGGTAGAAATGTAAAAAACTTTTGAACTTTTGTAAAAATGTTATAATCTTTACAGTACATTAGTTTCAAATACCTAACATAATTTGTTTCAAAATTCGACCTACATTTCAAAGGAAAAATCGTTCAGTTTCACGGACGGGTTTTTCTGACATCACTACATTTTTATTTTTGCGCATCTAGTTTCAGATACTCTCTACATATCTATCTTATACCTTCTTATATCTTATGTCTTATACCTGTGTCTCTATTTTTATCGGTCACTCTGTATTGATTATTGATTTCGCAAAAGAAAAGACTCCTGCAAAACTTTCATTGAAGCATTCTTCGAATAGCCGTGGAAGTATGCAGCGGGCTCCCAGACTATTAATTAGAGAGAATGGCGGACGCGCAAACCAATATACTTAAAAAACATTCTTGTGTATCTGAAATAACATTAACAGTGCACTGTTGGACATGGCCCTCCCCCTATTGGGGGGTATTGCCATACTCACCAAGCTTGCCAAGCGGATTGGCAAGCGCAGTGCAAGATAATACTTTAACAGGGAATGCTGCTGCCCATTCCCTAGATGAATTCATCTCTTAGTTGCTTTTTACGACACCCTCGAGTAGAATTACGATGATGCTGTTCTGAGCCGCCATCGCAAGGTAATCGTGGTCTGACTGATATAGCACTTTAAAGGTCATCGGACACTGTTAACCCCGTGTTGCAGACGGGTTAGTGAGCGCAGTGCAAAATAATGCATTCACACGGATTTCTCCTGCCCAGTCCCTGGATGGATTTATCCCTTAGACACTTTGACATCTTCTTAAGGGTACAAATGGGGTGGTGCTATTCTAATCCGTCATCACAAGGCAACAGATAAAAATATTCTTAGAAAGTGAAAGTATGCTGCCGGCTGCAAGACTATTAATTAAAGAAAATAGCGGATGACTACAATTAACCGAGTTTGCAAATTACCTACCAACAAGCTTAAAGTATTTTGCCTGACTCTTTCTGGTAAAATAAAAGTTTAGGGCCTTACCACAAAAAGACAATCATGTTTTAAACGCGGATTTTCCGTATCGTTCCGGATGTGGCGGCTTCGAATAGCATCACCTCAATTCTACTTGTGGGTGTTGAGAACCGGCTAAGGGATAATCATCCAAGGAATGCAACGTTCTCTGTGAATGCAACATCGCCAATCCGCCTGCCAAGCGTGATGAGTATGGCTACACTCCCAATAGGGGGAGGCCTATGTCCAGCAGTGGACTGTCGTGGTAGTAATGTATGATGTATGAACACTATACAAAAACTGACACACGTTCAACATATCAAACTTTTTTGTGGGTCAATGTTCAGCAGGATTCTCGCAAAATTTGGGTGTGATGCCATATTGCCGTGTGATGCCGGCTTAGAATGGCATCACCCTATTTCTTACCCATGGGTGTCGTAAGAGGCGACTAAGGGATTTGAGGGTTATGTGTATTGCAATTTTAGGTGATGGGCTGACAACCTGTCACTATAGTGATACACAGTTATCTGGTTGACCCTCAAACTTTTGTCAGACGTTGTGTTATATCCGTTTTACGGCCTTTAACGCTCTGCCTACCCCGTTAGGGATATAGGCGTGATTTATGCATGTATGTATATTCTACGGGGGAAAGTTTTTCAGTATCGTGACTACCCTAATCTCCTTACGGCTTGCTATCTAATTTTTGTTAATCCCTGCAGAAGTCCGCACGATGCCTCACCGCCGCATCTTGTGGTAATTGTTTGCGAAATACGCACTAAAGATGTTGCACCGTGCAGCAAGTGTGTACACCGCCATCAAGGCTTGATTCACACAGCTTCTGTAAGTGGGCCAACTGCAATGAGATGTCTGACATCTAATCTGGAATCGCTGGTTGGAATGTGTTTCTCTTAATTTCACTGCTTTTGCCTTGAAGACGGTACACAATAGTCTGAAGGTTTAAAGGACAAAGCGCACTATCAAAAGCACGTCAAGTAAAAGTAAGTAAGTTTAAACACTTTTTTGCACAATAGAGAACAAGTAAAATTCGCACAAAAGCAGCCTTATCGTTCAAAGCGATCTATTCTAAACAACCTATGATGGAGGAAATAGTAATATAGAACAGAGCAAGAAATAACAGAAACAGAAAAATAATAATAATAATACATACATACCACATGTAAATGCATACATGCATATGTACAAAGCTATACATTCTCATTTTTTTATAAAATTAACTTTTATTTCATTACTTAAGTACTTACATTACAAGTAAGTAAGGTACTACTTTTTCCTACAGATATTTAGAATGACCAATACTTTTATTTTGAGCATTCCACAACCTTCTATAGATTTATGTAGCTTATTAAACTAAACTATTTATTTTGCTCAGAAAATAATTTTTGGGGATGATACACAGATCGCAAAAAGAAATGTTTTTTAAACGCTGACTAATTCACAAGAGGTCCTGAGCTTTTTTTCTAAAAGACTGTACATTCATTGTCCACATCAAAAAAACTTGTTTTTATTACTAACATAGCAAGAAAGAATATTAAAACTCAAGAAACACATTAATGATTCAGTTTTGTTTGTTAAACAAAGTGAACGAAGAGAATTATTTAAAAAAAACTCCCGAAAGTAGGTCCTTCCGAAACACTGAACAAAATGCGAATTAGCAAATTTGTTTTGTAATTGAAAAACTTCGCACAACGGAAAGTTTTTTTTGCGTAAGACAAACGCCGAGTACGGCCCTGCTTTGTGTAGGTCCGGCCCTGGGCGTAATTGTCTTTTTGATGTCAAAAGACTTTGAAGTTTGGAGGTGAGTTCATGTTTTATTATGAAACGAACAAGTAGGTTTATCACTCATGATGTAGGTTTATCGCCGTCGTCGGTTAGGACATAGCAGGCTGACAGATTGTCCGAAAAGAAAGATGGTTCCGTGCTTGGAGGGCACGTTAAGCCGTCGGTCCCGGTTGCTGTCTAGGATTACTTAGAAGGCGGTCGTTGCACAACCATATCAGAGGCCTACTACTAGTAGTCGGCGGTTGAAAAACTCTGACACCAGGGTTCATCGGCGGTCATATTATGTAGTTCTCGTTTTGTCGTGCGTGTAGTTCGTAAAACCTATATTTGATTGGAATGCTCAAGAGTGATGGCAACGCATCGTTGAGGAAAGACGGTACTTTTAGAGTGACTAGAAAAAATTGCCGAAAATTACGTTGCTTCGCTTTTAAAAAATCTTGTATTAAATAATTAAGTTTCCTTTTGTATTGTGTAAAAGTTTTCCCTCAGTAAATGTTGATTGGACTGAGCTGAGCAATTGGCCTAGTTTTTGTCCCGTCTTAGTCTTTTGCCAGCAGACAGAGAATGTAAAGATAGCTTTCAGTATTATTATTTAAAAGTTGATTCGTTTTGCAAGGAAAGGCGGTACTCCCACTGGGCGTCAAATCTGGGTTGCTCACGAAATGTCAGTGACGAGATATAGCACGAGATATGGAAGCTTCTGGCTCAACGACGAAAAAACGCGCTAACATAGAAATACATTCAACATTTTGTACTGAACAAAATAACAAAATGCTTCATAACAATCAATGTATGCTAAATTAAAATTTTGCAAATGTGTGAGTGATGGAAATCATAAGTCAAAAAATGGGTATCATTCATTCAAATTCGAATGAAATATCAGAATACGGACCCAAATATCTGTCAAAATAGGATAGTTTTCCATACCTATTTTATGTCAAATACGAGATATAGCTTTTTGACATAAAATAACAAATCACAACATAAACAACACAGAATATTTTATAATTATTTGTTTTTTTGGACTTTTTGACGAAATTGGAATGTTTTAGGTGTTTTTCAGTGTGTGTTTCAAGCTTCTGGTGGGAACAAAACTCAGGATGAATAACACGAGCAGCCAATATGGACCCAATTGATCCATCCCAAATACCTTGCTTTCTTTGCCCCAATACTTCGAACAAAACTTACGAAAAGTCATGGTCTGGCCATCCTACTGCCTGGCCTGGCCACACTGGACGTATACACTGCCCCCCCTGCTCAAGATGATATCAATACTAGCACCTACAAGCGGACTCACAGTCCCATCCCAGCACAGCTCTTTCCCTGTAGCTTTCTCATTCTTTGACGACCTCGCACATCTCAAGGCTATCCCTGTGTTTAAGCACATATGAAGAGGTGATTGATGTTTAGCTGCTGAAAAACGAAGCTCTACAATAGAGAAATGCATGCCTTTCGCATACACATCATTCAGTGTCCTAGACTAAGTGGCCACTAAGCACCAATGTGAAGCACAACGTAGACAGTGCTCCTCTCTGCTTGGAGGCCTCGTCAATCCAATTTTTCAAAGACCTATTTCAGTGTGAAAAAGTAATGAAACGAACGTGTATGACGGAGATTTGAGAGGAGCGGTCAGAATCCTTACGTCGGACTACGGAGTGGCTCCAGCAGATTCATTCAGACAAGCACCCACCTCCTTCCAGACCAATTACGATCCCAGACAAGCCAAAACCCACTGCGCTTCACCTTGCTGTGTCCCTCTGATGACGTGATTATCCATCTATGGTAATTTCACTCTGGCTCTGCAGCTGGCCTAGATGGAATGTGCCCTCAATACCTATGGAGCTCACTATAAATTGAAGGCACGGCGACAGTGTCTGTGGGCCAAGTATAGAGAATATTTAAAGCAAAGCAATTGTAAACATTATAGCTAAATTTATTAAATACACATAAAATAGATGCATTGTAGTTTGTATATCAGAAAATTCAAAGTTGCTTGTTCCTTGTTACACAATCCTAAGACCTAAACTGAGTTTATGCTTTAAGATCGATTTCTGCCACTAAAACAGTCGTGTTTTTGTAATCATATTTTTTACTTTACATCACATATATACTTTTAAAATTGATTTTCACATCAACACATCGCATCAGCCTACGGCAGCATTCCACTGCTGGGCATAGGCCTTCCTTAGGGTACGCCATAATAGTTTGGCCATGAGGAAGAAGGGCACGATTTCCCGTTTTTCCCTCGAGTCGCTTCTTTTTCCTCTTTTCGTGTGGGACATTGACTCGTCTAACGACCCAATGAACGAGTCGCTACCAGCCGCCGTCTTTAATTCGGTACATCTGGACGGAGGGTGTTCAACGCTACGCTTGCCAAGGCGTTGCCTCAAATCGAGAAACCGCTTGCTTAAAATTATTTTTAATATGTTTTTATTTATTTAACCTCCCAGTGTTAGTGCTACATACATCCGGTGTTGGTGCGACCTAAAACAAGTGGCATTTACAAAAAGCGTACTCGATGATTTCCTCTAGGACCACGAGAACCACCGGCACCGTGTAGAACCACCAGTGGTTCTAGTGTAGTGGTATCCTCAAACTGTGGTTGCCTATGTGTATCTATTACGGTGGCAACATATGGAAGTTAAAGTAAAACAAATCGAATTTCAAATTAGGCAATTGTATTTGATCAATTTTCCTAGAAAATAACTTTTTAAAAGGATCAACAGGTTTAATTTGATATCTCAAAGTGCTGCTAATAACACCTATCCATCTAATAGAAATCATAACTAGTCAATGTATGAAAATCTTGTTTTGGCTGAGAGTTTTTATCGCATCTGATGTGTTCTTCTTGCTCGGCGTTTTTGCAACGAAACTTTCGGACGAATTACGCTTGCAAATTGTGTGAAAATCGCAATACTTTGCACCATTATAGGGTTTCCTGGAGACAGCTGCGCTGCAATGAAAACAAAGTAGTTAATATCTGGTAAACATAAGCTTACCATCAAACAAGTGATGTTTACCAGATATTAAGTTAACACACACAATCACTCCTCCTAAACATTGTAGGAACTAAATTGTGGGTGATCATCATCAAAGTAAAAACATATATCGCTCTGGCTAACAGTTTTTTTTTTCTAATAGAAGATGGTAATGCTGGAATGTTGTGCATTGGGAAAGCTTCAAGGCTTTCACTAAGAGCCTTGTAACTTATGATGCCTTGTTACAATTTATTCGCCAATTTACGTTTATTTAGGCAAAAGAAACACGTAAATTTTTATTTCACGTTTGTTATTGTAGACTATGTCAACGTCAATAGGTAAAATGACAACTGAATAAATGACAGCAACGACATTTTGTGATTCTTTGACATGACATGATTTTACCAAAAAGAATTTGGTAAAATAGTTCCGTTCACGGTTGTTTCTACCTTTGAAGAATAAAAAAATATTTCTTTTCAAGTTACCATCACGTTTCCTATTATTATTATTTAATATTGTATTACCGCTAATACCGCAAAGTATAATATAAGTATGGTGATACTCAATTCTCCAAATAATCCTCACGTGTTCGTCAGACGTGGCGTAAATGTCCGTTTTAAGGCCGTTTACACTCTGCATACCTCACCAGGGAATATAGGCGTGATATATGTATGTATGTAAAGCAACTGACTGTCAAACGTTACAAGATATTCAACATACACACATATCATGTCAACTGTGATAGTCAACATTCACACATAACATGTCAATTCCTTCCGGGGGAGGCAGAGCGTAAAAGACCGTAAAAAATGCCCCTTCATCATCACGTCTGCTAAATACTTTATGATTTTTAGAAAATTGTGTAGAGATGTAGATAAATTGTTGGTCCATCGCCTCCAATTGTTATACGTAGCTAGGAACGTGAAGCCAGTCCCTTGGTCACCTCTTACGTATCTACTGAATAGTATGAGTTTTTACGTTTGTACAGTGTTTTTTTCATATTAAAAGTTTATATGTGCCAAACCGCAATATTTTTAACTAATCTACGGCTACGCTCTCTAAAAATGATGATAATTTATTGAATTATGATTATTATTTCAAAGAGAACATAACAATTATAGACTTATTCTGTTTTTACTTATAATCTACATGATATACATCTACTGCTAAGAACTCTTTAAGATTGCATTTTCAGATTTTAATTATCTAGAATAAAACTTCTTCTTTGTGTCCAGTTCTATATAATTTTTAGTCAAAATTTTGTAAAGGACACGGCACTTCTAGTTGCCGTATTCAGATCCTCCCTGCTATTGTTTGAGATGGGGCTCCACAGTCTCAATTGGTCCGCGTTTTATCCATGAAGCCTCATTTGCCGTGTTCACCCTGCAGTGGCCAACGCGATTTTATTAGCGACTGAAAATAGTAAAAATCGTAGTAGGACTAAAGTATTTGTCAGTACCTTAAACAATGCATTTGTACAGTTTATCATCTTCTTCTGCAAAAAATATGATATGATGTCTTCTCGGGCCGGCTGGAACATTAGCTAGCCCAAAGCTAGCGGGTTTTTCCAGAAAAAAATTGCCATTCACTCGATCATAGTATAAAGAAGGGGGGAAGTAGGCCAACTCCGGCCCAATCCGCGCTATAATTATCTACTCTCTCAGGGTTGTCACTTTCAACAAAATTTCAATTCAGTGCCTAGGATTTGGTGTGGTCCAACCAAGGTGTCTGAGGTCAGTTTTACCTATTTAACGATGATGAAACCTATTTAATGAAAGAAACAATCTTTGCTTTTGTACGCGGCGTCCTTTGTTTGGGAGGCGGCGTCCTTTGACAAATACCGGAACGCGCGATCGCATCTGAGCGAACGGACATTACCAAGTTAATTTACGTAGTCAGCTTAAAACTCTGACAACAGGGTGCATCGGGTCATTCAAGGCTTGGTGCCCCTTCACACGACAAGAAAGGATTTACAATACTTAATGTGAGCAAATGGCAGACTCAACTTCAGATTATAAGCACCTATACCTACTAGGAAGAACACCAAAAATTACACCAAATAGACAACTAAATACAACTAATAAATCTCATCATCGAGTTTAACTTCTTAAAAATATCTATCATATTAAAACAAATTAATTACTTAGGTACCTATTCTGGTCAGTAGGTAATTTGAAAAGAGACAAATCAGGAATTGATGAATAATTTAGACACAGCAATACTTTCTTTTGCTACAATCAACCATTTTGTAATCGTGGTTTTGCCGAACTATTGAGCCGTGACGCCCGTGACGCGTGACTCGTCGTGCGTTGTCGACTAGCGGCCCCGACGAAGCGCAGTCCGAACCCCCCCGAGATGTGTCAGCGTGTGCGTGCGACGACGCATAGATACTATCGCGCACACATACAAGCCGCGCGCGGTGCGATTGTATGAAGATAACGTACTTCCTTCTTTATACTATGACTCGATTCTTCTTTATTATTATCATTTATGAAAATTACTTTCCTTTTGTTTGTTTTGATATTTTATTTACATTTGACATGAATTGAAATTTGAATGACCGGAATGAACGATATTTGAAACGTTAGGCTAAAATGTTTTCTGTTTCTTCTGTTGCAATAAAAACTAAAGGGGATGGAGTAACCAATTTGGTTCAGATACTGGCAGGAATCTCAGAATAGGGCCATATCTCGTTTTTGACATTATCAGCTGATTTTGATTGATATTTAGCCGCTCGCATGTGCGGTTTATAGCTTACAATATGATCCTACATTGCTGGCTCTAAAGAAACCGAGTGTGATTTTTGTAACAAAATCCGTAATGTATACGGCCAAAAGCGTAACCGAAGCCAGAACCGCTATATCTCGTTCGATATATGGCCTCAGATTTGGCCCCCTGGTCGTCTGTCGCTACGTATTTTTAACGCACTGTCACGTATGCGTCCATCAGAAAAAAAGTGACTGCGCATTCCGATCTTCAGACGATTTAATCAGTGTCTGAGGCAAGACTTTTCATGGCTGTATAAGCCGATACGGGAGCGGCATAATTTTCCGCACGCTCTACAAGTGAAGGTGGAATTTGAGACTGGCACATGCATGTTTAGATGACGTTTTTGCCTTTTGTTAGCGAGAACAGAAAACCAGGCATTATCGTGTGTTTTACGCCCATCAAACACACGCTTACGCCATTCATCTCTATCCTCAGCAAGCTTCTCCCAGCTTTGATGGTCAATGTTAAACGCAGCCATGTCCCGCTTGGCGCAATCTTTGAAACGCAGCATAGGTCTTCCGATCGTCATCCCAAACAAATACGGCTACGTTGCGTTACGTGGCTTAACTGATACGTCTGACAAGTCATTTGACCACCAAAGGTCTATATGCTTGGGATCTCGCTAATGAATGAAAATTATATCATATTATTATTATATAATTAGTAACAGACATCTCTCTATCTATATCTATCTTATCTGGAAGTATAGCAAACTGAGGTGACAGTGGGCTGGTCACGTCTGTCGTAGAACCGACGGACGGTCGAGTAAGCGGGTTAAGGGCGGGGCACACCGGCTCCGTATCCGTTCCGTATCCAGCTCTCGTCCGTAGTCACGCACGAACTGATGACGTTGTAATGTATGGGACTATATGAGATACGGCACACCGCTTGCGTGCAGCACGGAACGGATACACAACGCAAGCGGTGTGCCGTATCTCATACAATCCTATACATTACAACGACATCAGTTCGTGCGTGACTACGGACGAGAGCTGCATACGGAACGGATACGGAGCCGGTGTGCCCCGCCCTTTATCGAGTGGAGGCCACGCCTCGCAAAGCTTAGCGTTGGACGCCCTCCGGTCAGATGGCCCATGAGGTAGAAACTGGATGGCGAAAACAGGACATCTTGCCTTATGGCGTACCCTGGGGGAGGCCATCCAGCAGTGGAATGCTATAGCACAGTATAATTAATAGGCTGATGTGATGTGTATGACAAATTCGTTTGTAATGCCATTTATAATACGAGGCATAAGGGACAGCCCTCCGAATATTCACTATGAAACTAAACAAATTTTTTCATAGAAACATATGTCAGGATACGACAAAAAAACGAAACCACAATCAGCTGACTGCATTTACTATGCGAAGTCAATCATTTTTTGATGTTTCATGAAATATTTTTTATGGAAAGTAAGTAAATTTTTATGGTCTGAATACACTCAGTATTTGGAGGACTGTCCTTACAACCATATTTAATGCAAATAAAGTATCTTTATCTTTATTTTTACCTGTATATTTCTATACCAGAAGAAGGTTAATTTGTAGCGTCCAGATTTTAATAGGATGTCTTTAAAGTGGATCACACACGCACCATGAACCGTTTGACTGTTCGTGAAAGTACAAATGACAACCTGTAAAAGCCGATATTTGACGCGGCGACGTGTGCAGTGATATCCGGTTGTTATAAACTCCTTTCGTCACAGTACCGGATCTGGCTAAACACCGCAAAATCTTACGGCACGTATGAGAAGCGTGCCACGCTTATTTTTTCCAAGAGACCATTATTATTATTTATATTAATTTCATTTAATATTCTGAAATGTTAGCATACCTACGGAAGATACTAATAAAAATATCTACGATATTAAAAACGGCTTTTCTTATACAAAGAAAACCTTTTTTTTCTGTTAAACAAATCAAAAGAGTTTACAAAAATAAAACTAAGTTGAAGAAAAAACGAACGAAGCTTACAAAGTTATAAAAAGGGTATGATTAAAAAAGTTGCAATTTTCATACAAAAAATACAATCAAGGCACAATATTGAGTACCAAATTTTAAAACACTTCCCGTGTTAGGTATACAGAGTTTGAAAACTTGCAATTTTCAGAAGCGGGCAGATGCTATTCTAAGATTGTGATTTATGTACGGTGAATGTATTAGAAGTAATTTTATTTTAATCATTCATTTTTTCAATCCCCTTATGCATATTGAATTAATGTGCTATAATCAATCATTTTTACATATTTATTGTATTAAGTATCTAAGACACAAAACGAAACAATTTGTTCAGATAAGCCCGGATAAGGCACAGCGCACACCAGAAGCCAGCTTAGTCAATATTTTTGTAGCGCGCTTCAATGTTATCTTGTGTGGCCAGGTGTGTACTCAGGAAAGCAAGTGGGGGGCAACAAAATCCTAACACTAGCATAATTAAAAGCTAATTGGGGCGACAAAGTGCTTACGCTGTGTAAAACTGCAGTATGCAAGAATAATAATTGCTGATTAGTATTCGTGGCTAGCCTCTAAAAGGTTAAGAGCGTTGAAATTGGAAATAAAGGAGCGTTATGTGTTTTTGAATTTAGCTTGCTGAAGTAAGTAGGAGTAGGGAAAGGTTGTACTGTTCTAAGTGTTTATTTTAATCACTATTTCCTTGTTTTTATAATGTCAATTGTATTACCTAAGTCAAAAATTACCTCTATATAACTAAGAAAATAAGGATCAGACAAATCAAAAATGTAAAACTGAAGTTTTATTTGATAGTGACAATTAGAGATATTATAAAATTAATTTGTGAAAAATAGTAGTTAAATTTGGACAGTTACTTTCCATTTTAGACAATTTTTAAATTCGCCGCCAAGTTACAAACAACTACCTACATAAAAAATATTATCAGTGCAGCTAATAAAAAAAAACATTACGTACTTTACTAAATATTTACACATATTACCATTAATAGCTCTGATACGTCCACTGCTGGAGAAAGACCATCGAAGGTATATCTATAGACCCCTATTTTGAGCCGACTGTATCCAACAAAGGTCATCGTTCTACCTGATAGCTGTCCCACACTGCGCTTTTTGTTGCGTTGCCATCCCCAAACAAATCTTCCAAGCACATAGATCATCAGTACTATGAGCTATGTGCCTCAATCGCCTTCACTTCTCTTTAGCTATACACATCAACATCTAACAGCCTTCATTCATTAATTATCAGTCGTAACAGTCCAGTGCTGGATATGGGCCTCTCCCTATAGGGTATTTGCCATACTCACCACACTTGGCAGGAGCATTCACAGGGAACGCTGCTGACTGCTCCATGGACTCATTTCTTGCGACTCTTACGTATGCGTCACCTACGGGTAGGAATAGGGTGATGCTATTCTAATCCGGAACCATATGGTACAATATTACTTTCTCCACCTACAAACAAACCCATCTGAGTCCGTCTCTGTACGAAGCCTATTTATCTTACGATACAGAGGAAGCTTAGCACAGAAAATGAATATCTTACATTTCGAAATATATGACTCCATATACGTAAGAAAAAGAGTTATGCTTACCTACTTGGAGTAATATTTCGAGCGCTTGTAAAACATGGAGTATAATTATAATGTTGTGCTTTTTTATTATACGAGTACGAACAGTTTACTTTATGGATTAAATTGCCTTATAGCCTGCGATAAAACATATATAAAAAACTTAATGAAAACTTTCAATGGTGCTATTTTCATGTAAGAATACGTAGTTGGTTTAGAAAATTGTAGGCGAAAGCACCCAATTGTACATACGGCAAATGGTTCCGTGCTTCGTAGCGCACGGCCCTAGGCCCCGGTTCATAGAGAGCTACTGCATACATACACACATCACGCCTATATCCCTTGCGGGGTAGGCAGACAATAAACAGCCTTAAAATATGGACATTTACGCCACGTCTGACAAATATTTGAGGGTGATTCAGATAATTGTGTATCACCATAGTGACAGGTTGTCAGCCCATCGCCTAAAATTGCAATATACATGTTACCCCCGGTCCCTGAATTGCCTCTTACGATACCCACGGGAAAAAATAGGGTGATGCTATTTAAGCGGCATCACACGGCATAAGAGAGCTATTATTAGAGAGCTACTAGTTACCATTTAAACTCTCGACACCAGAGTTCATCCGATCACTCGTCAACCCGGTATACCATTCGATATGAATATACCACTTCTCTATGTGGTAATGAATATAAGGCTTTAACCCACTGTATGATAACACGTACCTAATTTATTACATACATACACATATCACGCATATCATCCCTTGCGGGGTAGGCAGAGCGTAAACAAGAAACGGACATTTATTCCACGTCTGACAAATGATTGAGGATTATTCGAAAAATTGTGAATCGCCATAATGACAGGTTGTCAGCCCATCGCCTAAAATTGAAATACACCCTCGAGTCCCTCAGTCGCCTCTTACGACTCCCACGGGAAATAATGGGGTAATGCTAGTCTAAGCCGGCATCACACGGTAGTAATATATTACCTACTTACATATTATTTAAATCACATCAGCCTATAGCAGTAAACTGTTGGACGCAGGCGTCCCCCAGGGTACGCCATTAGGCACGATCTACCTTCTACGCCATTGAAACACTACCAGCCGCCGCTTAAAAACCTCGGTTTATCTAGACAGAAGGCGTCCAACGTCTCCACTTGAGAACCCGCTAACTCCACTGTCCGTCGGCTCTACGACAGATGTGACCAGCCCACTGCCACTTCAGCATACTCCACTTCCAAACTATTTCCGTTACTTTGATCTTGTAATCCACTACCATGTGCCGCGTGATACCGGCTTAGAATAGCATCACCCCATTTTATTCCCGTCGGAGTCGTAAGAGGCGACTGAGGGACTTGAGGGTGTGTATTGCAATTTTGGGCAATGGGCTGACAACCTGTCAATTTGGCGATACACAATTTTCCGAATAATCTCTCAATTATTTGTCAACGTGGTATAAATGACCGTTTTTGCGGTCGTTTAGGCTCTGCCTACCCTGCATGGGATTATAGGCGTGATATGTGTATGTATGTATGTGTATGTAATCCACTACCAGCCGCCCGCTTTAAGCCATCGGTATAATATAAAAATAATGTTTTGGATTATTTGTTAGTGATTAGTTTTTTTGTTTTGACATCTATTATTGTATTTAGACTTATTTTGATTTTGAATAATTTTTGATTATAATATACATGTACAATATTACCTTTAACCATTAATATTATTTAAAAACTATGTACAAAATGTTTTTGCAGTACCCTCTCCAGGGTTCATATGAGACACTCTACTATTGTAACAAACAACTAAATCTACCATATGATTAGGGATTGCAATCCCGCAATGCGGGATCCTGCAATCCCGCGGGATCCCGCGCCAATTTTGGCCTTGCGGGATCCCGCACATTCAAAGCGCGGATCCGCGGATCCCGCACGGGGCGGTAAAAGCGCACGCAATGTTGCCGTTTCTTGCAGAACGGATACTGGTGGTTGGCGTCGGCGGCGGCGGGAGTGTACAATATCACGCAACGTTGCCGTTTCGCGCAATTTGTGTTCGTGTTCGGTCTCGATCGCCTCATGCGCGTCTCAGTCAGTTCAGTCAGTTGCATTAAGACTACCTGACACTTGCCTACAAATATATGCTGACCATCCAGCCTACTAGCGTAGAAGATGAAAGAGCGTTTCGGCGTCAGGATATATTTGTAGTTCACTAGAAGCAGGCTGAGTAACGACACCATTGATACCATTTGCTTTCTACGAGCATACTTTCAAAAACGATCGCCATAGTGGTAGCCAAAGTTAGTAATAGTAACATAACAAAGATGTGATTTGATTATTCATAATATTAATGATATCATATGTTAATGATAATAGTTATGATATAAGAAACAGCATTTTTATATTATAAGACTGTTGATTTGTTAGATTAAGGACAAAATAAACAAATCAATGCAAGTCTAATTAATTCTAAAATTACAAAAAACAAATAAGTAATGTAGGACTGATTTTACTGACAAGAAAATAATTTAGGATTGTTATTTTGTAAAGAAACAAATATTTTAAGTTCCAACATAAAAGACATGTTTCAGTTTTTCAAATAAAAGTTGTTTTTTTGAACAAATACCTGCACTTTCATATTTGTTTTTAACAGCATTTCAAAGGTGCGGGATCACGCGGGATCCGCGCGGGATTGGGCCAATCCCGCGAATCAATCCCGCGGGATTGGCGGAGGTGCGGGATTGCAATCCCTACATATGATTGCAAAATAAAGATGAATTATGAATTATATCTGGCTGGAGGGCGTCAAACGCTGCAATTCTTAGAAATCCTTACCATAGGGAAATTAGAAAATTCTTTGAACAGCGAGAAAGCTAGTTTAAATAAGTTTAAATCAAAGTGATTTTAATTACGGAAGATCAATCGACGTCGGACGTGTATTAAGGGGAAAGTTAGGCACAGGGTAGGACTCGGAAAAATATAAAACACAGGGTGTAGGGGATGGTAATTTTTTTTTCTTAATTAATAATATTAAACTTAATTACAAAAACCGAAAACTTTGTAAGCGTGATCAGACCATTAAACTTAACAATTTCCGTTATGAAACATATTATGTTGGAAAACGAGAAAAAATCTATTACACTTACAAAATATCCGATCAGCTGACTGGCTTTATATTATCATGATATTTTTTAAACGAAGCTCTTGAAGGTGAAACCATTTCCATTCATTGCTATTTCCTGAATCAAAAATATTTATCGTTTAAATTATATTTTCTTATGAGTGCATAAACACTTTTCACTTTCATCTGTTATTTTCCTCTAAAATATAATAATATACCGTAAACTACATTGAAAACTTCATAAAAAATATGTATTGTGCAAAACTGGTAAAATTAAAATCATCCAAAAATGGGCAGCAGCGTTCCCAGTGAATGCAACATCTTGCCCTGCGCTCGCCAATCCACCTGCCCAGCTTGGGGTACCCCTAATAAGTGGAGGTCCATGTCTAGCAACTGTTAATGTAACTTTTTTCCTACATACATACATAGATCCCAATCCAAGCATTTACGCCCATCACTGTTATTCTCCAACGGACACAAATTGCGACTGTCCTGTTATTTCACCCGCACACCAAATAAAATATTTGGGCATCATAATAGATAATTTGCTTTCATTCAGACCACACATTGAAGCCTTAAGCGGTAGAGTTCGCAAGCTAATTTTCGTTTTTAAAAAAGTAGGCTCTTTTGCGGACTCTCAACTGATTACACAAGTCTACTTTGCCCTATGTCAATCACTTCTTACATATTGCATATCGTCATGGGGTGGTTCATCTAAAACTTTCCTTCTAACACTTGAAAGGGCACAACGAGCTGTTCTAAAGGTATTAAGTTTTCGTCCGTTCCTGTATCCTACTAACCTTTTATATAAGTCATGCCAAGTACTAACAGTTCGACAATTATTCATTTTAAGCACTGTACTAAAACAACACGCAGCACTTTCCTATTGCACGGATATAACTAACAAAAGACGTAAAGATATTGTCTGCACACAGAAAACACAAACAAACTTCGCCTTTTCATAGAGATTTTTTGTGTTCTTAGGACCCAGGCTTTACAATCGACTAAACGCAATTTTAACGATTTACCCTTTATGTTACAATGAATGTAAAAGGGTACTAAAAGGAGCCTTACAATTGTTGTCGTATGAGGAAACAGAGAAATTATTGACGGTCTTTTCTTAGTTAGTAAGCTATTAGTAAAAAATTCACACACCTAGTTGATAAGTATTAATATTTTAACTGTATTCATCTAGATAATGTAAACATTTTAGGTATTTTATATAATTTATAAAAAAGACGTATTATGTAAGTAATAAATATGACCTTGTTTGCCTGAGATACAGGGTAATCCTAGTTCAGGCTAAATTGTAATATTTAAGTACTTCTAAGTATATTTACTTTATATGTAAATACTGACATTAAGCTTATAAATAAATTATTCTATTCTATTCTATTCTATTCTAGATATATCAAGCCTATAATCCCATACGGGGTAGGCAGAGCGTAAATGACCGCAAAAAACGGACATTTACGCCATTTCTGACAAATATTTGAGGGTTATTCGGAAAATTGTGTATCGCCATAGTGACAGGTTGTCAGCCCATCGTCTACAATTGCAATACACATCGTCTACAATTACAATTTTTGAGGAAGTGTTCACCAAGCGACAATTAAAAATATTTGCATGCTTGTACACAAGTCGAATACTGTACGGGAAACCTTGTACTACTGTTACACCTTTTTAACATGTATTCTGGCAAATAAATGATTATCTTATCACACACTCGAGTCCCTTTGTTGCCTTTTACGACTCCCATGGGTAAGAAATTGGGTGAAGCTATTCTTAGCCGGCATCACACTGCAAAATAAATCACGTTTTCCCTGAGTACGTCCCTGTGCCCTGTAATTACAAGAAGGAAGTTCCCAGACACGGAGTGGGGCATTATTAAAACTTGGCCAGTCGGTGCGTTTCGAGGCTCGCATTCTGTTCAGTTTTCTTTTCATTATATCGGGTCTTAAGAAAAACAATGAACCCTAATTTCCTTTTCAATTATATCAGTTTAAACGGGGTAACGATTCGATGACGCCATTTATTTTTCCTACAATTAAGATGTACATATAAATTTATATTTTTACCAATAAAATGATATGATATGATATTTTCGAAAAGTAACAAAAAAGGTTTAACAAACCTAAAGGAAGTCAAGGTACTGAACAACTTTCCCCATGGAACAAAGGTCAAAATATGAGAAATAAAAAAATATGCTAATATTTAACCTACTGCTCGACAATTTTATATGGGAGGGGCCCAATTTCTTTTTGATATTACGACCCATTATCCATGGGAAAACTTGTTCAGTTCTATTGTACCTTGAACTCGTTTGGACCTGTAATACATTTTTGCTACGCCCTATAGGTAGAATTGGTTTGGATACACGACGCTAACCTCTTAGCACACCAGCCGAAATAAATTCTGGTATTTTACAGCCAGCAAGTTACAGTCGACGTTACAGTTACAGTTACGACAGCCGCATGGCGTTGCGGCATCGTCTCTGTATTACATGCGATTTAATACAACTCTTTTCGTCAATAACACCGGCCCGGAAAATACCGCAAAATAATGCGAAACGTGTGAGAATGACAACCACCTCCGCGGGCACTACAATAGATTCTAGTTACACTCATGCCGCTTCTAAAAGCCCTGTTTGACAGTTATCTGATTGAAAATAATCTTGAGAATGATTACTCTTTAATGTAAATTTTTCTAGTATGAATCTGACTAAGGAACTCGAGGGTGTGTATTGCAGTTTTAGGCGATGGGCTGACAACCTATCACTATGGCCATACACAATTTTCCGGGTGACCCTCAAATGTTTGTCAGACGTGGCGTAAATGTCCGTTTTATGCGGCCATTTATGCTCTGCCTACCCCGCAAGGTAATATAGGCGTGATATGTGAATGAATGAGTGAATGAATGAATTTGACAGCTGTCAAATATGGCTTAAGCAGGTAGGCCGGGTTAAGTTTAGTTTTTTTATTAATTATATGTACCGTGTGATGCCGCCTTAGAATAGCATCACTCCATTTCTTTCCCGTGGGAGTTGTAAGAGGCGACTAAGGGACTCGAGGGTGTGTATTGCAATCTTAGGCGACGGGCTGACAACCTGTCACTATGGCGATACACAATTTTCCGAATAACCCTCAAATATTTGTCAGACGTGGCGAAAATGACCTTTTGTTGCGGCCGTTTACGCTCTGCCTACCCCGCAAGGGATTATAGGCGTGATATGTGTATGTATGTATAAATTATTTGCTACCATATGTATGCCTATGTCTTATTTTGGAAATGAGATTGTTTAATTGAATTTTTGACCCAGTATATTAAAAATACTTTATGAAAACTGAAGACAGACGAGTAAGGTTTAGTATTCTATTAAATTAATTGAAATTGAATAAATGAAAGAACAACTAAGTAAGTATCCAAGTAACAGCCTGCTATTATTTTAAGGCCGTCGCTTTAACTAATTTCCAAACGACATTCTTCTTCTCCTTTGCGTGTGGGACACCAAGTCATCCAACGACCCGATACAACGTGGAGGCAGAGTTTTTCAACCGCCTACTACTAGTAGTAGGCATCTGACGTGGTTGCGTAACGACCACCGTCTAAGTCGATCGGTCGGAAAGATCATCATTTATAGACATCAACCGGGACCGACGGCGTAGCGTGCCTTCCGAAACACAGAACCATTTCTTTTTGTACAATCAGGTGGTTCAGCCTGCAATGTCCTATCAGACCGGGAGCAAATTAACAGAGTGATAAATAACAACATTGCGAGTGCCCCACCGAGAATAAAACCCGGAACCTTTGAGTTTGTAGGGGATAATATTTAAAACTTTAGCAACGGATATTCTGATGGATTGTTTGTATTAATTTTTTTATGTGGATTGGCGCCACAGTCGCGGCCTTATAACAAAATTTCACAACAACTACTTATTTCCAAAGCGGTCATAAACAACACATTACTTAACAAGGTATCGAACCCGGTACCGCTTGATTTGCATACCTACCACAATGGGACGTTGTGTCCGTCTTTGGCTCGTAAATCTTTATTAACCGGACAGTTAAACTCAATGGGCCTTTTCAATAAGTTAATCTTAGATTTGTTGTACACACATATCACGCCTAGTATCCCTTGCGGGGTAGGCAGAGCGTAAACGGCCGCAAAAAAGGCTATTTACGCTAAATATAACGACAAATATTTTAAAGGGTCATTCGGAAAATTGCGTATCGCCATAGTGAGACGTTGTGAGCCCATCGCCTAAAATTGCAATAAACACCCTCGAGTCCCTTAGTCGCCTCTTACGACTCCCACGGCAAAGAAATGGGGTGATGCTATTCTAAGCCGGCATTACAAGGCATGTATGCTATACAGCAAAATTCTCTGGTCTGAAATTCTTAGGCGGTCTTCACACCTAGCGCATGTGTTTCCGGTTTTGCCGGATCCGGTTGTCAGATAATAGGAAATCAAGAGTTCCATACAAAAACCGAATACCATGGCATATGTCGTAAACTGCAGCTGTCGAAGGTAATCATTTGCAAGAATATCGTCTGGTATGTGTCTACATGGTAAGTGTGGCGGCCGATGTGGCGCAGTGGTAGTACGACTGCCTGCGACGCAAAGGCTCCGGGTTTGATTTTCGGTGGGCAACTCACGAAGTTGATATTTATCACTTTGTGAATTTGTTTCCAGTCTGGTTAGGACATTGCAGGCTGAACCACCAGATTGTCCGTAAAAACAGATGGTTCCGTGCTTCGGAGGGCACGTTAAGTCGTTGGTCCCGGTTGCTGTCTATGATTACTTAGACGGCGGTCGTAAGGTACATGTCAGAGGCTTATTACTAGTAGTAGGTGTTTAAAAAACCCTGACACCAAAGTTCATCGGGTCGTTGGATGACTCGGTGTCCGACACGATTGAAGAAGAAGGATGGTAAATGTGCGTTCCGTCTTACTTCTAGAAGCACGGCAAAAGCCGGTCCAAATAGCCGGCTTATCCGGGCCGAGTAGGTCCGGGCCCAGTAAGCTGCCGGTATTGACCGGGCCAACTTGTAATTACCCTCGTACGCCCGGCTGGGTTAGATTAAAGGAAATGTAGACGTATCATTCAAAACATTTAAGGTATTTTTATCACAGGGCTACAACTTTGCTGAGGATAGTTGCTAGATAGATGAGGGTTAAATAGAAATAGAAATAGAAATATTTTATTAGCTTGCAAACACGGTTTGATGGGCGTAAAACACCTGGTTTTCCGGTCTCTCTAACAAAAGGCAAAAACGTCATCTTAACATGCATGTGCCAGTCTCGAATTCCACCTTCACTTTTAGAGCGTGCGGAAAATTATGCCGCTCCCGTATCGGCTTATACAGCCATGAAAAGTCTTGCTGATTAATACGTCTGTCACAGACGTGTGAGGCCAATGATGATGATGACAACTTTTTACTGTATGTCGCTAGTCGCTATTTATAACATCAGGATGAGAGACAAGATCTCGAAAATTTGGTGGCAGCAGTCGGTGCTGAAGTTACTCAGTTGGTAGAGCAGTGGGACAGTATTCTTCGGTCCCGGCTTTATTTTTATTCGTGTTCCCTCTCAAACATAACCAAAGAATTCTAACTTTAAGCTGTGAAAAAATACTACAAAAATTTCAAGAGGTTTCATGAAAGTTAACACTTTCCCCAAGAAACAAAGGTCGAATATGACAAAATATTAGGACTTCCCATATAAAAATGTTCTAGCCAACCGGGGTTATTTGTATGGGAAGTCCAATTTTTTAATTCATTTTTCTACCTACGCTCCTTGGGGAAAGTTGTCCCTAATCCATTCTTGAGTTTTCGTTATCGTACACCAGTAAAATTAAACCCTATAATATTATTTTGCCCCATCTATACTTTTCTCGTAGTCTAAGCGGCGGGTTCTCAAGACGTGTTACCAAAACTCTAATTTGTAAGATTAAACGTCAACGGTGGTTCGTTGGGGTAATCTTATTTGGGATGAAGTAATTTTGTTTATGATAAAAAATTCAAATGAAGCACAAACGCTTTTTAGTTTTTCTTTTTCGTGTAAGACACCGCGTCGACGAATGACCCGATGAACTCTGGTTTCAGAGTTTTTCAAACTCCTATTTATTTAAATTTATGCAAAAAAATTACACGGTTGACTTAACGCCAAAGGCGTTATCTCCCAGTCTACCTACTACTACTAGTAGGCACCTGACATGGTTGTGTAACGACCGCCGTCTAAGTAATCATAGACAGCAACCGGAACCGACGGCTGAACGTGCCTTCCGAAGCACAAAACAATCTTTCTTACGGACAATCAGGTGGTTCAGCGTGCAATGTCCTAGCCAGACTGGGGATAAATTCACAAAGTGATAAATATCAACTTTGTGAGTGCCCCACCGAGAATCGAACTCGGAACCTTTGCGCCGAAGGCTTTGACACGTTGGTTGTATAGACCTTGGTCGCCAAGAGTAGCTTTACAGACAAAAACCGGGCCCGACGGATTAACGTGCCCCCCGAAACACGGAATCATATTTATAGACAATCAAATGGTTCGGCCTGCAGCAAAATTTCAAAGCCATAACTAGACTGTGCGTAAATTCACAGTAATTCAATAATCGTGGGAATCGAAAACACTGCCTCTAGGAAAAGTTACTTAGGTTTAAACCACTAGACTATAGAGGCATTTAATTAAAGGTAATGTAATGAAAAGTTATTCACTTAGTTATCTTTAGAAGAACGTTATTCTTTCATTAAGACGGACTGGTAATTTCGTTGAATAGATTACGTTATTTCTGTGAGAATTTCGTCTCAGAAAACTAAGTGGTAACACGGTCACTAACAATGACTAAGGTTCTCCCACTTTCATTCGTCTCTGAGTATTTTTAACGCACCGCATGCATAACATAACATAACATAAATATACTTTATTGCACAAAAACAAGAAATGGACATACAGATAGAAAAGAAAGAGTACATTATAAGCGGACTTATAGCTAGGTAGCTATTTCTACCAGACAACCTTAGTGTAAAGGAGAGTATATTTGAGATGCGGGATAGTGCTTTTACGTTTATATAAATACATACACAATAACACCTACATATTTCACATAAATAACAATATGAGTAAACTACTACATACCTTATATTACAATTAACTAATATTATTAGAGAGAAATATGCATGCATTTGTCAGATGAGAGGAAATTGATAATTTGTATGTATATAGTCGTTTAACACACGCGTCCGTTACGCACCGTAAACCCACCGTAGCCGTATTTGTATGGGAATAAGATTGTGATTCGCAATTTCTTTTCGTCTGACAGATGCATGCGTTACGGCGCGTTAAAAAAAGACGACATGACATGAGAACCGCCTTACTTTTTGTTTGTTTAGATAAATCTTAATCAAGCAGTGTACAAAAGGGATGGTTTACTAATTGAACAACTGAGTTTTGAAACGAGTATACATACATACATTAAGAGCCACAACAGTCAACTGCTCGATATGGGCCTCCCCCTATAGGGGGGTATTGCCATACTCACCACGCTTGGCAAGCGAATTGACAAGTGCAACATGTTGCTTACACAGGGAACGCTGCTGGCCATTTCTTTGATGAATTCTTCCCTCAGTCACTTTTTACGACGCCCATACCTACATAGTATTGGGGTGATGCTACTCTAAGCCGGCATCACACGGCAATTAAAAATTAAAAATAAAAAATAAAAATATCTTTATTTCAAAAAATCCTATTGAACATAGTGGTTGGAGGCTTCCCTTTAAGTAGTCCAAGACACTTGTTATGGGAATACCCCGCTCTTCCTAATTGACTCAATAAAAGTATAGGATCAGTATTACAATGATTATATTACCTAAGTAATGATAGTAACCGACAGCTTAACGTGGCGTCTGAATTGCAATTCACTCCGTACAATTGTTTTAACTGAACAACAACAACAACTGTCAGATGGACAGTTGCGGCAGAATGGCGATTTGAGTATTCGCAAAAAACACTTCGTTTCATTTCTCCATTTTATCGAAAGGTGGCCTTCTCATTACATTAGACATTATGCTTCAGCGTTTGAAAAGAAACTGTAATTTCTATAGGCAGAATGCATAAAGCAGGTCTTTATACAGCTGTTTTTAAATTTATAATCCGAACATAATGAGACAAGTGTAGACATAATGTATTATTTTAGGAATTTAATGTTCGTTGTTTTAATAAACATACTGACAGCAATGTTCGATGCAACCGGGGCCACACACACAATATGAAGTTCATTACCAAACAACATAAATAAACAACATAAACATAATAAACAAAAAAGCTTTTAAGGTCACTACTCCTCATTCAAGGCTGGTATGTGATTTAGTATCAGATTTGGAATCATCATTGCCGTGTGACGCAGGCTTAAAATAGCATCACCCCATTTCTTTCCCGTGGGAGCTAAGGGACTCGAGGGTGTGTATTGCAATTATAGGCGATGGGCTGACAACCTGTCACTATGGTGGTACAAAATTTTCCGAATGATCCTCAAGTAGTTGTCGAACGTGGCGTGAGTGTCCGTTTTTTGCGGCCGTCTGCGCTCTGCCTACCCTGCAAGGGATTGTAGGCGTGATATGTGTGTGTTTGGAATCATATTGGGCCAGAATCAGAATAGTTTATTAGCAAAACTCAAGTAATTAAAGTCTTCTTCTTTTCGTGCGGGACACCGAGTCGTCCAACGACCCGCGGTCAGGATTTGAACCTGCTACTTTCGCCATTACTAGCATTCAAATACGCTTGCAAAATTGGCGGGCAAGCGACGAGCTGCGGTAGCCCAGATGGAAGACGCGTCGCCACTAGTAATGGCCAAAAGTCGCAGGTTCAAATCCTGTCCACGTTTGCAAATATTTGCAAGTTTTCAAAAATTGTGTACTTAAAACGGCAAGTGTTTTAGAAGGGACAAGAGGGAGTGTACTATTCTAGGCGATGGGCTGACAACCTGTCACTATGGCAATACACATTTTTCCGAATGACCCTCAAATATTTGTCAGACGTGGCGTAAATGACCGTTTTATGCGGCCGTATACGCTCTGCCTACCCCGAAAGGGATTAAAGGCGTGATATGTGTGTGTTTTAGAATGGTGTATTAAATTTGGTATGCATATCAATTCTCTCATTCAAGGCTAAGTCGTGATAGATTTGTAATCATACTGAATGAAACTTCGCTATTTCCGAACTAGAATCAATAACATACTGTTGAATGAAACAAGCGGTTATTTTAAGATTCTACAGTGTGTTAGGGAAATTACAGTACAAACTTTTAGGACGTGATGTACACGTGAAACTGAACAAGTACAATATTTTCGAAATACGAAAATAAATTTGGTCCTACATACATATATCACGCCTATATCCGTTACGGGGTAGGCAGAGCGTAAACGTCCGTAAAAGACGGACATTTACGCAACGTCTGACAAATATTTGAGGGTCATCCAGATAAAAGTGAATCACCATAGTGACAGGTGGTCAGCCCATCGCCTGTAATTGCAATACACATGTAACCCTCGAGTCCCTTTGTCGCCTCTTACGATACCCACGTGAAATAAATGGGGTGATGCTATATATGCCGGCATCCCACGGGGTAAATTTGGTCCTCCCATACAAAATCACAACAACATTTGAATATGAGTACCAAATATAGGGTGAAATTTCACAAGTGACTGATAGCGAAAACGCAAGACGGGCTGGCGATAATGAACAACTCTCCCCAACATAGGTGCTCCCATACATTGCCGATCAGTTAATTTGACTTACTAGGAATCTCAAAATATTTTTGACATATTTCAACCTATATTCCTTAGGGAAAGTTGTTCCTTATCACCAGCCCGTCTGGAGATATGTACCATAGAATATGAATTGCGAATCATGTTCATTCTAAAAATTATGGCTTTGAACTTTACAAATTAATAAGAAAAACACCGTATACCATATAATTACAACACATAGACATGGTTTAAGCTACTTGACAACGTCAAATCCTATGTTTTTTTTACACTGTGTTAACACGCGTCTAATTTTCATTTTTTTGTTATAACATCGCTAGTGTTTTATGAAATAAGCGTCTATTTTAAGATGTTGTATGCGTATTTTAAACTGGATATAGTGATAAAAACAGTTTTTAATAAAAGATCATGAACGTTAGTTTAGTGAATATACGGGGTGTACGGAACAGCGAATACTGATAGGGTGCATGCAGACCATGAAACTGAACAACTTTCCTCTAGAAACATATATCAGGAAACAATAAAATATATTCGAGCTCCCGTACAAAATCACGATCAGCTGAATGTATTTGCTGTGGGAAGTCCAAATTTTTTTGACGTTGCTTGAAATATTTTTTATAAAAAGTTGTTCAGTTACATGGTCTGAATGCACACTTGGAGGAGGGCTTACCCTAACACCATGTAAAATGAAAAATATTACTAGTGACCGATAGCGAAATCTCAAGACGGGCTGGTGATAAGGAACAACTTTCCCCAAGGAACATAAGTTTAACGACGACAAAAATATTTTGAGTTTCCATAGTAACTCTAATCAGCTGATCAGCTATAAATATATATTGTTTGTATGTCGACCTATGTTCCTACATACATACATACATACAGGGTAGGCAGAGCGTAAATAGCCGCAAAAACGGACATTTACGCCACGTCTGACAAATATTTGAGGGTCATTCGGTAAATTGTGTATCGCCATAGTGACAGGTTGTCAGCCCATCGCCTAGAATTGCAATACACACCCTCAAGTCCCTCAGTTGCCTCTTACAACTCCCACGGGAAAGAAATGGGGTGATGCTATTCTAAGCCGGCATCACACGGCAAACTATACGGCAACACAGATAATATAATGCTAACGGCACCTATGTTCCTTTGGGAAAGTCATTCCTTATCATCAGCCCGTCTTGAGTTTTTGCAATCGGTCACTAGTAAAATTTCACCTTATGTTTTGACTGAGAATGTTACTTATTTACGTGCCGAATTAATAATATCATTTTTAAGTCGGAATAAATGTTATGGGATGATGTATGTATGATGTGTGATGTCGGCCTCGCCGTGTGAAACCAGCTTAAAATAACACCACCCCATTTTTTCCTATGGGTGTCGCAACTAAGGGACTCGAGGGTTACATGTGTATTACAATTTTAGGCGATGGGCTGACCACTGGTTACTATGATGATGGTAATGCATAATTATCTATTTGACCCTCAAACGTGGCGTTTGCGCTCTATCTACCCCACAAGGGATATATATGAATTCTTTTTTGTACATACATACATACATCACGCCTATAATCCCTTGTGGGTTAGGCAGAGCATAAAACGTCACAAAAAACGGACATATAAGGTACCGGTTGGTAGCGGGCGACACGCAGCAGCAGCAGACGACGTGTCGTCGCTTCATGTCGCCGCGACACGTCGCTGCGACGTGTAGCTGCAGTCATGAATTGGAACCTGACTGCAGACGACAACAGCAGATGGAATCCAGTTGGTTCTGAGTGTTCCGTGAAACAAGATGTCTGACGTGTTCGATAATAGTGATCGTAATTTTTTATATCTTTTATGAGAAGAGGAAGAAGACGATGATTAGTTGTTATTGTTTTACTTGTACAGAAAAAGACGAGAAGCCACACGTCCGATGCTTAAATGCAGAAAAAGTGAGGGAACTTATTCAATATTGATAAAAAAACATTAGAAAGCTTTTATTTACAACATTTCCAATTTTATTCCAAATATTATCTTTTATGACCGTGTTCATATAGTTTTTTTGAGACGCATCGTACAGTGCGGGATGTTGGGCCACCATGAGTTTGTCTTCTTCAGAATTGGAAAAATTCATTTTGAAAAAAAACTCTCTCGACGTGTCGTTGCTCCCACGTCAGCGACACTACTGATCCGCGGTCGAGCGACAATTGCGCCTGTCGCTCGACGACGCGTCGCTAGCTTCGTGTCGCTGGCTACGGAGGTAATTTCATAGAAATGCATAGAAACCAGTAGTGTCGCGGCGACACGTCGTCTGCTGCTGCTACGTGTCGCCGGCTACCAACCGGTACCTTTACGCCACGTCTGTCAAATATTTGAGGGTCATGTTGTCAGCCCATCGCCTAAGATTGCAATACACACCCTCGAGTCCCTAAGTCGCCCCTTACGACTTCCATGGGAAAGAAACGGGGTGATGCTGTTCTAAGCCGGCATCACACGGCGTACACATCGTATCTTTTTTATACACATTAATACAAAAGGTAAAACTTGAAATTTGTTACAAAGGCGAGGTTAATTCTATAAGTAATCTCTTCCAGCCAACCCAATGGAGTTAAAAAATTTACATACAACATAAGTTTTGTAACACCAACCTACACTTACCTCTACAACTATGTAGTTAGAATATAAATGTTGCAAAGTGCAATTAAAACAACCTGTTAGCACTGACATTAAACTTCCAACATTTTAGTTCATTAGCGCGCGTTTTAACAACCTAAGGTGGTTCTCACACGTGCTGCACGATTTTGCGATAATTTACCGGATCCGGATTTTGACGAAAGGAGTTTTGGAAAACCGGATAAAATGGCACAGGTCGCCGCATCAAATTGCGGCTGTCACAAGTTGTCATTTGTAATAGTAGCTGTCGTGAACCGCAATATGGTGCGGTGCGTGTGCGATCCACCATACTATCGGGAGCACTTTGACTTGCCTATTTAAAGTATCAACAAACATTGGTTTTTCATACAGTTACATGAAAAACCAGTTTAAGTTCAACCTTTAAATGGATAACTTTAAATAGGTACTGCTTATACAGGGTTATTTTTTAGTCAGTACGAAAGCTTTTCCGTGTGATGCCGGCTTAGAATAGCATCATCCCATTTCTTTTCCGTGGGGGTCGTAAGAGGCGACCAAGGGGCTTGAGGGTGTGTTTTACAATTTTAGGCGATGGGTTGACAACCTGTCACTATGGCGATTCACTATTATCTGGATGCCCCTTAAATATTACTTGTCAGACGAGGCGTAAATGTCCGTTTTTTGCGGTCGTTTACGCTCTGCCTACCCCGCGAGGAATTATGGGCGTGATATGTGTATATGTGTTTACGAAAACTTTACAGAGTGATTCTAAATGACATTATAAATAACGTCATCTATAGGGCCATTTCCGAAATCGCGAAATAATACAGCTACTCCATTTTAAATACTAAACCAATACGTATAAAAAAGTTGATCCTTTCGATTTCGGTGATATAATTAAAGTGGTTCATAATCATGAGTAGAAATTGTTCATAATTATGAGTGAATCATATCATAAATCAACCTGTGAAATTCGCGTACTGACTCAAAAACAACCCTGTAATAAATACCGAATTTCTCTACCTCTACAATTTTAAATGCTAGAGGCGTCGCCACTAGTAATGGCGAAAGTCGCAGGTTCAAATCCTGCCCACGCTTGAAAATATTGCAAGTTTATAAAATAAATAACCCTTCTAGTATATAGTATCTTACTTGGGTACTACATATTTTAGGAAATAACCCTATATTACCGCTAAACAAAAATGGTTGGTAATTAATCAAAGTAATAGTAAACACGCACACACATACATTAACATATATAAACACATGAGTATACCTAGTACTGAGTGGATTCAAACGATTAAACTTTCCTAACGAACGTCTGCTTATAGCGAAGGGCTCTGTAATGTGCCCTAAACATATTACATATGGTAAAATTTTAATAGTGACCGATTCTGAAAATACTGTATGGGCTGGTAAACCACCATCAACTACTCTTGAAAACTTGCAAAATTTTCAAGCGCGGGCAGGACTTGAACCTGCGACTTGCGCACCGCCAGTGGCGACGCCACTTCCATCCGGGCCACCGCAGCTCGCTTCCCGCCCGCCAATTCTGCAAGTGTTATTTTAATGTCAGTAACGCGTGGCACGGCTCCATCTACCGGGTTATTTTTTGCGAGTATTACCTTATAATAATAAATATATTTTGAGAATTTGGTATTCAACGAACAACTTTCCCCAAGGAACATGAAAAAATACTAAATGGCCGATCAGGTAACTTGAGTTACTATGGAAACCTTTGTCATATAATTTTTTTTGTCATATTTTCGCTATCGGTCACTAGTCAAATTTCACCCTATATAGGTGATAGTATATACGACAATTTTTTTACATTAACAGTCACAACAGTCCACAGCTAGACATGGGCTTCGAGGGCTCTCCTTGTCAGAAGGTACTGCCATACACACCACGTTTGGTAGACGGATGGGCAAGCGCAATGCAAGATGCACAGGAAATGCTTCTGCCCATTCCCTGGATGATTATTCCTTTTGTCATTTATTACGACACCCACGGGTAGAATTCGGGTGATGCTATTCTAAACCGGCACCACACAGCAAACGAGAGACTGAAATTCGTTAAAATAGTTAATTTGTGAGAAGCCGTTTATTTTGTCAAATAATATTATTTTTCACTCGTTTAATCTAGTCTTTACAAAACCTACCTCATTAAGTAGTCGTCCACATTCATTCAATTTATTTTGTAAGTCTTATCATATTATAAAATGTAATCTGAATTAACACAAAAACATTATTATTATGTACCTACATTATCATGTTAATAAGTTAATAAAGGTCACCTAAAACCTTGTTATAATTGCACATAAAGTCTACTTACACTCGTTATCTAAAATTACATGATTACAATTCAAGTCGCTTTCCATGTCCTTTTGTATGCTTAGATTTATAAAACTACGCTACGGATTTTGATACGATTTTTTAAAATATATATTGCCATTGAACCACCTGATTGTCCGAAAAGAAATGGTTCCGTGCTTCGGAGGGCACGCTAAGCCGTCGGTCCCGGTTGCTGTCTATGATTACTTAGACGGCGGTCGTAATACAACCATGTGAGAGGCCTACTAGTGGTAGTAGGTGGTTGAAAAACTCTGACACCAGGGTTCACCGGGTCGTTGGACGACACGGTGTCCCACACGAAAGAAGAAGAATATATATTTGTATGTATTCGTGCGGGATTAAGATCGGAGTTCGCAAATTCCTTTCGGCTGACAGACGCATGAGTTACAGTGCGGTAAAAATACGCAGCGACGGACGACACGTGGGAAACCCGTACTTTATACTTTATACCTTTTATTCCTTGCGGGGTAAGCAGAGCGTATACAACCCTCAAAAAACGGCCATTTATGCCAAGTCTGACAAATATTTGAGGGTCATTCGGAAAATTGTGTATCGCCATAGTGACAGGTTGTCAGCCCATCGCCTAAAATTGCAAAACACACCCTCGAGAAAAAGGGTAAGAAGTGTGTAAAATTACTGGGCCGGCCGCTAATATAAATGAAAGAAACAGAAACAATAAAATATAATATCAACAATATTTAAATCATTCGCATTTCAAATGCGGCTTTTTGAGGAATCCTCCAGTTAAGTGTGAACAATCCCGCTTTATTTGCATATTTTTTAATAATTAATTTTACACGTAATTATGAAATCCGGCTTACCAGGCTGGGAATACCGTAAAATACTTGGTAAATTACGTTAAGTATAATATTTTCCTGTGAATAATATGCAAATTGAAATTTTAATCAAAGGTCTCGAGATAACTTTTCAAATATTGTTGTGATTGTTTAGTTTTCTTTTCGTGTGGGACACCGAATCAACGAACGACCCGGTGAACCCTGATGTCAGAGGTTTTCAAACGCCTGCAACTACTAGTAGACCTCTGACATGGTTGTGTAACGACTGCCGTCTAAGTAATCATAGGCAGCAACCGGCACCGACGGCTAAACGTGCCCTCCGAACCATATTTCTTACGGACAATCAGGAGGTTCAACCTGTAATGTGGTAGTGCGACTGCCTGCGAGACAAAGGTTCCGGGTTCGAATCTCGGTAGGGCACTCACAAAAGTTGATATTTATCTCTTTGTGAATTTGTTCTCGGTCTGGTGAGGACATTGCAGGCTAAACCACCTGTTTTTCCGAAAAGACAAATGGTTCCTTGCTTTGGAGGGCACGTTAAGCCGTCGGTCCCAGTTGCTATCTATGATTACTTAGACGGCGGTCGTTACACAACCGTGTCAGAGGCCTACTACTGGTAGTAGGCGGTTCAAAAACTCTGACACCAGGGTTCATCGATTCGTTGGACGACTCGGTGTCCTACTCGAAAAGAAGAAGAAGAAGACCTGTAATGTCCTGAGACGGTGTTCCTACCATTTCCTCTCGTCTGATAGACGCGTGCGGAACAAATTTTCAAAGTGACAATATCAACTTTGTGATTAAACGAACAAGTATCACTCATGATATGGGTTTAAGTGATTTACTTTAGAGAGTTTATTAAGAACCGACGGACAGCCACGCCACGCCTCGGCAAGCGTAGCGTTGGATGACCTCCGGCCAGATGGACCGATGACTTAAAAAAGGCGGCTGGTAGCGACTGGATGTCGAAAACGAGAGATCGTGCACTATGGCGTATCCTAGGGGAGGCCTACGTCCAGCAGTAGACTGCATTAGGCTGATGTATGCATAATTAATGATGCCAGATTTTCCATAGAGTGCATACATACTATCAATGTGTCTTATTTAACAGTTCTCGTATAGTTAAAATTAAGTATGTGTTACACTACACTCTTGACTGTTCCTTTTAATTTCCAAACTAGGTCAAACGCGGGTTAAATTATAGGCAGTAAAAAACCGCGGTATATGTCATGGGTTTAAACAATGGTTTAAACCATTACTAAGGGTTTAAAATGGTTTGTTGTGTGACAACGTCAAATGGGAAAAGCGGTTCTCCCACTTTTCGTCCGTCGCTGCCAATTTTTTACGAATGCGTCTGTCAGACTGAAGGAAATTGTGAGTTCTGGTCTTATTCCTAAACAAATACGGCTACGGTGCGTTACGTTGCGTAACGGTTGCGTCTGTCAAGTCGTTTCCTTTCGTAGTAGTATGAAAGTCGCCTAAGTGACACAATAACAAACACAATTTCGTTCTAAGTTAAGGCTTTTTCTAATAGATCCAGTGTTTCTTATAAATAGTGTAAAATACTGATAATATTTAAAACGTGAAGCCAAAAAAACTAAACAGCGACTTGACTTGAATAAGATCCGATCTTATTCAAGTCAAGTCGCTGTTTAGTTTTTTACAATACGTACAGTACACAACACAACTACCCACTCATCACACAGCGCCATCTAGCCCAAACTAAGCAAAGCTTGTACTATGGGAATTGAATAGCTGAAATAAATACTTATATGCTTTTTTTTTTTGTAAATAAATAATAAAATATATAAAGAAACACCCAGACTAAACACAAATATATGAAATGACTTAACAAATATTTGTGTCATGTGGGGATCGAACCCACGACCCTCGGCATAGAAGGCAAGCGTACTAGCCGCTTCGCCATGGAGCCAGTCATTATTTAACTACTTTATTGTGTCCTCTTGTTTTATTGTATTTTAAATGTCTTGTTTGAATCATCTGTGTTGTGTTCTGTATAAAAAGAATAAATTGTTTTGAATTTCAAATTCAATTTTAAAAATACAGTTAAAATACAGACGCCTAATGAGAGAACCGCCTAAAAAACAAGCACAATTTCTTACTAAGGTCAGCTTTTTCTAATGGAACACGTGTTTGTTATAATTAGGAACAACAAACAAATACACTACTTATTATAACAAATACTTTTCAGCATTTTTACTTTAAATATTCAAACATTTAAAAGGTGAAGCCCATCAATAGAGTAGTTCTAATAAACATAGCCCAGCCGAAAAGGCGAACTCTCGAATAGATAAAATACCTACACTCAACCCAATGATTTGACCCCTCACCCCAATCATCACTCCCCAATCATTACTCCCCAATCCAATCCATCTGAACTTGGTGTGACCACAAGCCGAACGTTGTTAAGCCCACAAGGGTCATAATTATGAAGGATTTGCCAAAATTACCACTCAGATAAGCTACGAACATGCTACGAACTGCTACGGTTACATGTGTAGGGTCTACGGCGTAGACAGGTTCGGTAAAGTTTGGGCCGTGTTTTCTAACTTTCTGCTTGTAACAACTTTTGGATATATATTTTGAATTTGATAACGTAGGATTAATAACGTCACATACTTACTTATATGTATGTTAAATATAACAATGTTACATGCTGGGAAATTACCTTAGCTGGCCCCAAAGCAGGATCATTATTTTTTGTTACGTTTCAATTAACCTTTATGACTTGGATACCCCTTAAAGTATTTTTGTATCATTTTTTAAAATCATTTTAAGGTGTCTGACTTTGTATGAAATGTTGGCTTGAATACAAGAAGAAATACATTTTCTTTTTCTAAAGTAAGGCCATCTCAATAAGCAATATTTAACAGCGTTCAGATTCGTGCTTTATGTTATGGCAAAAGGTCTATTTTCCTATGTTGATAACCATATATCTATCAAATATGGTTTATTGGGATGGCCTTACTATAACAGGTATAAAATTAATATCACGTAATTTCTAAACTGGAATGAACTGGATTTTAAACTCCGGTCAGGTCGAGGGGATTAAATAAGGGATAAAGCTATGCACAAGCCACAGAGCAGTTACTACAGTACATAGGGTGTTATTTTACTAGTGACTGATAGCAACACCTTAGGACGGGCTGGTGATAAGGAACAACTTTTGCCATACAGTGATAGATAGAAGGGGATTAAAGTGTTAGCTCGTTAGTATTCTTTCATGTATTTAGCAAAAAAAAATGGTGTCAGCTGAAAATCAGCGTCATTAGCAGTCTTTGCTTATGACTTCATGCTGAGCTGGGGCCTTTTCGGCAGAAATGTTTAATTTTTTATAGCTATTGTTATATTACAAACTGTTGTATATTACAAGCTGTTATATTACTTGTAAGTTATTTTTTCAGATAGCTATAGTTATGTTACAATTGTAATTCTGTTGAATTCTGCTGAATAAACATTTTTCATTTTCTTTTTCATATACATATGTTGAAATATGTCAAAAATATTTCGAGTTTCCACAGTAACTCAAATCGATCGGCAATTTTGTAAGGGGCGACCAATTGTTTTTTTCGTAATTCGATCTATGTTCCTTCGGTAAAGTTACTCATCACCAGTGCGTCCCAAGTTTTCTCAGTATCGGCCACTTGTAAAATTTCACCTTTTATAGCCAAATACTATTACTAAAAGTTTTGGAATACACAATCGTAAAACAAGAAATACAACAAAAATTGTACATACTGTGTGTAGACGGGCTAAAGTAAGAATTAATATCATCTGACTGATAGTTAAATAAATCGATTCTATATTCATAGAAACTAAGAATCTCCAACTATACGTAGGTTTGTTTAGACACATGTGTATGAAAAAATTTGAAATAAATTTTAAATACTAAATGGTTATCTATCCGATACAATCAAGGCGCAAAACCATAATAATTCAATGTTGACACGTATCAAGCGGTCAAATCATTAGCAAGGAAAAAAATATTAAATACTTCCAACAAAAGTCTGTCTGTAAAATTTTATTAAGATTTGATAGAATACGTTGTACTGCTATTCCCTGATCTGTGGCTACCGCCCTGTTGCGCCAAGTTGCGTCACCGATTGTTTCCGGCGTCGGTTAGTTAATACCCTACTTCCGGCAACTAGGGTCGGTGGTTCCTTCTGAACTATAGTCTGTAACTATGGTTTATTATGCACTCACATACATACATAAATCACGCCTATATCCCTTACGGGGTAGGCAGAGCGTTAACGGCCGTAAAACGGATATTAACACCACGTCTGACAGAAGTTTGAGGGTCAATCAGATAACTGTCTATCACTATAGTGACACGGTCAGTACTTTTAGCGTGACGAAGTAACAAACAAACATACAGACTTTCGCATTTCTTATTTTCCTTTTTTTGTGTGACACTGAGTGGTCCAACGACACGGCATTTATAATATTATTTCTATATTACCTATAGAACTGAGACACCTGGATTAAGCTTAAACCGAGCTGGCTTGCAGCTTGAAATACTTTCAGAAAGCTAATCACAGCTCAGCGCGAGAGATTGGAGCCAAGCTGCATTACATAGTAGTCTGTGTCACGTAATTAATTATGTTTACGGTGATTGGGGAGTCCAAAAGATACATACATACACATATCACGCCTATAATCCCTTGCCTTTAGGCAGAGCGTAAACTGCTGCAAAAAACGGTAATTTACGCCATGTCTGACTAATATTTGATCATTCGCAAAGCCCATCGCCTAAAATTGCATAACACACCCACGAGTCCCTTAGTCACCTCTTACGACTCCAACGGGAAAGAAATGGGGCGATGCTATTCTAAGACGCCATCACACGACACTAATTCACTAGAAATATTTTCAATATTAATTACCTGACACAGAATACTACTGCGATCTCTCACGCTCAGCTGTGATTAGCTTTCTGAAAGTATTTCAAGCTGCAAGCCAGCTCGGCTTAAAGCTTAAGCCAGGTGTTCAGTGTATGTCTCCACCTCAAGCTATAGCTACAAATAAAATAGGTATACAAGATGTAAAGGGGTCAAGACAGAAGAAGGTCAAGGTAAAAAACTAAAAAACTTTTCAGATGGAACATAAATCAAGATATTTTGCAATTTTCTGATTGGTAATTTTGTATTGTAGGTAATAAAAACGGCCCATGTTCCATAGGGAAAGTTGTTTAATTTCATGACTGTGGTGCCGTATGATGCCGGCTTAGAATAGCATCACTCCATTTATTTCTGTTCATTTAGTTGTGGGTGTCGTAAGAGGTGACTAAGTTACTCGAGGGTTACATATGTATTGCAATTTAGGCGATGGGCTGTTAACTTGGCGCTATAGCGTTACACCATATTCTGAATGAACCTCAAACTTTTGTCAAACGTGGCGTAAATGTTCATTTTAAGGCCGTTAACACTCTGCCTAACCCGCAAGGTAAATAGGCGTGATTAAAGTATGTATCTATGTAGTACATTGACCTTTTTTCGGTTTGTTACTCCTTGTATAAATATTAAACGCTTCCGTGGTTTAGTGGTATGAGCGTTTACCTCGGTATCCTGAGGTCCCAGGTTGATATTTATCACTTTGTTAAATTAACACTGATGCACCTAAAAACTATACATACATACATATCACGCCAATATCCCTTGCGGGGTAGTAAGAGGGAAAAAAAAATTTACGCCACGTCTGCCAAACATTTGAGTCATTCAGAAAACTGTGTATCACGATAGTGGGAGGTCGTCAGCCCATTGCCTAAAATTGCAATATTAATGTCGCCTCACACAACACCCACGGGAATGAAATGGGGCGATGCTATTCTAAGCCATTACCCGTAAGACAAAAATTTATATTAACAATGATTGGTGATTTATATAGCCATTACCCGTAATAAATAAAGATTTGATTTTACAATTATCTGTGATTTATATTCTCATATGAACCTTCATGGTAACAAAATAAATGTCTGACCTTTCCCTAGAAGGGATCTAAGCAAACATAGTTAACAATTAACCACTAACTAATTTGATACTGTAACAAAGGTTCTGCGAAAAATCTCCCTTAAGTACACAGGGTGTTCAAGAACAAAGAATAGCATCACCCCATAAAAGTACAAATTGACAATGCAACAATTACGTGCCGTGAGGTTGCCCTAGCTGGCTCTGAGCAGGGCCTTTATATTTATTTTCTTATCAGACCAGTAGCTACTTAGTATAAATAATTTATTTTATAATGTATACACGTGGTATAAACTCATATGACATTCAATTCTTCTTCTTTTCGTATGGGACACCGAGTGGTCCAACGACCCGATGAACCCTGATGTCAGAGTTTTTTGACATAGTTGTTATCGACCGCCGTCTAAGTAATCATAGACAGCAACCTGGATCGACGGCTTAATGTGCTCTCCGAATCACGGAACCATTTCTTTATGGACAATCAGATGGTTCATCCTGCAATGTCCTAACCAGACCGTCAATAATATCCATGAAATCTACTTTGAAGGAAAAATAATTACCTATTTTTCATTACCTATGTAGAATGGTTTCAATAGTCACCACGCTTGCCATTCGGATTGGCGAGCGCAGTGCAAAATGTAGTATACTCTGAGAATCCTCCATTGCCTATATTTATTTTTGACTCGCAATTTTTAATTACAACCGTGTGAACAAAAGAGTGTGATGCTATTCTAAGCTCTTATCACACGTAACATTCCCTAATACGTTACGTTAGCAAATCAACTAAAATACCAAACTTTTTCTATGTACAAACTCATATTGCTTTCCCAAACTTTTCATATCCCCTTACACTCCCCAAAACTGACCCGACAAATTTTTGCAACCTCCTGTATATACGGAACCCTCCTATAAGTATAATTAACCACTGACCTAGATACAGGATGATCCGAAAACAAATTGTAGGATCACTCTTGGGCCGGGCTTACTTCTGCCTAGAGTTGTATGAAACTCGAGTCGTATAGTCTTATAAAATGATACTTGAAGACTTGAATCACAAATAAAATAAAAGACTATAAAAAATCTTTTAAAATTTTATGTCTTTTGAAAACGGCTTACGTCTTACCGTAATGAATTCAAAGGTCAAGTATTTTTAAACGAACTCATGACTGAGGACTCTCATATCATATTTTTAGCTATGAACTAAATAAAATAGCAATTCATAAATTTGTTCGACAATTATAGTACGTTACAATTTAATACACATTAATTGAGTGTTAATGAGCCACAATGACAGGCACATTAAATCCCAACTCAGTCTACTTCAAACGACTCATAAGAGTAGAAAGGGCTCAGGAGACACAAAAGACTCAAAGAACTCAAATTTTTGTTACTAATAGTCCTAGTCTAATGCCTCAAACTATTAAAAAACTCCTACCTAGTAGTTCTCGTCTTGAAAAAAGACTCGAGTTTTCTACAACACTACACCGGCCCACCCTGTATCAGCTGATTTATAGACAAATCTATGGGGAGACCGAACTAATAAATAACTTTGTAGTCGGGAATTGAGTTTTTAAGACTAATGAAATGTATTTTGTAAGTGTTTGCCCGACTACAGTGAAGTTTTTGGATAAGAAGGAGAGTGATAATGCTCTACTTAAGGCGGTTCTCACATTAGTCATCAATGTCGGGAAAAACAAAAACGAATTATGTAGTCATATGATTACCTTATAATTTCAATTTTCAATTCATTATATTGTTAATTGAGGTGTAATATATTAGCATGTACTATATAGGTACTTATTAGTATGTATTAGTTTATTTTTATTTTAGCTATATGTGTATTAGTATTAAATTCAGTATTTTTGTATGTATATTATTATATTGTAAATTATATTGAACTTTTATTTATTCTTTGTATCTGTTCCCGTGTATTCCCATCTTTCTACCCCGCTAGGTTGGCTGGAAGAGATCTCTAAAAGAGATAAGCTCGCCTGTTGTTTTAATTTTAAGTTTCAATTGTATGTTTACTTGTTTCGTTTACAATAAAGGATATATTAACAATTAATTGATAAAAATTACCGTTAGTACCTATTATAATCTAATGTAATAAATAATGTATAATTTACCTTACCTCTGACATGCAAATTTTAATTTATTAAATAAACTGAAACTGAATTGCTGCGTATTATTTTATCGTAAGACGAAAGGAAATTTCGAATTCCGATCTTATTCCCACACAAATTAAAATACAGGTACCATACATACGGAAATGCGATCGGAATTCGCAATTTCCTTTCCTCTGACAAACGCATGCGTTACGGTGCGTTAAAAATATGCAGCGACGAACGTACTAAGTATTGACTGATTCTTTCAAATAGGCAACTAATAAATTTCTGATCCAAGATAAAGTTTTTCATGGTTTTAAAAGAAGGCATGTCAATGACAGTAATGTGGATCATCAGTTAACCTACGAGTTTCGTCGTCGTTGGCAGCAAAAAAGAAACTCACGCCAATAACTCTACACGTGCTAAAATAATCTCTAGTCCAGTATTAAATGTGACGTATCAAAATGTACGAGGCCTCCGAACAAAATTACGTTATTGGAGGTCTAATCTACTTATGATCGACGCTGACCTTATCGCTGTCACTGAAAGCAATCTAGATTCTTCCATCTTGGACTCTGAGTTAGTTAACGGCAGTTGGAGTGTTTTACGACGCGACAGACAATTACGCGATGGTGATGGCTTCGGTGGTGGTGTACTTTTAGCTGCGAAACCCCACTTAAATCTTTGCCGCCGACAAGAACTTGAAACTGAACACTGTGAAGATTTATGGGCATCATTTACTCACAACAACATGAATTTTAGTGTATGTTCTTTTTACATACCTCCAAGTTCTCCTGACAGCATATATATGGACTTTTTTACAAATATTGAATCTAAGTTGAATAATTTAAAAGGTACAGTTTTAATATTAGGAGATCTCAATCTCAACAGTGCTTCAAGTACTATCAATGCATACTTTGCATATTTTTTAGCAGCCTGTGGTTTAGCAGATATAAATGATGTGTTTAACAAACGCGGAGGGAAGCTAGATGTTGTGTTAATATCGGAATGTCTTGATAATTCGAAAGTATGTGTGGGAAGTGAGGGGCTAGTTGAGTATGCCGACGCTTATCATCCCCCATTGGATATCACAATTAATCTTCAAAATAGTACTCCAAATAAAAATGATCTTCTTCCTCCAAGTAATATTAATAGTAAAATTGACTGGAATTTCACAAAGGCTGACTTTGCGTTCATGTATGACCTTATTGCTGACGAGTGCTGGAATACAGTTTTGCATGAGACTTGCATCGACGATGCAGTTGCTGCCTTCTACGAGACAATTCATTCAATATTTGAGAAGTGTGTACCCAAAAAAACACGTTCTAAGCAAAACATCAGACGCTATCCTGTGTGGTATACTAACGACCTAATCAAAGACATTGAACAAAAGGCATATTTGCATCGTCTATGGAAGGTTACAAACGATGATACTATTTACTCACTTTTCAGCAAACTTAGAGCAAACATAAAGTTACGTGAGTCACAAGCGTATGATTGTTACGTTGTAAAAATTCAAAATAATATCAAAAGTAATCCTCAAGAATTCTGGCAACATGCAAACAACCTCCGTACAACAGGTGGTTTTGTATCAGAAGTGTCCTACCAAGACACAATTTATAATGGTAGTCAAGCAGCAGAGGCGTTCGGCACCTTCTTTTCAAGCGTTTTTCTTCCTTGTGATCCTTTACTCGATCCATGTAGAGCCAACGTTCATGACACAGCTCGATCAGCCAACCACATTGCCATTAATAACATTTCCGAGATTGACATACAAATAGCATTATTAAAACTGAAACCTAAAAGTTCTATAGGTCCAGACTGTATACCTCCATATGTCCTCAAGGCATGCAAAGAGCATTTTATCAAACCCCTTTACCATTTGTTTAATCTTTCACTCAGTTCCTGTAAGTACCCTTCTCGCTGGAAGCTCTCGCAAGTTACTCCAATACCAAAAACTAAAGATAAATCTAAAGTAGAAAACTATCGACCCATAGCTATTATGTCAGCAATAGCCAAAGTTTTTGAATCCATACTCCATACAAAAATTCTGAAACAGGTAGATCCGTACATAAGCGACTCACAGCATGGATTTCGGGCTGGTCGTTCTGTTAACTCTAACTTGCTTTCCCTGGTTGACTTAGTGTCGAGTAACATGGACCAAAGGAGGCAAGTTGATGTTGTTTACTTTGATTTTTCAAAGGCTTTTGATCGGGTGGACAACGACATACTTTTAGAAAAACTTAGCAGCTTTGGTTTTACTCCTGCACTGTTGACCTTTTTTGCTGACTATCTCCGGAATCGCCAACAATACGTTCGCCATGGATGTTTCATTTCAAAATCTTACCATACACGCTCCGGGGTTAGCCAGGGATCAATATTAGGTCCTCTGCTATTTGTTCTAATGATCAATGACCTAGATAGTGTTTTAAGCCACGCCTCTTGCTTGTTATACGCTGACGATTTAAAACTTATCCACGTAGTGCAGCATTTGGAGGATTGTCAACAGCTTCAAGATGATATCAATGCCGTCCATCAATGGAGTTTGCATAATAAACTGTTTTTCAATCCTACCAAATGCTGCACTATGTCGTTTACCCGCGCTATACGGCCTCTCCATGCTTCTTATTACTTAGGGGAGGACAGCATCAGCCGTGTAGAGTCAGTTAAAGATCTCGGAGTTTTGTTTGACCAACAGCTTACATTTAATAATCACATAGGGTCCCTTGCAGTTGAGAGTTTTCGCAGGCTGGGTTTTGTTACTCGTAATTCACGTGATTTCACAGACATATTGGCAGTAAAACTTCTCTATTTTGCTTTAGTACGAAGTAAAATAGAGACAGCGTCAATTGTCTGGGGTCCTCATGAATCCAGCTATAAACTTATTTTAGAGCAGGTACAAAAAGCTTTTCTCCGATCTCTTTACAAAAAGCGATATGGGTATTATCCATTTATGTACCCTACGGCATATTTGCAGGGATCACTAGGCTTTCAATCGCTGGAAACTAGAAGGAACATGCAATTGCTCCTCACTATCTGTCGCATACTCCGTGGGGAATACGGTTGCCCAAAGTTGCTTTCTCAAACCTTGTGCTTGTTTGTCCCTGACAAATATTTACGTGGACGGGGGCATCACCTCCTGGCGCTGCCTCCCGCACGCACTGTGGCTCACCGCCAGTCTCCTCTACTGCGAGGACTAGGTTTATGGAGGGATTTACTCCAAACTGTACCACATCTGGATCTCTTCGCGGATAAGTGGTCAGAAGTGAACAAAGAATGTTTATTTTTTTGTGAGAATCTTTAATTTTGTTAATAATTTAATTCTGGTTTAGTCAAACTAAGTAATATTGTAGGATAAGATGTTGTTTGTATTGTAAGATGTTTTATGATTTGATCTCTTTAGTTTTAAGCATGATCTCATTTACCCTGTATAGTAATTAGGTTTATCCTGTAAAACTATATAATGTAACTGATTAAATAAATAAATAAATAAATTAATACTTTTAAAACGATGGGCTGACCTGACATTACAGCGATACGCAGTTTTCTGCATGTCCCTCAAATGTTTGTAAGACGTGCCTGCCCCGCAAGGGATATAGGCGTGATATATTTATGTAATTACAAGTTCAAAAATCTAACTGACGTTTTATTATTCTCTGCGTGATGAGTAGCTTAGCTTGGCTCAATCGGGTGAGGGCCCGAATCCCCGGATCGTCAGTTGTTTTTTACAATCTATGTACTATGAAGAAGAGAAGCGCAATCTTGAAAGAAATAAATTACTTTTTTACTATCTGACTGCATCAATAGCAGGGTAATATTCTTCGAGAGTATAGTTTATATGTATGTAGACCTATATTCTATTTCACGGGCCAAATAGCTTGATGGATTTTGACATATGGAGTATCGCTTGATTTGTCTCGAGAATGCGAGTGATATGTAAGTGCCTATATTAAAATTAGTTAATCAAAAAGTACCGAACATCTACAGCTATCATTTAGCTGCTAAGTAAAGATAGCTTTCACAGAATACCTTTTGATTAATATCATTAGGCACGGGGATACATTAAAGTTTTCTATGAGAATTATACAAAATAGTAATGACATTTACTATCCTAGATAGAATATAGTAATATTTATTTCATATTTGTTATTGTGAATCATAGTAGAATATTTACTAGTGTCTAGCTTTCTTCAAGTAAAGTAAAGTACTTATCAGCCTATCTTCTTCTGTTGTGTGGACACCACCCACCAAATCGACGAACGATTTGAAGATCCCTGCTGTCAGAGTTTCAAACCGATTACCTAATAAGCTGCTAGATGGTAGCGTCTGCACAGTCACCATCTGAGTGTAATAACAGACCGTCAGCCTAATTTGCTTACTTCATAATAAATTTGCATTATGTAACATTTATTACTTAAAAGTTTTCGCGAAAGTACAATTTAACAATTATCAATACTGAAAGACACATTTCAAACGCATTTAATACTTATTTGATATTATTACGGAATTTCGTATGATACATGATCATACATACATATATACATCAGCCTATTGCAATCCACTGCCGGACTGCTGCCTCCCCCAGGGTACGCCATAGGGCACGATCTCTCGTTTTTGCCACCCAGTCGCTACCAGCCGCCTTTTTTTAAGGCATCGAAGGTCGTCCAACGCTACGCTTGCCGAGTCGGTGCTTCCACTCGAGAACCCGCTTATTCCACCGTCCGTCAGTTCTACGGCAGATGTGCCCTGCCCACTGCCACTTCAGTTTGCTACACTTCCAGACTATGTCCATTACTTTGGCCTTTTTGCGGATAGTCACATTCCGGATTTTGTCCATTGTCGAGATACCGAGCAAAGACCTTTTCATAGCTCTCTGAGTGACATGTAGCCGGTGGGCCAGTTTTACTGTCAGGTTCCACGTCTCGGCTCCATGGGTCATGATCATGACCATATACATGATCGTTTTCATTAAAAAAACGACTTTTAAGAAGATATAAACATCAACAGTCACAACAGTCCACTGCTGGACATGGACCTCCCCCTATTGGGATGGTATTTTCCATACTCACCAAGTTTGACAAGTGGATCAGCGAGCGCAGTGCAAGAGTGTTTGTGTTTACAAAGAACACTGCTGCCCATTCCCTAGGTTCATCCCTTAGTCATCTTTTACAACACCCACAGATAGAAATAGGGTAACGCTATTCTAAGCCTCAGGAAAAATGCCCTTCGTACACTTTCGTAACCAGAATTTGGTAACTAGCTACGAAAAAACACTTTTTAGTCACTGTTTCGTAACTGGTTACGAATAAACACTATTTTTAAAATTTTTATCTAATAAAAATCTGCTCAGCTATGTACCAATAGAACTTGTGTTCCCATTTGTCTCCACTTTGATGGCCACTAGTGACGAATGAGACAAAAATTCCCAGCCACCACTCGTGTTCGCTGTACATTGATTATACACACACACACACATATCACGCCTATAATCCCTCGCGGGGTAGGCAGAGCGTAAACAGCCGCATAAAACGGACATTTACGCCACGTCTGACAAATATTTGAGGGTTATTCGGAAAATTGTGTATCGCTATAGTGACAGGTTGTCAGCCCATCGCCCAAAATTGCAATACACACCCTCAAGTCCCTAAGTCGCTTCTTACGACTCCCACGGGCAAGAAATGGGGTGATGCTATTCTCAGCCGGCAACACACGGCAACACATTTTAAGTGACAGCTGTCAAACGTGTAGCTCGTTTATCTCGTAAACTAAAATTCAACTTTATGGTCCGGAAGTTGTAGGCCTCAACGAAATCTACATGACAGATGACAGCTCTCAAACTAAAAAGTCGTTTATCTCGGAAGCTACGCATGCTAGACTATTTGTTTCGTTGGGGAATTTGTAGGTCTAGATCTTGCCACATTTTTAGTGACAGCTGTCAAACTCAATTCCTGTTTATCTCGGAAACTATGCATGCTAGACTACTAGTTTCTTTGGAGAAGTTGTCAGCTGTCATCTAAAATGTAGGGCTCGTCAAGCCATGCAACTTTCCCAAACAAACTAATAGTCTAGCATGCAAGGTTTACGAGATAAACGGTTTTTGTATTTTGACAGCTGTCATCTAAAATGTAGGGCTCGTCAAGCCATGCAACTTTCCCAAACAAACTAATAGTCTAGCATGCAAGGTTTACGAGATAAATGGTTTTTTATTTTGACAGCTGTCATCTAAAATGTAGGGCTCGTCAAGCCATGCAACTTTCCCAAACAAACTAATAGTCTAGCATGCAAGGTTTACGAGATAAACGGTTTTTGTATTTTGACAGCTGTCATCTAAAATGTAGGGCTCGTCAAGCCATGCAACTTTCCCAAACAAACTAATAGTCTAGCATGCAAGGTTTACGAGATAAATGGTTTTTTATTTTGACAGCTGTCATCTAAAATGTAGGGCTCGTCAAGCCATGCAACTTTCCCAAACAAACTAATAGTCTAGCATGCAAGGTTTACGAGATAAACGGTTTTTTATTTTGACAGCTGTCATCTAAAATGTAGGGCTCGTCAAGCCATGCAACTTTCCCAAACAAACTAATAGTCTAGCATGCAAGGTTTACGAGATAAATGGTTTTTTATTTTGACAGCTGTCATCAAAAATGTAGGGCTCGTCAAGCCATGCAACTTTCCCAAACAAACTAATAGTCTAGCATGCAAGGTTTACGAGATAAACGGTTTTTTAGTTTGACAGCTGTCATCTAAAATGTAGGGCTCGTCAAGTCATGCAACTTAACTCAACAAGCAAATAGTCTAGCATCCACGGTTAGTAGTTACGAAATAGTGATTTAATAGTGTCATTTGGTAGCTAGTTACGAACGTGGAAAAAAATAGTGTTCATTCGTAACCGGTTACGAAACAGTCACTAAAAAGTGTTTTTTCGTAGCTAGTTACCAAATTCTGGTTACGAAAGTGCACGAAGGGGAAAAATGTACCTGCATAGATTTTTTTTTTATTCTGAACTCTTGAACGCAGAATCATTTTTTTTCTATTCGTTACTATTATGAAACTTTTCTTGTTGATTGTTCAACCGTAAAAAACAACTGACGATCCGGGGATTCGGCCCCTCACCCGCTCAATCATACTCCCGGATTCTATTCCAAGCTGTAAGCTAGCTAAGCTGAGCTTTACGGCTAAGTCTACACTTGATAGCTAAGTTAGATAGAAGCTGTATCTATCAAAATTTTAAGCCACTGCACTGCACCTTAGTTTAGAAGTTTATAATTATTTACTGCGGTAAATTCATTGTGGGGTAGGTAGAGCGTAAACGGCCGTAAAAAGGGACATTTACGCCACGTCTGACAAACATTTGAGGTAATTAAAGAAAGTTGTGTATCGCTGGTTGTCAGCCCATCGCCTGAAATTGCAATACACACGTAACCCACGAGTCCCTAAGGCGCCTCTTACGACACCCAGAGGGAAGAAATGGGTTGATGCTATTCGAAGCCGCCATCACACGGCAAACCATTTATAATATTAGTAAGTTAAAAAAAATGCCGTGTGATGCCGGCTTAGAATAGCATCACCCCATATCTGTCCCGTGGGAGTCGTAAGAGGCGACTAAGGGACTCGAGGGTGTGTATTGCAATTTTAGGCGATAGGCTGACAACCTGTAACAAAAGCGATACACAATATTCCGAATAACCCTCAAAAATTTGTCAGACGTGGTGTAAATGGCCATTTTTTGCGGCTGTTTACGCTCTGCCTACCCCGCAAGGGATTATAGGCGTGATATATGTGTGTGTGTGTAAGTTAAAATAATGCATGAGTTTTTTATACAAGTGTATAAATGATGAAGAATGCCGGCGGTTGTTGACAGTCAGACGGTTCTTCCACTTATCGTCTGTCACTGCGTATTTTTAACGCACCGCAACGCATGTGTCCGTCACAAAAAGGAAATTGCAGATTCCGAACTTATTCCCATACATATTCGGAAAATGCATTAGGGTCTGTAACGGATGCGTTTGTTAAGTCACGTTGGAAAGCTCACTTTAGCAGTATTTGTATGGGAATAAGAACGGAACTCGCTATTTTCTTTCGTCTGACAGACGCATGCGTTACGGTGCGTTTTAAAATACGCATGGACGGACGATAAGTAGGAGAACCGCCTTATCAAACACGCAATGTAGAAATTGTTTATGACCTAAATTAATTGTGTTTTGGACAAACATAGGAGTGTCAAATTATAGAATGGGTAGATATTTATCATAGCCTAGTATGAGTAGCTGTACGGGTCTATATGACTTTCGAGGGTGTAGTGGGATGATGCTGTTCACTAGTAAAACAACCGTTCATCTGTTCCACCAGTGGTATTTTATTAACCGTACCATTGTGAGTGGTACGGCTCCAAAGCAGGATAACAACAATATGCAAATCTAAACACTTATACATTTGATATCAACATTCCGTTACCGCGTTTCAGAAACATACAGCGACATCTATTTTGGTAATACTAAAACTAGGTTCAAGTCAACAAGTGTTTACATTTTGGTGTTACAAATTGGTTCCATAGATTTCTGATATTAATGTGAATTAAATAGTACATTATGTACTCGCAAAGATAGTACATAAGGAGGTTATACAGTAGCTTTTCATGTTTCAAATAAATTAAAGTCGTTTAATTCTGTCTTATAGTTTCTGGACCATTGGCCGAACCCAATTTGTTATTTTGTGTCATTTTAGGTATATGCTAACATACTTTCGGCTGAGGTAGAAAAAAACCGACACGTAAACAATACTGGTATATTTTATAAAAAAATAATTATATTAATGATGGGTTTGCTCTTGACTCTAGTCTAGGTCATAAGACAGAGACAGAGTCTAAGATGGAGCGAGCTCAACCAGAAGAAGCCTGTTAAGGCACTGGCACTCCAACTCACTGACTTAATATAATTAGACACTTGAATTTTCAATTAACAAATAAGCTACCATACATTGAATCGAAAATTCACGTAACCGTAAACGAACACAAAATGTAATACAAAATAACACGTGCTTTACAGACACACAAAACGCAATCGTATAAAAATAAGCGACACTAGAATTCTTGTAAGTTACGCCCTCAAATAATGCCAGCCGTATCGGACTATTGCGTGAAATGTTCAATTATGAAATACTTTTATTGTGTAAAGTTATATCTTGTCCCACACGAAAAGAAGCGAGTGTTATTATTAATAACTACGTCGCCGTAGCAAAAGTATAGATGCGAACAAGGCTTAGCTTAAAGAGTTATAGTTTTATTTTATAATTTTTCCGTGAATCGCACACGTACGGGATAATATTACACTTAGTGACAGCCGCTTTGCAAAAAGCATTGACTGTTTGATGCGGTGACGTGTGCCGTGATATGCGGTTTTTCTATGTGACTTACGAAGTACTCTCGTCAAAACACCGGATCCGGTAAAACACAAAATCGCGTTAATCAGTTTACAAATATAAAGTGAAATTTTACTAGTGACCGATAGATAGATTAAAACTTAAGACGGGCTGGTGATAAGGAACAACTTTTCCCAGGAAACATAGGTCGAAATACGTAAAACCACTGCCAATCGGCTGATTTAAGTTACTATGGAGACTCAAAATATTTTTTTACTATATCGACCCATGTTCCTAGGGGAAAGTTGTTCTTAATCATATTCAGTCTTGAAATTTGGCCATCAGTCACTAGTATAATTTGACCTTTTATATCCTGTGCATTTCACAGTATCAAAATGGTCTTTTAAATGTGGCCAGACATTACATAATAAATGAAAGTAAGAAATTGAAATAAAATTGCGACGGCTGGGGATTGAACCCGGGACCTGTGGAGTACCGCCCCACCGCCCTGCTACTGAGCTATAGGCGCCCCGACCGAACACTTAAAATTTTCATTTATTTTTTTAAAAAAAATTCTCTGCCTTTTTCTCTTTTCTTTTTTCATAAATGAAAATACAGTTAGCATTACTCGCCTATAACAGTAATGTGCTTCAGGCTTCGCAAGAACACTTACGGAACGACGCTAGCTCTGCTCACTCGGCTAGTGAAGAACATTGTATACCTCAACCCTTGCTTGCTGAACTTCAATACATGCTTTACATGACTATCCTGTAGATTCCCTTAAAACCCTCATCCCCCACAACCCCAATTTTTTCCCGTGCAATTGCTACGCCGCCGTAGCAGAATTGCTACGTCACCGTAGCAGACCGTAGACCGTAGTTAACGTAGCCACTTGACCGTATTTCCCACGCGAGTCGTCAGCGCCACGTGAGTGTTACTCGCGTTTAGACTACAGTCCGGTCATTTTAAAAAGCCCAATTCGAAAGCTGTCAAGTCAAATCCATGCTACGAGAAATGCCAAATGGAAATGGACCTTTGGCGTTGGCAAAGACTTTAATTTGAAGCTGTCAATTTGGGATGTTTAAGATGGTTTTACGGATAAACAAAAGTATAGCGAAGTCTGGTTTTAGACGCGTGTCAAATTTTGCCCAGACATTTTGTTTTGTTTCATTCTGATTAATTATGGGGTGAAATTACTAGTTACTAGTAACCGATAGTAAAAACTTAGGACGGGCCAGTTGTGAGGAACAACTTTCCCCAAGGAACATAGGTCAAAATATTAAAAAAATTGCCGATCAGCTGATTTGAGTAGGTAAGGAAACAATTTTTTTGTCTTATTTAAAACCGTGTTTCTTAGGGAAAAGTTGTTCCTTATCACCAGCCCGTCTTGAAATTTTACAATCGGTCACTATAAAAAATTTCATCATAACAGTTTTTCGTTTGCAATTTTTGATACTAAAATTGTAAATTAAAGTTGTTATAGTGGTTTGAGAATATTATTATTATCTATTGACTCGAAGAAGAAGACAAAATCTATAGATTCCACTTCTTTTTTGACTTGATCATGTTTTCCGTGTGATGCTACTTAGAATAGCATCACCCCATTTCTTTCCCACGGGTGTCGTAAGAGGCGACTAAGGATTTCAAGGCTTTCATGTGTTTTAGAATTTTAGGCGACAGGCTGACAACCTGTCACTATAGTGATAATTCTGAAAGCTCCGCCTACCTTGCAAGGAATGAATGCTTGATATGTGTATATTTGTATCTATGTTAGATATCATTAGCAAGGGATAGTGACAAGTAGACCTAATATCTGGGAAAATGTCAGAACCAAGGCCTATGCTTACTCTTTCCTCCCCCACCCTCGGACTGTCTCGCTCTTGACCTTTTTTTATTTACGTCTAGTGAAGTAATGACACCAATAAACTGTTTATGCCGACTTTTTACGGCCTTGTAAAAGAATAATGGCAAAGGATTTGAATGGCACAGACCTTACACAATAGATGACTTATTTGGACAACAGTAGTATGATTCTAAGTTACTATTAGAACAGCGCATACTTTCACACAGGTTAGTTGATTAACCGATTGTTTTGAGATAAATATGAACGATTTACTTGGATCCCGACGTTTCAGCTGAGTTACAGACGGCCGATGTGGCGCAGTGGTAGTGCGACTGCTTGCGGTGCAAAGGTTTCGGGTTTGATTCCCGGTGGGGCACACACAAAGTTGATATTTTGACTTTGAGGGTTTGTTTCCAGTCTGGTTAGGACACACCTGATGTTGCAAGCTGAAACACCTGATTGTCCGTAAGAAAGATGGCTCCGTGCTGCGGAGGGCACGTTAAGCCGTGGACAGTACCGCTTGCTGTCTATGATTACTTACACGGCGGTCGTTACATAACCTTGTCAGAGGCCTACTCGTGGTAGTAAGCGGTTGAAAAATTCTGACACCAGGGGTCATCGGGTCATTTGTCGACTCGGTGTCCCACACAAAAAGAAAGAGCAAGAGGCAGAGTTACATCTGCTGTGGTCGCGGGCAGACACAAGAAAAAAAAATGTACAGCCACGAACCACATTAAGTAAGGTCAGAAAATTATGTAAGGGGAACTGAATACGTTACTATAATAAACTACCAGACGAAATTCAACAGTAAAATATAATCAATTTAAAACAAAAATCAAGAATATTATATGTTCAAATGCGTATTATGGATAAGCAGTTCTAGAGTGCGTGGGCGGTAAGCTAAGATTTTTTTTCGGAAATATGTTAAGCGACCTTGGGTAGTAAACATACTAAAAGCCCATAGCCAGAAAATTATCTTAAAGATAAAGACGTCTGGTTAGTAGCAACAGTTGCTCCAACAGAATGTATAAGGCAGAGAGACAGATCATATTTAAACATGAATTTGACATAGGTTTACTATATTTGACGTAAGTTTAACTTTGACATGTATTTGTTTCTTACATTAGTGTAAGTTAATTTTTTTTTATGCATTATGTCAAGTACCTATATTTGACTTTCTAAAAGAAAATCTTCTAAATTCCTACTTAGAAATGAATGATTTGATTTGAGACTGAACGTTGGGATCCAGGTAAATCTAGATTTATATTTAGCAAAAACTATCGCGACCCGGTTAACCAACTAAAAAGCATAACGCCTAAAGCTTTAAAAACAAGAAATTTTGTAATCCATCGTCATTCCTTATTCTTCTTTCGTGTGCGATACCGAGTCATCGAACGACCCGATGAACCCTGGAGTTTTTCAATCGCTCACTACAAGTAGTAGGCCTCTGACATGGTTGAGTAACGACCGCCGTTAAGTGCAATGGTGACTAAATTGACTTGAAATGGCGAAGAAACCATTGACATTTTTAAACATGACAGGACTTCGATATCTCTTACCGCTCCTATCCTTTTCTAAACCTATCTGATGGAAAGTGACAGCGCTAGTTTATGGTAACTAAAGAGAATTTATTTCACGAATCAAAGCCATTATTACATTCTATAATCTTTAACTTAGTTCAGACAAGCTACATGGGTATTAAACCTTCTCAAGGATTTTGTTCTCAGTCTTACTTTGCACCTAATGTAAATTGTATTCAATAAAAATATATACATGGTGTAAAAAAATTAGCTAAGAATATTTTAAGGGGTGAACCAATACGTGAAACTGAACAACTTTCCCCAAGGAACATAGGTCGAAACATGAAAAAAAAAATTGGCCCTCCCATACAAATTATCCCGGCCAGGTAACACACTAAGTATGGGAGGGTCAAATTATTTTTTCATATTTCGACCTATGTTCCTTGGGGAAAGTTGTTCAGTTTCACGTACTGGTTCACCCCTTAAAATATTCTTAGTTAATTTTTTTACACCTTATATACGGTGTAATATTAGCTTAGAATAGCACCACTCCATTTCTTTTTCGTGGATGTTGTAAGAGGCCACTCAAGATCTCGAGGGTTACGCATGAACTGAAATTTTAGGTGCTGGACTGACAACCTGTCACCTTAGCGATTTTCTGAATGACCCTCAAATGTTTTTCAGACGTGGCGTATATGGTTGTTTATTACCAGCCATTTACACTCTGCCTACCCCGCAAGGTGGATTTCAACTTAAACAAAGTTGCCATGGTTAATGTTTATGTACGTTGCCCTACACATGGTACTGCCGTCCTACGTTTATCATTTTACAATGTCCATAAAATCGCTTTACATAATACGTATGTACCTAATCAAAGTCTTTATATGGCTATCATTAAGTACAGTGTGTAGGTTCGTACTAGAGCAATAGTCTATTATTAAACGAACAAGTATCACTCATGATTTTATTTATTTTTTTATTTTTATTTTATTTCAATAGGTTCAGTTACAGGCAACAGATCAAAAATTTCACTGACATAAAGACATATTAATACACACATAAATCCGAGGCCCACTTACAACTAAACACAACATTTCTTTAAATAACAGTCCGGTATTAATTTGTTCACAAAACAATCAAAATTATGAAAACACAAATGTCATAGTTAAAATAAAACAATAAAAAATATATATATAACGATAAGATACTAACATAATGGAAAAGAAATGAGACTTAATTATATTATATTACTTAATTATTATTATACAATTATTGTTGACTTTATTGACTTAATTTATTGCAGTTTATACGATATTAGGGATAGTTTAAAACATTGGAGATTATTGCAATTAAATATGTCCTTGTGAGCACATATGGTATTGTAATATTTACACATTCTTATGAGCGGGTCATTTTGGGAGACATTATTGTTACTTAATGGTATACTGAACAACTGAGGAATTCGTACTGAACGCGTAGGCACCTTGAGCGATATTTGCTCCAGAAGCTGATCCCCGAACTGGCCATTGGCAACCCTGTACAATACACACAGATCTGCCATCCATCTGCGGTCCTCAAGGCTGATCAGACCAAATTTACGTAGCCGGTCATCATATTCCCTGATCTTACGTCTGAGACCAAGTCTTGCACATAAACTGCGCATAAACCTGCGCTGGATAGACTCAACTCTATCAATATGAATATCGTACATAGGGGACCAGACTGAGGAGCAATATTCTAAAATGCTTCTAACTAAGGCAACATATAGCATAATCCAGGAATTTGGTTTCCTGAAGGGTCTTGAAATGCGAAGCACAAAGGATAGCATTTTGTTGGCTCTACTACAGATGTACTCGTAATGGGACCTAAAGGATAAAACAGAGTCAAATATGACACCGAGGTCACGCACAGTTTCAACTCGAATCAGAGGTGAATCATTTATACAATAATCAAACCAAACTGGACTCTTATTTTTAGTGAAACTTATTATTTGACATTTCTTAATAATGAGAGCCATGTGATTAAGATCGCACCACTCTGTAACCACCTGAATATCATTCTGTAATGCAACACAGTCCTCAAGGCTGTTAATAAGGCGAAAGATTTTAATGTCATCGGCGTAGGCTAGGCAGTTACTCTTTATGAGATGCAAAAGATCATTGATGAAAATCAAAAACAATAAGGGGCCCAATATGGATCCTTGTGGAACCCCCGATGTTGCCAAGAATGGAACAGAGTCATAGCCGCCAAGTGCGACCAGCTGGGAACGGTTGTGGAGATATGATGTGAGCCACCTAAGAAGACTACCATGAACTCCCAGGTGATGAGCTTTTTTTATCAGTATCGAATGATTGACGCGGTCAAAAGCCTTACTAAAGTCCGTGTAAACTGAGTCAACTTGAGTCTTGTCATTAAAAGCATGGCCTAGGAAGGTGGTATAGACTAGAAGATTCGAGGTAGTTGATCGACCAGCAATAAAACCGTGTTGGAAAGGACTAATAACGTGTTTCACATGGCTGTATAGGTGATCATATACGATACCTTCAAAGATTCTAGAGAACCAGGGTAAAATACATATGGGTCTATAATTTGTGACATCACATCTGTCCCCAGACTTATGAATAGGGGTAACTTTTGCAATCGTCCATAAAGCCGGAAAAATACCCTCTGACAAAGACTTGTTGAAGATTAGTGTGAGAGGTAAGGCCAACGCTGATGCACAGAGTTTTATGAAAATCGGGGGAATGCCGTCGGGGCCAGCACCCTTTGTGACATCGACCGTTTTAAGCCTAGACAGCACATTCTCTTTTGTTACCTTAAGATTATTTGTAGGGTAATTTGAAGGGCAAAAATTTGGTATGTAGTCGACCTTTACATCACTATCATACACTGATGAAAAGTAATCAGCAAAAAGATTAACTATGTCAGTCCCAGACTGGGCCAGTTTGTTAAGATATTTAACCTGGGTTGGTATATTATTAGTAATCCTCTTATTTTTAGTATAGCGCCAGAACGATTTAAGGCTGCAAGCTAGACCATCCTCAATACGAGAGATATATTCCCTAAAACACTTCCCCATCAATACCTGGGCTCTAGATCTTAGTACAGAAAAAGTGTCATAATCACGAGGATTGCCAAAACGTTTATGACGGTAGTGGTACTTTTCCTTACTTTTGAGTAGTTTTCTTAAATTATTGGGAAACCAAGAAGGGAAGTCACCGTTTCTGTATTTGAATTTAGGTGTATATTTTTCAATTACGGTGTGCAAGGAATTGTAGAACATTTGTACAAAGTCATTGCAGTTCATAGACTGCGCATAGTACTCCCAATCTATTTTTAGCAATTCTGTTACACAAGCCTCAAAGTCTGCTTTATGAAAACAAAGCTTGTCAGATAGTTCATTCAGTTTTAAAGGTGGCACTACTCCCATATAGGTCAATTCAAATGGAGGATGATTGTCATCCAGACGGCTGATCGGTACGGCCTCTCTCAAAGAAAAAGAATCAGAGTCGTCAGTAATTACTAGGTCAAGCATTCTTTTATTGACGTTAAGTAAATTATTAACTTGACGTATAGAAGTTGACTGAAACAAGTCATATAAAGACTGGGATTTCTCACAATTAAAATTCATGGGACTTGCTGTCTCGGAGGACCACTTCATATGAGGAAAATTAAAATCACCAATTATACAAGTAGTTTGATTTGTCGATGATTCAAGTAGAGAACAACATTTATTCACGAAGCTTGAGAATATGCTAGTAGGAATATAATCAGGCACGTAGACTGTGCAAAGGTTCATTGTAGTATTTTTATTGAACTTTAATTGGATCCAGAGATCCTCTAATAACTCAGTCTGCCAGTCGTTTCTAACTATATACTTGATACGTTTAGATATGGCGATAAGAACTCCCCCGCCATGCAGTTTATTGTACCTACCCAGAAACCTGCAGTCGCGATCGCGTCGGACAACACAGTACCTATCATCAAATAGCTCAGAGGACAGAATGGAATCATTTAGCCAGGTCTCACAAAGACATATCACATCATAATTATTACATGCAATTGTATTAAAAATTTCTACCGTCTTACTCTTCATGCCACGTATATTTTGATAATAAATAGTAACTGTCATTTTTATAGGTACCTACAGTAGTTTTGAAAAACTCACAAATGTTACAAGATAGACTTAATTTAATTTAGCAAATTAAGCCGAGAGAGTCCTTATTTTTGATTAAAATGTATGTTGATTCTGGAGATTTTCTCACATAGATTCGACCATTACGAACCCAAGTGAATCTGTATCCGAATTCTTTTGCCTTCTTTCTAGCGGCAGCATGTAGAGACTTGTTTGCAGGAGATAGGTGCTCGGCTATGTAAACAGGTTTCTTATCACCGGCAATTCCAAGTAGTGCAGTATTAAGTTTCTCGCTTGGAACAGGCTTTGATTTATTGTATCTATGGACAGCCGAGTAAAATTCATCACGGCATTTAACGCTTTTAAATTTCACTACGATAATCCTAGGAAATTTACTGTTTACATCTTGTTTCGCAACTCGGGTGCAATTGACGATGTCATCGTCATTAAGGGGGCACCCAACCACCGTAGCACACTGATTGATAAGGTTGGATAACTTCTCAGTACGGAATTCCGGTACGCCATGAATCTCGATATTGCTTTCTCGAAGATATTGATCTAGGTTGTTAAGACGATCTGATAGGTAGTGAACTTCATGGTTAAGTTCAGAAATTTGAGCTAACAGCTTTCCATTCTCCTCTGTAAGTGATTCAGTACTACTTTTCATGTCATCATGCGCTTTGCCAATAAAATCTGAAAATTCACGGAGCCTCTTTAACTCTTCATCATGTTTAGCTAATTGGGACTTTTGAGATTTGACCAAGGTACGAATAACTTGGAATTCATCCTTTAGTTGTGCTAGTTCCGTGTTCAAGATTTTTTCGAACATAGATGGCAATTCCTTCCTAACTGCCGCAAGGACCCGGTCACTGATAGCAGCAATCACGTCTTTATTGTCGCCGTCATTACTAGTATCTTTAAGCAATGGCGAAGTACTACTTGAAGGCGTAGCAGGTTTACGGGTTGTGACGTTCTTGCGGTCCGATTCCTTAATATGAATGTTTTTGGATAATTTTGGACTAGGTTCATTGCCTGTGGCAGCACGGTGTGCGGGGCTAGCAGGTGTCTCAGAGTTAACCCACTTCGGCAGTTTGGAAAAACATTCTTGGCATAACCATGCTAGTTTTTGTTCAGGTGTCATCGAGTTGAATGAGTTTCTAACGGAGGCGGATACACATTGAAGATCGTACACTTGAGAGCACTCATTATTACTACACTTCAGAAATTTATTGTCATTAATGGTTTGTTTGCAGCCAAAACATGTGATCCTTTTAGGAGCCATTATTGGTACAGCTGTTAGTAGTAGCAAAAATGAAAAGAGCACAAAAAAAAAAAAAAAAAAAAAAAAAAAAAAAAAAAAAAAAAAAGACTGATTTGGTTCGGGATTGAACTTGGGTTACGTAGGCCGATGATTTCACAATTTAGCGATGCATACCGCTTGACCAACAAGGTTCGTAGCTGGTTGGTTGAAAATAATGATTGCTTGACCCGTCGTAGCGCTACCGTAGCGGTGCGTATCCGTATGGCGGCGTAGGCGCAGAGTGAACTTAGCGTTGCGTCACAGCGGCCAGGGTCGGTCAATGACCCGACTTACTCGGTCCTTCTTCGGGAGCCTTCGTGGAGTATCGACTTGCGCTTCTTGGAGCAGCTCTTATTTGCGGTAGGTCAAGGTTTAATCCGTTGATGAATAACAATTTAAATGTAAAACGCTTTATCTCTTTAACCGATATCACGATTAGAAAACACTACGCGGCACTTTGTAGATAATTTAATACACCTACTATTGAAATAAAATTTATACACAGAACTATACAAAAAACTGCATCTTAACGTTAAATTAGTGGGAGCAAATAAATACGTGACCGCTTTGGTAAACTTAATCGGGCGATGATGATGATGTAGGTTTACGCGACTTACTTTTTTATTAAAGTTACATGCCGTGGGATTAACCTGGCCAGCGCCAAGGCAGTGCCTCTGTTTTTATTTAACAATTTATTGTACATATGAAAATACAAAACACTGATCATAGGGAAAAATGGTACAACAGGTACTGCTTATTTCTAGAAAAAAATTCTTTCAGAAGACCTAACGAAGTGTGCTAAGCTATAATTTCTTACACGGCGGTCGTTGAAAACCATTCCAGAACTCTACCATTATTTGAAAAAACTTAGATACCGATTCATTGGATCGTTCGTAGATAGTTGTACCACAGAAAAATAAACTTTAACAATATCTTCCCCGGTTGGGAGTCAAAGCTGGGAACTTGGCATAGCAGGGGATACCTACATTGTGCCACATTTTCCTTAGCTAAATATAGCCTTAGTATACATTAAATTATACGGGGTGTAAGGGACAGTTTATGAATACTGATAGGGTGCATTCAGACCATAAAACTGAACAAATTTAAAACATAAGTCAGAAAACTACAAAAAAACCGAGCTCCCATACAAAATCGCAATCAGCTGACTGCATTTACTATGGGAATAAAAAATAACGTTTCCTGAAATATTATTTTATGGGAAAGTTTCATGGTCTGAATGCACCATAACACTTATCGGAGCGCTGTCTCTTACACTCTGTATGTAATGTAATTGCTATGTTGTATGAGTCCTAAAACACATACATATTACATGTATATATCCCTTGCGAAGAAGGCAGAGCGTGAACGAACGTAAAACGGACATTTACGCGAAGTCTGTCAAACATTGAGGGTCATTCAGAAGTTCCAAGCAGGAAAATAAAATTAATATTACATTAAATATTATCTCAACATAATACGATGAAAAACATCAAACAACTTCCGCTTCCTAACACTCATAAAAAAAACATTAAATGCCATAAACGGGCCAATTAGCACTTTTAAGGAAAAATGGAAAAGAAATAGAAAAAAAAACACAATTATTGAAACAAGAGACTTAAGGAAACTGAGGCGACAGAGGTCTTTTAAACATACTTAGATATATTATCAGCCACAACAGTCTACTGCTAAAGAGTGGAACTCACTACCTGTGTCTTTGTTTCCAAACGCATACAACCCTAATCTCTTTAAAGTAAGAGTGAACAGGCTTCTTCTGGGTGAGCTCGCTCCATCTTAGACTCTGTCTCTGTCCTATGACGTAGACTAGAGTCAAGAGCAAACCCACCATTAATAAAATAAAATAAAACTACTGGACATGGGCTTCATGGTGAAAAGCGACTGAGGGATAAATTCATCCAGGGAATGGGCAGCAGCGTTCCCTGTTAAAGCAAAATCTCGCACTGCGCTCGCCAATCCGCCTGCTTATCGTGGAGAGTATGGCAATACCTACGCTCATGTTTGCCGTGTGATGCCGGCTTAGAATAGCATCACCCCATTTCTTTCCCGTGGGAGTCGTAAGAGGCGACCGAGGGACTCGAGGGTGTGTATTGCAATTTTAGGCGATGGGCTTACAACCTGTCACTATGGCGATACACAATTTTCCGAATAACCCTCAATCATTTGTCAGACGTGGCATAAATGTCCGTTTCTTGCGGCCGTTTACGCTCTGTCTAACCCGCAAGGGATTATAGGCGTGATATGTGTATGTATGTATGTATGTACGCTCATGTCCAACAGTGGACTGTTGTGGCTGTTAATGTAATGTTGTTAATGTATCAAAATGTTTTGGTTTCAATATTTTTGTTTGTTAAAGTTATTGCGGTCAAACTATGATATTACTAAAATCGTAATATAAATGATAAAAATAATGAACATCAGATAAAAACGCAATTAATTATTTTTATAACTAACTCGTTTATTTATATGTTTCCTTTATTCTATTTTAAATGACACTTAAAACCAAAAATGTTGATAAGTAAATATATCGAGTGAAATTATATTATACGATATCGAAAACTCAGCGAGGGTTAGAAGAAACATACATACATATATCACGCCTTTATCTCTTGCGGGGTAGGCAGAGCATAAACGGCCGCAGAAAACGGACATTTACGCCACGTCTGACAAAAATTTGATGGTCATTCGGAAAACTGTGTATCGCCTCAGTGAGGGTTGTCAGCCCATCGCCTAAAATTGCAATACACACCCTCGAGTCCCTTCACCGCCTTTTACGACACCCACGGGCAAGAAATGGGGTGATGCTATTCTAAGCCGGCATCACACGGCATTAGAAGAAACAACTTTCCCCAAGGCACATAGTTCGAAACTATTTGAAAAAAAATTACCTTTCATACCAAGTCAATTTGTATGGACCTATGTAATGTATGCATGTAATAACTTTATTGTACCACCAGACACATTTAAAAGAACAGTTACAGAAATAAATCCAGAAACAAGAGGCACGAAGGCGGACTTATCCCATTAGGGATCTCTTCCAGTCAACCTTTGAGAGACTCAGAGGATATGTTATTTGCACGTAAACTACGGTACTTCAGCATGGTAAAAATAAGCTTACTCTATATTTGTATTTGTTTGTATGGCAGGTCGAAATTATTATTTTTACGTTTTGATCTATTTATTTCCTTTCATTTATTTATTCATCTATGTTTAACTAGAAAAAGTATTCCTTGTCACCAGCCCGTACTTAGTTTTTGGTATTAGTTAAATTTCACCCCATATAAATGATTTTACAGAATGGAACAAAAATATTATTTATTAGCCAAATACTAAGTATATATTTTTATGAAGATAAATTTAAAACTAAAATTAATGTGTGTTAAGAAAATTTGCTATAAATTTTCGGACCTTAAAATTGACTAATGCGTACTTGAGTAAAAACTTCGATTTTTTTTTTATTTACTAACACATTTTCTACAAAGGCTTGCAATTTTTTTTTTTCATTGGGGACCAACATTTCTTTGACATTGTAACCCACTTTCATTGGGGAAAGTTGTTTAATTTCGTGAGCAACTTCATCCCTTGAAATATTTTAGTAATTTTTGGACACCATTAATTTTATTCAAACTGTATACTAATCTATACTTTGCTCCTACCTTTTATTCACATAGCTCGAATTTCAAATCGCAAAAATTAATCTCGCAAATTCCGAGTCAAACGAAAATATTTACGCCGTCCTACGCCACTCTATATCGAGACGACGGCGACCCAAATCATAAAATAAAAGAAATATGTACACAAAACAATACATAATGTTATAACCCGTGGAACCCAGTGCAATCCGGCTAAAACCCGAGATGAGACCCACGAGAAGACCCTTACAACATAACTTGTACAAAAAAACTGCCACTCACTTTGAGATGTCGGGAGTGTTTTTCCAATACAGCTCGGTTGATGCTCGTTTAGATTTTTTTCACACGTACACTTGAAACACTGTCGTTGACACATATTTGACCATACCCGCTTTATGTTGTAAGATCGCGCGGCGACCGTGCGTGCCAACGGCGCGAAAAACACTGGCCGTTTTGGGTGCTGTGTTGCCAGGTCTGAATTAAAGCTCCCCGGGGATTTTTCTCGGGGAAAATTATTCGGGAAAAGCTCGAGAGATGGTGTCGTGATGCAGATTCAGTTTTGTGAGAATACTTTTTTCTATCACGTTTGCATTGGACAAAGCAAAATGCTGTTTTAGTAAAGCTATAAAATTATGGTTTATTGAGGAAAACAGAAGATAATTCTACACAATATTCTTATTTTATTATCTCCTTATCATATATAGGTACTTTATCTTTAAGTGATATTGAGTGTTAATCCTTACATAAACCTTTGTCTTTATTTGTTAATCCTGAAAAATCTGTGTTGTCATCCCGGTAGGGCTTTCTCTAATTAAAGAAAAAATCTGATAGCGGCATCTCTATTTCAAGAAAATAGGATTATATTTCAAGAAAATAGCATCAAAAATATCCTAAAAGCCACACAATGTCCATTAATGGTTTTCGCTGGCTATACACTGTTTTCAGTAAATGCTGGTAGCCTTCACTAACTGTTTTACACGCACTACGCATGAAACCCTAAAATGCTCACAATTTTTCCCAATTAGCTAACAAAAAATACTATCAAAAACCACTTATGATTCTCCGATCGCGATCAACTCTGAATTTTCCGACAACGGTAGTTTTTTTCTTAGGAAATAACATGCGTATTGAATTTCCGTGGAAACTAAATATAAAGTACCCCGAAAACCTCAAAACTTTCCCTAACAGCGGGAATTTTTTACAGCGATATCCCTATTCTAAGAAAATGGCGGGAACAGCGCGTGCGTGCTGGGCGGACGGGACTCCGCGCGAAAACTTCAGTCGCTATTACACTACACGGCCAACAGGGCCCAATTTAGCATACATTACTGGTTTTATCGTGGAAGTTGATTTAAAACTCTCAATCTCTAAACTGTTCTGTCTTGCTGTTTCTTTACATTTACTGTATTCTTTTCACTATTGTTTTTTTTTACCTTTGATACGATTGTATTCTTACATCATCTCATTGGATTGTTTAAAATATATTATTATAGTATACTTTGTATTTGATTTACAACACAAGTATTTGAAAATTGTCTTAACAATTATCTATCTTAAGTTCCCACGGAAAACAGAACTTTTCCCGACATAAATCATACATAAAAACCTTCCTCTTGAATAACTCTATCTTTTAAAAAACACTCCATCTTGATCCGTTGGGTAGTTTTGTAGATTTAATTTATTTTGTTTATAACAAACAAACAAACATAGGGACATACACGTAAAGTGACTTTTCTTTATCACACGGCACTATCATACCATGTAGAGTTATAACTATCTCTACATGGTATGATAGTGCCGTGTGATGCCGGCTTAGAATAACATCACTCCATTTCTTTCCCGTGGGAGTCGTAAAAGGCGATGAAGGGACTCGAGGGTGTGTATAGCAATTTTGGCGATGGGCTGACAACCTGTCACTATGGCGATACACAATTTTTCCGAATAACCCTCAAATATTTGTCAGACGTGGCGAAAATGTCCATTTTTTGCGGCCGTTTACGCTCTTCCTACCCCGCAAGGGATTATAGGCTTGATGTGTGTATGTATAGTTATAACTTTATAAGGCTTGACCATTCACTTAAGATGGGCAGCAATGTATGCTGTATCGCGCCCATTGGGCAGGTTAGTGTAATACGAACTTTCCCATCAGTCGACAGCCGCGGCACGTTGCATCTGCGGACTTACTATAATTGGCTCAACTTTTCGTCCCATTCGATACTTTTTCAATCAATTTAATTGACAGGATAAGTGAACGCAATTCTTATGATATTTTACGAATACGTCATATTATCAGGGCCCAAACACTGGTAAATGAAAATTGTTTATATGTAGATAGCGTGTCAGTGGCATAGTTTTGGGTGTTTCGTATTCTGTTAATAGTTTGAAGTATCGAATATCATTGTGACAATAAAATGACATTTGAGTTTCGCTAGCATTGCAATATAAGTACAATTGAACGACTAAGAAACCACACTTTTTGTATCAGGTGCATTTTTTTTCAAGGAGTGAACCAACTCATGAAACTGAACATCTTTCCCCAAGGAACATAGGTCGATATATGAAAAGAAATGGACCCCCCTTAATTAACCAGCAAAACGGCAATTTTGTTTAGGTGGCCCAAATTATATTTTTTTCGGCCCATGTTCCATGGAGAAAGTTGTTCAGATTCATATGTACACTCCTTTTGGCTTGTTACCTTTTTTACACGACTGCCCAACCAAAAAGGAGTGTAATGTTTTTAGACTTCATGTATGTATGTATATATGTGCGATTCTTTAAAGGACTGAAACTCGTTAATTACTTAACAGATTCGAATGGGACTTGTATCGGAAGAATCCTTACATTATCTCGAGTGTCATAGGCGAGGCTTTATCTCAGAAAGCAGTCGAGTTTTTAAATTTTTGCTGTGTAAACTGATATCTTTCTTTTACGTGTTGGACACCGATTTGTCCAACGACCCGATGAACCCTGGTGTTAGAGTTTTTCAACCGCCCTACTAGTAGGACTCTGGCATAATTTGTGTAACGACCACCGTCTAAGTTATCGTAGATAGCAACCGGGACCGACGGCTTAACGTGCCCTCTGAAGCACGGAACCATCTGTTTTTTCTGACAATTAGGTGGTTCAGCCTGCAATTTCCACCAGACTTGGAACAAATTCACCACATACACAAAATTCAGTGCCCCACCGAAAATCGAATCCGGAACGTTTGCGTCGTAGGCAGTCGCACTACCACTGCGCCACATCAGCCGTTAAAACTGATATAAAAATGGTTAAACTCAACCTAAATACGTACATACGTACAGTCAGTTATATCACATAAGGTACCAGGGGTACTCCAAAAGAACTGAATTATTTTTATCCCCAGTTGATACATAATAAAAATTGAAACTTATTCTCATAATATAAGTCATTTTCTACTAATACATATTCATGACAAGAAAAAAAAAATTTTGGGGACAATAATAATTCAGTTCTTTTTGACTACCCCTGGTACCTTATGTGCTACAACTGACCGTACATCAGCCAGATTGAGTCAAGCGATCCCACGGTTCATAAACTAAAACAGTCTCATAATAAATAGACTAGCTCAAACCACTCAAACAAACGATCCATGAAGTTTTACCATAGAATTTACAGTATTCAGGGGCGGTTCACTCACTTCTCGTCCGTTGTTCCGTTTTTTGACCGCAACGTAGTGCGCCTGTCAGACGAAAGACAATTGCAAATTCCAATGTTATTCCCATACAAATACGGCTACGGTGGGTTTACGGTGCGTTAAGGAGGCGTCTGTTTGACACACGCGTCCGTTACGCATTTCCTTTCGTCGGACAGACGCATACGTTACGTTCCGTTAAAAAAACGGAACCATGGACGATAAGTGAGTAAACAGCCCGCGTGATTTGAGTAATGTACGTATGAGGCCTACTACTAGTAGAAGGCGGTTGAACAAATCTGACACTAGGAATCATTGGGTCGTTGGACGACTCGGTGTCCCATACGAAAAAAAGAATACCTGTTGTACCATTTTTCCGTATCTACTCGTATGTTTTAGTATTTTCTTGTGTACAATAAATTGTTAAATAAATAAATAAGAATTACATTAACAGCCACAGCAGTGGACATGGGCCTCTCCCTATTGGGGGGGTTTGCCATACTCACCACTCTTGGCAGGCGGATTGGCGAGCGCAGTGCAAGATACTGCATCCACAACGCTGCTGCCCATTCCCTGAATGACTATACTTTAGTTGCCTTTACGACACCCACGCGTAGAAATGGGGTGATGCTATTCTATGCCGGCATAATTATCGCTTATTACTCCTTAAGTATAAGACCAAAATCATTTGATATAATAATAGCAGCCGTGTGATGCCGGATTAGAATAGCATCACCCGACGTAAGAGGCGACTAACCCAAGGGTATCTGTATTACAATTTTAGGAGATTGGTTGACATCCTGTCACTATAGTGATACACAATTTTCTACATCCTGTCACTATGTGGCCGTTTCAGAAAAAGTGTGTATCGCTTTAATGACAGGTTGTCAGCCTATGGCCTGAAACTGTAATACACATGAAACCTTCGAGCCCTTAGTCTCCTTATACGGCACCCGCGGGAAATAAGTGGGGTGATGTTATTCTCAGCCGGCATCACACGGCACAAATATCGTGTCAAAGTTATTTGTCGCTCTCTTACAGAATTAAACAACGCACTGTAGCCGTATTTGTATGGGAATAATATGCATAATTTCGATTCGTTTGACAGACGCATGCGTTAAAGCTACGCAGCGACAGACGACAAGTGGGTGAACCGTCTTACTCACGGAATTCGCTTAAATTCGCTGCGCGCGATCAATCTATGCTAATATTGAAATGGATTTGACTGTGGTAAAGTAAGATATGTGACATAAGACGAACACAAAAAAAAGCTTTCTTTGGGCAGATTCCGTTTTAGATTTTCACTAGATTTCCGCCCAGCGGTTTCACCCGCTGCCACTCATTTTCCCGTGGTAATAGTTGTTTACCCGCGGTAAAAAATGGCCTGTGCGTTATTCCGGGTTATACTTTACCTGTGTTCCAAATTTCATCCAAATCGGTCAAGCCGTTTGAGCGTGAAGAGGTAACAAACGTACATACACACACACACAAACTCGCAGATTTTATGTTCTATGTTCATAAAAGATTATGTTCTAAAAATTTAGTTTTATGAAGCCACTTTTAATAATCTAATTCTATCTGGATGTAGTTCATGCCGTGTGATGCCGGCTTAGAAGAGCATCGTAAGAGGCGACTAAAGGACTCGAGGGTTACATGTTTATTGCAATTGGAGATAAGCTGACAACCTATTACTATGGTGATACAAAATTTTTGAATGACCCGAATTTTTACCGCGGGAAAACAACTATTACCACGGGAAAAGTATTTGATATAAATTGGAATGCGACTTAACTAGTTAGACTCACAAGACGTTAGAATCTAGATAGACTTACAACTAAAAGTGGCTTCATAAAACTAAATTCATTGAACATAATAGTAATATCTATAGTTAATCTTGAAAGTAAATAATCTTCAGTTTATTATGATCTACAGTTTGTTTATTATTCAGCTATCGGTCAACATTCAGCGCGCCAATATATAATTTGTGTATAATACAGGGTTATTTTTAAGTACGGGTGATGCCGGCTTAGAATAGCATCACCCCATTTCTTTCCCATGGACGACTAAGGCACTTGAGGGTACATGTGTATTGCAATTTTAATAGGCGATGGGCTGACAATCTATGACAATTATCTGAATGATTCTCATATGTTTGTCAGACTTGGCGCAAATGTCCGTTTTTTTACAACAATTTACGCTCTGTCTGGATAAAGGCGTGATTTACTTTTTATTTATTAAAAGCTTTTATTTAACTTGCAGTGTATGTAAGTATGTAAGTAAGTAAGTAAGTAACAATGTTTGTTCGGTGCAAATCTTGCAAGTTTAATTTGAACCACTTCTCGGTATCCGATTGAGTTGAAATTTTGCATGTTGGTCCAGAACCGATGACAATGCATGTTAATCATAAATTTGACCTGATGCTGCTGCCAGGATCGGCTCCGTACGAGAGATCTCCTCAGCGGTTTATAGCTGGGACACAAAATTTTGTATACGAATTCGTTTATTATAGGCAGTTGGTAGGCCCACCATGAATTAGACGCTACATCCAGGGTTGTCTTCGAACTATGGAACTCCTCAATATTCAACTGCTGGGACTTGCAATTTTGTATACGAATTCGTTCATGATAGGCAGTTGGTAGGCCCACCATGAATTAGGGTCACGTCAATAGAAGGCCTCCTGATAGAAGAATTAGACTGTTCGAAATTAACTGGGACTCGGCCATGTAATAATGACGCCATCAATGAAATGAAAAGACTAAGACATATTACAAGCTAATTCTTCTATTAGGGATGCCGGAGAAGTAGGTACCAACCTACTTCTATAGAATATAAAAGAGATAATTATACTTTATCCTAATGTTAGTTTTCCCCGTGCCTTAAGTTTTTCTATTGAAGGTCTCTCCGTTTTATAGAAAGACTTTCGTATTGATCAATAACTATCGTAACATAAACTAAAAAATATAAAATAAAATTATGTAAAAAAAACTTTTAAAACAAGCTTTTATTTATGTGCTCTGAAAAGATAAAAATAAAATTTTGAATGACATTAACCACATTCATTTATGACTTTACAGAAATGAAAATATAATAAAAGCTTGTCGCGAAACTTTCAATTTGTGATTGAAATTTTGTAATAAGGTACGCACCTAACTGTAATTAGGTAGTTTCTTCTAGGCATAGCGACAAGCTTTTATTATATTTTCATTTCTGTAAAGTCATAAATGAATGTGGTTAATGTCATTCAAAATTTTATTTTTATCTTTTCAGAGCACATAAATAAAAGCTTGTTTTAAAAGTTTTATTTACATAATTTTTTTATTCAAATGTGTATGTATGTATTTTAAGTCAGTACCCAAACTGTACAAGTGTTGCTAATCAACAATATGAAAATGTTATTACGGTTATCTCTGAAATCACGAAGAGAATTAGATATTTCATAGAAAAATATATGGGATAGCTTTTACGCGATTTCAGAGGTGGCCCAACAATAAAAGAAGGTAGAATCGTGGGTAAGATCACGCTGAAAAGTTTGCATATACACATATTACGCCTTTAACCTTTGCGGGGTAGGCAGAGCGTTAGCGGCTGTAAAAATACGGTCGGTATCGCCATTTATGACAAATATTTGAGGGCCGTTACAGAAAAATCGTGTATCACTATAGTGACAGGTTGTCAGCCTGTGGCCTTAAAATTGTAATACACATGAAACCCTCGAATTAGTTTCGTAAGAAATTTCGACGTCCGCGGATGGACATGGAGAGATGCTATTCTAAGCCGGTATCACACGGCAAAGTTGGCATACTGTCTAAAATAACCCAGTATGTTTGAGATAGGTATTTGTGCCAGCCATCCATGCATGTATGTATTGGCAATAGAATATGTGTGGGATATTTGTTATGCGCTGAGATCTCAGGAATTGATAGTGAATGCATCTGTGGGATTTACTTGCTCGATATCTATCATCTTCTGAGAGATTTGCAAGACAGATGGTTCAGTGCTTCGGAGGGCACGTTGAGCCGCTGGTCTAAGACGGCGGCCGTAAGTCAACCATGCCAGAGGTCTTCTAGTCTAGTATTTAGAAAAGAAGATCTATTTCAGTTAGGTACTATGATTTATCATGGATTTATTGAGTTGTCCGTAAAATTCACTCGTGTGCATATCTGTGTAACTAGTGAAAAATGAAGTGACTAGATACTTATAAAACATAGAAAACACCCAGACTAAACACAAATTTATATGAAAATTGACTTAACAAATATTGTGTCTGATGATTCTTCTGTGTGATTCTTCATTATTTTATCTAGATTCTGGTCGCTGGAAAACACGATTAAAGAAAGTTTGCTCGATAAGTTCTTTTTTTCAAAGTTTGGTCTATCTTTTTTACGTGCTGTATTGCAATCAATAATCAATATTAAATCAAGTGGGCTTTGCCTTCGATCCGAACTATTCAACTTTAGACAATTTTACCGAATTATTTTTACGAATAATTTTCCCAAAATGGACCCAAGTAATCCTGGTGATACCGTGACGGATATCGATATTCTGAAGAAGATGGAAGATGAACATCTTAGACTGCAAAGACAGGTATTTCAGATACTGTTCTTTTTTATAAGTAGGATGCCAAGATAATTTGCCGTGTGATGCCGGCTTAGAATAGCATACCCCATTTCTTTCCCATTGGTGTCATAGGAGACAACTAAGGGATTCCAGGGTGATCTATATAATTTTAGGCAATGGGCTGACAACCTATAGTGATACACATTTTTTTAAATGAACCTCAAATGTTAGTTTGGCGCAAGTGACCATTTTTGGGCCGTTTACGTTCTGCCTACCCCGCAAGGTAGGCGTGATATATGTATGTATGTGTTTACATTAACAGATTTTGCAATACCGTTATTTGAGAAGTATTAAATTAGCTATTAAACGCAATTCATTTCATAAAGCTAGCATTCTTAGTCTCCGGGATTTTCAGGATTCTTGACCATTTTTCTTTGCTGTCCAAGATAGATAGATTATGGATAATGTTTTATTAACTGTATGAATATACAGATATGTCGATGTCCTTAAAACCTTTGCTTTACACAACTGTTGCAGACTTAAATAAGTTATAAATAAATAATAAATATCCTTAACAATGCACACGGCGCCATCTAGTCCCAAACTAAGCAAAGCTTGTACTATGGGAACTAGATAGCTGATATTAATTCTTATATACTCTTTTTGTAAATTAAAACATACTATACATAGAAACACCCAAACTAAACACAAATATCTAAAAATGACTTAACAAATATTTGTGTTTTATGGGGATCGAACCCACGAGCCTCGGCGTAGCAGGCAGTAGTACTATTCGCTACGCCATAGGGACAGTTATATTCCCACATTTGTTTTCCAGGTGCGGACCATCCAAGCAGACAGGAACAATAGCACGATGGGCGTCCACCCTCAGTTCCGGAGGTCCGACCACCTTCTCAAAGTCCTCAAATCCGAATACTTGGACCTGGCCCATGATTTAAAGGTAGAAGGGCATTTCTTTTCTCCATCAAGCGCGGCGCTGTGTGGTATTGTGATACTTAGAATAGCATCACCCAATGGGTGTCGTAAAAGGTGACTGAGGAATGAACCCAAGAAATGGGCAGCAACGTTCCTTGTGCATACAACACACTGCGCTCGCCAATGCACCTGCCAAGCGTGGTGAGTATGGCAAACATCCACCAATAGACCCTAGGGTTATTTATACTACATACTGTAAGCAGCATCCAACTGACAAGCTATCGACAAACATGAACTAATTTTCATTTAGCTGTCTTCAGACCCTGGTCAAGTCTGGGAATAAACGCTGGATGCAGGCCTGTTGTAATTGGACAAGATAGAAATCTTTAGGGAAGGCCTATGTTCAGCAGTCGCCCTCCTAGGCTGATATACATACATACATTTATCACGCCTATAATCCCTTGCGGGGAAGGCAGAGCGCAAACAGCCGCAAAAAACGGTCATTTACGCCACGTCTTTTTTTTATATTAGTGATGGGTTTGCTCTTGACTCTAGTCTAGGTCATAGGACAGAGACAGAGTCTAAGATGGACCGAGCTCACCCAGAAGAAGCCTGTTAAGGCACTGGCACTCCCACACACTGACGGAACGCAGCAAGCTACTTGGCGCCAGACTTCGGTGGGATGGTGGTCGCGAGCCAGGCGGCCCCTTACGGAGCCTTCCACCGCTTAGTGGGATCGTTCAGCCGGACTTATCCACAGGCAAGCCTGTGTTGCCGTTGCCCGGGGTGGACCACTAGGAGGTAGATCCCATACCACCCCAAAAAATCTGACTAATATCTGAGGGTCATGCGGAAAATTGTGTATCGCCATAGTGACGGGTTGTCAGCCCATCGCCTAAAATTGCAATACACACCCTCGAGTCCCTTAGTCGCCTCTTACGACTCCCACGGGAAAGAATTGCGGTGATGCTACTCTAAGCCGACATTACACGGTATTATTAGGCATAGCATTCATAGGCTGATATGATAGATGATAATGATGATAATGACAATAGGGTTTTGTCAATTTCCCTAACACCTTGTATATCTGGGTATATTTTTTGTAGCTGGCAAGCACAGGGGCTCATAGGAAGAAGGACAAGCGGATGAAGATTGAGCTGAGGAGGGCTTTGCTGCTCAGAAACAAGACTGAACACAATCATGAAGGTAATTTTTAATGCCGTTGTATGGGTTTCAACGCGCCATCGAAGATTCAAGAAACCGCTCTTCCTACTTTGCTGGCAGTTCCTCCTCAGAACATGATTGCTCAATCTCTGTCAGGAACCTGGTAAAACTGCTGCCTTTGTTTTAGCACTGTTGAGCAGAGTAGACACTTCTAAAAATTATCCTCAAGTATCGTGTCTTAGTCCAACCTATGAACTTGCTATTCAAACTATTCAAACAAAAAAAAAGCTATTTGCATGTCGTTTCACCCGCAGTTGATTTTGGTTATCCCGTAGTTTTTTTTCCTGTAGTAGAAAGTAGCCTTTGTGTAATTCAAGTTATATATACTAGATTTCCGCCCAGCGGTATCACCTGCTGCCCCTCATTTTTCCGTGGTAATAGTTGTTTTCCCGTAATAAAAAGTGACCTATGTGTTATTTCGGGATATACTCTACCTGTGTTCCAAATTTCATCCAAATCAGTCAAGCCGTTTGAGCGTGAAGAGGTAACAAACATACATACACATACAAACTCTCAGTTTATAATATTAGTACGGATATCTGTACGTGTCTGTACCAAATTTCATTAAAATCCGTAAAGCGTGAAGAGGTTACAAAGATACTCGGATTTTTATATCAGTATGAATACCTTCTATAGCTGTAGCAAGTATGTTTTAAAAGGTAGATGACGTGTGGTTTGATAGAAAGGCGAAAGGCTGCAAAATCCACAGAGAAATACTTTTTTTTTATTTATTAATGATGGGTTTGCTCTTGACTCTAGTCTAGGTCATAGGACGATGTCTAAGATGGAGCGAGCTCACCCAGAAGAATGGTAAAATGCAGTAATATTTAATTAGGACACTGATTATTTAAATTTGCCCTAGTCACTAGTGCAAACATTACACACTAGTGACTAGTGTGTAATGTTTAATAATATTGTATAGTTTATTTAAGTTTATTTATATTGTATTGTATATAGATTTCAATATAGAATAATAGCTGGGTCGTTTTTTATTTTTTTGAACACTTGCAAAATTTTCAAACGTAGTCAGGATTTTGAAAATTTTGCAAGTTTTCAAAATTTTTATGCCTGACACGGGAAGTGTTTTAAAATTTGGTATTCGATAGTTGTGTCGCCTATCCATTTATTTATATACAGGAATTCTCATTCTTAGTTTAGGAAATGGTCAAATCTCATAACTAACTATTTAATATACATACACATATCACGCCTATAATCCCTTGCGAGGTAGGCAGAGCGTAAACGCCCGCAATAAACGGACATTCACGCCACGTCTGACAAACATTTGAGGGTCATTGGGAAAACTGTGTATCACCATAGTGACAGGTTGTCAGCCCATCGTCTAAAATTGTAATACACACCCTCGAGTCCCTTAGTCGCCTCTTACGAATCCCATAGGAAAGAAATGGGGTGATGCTATTCTAAGCCGGCATCACGCGGCAAAGCCGGCATCACACGGCAAACTATTTAATATAAGTGCACCTATTTGAAATTAAGTTTATTAATAAATAATTCTCTTATCTTAGCTTATAAGTGGCTTGGTTTATTTGACTGAGATAGAAATGACTACAGAGAATCTCCCAAAATCCTTCCATTGACACATAAATTCTGGATACTTACAGCTAGGTACTAGGGCAGGCTACTTGACGGTAGAGTCCGCCTGTCAAAACGAAGTTACTTGCCAACGCCATTGGTGGCGTTAGGTCTACTTTGCCACAGCACAGACATACAGGCGGCACCATTGCCCAGGATAGATAACTGGGCTACCACGGCTCATGTGTATGCTGCGAAATTAAGCAACGCGTGGTACTACTACTACTAGTATCGGTAGTATCGGTACGATGCGTCGCTCGCTACTACTGATAGTTGCAAGGTCAAATTTTTCCTGCAGTAGAAATTTTTACAAGATTGTTGTTCATTTTCCGTGCCGTGTGATGCCGGCTTAGAATAGCATCACCCCATTTCTTGCCCGTGGGAGTCGTAAGAAGCGTCTAAGGGACTCGAGGGTGTGTATTGTAATTTTAGGCGATGTGCTGACAACCTGTCACTATGGCTCTCTCTTCGTGTGGGACACTGAGTAGTCCAACAACCCGATGAACCCTGGTGTCAGACTTTTTCAACCGCCTACTACAACTAGTTTTAGGCCTCTGACATGGCGATACACAAATTTCCGGATGACCCTCAAAAATGTTTGTCAGACGTGGCGTAAATGTCCGTTCTATGCGGCCGTTTACGCTCTGCCTACCCCGCAAGGGATTATAGGCGTGATATGTGTGTGTGTGTATGTATGTTGTTCATATTCCGTTCTTTTATTTTCAGCTGGCATCACTCTGATGGATCAATTAGATGAATTGCTACAAAGAAACAGCAAACAAGCATTGCTTTATAAGAAACTTGTCAATGCTAATGTGGGGCAGGTAAGTGAATATTCTTGGAAAAACTAACCAAGGTTTAGGTATGTCACATAACAGGCAGCCGCCAATACTTACTTTGTGTAACAGGTCATATATATATATGAAGTCACTTTAAAGAATCGTCACTGACCGCCTAAAGGTTATCCGTATCCGTACTTATATTATAAATCTGAGAGTTTGTGTGTGTATGTATGTTTGTTACCTCTTCACGCTCAAAGGGCTTGACCGATTTGGATGACATTTGGAACACAGGTGAAATATAACCCGGAATAACACATGGGCCACTTTTACCACGGGAAAACAACTATTACCACGGGAAAATGAGTGGCAGCGGTTGAAACTGCTGGGCGGAAATCTAGTTTGACATGTATCTTTCGTGTCCTTCGAATCAATGTGGCCTTCCGTATCCGTAATGGAACCAGAGGGAAGACCGCGGTGCTCAAAGTTATCGTCCATTGTCGTATTAGTTTTGGCTTGCTAAGTACAAAGCATATTTTAATAGCCATTTATGGTCAAAAAACTACGTTTTCTTGCTCTCGTGGGTATCAAAGACACGGCCGCTGGTGTAGCCAACGAGTAAACCACTACAAGTCTAATTATTTTCAAAAGCTCATATTCACGGATATCAAATACATGCTAACTATGTTGGCGGCATAGGGTCCATTTTCTTTTGTTGGCGTCACTTCTAGTATAGTTTGAAAGCTGTCGAAATGAGCTTCTAAAATTGGCCAAACTAGATCACAGAGACAACTGCAACAGTGCCTATGGGTTGATTCAGACGTATATATACGCGTGCTGACCGCGTGTTGAGCGCGCGTTAGTATTCAAGTTAAACGAGTAGCACACGCGTTCCACACGTGCAGCCCACGCGTGCAAGCCGGCACATAGATACGTCTTGAACCTTTAGGCACATAAAGTCTACTTTACCATAAAGACCACACACACACATATCACGCCTATAATCCCTTGCGGGGTAGGCAGAGCGTAAACGGCGACCGCAAAAACGGACATTTACGCCACGTCAGACATTTTTTTTTGAGTGTCATTCGAAAAATTGTGTATCGCCATAGTGACATGTTGTCAGCCCATCGCCTAAAATTGCAATACACACCCTAAAGTCCTATAAAGACCACTTTACCAAAATAACCACTTTGTCTGAATCCCCCCTATTACACCGCTCTAACCTGCTGATTTCAGATAAAGAAGCGCCGAGCTTGTGAGAAAAGCTGGCACATAGATACGCATTGAACCTTTAGGCGCATAAAGTCTACATACATACATACATATATCACGCCTATTTCCCTTACGGGGTAGGCAGAGCGTTAACGGCCGTTTAACGGATATTAACACCACGTCTGACAAAAGTTTGAGGGTCAATCAGATAACTGTGTATCACTATAGTGACAGGTTGTCAGCCCATCGCCTAAAATTGCAATACACACCCTCGAGTCCCTTTGTCGCCTCTTACGACTCCCACGGGAAAGAAATGGGGTAATGCTATTCTAAGCCGGCAAACTGTCGTGTTATCTAGGCTCCGAGAGGCACCGGCGCTCAGGGAGCCAAGGTAACCGCCTCCTGATACGAAAACCAAAATTGTAACCTGGCCACTCACACAGAAGGTAACGGCGGCGCGTCCAGCGCGAGGAGCGTCTTCGCAGCAGCTGTATCTTCAATCCGACGAGGCGTAGGCGCTTGAGGGGAGACTTTTAAGACTAAAATAGACTGTTACAGTGGTTACTCAGTGAGAGACTATACAGGGAGTCTTCGAGATCACAACTTAATCAACTTTTTAAAAAACTGAAATAAACTTTTTATCTATCTATCTATCTATCTAACTTAGAGTCCAGACCAAAACTGCCCCCCTAGCTGCTTGACGTGGCTTTTATACCCTCGTCTGACGCTGACTGTCACAGTCTTCATTTCGATAGTCATGTTCATTTCCAGAAGCTTCGATGACGATCGCGCTCTTCATTTCGATCGTCATCCTCTTCGGTTCTAGAATCTTCGACGATCGTCGACCTCGTCAGCCGTCATTTTGAGATCATGGAACTTGTCAGTGGCCAGTCGTCGCTGTCCATGGAGATCTGTTGGCATCTCATGTTAGCTTGATGATGAGGTGGTTATGAGGATGGCTCCGAGGCACGCTGGAGGGCTCGGGACCTCAGTTCCTCCGGAGGGAGAGGGAGAGGGAGAGTGCCAGGCGTAGTAAATTTAGATACAAGTACCAGGAGGTCAGAAAATACGAAGAGGTAGATCAATGTATAATAACTTTTTAGTAGAAAGCTACGCGGCTCTATGATGTATAGATAGCCGTCAACTTTGAGAGGTTGACATAACATCAAGAAAGTAAACAAACAAATTGATAAAATAAAATGGATTTCAGGAAATATTTAGAAAAATGGTAGTAATTGTAGCAGAATGCTACATTTCCCCCGCGACCCCGAGAAAATTTTTGCTGTAACAAAAATTTTGAGGTTATGAGCAGCTACCTTACCTAGCATAAATTTACTTTCAGGCTTCACCATTCATTCATACATCCAAAGTTTGGGGTAGGGCTCACATTCAATGGCTCCTACTCCAAGGTATGCTGCTCTCTGAGTATACCTCAGTTAATGACGCAAGGCTTGTTTTAGGAGTTGTCATCCGCTCCAGCTTAAAACCCACATGGTAGTGTTAAGGCTTATTTAGCGTGTCACTAGCCACACGTGTAGAGTGTAGTAGTGTAGGCTTATTTTACGTGTCACAATCCGCACGAAGAGGTATGAACCTTAGCTCGAGTGGGGATAGAGATGACCCAACAGGTAAGGAACATTATAATAGACCCATTTAGTAAGAGTCTTTTAGGAGAAAGGGTATAAAGAGAGCCCTTTAGAGTAGTGGAGGTTTTAGAGTCAGGTTCCTGGACTAAGAGCCCAATGAAGTAGTCCGAAGAAATTCAGCTAGGGATTTTGTAGTAGAACCGAAAGGCTTTGACTGGCTTATGAGCCCAAGTTAAAGGGTTGGCTTCGCTTTGGCCGAAATAGCGATGCCATGAGGGTGATGAGGTATAAAAGGAAATATTTACAAAGAAAAGAGTGAAATGCCTTAACTCAGTTTAGACTTTAAAGTCTTTAACGTGCCATTTGGCTCTTACACCGTTTGGGTCCTCCAAGAGGTAAACGAGTGGCGATATCCTTTGTATCACTCTGCATTTGATATACCTTGGGGCGAGTTTAGCTGAAAAGTATGAGCCTGCGTTACTAAGGGCGTAGTTTTTCCGCCAGACGAATTCGCCAACATTAAATTCCTTGAAAGGATGTTTCAAGTCGTACCGAGCAGCGTTCCTAGTGTGGGCTATGTAAAGTGACGTCTGGACCCTATCGAATATGTTGGCCAGCAGGCCTACGTTATTCGCGTATATGTCGCGAGGTAGCAGAGTTATTTCGTCCAGATTGTGTGTAGGTGTGTAGAGAGAACCACATGTGACGATTTCTCGTCCGTACACTAGGAAAGATGGGGTGAATCCCGTTACGGCGTTGACTGAATTATTCATGGCATTCTGAATAATTGGTAAATGAATGTCCCAAGAGCGGTGATCTTCGTTTACTAGTGATGCTAGTGCTGTTATGATGGTTCTGTTATATCGCTCTGTGGGGTTTACTTGTGGGCAGTAGTGAGGTGAGTAGGACGGGAAGGGTATTTTGTACTTTGTTATTAGGTTATTGAACTCCCTAGACCGGAATTGAGGACCGTTGTCCATGATTATGGTCTGTGGGACGCCGTGGACGAGAAACACAAAGTTTTCGAGGTTACTTATGATGTTTGATGCTAGAGCGCGTTTAAGTGGAAAAAGAAGGCAGTACTTAGTAAAACAGCAAGTGACGACGAGGATGTGCTGGTTGCGACGTCTCGACATGGGTAATGGGCCTATCAGATCGAGAGATATGCATTGGAAAGGCCTGGAGCAGATTCTTGGTTTGCCCATAGGGCCGTAAGGGGAGTGATTAGAATATTTGTAGGCCTGGCAACGTTCACAATGTGAGATAAGTTTGGTTATGTCTTTAAACATACCTGGCCAGTAATGTGTTAAAGATAGCTTCTTAAATGTTTTGAAGACACCTAGGTGTGGCTCGGAGGCTGAGCCGTGGCAGTTTCTTATTAGATTTTCTCTATCTGGAGGGGGTGGAACCTCTTTCCATGAGAAGTCATCTTGTATACTGAATGGTGAAGTGATGTGGCGAAATAGTTTGTCATCACTGATCATGTAGTTTGGGTATGAGTCGGGGTTGCTACGGCAGCACTGGACGAGTCTGTTGTACTGCTCGAGCTCTGTGTCAGGGATAGGTCCTGAGATAGGGGCGATGTGAGTGAGAGTGCTGGCAGGTTTCGGAGTTCGAGAGAGCAAGTCAGGTACAAGGTTATCCTTACCTTTCTTGTGTTTTAATATAAAGTTAAATGATGAAAGGCGTATAGCCCATCGGGCAAGTCTCCCGGATGGGTTGGAGAGATTAAGAAACCATTTTAAAGCCGCGTGGTCCGTGTAGACTGTAAACTGTTTGCCGTTGTCAATGTAGCATCTCCAGTGTTCAAGGGCCGTGATGACTGCTAGAGTCTCGCGTTCTGTGGTAGAGTAGTTCTGTTCGTGTTTGTTAAGTGCCCTACTCATGTAAGCTATGACAACCTCCTTATCGCCTTGGGTTTGGGTTAGCATGGCCCCTATGCCGAAATTAGATGCGTCGCAGTGGACGGAAAAGGGGCTGTTAAAGTCCGGGCAAGCAAGGATTGGTGTTGTAACGAGAAGTTCCTTTAGTTTAAGAAACGCGGAATTGGCTTCGCTTGTCCAGTTGAATTTGGGAGCATTTTTGCCGGAAGTAGTTAATTTATTAATCGGTGAAGCGATAGTGCTGAAGTTTGGAACAAATCTGCGAAACCAGCTGCATGTACCAATGAACTTTCGAACTTCTTTGCGCGAAGTGGGAACTGGGAAATCTAAGATAGCGCGTATTTTATCGGGGTCGGCACGGAGACCGTGCTCATCAACTATGTATCCGAGGTATTTTAGTTGACCCCTGAAAAATACACTCTTTTCGAAGTTTATGGTCAGACGTGCAAAGGTTAGTTTCTCCAGGACTTTAAGAAGTAAAGAAATGTGTTCCTCAAATGTTGAACTGATGATGATGATATCGTCTAAGTAACAGAAGACTTTGTTGTCAAAGTCGGGGGTGAATAACATGTCCATTAGTCTTTGCTGTGTAGCTGGAGCGTTAGTTAGCCCGAAAGGCATAACCACAAATCTGAACATGCCTCGGCCTGGTAGGTAAAAGGCGGTTTTATCTCTATCTGCTTCGTTGAGTGGTATTTCCCAGAATGCTTTAGCGATGTCTATGCTCGAAAGAAATTTAGCGTTTTTTAAGTGATCCAGGATTTCGTTGATGAATGGAAGGCTGTAAGCATCGCGCCTAGTTACGGAATTAAGTTTTCTACTGTCTACGCAAAATCGCCACTCTCCGTTCTTTTTGGGGGTGATGAGAACGGGTGACAGCCAGGGGCTTTCGCATTTTTCGATTACCTTCCAAGATAGCATCTTATCAACCTCATTGATAAGTGCCTTTTGTTTTTCAGGTGAGAGCCTATAGCAGCGTTGTTTGATGGGAAGAGTGTCGCCAGTGTCAATTCTATGGGTTATAAGGTGTGTGCGGCCTAGTTCGCCTTTCTCTTCGAAGGATATTTTCTTAAATCTATTAATTATATCATCAGCTATTAGTTTTTGATCAGAGGATAAGCATTCATAAGGGTGTATTTTTTTATTTTCTGTAATTGTGTTGCAGGAAGTTGTATTGAAGTTGAAAGCTAAAGAAAGCAGTTTAGGGATAAGATTAAACTTCTTCCAGAAGTCGACACCTAGTATTATAGAGGGCCTAATGTTAGGGAACACGAATGCTCGCAGAATTTGAGTTTCATTATTAAATGTAAAAGGTAAGTCAATAAAGCCTAGTGAAGTTGCTGTGTGGCCACTGGCTGAAGATACTGTTATCGTCCGCAACTTAGATAACGAGTAGCCGAGATTTATGAATTTTAGGTGGGAGTTATTCCCGAGGATTGTTAAAGAACTGCCGCTATCTAGGAGACCAGAAAAGGCTATGTTGTTTATAGTGAAGTGGAGGAAAGGGCGCTCATGGTCTTTTTCCTCATCGTATAGAATTGAAGTAATTCTGTAACACGTGTGGAATAAGCGGATATTCTGTAACCAGTTCTTCCAATCCTCAGCGTCAAATTTTGGCTTATCTAAGTCGCGCTTTTCTAGTTTTTTTGGGGAGGGGTTACTTCTGCATTTAGGGCATTTCGGGGTTTTGAAATCCTTTAGGCCACACTTGAAGCAAATTGGAAAGCGGGGTTGAGTACATGTTACTAAGGAGTGTCCGTTAATTCGGCACCGAACACAAAACAAGTTGGAGTTGTGTCTGCTGTTGATCGTGTTGATTTGCCTTAAGTATGAAGGCTTGAATGGTGATGGTGTGTAGGAGGCTTTAGGATTGTTTTGGTTGGGGTTAGGTCTATGCATATAGCCTGTTTTACTAGAGGATGGTGTGGGAGGCCCGAGAGGTTTGTAGTTGAATTCTGCAGCGAGTGGATCTGGGAGTGGTTCCTTAAAGTTCTTATTTTTGTCGATTACTTTCTCATACTGTTGGCAGGCAGTTATGAGTTGTTCTAGTGTCAGTATGTTCATGTGTGCTATGAAGTTAGAGTAGCAGGGCCTTATGTTCCTCATTATTATTTCTAGCTTCTCTTCGCTTGATAATGGTTTAGAAAGCTTATTGAACATGCCTGACATTATCGACACATAAATGATAATTGGCTCAGACAGACCTTGAGTTCTGTTTCTAATAGATTCTAGAAATTTGTAGTCAAAGTCATGGCCTCCGAAATCGTTGATTAGGTCGGCACAGAGTTGTTTCCATGTGTAATTAGGGTTCATGTTTGTTTTAAACCTAAGCCAATGTAGAGCTGAGTCAGTAAAGATGTCAAAGATTCTGCTCATAAGTGACTGTGGATCTATTCTCCTGGATACGCGAAATTCCTCCACATTTTGGATAAAGGACCGGGGACAAGTTTTCCCGGAAAAGTTAATTTTTTTTAATTCCTGAAGGCTTTTATCGAGTTGTTGTCCTAAAGGGGGAGGAATTTGCGGGTGGGAGTACTGCGGTGTGCTAAATATCTCAACGTATTGCTCCTGATCGTGCTCCTCTTGGGTATGTTGGTCTCGTGTTTCCTGGTTGTGTTCTGCCTGAGTGTGCTGGTCTTGTGTTTCCTGGTTGTGTTCTGCCTGAGTGTGCTGGTCTTGTGTTTCCTGGTTGTGTTCTGCCTGAGTGTGCTGGTCTTGTGTTTGCTGTTCAGAGTCTGGGTCAGGGGATGATGGTATGGCCGACAGAAAGATTTTTTCGAGGTCCGCGAATTTGTTTTTTAAATTTTTAAGGTCATCATTTAAAGAGGGGTCAGTGTCCGGGTCCATTCGTTCTATACGATGAAAAATATGATTAATATAGGTCTCCACCTTAGGGATAAGCCGAGTCACCCCTTCGGTGATTTGAGTAATTTTAGGTTCTAGAAAAGCTAGGGTAGCGTTTGTTTCCGCTATATCTTGTGCGAGGGAGACTGGTGAGTCGACTACGTATTCAGGGTTGGACTCAATGAGCCCAAGTCCTGTGTGTAGGCACCCTAGCAAGCCTCGCGCCCGCACGCTAAGTGAGGGGCCGAGGGAGTAAAAGAGGGAACGTAAACGATAAGGCTTTATTAAAGAATTAACAGATAACCACCTCCTGATACGAAAACCAAAATTGTAACCTGGCCACTCACACAGAAGGTAACGGCGGCGCGTCCAGCGCGAGGAGCGTCTTCGCAGCAGCTGTATCTTCAATCCGACGAGGCGTAGGCGCTTGAGGGGAGACTTTTAAGACTAAAATAGACTGTTACAGTGGTTACTCAGTGAGAGACTATACAGGGAGTCTTCGAGATCACAACTTAATCAACTTTTTAAAAAACTGAAATAAACTTTTTATCTATCTATCTATCTATCTAACTTAGAGTCCAGACCAAAACTGCCCCCCTAGCTGCTTGACGTGGCTTTTATACCCTCGTCTGACGCTGACTGTCACAGTCTTCATTTCGATAGTCATGTTCATTTCCAGAAGCTTCGATGACGATCGCGCTCTTCATTTCGATCGTCATCCTCTTCGGTTCTAGAATCTTCGACGATCGTCGACCTCGTCAGCCGTCATTTTGAGATCATGGAACTTGTCAGTGGCCAGTCGTCGCTGTCCATGGAGATCTGTTGGCATCTCATGTTAGCTTGATGATGAGGTGGTTATGAGGATGGCTCCGAGGCACGCTGGAGGGCTCGGGACCTCAGTTCCTCCGGAGGGAGAGGGAGAGGGAGAGTGCCAGGCGTAGTAAATTTAGATACAAGTACCAGGAGGTCAGAAAATACGAAGAGGTAGATCAATGTATGATAACTTTTTAGTAGAAAGCTACGCGGCTCTATGATGTATAGATAGCCGTCAACTTTGAGAGGTTGACATAACATCAAGAAAGTAAACAAACAAATTGATAAAATAAAATGGATTTCAGGAAATATTTAGAAAAATGGTAGTAATTGTAGCAGAATGCTACATGGCATCACACGGCACAATATAAAGTCTACCTTTAACACAATGACAACTTTGTCTGAATCAGACTTTTTTTTTTTGAGTGTCATTCGGAAAATTGTGTATCGCCATAGTGACATGTTGTCAGCCCATCGCCTAAAATTGCAATACACACCCTAAAGTCCCATAAAGACCACTTTACCAAAATAACCACTTTACCAAAATGACCACTTTGTCTGAATCCCCCCTACTACCGCCGAAACCTTCTGATTTCAGATAAAGAAGCGCCGAGCTTGTGAGAAAAGCTGGCACATAGATACGCATTACGCATTGAACCTTTTGGCGCATAAAGTCTACATACATACATACATATATCACGCCTATTTCCCTTACGGGGTAGGCAGAGCGTTAACGGCCGTTCAACGGATATTAACACCACGTCTGACAAAAGTTTGAGGGTCAATCAGATAACTGTGTATCACTAAAGTGACAGGTTGTCAGCCCATCGCCTAAAATTGCAATACACACCCTCGAGTCCCTTTGTCGCCTCTTACGACTCCCACGGGAAAGAAATGGGGTAATGCTATTCTAAGCCGGCATCACACGGCACAATATAAAGTCTACCTTTAACACAATGACAACTTTGTCTGAATCAGACATTTTTTTTTTTGAGTGTCATTCGGAAAATTGTGTATCGCCATAGTGACATGTTGTCAGCCCATCGCCTAAAATTGCAATACACACCCTAAAGTCCTATTAAGACCACTTTACCAAAATGACCACTTTGTCTGAATCCCCCCTACTACCGCCGAAACCTGCTGATTTCAGATAAAAGAGCGCCGAGCTTGTGAGAAAAGCTGCCACATAGATACGCACTGAACCTTTAGGCGCATAAAGTCTACATACATACATACATATATCACGCCTATTTCCCTTACGGGGTAGGCAGAGCGTTAACGGCCGTTCAACGGATATTAACACCACGTCTGACAAAAGTTTGAGGGTCAATCAGATAACTGTGTATCACTATAGTGACAGGTTGTCAGCCCATCGCCTAAAATTGCAATACACACCCTCGAGTCCCTTTGTCGCCTCTTACGACTCCCACGGGAAAGAAATGGGGTAATGCTATTCTAAGCCGGCATCACACGGCACAATATAAAGTCTACCTTTACCAAAATGACCACTTTGTCTGAATCCCCCCTATTACACCGCTCTATCTTGCTGATTTCAGATAAGGGAGCGCCGAGCTTGTGAGAAAAGCTGGCACATACATACGCATTGAACCTTTAGGCGCATAAAGAGGTCAATTCGGGATTTAAATTTTCCTTACTTGCATTAAATTAGTGCTGTCACTTTTCGTCAAATAGGTTTAGAAAAGGCTAGAAGATATCTAAGTCCTGTCATTTTTATAAACGTCAAGGGTTTTTTCGCCTTTCCTAGTCAATTTAGTCGCCATTGTTTTGATTGTCGCCTTATTTTGACAAATAACACGTATTATGCATGAAATTATAAGACATGACACGACTAAAATATCTCCTATCCTTTTCTAAACCTATTTAACGGAAAATGACAGCACTAATTTAAGGCAAGTAAGGAGAATGTACATCCCGAATTGTGGCCAAAGTCTACCTTTACCAAAATGACCACTTTATCTGAATCCCCCCTACTACCGGTGTAACCTGCTGATTTCAGATGAAAGAACGCCGAGCCCAAAGCGAGAAAAGGCTGGTGTCCACCGAAAACCGCCTGGAGACAGCCAAGTTGAGGTTCAACGTCGTCCAGAATGATAACAAGATGATCAGGGAGGAGATCGAGCATATGTTGAAAGACAGGTCATGATTTAATACCAAATTTTGTCAAACATTTAGGTATTCCTAAAATTGGGTATTGCCATAGGGATAGGTAGTCGCCAAAAATTGCAATACTCATGTAACCCTCGAGTTCGTTTGTCGCCTCTTACGACACCCACGGGAAAGAAATAGGGTGATGCTATTCTATTCTAAGCCCATACCACACGGCAAACAAGTAATGCAACCGTTTTGACCAGAGAGCGTTGAAAAATACCATCTTACTTAGCAAAAATGAAAAATGAAAATGAAAATGAAAAATTTATTTGCCAATAAATATGGTGCAATAGATCTTGTAGGTTACATAAATGAATCACATATTTAGCCACATAAAAATGACATGCAAATATTACATTATTATTAAGAGAACGAAGTCAATACATAAATGTCACATATAATTTAAGAACGTCAAAATAAAAATAAAAATTCAATGTCACAGTAAAAAAAGAAACATCTATAGGTACATTAAATAAATAGTAAAATTATTTCCATATTTATGAAATCGTATTTTACAAAATTAGGTCGTAATTTCATCAAGAGATAAGAAACAAAATAAAGTGTATGTCAATATTGAGAACATTTGAAATACATATTATTTATATTCATAAAACTCCTTAAGGGAATAAAAACAACTATCACACAGCCAGTTGAATAACTTTCGTTTAAATATTGGTAAAGGTAATGTTTTTAAATCTTCTGGTAAAGTATTATAAATTCTTATTACCATTCGTGGACAGTTTTTGTCAAATAAAGCAGTTTTCCCACGTGGAAGGGCTAATTTGTTTGGGTACCTAGAATTAAATTGGGTGATTTGCCTTTTTGATTTGAATAAATGTAAGTTTTTATTTACAAAACAAGCAACTTCAAAAATATACAAAGACGGTAGAGGCAGAATTCTGAATTTGCGAAATAGGGGACGGCAAGAATCAAGAGGCGCAGCATTGCAAAGTGCTCTTATGCATCTCTTTTGGTAGTAGAGCAAAAATGGTAGTAGAGTTTCACACGGGACCACTCTTATCATAAAGAGAAGTTGTAAGCTTCTTTTTTTCGCGAAGGACACTGAGTCAACGAACAACCCGATGAACCCTGGTATCATACTGCCCTGGTACAACTACTGAACAACATCTGAAAAACATCTGAACAACAGCTGAATAACATCCCAACCACAATATGACAAAACAACTGAACAACATCAGAACAATAACCAAACAACAACCGTAGAAAAACATCTGACAGGTGCGGCGAAAGATGGCGTTTCAGTATTACCAAAAAACACTTCGTTTCATATCTCCATTTTATCGAAAAGAGAGCCTGCTCATGAGACATGACGCTTCAACTTTTGAGAAGAAACTGTAAATTCTATAAAATTAGGCATTATATGACAGTTGCGTGTGGTTCCGGCAGAGTAGAATAGCACCACCCCATCTCTTCCCGTGGGGGTCGTAAGAAGCGACCGAGGGATAAATCCGACCCAAGCACAACGGTCCTGGAGAGGCCAACTCCACAATTAAACCCGGAACGGGGTCTCCTGGGGGCGCGTGTGACAGAGATCTACCGCGCGGCAGACTCCTGTAGCCGACCTGGCTCCGCACGTATCGACTAGTCGTTCCTGCGGATCCAGCCAGGAAGGCCGAGAGGGTGGCGCAGGTCCTGGGCAGCCCTGCGTTTTCCATAATTGCGTCCCAGGCAACGTAGTGTCTTTTGCCATGCAAAAGTCTTGCCTCAGACACTGATTAAATCGTCTGTAACAGACGTGTGAGGCCACTGATGATGACAGTTGCGTAAACTACTATTTATTACGTACCTAGTTATATAGCAATTCGTACTATTCAGGGCACTATTCAACCAAGCCTGGGGGAAGATGATCAGCATGCTGTGCAAGGGGAAGAAGTTCCTCCAGGACCTCTTCGAGTCTTCCACCGTGGCTTACGACCTTCGGGACGAGTGGTGCAGCAAGCTCAGAACTATACAGGAGAAGGGGAAGGTTGATCAGATGATGCAAGTTCAGGTGAGACAGACTGAAACACTTAATTGCTCACAAGAACAAAAACAAACAACACAATATAAGCAAAGGCGGCCTTTTCGATTTAAGCGATCTGTTCCAGGCAATCCTGCACACTAAGAGAAAATATAAAAAACACTGTAAATAGCAGCGGCAACACAATAATCATTAATTTAACTAGGTAATCTAACAAATTTAACAAAACAATTTTTATATACATACATACTAAAATACAAAATATTATATGTATAATACATATATCATATAAACATACATATAAGGATACATATTATTTTACATACAGGTGAGGATATTAAAGTATTCCTTTTGACGTGACTTGTTGACGATTGATTCCAAACTTACAACATCTCTTGTGGGTGTCGTAAAGTAAAAAGTGACTGAGGGATAAATTCATCGAGAGAATGGTCAGCAGCGTTCCCTGTGAATGCAACATCTTGCACTGCGCTCGCCAATCCGCCTGCCAAGCGTGGTGAGTGACTGTTTTCAATTCAATTCAATATAATTTATTCACTTGCTAGCACGGTATAAAAGGCATACATTAAATATATTGAACAAACGTGCAGCACCCAAAACGGGCATTCAAATATAACATTTTAAAGGAATAGTAACTAAGGCATATGTCAATAAATTTAAACATTAAAGTTAAATAATAATTTAAAAAAAAGTAGTAGCAATGTCAATACTTAATAAATTAATACACGATATATATAGAACGATGTTGTGGCTGATAAGATAATGTATGTATGAATATTAGAGGCCTTATTGAAGTAGAAGGTGGTTTGAAAACTGTGACACCAGGGTTAATCGGGTCATTTGTTGACTTTGTGTCCGAAAACAGAAGATTTGGGTGGCTTGCCTTTAAAAAAGTATTTCGTTATTATTTACCTATAGAGGCCACACAGTTTTCAGTCACGAAAAAAAGATAATCAATAGACTAGAAGTCATTAACTCGTAACCATCACGATACAAAACCATCACAATTAGTAATTAGTCAATATTTAGTGGTCAGTCAATTCAATTCTCATTAGGGGATCGAACTAGGACTATACAGGCTGTACCGTTTTTTGTCTTGCTAAGAAAAATATCAATTTAGGACATATTTACCGACCATAATCTCGCAAAGTACCTATAAACTCATTATCACAAAAAAATGGGACCAGGGTTCATCGTGTCGTTGGATGACTCGGTTTCCCACACGAAAAGAAAGATGACAAAAAAATGATTTACCTAAAATGCGCAAAGACGGTCCTTTCGCTAAATGCGATCTCATCCAGACAAATTTTGGGTGAAGGAAAGCTTAGAATCAATGAGTAATGAATAAATGCTTGAGTTTAAAAAATAGGTACTTTTATCTTCTTTGGTTTCGCTTTGTGGAAGTCAAAAAAGTTGACGTAAAGAAAACTCGCAAAATTATCTACTTCGGGCAAGATTTGAATCTGCGATTTTCGCCATCACTAGTGGCGACGACACTTCCATCTGTGCTACCCCATCTCATTGCCAGCGAATTTCGCAAGTGTATCTTGATGCCAATTACGCAACGGGAAGTGTTTTAAAAATTGTTTGGTATTCAAAGTAAACGAGGACCATTGTTCCTTGAAAGACAAGTTTGTTTTTTTCCATAAATATCGTGTCATCCTGTATAACCGACAAATATTGTCGCTTCTGTCCGACTACGCACCATTGTCCTATCACGCCAACCATCTTTGACAGACAATGAATTTCGGTTGAGCTTATAAATAAGTCATTTATTTTATTAGTGGGGTGAAATTTTACTAGTGACCTAGAGCGAAAACTCAATACGGCCTGGTGATAAGGAACAACTTTCCCAAAAAATCGTGTGATGTCGGCTTAGAATAGCATCACCCCATTTCTTACCCATGGGTGTCGTAAGAGCCGACTAAGGGACTCGAGGGATGTGGAGTGCATTTTTAGACGATATAGGCTGCAACTCGTCACTATGGCGGTACATAGTTTTCAAACCCCACCCTCAAAAGTTTGTCAGACATGGCGTAAATGGGCGTTTTTTACGGTCATTTACGCTCTGCCTACCCCGCAAGGGATGAAGGCGTGTGTGTGTATGTATGTATGAAACTGAACAACATAGCATAGGTCGAAATGTGAAAAAGAATTTGACCTCGAAGTAAAGATGTATCGAAGTAAAGAGGCTTCAAAGTGAAGTAGCATCGAAGTTATGAGGCTTCGAAGTACTGTACTGTACTGCTATCAGCTGATGCAATGTGTGGGTGGTAGTAATTGATACCAATACCACTCAGAAACTTTCATTCCCTATAGATAAGTGACGTCATTCGGTTCTTCTTCTTTCAGGAAATGCGTGACCTTCAAAAGGCAATGGACCATGAGATAAAACTCTTCAATTTCCTTTCAAAAAAAGGCGTGAAGAGAGTAAACAAAATTCAAGAGGAACGAGAAGAAATGATCAAGAAGAAGGAAGAAGAAGCACATAAGAAGGAATTGGAAGCTCATAACAAATTGCTTGATGATATCAGTGTAAGTAGAATTACCTACTTTGGTAACTTTTAGGGTTCCGTACGCCAACCTTAATCTTTCACCCAGAGGCAGACTCCAGGGTTCATCAGGTCGTTCATTGACTCGTGTCCCACACAACAGAAGAAGATTTGGACTTGGTGTACCACATGACAAGCAAGCATCTGTCATCGACTGGCCCAATGGAGTAGCGGATAGTTCCATTGCTTGCTACGCCGAGGGTCGTGGGTTCGATCCCCACAAGACACAAATATTTTTGTATAGTCTGGGGATTTTCTATGTGCAACATGTGTTTATTTACAAAAAGAAAGTATGTAGGTGTTAAAATAAAAGCTTTCTAGTTCCAATAGTACAAGCTTTGCTTAGTTTGGCGATAGATGGCGCTGTGTGAATTGTCCAGGGTATTCATTTATCGATCTGTACTACATTCAAGACCTTGACAGGCTATACAGTTTTGAATTTCGATCGCTTTATTGTCAGGTGTTTAAGATTTAAATTTGCTTTTGAGTGTTTAGCCTGTCAAGATCTTGACTGTACAATTCATGTGCATTTCTGTCATAGTTGACTGACTGACAGATCATTAGGTATTAGTTGCAAAAACTAACCCGGTAGATGAAGCCGATCGACGCGTTACTGGCATTAAAATACACTTGCAAAATTGGAGGGCAAGGAATGAGCTGCGGTAGCCCAGATGGAAGAGGCGTCGCCACTAGTAATGCGAAAGTCGCAGGTTCAAATCCTGCCCGCGCTTGAAAATTTTGCAAGTTTTCAAAAATTGTATACCTAACACGGGAAGTGTTTTAAAATTTGGTATTCAACTGACAGCTCACTTTATGAATTCACCAGGATTACGCAGAAGAAGAGAAGATAGCCAAGATCATAGAAAGCTTCCAGCATATGGAACAGGGGAATTTTTCCGTGTACGAGCTGTTGACTGAGTACTGCGCGGAAAATGTCATGCTGCAAAGAGATCTGCTGAATCTCAGACAGGTGATAGGTAAGACAAAGTCACATCAGCCTACAGCAGTCCAGACGTGGATCTTCCGCATGAGCTAAGGCACGATCTCTCGTTATCGCCTTCCAGTCGCTACCAGCCCCATCCTTTTACATACATACATACATACATACATATAATCACGCCTCTTTCCCATAGGGGTAGGCAGAGACTACATCTTTCCACTTGCTACGATCCTGACACACCTCTTTCGCTTCTTCAACATGCATCAATCTTTTCATACATGCTCGTCGGTTTAGGGTACTCTTGACCTGACCTTTCTCTAGAACGTCCCCGATCTGATCCAAGTACGTGCGTCTTGGTCTTCCCCTTCCAACGTTCCCATCCACACTCGCCATATACACCTGTTTCGTTAATCTTCTTTCATTCATTCTCTCAATGTGACCAAACCATCTCAGCATTCCTTTTTCTATACCAGTCACTATGTCATCTTTTATACCGCAACGTTCTCTAATCACGCTATTCCTTATCCTGTCACTCAATTTCACTCCTATCATACTTCTTAGCGCTCTCATTTCTACCGCATTTATTCTACTTTCATGCTTTTTCTGCCATACCCAACTTTCACTCCCATACATAAGTGTTGGAACTAACACTCCTCTATGCACAGCCTGACGTGCCTTATTAGACACTGTCTGGCTGTTCATAAAGGTATGCAACGCTCCATTCACCATGTTGCCGGCATTTACCCTCCTTTCAATATCACTTTCACACTTTCCATCTGATGTAAACTTCGATCCCAAATATACAAACTCTTTCACTTGCTCCACCCTCTCTTCTTCTATCATAATGTTACACTCCGTCATACCTTCTTCTTTTTCAAAAACCATTGATTTCGTCTTACATACATTCACTTTCATTCCTTTCTTTTTCAAAGCCTCATTCATAATGTTTACCATCTTCTGCAACTCTTCAGCCGACGACGCAAGGATAACTTGGTCATCAGCATAGAGAAGACATTTGACTAGTAACCCATTCATTCTCAGTCCATTTTCACACTCTTTCAAATCTGTCAAACAACTATCCATGAATAGGTTGAACAGCCATGGTGACGCAACACATCCCTGTCTAACACCTTTATCGATGTTAAACAGCTCAGTGAAGGCCCCGTTAATCCTGACACAAGCACTGGAATCCTTATATAAGGATTTCAGTGCTCGTACCAAGATGCTGCTCACCCCATGCACGGATAGTGCCGACCACAATTCATTCCTCAGAACTCTATCATAGGCCTTTTCCAGATCCACGAATGTGCAAAAGACTTTTTGGTTCTTAGCCAAATACTTTTCCGCTATGCACCGCAAGGAAAAGACCTGATCCGTACATCCCATCCCCTTTCGAAATCCCGCTTGAGCATCCCAGACTTTCTCATCAGTTTCTTTCACAACTCTTTCAATCAGTACCCGTGCATACAGTTTACCGACGACACTGAGAAGGCTTATACCGCGGTAATTTTTACAGTCTAGCTGTGACCCTTTTCCTTTGTATAATGGCACTATTATAGCCTTGCACCAATCACTTGGCACTCGACCGCTTCGCCAACAAAGGTTAAAAAGGAGGTACAGCTGACTAGCTGCTACGCCTTCGCCAGCCTTCAGCATCTCAACCGATACTCTATCATACCCTGCAGCCTTACCAGATTTCATACTTTTCAGAGCTTTCATAATCTCATCCATTTCAATCTCGCTTTCGTTTTCACTGTCATCTTCTTCATGTATGTTCACCTCTTGTACCCATCCTTTTAGCCAGATTATTTTTGGGTTCAAGAGTGGAGGCCACGCCTTGGCATGCGTCCTGTTGGTCACCCTTCGGTCAGATGGACCGGTGGATTAAAAAAGGCAGTTGGTTGTGACTACATGGCGAAAACGGGAGATCGCGCCTTATGGCGTACCCTGGGGGAGGCGTATCTCCAGCAGTGGCCCCGTTTATTTAGAGGTTTTGATAAAAAGTGGCCAATGAAGAGGTTTCCTTTTTCAGAAACGGAACCCTGAATTATTATTTATTCGAAACAAACAGTCACAACTTAGTATGGTAAATACAAGAATTAAAACACAGACCTATAGTTTCCGACAGAAAAAATAATACGCAATGCCTCATTTACTTTTTCCCTTTGCCTATCCTACTAATAATGATTCAAAGAATGTAAAGTTCTGTAAATTCAATATCTTACACTGCGCTCTTCCTTCCTGCTAAGCATGGTGACTATGAAAACTCTTCTGATAGGGGTAAGCCCATGTCCAGCAGCCAGCCTGTTAGAGTACTTATGCCTTATTTTAAATCAGCGGACAGGCACGATTGGAACGAAAGCGAAGAGGCAAAAAGGCAAGACCGTCTCTCAAACCTGCAGCATCAGTTGGAAGTGCAAAGGTGGAAAAACTCCTTGCTGAATCACAAGGTGGAGGAGCAGGAAGAGAGTATAGTGAGGGCTTTGGAAAAAATTGCTGAGTTATTCAGGTAACAATTTTATAAGGGATACAACTATTTGCCGTGTGATGCCGGCTTAGAATAACATCAATCCATTTCTTTTCCGTGGGATTCGTAAGAGGCGACTAAGGGACAGGGTGTGTATTGTAATTTTAGGCGATGGGCTGACAACCTGTCACTATGGCGATACACAATTTTTCGAATTACCCTCAAATATTTGTCAGTATTTTGCGACCGTTAACGCTCTGCCTACCCCGCAAGGGATAATAGGCGTGTTATGTGTATGTATGTGTATGTGTAAAATTTATAACACAAATTAGAAAGTACCTACAATACATACATACATACATACATAAATCACGCCTATATCCCTTACGGGGTAGGCAGAGCGTTAACGGCCGTAAAACGGATATTAACACCACGTCTGACAAAAGCTTGAGGGTCAATCAGATAACTGTATATCACTATAGTGACAGGTTGTCAGCCCATCGCCTAAAATTGTAATACACATCCCTCGATTCCCTTAGTCGGCTCTTACGACACCCATGGGTAAGAAATGGGGTGATGCTATTCTAGGCCGGCATCACACGGGTACCTACAATGTCAAATATAAAATAGATACAATAATCAGAAAATGACAATAAAGTGACAATTAGTTTTATTCTTTTCCGTACATACGAGTAAGCTGTGTGATGTCGGCTTAGAATAGCATTCTTCTTCTTCAAATTTAAGAGTCAAACTCTTGTCGGTGGAGTAACTTCCAATCTTCTCTCCTCTCCGCCAGTGACTTGACCTCTTGATACGACACGACATTGACTTTTTCCTTTATCTGGGTAAAGTAAGTGCGTCTAGGTCTACCTCTGCCTCTCTTTCCTTCCACCTTCCCTTCAATAATGTTCTTAATGAAGCTGTCGTGTCGTAGCAAGTGGCCAATCATCTTCCCTCTCCTGTTTTCTATGGTCTTCAGAAGACAACGCTCTTCCGCTACCAGTGCCAGCACTTCTACGTTTGTCTTCTTTTCTGTCCAACTGATCTTTTCCATCCTTCTCCAACACCACATCTCAAACGCTTCCAACCTCTCTCTATCTCTTTGCGTCATCGTCCACGTCTCACAGCCATATAACGCTATGCTCCAAATGTATGTCTTTATAAGACGTTTCCTAACTCGTTTGGCTATTTTTGCGATAAAAAGGTGTTTTTTATTATGGAAGGCTCTTTTGGCCATTACAATTCTTGAGACAATATCCGGAGTGCATCTTGAGTCGTTTGTTAGAAGACTACCCAAATATCTGAAACTAGTTACATTTTCTATTGGAATATTGTTTAAGTGAATTTGGCTATTGGGTAGAGTGGCTTTTTTTGAAGTTACCATTGTTTTTGTTTTAGCTATATTTATTTTTAGTCCAATTTGTTTAAATATGTTATCCATTGACTCAATTAATTCTTGTAGTTGTGAACTTGTTTCTGCGAATGCCGCTATATCATCCGCAAATCGGATAAATTGGATTTTTTCCCCATTAATTTTGATCCCCCCTTTATCTGCAGCTGATATCTGTCTGATGGCACATTCTATAAATATATTAAATATTAAGGGTGAGAGTGGACATCCTTGTCTGACGCCTTGTCTTATCTTTGCTGTACCCTTTTCGTCCCCTACTTCTACTATTGTCTAATTCCAAGCTAAACTCGCGCAGTGGAAGCGATTTACACAGGTAAATTTCGAACAAAATACCAGGAGTTCAACTGGAGGCAGACAATGGCTGCGTTACGCAGCGCTAAATAGCATACGCTGCACAATATAGCAGCGCATACTATGAATTAAACGTGAACCTAAATCTATTTAACTTAATTAACTAAGTTGCGTGAAATTGGCAAATGATGTGTTCCAACCTTTACATAACTCAAGTCGGTAGTAAATACCGTCTGCCGATCTGGCGTTACGTCACACGTATTAGCACTAGATTATAAGTAAGTACCTCCAAATTATATCACCCCACGAATTCCGCAATTCGTACTAAGGAGTCACAATGATATGGTACAACAAATATGACTAAAGGGAACACACCATTAACACGAATAAACAGTTTTATCACTTACAGTCACGTGCCGGCGCAAATGCATAAGTACCCAACGGAGAAAGGAAGTTCAGGGAATGGATCAAATAGGAATTCCGTCGGTACTTACAGGGCTGGGTGGAAAAGATATCGACACCCAGCATTCCACTACAGCCTTGGCGCGTTATTCACTTCAAACCACTCACAGCTTCTGTTCGTATTTCACTTTGATATTAGTCATTACGCGTGACCCAACACGAATTAGGGCCGTACAAAACGCGAGCCGATATGGCCACTTGATGCCTATTCAACGCGACGCTCACGTGGAAGACGTCGAGACATCCAACAATCACTAAGCCTGGTATTCTAGTATAACCCAGGAGAACCGCAATAATACGATGCATCAACACGCGCGATCCCAAATTGAATCGTCCATTACACGCGGCATCACAAAACTCGTGGCGGGAAATCCGCACAAACACGATACTCGACGTCCGAACCGAACGGTTTTCGAGTGACTGACTGCGGTGCAGAAATCACCGCTTGGCGCCTACAGGCGGTCTGCGCGCACGTCGCCAGTCTCGCCCTGCGAGTGAGAAAGGGACAACACACGCCCAGAGCGACGCGTGCGATCGAGCACCGCGCCGCATTCATAGACCGTCATTAATACCTAACTCACCCCAGTATAACAACGCTAAATATTAAACATTCACCCGCCCTAGGCCGAATCCCTTAGGCCTATTCACTACTGGGGAGACGAGATAGCGTTGCTATTGCTCGCTTAAGAACTGAATCCCCTACCTGAACTGTCGCGACTCGAGGAGTGCCATCACTACCTGGGAACAAGTTGAGAATGCGCCCTCTGCGCCATCGCAGTGGCGGCAGGTTGGCATCCTTAACCAGAACGAGATCTCCGATGCGAGGGGGTTCAGTTCTGTCCGTCCACTTAAGGCGTTGCTGCAGAATGTGCAAATACTCAAGCGACCATCGCTTCCAAAAATTCTGAGACATTTGCTGCAGCAACTCATAACGCGTCAAACGATTGCTACTGACCTCTGTGTAGGGGTACTCTGGCAAGGCGTTAAGTGGTCGGCCAATTAAGAAATGCCCTGGTGTCAGGGCCTCCAGATCATTCGGATCTGAGCTAAGCGGACACAAAGGACGTGAATTGAGAACGGCCTCAATTTTACAAAACACGGTCACTAGCTCCTCAAAGGTTAATATCGTTAAACCTATAACGCGCATCAAATGCGTCTTAGCGGACTTTACAACCGCTTCAAATATACCACCCCAGTGGGGGCATCCTGGTGGATCGAACACCCAGTTAATGCCCTGACGGGAGAGGCTCGTGCCGATAGCTTCCTCGTTTTCCGATAAAAACGTTATAATTTCTTTCATACATCGATCAGCGCCCTTAAAGTTGGTACCACAGTCCGACCTGATCAGCGCTGGTCGCCCTCTTCGCGACACAAATCTATCTAAAGCTGCTAAGAAAGCCTCCGTAGTGAGGTCGGCCACGAGTTCCAAGTGGACGGCCTTGGTTGCTAGGCACACAAACACGCACAAATACGCCTTGATTGACTTCGCGTTGCGAAGGCGTGATGCCTTTACCATAAAAGGCCCCGCAAAGTCCGTTCCCACACCCGCAAACGTCCAGGCTTCCGTCACCCGGTCCGGTGGGAGGTCTCCCATCTGAGGTTGCATTGTGGCTGCCTTCAACCGATAGCAAGGCAAGCACCGAAACACAATGCTCCGTACCGTACGTCGTCCAGACAAGATCCAAAACTCGCGCTGCAGAATAGCCAAAAGTGCATTGCAGCCCGCATGCGAGTTTTTCTGGTGACGATCCCTAACTATAAGTTCTACCAAAGGTCCCTTCTTTGGGAGTAACAGCGGATGCCGTGCTGAAAAGGGCAGGTTAGCGTTCCGAAGTCTACCTCCAACCCGGAGCATTCCATGCTCGTCCACGAACGGGTTGAGGCGCACAAGACCTCCCTTCAGCTTTCCACGGCCATCCCTGAGCAGCCTGACCTCTTCCTCAAAATGTTCCGCCTGGACGACCCTAACCAATAAACTTAGAGCCGTATTCCGCTCCGCAGGCGAGAGGACAGGTGCCAAGTTCCGTTCTGCTTGAGGTTTTCTACAGTTGTTCACGAACCGTTTGATCCAACCTGTCACCCCTAGAAGTTTGTCGAGGGAGCTGTATCGTTCCAGCAAGAAAGCCGCACTAGGCTTAGGTACGATCTGCCCTACGTTCACTCGCAAACCTCGATCAGGTGGCCCAAGCGGCGACCCGCACTCATTGTATGGCCATCTCTCAGGTGACTCAGTCAGCCACTGAGGTCCCCACCACAGTGAGTGACCTACCAAATCAGGGGCCCTACATCCCCGTGAGGCGCAGTCCGCTGGGTTCTGTTCTCCCGGTACGTGTCTCCATACCAACGGAGTTTCCGATCCTTTAATCTGTGACACCCGATTTGCCACGAAAACCTCAAGAGAATGTACCGACGTCTGTAACCAGCACAGAACTATCCTACTGTCGGTCCATGCGTACACTGTTTCATCCAAAGTGATGGTACCGCGTAGATTACTAGCGACATGATGTAGCAAGCGCGTGAGAAGCGCTGCTCCCGCCAATTCCAACTTTGGAATGGTCCATCTTGTCCTAACCGGAGCCACCTTACTCTTGGCCATAACTAGACGCACGTCTACAGTTCCCGTTGAACTGACTGTCCGCAAATAGACAGCTGCCGCGTACCCTCGCTCCGAGGCATCACAAAACCCATGTAGGGTAGCCTTACATCCCACCGATGGGAGCAATTTGCGAGGTATGGCGATGCGTACGATCCCTGGTAAGGTGGTCACAAATTTGGTCCAATCATTCAACAGCTCTCCGGAGAGCTGGTCGTCCCAACCCAAGTTTGCTATCCACAACCTTTGCAAGAAGCACTTCGCCATGAACGTCACCGGTGCGATCCACCCGTTAGGATCGAAAGTTCTGGCGATCGTCGATAATACCGAACGCTTCGTCCAAGTCTTCTGCAAAAGGTCTGGCTCGATCTGATACGTAAAGACATCATGCGTTGGCCTATATTGCACCCCTAGGATGCTCAACGTATTTGGATTGTCCGGGTTCTCGAAAAGGTGGTCCGCGGGTCCTGCTGGAACTCACCTGGCAACCCGGCCAGGAGCTCTGGACAGCTGGACAGCCATTTCCGCAACTCATAACCTCCTGATTCCATGATCGCGATCAGCTCGTCTCGTAGTAGCAGTGCTTGTTGCACGCTATCTGCACCCGTGCAGATGTCATCCACGTAGACGTCGCGATCCAGTACTGCTGCGGCTCGAGGGAATCTTACCCTTTCCTGTGCGGCCAACTCTCGCAGCGTGCGTACTGCCAAAAACGGACTTGGCTTCAGGCCATACGTTACCGTGTTAAGCTCATAAGTGACCATCGGCTCGTCAGGGCTCTCACGCCACAAAATCAGCTGGTACCGACGGTCATCCGGGTGTATAATTGTTTGGCGAAACATCATTTTGACGTCTGCGACGAACGCTACTTGGTGCAACCGAAAATCTGTGAGGATGTCCACAATGTCCCGGTTCAACTTGGGACCCGCGTGCAGACACTGGTTCACAGACACACCATTCGATGTAGGAGCAGAACCGTCAAACACTACCCGTATCTTCGCCTCCGGTGACTTCAAAACAGCCAGGTGTGGTATATAGTAATGCTCGACACACCTCCAATCTATGCTGGACACCGACATGTGGCCTAACTCTAGGTACTCCCTCATGAATTCGATATACTTCTGCCGAAGTGCTGCATCTCGCTTCATCTTTCTCTCCATAGCCAGTAGTCTCCGTTCCGCGATCTGTCGCGAACTACCTAAGGAGGGGCGGTTTGGGAGAAATGGCAGCCTGGTAACAAACCTACCTGACGAACTTCGTGCAGTGTTGTACTGATAGAACAGCTCGCACTCGTCATCCTCTGGCTTCCGTCTATCCGCTGTGGGTGGCTCCTCAGACTCCCAAAACCTCTGCAGCACCTCCGACAACACACTACCATAGAGAACCGTATCGCCCTCTGGTAGGTCCTGAGGTCTCCAAACTGGGCCAAAAATAACATACCCCCCTGTGGTATCAACGGCCACTAAACCAGTTTGCTGAAGTACCCGTTTTCTGCCACACCAGAATCTCCCGAGGACGTCTGACCCGAGGAGAACGTCCACCGTACCAGGAGTATCAAATTCAGGATCAGCTAACTCTAAGCCTGTGGTTAACCCTCGTACCGTTGACGGTAACCGAACCTGAGGAAGTTTCCCTACCACTTCATCCAGCACCACTGCTGAGACATGATAGCTGACCCCTGTACCTGTATTACCTAATGTGAACTCGAAGTTCACCTGACCCCGAACGTCAGGCACATCTACACCTCCAATACCTACAGCCCCATCCGTTGTGGGCCTTATATTTAAGCGTAGCCTACTCACCAGCTTACTAGACACAATACAACCCTGAGCCCCTGTATCTAACAAGGCTCTTACCTGTATGCTGCGGCCACCGTATCCCCATACCCAAATCATTGCCGTAGGCAACAATACCGTAATTGGCCGGGGGGCCGAAGCTGGCGTGTAGGCGGCGATTACCTAGCAGGAACCTAAGCGCGGAGTGTCCGCGTCCTGCGGGGGGGTCCCCTCTCTCCGTACACCTTCGAGTGGGTCCCACTCCTGCTGATAGGGACCTCTGGTCCTGTACGCCATGGCTGGCAGCCTATAGTAACCCTGCGGCAGGCGCGCGTACCGTGGATGCGCCTGTAGCCGCGGGTGCTCAGCCAAGGGGAGAGGCATGCGTGGGTCATGAGACCTCACCATGTTGTTTAGTCCCGCCGAGTACTGCATGTACTGGCCCTGGTATTGGCACCCGCCCGTAGCATCACGTATCTGTGATGGGTGCCCCTGACCTTGGACCTGTGACCACCTACCCTGTCCCGGCAGCTGCTGCCGAGGTGGTGACTGTCTCGCGCGTGGTGAAGGGGGCATCACCTGCTGATGTCCCTGGCCTCGTCCCTGAAACCCTGGTGGAAGAGGACTCCTCCTTGGAGGGGGTGGGGAGCGTTGCTCCCGTCTAGGTAGGGCAGACTCCGTCCGCTGACCCGCGTCAGCTCTGCCTCCGTAAGCTCCGCTGCGGTTCATGCATAGGAGCTGATGGTGGGCACCCTGGCAGTACCTGCAGTTGGTGCTTGATGGGCACTCTCGCACCTGATGCGGCCCCATACACCTAAAGCACCAACGCCGTTGCTGCACCACACCACGACGTTTCTGCACCCGCTGTGCAGCGAACTCCTCACACGCAGTCACCTGATGCCCCGCCTCTCTGCAGTAGGCACACCTCGTTTCCAAATTAGCGACATTGTATCGCCTGGGTGGCCTACTCTTACCGTCTCGCGCCTGTGCACCCGGCCGTTCCGGGCGGCGAGCGGCCGCAGACTCCGCGTGAGGCGACTCTCCAAATTGGGCATCTACCCGCCTGCACTCGGCCTCGAGGAAGGACTTGAGCTCCTCGAAGGTCGGGAGGTAATCAGATGTCTTACCTCCGTGTGACTGTTCAAAACGAGCGGCCATGTCGCTCGGCAGGCGGCGCAACAACGTGTGGACCAGGATATAATCATAGCCTGACACCGGCATCCCCTGTCTCTCAAGAGCGTTCACTGCAACGCAGACAGGGTTGAGGACCTTGGCCCTGAGGTCCGTCCCTCGTGTGATGGTCGGCACGGTGAGCCACTGTTCCAGGAGTTGGTCAATCATGAGACGTTTGTTGCTGTATCTCTCGATCAGCAAACCGCGAGCCGTCTCGTAACTTGCATCATCGACTGGTAGATGCTTTACCAGCTCATGGGGCTCACCTTGCAGCTTGGCCATCAGTTGTGCCATTTTATATGCCGGCTGCAAGTCAGTGCGGTTATGAATCACACTGTCAAACAGATCCTGGAATCGGGTCCAATCCGTGTAGTCCCCGTGGAAGACCGGAATAGCCACAGCCGGCAGGGGCACTTGCACCCCCGGTCCCCGCGGACCATGGGATGGGTCCGGCTCCCCAGCCCTACGCCTGGTGATCACAGCAGCCGCCTGCTGGATCTCCTGCCCCATCTCCAGGCACTGGGTCACATTCGCCCGGACCATAAGTTTGGCCTCCTCATCAGGCGTCCCATCAAATAACTCCTCGCATCCAGTGAGGCAATCCAACACCTCCGCGACCCGTTCGTCAATCCGTTGCGCACAAGCGATGAGTGCGTCCTCTCGGTCCCCGCGACCGACCATCGCCTGCTTAGTCGCGAACCAAATTAGGTGCGTTCTAATTTTTGCCTGAAGCTGTGTAATTGTGGGAGCCATGGTACCAACTCAAAGTAACACCGAACCTTACAATAAAAAAAATAATAGACAATCGGCCCTGATCCTACCGTTAGGATATCCGCACAGGGTAAACACAACGATAATAACAAGCAATTCACTAATTGATTGGCCCTGATCCTACCGATAGGATATTCTACACAGGGCACACACTACAATCACAATAAATATATTTTATTTTTTTATGTAGGTAGATTAAAATCTTATACTAAAATAATCTTAAATCTAGTGGTTTTCTGAACCACGCTCTGCTACCGAAAATTGTCTAATTCCAAGCTAAACTCGCGCAGTGGAAGCGATTTACACAGGTAAATTTCGAACAAAATACCAGGAGTTCAACTGGAGGCAGACAATGGCTGCGTTACGCAGCGCTAAATAGCATACGCTGCACAATATAGCAGCGCATACTATGAATTAAACGTGAACCTAAATCTATTTAACTTAATTAACTAAGTTGCGTGAAATTGGCAAATGATGTGTTCCAACCTTTACATAACTCAAGTCGGTAGTAAATACCGTCTGCCGATCTGGCGTTACGTCACACGTATTAGCACTAGATTATAAGTAAGTACCTCCAAATTATATCACCCCACGAATTCCGCAATTCGTACTAAGGAGTCACAATGATATGGTACAACAAATATGACTAAAGGGAACACACCATTAACACGAATAAACAGTTTTATCACTTACAGTCACGTGCCGGCGCAAATGCATAAGTACCCAACGGAGAAAGGAAGTTCAGGGAATGGATCAAATAGGAATTCCGTCGGTACTTACAGGGCTGGGTGGAAAAGATATCGACACCCAGCATTCCACTACAGCCTTGGCGCGTTATTCACTTCAAACCACTCACAGCTTCTGTTCGTATTTCACTTTGATATTAGTCATTACGCGTGACCCAACACGAATTAGGGCCGTACAAAACGCGAGCCGATATGGCCACTTGATGCCTATTCAACGCGACGCTCACGTGGAAGACGTCGAGACATCCAACAATCACTAAGCCTGGTATTCTAGTATAACCCAGGAGAACCGCAATAATACGATGCATCAACACGCGCGATCCCAAATTGAATCGTCCATTACACGCGGCATCACAAAACTCGTGGCGGGAAATCCGCACAAACACGATACTCGACGTCCGAACCGAACGGTTTTCGAGTGACTGACTGCGGTGCAGAAATCACCGCTTGGCGCCTACAGGCGGTCTGCGCGCACGTCGCCAGTCTCGCCCTGCGAGTGAGAAAGGGACAACACACGCCCAGAGCGACGCGTGCGATCGAGCACCGCGCCGCATTCATAGACCGTCATTAATACCTAACTCACCCCAGTATAACAACGCTAAATATTAAACAACTATTGTTTCCTGTTCTCTATATAGTTCATAAATTATTCGTCTGTCCCTGTAATCAAGTCCAGCTTCCTTCAGCACTCTCATCATTATCCTCCAATCCACTTTGTCGAACGCTTTTTCTAGATCGATAAAAGCGATGTGGGTATCAAGGCTCAGTTCCATTCTTCTGTCTACGACTAGTCTAAGCGCTAAAATTGCCTCTCTGGTGCCTTTATTTTGCCTAAATCCATATTGATCTGGTCCGACGGTGTTTTCTGCAATTGTTCTTAAGCGATTTTGAATAATTTTTAAAAGTATCTTGGATGCTTGCGAAATTAAACTAAGTGTCCTATGCTCCTCACATTTCAGTGTATTTAGTTTTTTAGGCAATGTTACTGTTTTACTAATTTTGAAATCTATTGGTAACTGTCCTGTATTATACATCTCCTTTGTGATTTCAAATATAATATCTAGTATAGGTTCACAGGTAGCATATTTGATCATCTCTACATATATTCGATCCTCTCCAGCTGCTTTACCATTTTGAATGCTTTTCAAAGCTCTATCAAACTCTGATCTGAAAATAGCTGGGCCCAAATCTTCTTCCTGCACCGTATGTTCCTGTTCTAGATCATCATTATTCAGGCCTACACCTTGGTATAGCTCTTCTATGTATCGCTTCCATCTAGGGCATGTAAACCGGAATTCCGGAATATCGTAAGTCCGGAATATCGGACCGATTTTTCCGATTTTTTAATTCCGGTTTTGGTAGATTCAATATCGTAAAACCGGTTTTGAGAAATTGAAAAAACAAAGTTGTTTTGGTATAATTTCGATCATTCCTAAAACAAATAATTGAAAAGCATGCATTTTCTACCACCCGCGCTCGGTACTTTTGTAGCACCCCTCGCGGTGGCACGTTTTTTGTCGGGAAAAAACATAACTACCTACACTACTGAGCCGCGTGCACCGCGTTCATTTTCGCGCAATCATTTTCGAAAAGGAATCTTAAGTTATTATTAGGATTACTTACTTGTACCAGTTTGCTATGCTTGAATTATTTTGCATACATAAAATATGATTGTTTTTGTTTTTATTGATAACTCATAATATTTTATCTTATAAAAAGTAGTATATATGCCTAGAAGAAGTATCTGATTTGATCTCATTTAATATACTAAGCCAGTTCCTAATTTGTTTTAATTATTACCATATTAAAAGAATTTAATATTTAAATAAAGTTGTGTTATGACTACGAATGTGACTTTATGGTTTATGCTTGTTTATTTGCATACAATACATAGTACAAGATTGTTTTGTTACTGTAGATTACGCTAATAAATTAGTTTCGTGACAATAACTTGATTGAAAAGCTAAATTGAAAAAAAAATGTGTATTACTAAATAAATTTCCCGTGTGATGCCGGCTAAGAATAGCATCACCCCATTTCTTGCCCGTGGGTGTCGTAAGAAGCGACTAAGGGACTCGAGGGTGTGTATTGCAATTTTAGGCGATGGGCTGACAACCTGTCACTATAGTGATACACAGTTATCTGATTGACCCTCGAAGTTTTTGTCAGACGTGGCGTAAATTACCGTTTTTCACGGCCATTTATGCTCTGCCTACCCCGCAAGGGACTATAGGCGTGATATATGTATGTATGTATGTATGTATGTATTACTAAATATTAAAAAAAAACACCAAAACCGGAATTAAAACCGGAATTCCGGTTTTGAGCGTCCAATATCGGAACTCAAAACCGGTTTTGGGGATCTTCCGATTTTACATGCCCTACTTCCATCGTTCTAGAATATGGTTATTATTAATAAGTATTCTACCCTCTTCATCTAGAATTGTAGTGCTTTTAGTTTTATGTACTTTATTTAAATCTCTTATAGCATTATAAGCTTTATCCATCTGTCCTTGATTCATGTATTGTTCTATTCTTTCACATAACTGTATGATATCCTTTTGTTTCCTGTCTCTACATTTTGTTGTAATTTGGTTTGTTAGTTTTTTATACTGCTCTATACTACTATTGTCGTTTTTGTTTCTTATCAATCGCCTTTCTAACATGAGATCTGTAATGTCTTTGCTTAACCATTTCTTTCTTGGCACTATTTTTTCTTTTTCTAGGCATGTCTCAGCACTAGTTCTCAATATATCTCTAACATCTCCCCACCTTTTATTTAAATTATCAGTTTCTGTTATATTTTCTGTTTGACTAGTATTGTACGATTGTAACTTATCTCCTATCATATTACTATATTGCACTCTGTACTTACTATCTATATCCTTAAGTTTAATGAGATCAATTGACTTTGGTTTGTGTTTTCTTCTTATTTTACTGGTCCCAAAGTTATATTTGCTAAGCAAAAGGTTATGGTCGGTGTTGAGATCAGCCCCGGGAAAAGTTTTGCAGGTTGTGAGTTGATTTCTGTATTGTGACTTTACCAGTATGTAATCTAATTGATATCGCCCTATGTCTCCTGGCATTTTCCAAGTATATAGCCTTCTTTTAGGCAATTCAAATAACGTGTTTGAGATTATTAAACTGTTTTCCTTGCAAAATTGCACTAGTCTGTCCCCTCTTGAGTTTCTGTTCCCCAAACCAAACTTTCCCACGATATTTTCTTCTGACCCCTCCCCAACTACAGCATTGAAATCTCCCATAACTATTAAATTGTCTTTTTCTTTAACTGCGTCAATTATTGAGTCTAAATGTTTGTACATATCTTCTATTTCGTCGTCGCTGTGACTTCCTGTGGGCATATAAACCTGAACTTTAACTGTGTCAACAGGCGACGATTTAATCTTGACAGCTGTAATCCGGTCACTATGGTGTATTGTATTTTCTACTAGATTGCCCCACTTTTTGTTCAGTACTATTCCTGTTCCATTACTTCCTTGTGTTTCCCCGGTGTAAATAATAAGAATAGCATTAACCCTTTTATTTTCCCACTGGTGTCGTATGAGAGTTTCATGTGTAATCTAGTAGTAGGCGGTTAAAATTCTGACACCAGGGTTCATCGGGTCGTTGGACGACTCGGTGTCCCACACGATAAGAAAGATGTGTATTGCAATTTTAGGCGACAGGCTGACAACCTATCACTATAGACGATTTTTCTGAAACGGCCTTCAAATATTTGACAGACACAGACACGGCAACACAGGCTTGCCTGTGGATAAGTCCGGCTGAACGATCCCACCAAGCGGTGGAAGGCTCCGTAAGGGGCCGCCTGGCTCGCGATTCCACCGAAGTCTGGCGCCAAGTAGCCTAGCTGCGTTCCGTCAGTGTGTGGGAGTGCCAGTGCCTTAACAGGCTTCTTCTGGGTGAGCTCGCTCCATCTTAGACTCTGTCTCTGTCCTATGACCTAGACTAGAGTCAAGAGCAAACCCATCATTAAAAAAAATAAAAAAAACATGGCGATATTTTTTAATTAAAAACATTTACAAAAAGGAAAATCAACAATTACAATAGCGACCGTATTTTACTGCTTACCCTGTAAGGGATAAAGCCCTGATATGTGTATGTAGTTTTATTCCTTTTCGCATATTTTATCAAAGATAAGATCTTCATTATTATTATTTAATATATGTATGTGTGTAAATACAGTGTTTAAACTCATAATATAAAACAGTGTCCCACAAAAATACACAAACATTTTGACTGTGAGATCAGACCATAATCACTTGTTTACTTACATAAATATTTCACTTATTTTATAACTGGAAAACGAAATAAATTTAAGTGCCTTAAAGATTGTTGTGGGCACTATTTGGGCCCCCATTCCCTTATTTTTTAGCCATTATGCCATAATGCCATCGACATTCAACTGGTATTCTATCGCCACTTTCTCCTCCGATACTTCAAACTGTCGAAACGGCCAAACAAAACATGAGACATGAATAATTAGACCACAAGATTAGGTTAGGAAGCATCTAAAGTATATCCACTGATAATAAAACACTCTTGTCTGTTCACAGAATGCTGAACTGCTCCCTGGAGCCGTACCTCAATCTCCTCGGAGACAAGACACCCTCGTCACGGTGGCAGACCAGCCTCACGCTCACCCTGATCACGGACAAAATCAAGGAGTATTTGGAAGTCGTTTATTATACTGTGAGTAACGAAATGAAGAAGGAAAGAAAACGCATCAATTTCGGTCCAAAAAAGACTACATTAAAACTTAAGCTATCGTAAGCACAGGTTATTGCACATATGCACCGAAATGTACCTACTACAAAAATACCATCCCAATAAACCATAACTATAAGTCAGTTCTATACTAAAAGATATGTCAACAAAGGAAATGGACCTCCTGCAATAGCATTAAGACGAATCTGATAGCTGTCAAATATGGCTTATTGCGATGGTCTTACTGTACCAGCAGGTCCCATACACTCTGTATAATTTGTCCTCAATGTTCATAACAGAATTTATGTTTAGTTATACGGTCAAAGGTTTAATGATAATAGGTTCAAGATTGCTTTGATGCAATTCGCTGTAAGCCATAAATACTTCACCACTTTGTAGTTTTAATGTTGTATCACCATTATCTTTGACGACTAGCCATTCCGCAGTTATACAGGGTCACAGATTGTACAGGATGTATTAGGTACAGGAGAAAAAAAATTGGTCGACTTGCGGTTGAGGCGGTGTACCGAAAACTTTGCAGGCATGATCAGACCATGAAACTGAACATTTTATTCTGTGGATGCTATGTTGGTGTAGGAGAAAAAAAGAGTCGTAAGAGGCGACCAAGGGACTTGAGGGTTTATTTTATTTTATTTCTATACATTATTGCACATGGTACAAAAGGCGGGTTTCATGGGTATTACATTTTTAAGCGATGGGCTGGCAACCGGTCACTATGATGACACAAAATTTTCTAAATGACCCTCAAATGTTTGTCAGACGTGGCGTTTTATACGGCCGTTTACGCTCTGCCTACCCCGCGAGGTATATAGGCGTGTTATAAGTATGTTAACATTTTTGACCTTACGTGGATGATGTTCTTTCAGGAAAGAGTCCTGCAGAAAAGCGTGAAGGTAGAGAAGAAGTTGTTCGGGTCACGTTTGAAGACATACGTTGTGTATCCGAATCTACCAACAACCTGGTCACCTACCCCCCTCAACTTGCTGGTGCCGGCGGACCCTTGCCCTGCGTGAGTAACAAGGGCATCTTTCAAACTGACAGCTACTATTCTAGTCTGAACTAGATAGATTTTTGAAAATTGTCGGATTTCCGAACGATTTGTCAAAGTTGCCGCTCTCTCTCTCTTTTCGTGTTAGACACCGACCCGATGAACCCTGGTGTCAACGTTTTTCAACCGCCTACTACCACTAGTAGGCCTCTGACATGGTTGTGTTACGACCGCCGTTTAAGTAATCATGCCGATTTCTAAATTATACTTTTTTTGACAGCTGTTTAAAAAGAAAAAATAATTAAAATCATCTCGATAGATGGCGTTAAACCTCTGAGGTACTTGCTGGGATGTTTTATTGTTATTCTTTTCGTGTAGAGGCATCCAACGACCCAATGTACGTCCTTGAAAATATATTAAGAAGTTATAGTTGGAGTTTATGCCGTGTGATACCGGCTTAGAATAGCATCACTCCATTTCTTTCCCGTGGGAGTCGTAAGAGGCGACTAAGGGACTCGAGGGTGTGTATAACAATCTTAGGCGATGGGCTGACAACCTGTCACTATGGCGATACAGAATTTTCCGAATAACCCTCAAATATTTGTCAGACGTGGCGTAAATAACCGTTTTTTGCGACCATTTACGCTCTGCTTACCCCGCAAGGGATTATAGGCTTGATATGTGTATGATTGGAAATTTGAAAATAATATTTGAGGTGCTAGTGGCGTTTATTTCAGCGTATTTTGATATCGCTAACAATGAATAAGGACTGCGGGTCCGAAAAAGGAATGCCAAATAGATTACGAGGAAGAAAACAGTTCACTGCTGCTACTAGAACGCAAATTGTATTCGCTGCGTGACTAGTTGAAAAACCCTCAGATGTTTAACGACATCTATTGGCACTGAGAAGCGTAACTTTTTTGATCTGTATAAAAAGACTGTATTATATTCGCTGACTGAATGCATCTGTTTTATGCGCAAAGGTCCTTATTTTAATTCCCACTACTATAAAATATTTCAGTTTTTTCATTTAAGGCGAGTGTACTCGAGAACGACCTCGACAGTGGCGCCACTTCACAAAGTCCGTTGCCCAAGTTTTTAGTATTATCCTTAAGAAAAATTAGAACCTGCAAACTTAATGAAATATTCGCTGCAATTAAAGTAATGGCAATTAATACTAAGATTAGTCGTTTTTAGGTCCTAAATTCTAATTTTACTTAAGGATTATGCTAAACACTTGGGCAACGGACATTCTGATAAATTGTTTGTATAAAGAGAAAATATTATTTTTGTGTTTTTGTCGAGGTCGTTCGCGGCTACACTCGCCTTAAATTCTGTTTGATTTGGAACCTCGTTTCTCCCAGATGCGTCGAATCCCGCTGGCTGTCCCGCGTCAGCGAGATACCCGAAGAACCTTTCACGTCGGAGCAAACCCAACTAGCCCTCCAGGAGTTGGTGAACGACCCTGCTTATCTGAGGAGTGACAGGGTCCATCCCCTCACAGACTGCAGGGTGCCTAGCAGCAGGCTCCTACTAGCCGCTAGATATTATATTCAATAAACTACTTTCTTTTCGGAAATTTTCTTTCATTTGCTATAAACATATTGAATTGCCATGGTCGGTTTGGAAATCTTTAAATAGACTTCGGACTCAGACCGGCCGGAGCAAGGAAAACATGTCCAAGTGGGGCCTTGGAGGGTTCCGATGTAGACTGTTTGTGTGATGGAGTTCAAACAATGAACCACCTAACATCGTGTCCTGCGTGCCCTAGCACCTGCGCGCAGGACGATCTTATGACAGCGTCTGTCAGCGCTGTCAACGTAGCCAAGTTCTGGGCCGCGACGGTGTAGTGTCTGCCATCGACACGCTAAGAAGAAGAACTTATTGAATGAGCTGTTTTAAGCTTTCGCGGTCACACTTAATAACTCAAAATACTGAAACGGGGTTCTTGCCGAGATACTTTTTTTTTAATTGTCCGATATTTCGACCCAGAACTTGTTGTTCGAATCGTAACTGTTGTTCCGTGATCATGGCCATATCGGACATTCCAACGAAAATAAGTATCGCGGTAAGAATCCCGTGTCAGTATTTTGATTTATTATATTGAATGAGGTACCAAACAGGGAAACTTATGGCGCCACTCTCGACTATGCCTTTTTTCTGTGATTGGTTGAAAATGTCCGTAATTCGTGACAATGTGTCAATGCCCTCAATTCGGGATATAAATTCTACTTACTTGCCTTTCCTTTCCTTTTTTAAACCTATTTGACAGAAAGTGACAGCACTAATTTAATGCAAGTAAGGAGAATTTATATCCCGAATTGAGGGCATTTCAACGTGTAGTTAATACTTAAAAGTATACGTTAAAATAATTTTCACTAGATGTCGCTTTACGTCGAATCAAGACGAGTATCTTCTTATTTTTTTTTTACTGTATTTCCTGTGTACAATAAAGTATTTATGAATTGAATTGAATTGAATTTAGTATCAACAATAACTCAAAATACTGAAACGGGGTTCTTATCGCGATACTGATTTAGTGTTGAAATCGCTAATGGAAGGTGCCATTTTTTTCATATTTAAACCAATGTACCTTGTGCAACGCTGTTCCTTATCGCCCGTCCTGAGTTTTCACTATCGGTCACTACTAAAATTTCACCCTATTCGTCTGTCTGCAAAGTTAAAATAGTAGCATGTCGCAAATGTTACTAGTTACATGTTACAGTATGCCAGCAGTGAGTTAAACAACGGTATTCTGTTACCAAAATGTCATGCACACATTGTTAGAGTCACTGTAATACGTCTGTCGCGCGCTACTGGGCAAGGTTTGTTATCCATCACAGTACGATCAAACTTTTCAGTTATGTACAGTCGGTTGTAGCCACGGAATAGAAAAAACAAGTAGAAGTGCGATATAATGAAATTCGTACCGGGACCGCTGTCGCCACACTCACACTAATAAAAGGGTAATTGTACATTGAACTAATAATAAACAAATGATTTCATTAGTCGTACCTTTTTTATTGAAAACAATACCTTCGCACAATAAGATAGAATGTATTTCTGTTTAGCACTGCATTGACAAGAAAGTTCCGCTAGTTGACCATTGATGGCGGTATTTTAGATGCACGCAATTATTTATTACCACAATCTATGAGCAGTAAGGTTAACATTCGTATTTTTTCTATGCCGTGGTTGTAGCACATAAGGTACCAGGGGGTACTCCAAAAGAACTGAATAATCTTCGTCCCAAGCAATATTTTTTCTTAACATGAATAGAAATTAACTAATTTTATGAGAATAAGCTTATTTTTTTATGTATTAACTGGGTTATAAATGATTCAGTTCTTTTAAAGTAGCGCTTGTACCTTATCTGCTACAACCGACTGTACTTTGGTTTATAATGCACGCACAGTGCTTTATTATTTTCGTAAATGAAAATGAGAAAATGAAAAAAAGTTAGCGCCCGCCGGAACTTGAACCCAGGACCGTGGAGTACCGTCTGACTGCTCTGCCAACTGAGCTACCCGCGCCTCGACCGACACTTGAAGCATTTAACTGAGATTGTATTTGTATCCAAATTATCTATAGGATTATCCTTTCGTATGATCTTAATAGAAATAAAGAACTTAAAAATAAATAAATTGGTTGTTAAATAATTCGCTTCTGAATCAAACTCACTGGGGTCTTTAAAATAAAACAGATTTGGCTGGCCGCAATTCGGGATATAAATTTCCCTTACTTGCCTTAAATTAGTGCTGTCACTTTCCGTCAAATAGGTTTAGAAAAGGATAAGAGGTATTTTAGTCGCGTCATGTCTTATAATTTCATGCAAAATACGTGTTATCTGTCAAAATAAGGCAGCGATCAAAACAACGGCGACTGAATTGACTAGAAAAGGCGAAACAACCATTGACGTTTTTAAAAATGACAGGACTTAGATATCTCCTATCCTTTTCTAAACCTATTTGACGGAGAGCGACAGCACAAATTTAAGGCAAGTAAGGAGAATTTATATCCCGAATTGAGGGCATTGAGAGTTTATAGCTTGTGTATAGCTAAGCTATGTATGGACCAAAACCTTTATGTTTGAAATTGCAATGAACTGTCACAGCGTCAGTTAACGCATGTGTAGGATAATCCACTGTACAACAGCTATTCGGTGAATGTATTGCGAGCCAGCTTAAACTGAGCCACGATTGTCTTATTTTCAGCCATTGTAATGCCATCGAAACTCAATTGTCATTCTATTGTTAGCGGAAACCATCCAACTGACACTCTATTGAACCGCAACTAAGATGCTTTTCAAATAGCAAAAACGGCCCCTGATTCTTTAAAGGTGTAACTGGAGTTGCTGCTAAAAAAATATTGGTGGTGGTTATCAGATATTTTTAGGATTCCATACGTAAAAAATTAACCCTTATAGGATTACTTTGTTGTCCGTCCGTCCATCTCGACCCTTTATCTCGGAAACGCGTTAAGATATCGAGTCAAGTCTACAACCGCTTGTTTTAATTTTTTGTTTTTTGTTTGTTGTAATAATTAATACATTAATAAGCTCCTAACTTAAGGTTTTTTTTTATTAACGATGGGTTTGCTCTTGACTCTAGTCTAGGTCATAGAACAGAGACAGAGTCTAAGATGGAGCGAGCTTACCCAGAAGAAGCCTGTTATGGCTGTGGCACTCCCACACACTGACGGAACGCAGCAAGCTACTTGGCGCCAGACTTCGGTGGGATGGTGGTTTGAAAAAAAATACGTCTTCTTTAGGGAATCGAAATTCAAAGGGTACTTTCCGAGAACCTAGTTTGTGAAATTTGGCAAGAAGCTTCGTTTAAAAGTACTACTCAGTTAGTAATAAATCCAGAAGTATACTATTTACACGACCGCCCAACCAAAAAAGGAGTGTTATGTTTTTAGAGTTCATGTATGTATGTATAAGTATATGTGCGATTCCTTAAAGTGCTGCAATTCGTTAACCACTGAACAGCTACGCTACGCCATCGTGACTACGTGTTTTTTTTTCAATTTTGCTTATATAAATTATTACCTTCATTATTATTTTTTGTTTTCAAATAAAGCAAATTCGCTTTTATCGGTGTTATTGCAAAAATATTAGACGCGCATTTAAACAGTGTTCAATTAATTTTACCATACAATTAATGTTTTATCGAACAGCTTTAACCAAATCTATTATTTTTTGTCATAACAAGGTAATACTTTTACTTGCTTTCGCGATAGAAGCTACTACATAAATAGACATGTTACATCCAATATGTTAGTTTTCTCGTTACATTACGAAATGCCATTCGTGCCAAACTGTCGAGTTGGAAAAGTGCATGATGCAATTGAAGTTTATCTTTTAGAAACATTTGTACGTTTAAAAAGAAATGTATATAATCCTTTTTACACGACAGCCTAGCCAAAAAAGGAGTGTAATGTTTTTAGAGTTCATGTATGTATGTATATTATGTGCGATTCTTTAAAGTGCTGCATCTCGTTAACCACTGAACACATTCTAATGGGACTTACATTATCCCGAATTTCATAGGCTAGGTTTTATCTCAGAAAGCAGTCGTGTAGTTAAATATTTTTATTTTATAATGCATACATACATACATACATACATAAATCACGCCTATATCCCTTACGGGGTAGGCAGAGTGTTAACGGCCGTTCAACGGATATTAACACCACGTCTGACAAAAGCTTGAGGGTTAATGTCTTATAATTTCATGCAAAATACTCTCAAAATAAGGCGACGATCAAAACAATTGCGACTTAATTGACTAGAAAAGGCGAAAAAACCATTGACGTTTTTAAAAATGACAGGACATAAATATCTCCTATCCTTTTTTTTGACAGAAAGTGACAGCACTAATTTAATGCAAGTAAGGAGAATTTATATCCCGAATTGAGGGCATGTCAAGGTGTAGTTAATACTTAAAAGTATACGTTGTAGTTTATATATTTCGCGAAAAGTTTCCTTAGCTTTATAATTATAAAAAACTTGACGCTGGCATATAGAAATTCTATTGCCAAAACACAAAAAAAAAAGTATACGTTAAAATAATTTTCACTACATGTCGCTTTACGTCGAATCAAGACGCGTATCTTCTTTTTAGTTTGTTTTTACTGTATTTCCTGTGTACAATAAAGTATTTATGAATTGAATTGAATTGAATTTAGTATCAACAATAACTCAAAATACTGAAACGGGGTTCTTATCGCGATACTGATTTAGTGTTGAAATCGCTAATGGAAGGTGCCATTTTTTTCATATTTAAACCAATGTACCTTGTGCAACGCTGTTCCTTATCGCCCGTCCTGAGTTTTCACTATCGGTCACGAGTAAAATTTCACCCTATTCGTCTGCAATGCTAAAATAGTAGCATGTCGCAAATGTTACAAGTTACATGGTACAGTATGTTAGCAGTGAGTCAAACAACGGTATTCTGTTACCAAAATGTCATGCACACATTGTTAGAGTCACTGTAATACGTCTGTCGCGCGCTACTGGGCAAGGTTTGTTATCCATCACAGAACGATCAAACTTTTCAGTTATGTACAGTCGGTTGTAGCACCGGTTGTCGGTTGTTGTATAAGGTTCACTAAAGGAACTAAATGACTTTTGTTCCAAGCCAAATTTTTTTCTGGACATGAATAGAAATTGACTTATTTTATTATTATTATTAAACCGTTTATTGCACACAATAAAATCATAGGACACATACATATATGACACAAGGTCCTTGGGTAGTGAGATCTCTTCTCTTCTTTTATAAGAATAAGCTTGTATTAACTGGGGATATAAATGATTCATATCTTCACAATCAAACAATTTTAAATGGATTTAAGTTGTGTTTATTTTGGATTTTACAATTCCTACGATTCATTTCTTTTGAAGTAGCCCTGGTACCTTATGTGCTACAACCGACTGTTCTATGGTTTATAATGCACTTATTACTTTATTTTATATATATATTTTTATTATTATATATTCACCGGCGCCTCGACCGACACTTGAAGCATTTAACTGGGATTTGTATTTGTATCCAAATTATCTATAGGATTATCCTTTAGTATGATTTTAATAGAAATAAATCACTTAAAAATAAATAAATCAGTTGGTAAATAATTCGCTTCTGAATCAAACTCACTGGGGTCTTTAAAATATGACAGATTTGGCAGTTATTGAGAGTTTATAGCTTGTGTATAGCTAAGCTATGAATGGACCGAAACCTTCATGTTTGAAATTGCAATGAACTGTCACAGCGTCAGTTAACGCATGTGTAGGATATTCCACTGTACAACAGCTATTCGGTGAATGTATGGCGAGCCAGCTAAACTGAGCCACGGTAGTCTTATTTTGAAGCCATTGTAATACCATAAGCCGAAGAGAGTGACAGAATAGATACCCCGGGATGGAAAGCGAAAGAGAGGCAGACCACGAAATCGCTGGGAGGATATATTTAGAGAAAGATGGGGAAAAACTGGAGAAGGATTGAGAGAGACAGGAAAGAGTGGAGAGGACTGGGGGAGGCCTTTATTTGTACTGAATACCAAATTTAAAACACTTCCCGTGTTAGGTAGGGATAAAAAAAAAACGTGCAAAATTTTCAAGCGCGGACAGGATTTGAACCAGCGACTTTCGTCATTACTACATACACACACTATACACTTGCAAAATTGGCGGGTAGGGAACGAGCTGCGGTAGCCCGGATGGAAGAGGCGTCGTCACTAGTAATTTGTACTATTAAATAATTTTAAAATGATAAATAAATGTTTTAACCGCTTTATTTAAATTAAAGTAATGGTTTAGATTGTTGTTATTTTGCTTTATGGTAGAATAAAGGCAATTTTTATTTTATTTTAGGTATAAATTCCATCGAAACTCAAGTGTCATTCTATTGCAATTGCGTTACACTTCAACAACGAAAGGAAATACTTTTCCTAGCTTTTACGATAGAAGCTACTACATAAATAGACATGTTACATCCAATATGTTAGTTTTCTCGTTACATTACGAAATGCCATTCGTGCCAAACTGTCGAGTTGGAAAAGTGCATGATGCAATTGAAGTTTATCTTTTAGAAACATTTGTACGTTTAAAAAGAAATGTAAATTATCCTTTTTACACGACTGCCTAACCAAAAAAGGAGGGTAAATTTTGTTAAAGGTCGTGTATGTATGTATATTATGTGCGATTCTTTATAGTACTGCAACTCGTTAACCACTGAACAGATTAGTAGGTATATAAATTGTATCGGAAGAATCCTTACATTTTCCCGATAGTCAAAGGGTAAGTTTTATCTCAGAAAGCAGTCATGTAAATAAATATTTTTAATTCATTATGCTTGTTAAATATTGATATATTAAATTTCTATCACACGTGTGATGCCGGCTAAGAATACCATCACCCCATTTCTTGCCCGTGGGTGTCGTAAGAAGCGACTAAGGGACTAGAGGGTGTGTATTGTAATTTTAGGCGATGGGCTGAAAACCTGTCACTATAGTGATACACAGTTATCTGATTGACCCTCGATCTTTTGTCAGACGTGGCGTAAATTACCGTTTTCACGGCCATTTATGCTCTGCCTACCCCGCAAGGGACTATAGGCGTGATATGTGTATGTGTATGTATGTAAATTTCTATTATTTTCTGTTTTCGCGTGGTACACTGAGTCGTCAAACGACCCGATGAGCCCTACTATTACAGTTTTTCAACCGCCTATTACTAATAGACATGGTGGTGTAACGACCGCCGTCGAAGTAATCATAGACAGCAACCGGTACCGAAAACAAAGCAATAAAATTAACCTTTTAGTTTTATCTACAATGGGGTGGTAATTTAAATGGTGTCATCAAGTTGAGTAAAAAAATATTTAATGGCGTTGTAAGCAAACATTTCTGTCCATAGAAATAACAATATGGTACTTTGCTACACGGTACGCGAATGCAAGCTTTTAGAAATAGTCCGCCTCTGTAGCTGAGCAGTTAGTGCTGACTTAGCTTAGACTCTTCATTGGGAAGAAGGTGTCGTTATGAGTACCTATTGATTTAAATAAGGTATCATTACTAATTGTGAAGATATACAGGCACAGAATAATAACTTGATACAGGGCAAAGTATATTTGGCAAGTTGACAGTGAGTTGCAATGTAACCTTTGGGCCTTTTCAAGGCAAGAGTGAAAAAGCACTATCTAGGCAAGCATATACCTTCATCGTCTGCAACGTCACTTACGGTGATACATCAGGTGAGATAAGATAACAGACAAATGTAAAAATATATTTTATATTTAAAAAAAAAACTACAGCTGCAATAGGTACTTACTACGTGTCCCAGATATTATCTTGCAAACAACAATTTTGCAGGTGAAATTCGATGTTCATTGCGTAGCCAATATGATAACAAAAATATTGACTGGCTGAGCAATGTAGTTACATTGTCGGTTCCCTATAGAAACAGGCGAATCATCAATGTTGCTGCACCTCAGTCAGCAAGTAGTGTTTAGTCTAAATGTAAGTTCTTAGAATTTCGTAGGACTAGCTGTAAGAAAACATGTATTAAAGAATCAGTCTCACATCGACTCTGGTCTAGCATCGACCTCTTAGATTTAATCTTGTATTTTATTTTAGTTTTTAAAAAGCCTTTCCTGCTCCGACGCGTTTTGACTGGCGACCGTGACAGGACACCGGTACAAGTCCTGTAGCGCCAAGTCTCGACTCCAACTTTGAGTGGATAACAGTGCTGCAAACTCTTGTTCGCGTTTTAACGTGTTAACCGGTGCCGAAAAATAAATTTGTCATAAAGTGTCAAAAAGGAAAGAACGTGGCTGACCTAAGGAAGAAATGGGGTGCAGTAAGCTGTGAGTAGACCTTTTCACTTCCTATCTGTTCCCATTCTTATTCCTTTTGCCGTGTTAGTTAAGTAAGGAATTTTCATTACAACTTTTAGTGAGGTTCCATAATATTAGTTAGATATAGAGCAAAAAGTGAAAAGTGAAAGTGAAAATAAATTTTAATCAGTGAAAATAAAAAGCGAATTTTAATCAAAGAAAACTTATAAACTTGTAAATTACGTAATTAAAATAAGTATTAGTTAATTATAAGTAAAAATGGCAGCGAATCCAATCGAGCCACCTAAAGAACTTTTGGATTTAATCCCCAGATTTACGGGTGATTCAAAAATTCTCAATTTATTTATTAGAAAGGCTGAATACGTGGTAGGATGTTTTAGCCACATAGATACCCCTGTACAAAACGAATACATATTTCACTCGATATGCAGCCGCCTAGAAGGCAAGGCCGCCCAATTAATAAGCGAAAGAGAGGACGTAACTACGTGGCTACAACTAAAAACAGTACTTGCACAACACTTCGGCGACCCAAGGTCGGAGGAGTGCATTGCCATTGAACTAGAAAATTTAAAAATCGGCTCTGGTGAATCATACCAAGACTTCTGTAATAGAATCCAAAACGTCCGTAGCGCGTTATTTTCAAAGGTTAATATAATAGAAGATCAAAACATTAAAGCAGCTAAAACTACCATATACAATAACACAGCTCTGAACGTATTCCTATTTAACTTACCTGAAAGTATGCTACGTCTAGCTAGACTGAAACAATGTACAACCCTAGAAGGAGCCCTTAGTACTATCATGGAAGAAGTGAACTTTTCTGAACAATATAAAGCAAAAAACAAGCACAGACTAGGTTTCCAAAGTTTTCCTCAACAACCTAAACCTTCTTCTGTATTTAACCCTCAGTCGCAAAACTCACCATTTAAATTTAACCAAGGTTTTCGATTCGGTGCACCCATGCCCAATCAGCAACAGCAGTTTAGACAACCGCAACAAAATTTTAAGTTCGGTACCCCTAACCACATGCAAGGATACGCAGTTAAACCACCTGTACCGCAAGGTTACAACCCTTACCGTCCTATGCAGCCCTATCAACCTCAACAACAATTTAAATTTGGCATTCCGCCCCAATACCAACAACAAAGATTTCAATTCGGTATTCCACCTCAATACCAACAGCCAAAGTTTAAATTCGGTATTCCGCCGCAATACCAGCAGCAGCAAGGCCAACGTCCGTTCCAACAAGTACCGTTCACAAATTATGAAAAAGATGTTACCATGCGTACCATTCCGAAAGGAAACTTTATACCGCACCAGCGTACCCATAACCACCTATACTATTTAGATACGGAACCCGAATACGATTCTGAGAATTGGCCCGAATATTCAGACTCTTGTCAATCAAATGATGTCATCGAGGATCCATCTGTAGACTACTTACAATCTTGCCAACTACAAAATTACTTTGTAGACAATGAATATGTGGTGACAAATGAAGGTGAGGACGACAACTATGTATCGTTCCCGGAACCGGCTCAGTCAGTACCTAGGCCAGTTCCACGAAATGCTAAGGTTGCAAATTTTCAGTTACAAGCCTCGAAGGAAGACCACCAGAAATAGAACCTAAAATTATAAAATTAAATTATCATCAAACACAAGACTTACCTTACATTGAAGTACCTGAAATTAATAGTAGGTTCATGATAGATTCAGGCAGCAGCAGATCATTCATAAGCACTGCTATAGCTAACAAATACTACCCTGGTTTTAAATATAACGAACCCTTTTCTGTAATCAGTACTCATGGTACTAGTGTACATAATGAAATAATTTACATACCATTATTCAAAATTTTCAAAAGCCCCATATACCACAAATTCTACGTCTATGACATAGACAAGACATTTGGTGGATTGATAGGTTCAGATTTATTGGATGAGATACAAGGTGACGTAATGTACTCCACAAAAATTTTGAGAACGCGCGACACTGAAATTTCTTTTATACTAAAGAAGCCTCCTGTTATTCACTTAGACCCAAGGACAGAAACTCTAGCGAAAATTCCTACTGACCTCGAAAATGGTGAAGCAGTAGTAGATTTTCTGGACTTCGGCAATGGTGTACGAATGCCCGCAGCCATAGTTAACTGTACTAATGGATATGCTTCAACCATCATTCAAAATATTTCTGAAGAGAATTTTAAGCTCAAATTCACAAAGCCCCTGAAAGTAGAAAAGTACATCCCTCAACATGTTCATATAAATACTCACCATACTGTAGCTGATAATCCTCAATACGTAGACCACATACTTACTGAAAACCTAATGAAACTGAGACTCGACCACATGAACGAAGAAGAGAGACAAAAAACCTACAACCTATGTTCTGAGTATAAAGACATTTTCTACTCTGAACACTTACCTTTGACATTCACCAATCAGGTTAAGCACAAAATTCGGACTATTAATGAAGACCCCATCTATGTCAAACCTTACAGACGATCACCCACAGAAACCGCTGAAATACAAAATCAAGTTAAGAAACTTCTGGAAGATAACGTTATACAGGAGTCACATTCTCCATGGAGTGCCCCTGTCCACCTGGTGCCAAAAAAACTTGACGCCAGTGGTCAACAAAAATTTCGTATGGTTGTCGACTACCGACGACTAAATGACATCACTACTGACGACAAATACCCTTTACCCAATATTACAGAACTTTTTGACAAGTTAGGCAAAAGCAGTTATTTTACAGTATTAGACTTAGCTAGTGGATACCATCAAATTGAGGTAGACTCAGATGATCAACCCAAAACAGCTTTTTCAACCCAATTTGGCCATTATGAATTTCGAAGGATGCCGTTCGGTCTCAAGACTGCTCCGGCAACTTTTCAGCGAGCAATGGATAATATCCTCCGTGGACTTCAAGGCATACACTGCCTGGTATACCTAGACGATATTATCATTTTTTCATCTAGTTTGGAAGAACATATCGAAAAATTACGCATCGTTTTTAACAGACTCAGAGAAACCAACTTAAAAGTACAGCTTGACAAATCAGAGTTTTTATGCAAAGAAGTGACCTATTTAGGCCACACCATAACACCAGAAGGTCTTAAACCAAATACAGACAAAATTGACGCCATATTAAACTACCCAATACCCAAGACAACTACTGAAATCAAAAGTTTCTTAGGACTCATTGGTTATTACAGGAAGTTCATTAAAGATTTTGCTAAGATAACGAAACCCCTTACTGCATGTCTTAAGAAAAACACGAAAATTGTGATTGACGAAAACTATACAAAAGCATTTGAGAAATGTAAAGAACTTTTAGTAAATGCGCCATTACTTCAATATCCTGACTTTTCTAAACCATTCATACTTACTACAGATGCTTCGGACTATGCCCTCGGTGCTGTGCTCTCACAAGGTACCGTCGGTTCCGACAAACCTATTGCCTATGCAAGCAGAACCCTAAATGACTCAGAAAAACGCTATAGTACGATTGAAAAAGAACTTTTGGCCGTAGTATGGGCTGTTAAGCATTTTCGCCCATACCTCTATGGAAAACCATTCATCATATATACTGACCATAGACCACTTGCTTGGTTGGACTCTCTTAAAGAACCTAACAGCAAACTGACACGTTACAAATTACGTTTAGGAGAGTACCAATACAAGATTATACATAAAAATGGGAAACAAAATACAAACGCAGACGCACTGTCCAGAATTAGATTAAATGCCCTCGGTGCAAATGACAATGACTCAATGCAGGTTAACGTTAGTGAGAACGAAGAGGAAGAAGACCCTAACCAGTACATTTTTGACCTAATTAAGCAAATCAAAAAACTCTCCTCTTCTCTTCCAAAGGCAACTTCACCTGAAAAAGAAATCCCTAACCAAAACAAACCACAACCACAACCATCAACTTCTTATGTCGAACTCTCTGACACACCACGAACACCTCTTGCAAGAAATATCAGTCCTCCTGTAGAACAACCGGAAATAGATAGAAATTCCCCTGCATCTGAAAGAACTAGATCAGCTGAAACAACACTTACCTTATCCGACATGGACCGCGAAACTGCAACTGCATCTGAAAATGAAGGAATTAGTAACCCTGAAACCATACACTCTGCTGAAGATATGGATACTAATGGTATTCCTATACTTCATGAAGCAGTAGACACAAAACCCAATCAAATTTTAATAAAAACATGGTTTAAGAATGAGCTTACCGTTAAACTTATTCCACATCCTAAACAAAAAATTATGGAAGTTCAGCTACCTTTAGACAATTCAGAATTAGTTAAAGCATTCTTAAAACAATACATTAAACCAAACATCAGATATTTCATTCATTACGACAAAAAGGAGCATAGACGACAATTTACGGAAGTTTTTATTTCATTATTTAGGAAAGGAACAGTTCGAATATTAGAATGCACAGAAAGGGTCATTAACGTAACAAACGAGCAAGAACAGGAACATCTAATAAAGCAATATCATGTAGGTAAAACCTGTCACCGCGGAATTAAGGAAACCATAGCCCATCTCAAACGTACATATTACTGGAATAAAATGGAAGAGACTGTTACTAGTGTTATAAATTCATGTGAAATTTGCAAACAAATGAAGTATGATCGTAGACCATTCAAACCCCGACTACAACTAACCCAAACACAAACCAAACCATTCCAAGAATTATTTATGGATCTATTCTCAATAGAAAGTAAATATTATTTGACCATAATAGATGCATTTAGTAAACTAGCTCAAGCCTTTGAAATACCCGATAGATCTACCCCAGAGGTTGCAAGAGCCCTCATAAAATACTTTTCTTTTTATGGTGTCCCAAAGAAGATAAGCTCGGATCCTGGATCTGAATTTAACAACAAACTACTTTCAGAATTATTATCATTTTATAAAATAGATATCCACATAGGAACTCCAAATAACCCCAATTCTATGGGTATGATAGAACGCTTTCATTCCACAATTCTAGAAATTTACCGATTGGTAAAACACGAGCAGAAATTTACAGATGCCTCTAGCATTATGACGTACTCTGTTATGGCCTACAACCAAACCATTCATTCTACAACAGGTCTTACGCCTTTCGAAGTAGTCTTCGGACATACAGAAAGCAATAGCCCATTTGATGTAGACTTTGAAAAGGATTATACTCAGCAGTTAGTTAGAGAACACGCAGAGAGAACTAAACATTTATATAAATATCTATTAGACAGAATGGCCACACAAAAGGAAAAAGCTCATAACAAAAGAACCGGTGAAACCAGTTTCGATTTACACGAAGAGGAAGTAGTCTTTGTAAAAGGCGTAAACACACGTCGTAGTAAGGACAAGCCTCGATTTCAGAAAGCTAAAATTAAAGGAAAGGTGAAAAGAAACGTAGTATCAGTAGAAACAAAAAATAGAGAAACAAGAGTTCCCATTAAAGATATCAGACGTCCTCCACAGGTTCGTCCTGCTCCTGCTGACTCAGGCAGCGGTGATCCTGGGCCTTCAGCTACAGAAGCTGGAAAATAATCCCGGAGTACTCCCAGTTCGCGAAGGCACAGCCCTCGTCACTTATGATAATTGGCTAGTTGTTAAGATATTAGATGTAAGTCGTATAAAGGATGATTTAATTTTAAATAGAAATAGGTATATAGAATTAGATAGACAGATCAACTTTCATACTAACACAAGCAAAGATTTACTCATATATCTTAATGATATTAAGCTACAAGTAGATCATGTATTGAATATAACCTTGGAAAAATATGCGCAGTTGATTCCGAATTTCCGTTATAAGAGAGGGATTCTAAATCCTTTGGGTTCTCTCATCAAAGTAATTACAGGAAACTTGGATCATGATGACGCCATCCGCTATGATAACATAATAAATCAATTAAAATCCCGGCAACAGTCCCTTGATAAGAAGACTACCTTGTTAGCTGAAGCAATGCAAGTCTTTACAAACTCCACTATAAATGTAACCAACAATCTCATGCAATTAGGCCAATCAATAGATGTTATAAACAAGAATATTAATGAGATTTCACTAAACACACATGTTAATCAAGTTTTACATATTTACAATTTATTTCTACATAACTTTCAACTAATATACGCAAAATTGAATGAGATTGAAGATATAGTAGCTTTTAGTAGATTAGGAGTTTTACACCAATCTGTCGTTGACACTAAGGAACTTGTTAAAATACTGAAAACCATTGAAAGAACAGACAAGCTTGTATTCCCTGCAAAATCTGAGAATATTGTACAAATTTAACAGTCTATTGAGTTAAAATCGTATTTTAAGAATTCAGAAATAACGTTCGTAATGGAAATTCCTCTAGTCAGACGTAATACCTACTTTTATTACAAAATAGTTCCCATTCCTGTCATTGATCCTAAAACCAACCTTACCCAAATTATCTTACCTAAATATCCTTACCTTATAGTGAAAGGGTTGAAAGCCGAGTCACTGACCTCACCCTGCAAGGTCATTGATGATGAAAGGTACCTATGTGATGAAATTCAGACCTTGGTACCCCTTGAAGACACCTGTATCCTTGGACTCATGAAATTTGCACAAAATGTCACCTGTAAAAGAATGCCTATAGAAATCGAGTCGGTTAAGGCCGAGCACCTGCAGACAAACCGATGGTTATTATACTCAAGGACAGCTGTTGACCTCACCAGATCGTGCCCCAGCGAGATTCTACATTATACAATCTATGGAACATATGTACTTACCATTGATGACAGCTGTGAATACAAAATTGCAGATTACAGCTTCAGGAAGCACACCTTTGACGGAGAGCAGATCACATACCCTAAACTACCCTTAATAACCTGGCCAGATAATTTGAAGATGGAACCACCAATACCCGTAGAACCAATCAAAATTAGCGGAGTTGATCTGACTAACTTGAAGATGTTGTCCTACGCTTTGAAGAATAGTGAAGAACATGGATACGAAAATGTAGTTAATACGGAAAGTGTTAGCATCGGGACGATCTTACTTTATATTATTGTAGTAATAATCATTTTAACCTTTATATTAATTAAGTATCGTACTAAACAGAAAAATGTACGTAAGGATCAAAATCTTCCAAAGGAAAATCCTTCGGATGATTTTGAGCTTAAGGAGGGAGGAGTTACATTGTCGGTTCCCTATAGAAACAGGCGAATCATCAATGTTGCTGCACCTCAGTCAGCAAGTAGTGTTTAGTCTAAATGTAAGTTCTTAGAATTTCGTAGGACTAGCTGTAAGAAAACATGTATTAAAGAATCAGTCTCACATCGACTCTGGTCTAGCATCGACCTCTTAGATTTAATCTTGTATTTTATTTTAGTTTTTAAAAAGCCTTTCCTGCTCCGACGCGTTTTGACTATGTACCAACTACCAATTCCTCCTGTAGATTTGTAGCCTGTAGTTTCATAACATCAGGAATCGAATTTGTGGGAAAAAAATACTAACATGGATGATCCTTGACCAAGATAAATCTTTTCGTTGCAAGGTTCGTCAAACGGACCTCTTCTAATGGGAAAATCTGCGCGCAGTGTGCCGTGTGATGCCGGCTTAGAATAGCATCACCCCATTTATTTCTTGTGGTGTCGTAAGAGGCGACTAAGGGACTCGAGGATTGCAATTGAATTGCAATATTAGGCGATGGGCTTACAACCTGTAAGTTCGTTTTTTTCGTCCATTTACGCTCTGCCTACTGATACTGATATAGGCGTGACGTATGTTACACTAATATTGGCGCAGTGGTAGTGTGACTGCCTGCTACGCAAAGGTTCCGGGTTCGATTCTCGGTGGGACACTCACAAAGTTGATATTTATCACTTAGTGAATTTGTTACGGTCTGGTTAGGACATTGCAGGGTGAACCAACTGATTGTCCGAAAAGAAATGGTTCCGTGCTTCGGAGGGCACGTTAAGCTGACGGTTCCGGTTGCTGTCTATGATTACTTGGACGGCGGTCGTAACACAACCATGTCAGAGGCCTACTAGTGATAGTAGGCGGTTGAAAAATCTCTGACACCAGGGTTCATCGGGTTGTTGGACGACTCGGTGTCCCACACGAAAAGAGACAGACTAATATTGGTGACCAATGTATACCTTTTCTTTGCGGGGTCCGTCAAACGGCACTTCTTCTATTGGCTAAATCAGCTCGCATTGACCAATGAGCTGTGAGTATTTTGTCCCAGTATAGAAGAAGGAATGAGACGAACTGCAAAAAGACCAAAGTGACTGCACACACGACACATCTGTCGTAGAACCGACGGACGGTGGAGTAAACGGGTTCTCGAGTGGAGGCCACGCCTCGGCAAGCGTAGTGTTGGCCGACCTCCGGCCAGATGGACCGATTACTTAAAAAAGGCAGTTGGTAGCGACTGGATGGCGAAAACGAGAGATCGTGCCCTATGGCGTACCCTGGGGGAGGCCTACGTCCAGCAGTGGACTGCAATAGGCTGATGTATGTATACAAGTAGGTACGTTTGTTTGTATGTTAACATAAATTCAGGGCAGCTTTTCTCATTATTCTCTGTAGTGGCCCGCCGGGAATCGAATTGGAACCCGATTCGTATTCCGCACACAGACCAGATACCATCTCCGGTGCTGCGGCACAGGGACGGACTCAGATATACATTTATTTAGCAGGTTACACCCATAGGTTACTTAACAACATTTTGCTATTATTTTTACGTAATAGGTATATCTACTTACTAGTTACTTCTACACTAACCTATACTATGCTATCAAAAGGAAAGATTCTATTGTTTGTTCGTTTGTTTGAATTAGATAGGCTCCGAAAGAACTGGACCGATTTAAAAAAAACTTTAACCATTACAATTTTATTCTTCATCGTCCATGATGAACACGGGCTACATTTTATACGCGGAAATATCTTATTTCCGCGGGAACTGCTATGATAAACTCTGTAACTTTAAGCTTCTATATGAAAGCATGAATAAATTGAATTGAATTGGAAAACAGTTATCAGCGTACATACACAGCCACAACAATCCACTGCTGGACATAGGCCCCCCTCTATTGGGGGGTATTGCCATACTCACCACGCTTGGCAGGTGGATTGGTGAGCGCAGTGCAAGATGTTGCTTTCACAGGGAATGCTGCTGCCCGTTGCCTGGGCAATGATCCCTAAGTCGCTTTTTATGACACCCACGGTTAGAATTGGAGTGACGCTATTCTAAGCCGGTATCACACGGCAATCAGACAAACAGACAGAAACACTTTATTGTTCACATTAATAATCATAACATATACAAGAACAAAAACAAACAACACAATATAAGCAAAGGCGGCCTTATCGCTTTAAGCGATCTCTTCCAGGCAACCCTGCACACTAAAAGAAAACATTGAAAAACACACTGTACAATCCTTAGTTTACTTTTTTGAAATCTTTGAAAACTTTGCATCATATTGGAAGGAAATGCATTAAATTAGACTCGTTGTTTAGGGCATCGTACAGAACAATTTTCATAAAATATCGAAGACAAATTCTCTTATTTTTTGTCATTGTAATGCCATCGACACTCATATATATTTCTATTGCCGCTGTGATTTTAATACATCAAACTGTCAGCGAAATACGAAACAGCCGAAACAATCCAACGCCATTGGAACTGAGACGGTTTTCAAATAGCATTATTCGGCCCCTGGATACGGCTCTGTCACCTTCAATACTCCGATGCACTTTTAACCCAGCGGACCAAGGTTTGTGAAACGTATTTGTTCGTCTGCCGGGACATAAACATCTCTCAAATATTTAGATTCCGCATCGAGTCATATTTCTTTTGCTCAATAGTCTACCTACTTGTTCATGTGTCTCTTTATTTTTAGAAAATAATTCTGTTTGGAACTCAGTGCACGGAAATATCATGGAAATATTCAAAGAGAAAACACCAGAATAATGTCTTGATAACATTTTTGACCACTATTCAATTCAATTCAATTTATGATGGCCGATGTGGCGCAGTGGTAGTGCGACTGCCTGCGACGCAAAGGTTCCGGGTTCGATTCTCGGTGGGACACTCACAAAAGTGATATTTATCACTTTGTGAATTTGTTCCCGGTCTGGTTAGGACATTGCAGGGTGAACCAACTGATTGTCCGAAAATAAATAGTTCCGTGTTTCGGAGGGCACGTTAAGCCGTCGGTCCCGGTTGCTGTCTATTATAACTTAGACGGCGGTCGTAACACAACCATGTCAGAGGCCTACTAGTGGTAGTAGGCGGTTGAAAAACTCTGATACCAGGGTTCATCGGGTCGTTGGACGACTCGGTGTCCAACACGAAAAGAAGAAGAAGAATTCAATTTATTCATGCTTTCATATACAAGCTTAAGGTTACAAAGTTTATAATAGCAGTTAGGTCATGAATCCGTCATGAAACATGCATGCACACATGCACTATGACAAAATAAGGGATTTATCTACACTCGTCTCATAATGTTCGAATTATGAACTCGAAAACAGAAGCATAATGACCTACTTTATGCATTCTGCCTATATAAGTAATTGTATCAGGCGTTACTTTGCGGAAGTCCATCTTGATTGAATTAGATAGCAAGGTATTTAGCTTCTTCCGCACTTATGATGGCTAGTAATGCAGCTAGTTGAATGCACCACGCGTACGACCGCAAGTTAATGCAAATGCACAAGCGATGCACTTTACTCGCACTACTTCCACCGTTTTACACTCTACACGTGTTTCGCCCCTCCAACGTCGAACATCTCCTGATGATGCTCCGTGGAGGGGCGAAACACGTGTAGAGTGTAAAACGGTGGAAGTAGTGCGAGTAAAGTGCATCGCTTGTGCATTTGCATTAACTTGCGGTCGTACGCGTGGTGCATTCAACTAGCTGCATTACTAGCCATCATAAGTGCGGAAGAAGCTAAATACCTTGCTATCTAATTCAATTCTGCCTATATAAACTACGGTTTCATATAAATTACAAAAGCGTAATGACTTAATGAGAAAAATCTTATTACGATAAAGTTGAGAAATGAAACGAAGTATTTTTTTGCCAATACTCAATTCGTCATCTTCCGCCGCACCTGACAGTTGTTGTTGTACGGTAATTTTTCGGATGTTGTTCGGTTGTTATAATAGGTTTTTGTTCTATTGTTGTTCAGATGTTGTTCAGTTGTTATTCCGATGTTGTTCAGATGTTGTTCAGTGTTTTTCAGTTGTTGTTCAGTTGTTTAGTTATTTTTTGTTCAGACTCGACATCTAAACAACTGTCAGTAAAGAATTTCAGAAAATTCATATCAAGCCATAATACGTTCTCGTATTGAATTTGACCTTGTATCGGGCCTTGCAATCGCCGGTGCGGACATTTGGAAAAGTGTTTAACTGAGTTTTTTTTTAGAGTGTAGATAAAATAGTGTAAGCAACTGCATATAATTAGGCATTAGAATGCTCGTGTCAATCTATTACCTTATCACACTCGGCTGCGCCTCGTGTGATAAACAGACACTGGCATTCTAATGACCCCCATTATATGACAGTTGCATAAACTACTATTATGTCACCTACGCTGCAATGTGCGTAAGCTCTCTTTGGAAGCAGTATACGGGGTGTAAGGGACAGCCCTCCGAATAATTATAGGGTGCATACAAACCATGAAACTGAACAACTTTGCCCTAGGAAAATATGTCAGGTCTCGACAAAAAATATTGACCTACCATACGAAATCTAGATTAGCTGACAGCAATTACTATAATCAGTGGGCAGAGCATAAACGGCCGCAAATACGGTCATTTACGCCTCGTCTGACAAACCTTTGAGGGTCATTCGGAAAATTGTGCATCGCCATTGTGACAGGTTGTCAGCCATTCTCCTAAAATAGCAATACACACCCTCGAGTACCTTAGTCGCCTCTTACGACTCCCACGGGAAAGCAATGGGTGATGCTATTTTGAGCCGGCATCTCACGACATCCACGACAAAAAATTAAAAAGTAAAAAAATGAGTTCTGCTTTTTATGATTTTAAACTCATCTAAAGGTGCTCCCGAACCTAAGTCGGCGACTGTTCCCTACAGTCGGCGACTGTTCCATACATCCAGTGTGGGAGCGATGCCGGCATGTCGCCCGCCGACATTTTTCTACATTCTCCGACTTTTCTCTACATTTCTATACATATGACGTCACAGCTATTCGATTAATTTTATTTGATTAAAAAGGGATGGGATACCTGTTAAACTTCAATACTTGTTCTTACGTGCCATAAAAACCTGCTAAGAGCGTGTCGGTCACACCTAAATCTAGGGTTTTTGTAATCAAATACGTCGGATCTTATTATAAAAAATATAAAAAAGTGATGAAAAACCGTGAAAACCTCGAGATGATTCTACATTTGCAGCTACTGTAACCATATTTTAGGATATCCTTTATATTACAAATTTTTGGCTTTGCTGGCCTGTGTCGCATGCGTAAAACTTAAGTAGTTACGAGTAGAGTAAAACCAAAGACAACATTTATATGCGTTATACTGAGGGCTATTTATATCACCCCCATGTATGTTCTGCTACTTTTGGTAATTTCCAAGTTATTCAACTTTTGAAGTTGTATGAGAAAAACATGACTGGCAGGCCATTTTTTTTTTGTTTGCGATAAATAAAAATGCTACAAAAACAACAACTCAAATAGCCTTTTTATGGAACTAAAGAACAGAAGGAAGGAAGCCTGCCAGAAATGTTAAATAACTCGGAAACTACAATAAATTGCGGGACATACATGTTAGTGATTTGGTTACCCATCAGTATAAGGCATTTGAATTTCGTCTTTGGACGTCACTTATCAGGCCACCCTGTATACAGTGTGTCTTAGAAATGAATGCAAACTTTCAGAGCGTTTCCTGGACGTGAAACTGAAAAACTTTTTTTACTTTTCTAAGAACGAAAATATTTGTCCTTCCAAAAATTTGGAGAATATTTTTTCATAGATGTTAAGTTTAGTGTTGCTGTGGCGCAAAGTAAAAAGACAACAGGCTCCTCTGTTGCCTTCCTAATATGAAATTTAGATCTTGCTTCGCTCTATATAATAAGTTATATTCGTGGAGCGAGGTGTAGGTACTCGCTTTGCTTTTTTAACGTCAAATGTCGAGCTCGCTTTGCTCGCAATATGTTTATTGTTGCTGAAAGGCGGAACTCTCTTGGCTTTTAAATTTTCAAGCTTGCTTCGCAAGCAACTTTTTAAACGTAAATGTGGAGCTAGATTCGCTCGCAATACGTGTAGTGGTAATGTGGTGCAGTGTGCATTCCTTGTCTTTTTTTAATGTGATGTGTCTAGTCGCTTTTCTTGTGATGAATATTTTCTTTCACCCGACGGTAGTCTTGCTATGGTATGTGTTGTGACTCCCCATGATCAGAAGCTGTATGCGCCACTGGACTAGACCAGCATAGCGAGTAGGTAAATTATGAGCGTTTTTTGCAGCCTGCAAGAAGTTGACTACGGAACTCTAAAACTCTCATAATTTCGATTTACACCGCATAGTTACCTATTGTGTCAAATTTGTTTATGAATTCATAATAATTTGTGTATTTTTATGGCTATCATTCATCATTCTGATAGTAATACTTAAATACGGTTTTAAGGTGCTATAAATAAATACAGAGGTTAGTTTTTCAATTTCTGATCATCTCGGTTTACTTGAATACTCGATATCTTTAGAACTGGATGATATTGGATCTTTTGCGTAGCAGAATCTCAGCAAGATTTCGAAGTTCGGAGGATAATAAACAACGGACAGCTTATCAAGCTTCTATCTGGTTTTGGAACTTGTGGACGGTCCTGCAGGGAGAACTGCGACCATCTTTCCAAATTAATGTCGATCTTGTTCTTCAATAAGAGCGATGCTTATGTCGGTGGACCAATATAACAGTAAAACCCAATCTAAAACCAGCAGCTGACGACAATTTGACGACATGAAATTAACACCTTATACCCGTTTTGTCGTCTAAATTCTTCCTGTCTACGTAATAGGTACAAAATGTACTAACTCAACGAAATACCCGATGAATATCTGATTATTATGCATGTATCTCTTTCTAAATAAAGTACTTATAACAAATGTGTATTTTACTTGTATTACGGTTGAGTTACATAGCCGTTACTGATAGATAGAATAATTTATTCTATAAAATAAATAAAACAAGTAGGTAGGTAAGTCATTGTCACAGTATAGTTTTGTGATTACAGATAGGTTAAATATAACACAAACACGGCTACATAAAACACCTGCATAATATTTGTCGTGATGACACAAATTATTCCAAAAATAAATAAAATATAGGATTGAAATTAATGTAAATAAAATAAATTGTAAAATTGTAAATATAAACAGTCAGAGTCCAAACAATGTATGACAGTGTTTTGCACAGCATAATCATGAACGTCAGAGCTATGCACAACCCAAGCTTGCACGACAATGGCAATGAAATTAAAACAGTTTCACCCAAAACACCCTTGTAGTAACAATTTACACCCCGCGCATGCACGACACGATATCAAAGACATCACGTGACCATTTTGAAAATCTGCTAGTAGTGATGTTACCTAATCGATAGTTTTACATTCTTGTATAACTTAATCGATATTGTTTTTTTCTTATATATTTTTTATTATATTTTTTACGACTCGTTCACTTCGTTCGCTCCAGTGGGTCACAACTCGTACCAGACCTAACCTACTGGGTCGGATTTGTGTCAGAAAATTTTAGTGCGGGGGGCTTCGTTTCACCCCCCCTCCACGGCCTTATATGTCATATTCCAATAATTAATCAAGAAGTCGATTATAGCCAACACTATAGTATATGAGTTCATTTACTCGTCGACGTAATTTTATTTAAATTCGAATTATACCCCGGTACATTAATTGTCCGGGCCAGTTACTGAACACGATCCAATGACTGTATCGCACATAGCAATATGTGCCGTTCCTACTTTAGTAATTTACAAGGGAATATTCCCAAGGGAATGTTTACGAACTAAAGCAAACCTTTAAGTATTCACTTTTTAAAATGCACCCTACAGAAATACATGCCTACGGCATAATATTCTTCACATTAACTTTAAAATTCCTAAAATAATTGTATTTTGTCACATTTTGTCTTATATACGATTATTTAATGTTTACTTACTTATTATTTATACTTAATATGGTACTTCAAAAAACACTTAAAATAAATTGTCCAGGATATTTATTTATTATTTATTAAATATTGTTGATTAATAAAAAAAGGTAACATTCGTATTTTTTTTTCATATCCAGAACAATTCACACAGCGCCATCTGGCCCCAAACTAAGCATAGCTTGTACTATGAGAACTAGATAGCTGATATCAGTACTTTTTTGTAAATAAATACGTATTATACATAGAAAACACCCAGACCAAACACAAATACTTGAAAATTGACTTAACAGGCAGCAGGCAGGGGTACCCGGGTTTCCGGGGAATATTCCCATTGTTACCGGGAACGGCACAATGCTAGTCGTACATAGTCATTTTGTACAAAACATTGTCGGGCGTAATCGTATTGTGCATAATCAATGTCGTGCATTTATGGTTCCAAAAGTCAGCACGCAGTCAGCCTACTTTGACAGCCTATAAGTCAATATCAGTGATCCAGAGAGTTATGTCAACTTACAGGTCAATATCATGTCAGACTCAGAGCAAGTAAAAGTGAAACCTACCAATATTATACTTGAAGCTATGAAAAACTCATCTCACCGCCATAAGACTGGGCTTGTCTACACTAATATTATAAAGAGGAAAGATTTGGTTGTTTGTTTGTATGTATTGAATAGGCTTCGAAACTACCAATAAAAAAAACCATTAGAATTCTTTATTATTTGGTACGAGAAAAAATAGGGATCCGCGTGAAAATTTCGATATTGTAACCCAACGCGTGAAAAAAGTACAAAAAAAAATCTTGTATCGCGTACGCTGTGGAAATTATTTACAACTAGCAGCCCGCCCAGCGGTTTCACCCGCCGCTAACAATTTCCCCCCTTGAATAAGACAGTATAATATAGCCTATGTTCATCAGGGATAATGTAGGATTCTATAAATCTTCACTTCAATTTGAAACAAATATCGTTTTCAGATGGTGGTGGCGTAAAGTTACATGCCGTGTGATTAACCTGGCCAGCCCCATGGCAGTGCCTTTATTTTTATTTTTTTTTATCCCGCCCGAGCCGGTTTTCTATTAGGTCATAACAAAATTATAATAAAAATTAAATGTGTGATACAAATTTCTTTTTTTAGAATGACGGTTCATGACGTCAATAAGTGATAATACTCTCCTACATTGAATAAAGAATTTAAATTTAAATTAACGGTAAAAGAATTTTTCAATCGGTCCAGTAGTTTCGGAGCCTATTCATTCAAACAAACAATAAAAAAACCTGTTTCTAATATAAGTGTAAATTATATTATTATAATTTTAGTGTGATGCCGGCTTAGAATAGCATCAACCGATTTATTTCCCGTGGGAGTCGTAGGAGTCGATTAAGGGACTTGAGGGTGTGTATTGCAATTTTAGGCGATGGGCTGACAACCGGTCACTATGGCGATACACAATTTTCCGAACGACCCTCAAACATTTGTCAGACGTGGCGTAAATGTCCGTTTTTGCGGCCGTTTACGCTCTGCCTACCCCGCAAGGGATAATAGGCGTGATATGTGTATGTATGTATTATTTTAGTGTAGATTTATTTAATGCACTATTTATTGTTTTTTGTCGTATTTTTTATACCGAGTAAGGGACAGCCCTTCGAATACTGATAGGGTGCATGAAACATAAAACTGGACAACTTTCCCCTAGAAACATATGTCAGGAAACGCCAAAAAAATGACCTTCTTCCCTACAAAATCACAATCAGCTGACTGCATTCACTATGGGAAGTCAGTTTTTTTACGTTTCCTGAAATATGTTCCTCGGGGAAACTTGTTGAGTTTCATGGTCTGCATGTACCCTATCAGTGTTCGGAGGGCTATCCCTTACACCCTTTAATACAGTAATGATTAAATGTAATCATTACACTGGTACGAATATTGTGGCGTAGTTTGTACATTTTTAATTGAAAAAGTAGTTATTGTGGCATAACTGCAATAGTTAGACATATAGTATCGCAGACATTATTATAGATATTGATGTCCTCTATAAAACTGTAGTACATCACTTTGCTCTATTGTCAATAATTTCCACAGCGTACGCGATTTAAGATATTTTTTTGGTACATTTTTCACACGTTGGGTTACATTATCGAAATTTTCACGCGGATCCCTATTTTTTTCTCCTATAAAATATAGCCTATGTTCATCAGGAATAATGTAGGATTCTAATGGTAAAAGATTTTTTTAAATCGGGCGAGTAGTTTCGGATCCTATTCGATGCAAACAAACAAACAAACAATCAATCAAATCTTTCCTCTTTATATTAGTGTAGATAGATAGAGCAAAATGGTGTACTACAGTTTTATAGAAGACATCAATATCTAAAAAAAAAGCTGCAATACTATGTGTCTATCTATTACAGTTATGCCACAATAACTACTTTTTCATCTTAAAATGTGCAATAGCAACGTCGCGCCGGTACAAACTACGCAACATTATTCGTGCCTGAGTAATAGTTGTATTTAATCATGAGTGTAATAATTATCCAAACCACCAGTTACGTTAAACATGTAAATAAGCAACATTATGTTACATGTCATGTGTGGAGTGACAGAAGCGGGGTTTATCACACTATGATTTGCTGTTTTGGCTAGAAAAAAAATATCCAGTCAGACGAAATTCATAGTGTCATAACGTGTTAACTACCAAAAATACCTATACCTATTAAAAATCTGGTGCGTATATTCTGTGTAAAGATTAAACATGCTCTCATAAGCTTAATTAAATAAGTAGTATTTTGTGTCTTTAAGCATTTGTTTTTGTTTTATTTTAACGCATGCCTTTGATTGCAATGAGTATTTCATGGCTTCATTTTACTTGCTTCTAGGGTTCTCTCTGAAATCTTCTCTTGCCCTGAAATACCATAGAGAATGTACTGCGAAGGAAGTAGGAGTACATAAATAAGATTTTCTTTGGTTTTCTTCCTTCTACGAGAAAAGACGTAATTTTTTGTCGAATGCGTTAAAAAGGGGAGGTAACGTTCGTGATCCAATGTTCTCTCAATCTAATCAATTATAGAGGTAGATTTTATCTTTTGTTGTAATGTGGGTAAGTCTAAAATCAGAATAACAATTCTATTCATCTTCTTCTTCTATTTTAACCCGTTGCCACCTAATGCTGAGTGTAGGTATCCTCCTTACTTACCTTATATTAGCGCTGCCTCTTTCTGTCAAACAGGTATGGAGAAGGATATGAGATATCCAAGTCCTATCATGTTTAAAATCTTCAATGGCTTTTACGCCATTTCTAGTAAATTTAGCCACCATTGTTTTATCGTCGCCTCATTTTGACAGATTACGCGCATTTCATGACAAGACTTACATATTTCCAATCCGTTCCTAAACCTAAGTATTTGACGAAAAGTGACAGCGCTAATATAAGGCAAGTAAAGAAAATTGTTATCCCGAATAAAGGCCATAACGTTCAGCTTGGCTACTGAGTCCATTTCAATGAATCAAGTTTTAAAAATTAGGCTTGTTTATATTTAAATAAGTTAATATGAAGTCTTCGCTTGCCCTCCTGAACCCTCCTCAGAGGTGCATCATTCTAGGCCAATTTTATTTATAACTAGCTTTTACCCGCGACTTCGTCCGCGTTAGATAGTTTTTTTAGGCAGAAGTTCTAAAGTAGGTATGTGTATTCATAGTAAGTGTGACAGTGATATTAGAACAGTTCTTATCTCTACTGTTTAAAGATGACTTGCTTGCTTCTGTTGTTAAAGGGATACTTCAAAAATTGCTATCCGGACTGAGAGATTTATAACCGTTGAATACAAAAGTCAGTAGATAACAGAGTACTTACTCCAATAGGTGCCGATTTGAGCACACTAAAATGGTCAGCATAAGTAGATAAAACAGATAAGAAGGTAACTTAAGTTACTGTAATACATTTTTATACTTCTATACCACATTTTTTGTTTTTCTGTCCTCGGTAAAGAAGGCAATGTCCTTTCTCAACTTATTCCCATCAAACTGAACATCTTTTGTTCTGGAACCATTTCTGTATCTCCAATAGTTTAGGTGGGCTCCTGCTGATAGACCTGGTGGTCTACATAAGATACTCCAGATCCCCAATGTCCTTGTGTAAATAAAGCGGCCCATCATACTGAACAACTTTTGTTTTGGAACCATTTCTGTATCTCTAATAGTTTACGTGGGCTCCTGATGGTACACCTGGTGGTCTACATAAGGAACGCCAGCTCCTCAATGTCCTTGTGAAAAGAAGCGGCCCATCATACTAAACAACTTTTGTTTTATAACCATTTATGTATCTCCAATAGTTTAGCTGGGCTCCTGATGGTACACCTGGTGGTCTACTTAAGGTACTTATGAGCCCCAATGTCCTTGTGAAAAGAAGCGGCCCATCATACTGAACAACTTTTGTTTTGGAACCATGCCTGTATCTCTAATAGTTAAGCTGGGCTCCTGGTGGTACACCTGGTGGTCTACATCTATACTCCAGACCCTCAAATGGTAATAAAAAGTAGACCATGTCCGTTCTCGGTATGCTAGCAATCTCTGTGCCAAGTTTCATGAAGATCAGTTCAGCGGTTTGGCCGTGAAAGTGTAGCAGACAGACAGACAGACAGAGTTAATTTCGCATTTATAATATCAGTGTGGAAGTGTGGATAATATAATGTAGTTAAATAGTTAATATAATGAATAAAGAAATAATAAAGTTATTCTAGAAAAAAATTGGGATAGATATCCCATGAAAATTCATTTTCAGTATTTTATGATTTTCGTTTATTGGTGATTTTATTCTTGAAGGTGGTTTAGTTTTTTGTTAAAAAGTACAACTATAATCCCATAGAGAACTAGACAATGATCCATGATGGAACTATTTCCATGAAGATTTCTATGAAGTTTTTGTATCCATCAGTCAGTTAGTTTGTTTAAAGACTGAAGCAGACCAATTGTACGAGTAAAACGCGTGCGTGCGATTATACGTTGCAGCAAAAAAATAACATACAGCACAGCATCAGGATTGCGCAATAATATTTATGTTAACAATTATCAGTCACACACTCGCCCTCACACAATATACGCCGAGGCGTTATCAGTCGATAGAAATAAATTACTTTTCCCTGACCTATACTCTTTATCAAGTTTAAGTTAAACATTTGATATGTAAATGATAGAGAATATAATTTGCAACAATGCAAACTTGCAGACTATAACCTTTCGCGAAATAAAATCTTCGATTGAATGAAATGTTGCAAAAAAATATGTTAAGTATGTAAACAGTGGTTTTAAGGGCATGGGAAAGATGAAACGATTGGCTTCACGCGTACCACACGATGTTGCGGAATTGGACAGTTAATATGGCAAACATGTTTGATCTGGTATTGCGGCAGTGGTCTGGTCACATCTGTCGATGCCGATGTATGGTAGAGTAAGCCGGTTTTTGGGTGGATCCCATGCCTCAGCAAGCGTAGCGGCGGGACGTTCTCCAAGCAAATATACCGAAGACTTAAAGACTTCCGACTTGATGGCGGAAACGGGATATCGTGCCTTAGGGCATATCCGTATGGCACTTACGTTCAGCAGTGGACTGCTATTAAGCTGATGTGATGCGTGATGTGTCATATATGACATATGGTTACGGCACAGCGATGCGGTGTGTAGTGCGGTTGCATTTAACTATTGTCATCAGTAATTTTGGACCAGAAATATAACCACAAAATTGTGCGGGACGTCATAGGGGCTAAATGTTTGATTACGGAAGGACTTCACATTGATAAAGAGATAAATATATATAAATACATGTGCAAATACATTTATCACACTTTCAGTACAACATTGTAGATACTTCCTCTACTGTAACGTACACTGTTGCACACGCATCCAGTGTGAGTCGGTCTTTAAATTTAAGATTTCAAATTGATACATTTATCTTGGTGGCCAGTGTTATAGTATCTGTTATATTTTATCTTTTCTTAAAATACACATCACTATGTACACGTCATCAACGTACCGTCAAACGTAGTGTTATCAGCACAATTTAATCTGTCTGATACTATATATATTTATGAAGGATTGTTTACAAATTTTATCAAAGATAGCAGCACAAAAAATTGGTTTTAAACATGATTTAAATGATTTATTTATAAAGTCAACATTAAAATCATAAATGAGTAAATGCTCATTGTGTATTATTGTCAAAGAAAGCAAAAAATATAAGCTTTACTGAAAAAGTTGATACGTTTAAAGAATATTTTTTTGTATTTGTAAGTCGATAGTGAAGATTGTAGAGTATGTGTTTAGAAGTTATTTTAATGGTATTTAGTGTCGAATAGTCAAAATTATTTTTTCCCTTTCTTGTTTCTGTGCTGGCAACACGTGTTTTTCAAGAACCGACGACAACCGACAACAACCGACGACATCCGACGACAACCGTATACAACCGACGACATCCGACGACAACCGACGACAAGTTCGGATGTATCTAAATGTCGGATACAGTCGCCGACTTAGGTCCGGGAGGACCTTAACACGTCTTAGACACGCTATTCTCGACTGTCACACATCCAGACCGGCTTATGAAAGCAAACTAGCTATCATTCCATTTCGCAGTCAGTTTCCAAGCTCAGCTGAGCTGAGCTGAGCAGACTTGGCTGTATGATGCTTACATCCTCATTCGTGACGAGTCGAATACGATGAATGGTATACTTTCTTGTGTTACACCGTCGTGTACCATGTGAAGATTTTAAACTTCCATTTCATGGTAAACTATTTTAAAATTTCGCGGTCACACATAATAACTCAAAATACTGAAACGGTCTATGCAACTGGGTCGAAATATCGGTATAGCGACCAAAGAATAGGTACTATACTTCCACTAGCGTTATTTTAGTACTATTATATATTCTGTGCTAGCGTAGGAGATAGCGGTCCTATTTTTACGCACTTAAGCGCTCTGCTTACCCCGCAAGGGATAAAGTCGTGATATGTGTATGTATGTATGCATACCAGATGGCGTTGTGTTACAATGTTATTTTGACATTTGAGTCAAAAATATTTAGTTATTTTATTTATTTATTTATTTATTGAAATAAATTTTACAGCATTACAGCTTAGCCTATATATTCCATTTACTTACATACGTTTCTATGGAAAGAAGCTTTAGGAGGAGTGATGATGAGGAGGCCAGTAGGCCGAGTGACGACAGTGAGGAATAGGGTAGCTACCCGCCTGGTCGGGAGTTGTGACCAGGGGAACGACTGTTCCGACCGGACATGTTTGGAAGTTGTATATGTTACAGTAAAAACCCGTTTTTAGTTAAAACGCGTTTTCACGAGTTAAAACTAGTTTTAACTGAATAGCTTTCAAAAAATAAATTCAGTTAAAACTAGTTTTAACTAGTCAAAACGCGTTTTAACGAAACCAATCAGTTAAAACTGATTCCACAAACTTCTGATTCCAAAAAATACTTTTGTTAAATGTGTAAGACATGATTCAAACTTTAAGTAAAATTGCCAATTTAGTTGTTTCATCTTCCTAAGAAGAAATGTTTTTTTTTTTTTTATAATTTTTATATTCATAGTAACTCACTAAGTAGAATACTAGTTTTTGTCGTGTATGAAGAATTTAAAAATACTTTTGTTAAATGTGTAAGACTTCATTTAAACTTTAAGTAAAATTGCCAATTTAGTTTTTTGATCTTCCTAAGGAGAAATGTTTTTTTTTATAATTTTTATATTGATAATAAATATGAATGTTACTGAATTATTGAAATGTTACAATTCACAAATATTCTCAATAAATATTGTAATAATAAATATATTTTAATGTTTCATTTTTAGTCAAGGCAAATTACAAACAAAATTTTCTACTTAAAACTAGTTTTGTCTATCGTTCAAAGTTAAAACGAGTTTTACCTAAAACTACATACATACATACATAAATCACGCCTATATCCCTTACGGGGTAGGCAGAGCGTTAACAGCCGTAAAACGGATATTAACACCACGTCTGACAAAAGTTTGAGGGTCAATCAGATAACTGTGTATTACTATAGTGACAGGTTGTCAGCCCATCGCCCTAAAATTGCAATACACATCCCTCGATTCCCTTAGTCGGCTCTTACGACACCCATGGGTAAGAAATGGGGTGATGCTATTCTAAGCCGGCAATCACACGGCGGTTTTACCTAAAACTCAACCGTATAAATCAGTAAATTCTAGTTTTTACTAGGAGATTCTAGTTTTTACAAAGGCAGTTAGTAAAAACTAGTTTTAACTCGTGAAAACGCGTTTTAACTAAAAACGGGTTTTACTGTAACATATATATAGCGATCGGCGAAATAACTTCTATACCGCGTTTCAGGACTTGTATGTGAAGCGCATACGCGCCGCCACAAAGCTTTTTCAATTTCGCTCAGCGCCATCTGTACACTAGATTGACCAGAAATTTTCCTATAGCTATTTCTACCTTGTAATGTTACTGTACGGTGTGAGTAGAGGTCTTCATCTTTTGTTTGTGTAATCCTCTCTTTCAGTTTTGCACCACTGCCACCGCGCAGCCGCCAATACTTACTTTGTGCCACTGCCGCCTTTGATGTCGCCGCTGCAGGCAAAAGTAACAGTTGTTTTTTATTTTTGTTTAAAAAAAAACATGTTGCATGCAGCTGCATTTTTTATCCGACTTAAAAAAGAAGGTTATCTATTCAACTGAATATGTACAAATTGTACCTAGGTATTAAACTGCCTGCCTAATAAATATTTTTAAAATTTTACTTACACTTTATTTAGTTTGTTTGTTATTTGGTTTTTAGAATTTTCTTACTTCTTAAATGAAAATAAGATTGATTTTTTTTAGCAGCAGCCGGGGATTGAACCCGAAACCTGTGGACTAACGTCCTACCGCTCTGCCACTGACCTATCGGCGCCCCGACCGAAAACTTCAAATTTTCAACCTCTTGATACTCGTCTTAAAACGACGAACACTTCTTTCTTGAATTTCTTACTTTCTCTTCTTTTCGTGTGGAATACCGAGCCGACCAACGACCCGATGAACCCTGGTGTCCACAGTTTTTCATTTCTTTCTTGCATGGATTTGCAACAACTTCCAAATATGAAGTAATATTTAATACGTTTAAAAAAAAAGACTTTATTTTATATACCCGACAAATTCTCTTCGGTTTTTGTATATTCCTGGGTTAAAAATAGCATCACCCGGTTTCACTCTGAGATCTTGGAGACCACTCATTAATCCGTACCATAAGAATAGATAATAATACTGTCGTATAGAAACGAAACTCCTTTGTCTGGGCCCCAAAAGCCGCGCTTTAAATACCTACTTCCCCCCGCAGCCCGTAACGCCCCGCACTCTCCCGCGCTTTAAGTCGGGGCTGTCACGTGCCAATAATTTTATTCCAGACTAGCGGCCAGTCAAGCAGTTGCGACCGCTGCTAACAGTTTTCCCGTGGGAACAAAATATTTACCCGTTTTAAAGTCTTACCTTACCATTTTATTGTTAATAGGTAGGTACAGAATTTTAAAATAGGTGATTAGAATAGCATTATTTTTGTAAAACGCGTTCTCCCTATGAATACAACACCTTGCATTGCTAAATTTTACACAAAAAATTTAAATTGGACCCGCACGACGAACGTTTCCCCGGCGAAGCGCACTCCCGACTGAATTGTTCGCTAAGAGACAGCCAGACGGATTGACCTTGAGCGCGTCTGGAGCGGGAGTGTCATCTCTATGTGATTTCTACTCTATGTCCGTACTAATATTACAAATCTGAGACTTTGTGTGTGTGTGTGTATGTATGTATGTTTGTTACTTCTTCACGCTCAAACGGCTTGAACGATTTGGATGAAATTTGGAACACAGGTAGAGTATAACCTGGAATAACACTTAGGCCACTTTTTAGCGCAGGAAAACAACTATTACCACGGGAAAATGAGTGGCAGTGGGTGAAACCGCTGGGCGGAAATCTCGTAGTAAATAAATCTTTTGTAATCCAGAAGTGTTCTAGCCTGCGACCTTCAAAGACCTTCCGGTTGAGTGAATTATAGAGCCAATAAAATAGCGGACAGTATAGAGATGCAATAATTTATCGAGGCCAGACCTACAGAAGGTCACTATTGAAAGTGCACTATTACATACATAGTCGCCTATATCGCTAGTGGGTTGGGCAAAGCGTAAACGGGTAAAAAGAACATTTATTAATTTTTATTTCATTTTTTTTTTTTTTTTTTTTTTTTTTTTTATTCAATCGTTAATTTATAAATATTAAACATGTATTTTTTATAATTATCTAAATTGTATATGTACATACACTTGCGTTATCAAGAATACAGTATAAATTTACGACTTTATTTCAATGAAGATCATATTACCATGACACGAGGGTTCATCGGGTTCGACGAAGACGATTTTAAAGAAAGAAAGAAAGAAAGAAGAAAGAAAACTCATGTATTCATTGACATGGTATACAAGGTCACCGTAAAGTATGCTAGCTAACATTTACAATATTTTAAGTAAGGCAAACAAGATACAATGCCAAGAAAAGGTGTTGACTCAGCATATTATCACAAGTTTATAAACTTATGACACTGGTATTCTGTCATGTCCCACACGACATATTTGTGATAATTTCGAAACTGAAAACGGCTCGCGTTAAATGGCGCTACATCTGTACTGGCCCTAAGTGGTTACTATTAATGAGTACGGCCTACGGCGTAGCAAAATCGTAGCAGATGGCGTGGACCTTTCTCTACAACAAATAATCATTATAATTACAAAAATTAAATGCGACATTTTAGACAGTGCTTACATTACTTTTCGTTATAACCCGGCATACGTTTTAAGACTTACTCGTACTAGCGGTTTCACCTGCTCCAATCACCGTTTCCTGTGGTAAAAAAGTTTATGTTATTTTATTACGGGATGATGTGGCTTTCAAAGCGTTATTTTTTTTTAGACAGGTCCAGTAGGTTTTTGATATTGTATGTAAGTATGATGTATGTAGGTAGTTCCAAATATTCCAACCAACCGGGTCAATTTGTGTGGGAGTTCCAAATTGCTTTCTCATATTTCGATGTTCCTTGGGGAAAGTTGTTCAGTGTCATGGTCTGATCATGCCTGCTAAGTTTTCAGTACACCGTCCCTATTATCTTATCTTAATTCAAAGTTTTTGAGAACCCGCATTTGTCGCACTCAAGTTTGTTACAATCGCACTCGCGAAGTGTACTTGAGTAAACATTGATTGTTTCTGCAGCGCTAATTCTATCCTGCTTGCTGAGTTAGGGATGTAAGAGTTTATGTCGATATCGATAGTCGGTCGATATCTGTACTATATTAATATTATAAATCTGAGAGTTCGTGTATGTATGTATGTTTGTTACCTCTTCACGCTCAAACGGCTTGACTGATTTAAATGAAATTTGGAACACAGGTAGAGTACAACCTGGAATAACACATAAGCCAATTATTTACCCACGATAGTAGGGTGACCAATGACCATAACATAATAAAATCAGTTTTTGAAACCGGTATGCATACCGAAAGAAATGAGGTAAGTAATCATAACGAAACAACCATTTTGAAATTGACAATATATTCAGTTCGTTGCTTTTATCATGTTTGTACTCAATAAAATCCGAACACAATGAATATTTTGTAGGTTGACGTTATTTAAGTTTTTAAATAGCAATTAAGTACGCTTCCTTTTTTATCTTGTTTGTTTGGAAGAAAAATAGTCCCGGTTACTTCCAACATGAATTAAACCACATGGTCAGCCTGCTTACAAACTATTAGAAAGAGATAGAAGGATCCAATGAATTTGGAGGTCATATTTCTTGACTGCACTCCTTGTTTCCAAGTACGGACTCCAGTTTTACCTACAAGCTTCTTGGTTGTGGTGAATATCGATATTTTGTAATGTGAAATGTTCCCTCCCTACAAATAAGCTCCGTATTGTACCGTGGCACACTTACCGTCGCACTGCTAGTTTTTTTTCATAACAAATCTTTGTAATACCTTATTCTTTGCGCTGCCAAGAGTCGACACTGCATTCAGCGATTATACTCTTAAGTAATACTATTATCTCGAATTATATAAAGGGAGAAGAGAAAGAAATGAAGAGAAGAAAAGTTTTGAAAGTCTGAGATTTACTTAGTTTTAAGATGGTTAAGGAAGGTATATTGTTTTCAGTCTTACTCTATTTCTTGAGAGAGTTTCGGACGCTGAAAGATCCGTTATAGATTCCTATGTTTTTTTTATGCTGTCTACGAAAACATGGCTTGAAGTGTTAGTCCGGTACAGCTGGCATTATTTGAGGGCATAACTTACAAAAATTCGTCTGCGATTTCGTTGTGTATCTGTACGGAAAATATTAAATTTTGTGTCATTTTTAACGCTTACGTAACTTTTCGATTCTATGTATGGTAGCTCATTTGTGAATTAAAATTCTAAGTGTCTATAATTAATTCGATATTATTAAATATTAACAGTTTACACAGTGTGAAAACCCGGTTTGAGTTTTTTTCATCCACTGCAAACGAAAGTATGTTAGCATATACCTAAAATTACACAAAATAATAAATAAACAGAAACTATAATCCAATAATAAACTACTTTAATATTTTTGAAACATGTAAAGATAGCCATACTGGGCGGACTTGTTGTAATAAAAAACAATAATTATATTTTACACAGTTTATTGCTGATATATAAAATAATCAATATTCGAAAACAAAGTTCAAAAAAGAATATTCTCTATCTTAAAGGTAGTATTTTTGTTTCAATTTTCAGACATTAGGTGAATACTATTATAATACTTCCAAAAACAAAAATAAGTACTCATTTTATAAATGCAATAGGAATGCATATTTGTGCATTAAAAATATATATTTTAAGTAAAGTTCAAGGACACTTCATTCTTATACTCTACAATATTCAATTTAATATTATTATGTTCCATCCAAGCACTTGTAAACTTATATTATACACCAAAATTCACGACAAAATTATTATTTACATTGTTATGTAAATCAATATTTTATTGAACAAATTATTATGCATTTACTTTATTAAATTCCATCTCAACTCTTGATTTAAGTTACCTTAACTTCTCGCAAAACAAATTTATTTGCTTATTTCCAATCTCAACTTACAATTATGATACTTATATTTTACAAATACATCGTACTTCATTCAACAAAGTAATAAAGATGTTAAGGCTAAGAACACATTTGTCCGATTTAAGCTTAAACGTTCTTAAAACGAGTAGGGTCGATGGATGACCTGAAACAAAAATAGCTTGGTTATAGTAATATTTTATCTTTGTTGGGTGGGTGTCAGATATATTATTTGCGTGCTAGCTTATTTGCGAAATGGTTTATTTGCGTGCTAGCTTATTAGCGAAATGGTTTATTTGCGTGCTAGCGTATTTGCGAAATGGTTTATTTGCCTGCTAGCTTATTTGCGGAATGGTTTATTTGCGTACTAGCTTATTCGCGGAATGGTTTATTTGCGTGCTAGCTTATTCGCGGAATGGTTTCTTTGCATGCAAGCTTATTTGCGGTATGGTTTATTTGCGTGCCAGCTTATTTGCGGAATGGTTTATTTGCGGAATGGTTTATTTGAGTGATAGCTTATTTGCGTGCTAGCTTCTTTGGAATGGTTTATTTGCGTGCTAGCTTTATTTGCGGAATAGTTTATTTGCGTGCTTGCTTATTTGCAGAATGGTTTATTTGCGTGCTTGCTTATTTGCTGAATACTTTATTTGCCTGCTAGATTATTTATGAGTTAGCTTATTTGCTTGCGGGACTAGCAGCCTGGTACACGTTGAAGAGCATACTCACATCACTCAGCCTTTGCTCCTCCGATGGCCTTCTTCTCCTGAGGGTTGTTCTTCCAGATGTAGTAGGAGAGGGAGGTGGCGTACCCGAGCCACGCGAGGTATGGCAGCATCAGGAGACCAGCAGTCTGGTTCACTTTGAAGAATGCAGCGGCAGTAGCGGCCGCAGCGCCACCTAGCACTGAGATCTCTATAAGGGCCTGGAATGATAAATAATAAACATCAAATTCAAGTCATGCTCCGATGAATTTTATTGAGTTGACTCGATTTTGAAAATTAGCATGATGGTATCCATATCTTTAAATTTTGTAGCTGTTGACCCCCCCTGCCACAATACATACATCAGTCTATTGCAGTCCACTGCTGGAAGTAAGCCTCCCCCAGGGTACGCCATAGGTTACGATCTCTCGTTTTCGCCGTCTGGTCTCTACCAGCCGCCTTTTTAAATCATCGGTTAACCAGGCTGGAGATCGTCCAACGCTACGTTGCCACGATAAAGCAACGATTTTAGACCAAACCCAGGAGATTACTTGAATAGACCGATTTTCAAGGATACCATGGCTATCTCACTTAAGAGAATCACAGACTTTATTGAGTGCCATCTAGAAGATGTCCAAACCCATTCTAAAAGGTCCCGCTTAGTATTACAATAAAACAATTTTAAACGGATTTAAGTTGTGTTTATTTTAGTGCAGAAGAACGAGATCCAACATACTGTAAGACCTACTACACAAGATACGGTTTCAGCATTCTGCGTGGAACCGGGACGTTACGCTAGGCAATTAAGAAATAGATGGCGGTAGAACAAAAATAATTTATATTCTAAATAATGACGTCTAACACCTTAGTCATCCGTGACCACGGGCTCTGTAAAGAGCTCGAAACGTAAGAATTATTAAATCCAAAATAAACACAACTTAAATACGTTTAAAGTTGTTTTATTGTAATGAGTAATAGTTGTGCAAACTCAAGAAATTATTTTGTCCCGCTTAGTAATTGTACATGTCCAGGTTTGAAGGCAAATCGGTTCATAATTCTCGTACTATATTATTAAGCAGTTTTTTTACAATTATTGAAAACTTGCAAAATTTTCAAGCGCGGGCAGGATTTGAACCTGCGACTTTCGCATTACTAGTGGCGACGCCTCTTCCATCTGGGCTACCGCAGCTCATTCCTTGCCCGCCAATTTTACAAGTGTGTTTTAATGCCAGTAACGCGTGGCACGGCTCCATCTACCGGGTTAGTTTTGCAACTAATACCCGGCAACTGATTCTATCTTTAGAGATTGAATGTAATCTTAGCGATGAAAACCCGCGATAAATTGAATACCAAATTTTAAAAAAAGTTTTCAATAATTGTATACCTAACACGGGAAGTGTTTTAAAATTTGGTATTCAGTTTTTTTATAGCACTTACCAGCTTGTAGTCCTTAAGTCCGAAGAAGATGGGAGTCCACGCCCAGTTGAGCAACAGCTGACCTCCATACAGCGTCAGGGGAAGAGCGGCGTCCTCTGAAAATAAATAAACACGTTCATTAATCATAAGTTCCTGCGATGTGACTATATCTTTGTAGCGACCTCCGGGAGCTACGACAAGAAGCTCACTCAAAGTGGTTCACGAGCAAGCAAGACGCAACAGAAGTTCCAACATATCTGCAAGATGGCGCCACGTGACAGAACAAAGAGCCTGAAACGCGGTATCGAAGTGTTTCACCGCGCAACGCATATATACAACTTCCAACTCTATCCAGGTGGACCAGTCTGTCCCCTGCACACAACACCCGGCCAGGCGGGTAGCTACCCTTTTCCCGAGTCCACCTGGAACCCTCCATTCTGCCTATTGGCATCACTCCTGTCACCCGCCATATCTTCCTCAGTCACATGAGTTCCTGCGATGTGACTGAGGAAGATACGTCCAACAGAGCGAAGTGGAGAGAGAAAACCAGAAAGGCGGACCCCACCATCAGATGGGAATAATCATTGCCAAGGAGAGAGAGAGAGAGAGAGTTCATTAATCCGTACTATTATTATAAATCTGAGTGAGTGAGTATGTATGTTTGTTACCTCCTCACGCTCAAACGGCTTGACCGATTCGGATGAAATTTGAGACACAGGTAGAGTATAACCCGGAATAACACATAGGCCACTTTTTACCGCAGTAAAACAAGTATTACCACGGGAAAATGTGTGGCAACGAATAAAACCGCTGGGCGGAAATCTAGTTTATGCCTCTGTTGTAAAAAAAAGATGTGTTTGGCCTCAGGAGAGATTTTTGAAGGTTCAATTCCGTGTGATGCCGGCTCAGAATAGCATCACCCCATTTCTTTCCCGTGGGAGTCGTAAGAAGCGACTAAGGGACTCGAGGGTGTGTATTGCAATTTTAGGCGATGGGCTGACAACCTGTCACTATAGCGATACACAATTTTCCGAATAACCCTCAAACATTTGTCAGACGTGGTGTAAATGTCCGTTTTTTGCGGCTGTTTACGCTCTGCCTACCCCGCAAGGGATTATAGGCGTGATATGTGTAGGTTCTTACTGACGACTTACTATTATAATAATAATTCGTCTGTAAGAACCCGCTTAAATTACCACTATGAATTGTGTAAAAAACAGCAAAAGTTTAAAAAATTTGCGTTACTCAAAGTTTATTCGTAAGTTTATCACTTTGCGGAATAGCTTACAGTTTGATTAGGACCATATGGCTTACTAGTATTAATAATAATTAATTAAAAATCTGTCCTAATAGGTTATTAAAAATATCTGTGGACTATGTATTTCAATATTTGCTTAACCTACGTACGACGGCTTTAAAAAAGTGTAAATTTTTCTACTTCTTTCGATTTGATATTATTGGCCAAATAGTTTTAAACTGTCGCAGTTACACTAACAGGGTTCTTAGTCATATCGGACAATTCATTATTTGTGCATCTATAAAATTATCAGGTACGACTTGTCAATCCCACATTACTGCGCCGTGCGGCAAAACATCCAAAATTGTACTTAGATAAACTGCATATCAGTCAAGAACTATAGACTTTTGATAAGAAACTGTTATCAGCTCATGTATGACTGATGTATTACAAATTGGGTGTAATATTTATATTTTTACTTTAATACCTATTCAAATACATACATACATCAGCCTATTACAGTCCTCTGCTAGACGTAGGCCTCCCCCAGGGTACGCCATAGGGCACCATCTCCCGTTTTCGCCATCCAGTCGCTACCAGCCGCCATTTTTAAGTCCATCTGGCCGGAGGTCGTCCAACGCTACCCCATTCGAGAACCCGTTTATTACACCGTCCGTCGGTACTACGGTTCTACGATTCGCATGCATATTTAATTTTTTTACTTGCAAAGTTTTCAAGCGCGGGCAGGATTTGAACCAGCGACTTACGCCATTACTGTTCTAGACTGACCGGTGCCGCATATGCACTCCGAAAATTGTGTCCACTGGTCTCAAGCACTGTTATGCGCCAAGTTTACTTCGCTCATTTCCATTCGGTGATGTCGTATGGGGTATTGTTGTGGGGCCATTCTTGTGACAGTGAACGGGTCTTTGTACTCCAAAAGCGTGCGTTGCGAATATTAGCAGGGACAAAGCCTCGAGAATCGTGCAGAACTTTATTCGCAAAGCATGGCATCATGACCTTGTCGTCACTTTATTTATACGAAACAATAAAATATGTTCGGCACAATTTAGAAAACTTTAGTCGTCGAACGGGTGGTGGGCGTAATCTTCGCAGTGTAGGGAAACTGTGCACAGTCCGGCGGAGAACCGAGCTGGCTACCAAAAACCCGCGCGTAATGGGTCCTACTTATTACGAGCACCTACCCACAGATATAAAAAACGAGCAACATGACGAAACGTTTTATCGCCGACTGAAAGATTTTTTATTAGATAAAGAATACTATAGCGTAACTGAATATTTCAAATTAATAAAATAGATTTTTATTAATTATTTTATTATTATTGACATATTCTTTTGACATCAATATTTTTATTTAATTTTTTATACTTTTAGTACCTTTATTATTTTTGTACTATTTAAACTGGTTTGACATTTTTATTTTACAATTTGACATATTCACTGTGATTTTTTATTTCTCTTAATGTTTTTGACATTTTACTTTTGTAATTTTATTGTACCTACTTTTAATCTACTTTTGTGGAACGTTGACATTGTTATTTTTTCTATTTAATGTTTTTGACGATCACATTATCCTCTGACATTTTTATTTAGTTTTAGCGCTGTAATTATGAATTTGATAATGTGAAATAAATAAATCTAATCTAATCTAATCTACTAGTGGCGAAGCCTCTTCCATCTGGGCTACCGCGGCTCGTCCCATGCCCGCTAATTTTGCAAATGTATTTTAATGCCAGTAACGCGTGGCACGGCTCCATCTACACCGGGTTAGTTTTGCAACTAATACCCATGCATATTTTTTGTGGTTACTAACACAAACTAAGGCCTTTTCCTTCTTAGCTATTTGGAAAGGTGAATCATTAGCTTGACTAATAAAAACATTAAATTTTTAATACATATTACGCAAAACTTTAGCCGTGTGATGCCGGCTTAGAATAGCATCACCCCATTTCTTTCTCGTGGGAGTCGTAAGAGGCGACTAAGGGACTCGAGGTTGTGTATTGCAATTTTGGGCGATGGGCTGACAACCTGTCACTATAGCGATACACAATTTTCCGAATGACCCTCAAATATTTGTCAGACGTGGCGTAAATGTCCGCTCTGCCTACCCCACAAGGGGTTATAGGCTTGATATGTGTATGTGTATGTATTTTATTTTATTTTATTTTATTTATTTTAGGGAATCTTACAGCTATATTATCAAAAAATGGACTATTAGTTTTAGTACAGTACTAAGCCATTAATAAGGTTCCTATGTATCACGCAAAACCACAACTATCAAAATTACTTACAATTATGGGGCCATTTATAAGGTGTAAAAAAATTAGCTGAGTATATTTTAAGGGGTGAACCAGTACGTGAAACTGAACAACTTTCCCCAAGGAACATAGGTCGAAATATGAAAAAAATAATTTGACCTTCACATACTTAGTGTGTTACCCAGCCGGGATAATTTGTATGGGAGGGCCAATTTTTATTTCATATTTTGACCTATGTTCCTTGGAGAAAGTTGTTCAGTTTCACGTACTGGTTCACCCCTTAAAATATTCTCAGCAAATTTTTTTACACCATGTATAGTGCTTTCTAGAAGCTTCTAGAGTAGCACCATGTAGGAACGTTCTAGAGTGACGCTGGGTCGGTAGGTTCTAGAGTGACACAAAATCAAGCCTAGACGTATTCTCGGATGGCATCAGGTTGGAAGGTTCTAGAGTGACAATTACCTGTGAAACCATCGCACTCTTCCCAGACGAGGTATGAAGCGTATCCCATACCGCTGTATAGGACCGTCCAGGCAGGTCCAAACACCCACTTAGGGGGGTTCCATGGGGCCTTCTTGAGGTTGTCATACCATGCTGTGTCCTTGCCATCCTTGTCACGGACCTACAAAATAATATACTCAGATTTTTATATGACAGAAAACTATTTGATTGGTTATAATAAGTATACATATAAAGATGTCAACACAATAAAGAAATATTTTTTTAAGTATGTAACAATGACCATACCTAATCAAGTAAAGTTTTATGACGAAGGTTCTACTGAACTTCAGATAATGATTACTGAAAATAGGTTCATTTATAGAAACTATACAGGGTGGAAGGGACAGCTTTCCGAATATTGATAAGAGTGCATGCAGACCATGAAACTGAACAACTTTCCCCTAGGAACACATGTCAGGAAGCGTCAAAAACTTTTGGACTTCCCATAGTAAGTGCAGTCAGCTGATCGTGATTTTGTATGGGAGGTCTAATATTTTTGTCGTTTCCTGACATATGTTCCTAGGGGAAAGTTGTTCAGTTTCGTGGTCTACATGCACACTATCAGTATTCGGAGAGCTGTCCCTTACACCCTGTATACCTATCTCTTTCTTATTATGTGTGCAATGAAATAAACTACAGTGCATAAAAAAAAACCTGCCTTGAAATAGTCTTATTTCGAAACTATACATGGTGTAAAAAAATTAGCTGAGAATATTTTAAGGGGTGAACCAGTACGTGAAACTGAACAACTTTCCCCTAGGAACATAGGTCGAAATATGAAAAAATTATTTGACCCTCCCATACATAGTGTGTTACCCGGCCGGGATAATTTGTGTGGGAGGGCCAAATTATTTTTTCATATTTCGACCTATGTTCCTTGGGGAAAGTTGTTCAGTTTCACGTAGGTACTGGTTCACCCCTTAAAATATTCTTAGCTAATTTTTTTTCACCTTATAGACCCTCAATTAGAGAAATAAGTTCCATTAACTTATCTTAAAGCAGCACTGTCAATTTCATCAAATTGGTTTAGAAAAGGATAGGAGATATCTAAGTTCTTTCATGTTTAAAAATGCCAATGGGTTCTTCGCAATTTGTAGTCAAATTAGTCGCCATTGTTTTTATCGTCGCATAAATTTTGACAGATAACGCGTAGTTTGCGTCAAAAGACATGACAAGAGTAAGATATCTCCTATCCTTTTCTAAATCCATGTGACGGAAAGTGACAGCAATAATTTAAGGTAAGCTAATAAAATTTATATCCTGAATTGAGGCCAATTTCTACAGTTAAAAGACACCAAGTAACAATAATAATAATAAACATTGTTTAAATTGTTTGTACCCAAACACTCTGACACCAGGGTTCATCAGGTCGTTGGACGACTCGGTGTCCCACACAAAAAGAGGTTTTTTTTTTTGACCCTATGATTTTAGCCCCGGGGCTTTTAATCTACACCTGACTGTATGGTGGGGAGCAGGAGCTCACCCGGAACACGAAAAGAGAGAGACCCAATCAGACGTTTGAAAAATATTTTTATTATTTTCAACATTACATATCACGTACCTGCCCAGCAAAGTAGAGTCCGTTAGCCCAGCCCCCAACGTTGGGCAGGATGATGGAGCCAATCATACCCCAGTTCGCCATTATGAAGTCTCTGTGAAATTAAAATGAAAAAGAAAAATTAATAAAAAAAAAAGCCAATGACTTTATTCTAGATCTGTCATAGTACAAAAAAATTGTCACCATTTTTTTTACAAAACCGAATCGGGCGGGTTAAAAAAATTAAAATAAAGGCACTGCCTCGGCAAATGAAAATTAAACTGATGAAAAGTTGATGAGAAATGATTTATCACATTATTTTTTCTTTTTTAGGACTTGACTCAGAAATTTTAACCCTGGGGCTTTAAAATCTACACCTGACTATTTGTTTTATCTGTAATAATCGAAAAATTCTATGTATGATTTTGAAAGTTATCAAAGTTTTTAGGCCAGCAAAAACTTCTTAAATAAACAGTGAGCAACAAAAAGGACAAGCTGAAAGGAGGTCAAGGTTATCATGAAACTGAATAACTTTCCCTATGGAACATAAGTCGAAAAATCGAAATATATAAAAAAAGAGGACCTCCTATACAAAATTGCTGATCAGCTGGTTAATTCACTATGGGAGGTAATTTTTTTTTATATATCTTGACTTACACCATGTTCAGATTCACAAGTACCTTGACTTCCTTCCAGCTTCCCTTTTTGTTACTCTTTGTACATGAGCTTGCAGGTCCTAATTTTACTCAAGGATAATACTAAAAACTTGGGCAACGGACATTCTGATAGATTGTTTCTATAAAGAGTAAACTTGTGAAGTTGCACCACTGTCGAGGTCATTCATGGGTACACCCACTTTAAGTACAATAGGTATACAAGAAACTAAACATAGAAAGAAAAGTTAGTTCCCAGACCACACCCAAAATTTTATTTATATTCTAGAAAACACTCTGAAGTTTGTAGAACACATTAGAATTAACAGCACACTTTATGGCAATACAACTCGCTACAAATATGGTGCCTGGTTAATATATAAAGGATATACCTTATAAAATATAGTAAATAAACTGTATAATTAATGTAAATGACCTTTGCCTGCTACAAACAATTGATAAATGTCCATTACTAAAGACTAATGGCATCTTTATAAATAAGCTTTGATGATATCAGAACCACAGAAAAGTTATTATGCATATTCATGCAAGGATATTAAATTATATTAATATTAAAAATACCTACTTATAACTGCCGAAAAGGTCTAGAGACATTTTTCCTTATTACAAACTACTTTTGCTATCGGCAAATATGAACTGGTTACCGAATGTTCCTTATGCAATTATCTACCGATAACAGATTATCAATTTCACTTTTATCAGTAGATATAACGGAATTACTTACAGGCACTAGGTAATTATGTATATCCGATTTATATTGATACATACCTAGCTATCAGTTGAAGTATGAAAAGAAACCTTGCACTTTTAAGTCTGTTTCATAATTTATTATAAGCGGTGAGTAATAGATTCAACAGCAAGGTGCTAATTTACATGGAAGTTATTTAAATTCTTACGCAATTTCGATGTTTACCTTACACATAAAATGTGCATACCGGATTTACAGAATTTCTGGATTAAATCGTTTGAAAATATTGTGATAATGTAGTATGCTTACCAATAAACTCTTCTAGAAATCGTTTGGATAGTAAAAGCTGCCGGTTATAGCAAAAACTCTTGGAAAATAGCGAAAATGCAATCGGTGAAATCAACCGTATAGATATAACGATACTAAAATGAAAATGACGATTACACTATTCAAACACTTAAGACAAAAATAGCTTCATAATTTTGTAGCATTATACAATGGTGACACTTGTCAGATGATTCAATTTGCTCCGTTTCACGCAGCAAAAAAATTAAAAAGTTATTCAATTGAAGTTCGATTATTCCAAAAGTGACCGGAAAACAAGTAATATTTCGTATTTTGTTGTTGTAATTTGCCTTTTCTCTCTAAGAGTTCTTATTTTTTTGGTTTGGCCTTTGATTTCTATAATTTACCTGGAATGGAACGTATTCATCGCCAAAATGCGGTATGTGTTTTCTCAGACCTAGCCTACTCGAAAGCAAAATAGAAAAAAAAAAGTATGACGTCATTTCTTTTCTGGTAAGGTAAGGAAGTGTGGAAGAGACGGCACGATCTCACGATCACGAGAAAAAGAGACAAATCATATCTTTGCTAGTTTCCTTTTTGCCGGTCATTCATTGCAATCATTGTTCCTTTGTATTGTTTGTTATCAATTTTATCACTAAGGAAACTCTTTATCAGAACAACCAGCACAGGGCAACGCTCGTGGTGTTTCAAGAAAGTAAGCTACAACAAAAAAAATTACAAGTAGGTATCAGTAGGCACCTACTGTCGTCGGAACCATTGAACTTTAGTACCTACAACTTAACTAACTTTTCTAATGTTATTTATCTCAATATCAGGAGTTGGTAGGTAATAGTTCTGCGTTCATTGCAAGGGGTGAACCTACCCATAAATCTAAACAATTTCTCCCCTGTTAAAAGGTGATAAATAGTTTTTGAATTTCCCTGAATAAACAATAGTTCTAAAAGTGAAAATGTTTTTGGATCAGCTATACTATGTACCTACCTGTTTCAAGCCCTTTCTTTAAGGAAATACATTATGTTATATGGACTGGTTTTTCATTAATATGTGTAGGAACAAAATAGTATGTCTACTTACCTATCTCGTCTTCTTTTCTTTTCAGTTGTTCACAATGCCTGACTGGACTTTGGTAAGCGCTATCCTCCTGCCCAATGTTGGTGGCTGGGCCAGCACATTGACCATGATAGGGCAGGTCAAGAACCCTACTGGGACTGCCTGGTATCAGACAATAAAGAAACCATCTTGGAACCCACCGAATTGGCTGTTCGGGCCGGCGTGGACGGTCCTTTATTGCAGTATGGGATATGCATCATATATGGTCTATAATGACTGTGATGGGTTTACTGGTAAGGAGACTTTATAACCTTTCAGTTACTAGCTATTACCAACAAACTTTATATTCAATAAATTTTGACAAATAACACTTGTATTCATTGCACAGATTATTGCAAGGTAAACTGACTGGTTTCACTCACATGAGTATTTTCAAGGATTTTTAATCTGCAATGAATCTGTGAAACTAGTATAAGTGTTTTTGTCAAAATTTATTTAAACTTGGAGTTTCATCAAGCGTCAACAATCACAAGTACCTATTAACGTGTATATATATATTAAAAAACCTTTATTGTTACTAAAAAGCATTGATTTTTATGAGGATCTGACCTTACCTATTATACCGAAAAGCAAAAACTAACCTTAGTATCTATAACTTGGTAAAGCTCATAATGCTTCTACTTGCATGAAATAAACTTAATAATTGTCTTGTCTTATCTAGCCGTCAGGCTCCTACAGCTGGGCAAAGGCCTACCTCCCCTTCTTCCACTGTTTGCAAATTCGCGATCCTGTGTCGCCGTATACCAAACTTATAATTATAAGTTCTTTTATATTTTTTACAAATATCAGCATTCTCTACTAAGTGGTTGCCCATAATAAAATATTTTTTTCTTTGTTTTCAGAAAAATCTGTGGTGCCTTTAGCTTTGTATGGAGGTCAGCTGGTATTAAACTGGTTTTGGACACCTGTGTTCTTTGGTCTTCATAAAATCGGATTGGTAAGTACCTACCTACTTTGATGTCTTTATTTCGTTATAGTATCATAGTTAGTATGTAGGTAAAGCCCTCAATTCGGGATATCAATTCTCTATCCTTAAATTAGTGCTGTCACTTTCCGTCAAATATCTAGGTTTAGAAAAGGATAGGAGATACGAAATACGTGTAGGTGTCTGTGACGATGAAAATAACGCCCTAATATATTCGGGATATAAATTATCCTATCTTACCTTAAATTAGTGCTGTCACTTTCCGTCAAATAGGTTTAGAATAGAATAGGAGATATTTTAGTCGTGTCATGTCTTATAATTTCATGCCAAATACGTGTTAGGAAAAAGCGCGGGAAACGTCGTAGAGAGAGGTCGTATTTTCGTGTTTGGAAAATTTAATTTTTAATTTTTATGGTGTATATCTATCAGGATAGTCTGGTATTGTAAATATTTAAATTATTTAGTGTATATATTTCATAATTTGTGTATATTTGCTGTGGATTAGGTAAGTTCTGTACATATTTGATCGATTGTAAATTTTGTATGAAAGATCCCCCCGATGAAACTCGGGGGGGTAAAGGCGGGTTTTGGCCTGGCCTGAATCTCCCCGTAGGTTCTTCTATTACAATTGTTTCTAACGATGAACTAAGTAAAATGGATACAGATGGCTCGGTGTCGTCAAGAACCGGTAATAATACGAGTCAATCGGATCGGAAACGGAAAACTCGCTTTATACGGATTTGTCGTGATTGTTCTAAGCGAAGGAAAAAGAAGGTTGACGGTAATCCAGTGGACGAAAATTATTGTCAGTGTGATATAATCGAAAATATTAATGAAAACACTATTGTCATGAAAAAAGTAATTCCTTTAGCCCCCAAAACTCAAACAGCTCACTTGCAACCGCAAATGACGGTTGACCAATCCCAATCTAACGAGAATACTCAATCGGTCAAACAAACTCAAGAAGTTCAAAAAACAGAGTTTCGTCAGGTAGGAAGGAGTGAATATCTGCCTTCAGATGTTGCTCCTTTCTTAATTCATGTACAAAAAATTGAAAATGCCCCCAACGATGGAACCATTTTGCATCCTATTGCATTTGGAAATTTTCTTAGAAAAAGTCAATTTCAAAATATAATTCCTGGAAGTGTCAAAAGAATCGGTAGAAACCGATGCACAGTTTCATTTTCAAAATTTAGTGATGCTAATAACTTTTTACAAAGTCATCTCTTGGAAATGCACAAATTCAAGGCTTTTATACCAACTTTTCATGTCACACGTATGGGCTTGGTCCGTGGAATTCCAGCAGATTGGAATGAAGAAGAGATCAAAAGCAATATCTCCACTCCTATTGGTTGTGGTAATATTATAAAAATAAGACGATTAAACTTCAAAGTCACCGTTAATGGAACCAACACGTGGAAACCCTCCGAATCGGTTGTAATAACTTTTGATGGTCAAGTTTTACCTAAACGATTGTTTTTATGTTACAATGCCCTTCCCGTAGAAGTATATGTTTATCCAACTATTCAATGCTTTAGATGTTGCAAATATGGTCATACGAAAATGCAATGCCGTGCTAAGTCCCCAAAGTGTTTTAAATGCGCGAAAGATCATCTGGGAGAAAATTGTGATATAGAAGAAGATAAGGCAAAATGTGTTATGTGCGAAGGCTCCCATTATGCGACTAACAAGAGATGCCCTGAATTCATAAGACAAAAAGAAATTAAGCACACAATGGCTCATAGCTGTGTTTCATACATAGAGGCTAGCAAACATTTCCCTCCTATTACAAAATCATACGCTGATGTTCTATCTTCCACCAGTTCTGTTCACGACCAGTTAAACGATTCTGCCCAGAAACCTTTGAACCACACGTCATACAAGAAAACTGTATTCCTTAAGCCTCGTTCAGCCCCTAGAACTCAAGCTGGTTACGACAAGGCTGGCCATAATGCAATACTTAAAGAATTTGAAGCTCCTCAGTCTCAGAATGGTTGTGCAATACAACCGAGAGACTCAAAATCAGAAGCAACTACCTTAAATACAATACTTGCGTTAATACGCACTCTTTTGCAGTCAAATTTATTACAACCGTCCCACGTTGCCCCTGTTACAGAAATTTTCAACATGTTAAGTAGTACTTTTAATGGATACAAAAATAATTCAATGGAATTGCAGGAGCATAATTCCTAAAAAAAGTGATCTTATTTACATGATTAATAAACATAAACCAATTTTAGTCGCTTTAGTGGAGACATGGTTGAAACCAGGATATGTTTTTAACATACCTGGTTATACTTGTCTTCGAGATGATCGATTAGATGGGTATGGTGGTGCAGCTATGCTCATTAAAAACTCTATTACATTTAGTCAAATTAGTTTTTCATCTCATTATTTTAATAATATTATCAACCTAGTTGGTGTTAAGCTCGACAATATTTCTGTGGTTTCAATTTATCTTTCTCGTTCTACGGCTCATGTTCTCAATGAATTTGATAATATTCTTTCGCATTTAACAGGGCCGGTCTTAGTTTTAGGTGACCTTAACTGCCATCATCAATCGTGGGGTTGCGGTATTACAAATTATAGTGGAGAGCGATTAATTGAAATTTTGGATGCGCATAACTTATGTTTATTAAACGATGGTTCTCCAACCCGTCGTACAAATCCTTATGAAAATGCCAGTGCTGTTGATTTATCTATATGTTCTCCTTCGTTAGCTTCATCCTTCTCGTGGTTACCTTTACCTTCGACCTTTGCCAGTGATCATTTCCCGCTTCTTTTGTGTTCAGATTTGATCAGATGCCCAAGCACCAAAAGGCGTAAGCCCCGTTTAAAATATAAATTAAATAAAGTTGATTGGAGTGAATTTAGAAAACTAGTTGAGAGAAAAATATTGGATATTCCGGAAATAGTTCAGGGTGGTGAAACCGATTCTTCTAATGCTCTGGCTCGATGCTTGGTTGAAGCTGCTGATCAACTCTTTCCAGTTAAGAATATTTCCTCTGACAAGATCCCATTTCCTCCGTGGTGGGATAATGAATGCACTAATATAGTACGAAGAAGAAAGGATGCTGAAAGGGAATATGCTTTGAATATGTCGGATGTAAATTTGGACGAACTTAATGATATCATAAAAACTTCTCAGCAGTTTCTTAGAGACAAAAAACAAGATGGATGGAGAGCGTTTTGCTCCTCATTGTCCCCTACTACTTGTCCTTCAGAAGTTTGGAACAATATCAGACGTTTTAGATCTGCATTCCGTGAATCATTTTCATCTTTATGTCTTGCACCAACGTTAATAAACAATTTCCTTGATAAACTTGCTCCCCCCACTGTCCCTGAGGATAGCCATTTTCTTCCATCACCATCTTATTCTTCTAATTCATATCCTACCTTAGATTCTCCATTTACAATGTATGAATTGAAAGGGGTTCTGTCGAGTGTAAAAGACTCCGCCCCAGGAGAAGATGGAATTCCATACTCCTTTTTAGTTCATCTCAGTGACCACACCTTAAACTATTATCTAAATTTAATAAACTCTGTTATGGTTTCTGGTAACATTCCCCCGTCATGGAAATCACAAGAAGTAATTCCTATTAAAAAACCAAATAAACCTTCAGATGATGCTGCTTCTTTTAGACCTATAGCTTTGTCTGCAGTATTCGCTAAAATTGCTGAACATTTAGTAAAAAATCGATTAGAATGGTACATAGAGCATAATCAGCTATTATCAAACAGCCAATATGGTTTTCGTAAAGCGAAGTGCACTATGGATAATTTAAGTATTCTTACTACCGATATTCGGTTAGCTTTTTCCCTAAACAAGTCGGTAGTCGCTGCATTTTTAGATATTTCATCGGCTTACGACAACGTCATAATTTCAAATCTTACATGCAAACTAGTCAACTAAAGGTACCCCAGATGCTGGTTAACTTCATTTACAATTTATTGTCCGTCCGAACTATATCAGTAATAGTGAATGATCTGAACAAAGTAACACGTACAGTTTACAAAGGATTGCCGCAGGGATCTGTTCTCAGCCCTCTACTTTATAATATTTACACGTACGATTTGGAATCCTCATTAAATGGCTCAATAAACATCCTACAATATGCAGATGACTTACTTTTATACTCAATAGACGGATCATTAGACCTTGCATGTAATCTACTTTCATTATCACTTAATTCTTTAAAAGGCTGGTTAGATCGCAATGGATTGGATTTATCAGTTTCAAAAAGTTGTGTAGTAGTCTTTACCAGAATGAGAAGAATAGCTCCAATATCTGTTACATACAATGATCAAATTTTACCATTCGAAAAGTGTGCAAAATTTTTAGGTATTTTACTGGACAGTAAACTTACTGGTGTTCCACATTTCGAATACGTCGTGTCTAAATGCGAGCGACTAATTAACATTGTTAGATGTTTGTCAGGCGTTTGGTGGGGGGCTCATCCTTTTTCTATGAAACTTATTTATAATGCTTTAATTAGGTCTGTTCTCGATTATGGTACATTTTTGTTAGAAGGAGGTAACGTGCAAGGTCTTAAAAAATTAGATTTAATTCAAGCAAAAGCTCTGAGGATCGTTGCTGGAGCAATGAAATCTAGCCCTATCAATGCGTTGCAAGTAGAATGTTGTGAACCTCCATTAAAGTTAAGACGGCAATATCTAAGCGACCGGTTCCTGTTCAAATCATTTCAGTTTTCTAATCATCCATTACATTTGAAACTACAAGCCATATCAGAATGCTTTGAAACTTCTCGGTATTGGCGGCATAAACCTATTCCATGTCTAGTACAAAGCTACAGAAAATTTATATCTATCCAACAACACATTTACCGTTCTCCTGCTTTGCCTCTGTTTGTTGCCACTTACGAATCTTTATTAATTCAACCTACTATACGCTATGATCTGGGTATCAGTAAACAAGACGTAAATGCCAATATTCAGTTTTTGTCCTCGATTGATAACGAAAACTGGCAGGACAACTATTATATTTTTACTGACGCATCGAAATCCTTGCCTCACGAATGTGTCGGTGTGGGTGTATTTCTAGCTCAATTTAAATTAATAGTAAAAGTAAAACTTCCCCCAGAATCCTCCGTATTTACTGGTGAATGTTTAGCCATTCTTAAGGCGCTAGAGTTAGTATTATCAATGAATTTGAGTAAAACAGTTATCTTTTCAGATTCAAAAAGCGCATTACAGGCGTTAGATAAGTTCCCATTTAAAATGAAACCCTATTATCCAGTTGTGTTTGAAATACGTAAACGCCTTGAATTATGCATATCTAAAGGTCTATCTGTGCTATTTTCTTGGATTCCTAGTCACTGCGGTATAAAAGGAAACGAGAAGGCCGATTGTTTGGCTAAGGAGGCTGTGAGAGATGGTGACATGGTTCCGTTTATAAATTACGTTCACGATTTAACAGCTCTTCCTAGAGTTTATCTTCAAAACACTTGGAATGAGCTTTGGTCAGATAGCAGGCAGTCAAAAGGGAGATCATTATTCAAGATTCAGCCGAACATTCCATCAAAACCATGGTTTTTTAAAGTAAAGGGGTCTAAAACTGTTATTTCGATCATTTCACGAATGCGATTGGGTCACGTCTGTTCTCCTTTCCACTTGGCGAAACTAAATATTGTTAATAGTGATATGTGTGAGTGTGGGAGCGATGTAGGTGATCTGGATCATATATTTTTTGCATGCCCACTTCATGACCGGTCTTCCTTTCTCCGCAACCTACTTGCTCTCAAAGTTCCTTTTCCTTCCCGTATCTCTTGTCTTATAATGTATCCTATTTCATATTTTAATGTATTGTCATCATTTATTACTACAAATAATATAAAATTATAATATGTATGTGTATTGATTGTACGATATATCTGACTATCCTTAAAAAAATCATTTTTTTATTATAATTTTGAACGCGTTTCGTTTCCCTACCTTTACAACATGACATTGGCACAAAGTTTAACTAGCGCCACAAAAAAGAAAAAAAAAAAAAAAAATACGTGTTATCTGTCAAAATAAGGCGACGGTCAACACAATCGCGACTAAATGTACTAGAAAAGGCGAAGAAACCATTGACTTTTAAAAAATGACAGGACTTAGATATCTCCTTTCCTTTTCTAAACATATTTGACGAAAAGTGACAGCACTAGTTTAAGGCAAGTAAGGAGAATTTATATCTCGAATTGAGGGCATTGTCATTTTTGAACATGACAGGACTTAAAATCTCTTAATTTGACGGAAAGTGACAGCACTAAGAAATGTAAGTATTGGCCTTGATTCTAACAGGACACCTCCTTAGCTACGTCACTTTATAGAACAACAAAAAAGACGCAAAAAAAGATACAGAAATGTTCTTCAGATAAATTAACCTGAAAATGCTTGAATATTAATAATCAAACTTTACTCCAAAGATAGAATTGAGACCTGCAGATTTTGCTTTTTAAGAAGATTTGTTACGAATTCTTAATATTTCTTTTTCAGGCACTAGGCCACATTCTATCCCTGGACGCGGCCGCTACAGCGTGCACCGTAAGTTTCGCCACCATCAACAAAAACACCCTGTACTTCATGATACCGTACTTGTGTTGGCTTTCTTTCGCGACCAGTTTGAACTACAGTATTTGGCAGTTGAATAAAGACGGGGAGAAAGATAAAAGAGACGTTAAGAAATAACAACATTGCTGATTCTGATGCTGAGAAAATATAAGGCCCCGTCCGACCTTTTTTTCTAGCTTTTCTGTAACAGAATTCGTGCGGTTAAAATTAGCTGTGCGGATAGTGCCTGAAGTTGAGTGTCTTGCGGCTGTTTTTTCCAAACAAAACCTAAACATCGGTATACATTGCGGCGCGGCGATATTTCTGTTTTTCAAGACCGACAGAAAGCAAAAATTTTTGTGTTTTGTAATTGTTGAGGAATAACACGCGCTAGAGTCACGCCAAAAACAAAGCAAATAAAGATATGTATATATAATGTAAGCAATAAGCACCAACGCTGCGTCGAGCGGGCTGCACGCGCGGGCTAGATTAGGCAAAATACAAGACCAGCGCTGCGTGACGCGGGCACCCAGCCTGCGCGGGCGCGACCCGTCCGACCACGACACCTCGGCCATTGCGAGTAGATCACACTCCACAAGCTCCTCAAGCAACCGACGCCCCATTTTGGGAGCTACCGGCACGTGCCGGGTAGATTCAGTCCAATCCCTTCTTCCCAGAACAACTCGTAAACCCAGTCGCGCCCCAAGGCGCTAAGTTGTATGCATACTTACTGATACCACGAAATATTTTATCTACACTCGTCTCATAATGTTCGAATTATGAACTCGAAAACAGTTGCATAAAGACCTACTTCATGCATTCTGCCTATAGAAATTACAGAAGCGTAATGACTTAATGAGAAGGCTCTTATTTCGATAAAGTTGAGAAATGAAACGAAGTTTTTTTCTGCCAATACTTATAATAATTATCGCCATCTTCCGCCGCACCTGTCAGTTGTTGTTGTACGGTAATTGTTCGGTCGTTGTTATAAACAGACACTCGTATTCTAATGACCCCCATTATACGACAGTTGCATAAACTACTATAGTGTATGTACACTACACAATCATACTGATAGAAGTTTTATTTTTGGTAGGGCAATGTCTTGCAGCTAATACTTTCTGTATTATTATTAAGAACTTCATTAAGTTTAAGATGTTGTGTAAACCTAAATGTATTTATTATGATAAAGAAATAGGATACTAGTCTTAAGGCGAGTGTACCCGAAAAACTTAATTCCTCTTTATACCGTGCTTTATACAAACAATCTATCAGAATATCCGTTGCCCAAGTTTTTAGTATTATTCTGAGGTAAAATTAGAACATGTAAACTCAATGAAATATTTACTTACTGCAAATAAAATTATAGAAAAAAGTACCTAAAAGCGGACACTTGGTATTCATTGCCATAACTTCAATTACAGCGAATATTGAGTATTCATTGAGTTTGCAGGTTCTAATTTTACTTAAGGATAATACAAAAAACTTGAGCAACGGATATTGTGATAGATTGTTTGTATAGTTTTTTTTTTGTGAAGTGGCGCCACTGTCGAGGTCGTTCACGGGTACACTCGCATAAGTTTAAGGTGTAGTGTAAACCTCAATGTATTTACGATGATAATGAAACAGGTTAGTAGTTTTAAGTTACAAATTAAACAATATACTGTCAACCTCACTTCAATTTATCCATTTAAGAAATCACTTTTCAACTTATTTTTAATTATGAAGAACCAGTATTAAACCAGGTGTAAGGGACGGTATATCTAAAACTTTCAGACATGATCAGACCACGAAACTGAACAACTTTTACTATAGATCCCATGTTGGAAAATTAATTTACTTTTTCGAGTTTCCATAGAAATTTGGTCAGCTGATCGAGAATTTTGTAAGGGACGTCGATTTATTTTTCCGGTTTACCAACATAGCTATCATAGATAAAGTTGTTCAGTTTCATGGTTTGATCACGCCTGCTAAGTTTTCGGTACACCGCGTATGTTGGTCTCTTAAATAAGTAACTGCAAGTGCTGCTGAAAGTACCTATTAATAAAAATGTTACCATTGTTTATTTTTATATTTACAAAGAAATATACATTTATGATTATTTCATTCGTTTCAATTTGTTCAACTCCCCTTGTTGTATTGACGCGTCTTTGTATATCTGTTTCACTTTCTCTTTGCGAATGTTGTCACTGAAAAAAAAACATTATGTAAAAAAAATGCTAAAAAATATACCTACACTATACAATAGTTTGGTATTTTTGTTTTTATCACAAAAGCTCGGCTTGGGTCGGCTAAAAGAGGAAATGAAGGCACTGCCTTTGAAGCAGCCTGGGTTAACCTCACGGCATTTAGGCCGTACGCTCGCTTACGCGGCCTCGCGAGATCCGCGCGGCGGTCTGACATCGCCGCCATTATTACCCGTCCAAATTTAGAAGGCGCATAGTGCCTAGGTAGTTGTAATATGGCAAGTGTCGTCGTGTTCGTACAAGTTATATTATGTCGCGGGTTGCTGAAGCCGCGGCGCGGGTGACCGCAGGCCGCGTCACGGGGCGCCAATCTTGTGTTTTGTCAAATCTGGCCCGCGCGGGACGTCCCGCGCGTGAAACCGCGTGAGCGAGCGTACGGCCTTAACATGGTCAATTTTGGCACGCACATAAGTATTGAATTATTAACACAGCTGAAAATATTTCAACGCGTGACTGGTATACGAAAGTATAAAATTTTCCTCAAGAAATGTAGATTGAAATAAAATAAATGGATCTTCCTCTCGACCAAGATAATTAAATATGAAAAGCCAAAAACTTTTATTCCAATTTATGAATTATGTTTTTTGTCAGCGATATATTATTTGAATATTGCAGGTCCCAACAGTTTTATTCCATTTTATTGTACAATGTTTCTTGGCGAAAGTGACTGATTATTTATGGGATGTACAAAAGTAATTTAATATATCAAACTCATCAGACTATGTTTTTTTTTCAAGTTATTCGTGTTTGCTTGCCCGGAACTTTAAAGTAAGGGATGAACTTTAAAGTAAGGGTAGTAAAGTTCAAAAAAGCTTAAGCCTGCACCGAGCGAAATCCGACCGCCCAGTGGCGCCCTCCCATGTTTTTTAATAATTTCTTAAAATCTAGAACAAACATTAACAATCTAAGATGGACAAATTGTTGTCCAATAGGTACGATAAGTTTATTTTAAGGTACAACAATGAGCTTTTTCTTGTGTTTTAAATTTTTAATCACTAAAACGATTTTAAAGACGCTTAACAATGTAAAGCTTATTGTTGTACCTTAAAATAAACTTATCGTATTGGACAACAATTTGTCCGTCTTAGATTTTTTATGTTTGTCCTAGATTTTAAGAAATTATTAAAAAACATGGGAGGGCGCCACTGGACGGTCGGATTTCGCACGGCGCAGGCTTAATACATGCTGTACCGACGAAGCGTTAACGTGCCCCTCGAAACACGCAACCATCGTACATACCTGTGAATCTTCTGGCGTATCTTGACAGAAGCGATATACGCCTTGTCTCTTCTTATCTCCCTCAGAGCTCCTTTCATCTCCTTCTTCACTTTAGTTTCTAATCTCTTTCTTTCGGCCATTTCTCGAGGCATTTTAGAACTCTTGCTTCCAGTGAACCTGTGGACGAATGGGAGGGAAATTAGAAAGGTAGGTTGTCTGGAAGACATTGCACAGTACAGCCACTGCGACCATTTTGAAAACTGTAAAATCTATGACATACGGTCCGTTGACATCAGGTAAACAATTTTTGAAAACTTGCAAAAAATTTGAAAGCCTGCCCGCGCTTGATAATAAGTTTGAAAAAAAAACTTTTCTTATATGGATTTGACAGATGCCAAAACTGGCTTTTAAAGTGTGAAAATGATTCGACTTCTGTAAATATTTCATAATGCTCTGTTTATCTATCGATCTCATCCTTTACTGGAGAAATGTATGTATTTATTTATAATCATGACTTCGGAAACGGCTGCAACGATTTTCATGAAATTTCGTATTTAGGGGGTTTCGAGGGCAATAAAATCGATCAATGTAGGTTTCATTTTCCAAAAAAGAAAAAACGCGTTTTACCATGAAAACACCTGAGCAATGCTATATGCAACAATCACAATAGTCCACTGCTGGACATTGGCCTCTCCCACTGGGGGATAATTGACATACTTACCGCTAGGCAGGCGGGTTAGCAAGCGCAGTACAATATGTTGCATTCAAAGGAAGCACTACTATAGAGCCTATCTGCCCTTTTTCTAAATTTATCCCTTAGTCGCATTTTCCGACACCCACCGGCGGAATTTGGGTGATGCTATTCTAAACAGGCATCACACGAAAAAGTTGAAGAATGACATAATACATACATACATACATAAATCACGCCTATATTCCTTACGGGGTAGGCAGAGCGTTAACGGCCGTAAAACGGATATTAACACCACTTCTGACAAAAGTTTGAGGGTCAATCAGATAACTGTGTATCACATAATAGTGACAGGTTGTCAGCCCATCGCCCAAATAGCAATACACACACATGTTACCCTCGAGTACCTAAATCGCCTCTTACGATACCCATGGGTAAAAAGTGGGGTTATGCTATTCGAAGCCGGCATCACACGGCAAATGAATGACATAATATAGGTAAATATACTTACACGTCCTGGAAATCAGGTTCGTATAATCTTAGTGCTTTAGGCTTCTTTTTCTCCCTCGAAAGAGGAGTGTATGTTTTCACTTCCAATCCTTCTTTCATATACTGCACAGTTTTATTTATCAATTTTGCCACTTTCTTAGGATACAATTCTACGTCTATACGACTGTATAGCTGTATATGTGGCTCAAATATAAATTCCTGTGCTTCTATATCGTTGTAATTATCGAAAAACTCTTTAATCATCAATGTAGAAGTCATCAGGCAGCGTATTTTGAAATCGTCATCTATATCATTTAAAACTAAATCTTTAGCGGCCATTTTGTTTGTGACCTCCATTTTGGAACAGTCGTGTTCTAAATTCAAAACTTTGGCGTCTTTGTGTACGCGAAATGGCGGAACGACTTGTATTGGATTTAATACAGACGTATTTGCACATAAATAAAGAATACCTCGTAAGAAATTAACAGCTTCAGGAACAAATCGTTTTGAAAGAACTGTGTATTCTAAAATAAGGGCCGTTATGAATAACCCTCTTGAAATCGAGTATGCAGTATTGAACTTTGATAAAGTAAGAATTTCTGTCATAAAAATCAAAGATGGCGTTGTCACTGGATGTTGGAAATCAGAAGTGGGATACAGCAACGAAACTAACTTGAAAAATATCAACGTATCCAAATCTGGAACTTTTTTGGGGTTTTTCATAAACCTATCGTGTTTCTCTTTAAGTAATTCTGTTAAAAACTTCTTTGTTGAGACTTTATTCGTGTGAGCTAAGTCGTAGAAATGTGGTGCAAGTCTATCGAAAGTCAAGAAGGCTTTTAGAATTTCTCCTTCATTGTCTATGTTTGTGAATATATCGTTGACATATTGCAGCATATGAGCGTATAGTCTGCTCAGTTTATCTTTATTGTTTTCTGCTAGACCTGGGTCGTAGCTTTTTATTAGCTTTTGTATGGCTACAGATTGTTGAGCTGGTGTTTTCCCTGTTAGTAGTTCCTGGAAGTAAATTAAATTATATTTTAATAATAATTTGGTGTGCCATCAAAGTTTCTTATTTTATTTACCTAGCAATACTTATCGGATCTTTTAATGTTGTTAAGTGGGTCTTACGTAAGAGAGTAGCAATTTCACTAAATTGTTTGAAGACACATAAATTCGTTGACCGTAGGATCAAGCGTCCAAAATCTCACATGTGTTAAATTTTTGGTCTTTTTCTTATCCTGCTTCGACACCGAACGAACGACCCGATAAACCCTGGTGTCAGGGTTTGAAATTTTTGGTACCTTCACTTTTTTATTTTTATTTATTTATTTATTACCAAACAAGTTCACTATCTTAAAACTAAACATAGTTCCACAAAACTGTTAACACAGTTTGTCTGCAGGATCAGACGAGTCTCATACAATTTATAATAGTGTACTTACATACATACATACATACACATATCACGCCTATTATCCCTTGCGGGGTAGGCAGAGCGTAAACAGCCGCAAAAAAGGCCATTTACACCACGTCTGACAAATGTTTGAGGGTCATTCGGAAAATTGTGTATCACTATAGTGACAGGTTGTCAGCCCATCGCCTAAAATTGCAATACACACCCTCGAGTCCCTTAGTCGCCTCTTACGACTCCCACGGGAAAGAAATGGGGTGATGCTACTCTAAGCCGGCATCACACGGCAAAATAGTGTACTAATAGTGTAATAGTGTACTTAGTGAGATTGATTACACTAATTGTGACATTAAATGGCTTTTAAGCAATCTTTTATCAACATCAATAGCCACAACCGTCCACTGCTGGGCATGTGCCTTCTCTTTATGGTGAACTGTGGGATGAACCAAACGTAGTGTTAAGGCGCCTAAAATGGTATGGGTATTGGCCATACTCACCACGCTTGGCAGGCGGATTAGCGAGGGCAGTGCAAGTTTACTCACAAAGAATACTGCTGCCTATTCCCTGGATTAATCTTTAAGTTGCCTTTTGTGCTCGGATACACATGGGGTGATGCTATTGTTTTCTTGCCAGTCTAATATGTTGTATATCTGATCTACCTACCTTTAAATGTGCACCTTCACCAGCCTTTATATCAAAGAAAGACTCAATTTTATCCAAATCTCCTTCTTCTTCTTCTTCTTTCTCACTTCCACACTCATCTTCGGATTCTTTTAAATCCTCAAGATCATCTCTTTGATCATCTTCTGACTCTGATTCTTCGCCAGATTCTTCTTCTACACCAGAATTGTCTCCTTCGTCAGAATCTTTTTTTTCTGTTCCATTTTGGAAAAGAATTGATTTTTCTTCTGTTTTAGTTTCTTCAACTATTGTCTGTTTGTGATTAATTTTAGCATCTTTTGGAGTACTAGAAGGTTCTTTCTGATTATTTATAATCTCTTTGTGACTATTTGTATTGGTTTTCGTCTTGATTACCTGAAATAGAGTAGAAACAGATATATCAAATGCGAAACAAAGTACCTAAAGCTATCCAAGACAGTTCCATTTACTTTATTTATGTAAGCTGAAATTGTATAGGTGACCGATAGCGAAAACACAAGACGGGCTTAAGACAACTTTCCCCGAGGAACTAAGGTCGAAATACGAAGAAAAAATTACTCATTATAATATGTTTATAAGATTGCTTTGAGTGTGTTATTTCATTTTCTTTATTGTTTTGGTCCCGTTTCTTCAATCTCCATTAGGTTGACTGGAAGATATCTAATCTAATATCGTATTAAATTTTATTTTTTACTGAGTAACCAACTTCTTATTACAATGAGAAGCAGCGCGCGAAATAACATAGATAGCCGGTGGTTCTGAATAAACTAATTTACTTACATTTTTGGATTTGTCATCATCCTCACTTTCGTCATCACTTTCTTCTCCACTGTCATCTTCACTTTCAGATTCATCATTTGTAACAGGTTTTTGCTTAGGTTCTTCAATTTCATTATCTTCTTCTTCTTCTTCATTTTCATCAGATTCACTACCATCTTCATAAGCTTTAGCGGATTTCTTGTTAATTCCTTTATTTTTCTCTATAACATCTTTAGTTTCTTCTTCATCTTGACTGTCATCATCATCGTCACCTTCCTCTGATGATGTGTCCGATATTCCATCATCAAATTTTGGTTTTGCGTTTGGTACTGAAATATTATATTATGTGATAAGTAGCGCCAGTTACAGAAAAGATGAGAAGTAGTCGTTTATCGTGGTATGGGCATGTTATGAGGAGGGATGAAAATCATGTGACAAAAAGAGTATTGAATATGAATGTAAATGGATGCAGAAGGAGAGGAAGGCCTAAAAAGTTTGGATGGATTGTATAAAAGATGATATGAAGCAAAAGGGTGTAAACGAAGATTTGACAGCTGATAGAGATGAATGGAAGAAAAAAACATGTTTCGCCGACCCCAAATAAATTGGGATAAGGGCAGGCAGATGATAATGAACTAATTATCTTACAATATAGATGCCGGCTTAAAATACCATCACCCCATTTTTTTCCCGCGGGTGTCGTAAGAGCCAACTAAGGCACTCGAGGGTTTCATGTGTACTACAATTTAATTAATTTACAGAATAAACTTCCATTGACAATGTCACATGCCATGAGGTTAACCTTGCTGGCCCGGAGGCAGTAATGTATCAAGAATCAAACAATATGTATTACATGGAATCTACACGTACACACATACACATATCACGTATTTATCTCTACCGGGGTAGGCAGAGCGTACACAGCCGTGAAAATGCGGTCGCTACCGCCAATTCTAACAAATATTTGAAGGCAGTTTCAGAAAACAATTGCATCAGTACAGTGACAGTGACAAGACGTCAGCTTGTCGCCTAAAATTGTAATACACATGAAACCCTCGAGTCCCTTATATGTTTACTTTAAAAACAATTACCTGAATAGTCTTTCAGCACGTGTTCCGGTACTAAAGGGTTCCCGTCGTTGTCATACGCCAACATGAATTCTTTTTCATCCTCCAGTTCAAAATTGTCGTCGAGATCGTCAGCTGATCTATAAAAAAAACTTGCTTATCGGGTCGTCCGTCGACTCTGTGTCCTTTCCCACACAAGAGAAGAAAACCGAGACGATAAACGACTCGATGTTCCATATCAAGGGTTAAGCTACCGGTATAATAACGGCACCCCTAAACGTTTTAAAGGTGGACGGAAAAAGGTAATGATATGGGTTAAACATACATACACATATCACGCCAATAATCCCATGCGGGGTAGGCAGAGTGTAAACGGCCGCAAAAAACGGACATTTATGCCACGTCTGACAAATAATTGAGGGTTATTCGGAAAATTGTGTCACCATAGTGACAGGTTGTCAGCCCATCGCCTAAAATTGCAATACACACCCTTCCCCTCAGTCGTCTCTTACGACTCCCACGAGAATGAAATGAAGTGATGCTATTCTAAGCCGGCATCACACGGCATATGGGTTATGGTACCGATATAAAATAGCTAGCGCTACCTTTATTTAACCGGTATTTAGACCGGTTCACAAGCAAGCAAAACACAACAGAAGTTCCAACATATCCGCAAGATGGCGCCACGTGACATATTGGCAGAGAACAATGGGCCTGAAACGCGGTATCGAAGTGTTCACCGCGGGTCGCATATTATACAGGTGTAAGGATCAGCCCTCCGGATACTCTCTCTTTTCGTGTGGGACACCGAGTCATCCAACGACCCGATGAACCCTGGTGTCAGAGTTTTTCAACCGCCTACTACCACTAGTAGGCCTCTGACATGGTTGTGTTACGACCACCGTCTAAGTAATCATAGACAGCAACCGGGACCGACGGCTTAACGTGCCCTCCGAAGCACGGAACCATTTCTTTTCGGACAATCAGTTGGTTCTGATCACAATCGACCCCAGCCTGCGCAGTGGAAAATACAAATTTACAGCTGAAATCGATATGTGACAACGACCGCGGTATCGCGGTGCTAGAAATACCTAAAGCCAATAAATACTAAGCACTAATAATGTCTGTGGGCATCAAAACCAAAATTCACAATAACAAAATTTTGTACCCAAATTAATTCACGTGTACCCAATGTTCATCAGATGTGTGGTGGCCTTTATATGTTATGCAACCAAAACGTAATACTAATTTCGCCTATTATTACCGGTATTTGGCGTTACGTTGCACACAATACCTTGACCTACATAAAAAACCACAGCAGCTAAACAATGTCAATAGATTCATGAAACTCACTTGCTAAATTTCTTCACATAATATGAGTGGAGTCTAGTGGGAGGAATGGGGGTTTGGACCGAGTATGGAAACTAGAACAACCACTCACCACGCCAGCTGTGATCAGCTGGCGTAAATCCCAGGTGCACCGTCCGTCTTCACCACAACAACTGTATCGGCATATGAATGTCCGATAGTAAGTATCCAATATTACAGTTTAACAGATTTACGACTTTTAGATTCACTCGATGCCCCGCGGCATCTACAAATCGCGTAATGAATCAACTATGGCGGCGTCAGCGTGACGACGAATTACAGCCACATTAATCTTAACGACGATAGGTTTTTCCTTAAAAAACTAGTCAATGCACTATGAACATATCCTAAAACGATTGTCACATTTGGGTTCTTTTGCGTTTATCAAACCCACCGCGAGATTCGCCCGTGCAAATCCACGACACGCGGCACAAAGGTGGCTATAGTCAGCGCGACTGCGAACACGCAGCACGACCATACGCGCGAGGAGCCTTAGCGAGTCTGGCAGCGCGATCGCTCGGCGCATATCGGGCGCCGATGCCCGACTTTACCCGAGCCTAGTTCCGATCGCTTCGGCAACAAAGACGGGAATACTAATAGGCTACAAATCGGAAAGAGACGTCACTTATACAGAGTCATCTGTGCGCGGGCAGATCGCGCTGCTTGTAATCTCCTAACACCTACTTACTGGTGTCGGTAGCAAGCTAAATATTAAACATTCACCCGCCCTAGGCCAAATCCCTTTGGCCTATTCACTTGGTAGACGGGATAGCGTTGCTACTGCTCGCTTAAGAACCGAGTCCCCTACTTGAACTGTCGCGACTCGAGGAGTGCCATCACTACCTGGGAACAAGTTGAGAATGCGCCCTCTGCGCCAACGCAGTGGCGGCAGGTTGGCATCCTTAACCAAAACGAGATCTCCGATGCGAGGGGGTTCGGTTCTGTCCGTCCACTTAAGGCGTTGCTGCAGAATGTGCAAATACTCAAGCGACCATCGCTTCCAAAAATTCTGAGACATTTGCTGCAACAACTCATAACGCGACAAACGATTGCTATTAACCTCCGTGTAGGGGTATTCTGGCAAGGCGTTAAGTGGTCGGCCAATCAAAAAATGCCCTGGTGTCAGGGCCTCAAGATCATTAGGATCTGAGCTAAGCGGACACAAAGGACGTGAATTGAGTACAGCCTCAATTTTACAAAACACGGTCGCTAGCTCCTCAAAGGTTAATATCGTTAAACCTATAACGCGCATCAAATGCGTCTTGGCGGACTTTACAACCGCTTCAAAGATACCACCCCAGTGGGGGCATCCTGGTGGATCGAACACCCAGTTGATGCCCTGACGGGAGAGGCTCGTGCCGATAGCTTCCTCGTTTTCCGTTAAAAACGTTACAATTTCTTTCATACACCTATCAGCGCCCTTAAAGTTGGTACCACAGTCCGACCTAATCAGCGCTGGTCGCCCTCTTCGCGACACAAATCTATCCAAAGCTGCTATGAAAGCCTCCGTAGTGAGGTCGGCCACGAGTTCCAAATGGACGGCCTTGGTTGCTAGGCACACAAACACGCACAAATACGCCTTGATTGACTTCGCGTTGCGAAGGCGTGATGCTTTAACCATAAAAGGCCCCGCAAAGTCCGTTCCCACACCCGCAAACGTCCAGGCTTGCGTAACCCGGTCTGGTGGGAGGTCTCCCATCTGGGGTTGCATTGTGGCTGCCTTCAACCGATAGCAAGGCAAGCACCGAAACACAATGCTCCGTACCGTACGTCGTCCTGACAAGATCCAAAACTCGCGCTGCAGAATAGCCAAAAGGGCATTGCAGCCCGCATGCGAGTTCTTCTCATGACGATCCCTAACTAAAAGCTCTACCAAAGGTCCTTTCTTTGGGAGTAACAGCGGATGGCGTGCTGAAAAGGGCAGGTTAGCGTTCCGAAGTCTACCTCCAACCCGGAGCATACCAAGCTCATCCACGAACGGGTTGAGGCGCACAAGACCTCCCTTCAGCTTTCCACGACCATCCCTGAGCAGCCTGACCTCCTCCTCAAAATGTTCCGCCTGGACGACCCTAACCAATATACCTAGAGCCGCATTCCGTTCCGCAGGCGAGAGGACAGGTGCTAAGTTCCGTTCTGCTTGAGGTTTCCTACAGTTAGACACGAACCGTTTGATCCAACCCGTCACACCTAGAAGTTTGTCGAGGGAGCTGTATCGTTCCAGCAAGAAAGCCGCACTTGGCTTTGGTACGATCTGCCCCACGTTCACTCGCAAACCTCGATCAGGTGGCCCAAGTGGCGCTCCGCACTCATTGAATGGCCATTCCTCAGGCGATCCAGTCAGCCACTGAGGTCCCCACCACAGTGAGTGACCTACCAATTCAGGGGCCCTACATCCACGTGAGGCGCAGTCCGCTGGGTTCCATTCTCCCGGTACATGTCTCCACACCAACGGAGTTTCCGATCCTTTAATCTGTGACACCCGATTTGCCACGAAAACCTCAAGAGTATGTACCGACGTCTGTAACCAGCACAGAACTATCCTACTGTCGGTCCATGCGTACACCGTTTCATCCAAATTGATGGTACCGCGTAGATTACTAGCGACATGATGTAGCAAACGCGTGAGAAGCGCTGCTCCCGCCAATTCCAACTTTGGAATGGTCCATCTTGTCCTAACCGGAGCCACCTTACTCTTGGCCATAACTAGACGCACGTCTACAGTTCCCGTTGAACTGACTGTCCGCAAATAGACAGCTGCCGCGTACCCTCGCTCCGAGGCATCACAAAACCCATGTAGGGTAGCCTTACATCCCACCGATGGGAGCAATTTGCGAGGTATGGCGATGCGTACGATCCCTGGTAAGGTGGTCACAAACTTGGTCCAATCATTCAACAGCTCTCCGGAGAGCTGGTCGTCCCAACCCAAGTTTGCTATCCACAACCTTTGCAAGAAGCACTTCGCCATGAACGTCACCGGTGCGATCCACCCGTTAGGATCGAAAGTTCTGGCGATCGTCGATAATACCGAACGCTTCGTCCAAGTCTTCTGCAAAAGGTCTGGCTCGATCTGATACGTAAAGACATCATGCGTTGGCCTATATTGCACCCCTAGGATGCTCAACGTATTTGGATTGTCCGGGTTCTCGAAAAGGTGCGGGTCCTGCTGGAACTCACCTGGCAACCCGGCCAGGAGCTCTGGACAGCTGGACAGCCATTTCCGCAACTCATAACCTCCTGATTCCATGATCGCGATCAGCTCGTCTCGTAGTAGCAGTGCTTGTTGCACGCTATCTGCACCCGTGCAGATGTCATCCACGTAGACGTCGCGATCCAGTACTGCTGCGGCTCGAGGGAATCTTACCCTTTCCTGTGCGGCCAACTCTCGCAGCGTGCGTACTGCCAAAAACGGACTTGGCTTCAGACCATACGTTACCGTGTTAAGCTCATAAGTGACCATCGGCTCGTCAGGGCTCTCACGCCACAAAATCAGCTGGTACCGACGGTCATCTGGGTGTATAATTGTTTGGCGAAACATCATTTTGACGTCTGCGACGAACGCTACTTGGTGCAACCGAAAATCTGTGAGGATGTCCACAATGTCCCGGTTCAACTTGGGACCCGCGTGCAGACACTGGTTCACAGACACACCATTCGATGTAGGAGCAGAACCGTCAAACACTACCCGTATCTTCGCCTCCGGTGACTTCAAAACAGCCAGGTGTGGTATGTAGTAATGCTCGACACACCTCCAATCTATGCTGGACACCGACATGTGGCCTAACTCTAGGTACTCCCTCATGAATTCGATATACTTCTGCCGAAGTGCTGCATCTCGCTTCATCTTTCTCTCCATAGCCAGTAGTCTCCGTTCCGCGATCTGTCGCGAACTACCTAAGGAGGGGCGGTTTGGGAGAAATGGCAGCCTGGTAACAAACCTACCTGACGAACTTCGTGCAGTGTTGTACTGATAGAACAGCTCGCACTCGTCATCCTCTGGCTTCCGTCTATCCGCTGTGGGTGGCTCCTCAGACTCCCAAAACCTCTGCAGCACCTCCGACAACACACTACCATAGAGAACCGTATCGCCCTCTGGTAGGTCCTGAGGTCTCCAAACTGGGCCAAAAATAACATACCCCCCTGTGGTATCAACGGCCACTAAACCAGTTTGCTGAAGTACCCGTTTTCTGCCACACCAGAATCTCCCGAGGACGTCTGACCCGAGGAGAACGTCCACCGTACCAGGAGTATCAAATTCAGGATCAGCTAACTCTAAGCCTGTGGTTAACCCTCGTACCGTTGACGGTAACCGAACCTGAGGAAGTTTCCCTACCACATCATCCAGCACCACTGCTGAGGCATGATAGCTGACCCCTGTACCTGTATTACCTAATGTGAACTCGAAGTTCACCTGACCCCGAACGTCAGGCACATCTACACCTCCAATACCTACAGCCCCATCCGTTGTGGGCCTTATATTTAAGCGTAGCCTACTCACCAGCTTACTAGACACAATACAACCCTGAGCCCCTGTATCTAACAAGGCTCTTACCTGTATGCTGCGGCCACCGTATCCCCATACCCAAATCATTGCCGTAGGCAACAATACCGTAATTGGCCGGGGGGCCGAAGCTGGCGTGTAGGCGGCGATTACCTAGCAGGAACCTAAGCGCGGAGTGTCCGCGTCCTGCGGGGGGGTCCCCTCTCTCCGTACACCTTCGAGTGGGTCCCACTCCTGCTGATAGGGACCTCTGGTCCTGTACGCCATGGCTGGCAGCCTATAGTAACCCTGCGGCAGGCGCGCGTACCGTGGATGCGCCTGTAGCCGCGGGTGCTCAGCCAAGGGGAGAGGCATGCGTGGGTCATGAGACCTCACCATGTTGTTCAGTCCCGCCGAGTACTGCATGTACTGGCCCTGGTATTGGCACCCGCCCGTAGCATCACGTATCTGTGATGGGTGCCCCTGACCTTGGACCTGTGACCACCTACCCTGTCCCGGCACCTGCTGCCGAGGTGGTGACTGTCTCGCGCGTGGTGAAGGGGGCATCACCTGCTGATGTCCCTGGCCTCGTCCCTGAAACCCTGGTGGAAGAGGACTCCTCCTTGGAGGGGGTGGGGAGCGTTGCTCCCGTCTAGGTAGGGCAGACTCCGTCCGCTGACCCGCGTCAGCTCTGCCTCCGTAATCTCCGCTGCGGTTCATGCATAGGAGCTGATGGTGGGCACCCTGGCAGTACCTGCAGTTGGTGCTTGATGGGCACTCTCGCACCTGATGCGGCCCCATACACCTAAAGCACCAACGCCGTTGCTGCACCACACCACGACGTTTCTGCACCCGCTGTGCAGCGAACTCCTCACACGCAGTCACCTGATGCCCCGTCTCTCTGCAGTAGGCACACCTCGATTCCAAATTAGCGACATTGTATCGCCTGGGTGGCCTACTCTTACCGTCTCGCGCCTGTGCACCCGGCCGTTCCGGGCGGCGAGCGGCCGCAGACTCCGCGTGAGGCGACTCTCCAAATTGGGCATCTACCCGCCTGCACTCGGCCTCGAGGAAGGACTTGAGCTCCTCGAAGGTCGGGAGGTAATCAGATGTCTTACCTCCGTGTGACTGTTCAAAACGAGCGGCCATGTCGCTCGGCAGGCGGCGCAACAACGTGTGGACCAGGATATAATCATAGCCTGACACCGGCATCCCCTGTCTCTCAAGAGCGTTCACTGCAACGCAGACAGGGTTGAGGACCTTGGCCCTGAGGTCCGTCCCTCGTGTGATGGTCGGCACGGTGAGCCACTGTTCCAGGAGTTGGTCAATCATGAGACGTTTGTTGCTGTATCTCTCGATCAGCAAACCGCGAGCCGTCTCGTAACTTGCATCATCGACTGGTAGATGCTTTACCAGCTCATGGGGCTCACCTTGCAGCTTGGCCATCAATTGTGCCATTTTATATGCCGGCTGCAAGTCAGTGCGGTTATGAATCACACTGTCAAACAGATCCTGGAATCGGGTCCAATCCGTGTAGTCCCCGTGGAAGACCGGAATCGCCACAGCCGGCAGGGGCACTTGCACCCCCGGTCCCCGCGGACCATGGGGTGGGTCCGGCTCCCCAGCTCTACGCCTGGTGATCACAGCAGCCGCCTGCTGGATCTCCTGCCCCATCTCCATGCACTGGGTCACATTCGTCCGGACCGTAAGTTTGGCCTCCTCATCAGGCGTCCCATCAAATAACTCCTCGCATCCAGTGAGGCAATCCAACACCTCCGCGACCCGTTCGTCAATCCGTTGCGCACAAGCGATGAGTGCGTCCTCTCGGTCCCCGCGACCGACCATCGCCTGCTTAGTCGCGAACCAAATTAGGTGCGTTCTAATTTTTGCCTGAAGCTGTGTAATTGTGGGAGCCATGGTACCAACTCAAAGTAACACCGAACCTTACAATAAAAAAATTATAGACAATCGGCCCTGATCCTACCGTTAGGATATCCGCACAGGGTAAACACAACGATAATAACAAGCAATTCACTAATTGATTGGCCCTGATCCTACTGATAGGATATTCTACACAGGGCACACACTACAATCACAATAAATATCTTTTTTTATGTAGGTAGATTAAAAAATCTTATACTAAAAATAATCTTAAATCTAGTGGTTTTCTGAACCACGCTCTGCTACCAAAAATTGATCACAATCGACCCCAGCCTGCGCAGTGGAAAATACAAATTTACAGCTGAAATCGATATGTGACAACGACCGCGGTATCGCGGTGCTAGAAATACCTAAAGCCAATAAATACTAAGCACTAATAATGTCTGTGGGCATCAAAACCAAAATTCACAATAACAAAATTTTGTACCCAAATTAATTCACGTGTACCCAATGTTCATCAGATGTGTGGTGGCCTTTATATGTTATGCAACCAAAACGTAATACTAATTTCGCCTATTATTACCGGTATTTGGCGTTACGTTGCACACAATACCTTGACCTACATAAAAAACCACAGCAGCTAAACAATGTCAATAGATTCATGAAACTCACTTGCTAAATTTCTTCACATAATATGAGTGGAGTCTAGTGGGAGGAATGGGGGTTTGGACCGAGTATGGAAACTAGAACAACCACTCACCACGCCAGCTGTGATCAGCTGGCGTAAATCCCAGGTGCACCGTCCGTCTTCACCACAACAACTGTATCGGCATATGAATGTCCGATAGTAAGTATCCAATATTACAGTTTAACAGATTTACGACTTTTAGATTCACTCGATGCCCCGCGGCATCTACAAATCGCGTAATGAATCAACTATGGCGGCGTCAGCGTGACGACGAATTACAGCCACATTAATCTTAACGACGATAGGTTTTTCCTTAAAAAACTAGTCAATGCACTATGAACATATCCTAAAACGATTGTCACATTTGGGTTCTTTTGCGTTTATCAAACCCACCGCGAGATTCGCCCGTGCAAATCCACGACACGCGGCACAAAGGTGGCTATAGTCAGCGCGACTGCGAACACGCAGCACGACCATACGCGCGAGGAGCCTTAGCGAGTCTGGCAGCGCGATCGCTCGGCGCATATCGGGCGCCGATGCCCGACTTTACCCGAGCCTAGTTCCGATCGCTTCGGCAACAAAGACGGGAATACTAATAGGCTACAAATCGGAAAGAGACGTCACTTATACAGAGTCATCTGTGCGCGGGCAGATCGCGCTGCTTGTAATCTCCTAACACCTACTTACTGGTGTCGGTAGCAAGCTAAATATTAAACAGGTTCACACCCTGCAATGTCCTAACCAGACCGGGAACAAATTCACAAAGAGATAAATATTAACTTTTTTTTATGAGTGTCCCACCGAAAATCGAACCCGGGACCTTTGCGTCGCAGGCAGTCGCACTACCACTGCGCCACATCGGTCGTCAATCCGGATACAGATAGATACCGGGAGCATTCAGACCATAAAACGGTGTCTCACACGAAAAGAAGAATTGAATTTTGCTTCATTAGTTTCAGCAAGTATAAGCAAGATGCAAAATACTGACTGTTTTTAATAATCTCGTGCATGTCACCGTGAATGTTTAAAACCAAGCGGAGGAAGGCTCCGTAAGGGGCCGCCTGGCTCGCGACCACCATCCCACCGAAGTCTGGCGCCAAGTAGCCACCTGCGTTCCGTCAGTGTGTGGGAGTGCCAGTGCCATAACAGGCTTCTTCTGGGTGAGCTCGCTCCATCTTAGACTCTGTCTCTGTCCTATGACCTAGACTAGAGTCAAGAGCAAACCCATCATTAAATAAAATAAAAAAAACCGTTTACCTGTGTTTAGGTTGTGTCTGTCCCCTCGGTTTGACAACATCATCCCCCAACATTCTGAGTTGACGTTCTTTCTCCAACTTCTCAAGTTTCTCGCGTTCCTCTTTCGCTTGTTTTTCATTGGTTTTTAAACCGTCTGAAGGCTGAAAAACAATTATACGATTTGTATAAATAATGACGCCTGAAAATTTACATATTTATACACATATCATGCCTATTATCCCTTGCGGGGTAGTCAGAGAATAAACGTCTGACATATATTTGAAGGTCATTTGGAAAATTGTGTATCGTCATAGTGACAGGTTGTCAGCCCATCGCCTAAAATTGAAATACACACCCTCGAGACCCGTAGTCGCCTCTTACGACTCCCACTGGAAAGAAATGGGGTGGTGCTATTCTCTCTCTCTCTCTCTCTTTTCGTGTGGGACACCGAGTCGTCCAACTACCCGATGAACCCTGGTGTCAGAGTTTTTCAACCACCTACTACCACTAGTAGGCCTCTGACATGGTTGTGTTACGACCGCCGTCTAAGTAATAATAGATAGCAACCGGGACCGATGGCTTAACGTGCCCTCCGAAGCACGGAACCATTTCTTTTCGGACAATCAGTTGGTTCACCCTGCAATGTCCTAACCAGACTGGGAACAAATTCACAAAGTGATAAATATCAACTTTGTGAGTGTCCCACCGAGAATCGAACCCGTTGCGTAGCAGGCAGTCATTTATCATTTATCATTTATTTAATAGTAAGAAATTTACATTGTCAGAAGTATAAATATAAATAGATACAGTGTACAAAAAATTCATTCGTAGACATAGTTTGCAAAACAATAATATAAAGTGAAATAATAAAGTCGCACTACCACTGCGCCACATCGGCCGTCAGCCGGCTATTCTAAGCCGGCATCACACGGCCATTCTTCTTCTTCTTCTTCTTTTTCGTGTGGGACACCGAGTCGTCCAACGACCCGATGAACGACGACGGCCATTTTAGTTTATTTAAAACAATTACTTACAGTTCCTCTCCTGTCAAACCTCAGCTCCCTCATCATTTTATCGTAATCAGCACTCTTGTTTTCCGCTTGACTCAAAAGCTTGTCAATAACTGATTCTTTCTCAACTCTAGCTCTTTTCAATACGACAGGTTGTAGATCTTTCCATTCGCTATCTGGGATAAAATAATAATTTATGTCATTTGAAATATTTTAAAATAATAGGTTTAAAGCATATTTAACAATAGGTTAAGTTTATTTTTGAACTTGCAAAATTTTCAAGCGCGGGCAGGATTTAAACCTGCGACTTTCGCATTACTAGTGGCGACGCCTCTTCCATCTGGGCTAACGCAGCTCATTCCTTGCCCAACAATTTTGCAAGTGTATTTTAATGCCAGTAACGCGTGGCATGGCTCCATCTACCGGGTTAGTTTTGCAACTAATACCCGGCGACTAATTCTATCTTTACAGATTGAATGTAGTGTAAGCGATGAAAACCCGCGATAAATTGAATTGATTCAAAAATGGGGTGATGCTAGCTATTGTAAGCCACCCACACGGCAAACTCTATATTATGTACCTTACCTAATTTCTCCGTCAAGTCTAATGTTTGTTCTTTTTCTTTCTGTTTTTCCGCTTTACGTTTCTTAGACTCAGCTATGAGTTGTTCTATCAAGTCTTTGTGTGATTTGGCTCCATCGTTTTCTGCTTTTGATAGCATTCCTCCTCCGAAATGGCCTTCAGATACAAAGTCGTCTGAAAAAAACAACAAATTGTCATAATTCCTGAAGTGTAGTAAGTAGTGTCTGTATTAATTATATGTAAGTATTTAAAGTAAAGTAGGTATAAAGCAGTAGTAAGTGAAAGTGTATTATATCGCCAACAAACTGTATAGCAGTTTGGCGATTTTTATAGATTATAAGATCAAATGTAATATAAGTTAAATAAATACTTAAATAAATAAATAAGTATACAAGGAACATATACGGAACAACAAAAAGATTCAAGGAAGTGACGCTGCCGGAGCACCAGTGAACCCAGTGCCCCAAATCTGGGAATTATTATTATTTGTGTTTTTATCAGTTGATAAGCTCTCCGAAGAGGTAAATTTGGCACGGGCCAAAGCCAAGTGCATAGAAGTTAAGGCTAAATAAAAGAAAGAAACTTTCGTTCTATTCTGCAGGTCATTATTATTTATTTATTTGAACAGGCAGGCAGTTGAAACAACTGATAATGCCTGCATCCTATTCACTGTTCAAGTTTGTCACTACATAGCACTTATAGTTCACTTTAGTTATTTATGTTAAGTTTTTTGATTTGCCATGACACTGTTTTTGATGTTCGTCTAGTTTGTTTTTAAATGCATTTATGCTTGTTGCTGAAACTACACTGTCAGGCAGGTCATTCCACGATTTGACCACTCGGTTAGTCAGAAAGTGTTTGTGCGGTAATTAGGTGAAATAGTTCCCACCTAGCCGAGGTGATCACCCGTCTGTGAGCTCCGCAGATGTCCCAACCCAAGGAAGACGAAGAAGAACATATACGGTATATTTATTGCTAAATCAGCAATAAGGCCGTTTAATTTGTACAGAATTTACTTTTATACAAATAAAGCAATATACAGTCGGTAGTAGCACAGTAGGTACCAGGGGAACTCCAAAAGAACTGGATTATTCTTGTCCCCAGCAATATTTTTTTCTTGGCATGAATATGTATTAGTAGAAAATGACTTCTTTTATGAGAATAAGTTTAAATATTAACTGGGGATAAAAAAAATAGTGCTTTTGGAGTACCCCTGGTACCTTATGTGCTACAACCGACTACTATGATTATATTATGCACTTACAGTGCTATATTATTTACATTTTGTACAAATAAAGCATATTCTATTGTACTGTAACAAAAAGGGTATAACAAGTCAAAAGGAGGTTCAAGGTAGTCATGCAACTGAACAACTTTCCCCATGGAACAATATTTTATTTTATTTTTATTAATGATGGGTTTGCTCTTGACTCTAGTCTAGGTCATAGGACAGAGACAGAGTCTAAGATGGAGCGAGCTCACCCAGACGAAGCCTGTTAAGGCACTGGCACTCCCACACACTGCCGGAACGCAGCAAGCTACTTGGCGCCAGACTTCGGTGGGATGGTGGTCGCGAGCCAGGCGGCTTCTTACGGAGCCTTCCACCGCTTGGTGGGATCGTTCAGCCGGACTTATCCACAGGCAAGCCTGTGTTGCCATTGCCCGGGGTGGACCGCTAGGAGGTAGATCCCATACCAACCCAAGTTAATAAATTAATAGAATCATTTTTTGATAAATTTACCTGCTAATCTGACAAACTAAAGAAAACCAACAACTTAACACAACAAACCATACTTTCCCTATAGTTTGTGAGTTTTTCAGATCCCGTGACAGATCCGCTTGAATTTACTGGATTGCAATCCCTACTTTTGATACTCGTTTCGAAGTGAAGTACAAGAGACATCTACTGTTTTATTAATTAAATTTTTTATTTTCCTTCATGAAACTCATATAGCACTGTGAGTGCAAAATATACCAGTAAACCAAATAACAAGCTCACCATCAAGTCCTCCAAAACCTTTCCTTCCATCATCATCTTCATCATCATCAGACCTTGGATCATCAAACTTTTCTATTTGCTCCAAAGTTTGACCTCTGTAAATTAAAAAAGTTAAATACATACATTAACAGCCACAATAGTCCACTGCTGGACATGAGAATTGGGGGGTTTATACACCTTTGGCGAGCTCAGGGCTAGATGTTAGATTCACAGGGAATGTTGCTGCCTGTTCCCTTGGCAAATTTATCTCTTAGTCGCTTTTTAGGACACTCGAATTAGCAGAATTGGGGTGATGCTATTCTAAGCCAGCATCACACGGAGAATTACACAAGTTTAAAAACATTAATTATGTATTGATTTTATTATTATTTAAATATACAGCTCAACTTTATTATTTTAACTATTCCAGCTCTAAAAACTTTTTGCATATTTGAAAAGTCTACCAGTGTCCGATATTATCAAACTACAAGCTACAATTTTACAAGCGAAATTCGATGTTCATTGTGTAGTCCATTAGCCATTATGATACCGGCGGGAATATCAATCGGCTACGCAATATACTATGAATTTGACCTGTAGACTTGTAGCCTGTAGCAAAACATAGGCACCTGGTCTCCTCAATGTAAGCTTCAAATTAAAATATAATAATCAATAATAATAATATACAGGCACTTGGATTTGAGTTTGTATGTATGTTGTCCTAAAAAAATTGAGCAGTGTTTCTTAAGTGGATATGAGATATCAGATCAAAATACCAAAACTACAGTATGTGTAAAGATGTTAGAGTAAAAATGCTCATAAATTTATTCACATAAATTTCACAATTTTCTTAAAATCTTTTTTTTTTCATGTCGTCACAAGTGTAGAAAAGGTGACAGGCACATCAATTAACATGTATTCTTCACATGATTATCATTTGATTTTGATTTGCACAACACAGTCCCTAGTCGTAAGACTACGATATCTGTGTTGTGGACTCTCTCTCGGCATTATGCCAAATTGTTTATCTTGTCATAATGACATAATTCCCGATACATAAAAAGCAGCCCTCGTACAGAACAATTGAAATAAATGTACCTGTGAGTCAAAATCTCATCATCTGCCAGATTATACATATTTTTCCTGTTGTGTTGCTTGGCCCTTTCCGCGGCAAACCTTGCCACCATACGGTCTTCGGCTGACAATTGTGCGTTCTTTTCTCCAATACGACGGTCAATGAACGCATTGGTTTTGTGCATCAGTTTCATTTCTGTGCCCAGAGTTTCTTTACGCTACAATAAAGACAAGTTATAAAAGTGGTATAATCAGGCATTGATTGGGACCAAAGCCTGTGTGCATTAAAAGCCGAAATAGTCCACTGCTGGACATGGGAATCCCCTGTCCTCTCTCTTTTGGGACACAGAGTTGTCCAATGACACGATGAACTCTGGTGTCAGTTTTTCAACCGCCTACTACTAGTGGTAGGCCTCTGACATGGTTATGTAAGGACCGCCGTCTAAGTAATCATAGACAGCACCTGGGACCGATGGCTTATTGTGTTTTCTTTTCAGACAATCAGGTGATGCAGCCTGCAATGTCCTAATCAGACTGGGAACAAATTCAATGTGATAAATATAACTTTGTGAGAGTCCCACCGAGAATCGAACCCGGAACCTTTGCGTAGCAGGCAGTTGCACTACCACTTCACCACATCAGCCGTCGGGCCTCACTTACTAGGTGTTTTTGCCATATTTGACACACTTGGAAGGCGGGTAGACGAACATGGAAGTGTTATATTTCAATGGAAACACTTTTTGTTGTCTATTACGACATACACCGATAGAAATGAGCTTATACTATTCTAAACAACCATCACACGGTACCAAGCATGGCAATAATGACTTGATAGTGATATTTCTACAGCAGATAACCCTATGTTTACAACATGCTTTTAGCCAATGAATATCAGTTTTACCTTTATTTATTAAGACAATATTTACCTTTTGTATGGCTTTCGCCCGAGAAACACCAGGCAAACCCCTGTCATGTTTAGATTTCTTGCCCAAAACTTTAATTTTCTCCTTGTTGATATGAACCTCAAAAGGATTTAATTTTTTCTTGTTCAGGTCACCTTTTTTCTTACTGTGAACTTTGTCAGCTAATCTTGAGTTCCGCTTATTTTTAACTTTAACCATTTTCAATCAATTTCACAGTGATAAATTAACGTAAATAAATGAAGAAATACGAGCGAAACCAAAAAAGTTAGGTTATGCTGTGACATACACGCGAGTATTTGACATTGACAGAAGGTTTTTTTTGTATCCATTCTAAACAGGCGCCGGTTTAAGTTTATGCTGCTTAGTCTCTATAGCACTCTTCTCTTTAATGGGAGTTTTTCTATTGACAGTTCTCTTGATAGTTCTGAATGTCAAACCAGAGGGCGCTCTGCTAAACTGAAATTTTGACGTTTCAATATGGCTGGCGTCAGTCATTGTTTTGTCACAGGTTCCGTTTCACGTTGTTACACGTTTCACGTTCCGTTTCACGTTGTTAGTTACAAATTAATTATGTTAGTTTCATTTACTACAAAATAAACTTATCGCCTTGCTATTATATTGAGTACTAGCTGTTGCCCGCGACTTCGTACGCATGGTGTAGTGACTTGTGAGTTAGTGAAGTTGATGTATGCATATTGTTTAATATTAATATCATGTTTGTATAAAGTTTTTTCTCTTTAAGATGTGCAATGAATAGGTACTGGTTAACTTGTTTTTCGGTAAGGTATTTGGTTTTGATACTATGGACATCAGCTACAAAACATCATTATAAACTACTTTGGTAGTTTTACCATCGGGTGCTAAAACGTACAAATTTTCAGGAGAACTGACTCGAGAGCAAGCGACATATAGCTGCCCGTGTGATAAACAGGGAATCGTAAGACCTACGCCTGCGGCTTTCAGCGTCTGTCCTTGCGATTTGTTTACAGTCATTGCAAAGAAAACGCTGACGGGAAACTGAATGCCCTGAAATTGAAATAAAAAGTTGTTGGGAATGAGTGGTATACGCGCCACAACCAGTGAAAATATCCGCCTCGAATACATTCATCTTTAAGCTTAAGATCTTCAGTCTGGTTCCATTGCACAGCTTTGATAGGAACACCAAGTAATATTTGGTGTGCAGAAAGACCATTAGCACTCAAGGAGTTTAGGAATTCTATTAGGTAGTTAGTGGCTTTGTCTTGATTCATAACAGTGGTAATTGACGCGTATACCACCATATCCCCAGTGATTTGTGACATAATGGTATGGTTTATTGAAGCAGTCTGATCATTTTTGGGTGCAAAAATAGCTCTTCCACGTAGCTACGAATCTATCTTTTGAAGGAAGGAAGGCTCGCCATACACAGAAGAAATGATTCTCTTTAGACCAGAAACTATTTGGCAAAGCGTTTCAGGCAGACTTACTTGACCGTTATCCTCTGGTAAAGTACCTCTGCCGAGTTTTAATAAAGCTTGTGAAAACTCTTCAGCCCGTGGATTACCTCCGAGACGGGTTCGCATGATCACCGTCATGGTCAGCTTGTGAATTTGTGGCCAAAGAGCCGATGATTTTAGTGAGGCATTCACCTCATCAGCCCTGGTACCTCGAGTAACAACTGGAAGTGTTTGGCGAAAGTCACTGGAAAAAAGAACAGTGATATGGCCCATGGCCCTATTATCTCTGCGTATGTCTTTCAAAGTCCTATCCATAGCTTCTACCGTTTTTTTGTTGGCCATCGTACACTCGTCACATAACTACCAGACAACAATATCAGAAAACCTTTGCCTTGTAACTATTACGTGATACAGCACATATTGGAGTATCGTTTGTGTCCAAATCGATTGGTATTTTGAAAGTTGTATGCGCCGTTTTCTCTCCTGGAAGCAGTGTGGCAGCGATATCAAGTATCGATACTACAGCAAGTGCAATCCTTCCTTGCCTTCTGATCTCTGCAAAAATGTTTAAGGCGAGTGTAACCGTGAACGACCTCGATAGTGGCGCCACTTCACAAAAAAAGATTTATCTTTAAAGAAACAATCTATCAGAATATCCGTTGCCCAAGTTTATACTTACATACGCATATCACGCCTATTATCTCTTGCAGGGTAGGCAGAGCGTAAATGTCCGTTTTTTCGGCCGTCTGACATATATTTGATGGTCATTCGGAAAATTGTGTATCGTGGTGACAGGTTGTCAGCCCATCGCCCATGTGAAAGTCCCTTAGTCGCCACTTACGACTCCCACGGAAAAGAAATGGGGTGATGCTATTGCAAGCCGGCATCACACGGCATAGTTTACAATACTATATTATTATTTTTTTAGAAAACCTGCCGCCTGTCAGTGGCTTTCTTATATAATTTTGGAGAAAACATTTCATTAGCGAGTTTCACAAAACTAACAGCGACATCTATGAAGTAATTTTAAACAAATTTTACTCTAACATTTTTGATTCTAACTAATGAAGGTATTTATATTTTTTTAGGTTCCGTATATCAAAAAGAAACGTACAAAAAACGGAACCCTTATACGATCAGTTTGTTGTCCGTCCGTCCGTCCATCCGTCTCGTAAGACGCTTTATCTCGGGAATGCGCAGAGATATCGAGTTAAAATAAAAGCTATATTGGTAAATAGGTTTTAGGCTGCAATATGGAACCCTTATAGGTTCACTCACTTTGCTGTCCATTTGTCTGTCTTTCAAGACTCACTATCTCGGTTACACGTAGAGATGTCGAGTTAAAATTAAAAGTATTATAACCTTTAACTCAGGCCAACGGCCTCTTGTAGTGGTAAAAAAATTAACTAATTTTACCCAAATCATAATTTGTCTTCGCAATAAAACAATTTTCAACGGATTTAAGTTGTGTTTATTTTGGATTTCACAATTCCTACGTTTCCACAATAAACACAACTTAAATCCGTTTAAAATTGTTTTATTGTGATGAGTAATAGTTGTGCAAACTCAAGAAAATATAACAATTCATCTGTCTTCCATCACATACCTTGACCATGACCAAAGGTCAAAGTAAAAGTCCGAAACATTTCTGTAATAGTTAGAACGGCCCGCATATATGTCAGACGTAACGATAGCGATAAAATACTTACGGCCGTTGACGCTCAACCTACCCCGCAAGGATTAAATGTGTGATTGTTTGTTTTTTGTTTGGTTAGGTCGTTTCACGGGGTCGTTTAGAAGTTCAGATCGTATGTCAGTCAATACGTGGTCAATACCGCGTTTTACAAAACTAACAGCGACATCTATATTATTTTTTAGGAAAAAAATTCGGAACTCGCTTTGCGGAACCAGTTACTGTGTTTTACCATGGGAATGAAAGATATTTTCGAGGTAAAAAGTATCCTAGATGTTGACCCGGGTAATAAGCTACCCCAGTATAAAATTTTGTAGAAATCTGTGCAGTAGTTTTTACGTGAAAGAATAACAAACATACCGACAGACAAACAGACAAACAGACAAACAGACAAAAATCAATTTTACTTCTGTTTTGATGTCTGTATCTTTAATACAATTAGAAGCAAAAACCCTTTTTTGAATCTATTTCATGTACAGAATTGGTTTCGTTTCTGTTTTATTATATGTATAGATCATACGTGTAAGTAAACAAATATCCAATAATAAATTTAAATGAAGAATAATTTATAATGTGGTACAGTTTTAGTGTAAAGAAACGTTATTTCAATTAAGCTTAGCGCCCTCTACATGACACTCGAGAATCCCTAGAAAATTTCCCATTTTTTTATTATTTCCTTCATCAGTGTTCGTTTTGGTTTTGTCTCAGTTTTGAAGGTCTCTAGCACCTTCGAGCAACACTGTCTTCCGTCTCGTTCCGGAAGGCCGTCGTTGCTCGAAGTCTAGCACAGATCTCTTATATTTATGTCCTAAAGGTCTCTAGTGACTTGCAATGATGTATTTCACGTGGAAGCCAATTCCTGTGAATGGATTTGATGATTTGATCAAAAACGATTCCCTATAATAACCCGATTGAGAAGATGGAGCCGGATGTTATCGGTTTTTGATCGCAAATTCCTATCATGCTCATACATACCCCCAGGGTAGGTACGCCATAGGGCACGATCTCCCGTTTTCGCCATCCACTCGCTACCAGCCGCCTTTTTTAAGTCATCATGCTCAGCGCCACAAATTACCTTTATTATTATGTAGACTAGCTAGGTACTCAGCGCCCGCTCTGACAGGTAGGTACCTACCTAGTGGTAGGTAAGATTGTTAATAATATTAAAAACAATCGTAGCTGCATGTGAATCTCTAGCTGACTGATCGAGATCCAACCTACGTGAGTAGGTAGCTATTAGTTAATTTAGTCATTTTACTGTTAATATATTTTAAAACATTACCGTTTGTTTACATTCAACCAAACATGTTTTACGTCGCATATCGAATCAGAATTTCAGTCTTTATGTATTTAGTTATATTGTAGTCTGCCGGAAAAAAGGACGGCTTGTAATCTGTCGTTGTTTGTAATTTTACGGTAACAAATCGATCTAGCTAGGTTTTCTTCTTCATTAACATGGTTAACCTAATTTTAAAGAATACAAATAAACTTTATTGCACTAAACAGAAAATACTTATAACAAAAAAGGGAATTTTTTCAGCAAATGAATACTATAATTATATTTTAATTAGTTATTTATTGAAGAACACCGAAACGGAACTGGTGCCGGAAAGGTTGGTGTTGACGACGGTTGGGTCACCGCTGCCGAGGGAGCTCGCCAGCGACACTTGCGATTTGATCGAGCCGTCGCAAGGCCACTTGCATCGCAACACTTGATGTGCTGGGAAAAAATACAAACGATTTTACATTTAATAGCAGACAGTAAAATTAAGCACATCTATAGGACTTGTGACTATATGCGAAACGGGAAGGAAGCACTTTCGGAAAAACCGAACAGATAAGAAGTCTAAACTTTCAAGCGAGAACTTGGAACTAATGCAACTTGGGCGGGAATCACTAGAGGATGTTTTGTCAGTTAGTCACTTAACAAAAAGATCCAAAGTATGGTGAGTTGCGATCTCCGAAGCTGGAAGTTATAGCCTGGAACGATCGCCTCATAAAGGAGGCGATTGAGAAAAATTGGGGGTCGAAAGTTTTTGCTGGCAAAGCTAACTTGCCTCGAATGGTGTAACTGTCACATCGGTTCCAGAGATTATCGCTGAAAGTTTGGACCTTTGGACGTCACAGGAATTCTGTGTGCCTCGCATGCGCAGAAGCCTTTACCTGACGCAAGCCTCGACCACAAAGCTCCACTCTATTACCACTTTACAGACGTTCTCCCAGTTGTAGATAAAGAAGAAATCGGGGCGGGTTTCAGATATGATGAATGAGAAAGGCGGATTCCGGCGAAGTCGGAGTTGCCTCTGTCTGAGCTACTTAAGACTTATGGAAAACTTGCCCTCGAAGAGCTGAAAAGGCTAATCAACTCCGGAATAGCCGATGGGACAACCCCGAAGGCGTGAAGCAGAGGTGTTTTGGCATTGTTTTTTAAGAAAGGAGACAAAACGCTCCTTCAAAACTATAGGCCTATCACACTTCTGCGCCAGTTCTATAATATGCTGTTCTCAAGAATCGTTACAAATACATACATACATACATACATAAATCACGCCTATATCCCTTACGGGGTAGGCAGAGCGTTAACGGCCGTAAAACGGATATTTACACCACGTCTGACAAAAGTTTGAGGGTCGATCAGATAACTGTGTATCGCTATAGTGACAGGTTGTCAGCCCATCGCCTAAAATTGCAATACACACCCTCGAGTCCCTGAGTCGCCTCTTACGACACCCATAGGTAAGAAATGGGGTGATGCTCTTCTAATCCGGCATCACACGGATCGTTACAAATCGTTGTACATTAAGTTCTAACGCCTTCCAGCCAAATAATAAGCCGGGTTCTTTAAAGGCTTCAGCACTGAGAGTGTGGACCACATCCAACTGTACGACAGTTAATACAGAAGTCAGAAGAGTACAACCATCCGTTGTGTACGGCCTTTGTGGACTCTGATTTATTTAATTAATTAATTTTATAAGGAAATTAATTATACTGGTGTAAAATTTTAAAATAAGTAGGTACAAAATAGGTGTTATTGTGACTTATTTTATAACTTGTACTGAACCACTAGAGAGTATAATATGAAAAAAGTTTAAAAATGTATATGGATGTAAGTCTGAAATAAAGATATATTTAATTTAATTTATACTTACGTTTTGGCATCTTGGGTTTGTGTTTCGGCACCAAGTCCATCAAATGTTGGCCGTAACCTTTAACGATAAAATAAAAAATATTATAATTATATTTACTCAAGATGGACTAATAACAGTACCTAACCTAATACTGATAATAATATGCGATTTCTTGGTTGTCTTGTATTAATTGAATGTATATTAGTTAGTTACTATTGGACTACCAGACTACCACCCTTAATTTTCTTATTATCTCAGATAGACAAAAATATTCTTCTTGCGTGGGACACCGAGTCGAAGAACGACCCGATGAACCCTGGTGTCAACGTATTTCAACCACCTGCTACTACTAGTTGGCATCAAAGGCTGTGACGGTTTAACGTCCCCCCCGGAGCACGGAACCATCTTTCTTAAGGACAATCAGGTGGTTCAGCCTGCAATGTCCTAACCCTAACCAGACAGTAAACAAATTCACAAAGTGATAATGTCAACTTTGTGAGTCTACTGGGAAATACTGGGAATCGTATTCGTGACCTTTGCGCAGCAGGCAGTTGTGTGGAGTAGTGGTAGCTCCACTTCAGCCTTCGAAAATTTCGTCTGGGGCAAAGAGGATTTAGTACAACTAGGTAGACAGGAAGGAAACCATCAATGCACGACACAGTTTTGTACAACATGAATATGTACGACACAACAGTCATTGGTTCAATAACTCGGGTGAGCTCCTGCTCCCCACCCCAAACAGTCAGGTGTAGATTTCATTGCCCCGGGGCTAGAAAATTAAATTGAGTCCAGAATAAAAAAATAAAGTTTCAATAGCTGGCCTGGAGCCGGCATAATCAGTGTCGTGCAGTGATGGTTTCCTTCCTGACTAGTTTTACTAAATCCTTTATGTCCATGTCGCTGGCTCCCCAAAGTATATATTTTTCAAAGCTGAGAGGCTCAAACGTTTGTGACCAATGGATGGACTCTTATTTTAAGACTGGTTTTCAATGTGACGCTACCTAGACTGAGATCTCAGGTCAAAAAATTGGGGAGCCAGCGACATGCTTTTAGGTTAGAATTTCAGAGAAATCATCAGATTACTTGTTAACGGCGCAATGTGCCAAAATGATGGCTATGCCAAAGAAATGTGACGGAATATGTGACAGCTACAAGCACATTCAATAGCTATGTGACTCATCTGGAGCTGAGAAATAAGCCATGGAATGTTTCCAACCCATGTCGCTGGCTCCCCAAAAAACCGGCATCCGAAATCTCTGCAAGTATCACCTAAAACTACTAACCAATGAGGAATTCTCGATCGTAATGTAGTAAATACACGTTATTCAAACAATCTCCTCTAGAATCAGCTTCGTTTTTGAGAAAACACAACATTTGTTTTTGTATGAATATAAAGGTGACTACATCGTTCAACCCTTTTTGGGACAGATTCAGGAACTTATGGTTTAATGATTTCCGTACAAATTATACTAAATATTGAACTTGAACAAAGTCCGCGAAGGGCTCTTAGTGTTTATATTGTGCTGGTACTATTAGCAGCACATCAACTTACATATTAAAGGTACTTAGATTTTTGACGGTATTTTCCACGGTTTATTATTATAACATTTATAGTACAAATTCATTCGAGAGCGTGTATACTTCATACACGATCTCGTTGTTGTCGTTCGGGAGAAATCGTCACCGGCGCGGCCGGCGACTTATCAGGAGCACATCGGAAGTTCCTTTAATTTTCGTCGAAAAGAGATCTTTATGGATAGGTCCGAATGTCACCCGGCAATAAAGTTGCACGTGAGCGCTAGCGCGTATAAGGCTGAGTTAAGGTATTAATGTTTTAGAGTTTTATGCACTAACAGTGCTTTATTATTCTCATGTATAAAACTATTGAAATAATGCGTGTAGAGTATATTTATACAAGTCTAGTCAAGTATTGATGAAACTGAAAAACATTTCCCATGGAACACAGGTCCAATATAAAAAAAATTGAATGTACACTCGGTTATAGCACATAAGGTAAAAGGGGTACTTACTCCAAAAGAGCTGAATCATTTTTGTCCTTAGCAATATTTTTTTCTTGACATGAATATGTTTTAGTAGAAAATTTATTTATTTTATGAGAATAGGTTTAAATTTTGATTATGTATTAACTGGGGATAAAAATAATTCAGTTCTTTTGGAGTATCCCTGTTACCTTATGTGCTACAACTGACTATACCTACATAAATGTTGTACAGACTGTGAAAATGTAACAACGCTACAGTTTTATGAGAATAAACGATATTTATTTATTAATTATAGGAATCCATTTAAGCGGAGCACTTTCTTAACATTATTTTAGGTCATTTATAGTAAAATCTGTACGGAAATCAAAAGCCATAAGTTCCTGAATCTGTCCCAAAATGGGTTGAACGATGTAGTCACCCTTATATTCATACAAAAACAAATGTTGTGTTTTCTCAAAAACGAAGCTGATTCTAGAGGAGATTGTTTGAATAACGTGTATTTACTACATTACGATCGAGAATTCCTCATTGGTTAGTAGTTTTAGGTGATACTTGCAGAGATTTCGGATGCCGGTTTTTTGGGGAGCCAGCGACATGGGTTGGAAACATTCCATGGCTTATTTCTCAGCTCCAGTTGAGTCACATAGCTATTGAATGTGCTTGTAGCTGTCACATATTCCGTCACATTTCTTTGGCATAGCCATCATTTTGGCACATTGCGCCGTTAACAAGTAATCTGATAATTTCTCTGAAATTCTAACCTAAAAGCATGTCGCTGGCTCCCCAATTTTTTTGACCTGAGATCTCAGTCTAGGTAGCGTCACATTGAAAACCAGTCTTAAAATAAGAGTCCATCCATTGGTCACAAACGTTTGAGCCTCTCAGCTTTGAAAAATATATACTTTGGGGAGCCAGCGACATGGACATAATCCTTTTTGCCTAAGATAAAATTTGAGTACGACCAAAATGTCGCGCCGCGTCGTTGCGTAGCGCTAGTGCGGTTCCACTTTTACTCGTAACGTAATAACTACGTTTAGTTGACGTAAAAATTTTAAAAATTATTATTATTAGTTCATTTGAAATGTATGAGATTTTTGACTTAAGAATAAATAAAATAAAACAATTCACATAGCGCCATCTAGCCCCAAACTAAGCAAATCTTGAGATAGCATGCTCACTTTATTGTCACTTTGTTGCCTTTGTATAAGGCTAAACATTTATTACTATTTTATTATTTATTTATTGAAACATAATTTCACAGCATTGAGCTATGATTTAAAAACTCCAATATCAAACATGGTAAATACAAGAACACAAAACATGGCGCGCCAAAACTTATATGCCCAGGGTCGTCAAATATATACATGATTGAACATTATTTTTCAGGAATTGGACATTCTGGAAATTGGCCATTGTGGGCATTAGACAGTTTTTAAAGCGCTGGATATCATGATAACTGGACATAAGACCCTATTCCAGACGCACTTCTATTATTACTAAGTCTAATTTGACGTTTCTAAAGCCGTTTCCTATTCTGCATGTAACTGTCAAACTCAAATGACAGGATTATAATCTCTAAAAATAACTGACAGGATTAAACTTAGCTTTAGCCGATTAGTGCAATTCTAGGAGGTGCAAAATTAAGCAATTTAAATATTTAAAAGGATTAAATTTACTAATCTTAGCGGTCACTAAAAAGGTCCCGCTTAAAAATAGTACTGTCAAAACAAATCGAAATGGTTGCAATGTTGAAGTTTTCTGTGTGATTTTCGGTCAGATAGGAGAGTTTTAAAGTGGGATCAAATGAGTTGGGAGGTCCAAGAGTGTAACCGGGTAGGAAAGATCTAAAGTGGCACCGGATCAGAATGTTCTAGGCTGCCACCGGGTTGAAAGGTTTTAAAGTGGCACCGGGTCAGAATATTCTAGGCTGGCACCGGGTTGAAAGGTTTTAAAGTGGCACCGGGTCGGAAAGTTCTAGAGTGGTACCGAGCGAATGTTAATCTATCAATTTCATCTCTTTTTGGCGATTTTACACAAAAATGCACCAAATAACATTAAAGCATTATTGCGTACTGCGCTCGCCAATCCATCTACCAAGCATGGTGTGTTAAGCAAATTCCTCCAAAGCCTCAACAGGGACAGGCCTGTTTCTATAGTTAAATATAAGAATGATTTTACCAAATAATAGAAAAATGCTTTTTCGTGGTGTATAAAAATTATTTGTTTTCTTGTAACACTTTTATGTATTTTTAAATTTGCAACACAAAATTTTGGTAAAAATAGCATTGTCAAAATCAAATTATATTCCTGTCAAAACCTTCCCAAAAACATGGCTTTTCTGGAATAGCCACACTTAAAACCTCTAAGTTTAGGGATTTTATTTTAGTGATTTTAGCATTAGAAACTTAAAATGATTAAAACGTAGAATCGGCCCTATAATGTACCTAAATGGTATAAGTAGGTACGCGATTGTTTACATACCAATCTGTCCCCTCAGGCCCCAGAAGAAGAAGTTGCACATGTTGGTGCCGATGCCGACTTCTTTCATCGTCTGCAACTCCTTGGTCCGAGGCGAGGTGGTCTGGCATTGGATCTCCGATCTCATGTGACTGTAGTTCGTTTGAGTGGACTTGGTCTGGCATTTCACTATGTTCGCCTGGTGAATGACATACACATATCACGCCTTTAATCCCTTGCGGCCGCAAAAAACGGACATTTACGCCACGTCTGACAAAAATTTGAGGGTCATTGGGTAAATTGTGAATCACCATAAAGACAGGTTGTCAGCCCATCGTCTAAAATTGCAATACTCACCTTCGAGTCCCTTAGTCGCCCTTACGATTCCCATGGGAAATAAATGGGGTGTTGCTATTCTAAGCCGGCTTCACATGGCAAATGACAGTGATAAATTATTTACTTTTGCTGCGTTGATTCCATGGAATCTATTATTTGAATGTCGTACACATAAGTATATGTACTATGTGTTTATTTTATTACCAAGTAAGTTTCTAGCAGTTGTAATACAGTAGCTATGAGAGAAAAGCATACAGTTGCATTTGATTTAAACACAATTTAGAACACAAACAAATAAAGATTAAAGAAATGAAAACTTATTATAAGTAACTGGATACAGGCATTATCAGTTGCACATCGACTGCCTGCCTGCTCATAGATAATAATAATTTGTCTGTATATCATGGTACTCGAAAAAGTGCCCTGAATTTCCACATGCCCTAAGATTATCGTGTACATTTTTGAGCATAAAGTTTAACAAAAAAATAAATTGATTTACCCATTGGCAAGCTCTGCGCTTCCACTCCCAGAGGTCCCAGCTGTAGTTGTGTTCAATGTACTCCTCAAGAGGATGGACCTCAGTCTGAACGTCCTTGTCATTCATCTTCTCTGAAAGTCAAAGTAACACGCGCAGTACAGTACCACAGTATAATTAATAGTAACAGTACACAGTGACGGCCGATGTGGCGCAGTGGTAGTGCGACTGCCTGCTACGCAAAGGCTCCGGGTTCGATTCTCGGTGGGACACTCACAAAGTTGATATTTATCACTTTGTGAATTTGTTTCCAGTCTGGTTAGGACATTGCAGGGTGAACCAACTGATTGTCCGCAAAGAAATGGTTCCGTGCTTCGGAGGGCACGTTAAGCCGTCGGTCCCGGTCGCTGTCTATGATTACTTAGACGGCGGTCGTAACACAACCATGTCAGAGGCCTACTTGTGGTAGTAGGCGGTTGAAAAACTCTGACACCAGGGTTCATCGGGTCGTTGGACGACTCGGTGTCCCACACGAAAAGAGAGAGAGTACACAATACATAATGATGGGGTAGGCAGAGCGACAACATCCGTGTTTCAGCTTGTCTTATATGATACCATCCTTCTTCCCGTCTTTGATACAATTTTTTTTCCCGTAGGTGCCATTGGAGGAGGCTAAGACACTCGAAAGTTTAATGTGTATTACAATATTATGCGATTGGCTGTAAAATTTCACTGTACACACATACACAAATCACGCCTATTATCCCTTGCGGGGTGGGCAGAGCGTTAACGGCCGCAAAAACGAAATCAAAGCCACGTCTGACTTACATTTGAGGGTCATTTGGAAATTATGTATCACCTTACTGTCAGGTTGTCGGTCCATCGCCTGAAATTGCAATACACACCCTCAAGTTTCTTAGTCGCCTCTTACGATTCCCACTGGAAAAAAATGGGGTGATGCTATTCTTAGCCGGCATCACTTGGCACTGTATAGTGATACTAGTTTTCTGAAATGGCCTTTAAATACTTGGCTGATGTAGGAAAACCGACCATTCGACGTTCGTTGGCGTTCTGCCTACCCAACAGATGATAAAAGCATGATCTACATACACACACATACACATATCACGCCTATTATCCCTTGTGGGGTAGGCAGAGCGTAAACAGCCGCAAAAAAGGCCATTTACACCACGTCTGACAAATGTTTGAGGGTCATTCGGAAAATTGTGTATCACTATAGTGACAGGTTGTCAGCCCATCGCCTAAAATTGCAATACACACCCTCGAGTCCCTTAGTCGCCTCTTACGACTCCCACGGGAAAGAAATGGGGTGATGCTACTCTAAGCCGGCATCACACGGCAAAAGCATGATCTGATTAACTTATATAGGCCTTTATCCCTTGTAGGTTCAAAACAACGACGGAATGACGGGTGTAAACAACGATCATTTACGCCTCGTCTGACAAATACATTTGTGGGTCATTGAGAGAATTGTGTATCACCATAGTGACAGGTTGTCAGCCTATCGCAAAAATTGCGATACACATGTAACCCTTGCGTTCTTAAGTTGCCTCTTACGACACGCACTGGAAAGAAATGGGGTACTGCTATTCAAAGCCGGCATCACACGTAACTTATATTCAAGTTAATACATACATCAGCCTATTGCAGTCCACTGATAGACGTAGGCCTCCCCCAGGGTACGACACATTTAAGTATCGTATTTACACTCAAGATATAACAATTTAGCAATAGCAATATAGGTAAGTATGCGGGCCCTTTGGGCAAGGTCTTGTTTTAAGGAAAGCCTTAAGGCGAGTGTACTTGTGAACAATCTCGGCAGTGGCGCCACTCCACAAAAAAAAATCTCTTTATAAAAACAATCTATCACAATGTCCGTTGCTCAAGTTTTTAGTATTATTCTTAAGTAAAATTAGAACCTACAAACTCAATGAAATATTCTCTGTAATTAAAGATAAGGCAATTAATACCAAAAGTGGCCGTTTTTAGCACTATTTGCCAAAACTTTAATTACAGCGAATATTTCATTGAGTTTGCATGTTCCAATTTTACTTCAAGATAATACTAAAAACTTGAGCAGCGGACATTCTGATAGATCGTTTGTATAGAGAAAATATTTTTTTGTGGAGTGGCGCCACAGTCGAGGTTGTTCACGGGTACACTCGCCTTAAGCCCGGTTTACATTGTCTTAGTGTTTAGTCGAGTGCTTTAGTACAAGTTGAAAGGCAAGTTCAATTCAAGTAGAACTTTACTAAAATGTACTAAAGCAAGTAGCGTTTACACGTTTCAACTAAAGTACTATCCTAAAGCACTCGACTAAACACTAAGACAATGTAAACCGGGCTTTATAGCTTTTGCTCACTTTTAGGCAAGTAAGTCATGATAAGTGGCTCGACATCCCGAACACTCTTCACGGCATCCTCCATGTTCAGCAAATTGATGATCTGGGGGTTGTTGCGGGCGAAGTTCAGCGTTTCGTTCACGTATCTGAAACGAGTTATTTTTAAATGAAAAGAAAACGTAACGTAATGTAAAACAGCAACAACAAAGTTAACTTACGACGAAGAAAACTGGGTGGACTGCGACGCTGACGACGTACGTGTGTGTACGGTGATACATTTATCGATTATTGAATTATACTAATGTGAAATACTACTTTTGTTACATTACAGTAATAGGTTTTGAGTTGCCAGGATTTGTAGAATTTGAAAACTTTGCTGATGAACCACCTTAAATAGCTAAAAAAATGTCTCATAATAAACATACAAAAGAGTTCTTATCAAATCCTCAAGATGGCGGTAAAAGACAGGTACGCATCAAAACGAAGAACCTGAAGCGCGATATCGAAGTGTGCGGGTTTAAAAAAATATGTTTTGTTGTTTCGAGTACAAGGCTCAAACGGTGGCTAAGAAGCTGGGCATCCTGAATAGAGTGAAGCCATACTTTACGCCTGGACAGCTTTTAACTCTTTACAAAGCACAAGTCCGATCCTGCATGGAGTATTGCAGTCACCTTTGGGATGGCTCAGCTAAATAACAACTTGCCGCTCTTGACTCGGTGGAACGCAGGCCCAAGAGGCTCATAGGCGACAAAAAACTGGTGGACACCAAGCTACATAGCCTGGCACATCGCCGCAAGGTTGCCTGCTTGTCGGTTTTTTACAGATTGTATTTCGGAGAGTGTGCTCAAAAGCTTCACGACCTTGTTCCACCAGCTCCCTTCTACCATCGGACATCCAGACGCACCGCCAGATACCATCCATACCTGGTTGCCATTCCACCAATTCGGACTTAGCGCTTCCAGTCATCATTTATAATGCGCACTGCTTAAGAGTGGAACTCACTACCTGCGTCTGTGTTTCCAAACGTATACAACCCTAATCTCTTCAAAGTAAGAGTGAACAGGCTTCTTGGTGAGCTCGCTCCATCTTTGACTCTGTCTCTGTCCTATAACCTAGACTAGAGTCAAGAGCAAACCCATCCCTAATAAAAAATATAAAAAATGTTTCGTAATTTTGTTCACTGTGTCTAAAACATTTTGCGCTCGGTAATCTGACTGCAAGCATGGTGACGACGGCAAAGACCGTCCAAAAGATAATAATAGGTTTTTGTCCCGGTTTTTGCCCAGCAGTAGACTGTTGCGGCTGCTGTTAATAATAATTATAAAATGGCTACCTCTCCAGATATTTGCTATTTGCGAAAATTTGCTGAATGCGAACCGCATATGCCAAATTCTACTACTTGGCGTACCTACCTTGATGTCACCAGCCAAAACAAATAAACGGTTACCCCTCCGGATCCTTGTTGAATTTAGACGCCATCTTTATGGAGGGAAAGCCGTAGCGACGCGTTTTGTGCTTCATGAGGCCGATCTGCATCTCACACGGTAGTTATGAAGAAATACACAAGATGGCGGTAGAAGACAGAAACGAATCAGATCAAATAATCTGAAACGTGGTATCGAAATGTTCACGGCGATCCGCATGCGTACTAAGTACTTCCAAACTCTACTATTTGGTGTACCTACCTTGATGTTGCAAGGCAAATAAACTATTACCTTTCCGGATCCTTGCTGAATCTAGCCGCCATTTTTATGGACGAGAAGCCATACCGACGCGTCTTGTGCTTGATGAGGCCGATCTTCAAATTGCTCGGCACCAACGCGCCGACGTTCAGGCACATAGTGCAGAAGCCGAGGAACTACGGATAAATTAGGTATTGTTACACATTTTACATCACGACCTTGTTCCACAAGCTCCCTTCTACCATCGGACATCCACACGCACCGCTGTATACCATCCATATCTGGTTGCCATCCCACCAATTCGGACTAAGCGCTTCCAGTCATAATTTATAATGCGCACAGCTAAAGAGTGGAACTCACTACCTGCGTCTGTGTTTCCAAACGCATACAACCCTGATCTCTTCAGAGTAATAGTGAACAGGCTTCTTCTGGGAGAGCTCGCTCCATCTTAGACTCTGTCTCTCTCCTATGACCTAGACTACAATCAAGAGAAAACCCATCATTAATAAAAATATAATAAAAATAATTCACAGCTACAAAAGTCCACTGCTGGACATAGGCCTCCCCCAATAGAGGTGTATTGCTATACTCATCACGCTTGGCGGGGCAGTGTAAGTTGTTGCATTCACAGGGCATGCTGCTGTCCTTTGCTTGGATGACCCACCCACCCGCGGGTTGAATTAGGGTGATGCTTTTCTAAGCCGGCATTACGCCTATATCCCTTGCGGGGTATGCAGAGCGTAAGTGGCCATAAACATGGTTGTTATCGCCACGTTTGAATTTGTTAGTAAGTAGTTAATGGTCATGGTGTAATACTAGGTATAAAAATGAAAATCAGATTAACTTTATTCGATGTAGGATAGTATTATCTAATCATCTTTGTAAAAAAACAATTTTGTATTGTCCTAATATAAAACCGACTCGGGCGTTAAGAAAATATAAAAATAGGGGCACTGCCTCTTGAAGTGACTTAAAGAAACTCCCATTTACGAATTATTATTTACCGAAACATTTTTATCACGGTGAATGATAGCGGAGAAGTGGTCGTTTTGAGCTGAAGAATTGTCCATAACGTTCGTCGACGATGGTTTTGAATTCTGAATGCGATTCTCCAACGAAAGCATAGAGTACATGCGCTCCTGAAATATAACATACTTAAATTAAACTTTTAACATGTTCTTTCGTGACATATTTTGTAGCATTGTTTAGAAACCAGTTCCCGAATGTCTTGCGACAAAATGGCGGCGATTTTGGAATCAGATAAGTACCTATATCATGTTGCCGATATTCCGCCGCCATTTTGTCGTTTCTAAAAAAACGTTGCGAAATATGGCGCGAAAATGTTCCCAAATAAACACGGGCCTTATGGGGCATACGGCATAAGTGGCATAAGTCTTACAAAATCATGAAGTCACGTGCACTCGTCTGGTATAGTGCAAGCTTTATGTCGCTAAGATGTAATCATGTAATATAAAAATACTAAAGTACCTACCGCCGCTCGAATAGGTTACTTCAGCACCCTTAAGGAAAATAGTGATGTGCATGAGCACCAAATGTACGTAGCTAGTATATCAATCCGTTAGTAGTTATTGAATGGAAACTTTTTTAGTTATTCTCAAGTGTCATGTAGAGGGCGCTGAGCTTTTAACCTATAGTTCTAAGTTCCTAACGAATACCTGTTGACGGAGTTGATAGTTACCTCGTCATTTTGAATGGTCTTCCCGTCGAGCATCCTTTCAACTAGCGGCAGCGGTATCTTATTGTGCTCCTGGATCCCATTCAGTATGGCCAACAGACGGTTCGCGGTGGAAACCAGGTACATGGTATTCTGCATGGCGCGCCATACCCTCCACAGACGGATGAATAAAGGCTTAAGAGAAATAAATTGGAAATTGAAATGCTAGCTTCAAAAATGGCTGTTCATTACTATTACCCCTGCGTGCAATGCCGAGGGTCGTAGGTTCAATCCCTACAGGACACGAATTTGAATTTATGAAGTAAATTTTCAAATAGTTGTGTTTTGTCTGGTTAAGTATATTTTATGTGGGTATTGAGAAAAAAACATAAAGTTACATCAGCTATCTAGTTCCCATAGTACAAGCTTTGTTTAATTGTAGGGCTAATGGCACTGTATGACATGTCAAAAGATGTACCATGGTTTTATTTTGTACTCACAGTGCAAAGATATTTACGTACATATATTAATGTTTATTTCGACCATGAAACATGCAACCTCCTGTCTCTGTCAGAGCTGTAAAGTGTATACCTATTTTAAGTGTCGTATCGACTAAAGAAGTTTCTGCTGCTCCCCACCCAGTTTTGGATGCGTCTGTAGATACTCACGAACACCGTATCAACAGGTACAGCGGTTTTATACTTGACGACACCATGCAACTCTTCTAGAACTTTCCTATAATGTTCCAACAGGTCTTTTGAGTGTTCAACCATGGTATGAGCGTCGGCAAGAAGGCGACGGACGTATATCTCGTATTGGCGATTGAAGATTAGCAATTCGAAGATTTGGCGGAAGTTTTCTCTGCGAATTTCAATGTCTACGTTTCCACCAAAAGACCAAATCTTGAAGAATATAAGATACACATCAGTCGTTTGAAGTTCTAAAACAGTTGTAGGATCAACCAACGGTTTCATAGGTATAACAGAAAAGAAATGGTCGTGCGACCTCTCAATTTCAACGCGAGTATTTTCCAGACCTCACACAATTCTTTTGATTTTGGCAGGATAGGGAGAGGGAATCCGGGTGTGACTTGCCCAGGTGTGAGACATGAACCACTTGAAATAACTTCTTTAATTGAAAGAATTAACACGCTTAACGAGCAACTTGAAATTTACATCGTATTTGTACGCATATTTAGACAAAACCATATGGTCAGCAACCGTGAACTACGTTCACAATATCGAAATAAATTATATAAACCCCGTGTCAGACTTACATTGATTAAGAAAAATGCCTATATGATGTGCATTCAAATTTTTAATAAACTTCCAGAGGAATACAAATCATATGATTTCAAAAAATTTAAGACAACAATTAAGATTTGGCTCGCAGAAAAATGTTTCTACGACTTAAATGAATACATGGAATGTTGTTAATTGCTCTATTTGTTGTTTTGATACTTTTAATTTTATTTTAATTTTATTTGAACCTGAAATTGTGTTTATTGACTTATTACTAATTGATTCGACATTTTATTTTGCCCTGACTTTATTATAATAATACTTGTATGGAAATCTGACATTGCTGGATTAATTTATTATTGTATAAATCTAAATTTTTACTCATTGTTTTGATTTTTATTTTTATTGTGTCATTTTTATTCATTATTTAATTTCATTGTATAGATTTTATTTTATTTCTTATTTCCTTGATTTTTATTTTATTTTGGACATTGATTTTTAATTTTTATTTGATTTTGGACATTGTAGTTTTAATAGAAAAGTTGTCAATAATTTTAATTTCATGTACATGCCTGCAAAGGCAGTTTTCAGTGAAACTTAATATTTGTTGCTTTTATATCTGCTTTATGTACCTGATTACTTAACATGAATAAATGAATTACTGAATTACTGAATTATTATCATAGTGACAAAAAGAGATTTTATTATTCGGAGTGAATTTTTTGGGATAATTGATTTTGGTTCTTTTTGTATACTGCACACGTATTTATGAAGGTACGCAAGGCAGTCTTCGATTCACTTTACACCATTTTAATATAACCAAATTATTTTATTTTGTTCAGCATTCAGGATTATGCTCCAGCTGATAACAAGTTTGATGCAAAATTTTGAAATGAAAAATCTAAGACGGACAAATTGTTGTCCTATATGATAAGTTTATCATAGTTGGATTCCTAAAATAAGGCAAAATGTTAAGAATTGTTTATAGACCTCGGTAAAAAACTATGTAACAAAATGAAAACAGCTGCAGACAATTTGACACAAATGGCAGATGTTGAAAGACTGCCTAAATATAAACGCTGCATATATCAACAAGAGTTTATCAAATTCATGATAGGTATTATATCTCTTTGATTGTTCTTGTTTCTCACTGGATGCTGGCAAGAATGTCCCCTGATTGGGGTAGAATATAGTCATAAAAAAATATGATGGCGACATGGCCCTTGATTATGTTGGTTGGGTATCCAGGAAATAGGTACGCGTGTTAAATTGAGCCCTCAACGCCAATTTCGTTTCTGTTATACCTACAAAATCGTTAATTAATCCTACAATTGCTCAGACCTACTGCAAACGACTGATATCTAACTTAATAATTTTCAAGACTTGACCTCTCGGTGATAACGCAGACAAGACAATTAATAGGTACAGTTTGTGAAATAGACAAAACTCGAATACCGATGTTTTTTTTGTAAAACTCTTCCCGTGTCAGGTATTAAAATCTATCCCCAGTTTCCCCAATAAAAATTGTATTGGGGAAACTGGGGACACTTGATCCCTAGGAGAGACTTGGTAAGCGTAATTTTTAATGCTCTTATTCATATATGGCTATGTTGCTATTGCGTTATGGTTTGGTTTGATAAATGAGGGAACTCTTAAAAGTGAAGGCGATAAATGTTTTCGCAATGCGCAAAATTGCCTCATGATTATTTTTCCTTGATTGAGCATGTCTAATTCACCTCTCATTGAAGATTTATGTAGTTTCCCAACCCTGAACCTCCAACAGTCTCAAGTGCGTGACAAAACAACCGTGTCATTTTAAGCTGAACCAACCGTTCACTTGGAGATTTGATCGCTGGGATCAAGTCTCCCCAAAATCGTGGGAATCAAATCGACCGAAGGGCGACTTGAACCAGAGATCAAATCTCACCTATATTGGGGAGACTTGGTAAAAAACTAACTTTTTCAGCTTAAATTAAATTATGATGCCGACTGTAACTCAATCTTATCTTCCTTCAGACGTTTTGTAACGAGAGTACCGCCGTCCTAATAAGTCGTGTATTTGATAGCTGCCAGATTCGTGATATGATAATACTCTGGCAGAGCAGAGGGTCCATTTTCCTTTGTTGACATCTCTTTTAGTATGGAAATGACAGCTGTGAAATACGACTTATTGGAACAGCGGTACTTTCGTTAAATTCTGCATTTAATAGCGTAAAACAATTCAAGGCTGTGAATAATGACAATGGTAGAGTCAAAGAACCAAAGGGGTAATCAAGTGTCCCCAGTTTTCCCCAGCTAGCACGGCTAGTGATAAAAAAAAATATATTCAATTTATCGCGGGATTTCATCACTTAGACTACATTCAATCTGTAAAGAATGAATTCAGTCGCTGGGTATTATTGGTAGAACCGTGCCACGCGTTATTGGCATAAAGGTATTAACCCAATTTTAATAATACACTTGAAAATTGGCGGGCATTGGACGAGCTGCGAAGCCGAGATGGAAGATGCGTTGAGTGATGACGAAAGTCGCAGGTTCAAATCCTGCCCGCGCTTAAAAATTTGGCAACTTAAAAAATATTAGATAAAACTTGTCAAGAGTCGACAAACGGCGGCGGCGAATAACTGCTCAAAGGTTCCCTCCGAAACATTCTCTGAGGTGCATGGTGGATTCAGACGATCGCGCCGGTTCAACGCGTGGGCTGCGCGTGTTGAGCGCGTATAACAAAGTCTATTCGTAAAGCCTACGCAATCAACGCGTGGTGAAAGCATATGCTACGCGACGGGTGCAATACTCCCTTACATGGACACGTTCATATCGGGATGTTGTTGAACCTTCACTTCCCCAGTCTCCTCGTGGATAACTATCCGATCTTCAACGGCGGATGTCAGAGTGTTGACACGTTGCATCACCGCGATCAGGGAGTTTGACAGCGATGTGATGCAAGCCTTGCCAGCGTCAATAAGGTCGAATGGCACTGTCAAAAACATGGAAATAGGATTCTAAAGTGTCGCTGAGCTCATCGGAAATAACGTTTTCTTACATGAATAATTTGTAAGGCTGTAAAAAGCTTGTCGCGACTCGCGAGCGAAACCCTTCGGGTTCAGAATGACCAAAGTATCGAAATTACTATATTATCAAAAAGACCAATAGTATCAATATGACCAACTATGCAAAATGGCCATATAATAGGTAGTATCAAAAATACTTTCTTTTTTTTATTAATGTTGGGTTTGCTCTTGACTCTAGTCTAGGTCATACTTTAGTATCATAATGACCAAACATTCTATATTCTGCCCTTGCTATTGGGATATGGGCAGGCAGATGATGACGTGTTGCTCTGGCGGCTGCCGCCCGCGTCGCTGATAGTTTTTCACCGCGGCACCCATTTGGTAGAGAGGAATTGGAATCCTATTCATTTTAGGCCCTTTTCATATATTATGAGCGCTACCACTGGGTGCGCCGGGACGGTACCCTGATTTGCACCGGTACCCAGCGGATACCGCTCAGATAAAAAAAAGTTTTTTAAAACAAGCTTTTATTCAAGCTTGTTTTAAAAAGACGATTCCAACGAGTCCAAATTTGATGGGGGTACGTAGTTTCATCTCTGAGATGCTATGAGCACCTTCCGGCTCCATCATCAGACCCTGGATACCATGTATTTGAAGAGTGGTTGGCAAGACGATTCCAACGAGCCCAAACTCGATAGGGGTAGGTACATAGTTTCATCTATGAGATGCTATGACCACCTTCCGGCTCCATCATCAGATCAGCTTTTTGACATCATAATATTGCATTGTCACCCAATTCACATGTCTATGCAAAATTTTAGATCAAGTTGAAGTCGTCGTGGCTCAAATTTTGCTTCCAAGATTTGACCCGTACAAACTAACGAACACGGCAAGTCAAATAAAAGCTTGGTTCGTTCGTTGCTATTCCGTAATGGCGGATGTGAATTGGTTATAATTTTGTTTTTCTTGTTTATTTGAGTGTTTGGTGAATAATTCTGATAGTGTTTTAAGCAACAAACTATTCTTAAAGTGGACATTAAATAGGAAATTGTAATTAAAGCATATATTTGACATTGTGGTATAGTGACGAGCGGGTCAGCACGTGGCGCGGAAATTTTACTATCACGTTTCTGGTGCTACATAAACTGCGCAACACAGCCCCTAGTCGTAAGACTAGGATCTCTGTGTTGTGGACTCTCCCTCGGCGTAATGCCAAATCACCTTACAAATGACTGACTACAAATGACTGACTGAACATAACCTTACAACGACTTGACTTAAATAACCTGACATAAATGGCGAAATACGTCTCAACTCACGAGATGTGAAGCCAGTGGCTTTGCCACACCAAAAAATAATAATAATAAATAAAAGCTTGTAAAAAGGCGTTTAATACTAACAGTCTGGTATCATCTCGCCGCCCTTCTTGCAGTCTCTGTTGAACAGCCGGACTCCGGAGACGAGGTGCATGAGCACTTCAATGTTCTCTCTACGCTCAATGCGTGGCAGTAACAGCAGTTCTTTGAGCTCCTCAAAGGCAAACACGCTTTCTAGGGCCGCCATTCCTTCTTTCAAATTCTAGAAGAGAAGATAAAACAATCGATATAAGAACAGATTGTGCGTGTTGGCACTTCTCTTGCCTCTTTTTAGCTTGTTATGTCGAGATCGCTTCACTTACGATACATCTGCTTTTGTTTTGGCTCGCTTCGCTTGCAATGGGGGTTTTGCTATGGACAGTTCTCTTGATAGTTCTGAAAGTCAAACCAGAGGGCGCTGTGCTAAACTGAAATTTTGACGTTTCAATATGGCTGGCGTCAGCCATAGTTTTTGTCACAGGTTCCGTTTCACGTTGTGTTCGTTACAAATTAATTATGTTGGTTTGATTTACTACCAAATAAACTTATCGCCCTGCTATTATATTGAGTGTCATACGTGTAAATAAACGAATAACCAATAATAAATTTAGAACAATTCAATAAACACAAAATAAAGAATAACTTATAAAGTGGTACAGTTTTTGTGTACAGTTTTTGCGCCCTCTACATGACAGTCGAGAATCCCTAGAAAAATTCCCATTCGTGTAGTGTTGGTGTGGCTCCAATAGTAGACTATGTGTTGTATTGTAACCCTCTCCATGAACTTTTGAAGTTGTATAGGTAGATAAACCATTGCAAATTTGAAAATTAAAATGACGGACATCTGTTTTCAGCTATAAAGAATTTTGGAAGAGCTGGACGGCAGCTATTCACGTTGTTTGTTTTTTGGAATTGATTCAACAGTTTTAGTATTTTATTAGGAGAAAACTTTTCGAAATATAGGGGGTATACATAGTGTTAATAGGGAGATTTTATTTTTTGAATTTTTTTATTTTTTTATTCCATGAATTCGTTGCAACAAACCCAAAAGGAATGTACTTAACAAAGTAATTTTTCTTTCCGAATCTATCCTCGTTTTTCGCGTTTTGTAATAATTAATGTTCCGTTTTGTTTGTACATTGTGGTTTTCGTTAATATGCAGGGTATGTCGTTAAACCCCATGAAAGTTAATATTTTTGTGACGCAAGTGATGTACCTAACCATCTCTCTCTTTTTGTGTGGGACATCGAGTCGTCCAACGACACAATGATATATACATGATTAGTTACGTTTCGTTTTACGTTCTCATACATCCTAGTTTCTCATTTCGTGTGGGACACCGAGTCGTCCAACGACCGTAGTGAAAACATCTAAAAATTATCATCATCCAAGTACAGCGCCATCTATACAGCGACTAGGGAAGGGTTAAAAAAAGCTCCCTATTAATGTCCATGTCGCTGGCTCCCCAAAGTATATATTTTTCAAAGCTGTGAGGCTCAAACGTTTGTGACCAATGGATGGACTCTTATTTTAAGACTGGTTTTCAATGTGACGCTACCTAGACTGAGATCTCAGGTCAAAAAATTGGGGAGCCAGCGACATGCTTTTAGGTTAGAATTTCAGAGAAATTATCAGATTACTTGTTAACGGCGCAATGTGCCAAAATGATGGCTATGCCAAAGAAATGTGACGGAATATGTGACAGCTACAAGCACATTCAATAGCTATGTGACTCAACTGGAGCTGAGAAATAAGCCATGGAATGTTTCCAACCCATGTCGCTGGCTCCCCAAAAAACCGGCATCCGAAATCTCTGCAAGTATCACCTAAAACTACTAACCAAAGAGGAATTCTCGATCGTAATGTAGTAAATACACGTTATTCAAATAATCTCCTCTAGAATCAGCTTCGTTTTTGAGAAAACACAACATTTGTTTTTGTATGAATATAAGGGTGACTACATCGTTCAACCCTTTTTGGGACAGTTTCAGGAACTTATGGCTTTTGATTTCCGTACAGATTTTACTATAAATGACCTTCAATAATTTTAAGAAAGTGCTCCGCTTAAATTGATTCCTATAATTAATAAATCAATATCGTTTATTCTCATAAAACGGAAGCGTTGTTACATTTTCACAGTCTGTACAACATGTATGTAGGTATAGTCAGTTGTAGCACATGAGGTAACAGGGATACTCCAAAAGAAATGAATTATTTTTATCCTCAGTTAATACATAATCAAAATTTAAACCTATTCTCATAAAATAAATAAATTTTCTACTAAGTTATATTCATGTCAAGAAAAAAATATTGCTAAGGACAAAAATGATTCAGCTCTTTTGGAGTACCCCTTTTACCTAATGTGCTATAACCGAGTGTACATTCCATTTTTTTTATATTGGACCTGTGTTCCATGGGAAATGTTTTTCAGTTTCATCAATACTTGACTAGACTTGTAAAAATATACTCTACGCGCATTATTTCAATTTAATAGTTTTATACATGAGAATAATAAAGCACTGTTAGTGCATAAAACTCTAAAACATTAAAACCTTAACTCAGCCTTATACGCGCTAGCGCTCACATGCAACTTTATTGCCGGGTGACATTCGCACCTATCCATGAAGATCTTTTTTCAACGAAAATGAAAGGGACTTCCGATGTGCTCCTGATAAGTCGCCGGCCGCGCTGGTGACGATTTCTCCCGAACGACAACAACGAGATCGTGTATACTACAATGAATTTGTACTATAAATGTTATAATAATAAACCGTGGAAAATAACGTCAAAAATCTAAGTACCTTTAATAGGTAAGTTGATGTGCTGCTAATAGTACCAGTAAAATATAAACACTAAGAGCTTTTCGCGGACATTGTTCAAGGTAATATTTAGTATAATTTGTACGGAAATCATTAAACCATAAGTTCCTGAATCTGTCCCAAAAAGGGTTGAACGATGTAGTCACCCTTATATTCATACAAAAACAAATGTTGTGTTTTCTCAAAAACGAAGCTGATTCTAGAGGAGATTGTTTGAGTAACGTGTATTTACTACATTACGATCGAGAATTCCTCTTCGGTTAGTAGTTTTAGGTGATACTTGCAGAGATTTCGGATGCCGGTTTTTTGGGGAGCCAGCGACATGGGTTGGAAACATTCCATGGCTTATTTCTCAGCTCCAGTTGAGTCACATAGCTATTGAATGTGCTTGTAGCTGTCACATATTCCGTCACATTTCTTTGGCATAGCCATCATTTTGGCACATTGCGCCGTTAACAAGTAATCTGATGATTTCTCTGAAATTCTAACCTAAAAGCATGTCGCTGGCTCCCCAATTTTTTGACCTGAGATCTCAGTCTAGGTAGCGTCACATTGAAAACCAGTCTTAAAATAAGAGTCCATCCATTGGTCACAAACGTTTGAGCATCTCAGCTTTGAAAAATATACCTATACTTTGGGGAGCCAGCGACATGGACATCCCTATTACAGTAGAAAATACTCAGTTATTACATTATTCTTCGGAGCTTTTATTACTAGTTACTACCCTTTTCTAATTGATTCCGCATTCCTTTATTTTAACGTCTCAGCTGTGTTCTGAAAGCGTGTCTTATGTGTGGTTTTGGTCGTTTCACTTTCCGTTATCAGTTTGAAGTATAGAATATCAGAGTGGCAATAGAATAACAATTGAGATTTGATGGTATTCGATGACATTAGCCAAAAAAAATACGAGAATTGGGTTTATAAAATGCTTCTTCTATGGATCATAAAGTCATATTTTTGACGGCCAGTATTTGGCGACCGCAATGGCATTCTCAGTCGCCAAGTTTAGATCGTCTTTGCTGCAAGAGACTGGCAAAAGAGGGCATGATGTTAGGTGCGCCATAGATTGCGATGGGGCTCCACAGTCGCAGAGCACTTGCGTTTTGTCGATGAAGCCCCACTTCGCCATGTTGTCTCTACAGCGGCCAACCTGCGTTCGCAACCTGTTTAGAGATTAAAATGATATATATAAATGCTACACTTACCATTATAATAGCTGGGTTTCCAAGCCCACTCGAAAGAATGATATAAATAGAAATCTTCCTAAAAATCTTCTTCAGATCTGCAGTATCTTCCATATTTGGTTCAGCTTCCAATATCTCATTGAGAAGGGGGCTGAGGCAGGTTTCCACTTGTTCCAGACGTCTGTCAATGAGGACCTGGAGGTGGTCGTAGTTGTTCCTCATGATGAACTGCATCTTCAAGGTGTTGAGCGGAGTGCCACCCTCTGTGTTGATTAACATACATACAAATATCACTCAGTCCTATAATCCCTTGCGCAAATCCTTGGGCGTTAACACATTTAGCATACGCCGTGTGATGCCGGGTTAGAATAGCATCACTCCATTTCTTTCACGTGTGTATTGCAATTTTAGTCGATGGGCTGTAAATCCCTTGCGGGTTAGGCAGAGCGTAAACATTAACGCCACGTCTGACAAATATGAGGGTCAATCGGAAAATTGTGTCTCGCCACAGTAACAGGTTGTCAGCCCATCGCCTAAAATTTCAATATACACCCTCGAGTCCCTTCGTCGTCTTCTACGACTCCTACGGGAAGGAAATGGGGTGATGCTATTCTAAGCCGGCATCACGCGGCACCACGGCATGAAAATCATGTGCAAAATAAAGTATTGTAGGTAAGTATATGAATGTGGATGAATGCAGAAGGAGAGGAAGGCCTAAAGAGTTTGGATGGATAAAGGGTGTAACGGAAGGTGGTCATAGCATCTCAGAGATGAAACTACGTAGGTACCCCTATCGAGTTTGAGCTCGTTTCGTCTTGCCAACCACTCTTCAAATACTTATTTTCGTTTTTGAACACTCAAATAAATAAAAGCTTGATTTAAAAAACTTCTATTTTTTATTTTTTAAATAACTCACTTGCTATCATAGCGCCACATTCTCCCACGAAGTAAGCTAAAGCGTCTCTGTCCAGCGTTTTGACAAACAGCTTGCCGTACTTAGGATTTAGTAGCAGAAGTTCGATCAGATACATCACAAATTCTGGTTCCACGTTGATGTTCTGCGTTTGGCAGTTCCTGGTCACTTCATTCGCCATGTTCTTTATTATATTCTCGTTGCACGCCATTTTGTATAATCAATTAATCACGGTAGGTATAATATATAGAAAAATGTTACAAATAAATAAAATTACGAGAATCGCGGTTTGATTTCGAGTTTTGATTGATCGATTTTGATCGTTGCTATGGTTATTCGTTATTACTTGTTGATTGTTACCTTAGTGACAGCGTTACAGATTTATCTTTGTTCGGTGCATTTCCGTCACAGATGAATAAGATAATGATTTCCGTTGTCCCGTGACTGTGGCCGGGCCGTGAGGAAAATTGGGTATTTTTGGATGCATGCAATTTCGTTGGGGAATACGATAAACACCTTATTTTTATGTATAACTAGCGGCCCGCCCAGCGGTTTCACCCGCTGCTAACTGATTTCCCACGGGAAACAGACCTTCTCCCGACATAAATCATACATACACACCTTCCTCTTGAATCACTCAAGGGATGAAAAGGGGGTTAAAAGTTTGTATGAAAGTTCGTTGTCTTAAGTGTAATCCGTTTCAAAATTAGTGATTAGACTTATAACTTCAAATAATTAAACACGTGTTTAAGCATACTTGAAATTTTAACCCTTAATAGAGTCAAAAGGGGGTTAAAAGTTTGTATGAAAGTTCGTTTTTTTAAATGAATGTGATCTGTTTCAAAATTTGTGATTAGACTAATAACTTAAAATAATTAAACACGTGTTTCAGCATTTTTGAAATTTTAACCCTTAAATGGGTAAAAAGGGGGTTAAAATTTTGTATGTAAGTTTTTTATCTTAAATGTTATCTGTTTCAAAGTTTCTGATTAGACTGATAAATTAAAATAATTAAATACGTGTTTCAGCATTTTTGAAATTTTAATCCTTAAAGGTGTCAAAAGGGGGTCAAAAGTTTACTTCCAGTTGGGCTACCCGTTTTCCCACGGGAATGTGACAATTTTCCGAAATAAATTATTCTTATAAACCTTCCTCTCAAGTTACTCTATCTAATAAAAAAAACCGCATCAAAATCCGCTGGGTAATTCTAAAGATATAAGGAGACACCAAACGGGAAGCGACTTTATTTTATACTATGTAGTGATAATTTTTCATTATCACTACATAGCCCAGCTGGCCAGCTAGCCCAACTGGTAGTAAACTTTTGACCCCCTTTTGACACCTATAAGGATTAAAATTTCAAAAATGCTGAAACACGTATTTAGTTATTTTAAGTTATGAGTCTAATCAGAAATTTTGAAACAGATCACATTTCAGATAAAAAACTTTCATACAAATATTTAACCCCCTTTTCACCCATTTAAAGGTTAAAATTTCAAAAATGCTGAAACACGTGTTTAATTATTTTTAGTTATTAATCTAATCACAAATTTTGAAACAGATCACATTCATTTAAAAAAACTAACTTTCATACAAACTTTAAACCCCCGTTTGACCCTAATAAGGGTTAAAATTTCAAATATACTGAAACACGTGTTTGATTATTTTAAGTCATAAGTCTAATCACAAATTTTGAAACTGATCACACTTAAGACAACGATCTTTCATACATACTTTTAACTCCAATTTTATCCCTTGGGGGATTAAAAAAAAACGGAATTTAAAGTAAAGTCGCTTCTCACGTCTGTCCCTGTCTGTTTGTATGCTTAAATCTTCAAAACCACTTAACGGATCTGGATGAAGTTTTTTTAAAAGATGGAGTGATTCAAGAGGTAGGTTTTTATGTATGTATGTACCTATGTATAATTTATGTCCGTAGAAGGTCTGTTTCCCGTGGGAAATCAGATAGCAGCGGGTGAAACCGCTGGGCGGGCCGCTAGTATTATATAGATTCTAGTCGCAGGAAAACGCGATTAAAGAAAGTTAGCTCGATATTTATTTTTTAAAGTTTGGTCTATTACCTACTACACTTTGGGTGGTGTGGTGTATAGCAATCTTAAGAACATACAACATAACTTTTTGCGAATACGATACGTCTTGTACATAACTAGATTCCTGTCGTACGTTTTTTGATTATGTAGGTACTTGTTTATTTGGCGAGAAATTTCCAAAACAGTGAAAAATCGTTTAAATATGGCGATTCCGTTCTGTTCTCACACACAGGATTTGACATTAGTGGAAAAGGGACGTTTAAAAGTTCGAGGCAGGCCCTTAATGTTGTAGTAGGTTCTACGTATGTATGTTGTTTATGATATTTATAAGTATAAGTATTTTATTGTGTTGTGCTGATTGTTTTTAATTTGAGAGATCGGTCATTTAGCTGTTCTTCAAATCTCCGTGTATCTTCCAACCTCGACATTGGCAAAATTGCCCCTGTTGACAGAAGCCATATATATAAAATTGAATTGAATTGAACGTAGGAGAGGGTTTAGCAAGGTGAGGCATGGTAAGGTATTGATCGGCGCGCAGCCGCCAATACTTACTTTGTGGTATTGACTACCACCTTGCCCCGTTATATACCACCTTGCTGCATTATATACCAACTTGCCCCATTATATACCAACTTGCCCCGTTATATACCACCTTGCCCCGTTATATACCACCTTGCCCCGTTATATACCACCTTGCCCCGTTATATACCACCTTGCTGCATTATATACCAACTTGCCCCATTATATACCAACTTGCCCCGTTATATACCGCCTTGCCCCGTTATATACCACCTTGCCCCGTTATATACCACCTTGCTGCATTATATACCAACTTGCCCCATTATATACCAACTTGCCCCGTTATATACCACCTTGCTGCATTATATACCACCTTGCCCCGTTATATACCACCTTGCCCCGTTATATACCACCTTGCCCCGTTATATACCACCTTGCTGCATTATGTACCACCTTGCCCCGTTATATACCACCTTGCCCCGTTATATACCACCTTGCCCCGTTATATACCACCTTGCTGCATTATGTACCACCTTGCCCCGTTATATACCACCTTGCCCCGTTATATACCACCTTGCTGCATTATATACCAACTTGCCCCATTATATACCAACTTTCCCCGTTATATACCACCTTGCTGCATTATATACCAACTTGCCCCATTATATACCAACTTGCCCCGTTATATACCACCTTGCTGCATTATACACCACCTTGCCCCGTTATATACCACCTTGCCCCGTTATATACCACCTTGCCCCGTTATATACCACCTTGCTGCATTATATACCAACTTGCCCCATTATATACCAACTTGCCCCGTTATATACCACCTTGCTGCATTATATACCAACTTGCCCCATTATATACCAACTTGCCCCGTTATATACCACCTTGCCCCGTTATATACCACCTTGCCCCGTTATATACCACCTTGCCCCGTTATATACCACCTTGCCCCGTTATATACCACCTTGCCCCGTTATATACCACCTTGCCCCGTTATATACCACCTTGCCCCGTTATATACCACCTTGCCCCGTTATATACCACCTTGCCCCGTTATATACCACCTTGCCCCATTCTGTCCCTGCTTGCGTCCCCACTCTCAACGGGGTCAACGGGAATACACCCTGTGATCTTGCCTAAGATTCTATCCGTACTATATAATATTATAAATCTTGAGAGTTTGTGTGTGTCTGTATGTATGTTTGTCACCTTTTCACGCTCTAAGAGCTTGACCGATTTGGATGAAATTTGTAACACAGGTAGAGTATAACCCGGAATAACACATAGGCCATTTACCGATTACCACGGGAAAATGAGTGGGAGCGGGTCTCTCTCTTTTCGTGTGGGACACCAAATCGTCAACGACCCGATGAACCCTGGTGTCAGAGTTTTTCAACCGCCGACTACCTAGTAGTAGGCCTCTGACATGGTTGTGTAACGACCGCCGTCTAAGTAATCATAGACAGCAACCGGGACCGACGGCTTAACGTGCCCTCCGAAGCACGGAACCATCTCTCTTTTCGGACAATCAGGTGGTTCAGCCTGCAATGTCCTAACCAGACCGGGAACAAATTCACAAAGTGAAAAATATCAACTTCATGGGTGTCCCGCCGAGAATCGAACCCGGAACCTTTGCGTCGCAGGCAGTCGCACTACCACTGCGCCACATCGGCCGTCAAGGGAGCGGGTGAAACCGCTGGGCGGAAACCCAGGTAACACACTAGCTGATTAACTGTCGAATTTTTCACCTACTTGAGGTTAAAAGTGTAATTAAAGATGTATAGCGGTTCTGGCCGCTACTCAAAGCTGATAAGAAGCATTCAAAATATTTATAAATTCAATAGTCTGCATAAAACACTTCAAAAATATTTATATCAGCTTTTGGGTGTTTAAAGGATTATAATTACTTGTTATTATAGTATTTTGCTGTTTAATGGTGAAAGACAATTCTTTTGTAACACCAGCTGCTTAGCAGTGTGTCCGAAGGGTATTTTAACGTTAAAAGCTGTTAGTAAGCATTGAAGGAAACTTTTATACAGCTGTTGACGTACATGTGGTGTAATTTGGAACCACTGTAGGGTATTTTGTTTAAAGGTGTGTAAAAAATACTTATATCAGCTTGCAGCTGCTTAAAGGACGCCTAAGTGGAAAATAATAATTCCTTTAGCTGAAGACGCGTATGAAGTTGTACCTTTAAACAGCTTTGTTTGAGAAGTTTTTTAACGCCATTTTTCAGGTGCTTTTTAATTCTCAAAGAGTTATAGTGTATTTTTTTAATACAATTAAACAGTTTTTTTATATCTGGATACACCACATTAAAACTCGTTGCTTTTATTGACACCCTATTACAGCTTTTTTAATCCAATTGTTAAAATAGTTGTTCAGACTGCATATCCTGCTAACGTATCAAAATAAATAATAAAGTTAAAAAGGCCTTTATTCTACAATTTTTACATGACATATTATAAATCTAACTTATATTAGCACTTAATAACTTATTGACTGGTCTTAAATCAAATTTACAATTTGCTTTTGCTAGAAATCCCGAATTGGCTGCGAACAATAGGTATTATAATACAATATAACGCTGAAGTCATTAGAACTGCATTATCCAATACCAACATACAACTAGAAGAATGAATAAAAGTCTCTTAAAGTAACATAAGAAGTCAATGGCTGATTAACGGTATTTTGGTCAGCCAAAAGAGTCACAAAATATTTTTTCAACGATATAAGCTGAACACTATATGGAAGCCATATCTAGCCTAAAAATAATTAGATTTGTATTTTTATAAATAAAGAAGATTCTATGAAATCACATTTTCAAACATTAATTTAAACATCAACTGTAAAGAAAATAATACATAAGGGGGATGAATATAACTTAAGTTCAAACACGTAAATAATTATAGGTACTCTTTGTATTTCTAAACATTTTTAAGATTAAAATCTAATTATTTGAACGGCGCATGAAAATTTAGTTAGATAATTGGTATAAACTACACAATCAAGTAGCACTCGCATTATGAACGCACTATGATCACTTGCAATCACATATTCAGCATTATGATAATATAATTTTACATTTAAAATGGAGTCTGCTTCGATAACGTCTAAGATAGATGTTCTTTTTTAATATTATTATTAAAAATAACAATTGTCAAAAAAGCTGAAAGAAAATGTAAATACAACGTTGCAAAGGTAACAAGCTGTACAAGAGCTGAAGATGGGAGCCTTGTACAGAATTAAACATATCATAATACCATAATAAATCTCTTTTAAAGCCTATGACAAGTCTTATTTCAGCTTTTATCCAGCCTTTGTAATACCAAAGGCTGTATAATTTGGGGCCATTTTTTGAGTTCACAGCACTTTTAACACCTTATTAAGGGCAATCTCTACACCTTTATACAGTTTTGCGTTTTCATGGCAGCTTTAATTAAGCGCTTAAGCAGCAATTTGTGCTACCTGGGAATCTAGTAATAATATATGAGGGGCTAACCACCTACACCTCAGCCCTGATATACAATCTCCTTTAATGTATCATTCAATCTCATTTTCCCGTGGTAATAGTAGTTTTGCCGCGGTAAAAAGTAGCCTATGTGTTATTCCAGGTTATACTCTACCTGTGTTCCAAATTTCATCCAAATCGGTCAAGCCGTTTGAGCGTGAAGAGGTAACAAACATACATACACACACACACACACAAACTCTCAGATTTATATACGGAAGTACGGATGGGTGTAGTGTAGATTATTACGTCAGCAACTAAGATCATAGATCCCGATAGTATCAAAAATTTGGTCGTCAAAAAAACTTCAAAATGTAATCCTTCACATTTATTGCATACATGAACCCTGACGTCAGAGTTGTTAAACCGCCTGCTAAACTAAGTAAATACTTAAACCAATCACGCCTATATCCCTTACGGGGTAGGCAGAGCGTTAACGCCCGTAAAACTGATAACACCACGTCTGACAAAAGTTTGAGGGTCAATCAGATAACTGTGTTTCCCTATAGTGACAGGTTGTGAGCCCATCGCCTAAATGCAATACAGATCTAACCTCCCTTAGTCGCCTCTTACGACACTCATGGCTAAGATATGGGGTGATGCTATTCTAAGCCAGCATCACACGGCATATAAAACTAAGTAACTATAGGCAAACCAGATAACTCTAGGTGGGCGGGGTCTCGATACACACGTAATTAGTTGTTCCAAAATCCATCTTAAGATATTTTATATTAGTCCGATGCAAAATAAAATATCTACAGAGTGTACACAGCCAATTCCTCCGCTCCCACCTACTTCTTGTCCCGCGAGTTATCTGGTTTCAATTAAGCCTGCGCCGAGCGAAATTCGTTTATTTAAATCTTTTTAACTAATTTCTCTTAATCTGAAACAAATATTAAAAATCTTAAACGGACAAATTGTTGCCCTATATGATAAGTTTATTCCAAAATACAACAATGAGCTTTTTCTTGTGTTTTAAATTTTAAATCACAAAAACGGAAAATTGTGGCCACCGTTTTCCGTTTTAGTGATTTAAAATTTGGTTTAACATAAGGCCCAACGCTCCGAAGCGGGCTGCACCTGCTTGCGCCTGCACGTCTTGCCATTATTAGGGTCGCCGCAAACCTAACAGCTGCCGCGCGACAATTGCTCGCGATGGCTCTTGTCATCTCGTGACATTTGTCCTCAGCGGCAGAAGCGGACACGCGCGACAGCTCGAGCTGCCGCGAGCATCCGCGAGCCGGCGGCAGAACTGCGCGCTAGACAGTGTTGCCAACTACATCATATTAAAATTGAATTCGGTGGTTGGGATGCATCCAGTTACAGGAAATAATACCAACACGAATACCTACCTACTCATCACAACTATTTTTATTATGACAAATATTCCAATTTCAGCAGAGACATATTGAACACACTTATTTAAATAGTTTAGATGTAAAAGGTTCTCTCCCGCTAGAAAAATTAAAACAATTAAAATCAAAATGCTGAAAGTTTTGATTTTAATGAGGTTGATCCTGAGCTCATGTTAGTAATTAATATATATATTTTTTTTAAAAACAGTATCTTTTTATTTCTACTTTGATGGCCACACCAAAAAATTATCGCTGTCGACCTGTCATCGCCTGACGGACACAAGCGCACTCAAGATGCCGCCGCAAACCAAACCACCATTTTTGCGAGCGGCAGCTCGAGCACTTTTCATAGAAATCCGAAAATCACCCTTACGTAATTGATATATGGGCGATATTGGCCGGTGACAGCTAAAGTGCTCTGGCAGGTACGCGCGCCATTGTTCGCGCGGATGCGAGCGGCGGCATCTTGAGTGCGCTTGTGTCCGTCAGGCGATGACAGGTCGACAGCGATCATTTTTTGGTGTTGCCATCAAAGTAGAAATAAAAAGATACTGTTTTTAAAAAATATATATATATTAATTACTAACATGAGCTCAGGATCAACCTCATTAAAATCAAAACTTTCAGCATTTTGATTTTAATTGTTTTAATTTTTCTAGCGGGAGAGAACCTTTTACATCTAAACTATTTAAATAAGTGTGTTCAATATGTCTCTGCTGAAATTGGAATATTTGTCATAATAAAAATAGTTGTGATGAGTAGGTATTCGTGTTGGTATTATTTCCTGTCACTGGATGCATCCCAACCACCGAATTCAATTTTAATATGATGTAGTTGGCAACACTGTCTAGCGCGCAGTTCTGCCGCCGGCTCGCGGATGCTCGCGGCAGCTCGAGCTGTCGCGCGTGTCCGCTTCTGCCGCTGAGGACAAATGTCACGAGATGACAAGAGCCATCGCGAGCAAATGTCGCGCGGCAGCTGTTAGGTCTGCGGCGACCCTTAGATTTTTAATGTTTGTTCTAGATTTTAAGAAATTATTAAAAAACAGGTGAGGGCGCCACTGGACGGTCGGCTTCGCCTTAAGTTCACTTCACACTCTTCTTAGTTTACTTAGCGTGTCCCGCGCCTGTCTGGCCAGGGTGATATCTTCAGCCCTCATTTTCAAGGATTCTTCTTCATGCTTCAATGAGGCCAATCTTGAAGCCAGCTCTTCAATTGACTTTGGCATAATGGCCTCAGGCACGTGGAGTTTGCCGAATTTTGCCTAAAATACAGTCAAAATTTCTGAATACCAAATTTTAAAACACTTCCCGTGTTAGGTATAAATTTTTTGAAAACTTTTTCAAAACAGAAATTGTGCAAGTTTTCAAAAATTTTATACTTAACACGGGAAGTGTTTTAAAATTTGGTATTTAATTTATCGCAGGTTTCGCATCGCTTAGATTACATTCAATCTGTAAAGATAGAATTAGTCACCGGGGTTTTCATTTGCAAAATACTGCCTGCGGCGTAAAGGTTCCGGGTTCGATTTTCGGTAGGGCAATCACAAGGTTGATATTATCACTTTGTGAATTTATTCCCAGTCTGGTTAGGATATTGCAGGCTGAACCACCTGATTGTCCGTAAGAAAGATGGTTCCGTGATTCGAAGGGCACGTTAAGCCGTCGGTCCAGGGTGCTATCTATGATTACATAGATGGCGGTCGTTACACAACCATGTCAGAGGCCTATTACTAGTAGTAGGCGGTTGAAAAACTCTCGACACCAGGGTATATAGGGACGTTGAACGACTCGGTATCCCACACGAAAAAAAGAAGAATCTCTTGGTACTCGTCTCGAAGCGATGTATAAGCTATTGTAATGAATACTATACGGGGTGTAAGGGGCAGCCCTCCGTATACTGATCGGCTGCATTCAAACTAAGTAACTAAACAACTTTCCACAAAAAAATTCAGGAAACGTCATAAAATTTTGGACTTCCCATTGTAAATGCAGACAGCTGATCGTGATTTTGTATGGGAGTTCAAACGTCTTTTGTCGTTTCCTGACATATGTTTCTAGGGGAAAGGTGTTCAGTTTCCTGGTCTGCATGCACCCTATCAGTATTCAGAGGGCTGTCCCTTACACCTCCGTATTTAACATACTCAGAACAGTAAAATTGTAGCTACCTTAGCTTTCTCGTAGATATCTTCGTAGGTATCGAGTTTTTGTTTCATCTGTCTGATTTGTTCGTGTATGTTGTCCGGGTTTGGCTCCTGATTAGCTAGCGACTCTTTCGATGACTGCAACTCTCGTTCCAACCCTGAAGAAAATCGTGATGGTTACCTCTATACAACCAGTGACAATCAGTGGCATACACAGCTTCAAATCTTAGATATTAGTAAGTGTTATTTAAGGAAGAGCGGTTCCTCCAAACACAGGCTTTTTAGCTCAAATGGAGGCTCCGTACAATGTTGAATTTAAGGCTCTTTTGTAAAGAACAATAAACATTTTTTTTTTATCTTTTGGGGGGGTGGTTTCACAACACATATCATAATCTAGACTACCATCGGGCGAAAGGAAAATATAGATCACGAGAGAAGCGACCTAGACACTTCACGTTGAAAAATCAAGAGATGCATCACCCTACACGAGCGGAGCGAGCTCTACATTCACGTTGAAAATGTAAAGCAAGGTGCCACACTGCGCTATACATAAACATTGCAAATTGCGAGCGAAGCGAACTCAAATTTTCACATAATAAAGGCAAGAGATTTCTGCGCTTTACCGTGTGATGCCGTATAAAGAGAAATCATTTTTTTGTGAAGTGGCGCCACCGTCGAGGTCGTTGACGGCTACACTCGCCTTTAACTATTTGATTTAAGTTGTACACACACATATCACGCCTATCATCCCCTGCGGGGTAGGCAGAGCGCAAATTGCCGCAAAAAACGACCATCTACGCCACGTTTGACAAATATTTGAGGGTCATTCGGAAAATTGTGTATCGCCATAGAGACAGGTTGTCAGCCCATCACCTAAAATTGCAATACACACCCTCAAGTCCCTTAGTCGCCTCTTACGACTCCCACGGGAAAGAAATGGGGTGATGCTATTCTAAGCCGGCATCACAAGGCATGGCATTAAGTTGTAGATCTTTATTTAATTACTTTTTACAATGTAGAACGATGTTAAATGTACCCTAAATTATAATTAAGTTGTATGACCTGTTACAAATACAAATGACCTGTTACAAACCTTGAATATTCCTACGATTCCTGTCGACCTGGATCAACAATTCCGCGTTTCTCTGTCTCAGCTCCAACAACTCGTACTCCGCTTCCATTAGCTCGGCTGTCTGTCGAGTCTGTCTCAACGACACGGCGACCGGATCGAATTGTTCGATGTCCAATGCTGCTTGCAGGCAAGAGTATTGGTGGAGAAGCTGCTGGCATCTTTGCGGCAGCGCGTCGATGGATACGTTCAGTTGCGATAGTGTCTCCGTGGTTAAGGTAGCTGAAATAAAGTTTCAATGGTCGTGATCGTTATAGCCGTTCCAATAAGCCGTATTTGAGAGCTGTCATCTCCATACTAAAAGAGATGTCAACAAAGGAAAATTGACCCTCTGCCATAGTTTATTATTGGCCACAATTCGGGATGTACATTCTCCTTACTTGCCTTAAATTAGTGCTGTCATTTTCCGTTAAATAGGTTTAGAAAAGGATAGGAGATATTTTAGTCGTGTCATGTCTTATAATTTCATGCAAAATACGTGTTATCTGTCAAAATAAGGCGACGATCAAAACAATGGCGACTAAATTGACTAGGAAAGGCGAAAAAACCCTTGACGTTTTTAAAAATGACAGGACTTAGATATCTTCTATCCTTTTCTAAACCTATTTGACGGAAAGTGACAGCACTAATTTAAGGCAAGTAAGGAAAATATAAATCCCGAATTGACCTCATTGTTTTATTATTGTTTTAAATCTCTAATTTATTGTTTTTATTTTTGTCAATTTTGTTGGACTAAGCATTGTTATTATAATTATTATTGAGACTAACTTTACTATAAATTATTAGGCTCTCGTCTCTCTGTTTATATTTTTGTATACCAATTAATTTCATATTGGTTACTATTGGTTTGACTATGTATAACCACATTTACTACAAATAAATATTCTGTATTTTGTAGTATTATCACTAATCTGACAGCTGTCAAATACGACTTATTGGAACTGCGGTACTTTAGCTATAGCGGCCCGCCCAGCGGTGTTTTCCCGTGGGAATGAGAACTTTTCGCGGCATAAATTATACACGTAAATAAACCTTTCTCTTTAATCACTATCTATTCAAAACTGCATCAAAATCTGTTGCGTAGATTTAAATATCTAAGCATAAATATGTACCCCACCGGAACATCGGGACACGGGAAGCAACTTAATTTTATACTATGTAATTATTTATTTTAAAAGGTAGAAACATGGATACAACAGGCGCTGCCAATCTCCTATGAGATATTTTTTAAGCAGAATTAGGGAGAATTCATATAAAACATTATTGTTATCAAGGGCAGTAATGAAACCTCCGAAAATAATATACAGGTTGTAAGGGACAACCCTACGAATAATCATAGGGTGCATTCAGACCGTGAAACTGAACAACTTTCCATAAAAAAAATCAGGAAATGTAAAAAAAAAATACTTCCAGTAAATGCAGTCAGCTGATTTATAATTTTGTATGGTAGGTCGTATTTTTTTCGTTTTCTGACAAATATTTCTAGGAGTAAGTTGTTCAGTTTCATGTTCTGCATGCACCCTATCAGTATTCGGAGGGCTGTTCCTTACACCCCGTATAAACCTGAGACATATACAGACTATCAAATACTGATAGTACTGTAATTTAATACTGTTCCGACAAGTTTACGAAAAGTATATCAAAACTGCCAAATCAATTAGGTACTGAATGTTCCGAAAACAATGCCTACCATGGTTAGCTGATGTCATACTCTACTGAAATCTTATTTTTTTTTTACTGAAAACAGAAGTCCATTATTTTAATTGCAAAACACAAACTAAAATCAACTAATCTGGGCAGGTTGTTCTATTATTAAAATCATGGATAAGGCATAAGTTAAAACAACTTGAAAACACTATAATCTATTTATTACTTATATAATTATGGATGAATATCTGAAATAAAACATTTTTATTTATTTTATTTTATTAAATTACATTATATTAAATTAGTTTGCTAAATTAGGAAACTGAATAATACTCTCAATTTTCTTTGCTACGTTCAACAAAAGTTCTTCAGACAAATTTGGACCCATCAGTTGTAAGGACAATGGAAGCTTGTTTTTTGACAGCCGGATTGGTATTGATATTGCTGGTATTCCAGCCATATTGGCTGGCTGCGTACAATAATCCTGAAACGCACATTGATCCCTATTATGCTTTGATGAAAACTCTTCAAACGTCGGAGCATCAGATAAGGTTGTAGGAGTGAGAAGTAAATCTACTGAATCTTCACCGCTGAAAACTTTTTTAAAGTCATCAGAAATCAGTCTTCGTAACTTCAGAGCTTTGATGAAGTATTTGTCATAGTTTTGGCGGAGTAAGAAATAGTTGCCAGAGAAAATTCTTGATCGGACTACATTGTTAAAGCCTTGGGATCGTGATGATGCATACAGCTCTTCTGTAGAACAATCTTCTTTTGTTCGTAAACCATATTCAAGTCCATCGTATCTTGCCATGTTGCTGGCTACTTCACATTGATTCAAGATTGAATATACAGCTATAGACACTGATGTATTCGGTAGAGAAACAGTTTTCACTATGGCTTTTTCATTTTCAAGCAAATCCGTTACATATCTCCATGTATCTAGAACTTCTGCACTCATACCTTCGCAGTAATACTCTTTTGGGATTCCAATTTTCACTTTTCCTAAATCAAAATCTTCTCTTAAAGTAAAAGGTTTAAAGTCTTTTTTGATTGTAGTAGAATCTAAATGATCCGGTCCAGCAATGCAGTTGAATATTGCAGCTGCATCTTCAACAGTTCTAGTCAAAATTCCAGGTACATCCATAGAGTTGACCAGAGGAATGAGCCCGTACCGTGATACAAGTCCATAAGTTGGTTTGAGACCCACAACTCCACATAATGCTGCAGGGTTTCTCGTTGATCCTCCCGTGTCGGATCCTATGGCCGCTACACAGGCTCCTGAACTGACAGCAACGGCAGAACCACCAGAACTACCACCGGCGATACGAAAATTGTCTTTCCCGTTTTCGTAACCCCAAGGGTTCTTTGTGGGGCCAAATATTGAGTCTATCGTCCCGGCACCCATGGCAAACTCGTCCAGATTTGTCTTACCAATGAGACACGCTCCGGCGTCTCTCAATTTAGCATAAACACTGGCGTCGTAAGTTGGAACGAAGTTTTCTAACATCTTAGAGGCGCAAGTCGTGCGAGTGTTTTTGGTACAGAAATTATCTTTTATACCGATCGTGATACCGTCTAAAGGCTTGGTTTTCTTGTCGATATAAAACCGTTTTTCACTCTCGATCCCGTAGTTTTCAGCTATATCCTCGGTCAATGTAACAAATGCATTTAATTCACCGGTTTGTTTCGCTTTTTGCAAACACAAGTCTACGAAACTTGTGGGCGTTAGAAGTTTGTCACGATACGCTTTATGTATCTCTTTTATCGTGTAGGTTGTTAGTTTATTCATTTTTACAATGTAAAACTAATATTTTAGGATAAATATTATATTTGGATTACTTCTTAGAGGTTATGTTGTGACAACCTACAACAATGCTGCCAAATTATAAAGGTTTACATTACGTTTTCGGAGCGTTGAACGATCAGGAAACTCAATTTGGTCGCGTAACCTATAACGATAATTTTGAAAATGCCTTACCAGCAGCATTTCGCTCTTCTTTTTCTCGCTGTACAATATTCTCCTGCAACTTCGTAAGTTCTTCTATCTTCTCATTGTCAATTTTCATCGTTGTTAACTTTTGTTTATTATTTATAACACAAAATCGTACAATATTTTGAATTTCATAAAGAGAGCACAGCAGCGCTAACTAGCGGAAAGAAAACATAAACAAAACTCAAAACACGAAAACGTTCCATTTCACGTTTAAAATCTCATTTCATTTTATAAAACTTTATTGCACAAACGTACAAATTGCGGGCCTTATGCCTTGCAGCATTCTCTACCGGCCAACCATAGGGTAAATAGAGAGATTTCATTGAAATTTTCAGTAGAAACAAAATGTCAATATATCATCGTGATCATTTTTTGGTGTCAGCGATTTAGTTATGTACCTTTGGCATGACCTTTGGCGTGTATTTACTTTTATCTTTTACTAGCGGCCCGCCAAGCGGTTTCACCCGCTGCTAACTGATTTCCCACGGGAAACAGACCCTCTTCCGACATAAATCATACATAAAAACCTTCCTCTTGAATCACTCTATCTTTTAAAAAAACTTCATCAGATCCGTTCAGTGGTTTTGAAGATTTAAGCATACAAACAAACAAACAGACAGGGACAGACGTGGGAAGCGACTTTACTTTAAATTCCGTTTTTTTTATCCTCCAAGGAATGAAAAGGGGGTTAAAAGTTTGTATGAAAGTTCGTTGTCTTAAGTGTGATCCGTTTCAAAATTAGTGATTAGACTTATGACTTAAAATAATTAAACACGTGTTTCAGCATATTTAAAATTTTAAACCTTAATGGGGTCAAACGGGAGATTAAAGTTTGTATGAAAGTTCGTTTTTTTAAATGAATGTGATCTGTTTCAAAATTTGTAATTAGACTAATAACTAAAAATAATTAAACACGTGTTTCAGCATTTTTGACATTTTAACCTTTAAATGGGTGAAAAGGGGGTTAAAAGTTTGTATGAAAGTTATTTATCTTAAATGTGATCTGTTTCAAAATTTCTGATTAGACTCCTAGCTTAAAATAAATAAATACGTGTTTCAGCATTTTTGAAATTTTAATCCTTGAAGGTGTCAAAAGGGGGTCAAAAGTTTACTACCAGTTGGGCTACCCGTTTTCCCATGGGAATGTGACAATTTCCCGGAATAAATTATACTTATAAACCTTCCTCTCAAGTTACTCTATCTAATAAAAAAAACCGCATCAAAATCTGTTGGGTAATTCTAAAGATATAAGGAGACACCAAACGGGAAGCGACTTTATTTTATACTATGTAGTGATAGTGATAGTGATTATTTCCTTCTACGTGAACTGCAATAGGCTGATGATGATGATTTCCTTCGATATTTTTATTGGCTGTATACAACCGATACTATGCCTAGATTGTAAAAAAAAACATGTAGGGATGTACGTCCGTAACATGAGTAGAACATATCGATAAAATCAAATTAAAAATATCTTTTTTCTATGAAGCTTATTTTAAAGCCAGAAAGGATAGGTATGCGCAATTGCGCAGTGTCATGTCGGATTAGTACCTATAGCATGACCTCATTTCTTTCTCGTCGGTTTCGTAAGAGGTAACATAGGGACTCGAGGGTTACATGTTTATTGCAAATTTAGAAGATCGGCTGACAACCCGTCCGTCACTACGGTGATACAAAATTTTCTGAATGACTCTCAAATGTTTGCCATTCGTGGCGTAAACGTCCGTTTTAACGGTCGTTCACGCTCTGCCTACCCTGCAAGAGATAAAGGCGTACGTGAAATATGTATGTGTGTGTGTATGCAGAAAGGCCATGCTAATGATTTAATGGGGGTTTTTGGGAGTGGCTTTTGATCTAATAGCACGAACTTCGGATTGAAGGGGGTGTACTTTGTGAGGCCTAGGGTAGTCCTAGGCCCAAGGCCCAAGCCTTTTTTTGGGAATCTTTGCTCCCCATAGCCTTAGTAATCCAACCCTCAATGCAATAGTTCTTGCATCAGGTGGGTGCTGACTCTGGGAGTACTTCTATGGTGCAGACAGAGCGAGTACCCGGTTGATTTAAACTTACACATCACAACACAACATATTATTTGGTACATAAAGGCCTCTGTGCTGATGGCTTTGGCCCCATTCATGCCTCAAAGGGTCCATACTGGCGGTGAAACGCACCAACATAATAATAGTTATATATTTATTTTACTGCGATGAAGGAAGATGCGATTAATCTTTATCGACAATACAATGCTTTTCGACAATGAAAAATTTGTCAAAGGACATCACTATTTCTCGTGAACATTTTTGTCGTGTGAAAGATAATTTTATTTTCCTCAAATATCACGATTAAAGACGAAATAAACATACAAAGTGCTGTTTCTTAAATTAATTCAGGCCATTGGCTACCGTCTGAGTGGTGTAAAGTTAGATTTACATGGATATTTTTGTGTGAAAATTGATTCTACATTTGTGTGAAAATTGATTCTACAATGGCACATTTGCAGTATATGCCGGGGGATCCTCGACTGGTAGACCAGTTGGTTTACGAGTTGAAGTCCAAAGGAATTTTCGATCAGGTAAGGTACTAAACCCTAGTCCAAAACAGTTTGATACTGAAAATCAATGCATACAGCTTCAAAATGCAAATTAAGTATTGATTGACTTATCTCAATATGATTTAGCTAATATGTTGATCAAGGTCGCAGTCAGAATCTCAAAATGTATTAATACTTTTGATTACATACATACATTAATCACGCCCATATCCCTTACGGGGTACGCAGAGTGTTAACGGCCGTAAAACGGATATTAACACCATGTCTGACAAAAGCTTGCGGGTCAACTAGATAACTGTGTATGACTATAGTGACAGGTTGTCAGCCCATCGCCTAAAATTGCAATACACATCCCTGGAGTCCCTTAATTGGCTCTTACGACACCCATGGGTTAGAAATGGGGTGATGCTATTCTAAGCCGGCATCGCACAGCACACTTTTGATTAACACACACCATTGTTCATATCTACTTAATTCATCCTCTCTTAGCAACTTCAATATTGCTTGTCACTAATCCTAAGTATGGGTAGAATTAGGTGCATCAGGATGACAGGGTAAATAGGGACAAAACTTGTTATGTACTTTTCAACCAATTAAGTGTATAATAAAGCTTATTCTCTCGATGTAAAATTCCTTGCTAACTGAGTTGTCCATAAATCGAATAAACTGCCAGAAGATTAAGTCTTAGCCTCAAACATCAATATATTCAAGAACAGACTAGACAAACTTAGAAATCAAATAAAGATTACATACACATATCACGCCTATTATCCCTTGCAGGGTAGGCAGAGCGTAAACGGCCGCAAAAACGAACATTTATGCCATGCCTGACATATATTTGAGGGTCATTTGGAAAATTGTGTATCGCCATAGTGACAGGTTGTCAGCCTATCGCGTAAAATTGCAATACACACCCTCAAGTCCCATAGTCACCTCTTACGACTCCTACGGGAAAGAAATGGGGTGGTGAAGCTGGCATCACAAGGCAATAAAGATTGAAGGGTAAAAAATATTGATCTTGGACTGTGGAATAAGATGTTTATTTTTTGTAGGGGGATGGGGTGTTAGGTTGTGCCTAAGAGGCCTATTAGTAGGTATTATGGTGTCTGCTTCGCTCGGGCGAAAACACTCACTGAATGACTCACTGAATGGCTACCAAGATATAACACCAAGCGTAAAAGGGGTAGACAGCTTAAAAGATGGGCCGACGATCTAAAGACGGTTGCTGGCTCACTCTGGCTAAGAACAGCCAGGGACAGAAATAAATGGAAGGCGTTAGAGGAGGCCTACGTGTCATCAGGACACGCTGATGGAACGGACTGATGTGCAATGTAAATGTAATAAAGTGAAATGTAACTACTTCATCAGCAATAAAGGCTTTTGTATTTGTATTTGTATGGTGTCTGCTTCTACTCCAGCACTTCCAGGTTTCTGAATACACTCTAGTGGAAGTCGGGGTTAACAAACTCAATTCTGTGACTGATTATGAAGCAAAGAAGCCAGAAGCTAAAGGAGGGATTAAGGAGTGGCAGGAGGGGATTCTGTGAATGGGGGGTATAATCTTCTTCCTTTCATTTGTACTATATTTTGACAATTTCATGACTTTTTTAACCAGTTTTAACCTCAAATTCCAATATTGCGGGGGGGTACTGAATAATTCAGGGGTTTACTCTCTGCATGGGGGGGGGGGAAGGCCCTGGGGGGTTCCCCTTTACTTTCCTAAACCTCCATAACCCGAAAATGGCATATTTGGACCATCTAGTGTCTTGTCGACCAGTCGTAACCTCAAACTTTCCACCTTGAATATCTCAGGAAGGCCTCTGCAGGGGGGAGATGGTACCAGGGAATTCAGACATTAGCTGCCCATCCAGTGGTTTCACCCGCTGCTGACCGTTACCCTTTATATAATAATACCTTTTCCCGGCGTGTATTAAGCATAAAAACATGACTCTTGAATCACTTTATCTAAAAAAAATATGTGTATAATCCCTTGGGTAGTTATGAAGATCTAAGCATACAACCAGACACCACCAACCAGAAAGAGACTTTTATTATGTACAATGATTTTTACTTTTAAATTAGATGATTTACTATTGAATTCTCTGTCTTGAATGTTCATGTAAATCTTTTACAGTTCCGTAAAGAATGCATTGCAGATGTGGACACTCGGCCTGCATATCAGAACCTGAGGCAGCGTGTTGAGACCTCCGTAGCGACGTTCCTCTCCCGGCAAGTGTGGAAACCGGACTTAAACAAGAATCAGCTGCGAGAGAAGTTGAGGAAACATTTATTGGAGTAAGTTGAATCAGGCAAATCGATTACTTTCAAGCAATTCTTGTAATTTTAATTATAATTGGGATCTCAGAAACATCTCCAAGGTTTTTCTTGAAAAGATCATGCCCTTAAAAGTATGGATACTCGTACTAGGTATTTTTCCTTCAATGTATATTCTAGAGACTTGTCTATTCGTAAAAAAGAATTCGTTAAATATAAATTTTAATAATTATTTGACATTGTAAGTAAATTATATCATAATGACATGTATTTAATTAATTTCGATTTTAATTGTTTAACTAATGTTCCTTCATTTACATTTGCATGCTGTTGTTGACGGCTGTATCCATTGTACCCTATTCAAGCAAATAAATATCTTGTATCTTGAATCAATCCTGCAACACCACTTGCAGGCCTCTCATCAAAGCCAAAGTCAAATAAAATTGCAAAATTCTCAAGCGTGGGCAGGTTCGCGATTTTCGTCATTACTAGTGACGATGCCTCTTCTATCTGGGCTACCGCAGCTCGTTCCTTGCCCGCCAATTTTGCAAGTGTTTTGAAAGCAAATAACGCGTGGCACGGCTCCATCCACCGGGTTAGTTTTGCAACTAATACCCAGTGACATTCTTTACTTTAACAGATTGAAGTCGATTTCTTAAATTGTATACTTAATACAAAAAGTGTTATAAATAAATTGGTATGCATTGGTATACATGTTAAGGAGACCCAGAAAAATTAAAAAGAGCCTGAAATTGATCATTTCATACCAGAAACCATAAATAAATGTTTCAGCTATCAAAAAAGGTACATAAGATGTAACAAGTACAAGAAATTCTCTAAGGCTATGCATTATTAACATACATACATCAGCCTATTTCCACTGCCAGACGTAGACTCCCAGGGTGCGTCATATTGCACGATCTACCGTGCCACGCGTTATTTGCACCGAGATATACTTGCAAAGTCCGCAAGCAAGGTACAAGCCGCGGTAACCCAGATTGAAGAGGCGTCGGAGAAAGGCGCAGTTTCAAATCTTCTAAATAAGATTTCTAAAAATTTATGTTTTATTCTCTTACAGTTGTTTTTGATAAGCTGACTTAACCACCCATAGTTTGTGGTATTTCCCTGACACTAGCTTATTTAGCTTGAATGATACCCAAAAACAAGAGTAAGCCTGCTCTAATTAGTTTTCACAAAAATAATTAATAACTAAGTGGATTTATACCCGTTATTAAGTTGTATGTATTTTTAGTTCCATGTTTCTCTATTTCAGTGGCAACTACTTGGAGCAAGGAGTGGAAAGAATAGTTGACCAAGTAGTGAACCCTAAGGTAGCTTCAGTATTCATCCCTCAAGTTGAAGATTTGGTGTATAACTACCTTGGGATCCCCAGGAAGAAATCATCAGCAGGTCCTGAAACCTCCAATGGAAAACCTGAAGATCTACTCCCAACGGACTTGGAAGCTGTCAGTCCTGGATCTGTCAAAAGCACCGATGAAAAAGATATGGATACATCTGACAGCAAAGATGAAAAAATGGATGTTGATGACAAAACTACTAATATAAAAGATGATTCAATGACATTTGAATGCCTTGATAAAGAAAAAGAAGATACAAGACTATCTGGTATCAGTGAGCTGACTATCCATGATTCGGATTCAGCCAGTATTGATAAAAGCACCATTACTATTCCTTTACCAGCTGAGATTAAGCCGGAGAATATACCTGCTCCTGAAAATAGCCCGCCGAATATAAAAGACAAAAACATAGATCTAGAAAAGATAGATTTACCTAAGGAACCGAATTTATCTACAGACATACCACTGCCTGATGAAATACCTAAGGTTGAGACTGACTCTTACTTTAAACCTATCCCTTTACAAATTGAAGAAGATGATGATAGTTCAGATTCTTCTATCAAAAGAAATATGTCACCATTGACGCCTATCAGGAATTTCAACAACGAAAACTCGTATGACGCTCAACAGGCGTTCGAAAATGATTCAGACAGCAAAACTGATGATAAAAAGGAACCAAGTAGTTTCAGATTTACCATTGAAACTAAGTCAACCGAAGAAAATAGTTCTGATGCAGTTAAAATTGAAAAGAAAGAAGAACCTGTGAACTACCAATTCAATACACCAACAATAAATTCGTTTAATACGCCAATTTATGACGATAGCTCAAACAGTAACAATCTACAAATTGACTATGAGAGTGATGCCAACAGTAAAATAACTGATGCCAAACAACTTGAACCTGATCAAAATTCTGAAGATTTACACAAAAAGGAGAAAAAAGATGACAAACGGAGTAGTCACAAGAGTTCACATAGATCGAGAGATTCTTCAAGACATTCAAGCAGTAAAGACAAAAGAGTCGATTCTAAACACTCAAGCAGAGATAGTAGCCGTCACGACAAAAAATCTTCATCTGCAAAAGACGATAAAAGCAAGTCAGCCGAAAAAAAAAGTGACAAGGAGAAATCTAGCGATAAAGGTGATAGAAGCGATAAGAAAGATAGTAGAGAATCTTCTAAACACAGAAGTTCAAGTCAGAAAGACTCTAAAGAATCTAAATCATCAAGTAGTCACAAAGACTCGAAACATAAGAGCTCAAGTACGAGCTCCAGCAGATATTCAAGCAAAGATGACAAGAAATCGTCATCTTCGAGTCGTGACAAAGAAAAGGAAAGAAGTTCCAGCTCCAAAGATTCGAGAGACAAAGCTAAAGATAACAAATCCAGTTCTCGAGATAAAGATAGAAAGAGCAGCAGCACCAAGAGATCCGATGATAAAGAAAATAAAGAGAAAAAGGAGAAGAAAGAAGCTGACGATCATTACAGTCTATCAGGCAGAGGCAATCCTAATAGAAGGTCTACAGACAGAGACTCAAACGATGGAAGCTCTTCTTCCAAAGGATCTCACAACCCAGCATCAAAAACAGCAGATAGCAAAAAAGACAGCAAACCCAGTTCCAAATCTGGAAGCACTTCATCCAGTGACTCGACAAATCCAAGTGACGGAGTAGAAATTATGACTGCCCAAAATGTATCACAAACTAAACCTATAGTCAGAGTTGATACAAGATTGGAAAACCCAATGGCTTCGCCTCCAAGACTTCCTTTTGTACCTGATATAACGATGAAAAAACCGAAATTCGCGGCTAATATGCAAGAAGCGAAAGAATTGATGAAAATGAGAAAGTTCTTAGAAGAAGAACAGAAAAGAATGAACCAAGAAGCTGCATTGCTTCTGGAATTCCAGGCGAATGTCAGGCCGAGTCTCAGCCAAGTTTTTTCAAGTATTCCTGGACCAGAATTAGAATTTGCTTGTATGCCTAACGGTCAAGCAAACACTTTAAAAGAAAATGATCTGAAAAATACTGTTGAAGCTAAAACTGAAAATATTAACACTGAAGTCATACAAGATACCATCAAAATGGGATCTGAAGAGAAACATGATGATGAAATAGCTAAAACATTAACTGCAATGCATGAAGATGATGATGAAGAAGTAATTGGAGATACGAAAGAGACTGGAGAAACTAAAGTTGAACACACAGATGCTTCTGTCCTTGAAGACTTGACTGACCAAGAAAGTGAACTCACAATTGTTGAAGTACCTGAATTACCAGAAGACGAAATTATTGTGATTAAAAATGATGATGATGTTGAAATAGATCAAAATTACAAAGACGATGACAAAGAAATGAAAACAGAATCAGATATTAGTAACCAATCATTTGAATTGATACAATTAGAAGATCTACAGTCTCCTATTAAAAAGGAAACTTCTACTTTCATACATGCAGAGGAAATACCATTACATTACTTCTGTGAGAACGAAAAATTTGATGCAGAAGTGGAAAGAAACAGATTTAATATGTTTTTCAAAAAATACAGTGAACAACTTTCAAGCAAATTGTTCTTAGTAAACTGTGATACTTATGAAGAAAGCATTATCAGAGAAGTTGCTCAAAACTTTGGCGAAACAGAAATTGTGAATTATTACAAAAACGGACATTTGAAACTACCCAAAAATATCGTTAAAAACGTGAATGTTTCTACAGAAATAAATCTACCCACAAATATATTAGAAAGACGTGTCACGCCCAACAATTCTCCCAAAACTTCCCCAATTTTCAGCCCAAGATCTGAATGTTCATTCGAATTAACAAGTGATTATGATGCAAAATTAGAAGAGATGGTTAATAAAACATCCAGACAAGAAATAATGGAAATAATACTCGGTGGTGCTATTGGAGAATCTCCAAGTAGAATGCCAAGAATTGACTATTGTATGGATTCAAATATTGAAGAGAATACTAGAATTGATTACGCTATGGGTGCAAATGTTGAAGAAAACAGTTTGAAAAGAAAGTGTGATATTGAAGAATGTAATGTAAATAATAATATTGATGTATTGACGCCGAATAAGTTGAGGAAAATGAGTGGATCCGACCAGATATCATCTACTACTGAAGGTAAGATAGTAACTGCCAAGTTTTTGTTTATACATTTTGCGATTTTCGTTTTGCATCTATGAAATAGTGGCCTCAATTTGGGACTACAATTCTCTTATCTTTCACTTTACATCAAATACATACATACATACATAAATCACGCCACTTTCCCGGAGGGGTAGGCAGAGACTACTTCCTTCCACTTACTACGATCCTGGCATACTTCTTTCGCCTCCTCCACATTCATCAATCTCTTCATGCATGCTCGTCGGTTTAGGGTACTCTTGACCTGACCTTTCTTTAGCACGTCCCCGATTTGATCAAGGTACGTTCGTCGAGGTCTTCCCCTTCCGACGTTCCCATCCACACTTGCCATACACACCTGTTTCGTTAATCTTCTTTCATTCATCCTCTCTACATGACCAAACCATCTAAGCATACCCTTTTCTACACCAGTCACTATATCTTCTTTTATACCACAACATTCCCTTATCACGCTATTCCTTATCCTGTCACTCAATTTTACGTCAATCATACTTCTTAACGCTCTCATTTGTACTGCATTTATTCTACTTTCATGCTTTACATCAAATAGGTTACGAAAAGGATTTGAGATATCTAAGTTCCGTCATGTTCAAAAAATTTCTTGTAAATTTAGTCACCATTGTTTAAATCGTCGCCTTATTTTGACGGATAACGCGCGTTTTGCGTCAAATTCTAATACATGACAAGACTTCTATATCTCCTATCCTTTTTTAAACCCATGTGACGGAAAATGACAGCGCATTGAGGCTATTCAGTCCCTTTGATTTTTTACAAATGATATTTTGTGTATCAAATTTTACGATTCTGAGACTTGATTAATTAATAATATGGTATATATAATAGTATAATAGGAAATGATGTTACTAATTATTGTAAGCGGGGAAACCCGTTGTAATTAAATTAAATTAAATAATTCTGGCACTGTAACATTTTGCAACTTTGACTATTGGCGATTAGCGAAATGACAAAATTTGACAATTAGTAGAACAACTTCGAATATTTAGTTGGCTTTTCATTCCAAATTCGTGTTATATTTTCAGAATCAGAAGAAACTTCAAACAACAATCGTGTAGTTGCAGCGCCGAGATCTAAGTACCTCGGCAAAGCGAGGCGAGTAGGGCTGCCCAAACCTAAGAAGTCTAGTGAGTATCTCCCAAAATGTCATAGGTCATTTTTTCGTTTTGTTTTCGTTTCGTGGGACACCGAGTCATCCAAGGACCCGATGAACCCTGGTGTCAGAGTTTTTCAACCGCCTACTACCACTAGGAGGCCTCTGACATGGTTGTGTTACGACCGCCGTCTAAGTAATCATAGACAGCAACCGGGACCGACGGCTACACGTGCCCTCCGAAGCACGGAACCATTTATTTTCGGACAATCAGTTGGTTCACCCTGCAATGTCCTAACCAGACCGGGAACAAATTCACAAAGTGATAAATATCGACTTTGTGAGTGACCCACCGAGAATCGAACCCGGAACCTTTGCGTCGCAGGCAGTCGCACTACCACTGCACCACATCGGCCGTCAATTTATTTATAACTATGGTAAAAGCATTTATTCATATTCAGGTTATGAGGCGTCATACAAAGATGAAGTGCCGTGTGAGGCCGGCTTAGAATAGCATCACCCTATTTCTTTCCCGTGGGTGTCGTAAGAGGCGACTAAGGGAATCGAAAGTTGCATGTGTATTACAATTTTAGGCGATGGACTGACAACCTATCACAATGTTAATGGCTAAAAATATTAAAAGAACCTCCAGAACCAAAACCCTCGTCTCCAGTAACCGCCGATCAAATAGCCAATAAACTTCTCATCAATGGAAAGCCACCTCAATCCACCGCCACGTCAATGAAATTACTTAAGTCTCCGAAACCACTTCAATTGATAATAAATACATCGGAAATGAGTAGTATGGGATCTACCTCCTAGCGGTGGAGCCCGGGCAACGGCAACACAGGCTTGCCTGTGGATAAGTCCGACTGAACGATCCCACGTGCGCGGTGGCTGGCTCGCGACCACCATCCCACCGAAGTCTGGCGCCAAGTAGCCACCTGCGTGGTGTCAGTGTGTGGGAGTGCCAGTGCCTTAACAAGCATCTTCTGGGTGAGCTCGCTCCATCTTAGACTCTGTCTCTGTCCTATGACCTAGACTAGAGTCAAGAGCAAACCCATCATTAATAAAAAAAAAAACAGTTACCATTCGGTCTATTTGGGGACAGATCTCTGACTTATAAGAGCCACTGTATGAAGACTAAACTTAAAGTAAATACCCGCAACAACCTGCTACGGCAGTTGACATCTACATCTTGGGGCGCCTCTCCGCAAGTCCTGCGTACGTCAGGTCTAGCACTCGGTTTTTCAGCGGGAGAGTTCGCATGTCCGGTGTGGCACAGATCCGCCCACGCTAAACAAGTTGATGTTGCCTTGAATGAGACCTGCAGGATAACAGGCTGCCTCAAACCAACAACAGTCAATCTCCTATCTTCTTCTTCTAAGTCTGTGCACTCCTAGCAGAGTGGTCGTGGTCGTTATTGGTGGCACGCTTCACCAGTCGTCGCCATTCATCCCTGATGGCTGTTTTTCTCGTGCACTCATGTAGGGGACCGCCGAAAGCAGATTTTATCTGGTCAGTCCAACGTATAGGGGACCTGCCCCGCGCTCGTGTTCCCTCCACTTTCCCTTGTACAACGAGGCGTTCAAATCTCCTATATTGGCAGGTATAGCTCCACCTGAGGTACGAAGAGAGGTAGCGTGCTGCATAGAAAAACAAAAACAGCAAACTGATACAAGGCACCTACTCTTCAACACAAGAGAGTGTAGCTCCAGGCTGAAAAGTCGGAATAGCTTCCTGAAGTCTGTTTTGCCAGATGTAGACAATCCAGATGAAGCTCGTCGCAAGTAATGGTCTGAGAAATATCCCCCTCCCCCTGATTACATTAAACCCGCTGAAGAGCTCCCAAAAGGTCACAAACTTCCATGATCAACCTGAAGAACTTTAAATCGGCTGCGAACACAAGTTGGCCGATGCAGGTTTAATCAAAATAAGTGGGAAGATATAGCTCTAACCCATCTTGCGACTGTGGTGCCTTACAGACTATGCCACACTTGATGTCTTGCAGTCAGTACCCTAATACCTGCACTTTGTCAGACTTGTATGACGCCACCGACAGCGCCGTAGCCGTGGCTGATTTCTGGTCGAGATATGTTTGAGTCATCGACACTAAAGAAGAAGACTATGGTGATACATAATTTATCTGAATAACCCTCAAATGTTTGTCAGACGTGGCGTAAATATCAGTTTTTTTCGGCCGTTTACGCCCTGCCTTCCCCGCAAGGGAAATGGGCGTGATATATGTATACATACGTAAATATGTATGTATGTCTCTCTCTCTCTCTCTCTCTCTCTCTCTCTATTACGTCCTTTCGTATGATGATGACGATATCAACGATATGGCTGCCTTTGCGCATTTATAGTTTAAATTTTCCTGGCATGTATTTGTGTTTTGTCGGCTTAGAATAGCATCACCCCATTTCTTTCCCGTGGGAGTCGTAAGAGGCGACGAAGGGTTTCGAGGGTGTGTATTGCTATTTTAGGCGATAGGCTGACAACCTGTCGCTATGACGACGATACACAATTTTCCGAATGACCCTCAAACGTGTGTCAGACGTGGCGTAAATGACCGTTTTTTGCTGCCGTTTACGCTCTGCAAGGGATAGAGGCGTGATATATGTATGTATGTATGTATTTGTGTTTTGAATGTGCATTAAAGTGTTTTTACTTACTTAATAACTTCTCCGGGTGAGCCCTAGCTCCCTACGTCAAACCTCCGGGGCTAAAATCGAAGAGACCAGTTTAAAATACCTCCCTCTGTTGCAGATATTCAAAACAGTCCGTCGAGCGACAAATCCGTGGAGAACTACGAGCAGCACGGCGCCGCCCGCGGGCGGGGCGGGGGCGGGGGCTGTGGGCGGGGCGTGGGCTGTGGGCGGGGCGTGGGCGGGGGGGGTGACACCGCGCCGCGCACCAAGCTCCAGCGCTACGACACCTCCGACCTCTACAAACCCAAACTACACTATCTGTCCAGGAGGAATAACATTAGTTAGGTGACTGACACTTTTTAATTTTTTTTGCGGCACATCAAAAGCCAATTTTGACACCTGACAAAATCATGCTTACGCGATGAGATACTGGCCTCAATTCGGGATATAAATTCTCTAAAATTACCTTAAATTAGTGCTGTCACTTTTCCAATTAGGATTTGAAAATGATGGGAGATATCTTAGTCATGTTTATAAATGTCAATGTATTCTTCGCAATTTCTAGTCAAATAAGTCGCCTTTGTTTTCATTGTCGCCTTATTTTGACACACGTATTTTGCGCCAAATTATAAGAAATGATACGACTAAAATGTCTGATCTGATCCTTTACTAAACCAATTTGACGAAAAGTGACAGCACTAATTAAAGGTAAGTTGAGAAAATTTATATCCCGAATTCAGGCCAAAGTCTATTATTTTTGTTGATATGTCTCTTAGTATGAATATAATAGTTGTCAAAAATGACATTTAAATATGGCCATACTGTATTTAGTCTCTGTAGTTGGCGCTGAACTGGCTACGTTACTAGATGCCAAAGCCAAAAGGCATGAAAAAAGTTATTGTTCTTTCCGAATCTATCCTCGTTTTTCGCGCTTTGTTATAAATTAATACTCAGTTTTGTTTGTACGTTGTTTTCGTTAATATGCAAGAAAACCCGTTAAAGTAAATATTTTAGTGATGTAACAATGATTAGTTTCGTTTCGTTTTACGATTTATACATTAAAAAAAAATACGTAAATTTAGTTGACGTTCCGTTCCTTACGTTAAGGTACCAAGCACAGCGCCATCTATCCAGCGACTAGGGAATAGTTTTAAAATAAAATAAAAATATAACTCCATAATATCATTGAAAAGTTTCCATGAGCTGAGTTGACTGACAGTCTATACATACATACATACATTATCACGCCTATAATCCCTTACGGGGTAGGCAGAGCGTAAACGGCTGTAAAAAACAGGCATTTACGCCACGTTCGACTAACATTTGAGGGTCATTTGAAATATTGTGTATCACCATAGTGACGGGTTGTAAGACCATCGCCTAAATTTGCAATACAAACCCTCAAGTCCCTTAGTCGCTTCTTACGACACCCACGAGAAAGAAATGGGGTGATGCTATTCTAAGCCGGCATCATACGGCACTTTAAGTAATAACATGTAATAATATGAAAATTATTAAATTGATATAACCTCAGGTAATATTATTGTGTTACTAAGCAATATTACTTATAGCTTTAAATCAAAGTTTATATATTACCTTTTGTCTCGCAGATATAATTTACAATCTTGTAAATATGTGTATTATTCTACTGTTCATCATAAACACCATACCTACTTGTAATTTTAATGTTGTGGTAGTGCGACTGCCTGCGGCGCAAAGGTTCCCGGTTCGATTCCCGGTGGGGCACTCACAAAGTTGATATTATCACTTTGTTAATTTTTTCCCAGTCTGGTTGTCCGTAAGAGGGATGGTTCCGTGCTTTGGAGGGCACGTTCCTGTCGATACCGTTTGCTGTCTATGAATACTTTGCCGCCGGCAATATTTTGTCCTTAATTTATACGTAGTTTTGGCCATGGTGGTTTACAATTTTTACTTATGTAAATGCAACTTTTCATTTTCATAAAGATTATAATTTATAATATAATAGAAGATTATTAGGTTTAATTTATGTTCTTTTAGTTGCTCTCTGTTCATTATTTCTGAGTGGGTCATAAGATAATTTTAATCCTTGTTTAGCTAAATTCTTGTGATCAGATGTTATTCTTATCATATACATACATACATACATACATACACATATCACGCCTATAATCCCTTGCGGGGTAGGCAGAGCGTAAAAGGCCGCATAGAACGGACATTTACGCCACGTCTGACAAACATTTGAGGGTCATCCGGAAAATTGTGTATCGTCGTCATAGCGACAGGTTGTCAGCCTATCGCCTAAAATAGCGACATATAGCTTATCATATAGCTTTGTATATTTGCAACTAATATACCTATGATTTTATTTATGAAAATTAATATGATAAATAAACAGTTTACCTCTGCATTTAAGTGTTTTCTTCACACTCCCAAATTATAAAAGGTGTAAAACACAGACAGCCCTGTTAATACTGATAGGGTGCATTGACCGTTTAGACCTATAAATTGAACAACTTTACCCTAGGAACATATGTCAGGAAACGACAAAAGAATTTGACTTCCCATACAAAATCAAGCTCAGCTGACTGCAATTACTATGGAAAGTCAAAAAAAGATTGTTGTTTCCTGAAATATCTTTTTATGGGAAGTTGTTTAGTTTCATGGCCTGAATGCACCCTATCAGTATTCGGAGGGCTGTCCCTATATTATAGCGAAAATTTAAATTGGGCTGGTGACAAGAAACTTTTCAAAGAAAATAGGTTGTAATATTATAAAAAAATGGACATAACATACAAATTTGCCAATCAGTTGTTACTATGTAAGTTCAAAATATTTTTGTCTCATTTTAACATAATGTTCCTAGGCAAAGTTGTTCCTTATCACCAGCCCATACTCTTGTTTTCATTTCGGAGACGGCGATGCCACTCACACAGTAACTGATTGTCCGAAAAGAAATGGTTCCGTGCTTCGGAGGGCACGTTAAGCCGTCGGTCCCGGTTGCTGTCTATGATTACGTAGACGGCGGTCTTAACACAACCATGTCGGAGGCCTACTAGTGGTAGTAGGCGGTTGAAAAACGCTGACACCAGGGTTCATCGGGTCGTTGGACGAAAAGAGAGAGAGTAACGCTGTTTAGATCATCTGTCAAGATGTTTAATGCCCAATGATGATGATGATGATATTATAAAATCATTATTTCTACATTCCACTCTACCTAGTACTGCAAAAGAAATACTCTCAATTGGAGACAAAATCTAGTCTACAGGTCAGATAAGTGAGTTAATTAATTATCAAATTCATAGGTATTTTCCTTGAATTGATTGATAAGAATCTTCAAAACATTAAGGAATGGAGATATTTCACAATATTTACAAATCACATAACATTGTATTACATAGTTGCTTGGTTTTTGTATTTAGTTTTATCACACATTTCACGCCTTTGTTCTTTGCTGGGTAGGCAGAGCGTTGACGGCCATAAAATACTGTCAAATATTTGAAGGCTGTTTCAGAAAATTCGTGTATCAGGTATCACTATATTGACAGGTTGTCAGCCTGTTGCCTAAAATTGTAATACACATGAAACCCTCCATCCAAGTCGCCTCTTACGACACCCACGGGAAAGAAATGGGGTGATGCTATTATAAGCTGGCATAACACAGCCATCAGATTGAGGTTTTTTTTTAATTTTGGGATTATCAGAAATGAAAAGAACACTGCCAATATGGAAATAAACATCTTTAATTACAAATAAACAATTGTACAAACTAATACATTTCATAATGGTGTTTGAAATGCAGATGAGGAATAAATACATCCAAATGGCATGCTGTAATAAATTACATGAAATTACAATGTAATGGTTATTTTATTTATTTAATTACAATGGTAAAATAAATAACATGATCCATATTAATTTTACAGTACAATACTTTCTAATATCCAAAATAATACTTCAAATTTAACTAAGTAGTCTGTCCAGATGCAAATATTTGTACAAATTGTAGTGATTATGAATTAAACAGATTGCATAACACATCTGAAATATGTGAAACAATAAAAAATATGAATCTATTTTTATAGAATCTCAATACCAATTAGTTATACCAAAATGCTTGTTTTTTGCTAATAAAAAAAAAACATTATTTTTTGTAGTATATCAGGAAATAGTAAAATTACAAAGCAATATTCTTCATATTGTTCTAAAGTATTTAATAAGTTAATCTTCATTCAGAACAAAAACAGTAGACATTTCAGTGTTTAGTACTATTCTGTTTAAATCATAACCAGGCCAATGGATTATTGTAAAAATCGTCAAGTTTTAGGTGCAAACCGTCAGGTTATAATCTAACCCCACTTAGACCTAAACTACTAAGTACCAAGTTCCACTTACAGCAATGCCTAGTTTGACGCCGCCTGCTTTTGTAACGCTGCTGGGTCCATAATCGGAGCATCCTTCTTAACCAAACCGGATAATAAGGTCTTGATCTGAGCGATTGCTCGTCCAGGGTTCAAACCTTTCGGGCAAGTACGAGTGCAGTTCATGATTGTATGGCAACGGTACACAGAGTAGGTGTCCTTAAGCTTGTCTAAACGTTTAGCGGTAGAGTCGTCACGGGAGTCAATGATCCATCTGTATGCCTGCATGAGGACAGCCGGGCCGAGGTATTTGTCTCCGTTCCACCAGTAAGACGGGCAGCTAGTGGAACAGCAAGCGCAGAGGACGCATTCGTATAATCCATCAAGCTTTTCACGGTCTTTGACGTCCTGAAGAAGCTGAACTTCCTTACCTTTAGCAGCCTCATTGTCACGCTGCAGCCACGGCTCGATGGATTGGTACTGGCGGTAGAAGTTGGTAAGATCGGGGACCAAGTCCTTAACCACGTACATGTGTGGTAAAGGATAGATTTTAGTTGGCTTGGACAGGTTCTGGTCGATATGGCTGATGCACGCCAAAGTGTTGACTCCGTCGATGTTCATTGCGCAGGAACCACAGACACCTTCACGGCAGGACCTACGGAAGGTCAAGGTCGGGTCCATTTCGTTCTTGATCTTCAGCAAGGCGTCCAAAACCATGGGCGCGCAGTCGTCGAGATCCACCTCATAGTTCTGTGTGTGGGGCTTCTTGTCCGGCTCGTCGGGGTTCCAGCGGTACACCGCGAAGGTCTTCACCCTTTTACCAAGGGCTGATGACGTAGCGAACGTACGCAGCTGCCCAAAGGTGCCTGAAGTGAGTCTCAGCAACGGCATTATGTAATGTTTTTGTTTACGCCACAAGAGGTTCTTCCTGCTGTGTGTGCGACAAACAACACACTAGATGAGCCTTAGGAACTTTAGTTATCCTGTCGAAGTCTTCCGACTTCGAGAAATTTCAATAAAATCAATCCAAACGCAGCTGTTTGGATGGTATTTTTTTGACAAGTGTTTTTTTTCGTACTTATCTCCCACCCATTTTACAGAAATGGAATCTAGCTATTTAGCCGGTTTAGTGTTGCCATATTAAAAAAACTAATCGCGCTGTTTTTTTTACTGCTATTTGCTACAAGCACAACGTTAGAAAAGTTGCCACGAATCGTGCTTTGTAGAGTGTGTTTATATTTGCCAAAACCTATTATTGTAAAAACTGGTACTGAAAAGCGCAGTTTTAGCGGTAAATTTGACGATTTTGACAGATGCAGTCCATGGAAGGCGAATCGTAAACAAATGTAAAAATAAAAGCAAAATAGAGATTATTTTGAAAAATGAAGAATGTCACATCTATAAAAACTGTGAAAACAGAGTCCCCAAAAACTCCAGGTGGAATCAGTAAGTCCCTCTTAACTCCTTGTAGACGACTTGGTCTATCTCGTAACTGGAAGAAGGCCGGGCCTTCTCCATTCGTTTCTCCGCTTGCTGGCGGCAGTACTCCTTGTAAAGAAGTCGTCCAGCCTGAAAAGAAAGTTTCTAGAAAGCGTAAAGAGCGTGTAGAAACCGAGAACCCCGATGAAGAGAATCAATGTACTCCTGAAACGCCAACAGCAAACGATGGTATTGAAGATGTAGATGAAAGTGTTACTGCGCGACCTGCACACAAAGATGAGGATTTGTCGAGCACTCCAATCCGTCACATCGAAGTTCCACGTAAGAAAAAATCCAAAACATTACTGTCTGCACTTAAATCTGATCATCCCAAAGAACCTGTCACACAGAGAGCAGTGAATGTAGAAGATGAGGATACAACTGAAGACATTGTTGATGTTGAAAAAGATAAAAAAGAGGAGAAAGAGGTGCCAGTGACTCCATTAGCAAAATCTAAAAGTAAAGGAAAGACAAAAACTAGTTCTTCAAGAAAATCTCTTATGACAAGCAATGAAAAGCTAAGTAATAATTCACATGAACCATTAAAAGAAAAAGAGGAGTCAAATACTGCAATAGAAACGCAAAATGTTGTTACTCCAGTGTTAAAGTCGAGAAGTAAACCACAAGATAACACACCTGTACCAAAAACAACCCAACAACCTAAAAGTGAAACAAAAATTAATAATGTTGATAAAGAAAATGTTCTCAATGCAGATGTTAAAGACAAGAGTCATGAAGAAAGAAATGGAGAAACAGAAAAAGATTACAAGCCGAGAAGTCCAAATGAATTGACTAAAGAATGTATTGTAGTTATTCAGAAAAAGATATTCAAGACTGACAAGAAACAAAAAGGAAAAACTAAACCACAGCCATCTGATTCAGATTCAGACGATGTACCTTTAGGACAGTTAAATAAAGAAAACGCAAAAGAATTAAACAATCCAGCTAAAATTACAAATAAACCAGTAGAAAAACCATCTGAAGATATTGTGAATTTAGTTGATGAGGAAGATTTTGTTGAAACTAAGCCTAAAGTGAAAAAGCTAGAAGATAAATCTACATCTATTGGAGGACTAAAGAAAAAACCTAAAAACAAACAAAAACTGCAACCTAAGACACCAATACCAACCACAGATTTTGATGATGAAGATGATTTCGATTTTGATAACAAAAAGACTATACTCATCCGTAAAACCTATGAAAAAGTCAATAAGCCACAGAAAGCCAAATCCACAGGTTCTATTACACAAAAAGATATTGACGAACTTAGAGCTAGAATTGAAGTTAAGAAGAAAATGCTTTTAGCAAGAGCTGTGACAGAAGACACAGAAGAATTAAGAAGTTTAATAAAGAAATGGCAAAGAGGGTGTCAAGATGCATTGATGGAGTTGATGGAACTAATGAAAACCAAATTTGCCGATAGACCAAACATGGACTATTCAGAAATGTTGTCAATGCTGAAAATCCCACAAACGTTAGTAGGCTATGATGCAGAAAACGATTGCTTCGTCACTCCAGATGATGCTACCATAGTTTTGTCTAAATTCAATGATTTATAATTTGTTGAGTTTTAATAATATTTTCATTATAATTTGTTATCTAAACAAAAGTTTTATTTTTTCTCATTGACTCATGACTGGGCCTATGGCGTAGTGGATAGTACCCCTGCCTGCTACGCCAACGCCAATGGTCGTAGGTTCAATCCCCACAAGACACAAATACTTGTTTAGTTATTTTCAGACATTTGTGTTTAGTCTGAGTGTAATAATTATGTATTTCTTTACAAAAAAAAGTTTTATTAATATCAGCTATCTAGTTCCCATAGTACAAGCTTTGATTAGTTTGGGGCTAGATGGCGTTGTGTGAGTTGTCTAGGATGTTTATTTATTTATTTACTAGCTCAACTACATATGACTCTTAAGAATTTTTGAGAACTTGTAAAATTGCACTGCTGGCACAGTTGTGACTTGAGAATCTGGTATCAGCATGGACGTATCAGTACTACCAACTGTGATATAGATTAAACTGCTGCTGTTGGTGAAATAATATTTAAAATTTAGTAAACAGAACACATTAGAATTAAATTAGATCTTTCTATTTTTTTCATAATTTATTTGTGTTTTTGTGGTTGATACAAATAACATGTATTATTTTGAATTAACTAATTTATTTTCATTTTTAAACAGTAAACTAATTAATATACAACTTCCACATATAAATTTAACTAAAATCTGTGCGACCGAATAGGATTCTCAGGATCAAACAGTTTAGGGTCCTTCAGGAATGCCTTATCTTTGTAAAAGTATGGCATGTATCCGCAGTTTTGAGCTTTTTTGATTTCGGCTTCCACTAATGCTTGCTTTTGTTTGCACAACCCTGTAATGTGTCTTCCGTAGATTCTGCCTGTGTACGGACTTTGGAATTGTGACAACAGCCTGTAGTTTTTGTAGTCAGGAGTCAGTTTTAGTTTGCAAAGGACGCACTCGCGTTTTTCCTTCTGGAATGGGTTGTTTATTTCCACTGGAGCGTCGGTATCTGAGGTTTTCAGGTCAGTGGATGATAGCCTGACGTTTGCTGTGATGATACGAGGCGTATTGATGTCTGAAATGAAGGGAAAATTATAAATAAGATTTCGTTGCATCCAATCACTCGACTATAATCTTTGCTAACCCATTTTCCGTTATTCTACAGTGTGACTTACATATTTGTCGAGAAAATAACGTTTTAAGAAGTGCCATGATTACAAAATATCAATAATCCAGGAGAATTATTGAATTTTTCGGGAAAATAGGTAAAATAACCTCAAATCGAACACAACTTTTTGACATTCATATTATGCGTTTGATTAATGCATGACAAACTGTTTTATTATGTCAACCTTGCTCGTGCACGAATTTGATTATATCAAAACGCAAGTGCTTCACCCACAGAGGCACGCGAGCATGGCGCGCATTCAAAATCCAGAAAGAATATTAGGTTGCGGACGATGCAATTACGCCTTCGAGCAACACGGTCTTCCGTCTCGTTCCGACCCGGAAGGCCGTCGTTGCTCGAAGAATGAAGAATGTTACTAGGTATTCCAAATCGCTTGAAATTTTGTCTTGGTAAAGCCTGTATGTATACAAATACACTAGTTTTTGTTGTAGTCAAAAATACCTAGTAGTTTTGATTTTATAGGCATTCAAAGTTTCAAAAAATATCGAGTCCCGCAAACAGCCACGTGACCGCTTGTGACGTCATATCACAACACGCCCCGCGCGCGCTCCGCTTAGTAGGTATCAAGTCATTAGCAGCGGTTATAGTAGGTGTAATAGCTTGTACAGTATTTTGTTTGTGTTTGCATCCGTGTAGGTATTACGTTAATAGTCTTTTAATAGTAAATATTACACACACACATATTACGCCTATAATCCCTTGCGGGGTAGGCAGAGCGTAAACGGCCGCAAGAAACGGACATTTATGCCACGTCTGACAAATAATTGAGGGTTATTCGGAAAATTGTGTATCGCCATAGTGACAGGTTGTCAGCCCATCGCCTAAAATTGTAATACACACCCTCGAGTCCCTCAGTCGCCTCTTACGACTCCCACGGGAATGAAATGGGGAGATGCTATTCTGAGCCGGCATCACACGGCATAGTAAAGTAAATATTATTCGATTTATAAAATGGATGAAGGATTCGAAAAAGGGCAATCGGATAATCAACCTAAAATAGATGCGTTAATGGTTGCGCATTACCTATATATCAACAAATAATGATGTTGCCGCCGAAATGCGAGGAGCAAAATGCAAAGGTAAGTAAACTTTCCTTGCTACTACTTATTCTTAATACTTTATATGTTAGAATGGAACAGTAGGAAAGGAAGTGGAGAGTAATTTCGGTTCTAATATTGTTCGGGTTGTCATATTTCGAAAATATATTCTTTCGTACATGTACTAATCGAAAATATGTACATCGAAATTACATTTCGGACTCGGGATATGTACCTAGGATGTAGATGTAGTGGGTTGAACGTGACAGATGTAAATACTAAACCTTTTCTACTTGTTTTTTTCTTTAACTAACAAAATACGTAGGTCCATTTTATTTAATTTAATTTTTATTGCAAATGTATATGTTTGAACAGATTTAGTAAACCTTTTTTTACGTAATTTTTTTTTTCTAAACTTATTTCAGATCGGCATAAGACAGCTATGGCGATGAAGCTATTGGTTATGTTCATGTTAAAGAGTAGGTGATACATAACGGTTAGTAGGCGGTTGAAAAACTCAAGGGTTCATCGGGTCGTTGGACGACTCGGTGTCCCACACGAAAAGAGAGAGAGATGACGGTTAAATGTAGAATCACGCCAGAACACCGCGTACGTACCACACCTTATCATTGCAGTTTAGAAAGCAAAGAAAAGGATTTTTTCGCATTTTAACGACCTTTGGAACTAGAAAAAACAACTTTTCCGGTGAATTGATAGTTGTATTTTTTCATTTAGGCACAACGCATGATTTCCTAGTATTGGGATTGGACATTTTCAAAATTATTTAAGTAAAATTTCGACGGCACGGGCGCGCGACCTCAAGCAGGACATATATATATAAGAGATCTGTGCCTCAAGCAGACTGAGTGAGCCAGACTGAGCGTGTTGTACGATGACGTCACAGCGTCACCGGCATCCGCGTCGTGCGGTTGCACCTTGTTTTACTTCTAAATCGGAAACTAATTGACGTATCGAAGTAATTCTTTCACTAGTATTTTTTATTTTTGACAGAGAATATGGAGTGCTAACAATCAAAATTAGGTAACATTCTTCATTACGCGAATACCCGAAAAGAAAATTGGTCAATGGATAATTTTTCGACTCCAGTTTTTGGTGCTGTAGTAGGGTGTGACATATTAAGTACTCTGTGCTGTGGGATGACCATAGTACGACGTTCCACCAAGCCATGGCTACGTTTATATCCTCAAGTATTTTTTTACCAATTGTTACCTACAAAATTATATTTTTTTGTTATCGATAGTTATCTACCAAATTAATTAATACATAAATACTCTGCAGCTATTAATCAATCGCAATATTTAATCGTAAGGTGTAAAGGAAACGCGTCATTTTCGATGGCCAGCATCCTCTTCCAGCAAGGAAATGGCGGCGGCGTTGCGACAGAAAGCCTCGGCATTTCCTGAATAGCTTCCTCTTTCGCTGCAGAAGACGCATTTTTGGCGGTGTCGTAATATTTCGCACAATGACCCGTGACGTGACCCGTACGCCCACAAGTAGGATATTCTTCTTTGCGTAGGGTCCGATGAACTCTAGAGTCAGGGTTATTTGACCGCCTAATACTATCAGTAGCAAACCTCTGACATGGTTGTGTAACGATTAAGTTATCAATTATCATCACACATAGACAGCAATCGGGGCCGACGGCTTAACATAAACTCCGTAGAACAGAACCGTCTTTCATAACCATATTTTCAACGTAGGGCATAAGAATAGATAATAATACATGCGTAGGGTGTTGACAGTGTAGTGTAGTGTATTTACCTGCAACCCTAAGGGTTCTAAGCATGACCGAACCCTTAAAACTGAACAACTTTCCCGCAATTAAAAAATTATTTCATGTTATCTCGATTTATGTTCTTTGGCAAGAGTTGTAAGACCTACAGTTTTATAAGCTGAAATACATAAGTATTTAATAGTAGTTTATGCAACTGTCATATAATGGGGGTCATTAGAATGCGAGTGTCTGTTTATCACACGAGGCGTAGCCGAGTGTGATAATAGATTGACACGAGCATTCTAATGCCTAATTATATGCAGTTGCATACACTATTTTATCTACACTCTAAAAAATTAACTCAGTTGAACACTTTTCTAAACGTCCGCACCGGCGATTACAAGGCCCGATACATGGTCAAATTCAATACGAGAACGTAATATGGCTTGATATGAATTTTTGAAGATTCTTTACTAACAGTTGTTTAGATGTCGAGTCTCAACAGCAAATAACTAAACAACTGAACAACAACTGAACAACACTGAACAACACTGAACAAAAACTGAACAACAACTGAACAACATCGTAATAACATCTGAAAAACAACTAATCAACATCTGAACAACAACTGAACAACATCTGAACAACATCTCAACAACATCTCAACAAAAACCTATTAAAACAACTGAACAACATCCGAAAAATTACCGTACAACAACAACTGTCAGGTGCGGCGGAAGATAGCGATTTGAGTATTGAAAAAAAAAAACTTCGTTTCATTTCTCAACTTAATCGTATTAAGAGTTTTCTCATTAAGTCATTACGCTTCTGTAATTTATAGTAAATCCTAGTTTTTATAGGCAGAATGCATAAAGTAGGTCATTATGCATCTGTTTTCGAATTCATAATTCGAACATTATGAGACGAGTGTAGATAATAGTAGTTTATGCAACTGTCATATAATGGGGGTCATTAGAATGCGAGTGTCTGTTTATCACACGAGGCGTAGCCGAGTGTGATAATAGATTGACACGAGCATTCTAATGCCTAATTATATGCAGTTGCATACACTATTTTATCTACACTCTAAAAAATTAACTCAGTTGAACACTTTTCTAAACGTCCGCACCGGCGATTACAAGGCCCGATACATGGTCAAATTCAATACGAGAACGTAATATGGCTTGATATGAATTTTTGAAGATTCTTTACTAACAGTTGTTTAGATGTCGAGTCTCAACAGCAAATAACTAAACAACTGAACAACAACTGAACAACACTGAACAATACTGAACAACAACTGAACAACAACTGAACAACATCGTAATAACATCTGAAAAACAACTAATCAACATCTGAACAACAACTGAACAACATCTGAACAACATCTCAACAACATCTCAACAAAAACCTATTAAAACAACTGAACAACATCCGAAAAATTACCGTACAACAACAACTGTCAGGTGCGGCGGAAGATAGCGATTTGAGTATTGAAAAAAAAAAACTTCGTTTCATTTCTCAACTTAATCGTATTAAGAGTTTTCTCATTAAGTCATTACGCTTCTGTAATTTATAGTAAATCCTAGTTTTTATAGGCAGAATGCATAAAGTAGGTCATTATGCATCTGTTTTCGAATTCATAATTCGAACATTATGAGACGAGTGTAGATAAAAAATATTATGTTTGCGATTTCTATTTAAATTCAAATTTTGATACCGGCCCGTAGTGCTCCATTCGATGCCGAGTTTCGTCATAAAATCAACTTCCATCAAAGAGTTTTATTTTCACGAGACATCTTCTAAAGTGTTTTCTAAGAAACTATAGCCTATATTTTAGAAAAAGAAAAGTAATTAAATATGTTCCTGAAAGTGCTAGTGATGTGCAGCGGTTGATATCAGTTTCAGTAATACTTAAGTACCTATTATTTTCAAAGTATTTTTTTCAGTCAACATTTCGAATGTATATTTTATCCAATTCCTCATACTTCGTATAAGGGAAATGCCAGAAACAACAAGTCCGGTATTTTTAAATGTCATTGTAATACCTTGAATTGAGAAAGTAGATGACTAATAATTAATATTAAATTAATTGTAAGGGCAAGTATAGACCTTTAGATGAAAACGAATTAAGTCAGTGAAATCTCAATGCAGCTTAAAAGTAATTAAATAAACCCTAAAAAATACTTGCCGTGTGGTGCCGGCTTAGAATAGCATCACCTCATTTCTACCCGTTGGTGTCGTAAAAGGTGACTTAGGGATGAAACCAAGGAATGGGCAGCAGCGTTCATAAAGAACGATATATTTTGAACTGCGCTCGCTAATCCGCCTGCCAAGTGGTGAGTATGGCTGTGGTATGGCATATAAACTTGGGGGAGGCATACCTAAGTCCAGCAGTGGACTATTGTGGCTATTGAACTAATAAAATACATAGGGAAAACCGCTCTTTCAATCAGATTTTGAATATAGTATGTTTAGAGCCTAGACTTCAATATACATGTATCGCGCCTATATGCCTTGCGGGGTAGGCAGAATGGCAGAGTGTAAACAGCCGTTAAAAACGGTAGTGGCAGGTTGTCAGCCCATCGCTTAAAATTGCAGTACACATGTAACCCTCGAGTCCCTTAGTCGCCTCTTCCGACACCCATGGGACAGAAATGGGGTGATGCTATTGTAAACCGGTATCACAGAAATATAGACGTCAAACCGATGAAAAATTGGGTATGCTACAATCAGTATAATCAATGAATATGCGAAGGATTTTAGGTGTTACCAATCAGGTTGCAGAATTAGAAATATGATTAATTTTTATTTTTCTATATTATACCGAAATAAATTACCCACCATGAAAATTTTGCAAATCCAGTGATTGCTATCACTAATATACTCGAAAGCAATAGGTCACTTGAAAAATCTTAAAAATATCACAAACTAAGAACTCATGAAATAAACTAATAGCATAATGAGATTTAAATAAAACAAAGTAAGCATTTGTTGCTATCAAACAAATTTTTAAATTAAACATACTAACAAGTATAAAACCGTTTTTTAAAACATCACAAATTTTTTCTTTAACGGTTTTTTTCGTTTTAGTATATAGCTTGTTTTTCGATATAGGTATGCCTCTTCTAAAATATTCAATAGGCACAATCAAAATGTATTAAATATTTACCCAAATTAAATAAAAGATAAAATGAAAAATAAATGCAGTAATTTAGTAAATCTATCTCCGAAAACCTCTCTTTTCCTTATATTATGCATTTATGATATAATTTTAAAGAACCTTCAAAGTCTTAATACCTGCATTTTATGGTTTTTTTCATTCATCTAAAAATCTTTTGGATTCCTCAACTTTTTGGATTCCTTGAGTGACATAATTCATTGCTCTCGAGTGTAGTTTGATATCTAAACCTAAACGACCATAAAAAGTTGTATAATATGTAGCTTAGCTCATATCCACAAACTTAACCATTATTAATTAATTACTTAGGTAGGTACTTACTTAACGTAAGTCGGAGGTGACACTCGCTACTACTAGTTGTTACGAGTATGGCGGCGCTTAAAAGATGAAAGAATCTTTTAAATCAATCTAATAGTTTTTGAGGTTAACGATTTTGATTATTGATTATTATTCAGCTACATTTTAGAGAATAGATGGTTCAAAAAAAAGTATCAAAAATATATATCCCCTTTATTGTGTGAATAAACAATGCTTTCTGTAGAAGCTAAAAGTAGTTTCAAACAAGCATCATTAGCTGTTTGAAATAGGCATTTCACTACCTACATACCTCTGCATTAAGCATCATATGGATGACCCATCAGTAATGTAATTACTACTAACGCAATGTTGGTTCACAATTTGTGAGTATAGGTATTTGCCTTGCTGCAAAATTGCGAAAATGGCCAGGCGAATATTGCAACACGACCAACGGACGAGACAAGTGTGGCTATTGGTCAACCCACCTATTAGCCAGCCATTTTGAAACGCCATCTAGCAATGCGGAAATGCAGCGCGCGCGGCAACGATTTCCATCGTACGGGTTGCCGCGCCAGGTTTCTCGATAGTAAACAACCAAACAAGAAACGCCTCAATATACGGACAAGATAGCTCAAAGCCGGCGACGCCACAGTCCTTAACGAACGTGGCGATCTGTCGTCTTCAAATCATAATAAAAAAACGACAGAATTTATACGAAAATTAATAAAGTAAAACAAGTGTTTGTGTTCAGGCGCCATTTTACGCGCCAAAAAAAGTGGCAGTGACTTTTTCTTTTTTCGAAATAAATACGTGCTGAGTGTTTCTGTGACTTTTCCGACTTTTCCTCGACTTCCTTTTGGATATTTTGTGATCTGTGGTGAGTAATGGCTACCTTTAATTAATTTTGTATCACGTAACAGTTATTGGACGTCGCATTAAAAATAAACATGCGTTTTAAATGCGACTTGCTGGTCAGATGGAGTTTATTATGCAAGTTTCCGTGTCTTATAATAAATTTTATATAATCGCAAACCAGCGTTGTGAAATATAGGTAAGAGTGGAGTGAATTTTGAAAGTTGTGGTAATGCAATGTGTAAGTTAAAAGTAAAAGTTAGACAGTGTAGTGACAAAAATGCCATCAGTTTGGCGTGGTAACGTACGGCTAGTAAGAAATCAAGGTTGTCGGGAGAAAGTGGCCCAGCTGTAGACGGGGAACTAAGCGCATATCACGTTAGGTTCTTTTACGTGTGAGTATCGTATTAGTTCCGGCTACCTGTTATTTTGTAACACGAACTTTGAACTCTTGCGTAGGTAGGTACCTACCTACTCTAAAGCTTAGTAGATTATTGGGCACAACAAGATTTTCAAAAATGGAATTCGAAAGTCAATTTCTTAGAGAGAATGAGTCACTCGCAACTTCCTCATGAGTATTATTTTATTTTTAAATGATTTCTCTGTACCTACCTAGTTACATATTTAATGCTTTGCAAATATATTCTATTCACAACGGTAGTGGCAGGTTGTCAGCCCATCGCTTAAAATTGCAGTACACATGTAACCCTCGAGTCCCTTAGTCGCCTCTTCCGACACCCATGGGACAGAAATGGGGTGATGCTATTGTAAACCGGTATCACAGAAATATAGACGTCAAACCGATGAAAAATTGGGTATGCTACAATCAGTATAATCAATGAATATGCGAAGGATTTTAGGTGTTACCAATCAGGTTGCAGAATTAGAAATATGATTAATTTTTATTTTTCTATATTATACCGAAATAAATTACCCACCATGAAAATTTTGCAAATCCAGTGATTGCTATCACTAATATACTCGAAAGCAATAGGTCACTTGAAAAATCTTAAAAATATCACAAACTAAGAACTCATGAAATAAACTAATAGCATAATGAGATTTAAATAAAACAAAGTAAGCATTTGTTGCTATCAAACAAATTTTTAAATTAAACATACTAACAAGTATAAAACCGTTTTTTAAAACATCACAAATTTTTTCTTTAACGGTTTTTTTCGTTTTAGTATATAGCTTGTTTTTCGATATAGGTATGCCTCTTCTAAAATATTCAATAGGCACAATCAAAATGTATTAAATATTTACCCAAATTAAATAAAAGATAAAATGAAAAATAAATGCAGTAATTTAGTAAATCTATCTCCGAAAACCTCTCTTTTCCTTATATTATGCATTTATGATATAATTTTAAAGAACCTTCAAAGTCTTAATACCTGCATTTTATGGTTTTTTTCATTCATCTAAAAATCTTTTGGATTCCTCAACTTTTTGGATTCCTTGAGTGACATAATTCATTGCTCTCGAGTGTAGTTTGATATCTAAACCTAAACGACCATAAAAAGTTGTATAATATGTAGCTTAGCTCATATCCACAAACTTAACCATTATTAATTAATTACTTAGGTAGGTACTTACTTAACGTAAGTCGGAGGTGACACTCGCTACTACTAGTTGTTACGAGTATGGCGGCGCTTAAAAGATGAAAGAATCTTTTAAATCAATCTAATAGTTTTTGAGGTTAACGATTTTGATTATTGATTATTATTCAGCTACATTTTAGAGAATAGATGGTTCAAAAAAAAGTATCAAAAATATATATCCCCTTTATTGTGTGAATAAACAATGCTTTCTGTAGAAGCTAAAAGTAGTTTCAAACAAGCATCATTAGCTGTTTGAAATAGGCATTTCACTACCTACATACCTCTGCATTAAGCATCATATGGATGACCCATCAGTAATGTAATTACTACTAACGCAATGTTGGTTCACAATTTGTGAGTATAGGTATTTGCCTTGCTGCAAAATTGCGAAAATGGCCAGGCGAATATTGCAACACGACCAACGGACGAGACAAGTGTGGCTATTGGTCAACCCACCTATTAGCCAGCCATTTTGAAACGCCATCTAGCAATGCGGAAATGCAGCGCGCGCGGCAACGATTTCCATCGTACGGGTTGCCGCGCCAGGTTTCTCGATAGTAAACAACCAAACAAGAAACGCCTCAATATACGGACAAGATAGCTCAAAGCCGGCGACGCCACAGTCCTTAACGAACGTGGCGATCTGTCGTCTTCAAATCATAATAAAAAAACGACAGAATTTATACGAAAATTAATAAAGTAAAACAAGTGTTTGTGTTCAGGCGCCATTTTACGCGCCAAAAAAAGTGGCAGTGACTTTTTCTTTTTTCGAAATAAATACGTGCTGAGTGTTTCTGTGACTTTTCCGACTTTTCCTCGACTTCCTTTTGGATATTTTGTGATCTGTGGTGAGTAATGGCTACCTTTAATTAATTTTGTATCACGTAACAGTTATTGGACGTCGCATTAAAAATAAACATGCGTTTTAAATGCGACTTGCTGGTCAGATGGAGTTTATTATGCAAGTTTCCGTGTCTTATAATAAATTTTATATAATCGCAAACCAGCGTTGTGAAATATAGGTAAGAGTGGAGTGAATTTTGAAAGTTGTGGTAATGCAATGTGTAAGTTAAAAGTAAAAGTTAGACAGTGTAGTGACAAAAATGCCATCAGTTTGGCGTGGTAACGTACGGCTAGTAAGAAATCAAGGTTGTCGGGAGAAAGTGGCCCAGCTGTAGACGGGGAACTAAGCGCATATCACGTTAGGTTCTTTTACGTGTGAGTATCGTATTAGTTCCGGCTACCTGTTATTTTGTAACACGAACTTTGAACTCTTGCGTAGGTAGGTACCTACCTACTCTAAAGCTTAGTAGATTATTGGGCACAACAAGATTTTCAAAAATGGAATTCGAAAGTCAATTTCTTAGAGAGAATGAGTCACTCGCAACTTCCTCATGAGTATTATTTTATTTTTAAATGATTTCTCTGTACCTACCTAGTTACATATTTAATGCTTTGCAAATATATTCTATTCACAACAATACCTACACGTGTTTGTGTAAGTATCTTATAAGTATGACCCTTAACCCATCATCTCCCCATGGTATAACGTGTGTACCAGTAATTTTGAACCTTACTACCCTCACTTAAAGTTCAAAACCTACGAAAAAACACTTGTAACAGGTGGTAACACTTGGGGTTAACAAACAAAGACCCTTCTCATAGTTTTTTTTTATAATGATGGGTTTGCTCTTGACTCTAGTCTAGGTCATAGGACAGAGATAGGGTCTAAGATGGAGCGAGCTCACCCAGGAGAAGCCTGTTCACTCTTACTTTGAAGAGATTACCATAACATAAAAACAAAGTACCATTACCATATACCAGGCGGCCCGCCCAGCTGTTTCACCCGCTGCTAACCGTTTTCCCATGGGAATAGGACCTTTTCCCGCCACGTATTATACATAAAAACCTTTCTCTTGAATCTCTCTATCTAATAAAAAACCCGCATCAAACTCCGTTGCGTAATTTTGAAGATCTAAGCATACAACGTGACTCCATATATCCTTAAACCTATGTACAGTACGGCCATCCCAATAAGCCATATTTGACAGCTGTCAGTTTCATGCTAATGCTATGGCAAAGGGTCCATTTCGCTGACATATTTTTTAGCTCTCAAATATGGCATACTGGTGTCTTATCTCCATTGCTTTTTTCTATTTTCATCAATAATATTTCTCGAGTCGTCTCTTCTCCCTACCATTTGTATGCAGATGATCTACAAATTTACAGGCATTTTTCCCTATCGGATATTTCTGAAGCTGTTGATACCATTAACCTTGATCTTAAGGCTATTCAGTTGTGGGCTAAGAGTTTTGGTTTACTGGTGAATCCCACTAAGTCACAGACAATGATAATTGGAAGCAGTAGACTAAAATGTAGGCTTGTTGGTGCAGATGTCCCTAAAATCTTCTATGACGGTGTCTGTATACCTTACACGGACAAAGCAAAAAATCTGGGACTTATATTTGACTCCGATTTATCTTGGTCACCGCAAGTCAATGCGGTTAGTAGCCGCATGCACTTCTCTTTTCACTCTCTCAAACGGCTCCAGACCTTCCTACCCCTTCAGACTAAAATCATGCTTGCTCAAGCACTTTTGCTTCCTATTCTTGATTATGCTGATGTGTGTTACTTGGATGTGACAGAGGAGCTATTAAACAAACTTGAGCGTCTACAAAATCTTTCTATTCGTTTCATCTTCGGACTTCGCAAATTTGACCATGTTTCTGAATTTCGTGCTCAGTTAAAATGGCTCCCAATCCGCCGTCGCCGCGATGTGCACATCCTATCTGTCCTCTACAGGATCCTTAAAGACCCATCCTCTCCTGATTATCTTCGCTCCCGTTTCCACGTTTTACCTCCTGATCCCAGGCCTAGGCGCGCATGTATCACCAAGGTACTTGAGTGTCCCAGAGCCAATACCAAATTCTTTTTTAATTCCTTCACGGTTCGAGCTACGCAATTATGGAACGCACTTCCAAAGTCCATTCAGGATTCTCCAAGTATAACGTCATTTAAACGCAGAATAAAAGAGCACTATTTATCGGAACAATCTTGATGTATGTGTATAAATTTAAATATATAATTTATTTATGTATTTATTAATAAGTATGTATTGTTAATAATATATTATATGCAAGTCCCTATGTGTATGTGTACACGGTTTTGTCATTCCCTAATATAGTATTTTCTAATTCCACTGTGCAGGTTGGCTGGAAGAGATCTCTTCATAGAGATAAGCTCACCTTTGTGACTACGTTTAATGTTCAAATTTATTGTAATAATCTGGTACACAATAAAGAATATATACTAGATTTCCGCCCAGCGGTTTCACCCGCTGCCACTCATTTTCTCGTGGTAAAAGTTTTTTTCCTGCGGTAAAAAGTGGCCTATGTGTTATTCCGGGTTATGTGTGTTCCAAATTTCATCCAAATCGGTCAAGCCGTTTGAGCGTGAAGAGGTAACAAACAAAGATACAACCACACACACACACAAACTCTCAGATTAATAATATTACTTATGATATTATAGTACGGATTGGGATGAGTCTAATAATAAGTCTCATTTCTTTTCCCTTATGTTAGTATCTTATCGTTATATTTTTTATTTTAACTATGACATTTGTGTTTTTATAATTGTATGATTGTAATACTTACCAGACTGCTTTTTAAAGAAATGTTGTATTTAGTTGTAAGTGGGCCTCGGATTTATGTGTGTATTAATGTGTCTTTATGTCCGTGAAATTTTTGATCTGTTGCCTGTAACTAAACCTATTGAAATAAAATAAAATAAATAAATAAATAAATGACTTTACTTCAGGGATATTGATACCCGTCGTATATGGCTCTAGATATACCAACCTATGTCGGCCGGCCCTTATAGGTTTATCAGTTCCACCCGGTTTATCCCGTTACTTAAAGGGCTCACTAGACGCTTATAGGTTAGTGCCTTGCATTCCCGTCACAAAAGTACGCCTGCAGACGCGACTCTGTCTCCAAAACAAGTTATTGATAGAAACAAGCTTAATACATTAAAACAATTAAAAACACGACAGCTTTCTGAGATAAAGCCTATGACACTCGGGATAATCTAAAGATTCTTCCGATACAATTCTCATTCGAATCTGTTCAGTGGTTAACAAGTTTCTTTCGATAATCGCACATATTATACAGGGTGTAAGGGACAGCCCTCCGAATATTGATATGTGCATTCAGACCATGTAACAGAATTACCACAAGAAAATATTTCAGGAAATTTCAAAAAATTTTAGCCTTCCCATAGTAACTGCAATCAGTTGATCGTAAATTTGTATGGGTGGCCGTATTTTTATTGTCGTCTCATGTATCATGGTCTAAATGCACCTTATCGAGTATCGATATTCGAAGGGCTGTCCCTTACACCCTGTATACAAACATGAAGTCTAAAAACATTACACTCCTTTTTTGTTGGGCAATCGCGTAAAAGAACTGTCATTCTGTTGAATTAGGTACATACTAAGTACATGCAGAAGTCTGCTGAATGAAAATCCCTTCAGTTGTATGTAGATGCCGTGTGATGCTGGCTTACAATAGCATCCCATTTCTATACCATGGGAGTTGTAAGAGGCGACTAAGGGACTCGAGGGTGTGTATTGCAATTTTAGGCTACAGGCATACAACCTGTCACGATATCGATACACAATTTTTCTCAAACGGCCCTCAAATATTTGTCAGACGTGGCGAAACCGACCGTATTTTACCCGATAACGTTCTGCCTACCGCGCAAGGAATAAATGCGTGGCGTATGTATGATCATACATACATACATCAGCCTATAGCAGTCCACTGCTGGACGTAGGCTTCCCCCAGGGTACACCATAGGGCACGATCTCCCGTTTTCGCCATCCAGTCGCTACCAGCCGCCTTCTTTAAGTCATCGGTCCATCTGGCCGGAGGTCATCCAACACTACGCTTGCCTCATGTATGATCAGATCGTCATTTTCCTAGTACAGACTACATCCTATCATTTGATCTTTAATGGCCGATAATCATCAGTAATAGGTCGTCGGTACTAAACGTTTCTAATCAAAATGATAACTACAATCCAAGTAGTACCACAGGCAGTACTAAGAGTTACCTACTTGATAAACATGCAGTAGGTACAGTCGGTTGTACCACATAAAGTACCAGGGCTACTCCAAAAGAACTAAATTATTTTTATTCCCAGTTAATCCGTTCTAATATAATAAATCTGAGAATTTGTGTGTGTATGTATGTTTGTTACCTCTTAACGCTCAAACGGCTCGACCGATTTGGATGAAATTTGAAACGCAGGTTGAGTACAATCTGGAATAACACATAGGCCACTTTTTGCCGCAGAAAAACAACTATTACCACGGGAAAATCAGTGGCAACGGGTGAAACCGCTGGGCGGAAATCTAGTACATAATAAAAAAAAATACTTATTCTCATTGAATAACTCATTTTCTACTAATACATATTCATGTCAAGAAAAATTATTGCTGGAGACAAAAATAATTCAGTTCTCTTTTATCACCCCTGGTACCTTATGTGCTACAACCGACTGTACAATAGTTTGTCAGCTGTCTCTTATCTAACTGGGGAACTTACTGTGGTTTACCTGCAAATGACATATAACCAGATTCTTTGAGAGGTTGACTGGAAGAGATCCCTCAATGGGATACGTCCGCCTTTGTGCCTTGCTTTTATTCCTTCTCTATAATAGCCTGTAAGAAAAAGTTGTTCAGATTCATGGGTCTGATAATGCCAGAAAAATTTTAGGTACCTACACTAACGCTAGTTACTAGTTATTATTCTGTGCCTACACCTTCCTTTACACCCCATTTATTTTGATTAATATAAATAAATTAATATTTCATAATACTGAGTTAAGTACACTTAATTTTGCTTTCTAGACTTCGAAAACAATTGAAAAAAAAATATCTCCTTGATCCTCATCACTAATAATATAAAGAGGAAAGATTTGATTGTTTGTTTGTTTGAATTGAATAGGCTCCGAAAATATAGGACCGATTTAACTTGTTTAAAAAAAAAACTTGTAACGTTAAAATCGTACATAATCCCTGATGAACATAGGCTATATTAAAATGTCCTATTCTCGCGGGAAAACGGTTAGAAGCGGGGGAAACCATTTGAGATCATTTCGTTACGGCGTTTTAAAAACTTACTCGCGACATCTAGTAAGAGTGTGCGTTAATACATGTTTTTACCAGCTATTATAATTATAAATTACAATCGCTGCCTGCCTATTTGGTATTTAAATCCGGAGGTCCCGGGTTCGATTCTTGGCAGAGAATAGGTATTGAGGCATAGGTACTTATGAGTCTCTACTACGCTTGCTTAGTAGGCAGGGGACTGAGACTTGCATTCTCTGTTGAACTCACAGGGAACGCTGTTGCCCATTCCCTGGTTGCATCCCTCTCCTTTTATTTGCTACACTTACACATATCACGCCTATAATCCCTTGCGGGGTAGGCAGAGCGTAAACGACCGCAAAAAACGGATATTTACGCTACGTCTGACAAATATTTGAGGGTTATTCGGAAAATTGTGTATCGCCATAGTGACAGGTTGTCAGCCCATCGCCTAAAATTGCAATACACACCCTCGAGTCCCTAAGTCGCCTCTTACAACTGCCACGGGAAAGAAATGGGGTGATGTTATTTTAAGCCGGCATCACACGGCATTTGCTACACTCACGGTTAGAAATGGAGTGTTGCTATTTTAATCCGGCACCAAACAACAATAATTACGCTTATTAATACCTAATAGAATTACAAAGGTTCTAGTACACACTAGTACACAGTCAGACAGATATAATAAAATCGGCTAAGTGCGAGTCGGACTCCGCAGGAAGGGTTCCGTACTATTATGTATATAAATGGCATACAAATTATGTTTGTTGTATGGGAGCCCCTTTAATTATAATTTTCATTAAGTATATTATATTTTTGTATTTTTTATAGTGGCAACAATAATACATGTTCCGTGAATATTTCAAGTGTCTTTTACCGTTCATAGGATACAGTCTCCGAACCATTATAGATAAAATCGAGCAAAAGAAGCATACATTTTGTAGGAGCTCCCCATATTTATTTTATTCAAATTTTAATGTATTTCTTGTTATAGCGGCAACAGAAATACGGCTGTGTACGGCTGTGTACGGCCAACGATCTATGTAATTAATATGTGCGATTCTTTAAAGGACTAAAACTCGTTCACTACTGAACAGATTCGAATGGGAATTGTATTGGATGAATCCTTACATTATCCCGTGAGTGTGGCTATGCTTTATCTCAGAATGCAGTCGTGTTTTTAAATTTTTGAAATGTATAACCCTTTGGGTCTTCTTCTCAGTCGTTCCCCCACAGGTTGAGAATCATGACCACCACCAGTGACTGTCAGCATGGGCCGAGATAATCTTCTCCACATGTTCCTATCAGCTGCGGTGTGTAGGGCTTCGTGCAGGCGTTGCAAAAGTGTATTTGTCTGGTGACGCCATCTTGCAGGAATACGGCTCCTACGTCTTTTTCCCTCCACTTTACGAATAAGTTAAAACCTGTATTTTACTTTCAATTATAATGATGTGTGTAATGTTCAATGTAAATATATTTTGAATATATTGAAATTGATCGGCAAATACCCTTTGGGTAGGGAACCCTAATAAAAGACATAATGCATAATAGAATGTAACGTGTCACGCCACAGAGATCAGAACTAATGGGTATAATGATGAAACTGCCATTAACCGTGATGACAGCTGATTGGCTGGTTGGTGCTATGGGTGACAGCTTGCCTTACCCACCACCACAGAACAAAGAACTCGCGCGGGCCTCGTGACAGCGCATGACGTTTCGGTGTTATGTGCCTACCACTATCAATATCGTAGATAGGAAGCTTTACAAGCTTATTAGATAAATGTAGGTAATAATAAAAAACTATGACTGCTTTCTGCGATAAAGCCGACACTCGGAATAATGTAACGATTCTTCCGATACAATTCGCATTTGAATCTGTTCAGTGGTTAACGAGTTGCAGTACTTTAAAGAATCGCACATACGTATATATAGGGTGTAAGGGACAGCCCTCCGAATACTAATGCACCCGGCATTCTTCAGACCATCTACAACTTCCCATAAAAATATTTCAGGAAACGTCAAAAAAAATACTTCCAATAGTAAATGCAGTCAGCTGATTGCGGCTTTGTATGGGAGGTCGAATTTTTTGTACTTTCCTGACATATGTTTCTAGGGGAAAGTTGTTCAGTTTCATGATCTGAATGCACCCTATTCGTAAACGGAGGGCTGTCCCGTACACCTTGTATATACATACATGCATACATGAACTCTAAAAACATTACACTCCTTTTTTGTTTGGGTAGTCGTGTAAAAAGTAAGGAACCGGTAAAAAATAGCCCCGTACCTAAAAAGATTAATTTTTCATCAAAATAATAGAAACATTGATAACCTTCTATTTTAAAATACTTCAATAGGTATGTTGAATTCAAGAAATTGCGAAATTTTTGTTATAAAACTTAGGTACTCAATGTATCACGGGTTTTAATCGCTTTGGCTACATTCAATATGTAAATAATGATTTAGTCGCTGATATTTAGTTTCTACACTATTTCGGTTGATGGATCCATGCCACGCGTTATTGGCATTATGATATACTTGAATATTTTCACCAACGTCAGATGAGCCACGGTAGAGGCGTCGGTAGTACTGATGTCGAAAGTCGTAGGTTCAATTTTTCAAGTTCTCAAAAAATCTTATCTCATAATAGGTACCAACCTATGACTACATTCACATAAAATACTATTATTCCTTGACTTCATTCGCTTACTGTTGTTAGCACATCATACATACACATCAGCCTATTGCAGTCCACTGCTGGACGTAGGCCTCCCCCCCCAAGGTACGCCATAGGGCACGATCTCTCGTTTTCGCAATTCAGTCGCTACCAGCCGCCTTTTTTAAGTCATCAGTCCATCTGGCCGGAGGTCGTCCAACGCTACGCCTGCCGAGGCGTGGCCTCCACTCGAGAACCCGTGTACTCCACCGTCCGTCAGTTCTAAGACAGATGTGCCCAGCCCACTGCCACTTCAGTTTGCTACACTTCCAGACTATGTCTGTTACTGTTTTAACTATTTTACTGTTGTAAGTACTATGACGATTATTTAAGGTACCTGCAGACTCAGTATTACTAGGTCAATATTGGTCATGATCTCACTATGTGCAAAGAATACTAAAATATACCTACTTAGGTATATGTCTTTGTTTGTCTATCCATCATGGCTACATAGTATTAACTGTGAGTGGGTGTGGTACAGTCGAGATCAGCCTGGGTTATATTTTATAGGACTGGACTCTATGCCGTGTGATGCCGGCTAAGAATAGCATCACCCCATTACTTTCCCGTGGGAGTCGTAACAGGCGACTAAGTGACTCGAGGGTGTGTATTGCTATTCTAGGCGATGGGCTGACAACCTGTCACTAAGGCGATACACAATTTTTCGAGTGACCCTCAAATATCTGTTAGGCGTGGTGTAAATGTCCGTTTTATGCGGCCGTTTACGCTCTGCCTACCCCGCAAGGAATTATAGGCGTGATATGTGTGTGTGTGGACTCTTGAGTTTTAGCCCCGGGGCTTTGTAATCTACACCTGACTTTTAGGTGGGGAGCTGGAGCTCACCCAGAGAAGTTCGTGTGGTTGTTCAAACAACCAGCCCAATCGCGCCTTTGGGGATCTACTTGCAATGGCTGCAGCAGCGGCTACTGTGATATATATATATATATATATTTTATTAATGATGGGTTTGCTCTTGACTCTAGCCTAGGTCATAGGACAGAGACAGAGTCAAAGATGGAGCGAGCTCACCCAGAAGAAGCCTGTTCACCCTTACTTTGAAGATATTAGGGTTGTATGAGTTTGGAAACACAGACGCAGGTAGTACAGGTAAAGTTCCACTCTTTAGCAGTGCGCATTATAAATTATGACTGGAAGCGCTTAGTCCGAATATCAATATCGTCATCTTCTTCCGAAAGGACGTGTCTGGGACCGCGTTTAAAACACGAGGTTGGATGTAGGAAACAGGCTAGATAGTTTGGACTTTGGAACGTTCTTATGCCTCGCGCATAAGACTCACATTCGAACGAGAGCTTGACTGTACCATGGGATTAGGGTTGCCAAGTCCTGATAAAGAAAACTACTACTTGATGCAGTATTTTTAAGGTCGGACTCTTCGATTTTAGCCCCGGTGCTTTGAAACCTACACCTGACTGATTGGTGGGAAGCAGGAGCTCACCCAGAGAAGTTCGTGTGGTTGTTCAAACAACCAGTCCAATCACGCCCTTGGGCTTAAGGGTTGTTCTGGAAAGAACGGGTCGGACTGAACTAGAAGCAGTAAAAAGGCGGATCTTTAGCACATTTTTCTTTATTTATTTATTAATATCTTGGACATTTCACACAGCGCCATCTAGTCCCAAACTAAGCAAAGCTTGCACTCTGGGAACAAGATAGCTGATGCAATACATAAATACTTTTTTGTACACACAATACATAGAAAACACCCAGACTCAACACAAATATTTAAAGTTATCGCGTTGATACTTCCGCGAATGTATTTGGGCAATATATGCGGCAGCGGCAGGAGCAGAATAGTGTGAACGTAGTATATCGCATTCTAGTCCAGTCGATTTTTAGGGTTTTTATTTTCATAGTAGTTTTTCTTTATCTGTTTGGTAGTCTATCGACATTATTAGTAATGCGGCATCCCAATAAGCCATATTTGACAGCTGTCAGATTCGTGATAACGCTATGGCAGAGGGTCCATTTTCCTTTTTTAGAATGGCTTTTTGATATGGCATTTCTTAATGTCATTATAGCGGCCGGCTGTCATCTCAACGCGCTATACTTACGCATATTCGGAATTAATCTTTATTACCATTTTACATCCTCATTTCCATATTACCACCTACTTACTCGGAACTGCTTGGTCTCTGGCTCACAAAAACCAGTCTGTTACGCCACCGAACATTGCCAAACATAACACGAAGAATTGGGAGTAGGTGAACCACTAATACAACCTGTTTGAATTTGGAACTGCGCTATTTGATTTCGCGTTTGGTTGCCAGCAATTGGTGGATTTTTTCGTGAGGTTTGCAACACTCGGGGAAGGAATATGGCGGTTGATTTCGCGCCAAGCTAAATGTCCCGCGCTGTCAAAGATACACGGCGGTATACACATTAGACTGGCCCGATGGTGTAGCGGTTAGTGCCCCAGCCTGCTACGCCGAAGGCCAGGTTCGAATAATTGGTTAGTAATTTCAGATATTTATTTATGTTTAGTCTGGGTGTTTTCTATGTATAATATGCATTTTCTATTCTACTATCCAAGATGGTCGAAGCGACTGTTTAGTTTAGATGATCCTAAAGACCCGACGACAGCCGTCAACCGCTCGGTGCTGGTCCTTCCAGATTCCAGAAGTGGATAGGAGATGACTATGTAGCGACCTCTGGTAGCTACTACAATAAGCTTAATCAACTCACGCGGGCCGCTAGTATTCTATAAAAATAAATAAATATATTTTCCCAAACTAAGCAAAGCTTGTACTATGGGAACTAGATAGCTGTTTTTTGTAAATAAATGTATATTATTCTTAGAAAACACCCAAACTAAACACAAATATGTGAAATTTCTTAACAAATATAATTGTGTCTGGTGGGGTTCGAATTACTTCGGTGTATCAGGCAGGGGTATTTACAGCTACGCCGCCAACGGGCCAGTGAAATGTGTGCACCAATGTGGCGCAGTGGTAGACTGCGACGCAAAGGTTCCGGGTTCGATTCTCGGTGGGACACTCACAAAAGTTGATATTTTCCTCTTTGTGAGTTTGTTCCCGGTCTGGTTAGGACCATTGCAGGGTGAACCAACTGATTGTCCGAAAATAAATGCTTCCGTGCTTCGGAGGGCACGTTAAGCCGTCGGTCCCGGTTGCTGTCTATGATTACTTAGACGGCGTTCGTAACACAACCATGTCAGAGGCCTACTAGTGGTAGTAAGCGGTTGAAAAACTCTGACACCAGGGTTAATCGGGTCGTTGGATGACTCGGTGTCCCACACGAAAAGAGAGAGAATGTGTGCACCGTCATACTTTTACGTACGTTTACTTACTTATAATCAGACCCTTAAGGTCCCCCAGGCGTCGTGGGCTGAAATCACCATCTATCGGCTGCCAGCAACCTTTACAAAGTTGTCGGACCATCGTAGGATTCGTAGGGCACTGAAACACTCTGCACCATCGTCAGATCTGTACGATCTGTGTGTTGTGCAGCGGCCCTTAATAACTTGGAATCACACTATTATTATTATTTCTTAATGTGGCAAAGTTCCCCTAGTGTTGCAAACCTCACAAAAAAAAACGATCAATTTCTGGCAACCAAACGCGAAATCATATACCGCAGTTCCAAAATGAAACAGGTTGGTTCACTGACTTTATTTTGCCTTTTATGTGAGGGAGTCAAGTCGTTGTAAGTTTATGTTAAGTCATATGTAACGAATTTGGCATTACCCACAACACAGAGATCCTAGCCTTACGACTAGATGCTGTGTTGTGCAGTTCATGAAGCAGTAGAAACGTGATAGTGAGGTTTCTGAACCATGTGCTGACCCGCTCGTCACTATTACACAATGTCAAATATATATGCATTCATAATGATTTCCTATGAAATGTTCAGTTTAAGAATAGTTTGTGCCTTCTCTCTCTTCTCTTGCTTAAACACTCAGAATTATTCACCAAACACTCAATTAAACAAGAAAAACAAAGTTACAACCTGTCCACATCCGCCATTACGGAATGCAACGAACAAGTTATTACACTATTCAACTTCATAAATCTTGACGTAGAACGCACATCTTATTTTAGGTCATTATTCACCGCATTCTACTTCTTAGTCTCAACTTATGCATATGTCATTTACCAAGATCTGTACTATTCATGAAATTCTCAGTTTCCCGCCAAAACGTGATGTTTGCGCCACTTCCCGCCAAACGACCTTTTATAGAACTAGCTCGGTGAGTTATCTAGCCTAGTTTGGAATTGGGTTTCCGCGTTCCAATACTCAACTAAATTAGTAGGTATGGTAAGAAATCTGTGATTAAAGTCCAAATATTAAACCTATTCAACAGCTTCAGTAGTCCACAACTAGACATGGGCCTCAGATAGTGAAAAAGTATTGAAAAGTTACTCTCACTCAGCTTACATTTTTTGATAATTTAAGCGGGTGAATCGCGATAGTTTTTAGGTAAATATTTATCGATTAATTACACAAAGTAAAACACTTCCCGTGTTAGGTAACAATTTAGGAAACTTCGCAGGTTAAAATCCTGCCCGCAGTAGAAAACTTTGCATGTTTTCTAAAAAAAAAAAAACTATTAACCTGGGTCCCGATGTTGCCAAGTATAAGATGTTGTACATGATTTTCACGAAAATTGCTGCTTTTCGATCCCTGGAAGAAACCGCGCAATACATGATCATGCGGTATTGGCAGTAAGTATATTGTGAATCCGACCACTGTCAAATTGGACTTTTTATATCTTCTCAGCTGTAGTGAGCTCCTTTGAAAGTGACTCAGTGTAGCAGCTAGGGAGTGAAAGGAGTGTTCATTATATATGTGTTACGTAACACAGGCGACCACGACTGGTCTTAACTGGGACAGACAAACTGACAAGCTGTGTTTGATAGATGCATAATGTTATTAGCAGTTCGTTTGAAGAATCTTTCTTGCTGACTTTGGCAAAATACCTCTTAAATAAAGATATGTGAAGCCAAATTAAATATAATGTGAACTATTATTTCTGCGTCTATGGTCCAGCGCAATTGACACAGATAATATAATACAACTGCAAAGAGTAAGTAGTGAGGGGGGATCTATCGTTTGAGTATAGTCTTGAGCCTCGGAGGTCGTAGGTTCGATTCTCGGTGACTAAAGTTAAGCGACCGCTACTGGTCTTAACTGGGATAGACAAACTGACAAGCTGTATTTGATAGATGCATAATGTTATTAGCAGTTCGTTTGAAGAATCTTGCTTGGTGACATTGGCAAAATACCTCTCGAATAACGAAGTATGAAGCCAAACAAAATATATTTCTGTGTCTTTGGTTTAGCGGTTAAGGCTCGGAGGTCCCAGGTTCGATTCTCCATGACATATGATGATGGAATCAGCCTGGTCGAAAATCGGCATAAGCGGGCGCTGAAGCCAAAACCGCCTGTATTATATTATATACAATCCAAGTATTCAAAAATTTCTCATTTGTAATAAGACGCCAAATGGCGCTAGATGTATACCGGCCCTTAAGGCGAGTGTAGCCGTCAACGACGCCATAACCTGCCTGCTAATTGCCATAACCTTAATTGCAGCTAATATTTCATTACTTTGCAGTTTCAAATTTTACTTCAGGATAATAGTAAAAACTTGGGCATTGGATATTCTGATAGATTGTTTGCATAAAGGAGAAAACTTTATTCTTGTAAAGTGGCGCCACCGTCGAGGTTGTTGCTACACTCGCCTTAATAAGTTCTGTTGAAATGTGTCAATGTTATTTTGAGGTTGTTTCTATTATCTAAGTTGGGCCACTCCAAAGCAAAGTTAACCGCAAGATGTCATTTATTTATTTTACTTTACCGGCACCTGAGAGTAGGTAGGTACAGTCGAGCTCAGCTCCGATTGAACTGTACGTACTACTACCAATTTAAAAACGTATCTGAAATGTTTTTTTAGGTACCAAATTGAAAGATAATCTAAGAAAAAACATTTTGAACTTAAAAAATGTGAACGCCCGCACCGGACCGCATGCGAAACGGACGGCGCGCGGCATCCCACTGATTAGTCAACCCGGGTTTGCCGTTATTGTGGGCGGCATAAAAGCAGTTGTTTTTGTACCATTAGATTCAGATTCATTTATTTCTCGAAATACAATTTTTAAATTGAAACTATGTCACAAAAATAAAAGTATGTATTGAAGTCATCAATATAACAGATTATCAATATGACTGCAATCTGTAGGTAGGTATTAAAAGAACCTATTTAATAATATAACAGTGTTTTTGTTTATAACATTGTACCGCATTAACAATAAAAAGTTATGTCATTAACACTAAAATAATTATTAAATATGAAATAGCAATCATACTATAAACTTAAATCATTTAAATATTCCAGAATAATACGCTTTACTCAACAAGAGGTTTTGTTTTTTTTTGGTTTTTCTAGCATACAAAAAACGTTTGTCAGTCGATTTTTTTATACACCTGTATAAGTTGAATAACTCGGAAACAAAAAAAGTGATTTGGTTACCCCTCGGAATGTGGTATTGAAATTTTCGCTTCGGATGTCACAATTTGAGCCACCCCGTATAATTACTTATCAAAACTGCAATTGACCCATACCTCATATAAAAGACATCAACGGGTTCGAACGAAAAAAAAACGCCCTAATTCAGTGTGACCGAGCATGACAAAGATATATTGCTATGAAGAATAAATCTTCTTTGTATCATGTGACTTGTAGGGGAGGCAGAGCATCAACGGCCTCAAGAAACAGTAGTTTCCACCATAACTGAATGATCCATATTAGTTGCCATTTATACCACGGAAAAAATCAAAAGGACGCCATTTTGACAAAGATTGAATTGTAGATGTGTCCTGTGAGGCTGGCTTAGGATAGCATCACTCCGTTTCTTCCTTCGGGTGCCGTAAGAAGCTACAAAGAGACTCAAGGGTTTTCAGGCTGAGAACGGTCCTTAAATATTTGTTAGATGTGGCGATAGCGATCGTATGGTTACGGCCGTAAGCGTTCTGCCTACCCCGCAAGGTATAAAGGCGTGTATATATGTGTATGATATGTACATATTACAAAGATATATACTTATTTAAGCCTTTCTTTCGTATTTTTTTTGTAATGCACCTGCCTTGACCCTTTCCACATGCGCTAAGGTAGACTGAAAGATAACGCCTCAGGCGTTAAGTCCACCCGTGTACATGTTTGTGCATAAAGTGAAATAAATAAATATCAATGGTATAATATGGGCATGGATTAATTGGTCCATGAAATGGGTAGGCATCACGTGACGAGATCGTCGGTCAAAAAGTTTCGCTATATTGGTCTGAGTAGAATTATAAACAGGTAGGCGACCTTACATCAGCCTTGCTCAAGGTATTTTACGACGAGGCTTCACAAAAAAAACCTCAATTTTTATCGAACTTGTATGATGTAGTAGGCGAGTAAGGGACTCGAGGGTTACATGTGCGATACACAATTTTTTTAATGACCCTAAAGTGTTCGTCAGACGTGGCGTAAATGATCGTTTTCTATGAATGTTTCGTTCTGTCTACCACACAAGGAATAATAGGCGGCGTGATATACATATGTGTGTGTGTGTGTGTGAGAATATGTAACCTCTACGTTAGGTATTAGTTTCAGAGCCCTTGCCGATTTAAATAATTTAATATGACCTCATTTTATAAGTTGGTTTAAAAAATCTCGTCAATAATATAATGCGGATATCACACTTAGAATCAAACTTAGCTTAGCGTCAATTTACGTAATATAACCAGTTTTTGTAGGATGAAGCGGGTCAGGTCAGGTATGGCTGATTATCTCCAAATATATGTGTATTCGTTGACAAGTGAGTAGATAGGTAGGTACACGGTAGGTAGATAAATCGTGTTTTGAGCCCCATAGTTTTGTCGCATTAACTTGAAGTATTACAAAAAAAATATCGTCTCATAATTTGGAGATATCAAGAAATGGGATACAAAATTCCGAACGCTGTCAAATCTTTCGCAGTTGATTTCTAAGCCCATTTCACCTTAAGGCGAGTGTACTCGTGAAAGACCTCGACAGTGGCGCCACTTCATAAAACAAAATATTTTCTCTAAACAAACAATCTATTAGAATGTCCGTTCCCCAAGTTTTTAGTATTACCTTTCAGTAAAATTAGAACCTGCAAACTCAATTAAATATTCACTGTTATTAAAATTATGGCGATTAATACCAAAAGTTGCCGTTTTTAGGCTTAACTTTAATTGCAGCGAATATTGAATTGAGTTTGTAGGTTTGTAGGTTCTAATTTTACACAAGGATCATCGGACATCTGTACCCGATACTATCAATCTACATGCTACCATTTTACAGGTCAAATTCGATGTTCATTGCGTAGTCGGTTAGCCATTAGATACATTATGATACCAGGAATATGAACCGGCTACGCAATGTACTAAGAATTTCACCTGTAGACTTGTAGCCTTTAGTTTCATAACATAGGCACCTGATAGATTGTATGTATGTATGTATTAACTTTATTGTACCACCAGACACATTTATAAGAACAGTTACAGAAATAAATTTAAAAACAAGAGGCACAAAGGCGGACTTATCCCATTAAGGGATCTCTTCCAGTCAACCTTTGAGAGACTCAGAGGATATGTTATTAGCAGGTAAACTACGGTATTTCAGCATGGTTAAAATAAGCTTACTCTATCAATATATATTATAAACAAATAACCAATACAGATTGTTTGTATAAAAAGAAAATATTTTTTTCTGAAGTGGCACAACTGTCGAGGCCGTTGATGACTGCACTCGCCTTAACTCGAGGCGCTGTCGACAGTACCAAAGATTGAGTATCTCGAGCAATGATTAACATTACGTAAGTATCCACGAAGGGCCGGTGGTATTAGAAATGACTGCATTCTCAAACCGGTTCTGAGCCCGATGTATGACGGCTATTAAAGTTCATTCGCTTAGGCTCGGATAGTGAGCGAGTTGGCCGTTTCTCGAGAGATCACAAACACATCTCCGCCACGGTCGATGTGGCGCAGTGGTAGTGCGACTGCCTGCCACGCAAAGTTTTCCAGATTCGATTCTCGGGCACTCACAAAGTTGATATTTATCACTTTGTGAATTTGTTCCCAGTCTGGTTAGGACATTGCAGGGTGAAATGTGAATCACCTGATAGCCCGAAAAGAAATGGTTTCGTGCTGAGAAGGGCACGTTAAGCCGTCGGTCCCGGTTGCTGCCTATGATTTCTTAGATGGCGGTCGTTACACCACCATGTCAGAGGCCTACTACCAGAAGTAGGCGGTTGAAAAAAACTCTTGACACCAGGGTTCATCGGGTCGTTGGACAACTCGGTGTCATACACGAAAAGAAAGAATAACGGATTAGATGAATGAATTAAGAAAATAATGTATAATTCGTTATGGAAAACATGCAAAATATTCATGCGCGGGTAGGATTTGAACCTTCCGCCATTACTAGTATCGACGCCTCTTCCATCTAGGTACCGCAGCTCGTTCCTTGCCCGCGAATTTTGCAAGTGTATCTAAATGCTAGTAACGCGGCTCCATCTACCGGGTTCTTTTTGCAACTAATACCACTTTCTGTAAGTCAGCTGGAAGAAATTTCTTAGTAGAAATAAGTTGTCCTGTTGTGTCGTCATTCTTTGTATATTGTCTCTTGTAATGTTTCTTGTGTGCAATAAATGGTTAATAATAATAATACCCGGCGACTAATTCTATCTATACAGATTGAATGTAGTCTAAGCGATGAAAACCCGCGATAAATTGAATACCAAATTCTAAAACACTTCTCGTGTTGGTTATACAATTATTGAAATACAAATATTGTATAATTCGTTGCAAAACAAAGTCCTTATTTAAATTCGCGAGAAACGTCCTGGTGCCTATGTTATGAAACTACAGGCTACAAGTCTACAGGTGAAATTTCTAGTACATTGCGTAGCCAGTTCATATTCCTGGTATCAATGGCTAACCGACTACGCAACGAACATCGAATTTCACCTGTTAAATTGTAGCCTGTAGTTTGATAATATCGGCACTGGCCGCTCAATATAATTCGCCCCTTATTGTCGCGGCTCGACATTATCAAAGAACAGGCTACAATTTTATAGGTTATATTCGGTGTTTATTGCATAGTCGATTAATACTCCTGGAATCATAATGGCTAACCGACTACGCAATGAACATCGAATTCAACCTGTAAATTTGTAGCCTGTTGTTTAATAATATCGAGCCGTGATACTATTACTAAGAATCTCACCTGTAGACGACACTATCTAACCGAATGACCCTGCTGACAGGTGCGGATCGGCATACATTGCTAGTTATTATGTGGGCATCTTTACAATGAACTCAAGATAACCAGCAATGTATGCCGAAGCAGGCCCTAGATGGAATTTAATAACGACTTGAACCCAACGATGTACAAAGAAGTCTGTTATTTGCTTTACAAATATGTCATATATTCATAAATAAGACTACTATTATGAAAATGAGCTGTTGATTACCTTAATAAAATAAAATAAAGAACACTATTGCTCAGTAGAGCATGTAGAGCATGTATCTCGCTTACACAAGAAAGAGACGACATATGATGTGAACGTCCTTCAGCTGTTGGGTCAAACTCGAGGGTTGCCAGGTTCTTATATAGAAAAGCCAGACAAATAGTAGTAAAAAGCCGGGCATTTAGCCCTTAAAGCCGTACACATTTACCTTAAAGCCAAACAGAAAGCCGGACAACACTGTAGGCTTTATACAAAAATATACGTAAGCAAATCGTATGTTTCAAGGGACGACTAAAAAAGCATGATTCTTTTAACGTAATTTATGCCTTTTTGTCAACTGTTGTCTAAAAAAGAAATAGGTACTAAGGAATGATGAACATATGGGAACATTTTTGCTAGGGCGTTTGATTCTTCTTCTTTTATTGTGGAACTCAGAGTCGTCCAACAACCCAATGAACGTCGAAAATTTATTTAGAATTTGTGATTGGTGTTTGATTGAAAGTTTGGACATAGTGTTTGCTGTGGTAGATGCTCTTGAAGAAGGACTACGGCTCAGAAAAAGGAACGCCAGAAGGGTTGCGAGGAAGAAAAGAGTCTCAACTACAAAAACGCTAATTTCAATACCTTGCGTGGCTGGTTGAGAAACCTCCTGATGTTTAACGCTATCTGTGAGAGGGAAAAGGCGTTACTTATTAAATCTGTATGAAAATAAGTCATTGGGCAACAAGATAAAGCGAAACAAATAGCATACACTACATTTAAGTATCCAACATCTATTGGCGTGAAAAAGCGTAACTTTTAAAATAAGTATAAAAACACGTTATTGGACAACAAGATAAACAGTTAGGATACACTACATTTAAGTATCTAATGTATGTGGCCTGAGGCTGACCTCAAAGCCGGCAAAATATTTGGCCGGACGAGACCACAAAAAGCCAGACAAGTCCGGTTAAAGCCAGACAGCTGGCAACCCTAGACTCGAAAGACCTCTGCACTGCAGATCGGCAAAGCGATGGACTAATGGATTCAGACCTACTAGCTAGGTCACAGAGCAGGGACTTGTGCGAGTTCTTTGTTCTGTGAGCAAGGTATACAATACGCCTCAATCGGCTTACAAGGTACTTGATTAAGGAGGACCAAAAACGTATGACTGTCGATGGCGTAGCGGATGCAAATACGATTATGCACTGCTCCCGCTGCTCCATATACAATTTCCTGTACCTAGGTTGCCTGGAAGAGATTGCCTGTTAGCAATAAGGCCGCCTAATTGTACGCTTATTAAGTTCTACTTTGGCTGTATATATTTATGTTGTTTCCTTTTGTGTGCAAATAAAGTATTCTTATCTTATCTTATCGGCCTTCTACGTCGAGGGTCGTCGGTTCAAATTCAAATTCAAAAATACTTTATTGTACACAGGAAATACAGTAAAAACAAGATAGAATAAACGAGATATAATGAAGAGTAAAAAAAGTGTACTCAGGGCGGCCTTATCGCTTAGGTAGCGATTTCTTCTAGGCAACCTTAGGGTACGGGATATGGGTGTAGTTGGATCGATCTAGGGATCTTTGTCTTCTAGGGAAGACAAAATATTTGTAAAGTAAATTTTACAGATATTCGTGTTTAGTCGGGGTGTTTTCTCTGTATAATATGTATATTATCGTCAGGTTATTTTAGCGAATAAAAGAGTTTCTTAGAGTCACAATGCTTTATATTCGAATAATATTTTCCAATACAATTTCTCAATTTTACGAAAAAGTGAAAAAACGCCGATGTCACCTCAAACTCCAAATTCGAATAAAACGTCATTATTGACTCTCCTCTATGCTCTCCTCGCCTCCTCTCCTCCATAGACACAAATGTCTATGCTCACCTCGCCTCCGCACCTCACCTCACCCCACCTCTTTGTATAACATCGCTCCACACCACTTCGCTTTACACTTGTAGCGACCTCTGGGAGCTACGACAAGAAGCTCACTCAAAGTGGTTCACGAGCAAGCAAGACGCAACAGAAGTTCCAACATAGCTGCAAGATGGCGCCACGTGACAGAACAAAGAGCCTGAAACGCGGTATCGAAGTGTTTCACCACGCAACGCATATATACAACTTCCAATTCTATCCAGGTGGACCAGTCGGTCCCCTGGCCACAACACCCGGCCAGGCGGGTAGCTACCCTTTTCCCGACTCCACCTGGAACCCTCCATTCAGCCTATTGGCATCACTCCTGTCACCCGCCATATTGGTGACCCCTACCTTGGACTTCGCAGCCTTCAATCACGCATCAACCACTACGTCATCAGCACCCACCGCAGTCACAGCACGGCAGCTTCACTGGTCTTCCATCATCGTCTCGACTCACCGTAGACGTCCCGACTCACCGTGGACATTGGAACCAGCACTGCATCGCCACGCCAGACTGCATCATCACGCTACATGACGTTATCAGCCCCACTTCGCTCGCTGACGGTATCGACCTCCAGTCTTGAGGGGGAGTACTGTAGCGACCTCTGGGAGCTACGACAAGAAGCTCACTCAAAGTGGTTCACGAGCAAGCAAGACGCAACAGAAGTTCCAACATAGCTGCAAGATGGCGCCACGTGACAGAACAAAGAGCCTGAAACGCGGTATCGAAGTGTTTCACCACGCAACGCATATATACAACTTCCAATTCTATCCAGGTGGACCAGTCGGTCCCCTGGCCACAACACCCGGCCAGGCGGGTAGCTACCCTTTTCCCGACTCCAACTGGAACCCTCCATTCTGCCTATTGGCATTACTCCTGTCACCCGCCATACACTGCACATCTCGCCAGCCAATAGCTCCTCTCCTCACCAGCCGTTACATGTATTTATTTACAAATGTATATCAGCTATTTAGTTCTCATAGTACAAGATGGTACAAGCTTTGTTTAGTTAGGGGCTAGATGGTGATCTGTGAAGATGGCCAGGATATATTTATATTTATTTATGTTTCTGACTAACATCATCTTTCTGATGAGACTATCCGCAAAAAGACCAAAGTAACGGACATAGTCTGGAAGTGTAGCAAACTGAAGTGGCAGTGGGCTGGGCACATATGTCGTAGAACCGACGGACGGTGGAGTAAACGGGTTCTCGAGTGGAGGCCACGCCTCGGCAAGCGTAGCGTTAGACGACCTCCGGCCAGGTGGACCGATGATTTAAAGAAGGCGGCTGGTAGCGACTGGATGGCGAAACCGGGAGATCGTGCCCTATGGCGTACCCTGGGGGAGGCCTACGTCCAGCAGTGGACTGCAATAGGCTGATGTATGTATGTATGTTTCCGTCGTTAGTAGGTTAGTCGGTTTCGTCTTGAATCTAGGTACGTTTCGTAATGATACGACCCCAGCCCCAAGCTGTAACCACAAACGGCTAAGTCGTTTCTCAGAAATCCTTAGCTAGGTAGAAAAACAATGCAATTATGAGGTTTAAGGTTAGGATGCCGTTCTTGAGGTAAAAACCAGCAACCAATCAAATTAAACGAATCACTTATTGAGAACGAAGTAATATTATGCAATAAATACAATATGAATATGAACTTACATACATACATACATTAATCACGCCTATATACCTAGGTAGGCAGAGCGTTAATGGCCTTAAAACGAATAACACCACGTCTGACAAAAGTTTGAGGGTCAATCAGATAACTGTGTATCACTAAAGTGACAAGTTGTCAGCCCATCGCCAAATATTGCAATACGCATCTAACCCTCGGGTCCCGTAGCACAAAATAGAGAATGTACAGAAGGATCACTCATCCCTTTTTTCGATTATTTCCGCTTTCGGCAAGGGCTGCCACAATTTTCCTACCGATTTTATTCAATGGATTAAGTACCTAAACATACAGGGAGTAACAGAAAGGCTATATCAAGCCGAAAGGTGCTCATGAAACTGAACAACTTTCCCCATTTCCCCACTTTGACCTCCATTCGGCTTGATATACCCTTTCTGTTACTCCCTGTATTTACATTGCGTATACTACCTACATAGCACAATTAATATAAAATGGGAATGACGAGTAGGTAAATATCTGCTCTGGGGCTGTTGAGACTGAGCATCATCCCATTTTTTTCCCGTGGGAGTCGTAAAAGGCAAGTAAGGGACTTGAGGGTGTGTATTGCAATTTTAGGCGATGGGCTGGCAACCTGTCACTATGGCGATACACAATTTTCCGAATGACCCTCAAATTTTGTCAGACGTGGCGTAAATATCCGTTTTTGCAGCCGTTTACGCTCTGCCTACCCCGCAAGGGATAATAGACTTGATATGTGTATGTATGTACATCAAAAATGAAATATTAAGTAGAAACTCAAATCACATTATAAAAAATATACTGATTAGAGATAATCTTGTTTGTTCTTTTATGAAAGCAAGTTTTATATTTGTATGCCGTGTGATGCCGGCTTAGAATAGCATCACCCCATTTCTTTTTCATGGGAGTCGTAAGAGGCGACTAAGGGACTCGAGGGTTGGATGTGTATTGCAATTTTGGGCGATGGGCTGACAACCTGTCACTATAGTGATACACAGTTATCTGATTGACCCTCAAACTTTTGTCACACGTGGTATTAATAACCGTTTTACGGCCGTTAACGCTCTGCCTACCCCGTAAGGGATATAGGCGTGATTTATGTATGTATGTATGTATGAAAGCAAGTTTTTATTTAAGTTGGTACAAAATATTATAGGAACATTGTACAAATCACATCGTATACTAATAAACCTATTTATATTTGTGTGAATCCATTTTGCACGTCCTCACCAAACGCGGTTGACACTCGACTACAAGTGTGTTTGGATTGGTTTGGGTTTCCTTGTAAACGGCGGCGTGTCAAATTGTGGAGAGTTTCGTGACGTTTGCTTGAAGTGAGCTCTCTGTATTCGGCGCGCAGCCGCCAATACTTACTTTGTGCCCGTAGTCACCTCTGAATGAACTTAAAAGGTGTAAAAATATAGTTTTTTTAGTTCTGGTCTCTACAATTTTAGCCCCGGGGCTATATAATCTACACCTGACCTGACTGTATGATTGGGAGCAGGAGCTCACTCGGAGAAGTTTTTTGGTTGTTCAAACAACCAGCCCAATCGCACCCTTAAGGCGCGATTGGGCTTACGAGTTGTTCTGGGAAGGACGGATTGGACTGAATCTACCCGGCACGTGCCGGTAGTTCCCAAAATGGGGAACAAATGAGGGATTACCCGTCCTGAGATTTTGGTGTCGGTCACTAGTAAAATTTCACCCTTTTTCTTAGTTTCCAAGGAGGTGGTTTAAAAAGTATGATAACAGGGTTCATCCGATCCACATGGAGGCCACGCCTCGGCAAGCGTAGTGTTGGACGACCTCCTTCCAGATGGACCGATGACTTAAATAAGGCGGCTGGTAGCGACCGGATGGCGAAAACGGTAGTGCACTATGGCGTACCCTGGGGGACGCACACGTCCAGTAGTGGACTGCAATAGGCTGATGTATGTATGTTCGTCCGATCGTTCTTCAATTCTGTATTCAACACAATACTTAATCATTAGAATCATCGTCCTATCTTATAGGGGGTATTTGGCAAGCTAAGGGACCCGAGAGTAACATGCGTATTGCAATTTCAGGCGACGGACTGACAGCTTGTCACTATGGTGATACTCAATTTTCTAAATGACCCTCAAATGTGTTTGCGGCCGTTTACGCTCTGCCTTCCCCGCAATGATATAGGCTTGATATTATATGTATATACTAGATTTCCGCCCAGCGGTTTCACCCACTGCCACTCATTTTCCCGTGGTAATAGTTCTTTTCCTGCGGTAAAAAGTGGCCTATGTGTAATTCCAGGTTATACTCTACCTGTGTTGGAAATTTCATCCAAATCGGTTTATTCGTTTGAGCGTGAAGAGGTAACAAACATACATACACACACAAACTCTCATATTTAAATATTTTAGGACGGATGTTTGGCAAGCTGATTAATGAAGACAGTGCAGGTGGTGACGGTATTCACAGGGAAAGCTTCTGCCGACTCCCTACATTCCTTCCTTAGTCGAAACAGATTAATATGAAGAATGAATTGGTAATGTCCGCATTGTGATGCCGGCTTAGAATAGCATCACCCCACTTCTTTCCCGTGGGTGTTGTAAGAGGCGATTAAGGATCTCGTGGGTTACATGTGTATTGCAATTTTAGGTAATGGGCTGGCAAATTGTGATTATCGTAATATACAATTTACTAAATGACCCTAAAATATTTTCCAGACGTGGCGTTAACGACTGTTTTCATGGATGTTCACGCTCTACCTTCCCCGCAAGGGATATAGGCGTGATATATATATATATATATATATGCATGTATGAATAGGTTCGGCACTGCGCAAAGTGATTTTCTCGTTTAACTGCTAGTAATTTTTCTTCTATATTTTACAAAATAACGCAATTCATCCTCAACCATGATCCTTTCTTAACCTCCACCTCTGGTAATAGGTCTGTTTTCCTCCACAGCTCTGTCACGGTCGCAATTTACTAAAAACCAGTCCGCATAAACCTCTGATGTCGTAGGGCAAGCAGGTAGCGAGAAGTCTAAGTGGCCTGGTCGTAATTTCCTAAAAACCAGTTTGCATAAACCTCTGATGTCGTAGAGGAAGTAAGTAACGAGAGGTCTAAGTGGGCTGTAGAAAACTGTTTCATTGTTCCATGGCGTCATAGACTGTGTAGCTGTAGACTCTGCTTTGTGTTCAGCCCCTAATTTAGCCGACACGCGAGCCGAGCCCCGCCGGCCAATACGTTAATTTTATCCTAGGGCTTCACCATAAAAATACATAATGGCTAATAAATAAGTAGGTAGTAGGAAAATATGTCTCGTAACTCCTTTAATAAAATGAAAACTGCAAGTTGACATTAGTCTCTCACGGAATAGACTTTGAAGTCGTTTGCTAGCCAATATCGAATTCATTTCACTTACAAAATTTTCAACTTACGAATGAAAACGGTGGAATTCGTGCCGGACTTGCGGAAAAGTCGTTTTAGCTGAGATTTGATACCCACTAGAGTCTATAAGGAAAGAGAATAGGCGCGGGCAAACAAGTGAACTAATATTTTTTTCATATTTGTTTTATGACATTTCTTATACCTACTGAGGCACAGAGGCGCCCTGAGTTTTCACATTTTTTTTAAACTTGCAAAATTTACAAATGCGGTCAGGATTTGAATCTGCAACTTTAGCCATTACTAGAGGCTACACCTCTTCCATCTGGGCTACCGCAAATCATCCATTGCCCGCAAATTTTGCAAGTGTATCCTGACCTGATGCCAATAACGCGTAGCACGAAATACTACAAGTCAAAAATTGTATACCTAACACGGGAAGCGTTTTAAAATTTGGTATTTAAAAAAATATTTTATTTTTCTTTGTCGAGTCTTTATTGGTTATCTAGTCGGTGCACGCAACTAACTGCAATGACTGTTTTCTCAGTGTTTTATGCAGATGCATTGTGTTTACAGATAGATAAAAAAACGCATTTATGTAATTGAATATGCGAGATAGGTAGGTGGAGACGTTGTATGCAATATGCATTTTTACATAGGCGTTGGCTATAAGGCCTTTTTTAACAGCTGTTTAAAAAGAATAAAGTACTAATATTCTTCGATAGATGGCGTTGAACACCTGGCTGCTATTCTTATGGCTGGGGGCTCGGTTTTGAGTTTGATTCTCTTTTCATGTTGACTGGGCCGATGACGTAGCGGATAGTACCCCTGGCTGCTACGCCGAGGGTCGTGGGTTCGCTCCCCACAAGACACAAAAGTCTTTTCAGATATGTGTGTTTAGCCTGGGTGTTTCTATGTATAATATGTATTTATTTACAAAAAATTGTATACATATGTATTAAAATCGGCTATCTAGTTCCCATAATACAAGCTTTGCTTAGTTTAAGACTACTAGATTGCGCTGTGTGAATTGTTCAGATTTTTCTTATGTGGGACACCGAGTCGTCCAACGACCCGAATCTCCTTGAAAATGGATCACAAAGTTATTATTGGAGTTTGTTTGAAAGTTCGGAAATAATATTTGCGATGCTAGTGGCACTTATTTCAGCGTAAGTATTTTGATATCGCAAGCAATGAATAAGGACTATGGGTCCGAAAAAGAAACTACAGTATGGTTACGAGGAAGAAAACAGTTCATTGCCACTAGAACGCTAATTAAATGGGAGTTTTTCTGTTGACAGTTCTGTTGATAGTTCTGAATTCCAAACCAGAGGGCGTTGTGCTAAACAAAAACTTTGACGTTTCAATATGGCTGGCGGCAGCCATAGTTGTGACACAGGTTCCGTTTCACGTTGTGTTCGTTACTTATTTATTTCTTTTAGTTTGATTTGCTACAAAATAAACTTGTCGTCTTGCTATTACATTGAGTGTCATTCATGTAAGCAAACAAAAAATCTATAAGAAATTAAGAACGATTACATAAATACAAAATAAAGAATATTTTGTAAAGTGGTACAGATTTTCATGTAAAGGTACGTTATTTCGATTAAGCTGAGCGCCGTCTACATGACACTCGAGAATCACTAGAAAATTTCCCATTGTGATAGGATCTAGTAAGTAGGTACTGTCGTCAGTTGGCGACGCTCGTATTTATTTTTTTATTTGTTCCAGAAAATGGCGGCCCCAGACCTGCACCAGAAAGAACGAACGATAAAGAGAATGTTCAGTTGGCAGGGGTAAGTTATTTAGTCATATTCATTATAACTTTTTGTTTATATGAACCGTAAGCTGACACGAGCTAAAAACCGGTCCCTTTTTGGCAAACGGCAAAATGCACGCGTGCGAACAGTACCCTATGGTTTGTCGATGGAAATCTACAGGTGCCTGTACCTGTGACTTGTAAAATTGTAGACCTGTAGCTTCATAAAACGCCTGTAGTTGTAATTTTCATCAGTGTTGCTGATTAAATATTAATTTTGGCGCGATGTTGCAACTTTTTCGCCTGTAGAATTGTAGTTGTACAATGATAGCATAGGATACAGGACGTAATTCAGCCAATTTGACCTATATTTCGTATTTTTGATGAAAGCTCGGTCAAAAATAAGTTATTTCAAAATCGAAAACTACAACTTACTACAGTATTGTAAGGCGATCATTATGACAACGAACACTTAAATTAGACCCGTGTGATGCCGGCTTAGTATAGCATCACCCCATTACTACCCGTGTGAAGCCGGCTTAGAATAGCATCACCCCATTACTTACCCATGGGTGTCGTAAGAGGCGACTAAAGGACTCGAGGGTTAGATGTGTATTGCAATTTTAGGCGATGGGCTGACAACATGTCACTATAGTGATACACAGTTATCTGATTGACCCTCAAACTTTTGTCAGACGTGGTGTTAATATCCGTTTTACGACCGTCACCGCTCTGCCTATCCCGTAAGGGATAAAGGCATGATTTATGTATGTATGTACATTATTTCGTAGGGGAAACTTGATCCCCCCTTTTGTTTTTCGACTCCACCATTTTCATTATTTACAGAATTGAAAAACTTTTTGCTCTATTATATGCAGAAATTAACTACTTACCATAAACATACATACATATATCACGCCTATACCCCTTGCGGGGTAGGCAGAGCTCAAACAGCCGTAAAAACGATCATTTACGCCACGTCTGACAAATATTTGAAGGTCATTCGGAAAATTGTGTGACAGGTTGTCAGCCCATCGCCTAAAATTGCGGTACACACCCTCGAGACCCTTAGTCGCCTCTTACGACTCCCTCGGGCAAAAGAGAAGAGATTAATTTAATAATAGATACTTAAACATTTTATTGCCGTGTGGTCCCGGCTTAGAATAGCATCACCTATCTTTTACGTGAGAGTCGTAAGAGGCGATTAAGGGACTCGAGGGTGTGTATATTGCAATTTTAGGCGATGGGCTGACAACTTGTCACTATGTCGATACACAATTTTCCGAATGACCATCAAATATTTGTCTGACTTGGCGTAAATGTCCGTTTTTGCGGCCGTTTACGCTCTGCCTACCCCGCAAGGGATAATAGGCGTGATATGTGTGTATGTGTATGTATTAATAAAAATCATAGGTGAAGTTGTGAAATAGTTTGGTCAAGCCAAATACTTCAAGGTTTGCTCAAGATAAATAAATATGGTGCCCGTTGATGTCTTTTGTATGAAGCATTTACATAATAAATTTCTTAGAATTTTTGTAAGTTGTACCCTTAAGTACACATAATATAAGGTACACAGATAAACAGAAATGGAACAGGCTAAATTGTAATATTGAAGTAATTTTAAGTAATTATACTTTATATGTAAATACTGACATAAAGTTTTATAATAAATTATTCTTATTCAGGTAAATAGAAACAAGTTGTTATTTTTACATGATTTATTGAAAATATAACAAGTACTTAATTAGGATGACAGGTTAAAAATCATGTCGGAGAGTAATAAATACCTTCAAATCATTATGATTATAACCAAGATGACATTTACATTTAATGTCTTCATAGTGAAAAAATATATTTGTACATCAGTAAATGATGACAGGCTGTTACTTATAACAAACCAGAAAATTTACATTATTGTCTAAAAAATATCTAATAATAATTTGATAATTTTCTTTTTTTTACAACGGCGTATCATGACATCAATGTGTGACAATAACTTGCAGTGTAGACTATAGAGGTCAGTAGATAATAATATTTTAAATTAAATTAATAAAAATAAGTTTTTTCTGAATCTGTTTGGATATTACCAACGCTATACAAAATAAAAACGTATTTAACATCTACAAGGAGAAGGACATAATTATAAAACTTCGGTATTATTAAAGTATCATAGACTTATTTATTTCATTTTTGCCAAAACCAATAAAAAATTGAACAAAAGTACGTAATTAAATAAGAAATAGCATAGTACCTATACCAATGTAAAACTGAACAACTAAATAACTAAGATTAAAACAACCTACTTAAATACAAAAATACATTAAATTGGGAAAATATTTCAATGGGTGAAGCAGCCCATGAAACTAAACAACTTTCCCATAGGATTCCCATAGGATATAAGTCAGGAAACTACATAAAAAGATCGAGCTTCCATACAAAATCACGATACGCTACAACGACGTTACAATACGAAGTAAAAAAAAACACGGTTTCGAAATTTGGTCAAGAAATATATTCCTTATGGGAAAGTTGTTCAGTTTGATGGCCTCATTACCCTTATGTATACATTTAACCCTTAAGATATTGCCAGCTAAATAAATAGAAACATTTTAATTCCCTATTTAATTCCTCTTCTTCTTTTCTTGTGGGACACCGATTCGTCTAAAGACCCGATGAACCCTGGTTTCAGAGATTTTCAACCGCCTGCTACTAGAAGTAAGCCTCTGACATGGTTGTTTTCTCTAAGGAGGAGGATAAGGAGTTCTCTAAACTCTTATCTAGTTGTTAGATAGATGGCGCTGTTCTTGGTACGTTAACGTAAGGAAGGGAACGTCACATAATTTTTCGATTTTTTCACTGATGAGAACCAATAGTAAGATGATGATGCCCTAAGGTAGACTGGTAGATAATGCCACTTGCTTTTAGTCCGCTCATGTAAACTGTTGTGCATAAAGTTCAATAAATAAAATAAAATCAATAAATAAATGATTAGTTATCGTTTTATGATGTTGGATGTATGAGATCGTTAAACGAAACGTAACTTATCATTGTTTCATCACTCGCATCACAAAAATATTTATTTTCATGGGTTTCCCTGCATATTAACGAAAAGCACAACGTACAAACAAAATAGAATATTAATTATCAAAGCGCGAAAAACGAGAATCGATTCGGAAAGACAAATTACTTTTTTTTATGCCTTTTGGCTTTGGCATCTTTTTTTTATTTTATTTTTCATTAATGATGGGTTTGCTCTTGACTCTAGTCTAGGTCATAGGACAGAGATAGAGTCTAAGATGGAGCGAGCTCACCCAGAAGAAGCCTGTTCACTCTTACTTTGAAGAGATTAGGGTTGAATGCGTTTGGAAACACAGACGCAAGTAGTGAGTTCCACTCTTTAGCAGTACGCATTATAAATGCATTATAATTCTAGTAACGTAGTCAGTTCAACGCCATCTACAGAGTTCTTGAAATACTAAACGTTTTTTTAATTCTCATGAAGAAAACCTCTTTTTACTATGGGACATCAATCGTTCATGACAAAAACCACAGTCTCGCCACAATGCGCAGCGTTTGAATGTTTCTGTAAATAATTCTTTGACGAAAACTTCCTATTACATATCATACAAGTAAACCCCTTACCTGTGTGCCAATCCTCGTGGTTCTTCAGTTCATTCCTCTGATAAAACGTTTTATCGCACTTTTTACATTTAAACCTCTTTTCTACGGTCGTGTGGTTCTTCAAAACGTGCTTTAAGTAGTACGGACGCCATGTAAAAGTTTGATCGCAATGTTCGCACGCGATCTTTTTAATTTTTTCATTGTGTTTAGCGACCACGTGCTGGTGCCTTGTATATTCTTGTGAGAACGAATCTGAGCAATATTTACATGGAAACCTACGCGTTTTTAAGTGTACCCCTTTGAAATGTTTCGTTCGGTATTTCTCTAGATGGAAAACTTTGCCGCATTCGGAGCAAGGGAACGTTGATGTATTGTGAGTTTCGACGTGTTTCTTAAATCGACTTTCTGATAGAAACGTATCGCCACAATCGCCACACACGTAGTTCACATAATGACTGTTCATATGTGAGTCCAACATATGGAAATGTGGAAACACGCTTTTACACAGACAACATATGACTTCTTCCCCCAAAACGAAAGGAATGACTCGTGTGTACGCCAAATCTAATTCGACGGAATGTTCTTTTAAATGTTCGAACATTTCGTTCCAACCTTTCAACGGTTCGACGCAAACCGTGCAATGTAGGTTGCCTATATCGAGTTTCAATATTTCGTTCAAGTAATACGGTCTCATAAAGACTTCTACGTCTCTTAGTCTTTTTTCTTTGTGTTCGTTTCTAGTGTGGGCTCTAAGATCGCCGGCATATTCGAAGGTAGGTCCGTCTGTGGAGCAATACGCACAAAATAATCGCCCGATTTTAGTTTTGAACGGTGTCGCGTTGGTGTAGTCGAGAATTTTCCGGATCTCGTCGAAGAACTGCTGCTGTTTCTTCTTCGATTCGGAATCTAGAAATACAAATACATATCCATCAAAAATTATTAAAAAGAAACGTAAAATCAATCAAAATAATAAATGAATTTGCTCAAATATCGTATTTAAAAGACCTAATCTTGCTGGAAACTTGCAATACTCTTGTGTAGCAGGATTCGAACCTGCGTCTTTCGATATCAGAGCTAGCGTTGCTCCATTACTGGCTAAATCTATTACTAAAATAGTCAACATTTTCATTTAAATTGTTGATTCATCCTTTGGATAAGGGTTTAATTTTGGTTTCAAACATTTTAAGGAATTTTAAATGAAAAGTAATGCATACACTAATTTTCATACATTTATATCAAGGTAGAGGCATTTTTAAGTTTTTACTGCCTAAATATTAATTAGCACATCAAAGTTAAACGTAAGTAAAATAAAAAATCAGTTCAGCTTTGATTTTATTTTATTTATAACATAAACAATACACTACATATATTATGGTTTATTTTGCACTCACAGTGCTATATTATTTTTATAAATAAGAATAAGAAATCGAAAAATAACTAACACTAGATGTCGCTTGTACGTCGCTTCAAGACGATCATAAAGAGGTTGAAAATTTGAAAGTGTTCGGTCGAGGCGCCGTTAGCTCAGTGGCAGAGCGGTGGGCCTTACTTCACAGGTCCCGGATTTAATCCCCGGCCGAAGCTTAATTTTTTTCAATATCTTATATTCATTAATACAATACATGTAGTTTGTTGTCATCTACATTTTAATGTTTCTTTTTCACGTGATATTTTAAATCATCTTCCCTCGAGAACACTTTAGAACATATTTCACATTGATACTTATTCAATTTCGTATGCGAATTGATATGTCTATCCAAATCTCTCCTGACAGAAAATCCTTTAACACATAAGGGGCAAATGTGTGGAGCGGAATTTGGTATATGGACATTTTGCGTATGGTATTTCAAGCTTCTCAAACGATTGAATTTAGCATCGCAAACTTCGCATTCAAAAGTTTTAATTTCGACGCCATGTTCTAAATTTTCGTGTTTATTTTTGGATACACTATCGCTGAATCTTTTGAAGCAATATCCACATTTGTACGCTTTACTTTCCAACTTATGCACAACTCTCTCGTGTGACGCTTTTCTAGCTTTCGTTATGAAAACTTTCGTGCAAAAATTGCATGGAAATTCGCCACCTTTATGTCTATAAGAATGAACTCTTAAAGCTGTGTAATTTACAAAACTTCGATCGCATAAACTACACTCGTAATTATTATAATGTTCATTCATATGTTCTGTCAATAATTTGAAGAATCCAAACTCTTTATCACAAACCGCACATTTCAAAACCTCTGAATCAAACTTAAAAGGAACTATCTGATTCGGTATATCACTATGCATTTTCATATGTTTCGTTTCAATATGTTCAATCAATTCTTCTAAACTTTCAATACTTGTATCACATAGGATACATATTAGGTCCGTTATATCAAGTTTCACGTTGAAATCACTTGCCGATTTTCCTTTCATAAATTCCTGTTTACTTTCATCATTGTGTGTCAAAGTATGCTGTTTTAAGGCTATAGGTTCAGAAAACTGTTCGTCACAGAAAGAACAAACATATCCAATACCCCAATGTCCTCTAATGGGTGTAGCATTCGAGCATGCTAGTATATTTTGTATGTTATCGTAATGTTTCACGTGTTTAGGCACGTGTGTAGTTTTGTTGTCCATCGGTTGCAAACCTACAACAACAATTTTCTGTTTAACTTTCACTTCCATTTTTCTAGGGAACCTAGTTTTAAGATCTATTTTATTTACACTTGTATTCTTGCAAATAAACTTTGATTCATTGATTGAGTGATCTTCTTTCACTAACATCACTATATTTTTTTAACATTTGTTAAAGGAATTCGATTTGTTAAAGTAGGACACTGATATATTACATCAACTGCATTTTGATAAGTCACTTTCAATCGAGTAAGTTCATTTTTAACAAGATGGCCGCTCTGGTTTTTTCGCAAATAGAAATACTATTTTATTCATACAACTGTATACTTTTTTATATTTAGTTAATAAAATTTTATCTTTTTTTTGACACTGGTTGAGTCTAATAAAATATTTAATAAATGGCGCTGTCCCCGGGACTAGCCAGGTTAACGTCATGAAATTTTTGAAGCGTCCATACGCTCAAAAGATGTTATTATTACCATAATAACATACTATAACATACTATTTATAAAATTATCAACACTTTGTGTTGTGATTTCTTGATAGAACTCCATAGTATTTTAGGTAATAAAACACTTTTTGTACACTAGTTCCACTATATATTAAAATAAAATGCTTTAAAGCGACCGGTTTCGTTACTATGGATGAAGTAACCCCTAAGGTTGCCTGGAAGAAATCGCTACCTAGGCCGCCTTGTGTACACTTGTTTTAATTTATATCTTGTTTTTACTGTATTTCCTGTGTAAAGTATTTTTGAATTAAAAAGTAACAAAACCGGTCGCTTTAAAGCATTTTAATTTAATATATAGTGGAACTACATACATACATACATACATAAATCACGCCTATATCCCTTACGGGGTAGGCAGAGCGTTAACGGCCGTTCAACGGATATTAACACCACGTCTGACAAAAGTTTGAGGGTCAATAAGATAATTGTGTATCGCCATAGTGACAGGTTGTCAGCCTGTCGCCTAAAATGGCAATACACACCCTCGAGTCCCTTAGACCAGTCCTCTTACGACACCCATGGGTAAGAAATGGGGTGATGCTATTCTAAGCCTAAAAAGTGTTTTATTACCTATGCTACTATAAATAGTAAAAACAAACACATACCAGCACTATCATCCATCTCCCTCTGTCGCACCTTGAAGCCCAACGTCTTGACAGGGACGGAGTACTTGTCCGCTGCCTCGCTGCGACTCAACTTGTTGTTGAGAACGGCTTCAACGGCTTGTTCCATATCGCTGTGTGTGTATTGTTTGTAGGTTTTGATGCGTTCAGATTTCTTCTTCTTTTTTGGCCATTTTCGTTTGGTTGTGGTTGATGTGGCAGCTGCAATGATGGAAATAAACAAGCTTATTGAATTAAAAAATTTAAGAACACGACTGCTTTCTGAGATAATTTCGATATTGAAATTATTTATAGGATCCGGGTTCGGTGTGTTTTGCAATTTCAGGCGATAGGCTGACAACCAGTCAATATAGTGATATGCGAAACCCTCGAGTCTCTTAGTCGTCTTACGACACCTGCGGGAATTCAATGGGGTGATGCTATTCTAAGCCGGCATCACACGGCAATAATTCAATCTCGTTTAATGTTCAATTACTACATAGTATAAAGTAAAGTCACTTCCCGCGTCTGTCCCTATGTCTGTTTGTATGTATGCTTAAATCTAAATTACCACCTAACGGATCTTGACGTTGTTTTTTTAAAGATAGAGTCTTTAGTCTAAGAGGAAGGTTTTTTGTATGACTAGATTTCTGCCCAGCGGTTCCACCCGCTAACATTCCTTTTCCTGGGGTAATAGTTGTTTTCCCGCGCTAAAAAGTAGCCTTTGCGTTATTTCAGGTTTTAATCTTCCAGATCTACCTGTATTCCAAATTTCATCCAAATCGGTCAAGCCGTTTGAGGTAACAAACATACATACATAGATTACACTCAGATTTATGTCGGGAGAAGGTCTGTTTCCCGTGGGAAATCGGTTAGCAGCAGGTGAAACCACTTGGCGGGTCGCTAGTAAAATATAAAAAATCATGATGACTAATCTATGTTACCTTCCTCTTCCTCATCTTCTTCCAAGAACTCAATCTCCACTTCTGGATCCTGGTGTTCCTCATCATCACCCTCCTCCAGAAACTCAGTCTGCTCCTCATCACAAATAGACTCTTCAAAATTTTCTTCTGGAAATTAAATTTAAAACATAAAATACTGCATCCCAGGAGTCACATTCGCGCATATCACGCCTTTAACCCTTGCGGGGTAAGCAAGGCGTACAATTTTAGGCGACAGGCAGACATCTTTTTTTTTTAAAACTTGCAAAATTTTCAAGCGCGGGCAGGATTTGAACCTGCGACTTTCGTCATTACTAGTGACGACGCCTCTTCCATCTGGGCTACCGCAGCTCGTTCCTTGCCCGCCAATTTTGCAAGTGTATTTAATGCCGAAAACGCGTGGCACGGCTCCATCTACCGGGTTAGTTTCACCTTCACATATCACGCCTATAACCCGTTGCAGGGTAGGCAGGGCGTAAACGGCCCCAAAAAACGGACATTTACGCCACGTCTGACAAATATTTGAGGGTTATTCGGAAAATTGTGTATCGCCATAGTGAGAGGTTGTCAGCCCATCGCCTAAAATTGCAATACACACCCTCGAGTCCCTAAGTCGCCTCTTACGACTCCCACGGGAAAGAAATGGGGTGATGTTATTCTATGCCGGCATCACACGACTAATAATAATTAGTTTTGCAACTAATAATCAGGCTGACAACCGTTTGTTGCAAATATATTTTGAATTGAATTGAATTTGAATTGAACCTCTCACTATACTGATACCATAGAGTAGAAATCACATAGAGATGACACTCCCGCTCCAGACGCGCTCAAGGTCAATCCGTCTGGCTGTCTCTTAGCGAATAATTCAGTCGGGAGTGCGCTTCGCCGCGGAAACGTTCGTCGTGCGGGTCGAATTTGTGAAAAATTTTGCAATGCCGAATTATTGTGGTGTGTATGGCTGCAAAAGTGATGCGAGGAAGACTCCGCATCTAAGTTTTTTTAATTTGCCTAAAGATGAGCCAAGGTAAGTGATGATTTTACAGTAAATACCTAGGTACATGCCATTCGTTATTATACGTAATTGTTGTGTGTACTCCTATTTTTACTTACGTAGGTACCTAGTTTCCATTTTCTAATTTAAAGTACCTAGGTGCCTAAGTCATTTTTAGCTGTTAATGATAAATAAGCACATTCGTATCGTAGGTATGTTTTTTAACTTAGGTAAGTAGGTACCTACTTATCACTGCTCGACTGCAACAAAAAGTTCATTTGAATAAGTACAATATAATAGGTATGTCTAATTCCAAGCTAAACTCCCGCAGTGGAAGCGATTTACACAGGTAAATTTCGAACAAAATACCAGGAGTTCAACTGGAGGCAGACAATGGCTGCGTTACGCAGCGCTAAATAGCATACGCTGCACAATATAGCAGCGCATACTATGAATTAAACGTGAACCTAAATCTATTTAACTTAATTAACTAAGTTGATTGAAATTGGCTAATGATGTGTTCCAACCCTTACATAACTCAAGTCGGTAGTAAATACCGTCTGCCGATCTGGCGTTACGTCACACGTATTAGCACTAGATTATAAGTAAGTACCTCCAAATTATATCACCCCACGAATTCCGCAATTCGTACTAAGGAGTCACAATGATATGGTACAACAAATATGACTAAAGGGAACACACCATTAACACGAAAAACAGTTTTATCACTTACAGTCACGTGCCGGCGCAAATGCATAAATACCCAACGGAGAAAGGAAGTTCAGGGAATGGATCAAATAGGAATTCCGTTGGTACTTACAGGGCTGGGTGGAAAAGATATCGACACCCAGCATTCCACTACAGCCTTGGCGCGTTATTCACTTCAAACCACTCACAGCTTCTGTTCGTATTTCACTTTGATATTAGTCATTACGCGTGACCCAACACGAATTAGGGCCGTACAAAACGCGAGCCGATATGGCCACTTGATGCCTATTCAACGCGACGCTCACGTGGAAGACGTCGAGACATCCAACAATCACTAAGCCTGGTATTCTAGTATAACCCAGGAGAACCGCAATAATACGATGCATCAACACGCGCGATCTCAAATTGAATCGTCCATTACACGCGGCATCACAAAACTCGTGGCGGGAAATCCGCACAAACACGATACTCGACGTCCGAACGGTTTTCGAGTGACTGCCAGTGCGGTGCAGAAATCACCGCGTGGCGCCGTCAGGCGGTCTGCGCGCACGTCGCCAGTCTCGCCCTGCGAGTGAGAAAGGGACAACACACGCCCAGAGCGACGCGTGCGATCGAGCACCGCGCCGCATTCATAGACCGTCATTAATACCTAACTCACCCCAGCATAGCAACGCTAAATTAAACATTCACCCGCCCTAGGCCGAATCCCTTAGGCCTATTCACCACTGGGGAGACGAGATAGCGTTGCTATTGCTCGCTTAAGAACTGAATCCCCTACCTGAACTGTCGCGACTCGAGGAGTGCCATCACTACCTGGGAACAAGTTGAGAATGCGCCCTCTGCGCCATCGCAGTGGCGGCAGGTTGGCATCCTTAACCAGAACGAGATCTCCGATGCGAGGGGGTTCAGTTCTGTCCGTCCACTTAAGGCGTTGCTGCAGAATGTGCAAATACTCAAGCGACCATCGCTTCCAAAAATTCTGAGACATTTGCTGCAGCAACTCATAACGCGTCAAACGATTGCTACTGACCTCTGTGTAGGGGTATTCTGGCAAGGCGTTAAGTGGTCGGCCAATTAAGAAATGCCCTGGTGTCAGGGCCTCCAGATCATTCGGATCTGAGCTAAGCGGACACAAAGGACGTGAATTGAGAACGGCCTCAATTTTACAAAACACGGTCGCTAGCTCCTCAAAGGTTAATATCGTTAAACCTATAACGCGCATCAAATGCGTCTTAGCGGACTTTACAACCGCTTCAAATATACCACCCCAGTGGGGGCATCCTGGTGGATCGAACACCCAGTTAATGCCCTGACGGGAGAGGCTCGTGCCGATAGCTTCCTCGTTTTCCGATAAAAACGTTATAATTTCTTTCATACATCGATCAGCGCCCTTAAAGTTGGTACCACAGTCCGACCTGATCAGCGCTGGTCGCCCTCTTCGCGACACAAATCTATCTAAAGCTGCTAAGAAAGCCTCCGTAGTGAGGTCGGCCACGAGTTCCAAGTGGACGGCCTTGGTTGCTAGGCACACAAACACGCACAAATACGCCTTGATTGACTTCGCGTTGCGAAGGCGTGATGCCTTTACCATAAAAGGCCCCGCAAAGTCCGTTCCCACACCCGCAAACGTCCAGGCTTCCGTCACCCGGTCCGGTGGGAGGTCTCCCATCTGAGGTTGCATTGTGGCTGCCTTCAACCGATAGCAAGGCAAGCACCGAAACACAATGCTCCGTACCGTACGTCGTCCAGACAAGATCCAAAACTCGCGCTGCAGAATAGCCAAAAGTGCATTGCAGCCCGCATGCGAGTTTTTCTGGTGACGATCCCTAACTATAAGTTCTACCAAAGGTCCCTTCTTTGGGAGTAACAGCGGATGCCGTGCTGAAAAGGGCAGGTTAGCGTTCCGAAGTCTACCTCCAACCCGGAGCATTCCATGCTCGTCCACGAACGGGTTGAGGCGCACAAGACCTCCCTTCAGCTTTCCACGGCCATCCCTGAGCAGCCTGGCCTCTTCCTCAAAATGTTCCGCCTGGACGACCCTAACCAATAAACTTAGAGCCGCATTCCGCTCCGCAGGCGAGAGGACAGGTGCCAAGTTCCGTTCTGCTTGAGGTTTTCTACAGTTGTTCACGAACCGTTTGATCCAACCTGTCACCCCTAGAAGTTTGTCGAGGGAGCTGTATCTAGGGAATGCAATCCGGATAATCCGCAATCCGAAAAATCCGGATATCCGCCTATTAAAACTACATTTTCAAATCCGAATTTGTTTAAACAAATCCGGATTTTTCGATAATTTTACGTTTTCATACATAGACGATAGATGTTACTGCTAGAGCATATGTCCAAATGTAGCGCGCGCGATGGTAGTGCGACTGCCCGCTACCCGGTGGGACACTCACAAAGTTGATATTTGTTAGATACTCATCTAATTATTATGCAATACGACTGTCTTTATAACGCTTTGGTTGATACTGTAATGTTATAAATTGATGAATAAACGAATTATGAATTGTGAATTTGTTCCCAGTCTGTTTAGGACATTGCAGGTTGAACCACATGATTTTCCGAAAAGAAAGATGGTTCTGTGCTTCGGAGGGCAAGTTAAACCGTAGGTCCCGGTTGCTGTCTATGTTTACTTAGACGGCGATCGTTACACAACCATGTCAGAGGCCTACTAGTGGTAGTAGGCAGTTGAAAAAGTTGGACACCAGGGTTCATCGGGTCGTTGGGCGACTCGGCGAAGAGATATGTCCAAAAGGCTTAAGTACATCTGAAAAGCTATATAAGCTTCACTAGGACCGAGATGAAGCTCATCCAAGATCGACAGCTATCTTCAGAGATATTAAAAGATACCGTAGAAGCTTTACAAAGAAGGGACGCAACATTCTTCTGGGTGAGCTCGCTCCATCTTAGACTCTTTCTCTTGTCCTATGGCCTAGACTAGAGTCAAGAGCAAACCGATCCTTAATATAAAATATAAAAAAAAATACTGTTGATACTGCACTGAGGCTAATGATCAAAAGTAGAAAAACACATATGACGCCCATTATCCCTCGCGGGGTAGGCAGAGCGCAAACAGCCGCAAAAAACGGACATTTACGCCACGCCTGACAAATATTTGAGGGTCTCTCGGAAAATTGTGTATCGCCATAGTGACAGGTTGTCAGCCTATCACCTAAAATTGCAATACACACACACGGGTCCCTTAGTCGCCTCTTACGACTATCACGGGAAAGAAATAGGGTGATGCTATTCTAAGCCGGCATCACAAGTAGAAAAAGCAGGAATATTAACAAGAAGTTACATGGTCTAAAAATATTTACAAGAAATCATGAAAAATCCGAATAATCCGGATTATCCGGATTGACCCCATAATCCGTTTTTGAGAATCCGGATATTTGATTTAGAACGGATTTGCATTCCCTAGCTGTATCGTTCCAGCAAGAAAGCCGCACTAGGCTTAGGTACGATCTGCCCTACGTTCACTCGCAAACCTCGATCAGGTGGCCCAAGCGGCGACCCGCACTCATTGTATGGCCATCTCTCAGGTGACTCAGTCAGCCACTGAGGTCCCCACCACAGTGAGTGACCTACCAAATCAGGGGCCCTACATCCCCGTGAGGCGCAGTCCGCTGGGTTCTGTTCTCCCGGTACGTGTCTCCATAACAACGGAGTTTCCGATCCTTTGATCTGTGACACCCGATTTGCCACGAAAACCTCAAGAGTATGTACCGACGTCTGTAACCAGCACAGAACTATCCTACTGTCGGTCCATGCGTACACCGTTTCATCCAAAGTGATGGTACCGCGTAGATTACTAGCGACATGATGTAGCAAGCGCGTGAGAAGCGCTGCTCCCGCCAATTCCAACTTTGGAATGGTCCATCTTGTCCTAACCGGAGCCACCTTACTCTTGGCCATAACTAGACGCACGTCTACAGTTCCCGTTGAACTGACTGTCCGCAAATAGACAGCTGCCGCGTACCCTCGCTCCGAGGCATCACAAAACCCATGTAGGGTAGCCTTACATCCCACCGATGGGAGCAATTTGCGAGGTATGGCGATGCGTACGATCCCTGGTAAGGTGGTCACAAACTTGGTCCAATCATTCAACAGCTCTCCGGAGAGCTGGTCGTCCCAACCCAAGTTTGCTATCCACAACCTTTGCAAGAAGCACTTCGCCATGAACGTCACCGGTGCGATCCACCCGTTAGGATCGAAAGTTCTGGCGATCGTCGATAATACCGAACGCTTCGTCCAAGTCTTCTGCAAAAGGTCTGGCTCGATCTGATACGTAAAGACATCATGCGTTGGCCTATATTGCACCCCTAGGATGCTCAACGTATTTGGATTGTCCGGGTTCTCGAAAAGGTGCGGGTCCTGCTGGAACTCACCTGGCAACCCGGCCAGGAGCTCTGGACAGCTGGACAGCCATTTCCGCAACTCATAACCTCCTGATTCCATGATCGCGATCAGCTCGTCTCGTAGTAGCAGTGCTTGTTGCACGCTATCTGCACCCGTGCAGATGTCATCCACGTAGACGTCGCGATCCAGTACTGCTGCGGCTCGAGGGAATCTTACCCTTTCCTGTGCGGCCAACTCTCGCAGCGTGCGTACTGCCAAAAACGGACTTGGCTTCAGACCATACGTTACCGTGTTAAGCTCATAAGTGACCATCGGCTCGTCAGGGCTCTCACGCCACAAAATCAGCTGGTACCGACGGTCATCTGGGTGTATAATTGTTTGGCGAAACATCATTTTGACGTCTGCGACGAACGCTACTTGGTGCAACCGAAAATCTGTGAGGATGTCCACAATATCCCGGTTCAACTTGGGACCCGCGTGCAGACACTGGTTCACAGACACACCATTCGATGTAGGAGCAGAACCGTCAAACACTACCCGTATCTTCGCCTCCGGTGACTTCAAAACAGCCAGGTGTGGTATATAGTAATGCTCGACACACCTCCAATCTATGCTGGACACCGACATGTGGCCTAACTCTAGGTACTCCCTCATGAATTCGATATACTTCTGCCGAAGTGCTGCATCTCGCTTCATCTTTCTCTCCATAGCCAGTAGTCTCCGTTCCGCGATCTGTCGCGAACTACCTAAGGAGGGGCGGTTTGGGAGAAATGGCAGCCTGGTAACAAACCTACCTGACGAACTTCGTGCAGTGTTGTACTGATAGAACAGCTCGCACTCGTCATCCTCTGGCTTCCGTCTATTCGCTGTGGGTGGCTCCTCAGACTCCCAAAACCTCTGCAGCACCTCCGACAACACACTACCATAGAGAACCGTATCGCCCTCTGGTAGGTCCTGAGGTCTCCAAACTGGGCCAAAAATAACATACCCCCCTGTGGTATCAACGGCCACTAAACCAGTTTGCTGAAGTACCCGTTTTCTGCCACACCAGAATCTCCCGAGGACGTCTGACCCGAGGAGAACGTCCACCGTACCAGGAGTATCAAATTCAGGATCAGCTAACTCTAAGCCTGTGGTTAACCCTCGTACCGTTGACGGTAACCGAACCTGAGGAAGTTTCCCTACCACTTCATCCAGCACCACTGCTGAGGCATGATAGCTGACCCCTGTACCTGTATTACCTAATGTGAACTCGAAGTTCACCTGACCCCGAACGTCAGGCACATCTACACCTCCAATACCTACAGCCCCATCCGTTGTGGGCCTTATATTTAAGCGTAGCCTACTCACCAGCTTACTAGACACAATACAACCCTGAGCCCCTGTATCTAACAAGGCTCTTACCTGTATGCTGCGGCCACCGTATCCCCATACCCAAATCATTGCCGTAGGCAACAATACCGTAATTGGCCGGGGGGCCGAAGCTGGCGTGTAGGCGGCGATTACCTAGCAGGAACCTAAGCGCGGAGTGTCCGCGTCCTGCGGGGGGGTCCCCTCTCTCCGTACACCTTCGAGTGGGTCCCACTCCTGCTGATAGGGACCTCTGGTCCTGTACGCCATGGCTGGCAGCCTATAGTAACCCTGCGGCAGGCGCGCGTACCGTGGATGCGCCTGTAGCCGCGGGTGCTCAGCCAAGGGGAGAGGCATGCGTGGGTCATGGGAACTCACCATGTTGTTCAGACCCGCCGAGTACTGCATGTACTGGCCCTGGTGTTGGCACCCGCCCGTAGCATCACGTACTTGTGATGGGTGCCTCTGACCTTGGACCTGTGACCACCTACCCTGTTCCGGCACCTGCTGCCGAGGTGGTGACTGTCTCGCGCGTGGTGAAGGGGGCATCACCTGCTGATGTCCCTGGCCTCGTCCCTGAAACCCTGGTGGAAGAGGACTCCTCCTTGGAGGGGGTGGGGAGCGTTGCTCCCGTCTAGGTAGGGCAGACTCCGTCCGCTGACCCGCGTCAGCTCTGCCTCCGTAATCTCCGCTGCGGTTCATGCATAGTAGCTGATGGTGGGCACCCTGGCAGTACCTGCAGTTGGTGCTTGATGGGCACTCTCGCACCTGATGCGGCCCCATACACCTAAAGCACCAACGCCGTTGCTGCACCACACCACGACGTTTCTGCACCCGCTGTGCAGCGAACTCCTCACACGCAGTCACCTGATGCCCCGCCTCTCTGCAGTAGGCACACCTCGATTCCAAATTAGCGACATTGTATCGCCTGGGTGGCCTACTCTTACCGTCTCGCGCCTGTGCACCCGGCCGTTCCGGGCGGCGAGCGGCCGCAGACTCCGCGTGAGGCGACTCTCCAAATTGGGCATCTACCCGTCTGCACTCGGCCTCGAGGAAGGACTTGAGCTCCTCGAAGGTCGGGAGGTAATCAGATGTCTTACCTCCGTGTGACTGTTCAAAACGAGCGGCCATGTCGCTCGGCAGGCGGCGCAACAACGTGTGGACCATGATATAATCATAGCCTGACACCGGCATCCCCTGTCTCTCAAGAGCGTTCACTGCAACGCAGACAGGGTTGAGGACCTTGGCCCTGAGGTCCGTCCCTCGTGTGATGGTCGGCACGGTGAGCCACTGTTCCAGGAGTTGATCAATCATGAGACGTTTGTTGCTGTATCTCTCGATCAGCAAACCGCGAGCCGTCTCGTAACTTGCATCATCGACTGGTAGATGCTTTACCAGCTCATGGGGCTCACCTTGCAGCTTGGCCATCAATTGTGCCATTTTATATGCTGGCTGCAAGTCAGTGCGGTTATGAATCACACTGTCAAACAGATCCTGGAATCGGGTCCAATCCGTGTAGTCCCCGTGGAAGACCGGAATCGCCACAGCCGGCAGGGGCACTTGCACCCCCGGTCCCCGCGGACCATGGGGTGGGTCCGGCTCCCCAGCCCTACGCCTGGTGATCACAGCAGCCGCCTGCTGGATCTCCTGCCCTATCTCCAGGCACTGGGTCACATTCGCCCGGACCGTAAGTTTGACCTCCTCATCAGGCATCCCATCAAGTAACTCCTCGCATCCAGTGAGGCAATCCAACACCTCCGCGACCCGTTCGTCAATCCGTTGCGCACAAGCGATGAGTGCGTCCTCTCGGTCCCCGCGACCGACCATCGCCTGCTTAGTCGCGAACCAAATTAGGTGCGTTCTAATTTTCGCCTGAAGCTGTCTAATTGTGGGAGCCATGGTACCAACCCAAAGTAACCGAACCTTACAATAAAAAACAATAATAGACAATCGGCCCTGATCCTACCGTTAGGATATCCGCACAGGGTAAACACAACGATAATAACAAGCAATTCACTAATTGATTGGCCCTGATCCTACCGATAGGATATTCTACACAGGGCACACACTACAATCACAATAAATATATTTTTTTTATGTAGGTAGATTAAAAAATCTTATACTAAAAATAATCTTAAATCTAGTGGTTTTCTGAACCACGCTCTGCTACCAAAAATTGTCTAATTCCAAGCTAAACTCCCGCAGTGGAAGCGATTTACACAGGTAAATTTCGAACAAAATACCAGGAGTTCAACTGGAGGCAGACAATGGCTGCGTTACGCAGCGCTAAATAGCATACGCTGCACAATATAGCAGCGCATACTATGAATTAAACGTGAACCTAAATCTATTTAACTTAATTAACTAAGTTGATTGAAATTGGCTAATGATGTGTTCCAACCCTTACATAACTCAAGTCGGTAGTAAATACCGTCTGCCGATCTGGCGTTACGTCACACGTATTAGCACTAGATTATAAGTAAGTACCTCCAAATTATATCACCCCACGAATTCCGCAATTCGTACTAAGGAGTCACAATGATATGGTACAACAAATATGACTAAAGGGAACACACCATTAACACGAAAAACAGTTTTATCACTTACAGTCACGTGCCGGCGCAAATGCATAAATACCCAACGGAGAAAGGAAGTTCAGGGAATGGATCAAATAGGAATTCCGTTGGTACTTACAGGGCTGGGTGGAAAAGATATCGACACCCAGCATTCCACTACAGCCTTGGCGCGTTATTCACTTCAAACCACTCACAGCTTCTGTTCGTATTTCACTTTGATATTAGTCATTACGCGTGACCCAACACGAATTAGGGCCGTACAAAACGCGAGCCGATATGGCCACTTGATGCCTATTCAACGCGACGCTCACGTGGAAGACGTCGAGACATCCAACAATCACTAAGCCTGGTATTCTAGTATAACCCAGGAGAACCGCAATAATACGATGCATCAACACGCGCGATCTCAAATTGAATCGTCCATTACACGCGGCATCACAAAACTCGTGGCGGGAAATCCGCACAAACACGATACTCGACGTCCGAACGGTTTTCGAGTGACTGCCAGTGCGGTGCAGAAATCACCGCGTGGCGCCGTCAGGCGGTCTGCGCGCACGTCGCCAGTCTCGCCCTGCGAGTGAGAAAGGGACAACACACGCCCAGAGCGACGCGTGCGATCGAGCACCGCGCCGCATTCATAGACCGTCATTAATACCTAACTCACCCCAGCATAGCAACGCTAAATTAAACAAGGTACAATAAGTACCTAGGTCTGTTTCGACAATCAGGCTTTAGATGCATATTGTTTTTTAGTTAAGAGGCCGTACATAGTTTTGAGTAATTTTGTCTTGTTTCTTCAATTCTGTAGGACCTCGTTTAAAAAAACAGAATAAGTAACAATGTGTTATGATATGTTTTATTGAAGATTACTTCAATATCTGAAAATTGGCCCAGACAAATTATTGATTTTGATTGTTCAGTTTGTTTAATAGTTAATAACCTGAGACGTGTTTTAATTGTTTTCGATGCGTGACGTTCGTATCATTATTGTTTACATGAATTTTAAAATATGGAGTGGTTTATAAAGTATACAGCAATAAAGACATTGAAAAGTGCTAAAAATTGGCCGAGGAGTTTTTAGTAATTTTATTCAAAAATTCAAAGAAAAACTGCAGTAAAATGGCCCTACTTTGAAGAAATTTTAAACGTATACAGCGTCGGATTTCTAGTACAATACAACACGTTTTTAAAAAAATCAATTTACACATTGAAAAATAGATTCATGCTAACACATTAGCTATAAAAAAAATTGCAAATATGTATTTTATGAAATTTATCGAATATTTTAAAGTTCTCCGGAATTATCAATTATATACGGGAGCGCAAATGCTGTTTCGGCAGACCGCGCGCCGCGCTCTTGGGAGAAGGACGTGTATCCTGCTGCGTCACACTCACGCACACATACAAAATTACGAATGTGTGTCGATCGCGCGCGTAGAGGACAGTAGATCACGCGTCACAGGCGGAATTATATTGCGACCGATACTTTTTGATCCTGTAAGTATTTTTTTCAGTGCGGTATTGATTTATGATTGATTAAATTAATTGAACTAGATATTGTGATTTTACTTCCTATTACAGTATAAATAACTTGAAATTTCGGGATTTTGCAAATAAATGGCCATTTTAACGGACTATAATGATACATTACAGATTTAACTATCCACACTATCCACACTAATATTATAAATGCGAAAGTAACTCGGTCTGTCTGTCTGTCTGCTACGCTTTCACGGCCAAACCGCTGAAACGATCTTCATGAAACTTAGCACAGAGATTGCTAGCATACCGAGAACGGACATAGGCTATTTATTATCACCATTCGAGGGTCTGGAGTATAGATGTAGACCACCAGGTGTACCATCAGGAGCCAAGCTAAACTATTAGAGATACAGGCATGGTCCTAAAACAAAAGTTGTTCAGTATGATGGGCCGCTTCTTTTTACAAGAACATTTGAGGATCTGGAGTACCTTATGTAGACCACCAGGTCTACCATCAGGAGCCCACCTAAACTATTGGAGATACAGAAATGGTTCCAAAACAAAATATGTTCAGTATGATGGGAATAACTTGAGAAAGGACATTGCCTACTTTTACCGAGGATTTTTTATCATTACTGAAAAATACCGCTGTGCCGCCGCCGTTTGCATCTTATGCACTACCTTCATTGTAATTAGGCATATCTACTTAGGTGATACGTTACCATGTTCTGAACTGAAAAGTATCATCCACATAACACGGTAAGTTGGGGATCACATTTGACGTCCGATGCGGCGTATTTTGTAAGTGTAAGGGAGTAAAATAGAAATTCGCGATTTCCTTTCGTCTGACATACGCATGCGTTATGGATATGTATTGAAAATACACAGCAACTAAATAAATAATGCCCGGTCTTATGACCGCGGCCGCGCGCACCGGCCGATCCGGCGCGGCGCGGCGCGCGCGCTTTGGCGACGATGCGGGGCGGAGGGGGAGGGCGCGACAGGGTGCGGCTACACGTGAGGGCAGACTCACGAGTGTCAAACCCACAAAATCTTTGTTTTCGCAAAATACGGAAAAACAAAAAATGTGGTATATAAAAATGTATTACAGTAACTTAAAATACCTTTTTATCTGTCTTATCTACTTATGCTGACCATTTTAGTGTTCTCAAATCGGCACCCCTGGAGTAAGTACTCTGTTATCTACTGACTTTTATATTCAATTTTTATAAATATTGGTCTCTCAGGCCGGATAGCAAATCTTGAATTGTCCCTTTAACAACAGAAGCAAGCAAGTTATCTCTAAACAGTAGAGATAACAACTGTTCTAATATCACTGTCACACTTACTATGAATACACATAGGTACCTACTTTAGAACTTCTGCCAAAAAAAACTATCTAACGCGGACGAAGTCGCGGGTAAAAGCTAGTAGGCAATAAATATAAATTCGGCGCTTTTAAGCGAAAAAAAGATGCTGGTACATGGGAACACCCCTGAATAGTAGTCGGTAATTAGTTAGTTTCGATAACATTCCACAAATCCCAAAATTCTTAGTAGGTACGCAATAATTTTAAACTTTTTCATACAATTGCCACAAAAACTATAAATAGGATCAAAACTGATTGATCGAACTATACGCTGGCGTCCGCCGCTGGGTCTGCATATCGCCGCCGCTCGGCTGCACGATGACGCGTTCTAATGCTAATTACCTACTTTCGCCCAGCGCAATTTCATGTACGGCCTCTTAAATGCTTTTTATAGGGTTCCGTAATTAATCAGTTTACAGTCAACTAGCAAGTAGGATACCTGGTAACCTCATAATTTCGGTAAGTTATATCGTGTTTGCCACGCCACCCGCCTCAATGACTTTAAATATTGCACCAACTATAACTAATATAACAGCCACGTAATAAGAGCCACAAATTCCATTACTGGACATGGGCCTCCTTCTACTCGGGTGGTACCTATTTGCCATAAGTACCTACTCACCACGCTTGGCGGATGGATTAGCGAGCAGAGTGCAAGGTGTTGTATTCAAAGGGAGAACGCGTTTTACAATAAAAATGCTATTCTAATCTGGCACCACACGGCGCCATTTTTGCACCTATTTTAAAGTTCTGTACCTACCTATTAACAATAAAATGGCAAGGTAAACGGGTAAATATTTTGTTCCCACGGGAAAACTGTTAGCAGCAGTCGCAACCGCTTGACTGGCCGCTAGTCTGGAATAAAATTATTGGCACGTGACGTGACAGCCCCGACTTAAAGCGCGGGAGAGTGCGGGGCGTTACGGGCTGCGGGGGGAAGTAGGTATTTAAAGCGCGGCATTTGGGGCCCAGACAAAGGAGTTTCGTTTCTATACGCTAGTATTATTATCTATTCTTATGCTGATACGCGTTTTTCTTAAACAGCCTTCAAATTTTTGTCAGACGTGGTGATAGCGACAGTTTTTGTACTGCCGGTAACGCCCTGCCTACCCCGAAAGGGATACAGGCATGATATACAGTGTTCAAAGACAAAATTCGAATGCCTCATACTCTGAAGCACCACATGTATGTTCAAGCAGTTTTTGGGTTATTAAACTTTTTAAGTTTTATGGAGAAATTCTTTTCTTTTTTTTGCTTCCTTATAACAGGTATTGGTATTGACAGGTGGTTTTAAAAGCATTCTCTTTATGATTTGTAATGCTAGAGAGTACAATTGGCAGCAGCATTCCCTGCAAATGCTAAATCCTGCACTAATCTGCCTTTCAAGCGTGGTAAATATGGCAATACCCCCTAATGACGGCCGATGTGGCGCAGTGGTAGTGCGACTACCTGCCACGCAATGGTTCCAGGTTTGAATCTCGGTGGAGGCACTTAACAAAAGTTGATACTTATCACTTTGTGAATTTGTTCCCGGTCTGGTTAGGACAGTGCAGGGTGAACCTCCTGATTGTCCAAAAAGACAGCTGGTTCCATGCTTCAGAGGGCATGTTAAGCCGTCGGTCCCCGTTGCTGTCTATAATTACTGAAGACTGTGGTCGTTACACAACTATGTCAGTAGTAGGCGGTTGAAAAACTCTAGACACCAGGGTTCATCGAGTCGTTGGACGACTCGGTGTCCCACACGAAAAAAAATGGGGAGGCCCATGACCAGTAGTGTACATACCATCTTCAGTGTCCATTTGTTCTACATTCTCCAGTTTAAGTGTTTCCCGAACTGGCTTTACGTCCGCTTCCATCGCTTCCAATTTCATTTCAATCATTTGGTTTTTTGTCTGATCCTCTGTGAATGATAATTTTTATTTTATTTGCAGAGCCTACACAATACGTGGTTTAGTAAATGGGGTGTAAGGAACAGCCCTCAAAATACTGATAGGGTGCATGCAGACCATGAAACTTAACAACTTTCCCCTAGAAACATATGTCAGTACACCTGAACAACTTTCCCCTACACAAAAAAATCTACACCCCCATACAAAATCATGATCAGCTGACTTCAATAGGAAGTTATTTTTTTTTAAATCTTCCTGAAATATTTTCTCATGGGAAGTTGTTCAGTTTCATGGTCGGAATTCACCATATTAGTATTTGGAGGGCTGTCCCTTACACCCTATATAAAAAGGAAAGGTATTTGTTATTTGACTGGCCAGATGGGGATCTGATAGTGCCCCTGCCTGACACATAGACACAAATATGGGTTGACTTTATAGTGTATCAGTGTGGTACCTATGAGTTTGTCTAAAACCTCCTGGGCTGCTAGGATGTCTCTCCGGAATGAGAGTGAGCTCTTTAACCGTTCAATACACTGGTCACAGATGTACTCATAATGTTGCCCCGATTTCATCCACTGCAATAAAAGAAAAAAAATTAAACTTACGAGTGCATATTTTTTATTTAACATACATACATACACATATTGCAAACAGCAGCAAAAAAACGAACATTTACTCCAAATCTGACAAATATTTTGAGGGTCATTCGGAAAATTGTGTATCGCCATAGTGACAGGTTGTCAGCCCATCGACTAAATTGCAATATACACCCTCGAATCCATTAGGTGCTGTGTGATGCTGGCTTAGAATAACATCACCCCATTTCTTTCCCTTGGGAGTCATATATATTTTTTAAATATATACAAATACATTAACAGCCACAACGGTCCACTGCTGGACATTGGCCTCTCTATTGAGAAGTATTGCCATAGTCACCTGGCTTGGCAGGCAGATTGGCGAGTGCAGTGCAAGATATTGCATTTACAGGAAATGCTGATGCCCATTTCCTAGTAAAAAAAAACTTTTAGTCATCGCTTTTTACGACACCCACAGATAGAATTGAGGTGATGCTATCAGCAGTTGGTTCAAAATAATTGAATAGAATAAAAGTAGGCAAAAGTTAGCTAAAAACCCTATGGCCTCTTAGGAAATCTTTGTGGCAACTACAGGAAGGGATGGGTTGATGCTATACAGAGTTGCAAAACTAATGAAAGTAGATTCTAGTTCCATTTAGCATCAAAACATAACCTAAATTTTTGTCGTTTTATTTTTCGTTTATGGAAAATTATGTTCGTTTTAGCTTTAACGGCACTTACATTCGTGTTGTATAACAATAAGTAATATCCAGAATACTTACTGGAAAATCGTAGCACTCTTTCAGCATTTCGCCGTAAACCTCAATCTCTCCATTGCATTGATACGGTTCCCACATATCAATAAGCTGTTCGGTTTCTAGACAACACTTGCATCGTTGATACAGTGTCTTCTTTATTTCCTCTTTTATGTCCGCCATTCTTGATTAAACAACAAATTGAGGGAAATAACTACGAAAATTCCATCTAAGTTTGAGTAAGCGTTGATGAGCTGACGTGAGCGTCGACAGCAACATAATAAAATGACGTTTGGTTACTTGGGTTGTAGCTCGATTCTCATTGGTCGGCAGCCGGTTTTGGTGTGACCATTATTTAGTTCGAAGATACTGCAAATAATAATTTACATATTTTACAAAGCGTATTTTGTACGCATCTGGATAAGTTCACCGTAGTGACAGGTTGTCAGCCTTTTGCCTAAAATTGCAATACCTACACATGTAACCCTTCAGTCCTTTTGTCATAGAGAGGTTTATTTTTATTTTACCCACTATGTGTTTTATTTATCAACATGCACATTTAACGGCGCATGTTGATGCTTTTCCCTTCTACAGTAGCACAATTCTTTTAAACATGGTAACACTGAGCTACTGTGGCGCTCTCTGATACGCTGCATTTGTACTTCTAGTTTCCTTAAATTGGAACTAGATGGCGTTTGTAATCAATTGAATATTAAGAACTTAGTCGTGATATTTTCCTTCAGAGTTTTCAGCACAGATCACTGATATAATTTTATTATTATGTTTTCAATGTTTTTTAAAAGATGCGTTAGTTGAGGTGGTTTGGTAACCAAAATATGTTGTGTTTTCATACTCAAATCAGCTGATCGTCAATTTTGTATGGGAGCTTCAATATTTTATCGTTTTCGACCTATGTTCCTTGGGGAAAGTTGTTCCTTATCACCAGCCCGTCTTGAGTTTTCGCTATCGGTCACTAGTAATATTTCACCCTTTATTGTGTGGAAGTACAAACAACAGATCTTCCACGATTTGGGCATTTTATTCTATCAAAAATTAATAGATAAAATCCTTTATGGTACCTCCAAGGGATTTTAGTTTCCTACATTATTTTTTACGATGGAAAAAAGGGCAGGATCCTCATATATAACCCGATTCGACCACCCACTGCGTAGCGTAGGTATACATCGAGTAAAAATCATTCAACTGTCCAAAAATACACATCTTGCTTGACCTCAACCAAAGGTCTGTGCCACTTCAGACCCGTCCCACCTGTAGGCAGGTGACCCTTTAGTTTTAAACAGTATATTATGTTCTTTTCGATTTTGTGAGTTGCGAAAATTAATTACATGCCTACTCTGGGGCGCGTTCAATCGACCATATTTCGTTGATCTTTCGTAGCTCTTTTATACTAAAAAAGTCTTTCGTCGTCGCTGAACGGTATGTTTATGGACGACGAAAGAACTTATTAGTATAAAAGAGCTACGAAGGATATTATCCGATGGTCAATTGAACTTATCCCTGCTCTAGGTAAAATATGCACACTCGCTTTTAGTTGTAATAAACTAGGCGCCACACGTGCTATCTCCTTTATTTAATTTGTGACCGTAGATTATTTTTTCCGTGCCGATTCCGTGTGATACCAGCTTAGAATAGCATCACCCCATTTCATTCCCGTGGGAGTCGTAAGAAGCAACTAAGCGACTTGAGGATGTGCATTGCAATTGTAGGCGATGGGCTGACAACCTGGAGAAACACAATTTTCCGAATGACCCTAATTTCCAATATTTGACAGATGTGGCATAAATGTCCGTTTTTTGCGATCGTTTACGCTCTGCCTACCCCGCAAGGGATAATAGGCGTGATATGTGTATTATTTATTCTGTGCCATAGGTTCAAATTTTTTGTGGTTTTTGCTATCAGTAGCCAGTTTAAAAACTCTGACACCAGGGTTAAACAAGTGGTACGTCGACTGAGTGGCTGTTATGAGTACATTTGTTATTGCAAAATTGCAAGGCCTTTATCATAAAATTATCAATATAGTTTACCGATAATATTATTTTATTTCTTTTATTTTTTATTTTTATTTTAACAGGAAAACTTACAGCCAATATTTATAACAATAGTACAACAGATAAACAGATTATAAAATCTAAATATATTAATACCTATCTAAGTATATTTTATTTATACTTATTCATTTATGAATGACGCTACTTTAAGTGTAGGTGGGACGAGTTGACGTCACTTTATTATAAAAAAACTTGGGGTCAAAGTTCTGAATTGCGGAAAACGACACCTATCGTGATAGATAACTACCTATAGATAGGTACGTAGAGTATGTGCGGAAAGAGAATAGGCACAGAATAACCAATAGTATGTAGTATATATTATACATACAGAACGGACACTCACCTCCCCGCACCCCAGCCCCCGACCCGCCCTCACCCGAGAAATGTCAAAATACCAGTGGAGAATTAGCGCTCCACTAGTGAACCTTTTTTTATAGGTAGCTATGACGTTTCTCATACTGAGGCATAGAGGCGCCCTCAATTTCCACGCCTATTCTTTTTCCGCACAGAATTTATCTGTATTTAAAGTTATTTACAAGATCTACCTGGATTATTAATGGCTTAGTACTGTACTCAATAAATAAATTTTAGATACATTTTTATTTGGAATACCAAAAGTTTTTACAAATTAGGTTTACACAGATTTATTAAAACAAATAGTATTTTTTTAATATATAGCTGTAACATACATACATACATATATCACGCCTATTATCCCTTGCGGGGTAGGCAGAGCGTAAAGGGCCGCTAAAACGGACATTTACGCCACGTCTGACATATATTTGAGGGTCATTCGGAAAATTGTGTGTCGCCATAGTGATAGGTTGTCAGCCCGTCACCTAAAATTGCAATACACACCCTCAAGTCCCTCAGTTACCTCTTACAACTCCCACGGGAATTAAATGGGGTGATGCTATTCTAAGCAGGCATCACACGACAAATAACTGTAAGATTCCCTAAAATAAATAAATACAATAAAAACGGTCAAGCCTATATTTAAATAATGATTTACAAGTGTTTTACGGATCGCGTTGATGTCTTTATTACGCGGAAAATTTTTTGACGACTTTTTTATATTTCCAATTAGTTTTTACGTTTTATTTATTTTAGATAAAAGTTACATATAGCAGTATCAGCAACCGTTCAGTTCACACATTTCGCTAAGGGATCTTATTACCGTGTGATGCCGGCTTAGAATAGCATCTCCCTATTTCGTAAGAGGCACCAACGGGATTCGTGAGTTTTTGTTATTATTATTAATAACTAGCGGCCCGCCCAGCCTACCACTGCTAACCAATTTCCCACGGGAAACGGACCTTCTCCCGACATAAATCATACATAAAAACCTTCCTCTTGAATCACTCTATCTTTTAAAATAATCTCCATCCAAATCCGTTGGGTGGTTTTTAAGATTTAAGCATTCATACAAACAAACAGACATAGGGACAGACGCCGCTAAGCGACTTTATACTATGTAGTGATACATTTACATGTGTATTGCGATTTTATGCGATGAGATGACAACCTGTCACTATGGCGATACACAATTTTCTAATGACTCTCAAATGTTTGCCAGACGTGTTGTTAGTTATAGTATTTACACGACTGCCCAACCAAAAAATAAGTGTAATGTTTTTAGAGTTCATGTATGAATGTATAAATGTGCGATTCTTTAAAGTACTGCAACTCGTTAACCTCTGAACTGAGGAATTGTATCGGAAGAATTCTTACATTATCCCGTGTGTCATAGGCTAGGTTTTATATCAGAAAGCAGTCGTGTTTTTAATTTATTATGCTTGTTTATGGCCGTTTACGCTCAAAAGGGATAAAGGCGTAATATATGTATTTATGCCGGCTTAGAATAGCATCACTTCATTTCTTACCCATGGGTGTCGTAAGAGGCGACTAAGGGACTCGAGGGTGTGTATTGCAATTTCAGGCGACGGGCTGACAACCTGTCACTATAGTGATACACAGTTATTTGATTGACCCTCAAACCTTTGTCAGACGTGGTGTTAATATCCGTTGAACGGCCTTTAACGCTCTGCCTACCCCGCAAGGGATATAGGCGTGATTTATGTATGTATGTATGTATGTACCTATACGTGTAATTAAGTACTAATTACACGGATGTTTCCAATTTTAATTGTTATTTAGGTTGTTACGTCACCATCTTGCCGAGAGAGAGTTAAAACGCATGAAAGCGGAAAATGTAAAGATGGAATCTACGCCAAGGTAATATAACTAAGTTAAACTAAGATGCCGGCTTAGAATAGCATCACCCCGTTTCTACCCGTCGGTGTCGTAAGGGGAAGGGGAATAGGCATTCTCTGTAAACATCTATAGAAAAATGAGTATTTTTTGATGCACGCAATTTCGTTGGTAAATACGATAAACACCTTATTTTTATGTATAATGATTTTTCATTATATTATCTAGATTCTTGTCGCAGTAAAACACGATTCAAGAAAGTTTGTTCGATAGATTTATTTTTCAAAGTTTGGTTTATTTTTACACTTTTTGCGTAGTGCAAGCTTATGGACATAACACATTATTTTTTGCAAATACGATACGTCTTGTACCTCTACATTACTAGATTCTTGTCGAACAGTTTTTTTATTACTTGTTTATTTTGCGAGAAATTTCCAAAAGAGTGAAAAATCGTCTATGGCGATTCCGCTCTGTTCTCACACACAGGATTTGCCATTAGTGGGAAAGGGTCGTTTAAAAGTTCGAGGCAGCAGATTGAAAGTGGGTAGATTGTCTTACAGTACCAACCAGCCATTGAATCCAATGTCAACTGGTGAAATTTAATGTAAATATGGGAACTGGAAACAGCCTTGATTGGACGTAATCGGTCTTCATCAACGGTCTGACATTTCCAAAAAGAGGAAATTAAGTGATGTGTAACCGTGAAGGGTTCAGGAGTTTCCGTAGACTTGGAAAGGCTGTTATTTTTGAAGGTTGTTTATTGATATTTATGCTACTTGGTGCTGTTACTTAAAAAACATTTCATGACTTGTATATCTCCTATCCTTTTCTAAACCTATTTGACGGAAAGTGACAACGCTAATTTAAATTAAGAGAAATTATTTCCATACTTGAGGCCATTGTGCCATTATTAGAAATTATCTTAATTATTTACCTATAGATACTAAAAAACTTTTTTATCATGTATTCGTGTGTAATAAAGACTTTTTACTTACTTAGTTACTTTATTGCTCACATTGTAAACACGAAACATATTACAATAAATGCAATAACACACAAACAATGGCGGCTTTGAGCGATCTCTTCCAGAAAACCCTGAATTCTATTCCTTAAATATTATCTTACTGATAGCAAATACAATTAAAATTGGCGACATTTTACTTCGAAAATTATCTACATATCTAAATAAGGCGGTTCTCCCACTTGTGGTTCGTCGCTGCGTTTTTTTAACGCACCGTAACGCATACGTCTGTCAGACACCGATTTACCGGTATCAACTTCACTAGTTTTAGTTTTATTTATCACACAGTGGAAATAACATCACAATATAACATATCCGTCTGATTTTAAGTATTCACAATGTGTTCGTTAAACAATAAAAAATATATAATCACTAACAAATAAATAAAACAAAAATGTCAAACTACATAAAGTTCTTTTTTTTAAATTAGTAGTAAATTAAATTACATGTGATTATGTAAATTTATAGCCCAGTACGGCTAGCTTTTTATGTTTAAAAATATTAAAGTCGTTAATTTTTGGATTAAAGTCTGGACCATTGGCCAAACCCAATTTATTATTTCGTGTAATTTTATGTGTATGCTTACGCACTTACGTTTGCAGTCGATAAAAACCACTCAAACTGGGTTTTACATTGTGTCAACTGTCACATAGATAATACTGGTATATTATATAACATTTATTAAATGGAAGACACTCAAAATTTAATTTAATTTAATATATTATGAGCTTCTATACATTTAATCGAAAATTTCTGCAAGCGTCAAAAATACACAAAATGTAATATGTGCTTTACAGACAATCGTAATCGTAACTCAATTGTACAAAAAATAAGCGGCTATAGAATTTTTGTTATGTTATGCCCTCAAATAACGCTAGCTGCGGAGAAACTAAAATTCACTATCCAGTAAAAGGTTTTTCAACTAGTTTTCAGTACAGAAATTTTACAACGCCACATTAACATAACTTGATCCTATACAGGGGTAACTGTAGGTGCAACTTATAGTACCCACATTTGTCATTAGTAGCTATTAACACCGACCCTCACCTCAACCATGACCTTAGAGGGCTTGTTTCCATTGTATACTTGTCGGAACACACCTAAGGGAAGTTAAGTCACGAAATTTTCCATATTTGTATGAAATAATGACATTAAAAACATATGCGGTAAAATAATACACGGTACATACACGGTTGATCCCTTGCGGGGTAGGCAGAGAGTTAACGACTGTAAAAATACAGTGGGTAACGCCACGTCAGACAAATATTTGAGGGCCGCTTCAGAAAAATCGTACCTATATCACTATAGTGACAACCTGTCGCCTAAAATTGTAATTTAAAACAATAGTTGCCATTTTTGTTATGTTAATGACATTGAAAATCTATGTAGTAAGTACCAAATTTTTAGAACATCCGGGATTCCGCGACTCAAATATACACAGAAAATTCTAAAAATTACTAAAACTCAATCACTTTCCCAAGAAACACAAGTCAAAATAAAACATCTCATAAAAAAATATGCCAGAATCATTACATATAGGTGATTTCATTTTTAAACATCTAGGTATCTATTCAAATTTACTTGTATGCCTTGGGGAAATTTGCTTAGTTACATAGGCTGGTTGTACAAACGCTTGAAATATTTTGAAGTTATATGTATTTTTGAGTAAAAGCATAGCATTTAATTTAATACCTAACGTTTTTAATTTGCTTCCTAACCATATTCATTTTAAAAAAACTATGTAGGATAATGGAAACGTGTAGATATTAAATATTAAAATTCCATCTTCGAACCGGGAAGCAACTTGTCACACAGATAATACACAACATAGCATAAAATACTCGAAACACAGTAACATCAATATTTACTTAACTACCTACTTTTATATTTGTTTTTGATTGCTGCGCGTACGCATTCCTTAAGTTACACACACACACACACACGTAAATCACGCTTTTATCCCTTGCGGGGTAGGCAGAGCGATAAGGGCCGTAAAAGTACAATCGTTACCTCCTAGTCTGACTTATATTTGAGAGCCGTCAAAGAAATAATGTGTATCGCTATACACACATACATAACATGCCTATATAATCCCTTGCGGGGTAGTTAAAGCGTAAACGGCCGCAAAAAATGGGCATATACTCCATGTCTGACAAACATTTGAGGGTCATTCGGAAAATTGAGTATCGCCATACATATATACACTATCGAGTCTCTTAGTCGTCTCTTACGACTCCCAAGGGAAAGAAATGGGGTGATGCTATTCTAAGCCGGCATCACAAAAATATATTGTTATTTTTCAAATATGGTAATTAGGGAGCGAAGAAATCAAAATTTTAAAATTGAGGCTAGTAGTTCAAGTATAAGTGTAAGAACGTAACGAAATGCAGTAATATTCCCATAGGAAATATACGGTTTTACTTCAGTAACGCGCCGAGCGATCAACACGTATAAAAATAAGTAAACATAAAACTTGAGGGGTAAAGTCCAAGCAGTGTGGCAAGGACGGTGGAACCAGTTTCATATATTTGTGGCGTTTTTAGAGATCCGTAGAACCTAAACACGGAACCAAACTTTGTATCTTGATTTCTTCTCATTTTTTTTAATAGCGTCACCCCATTTCTTTCCCACTGGAGTCGTAAGAAGTGATTAAGAGACTCTAGGGCTTCATGTGTATTAAAATTTTAGGCAACAGACTGACAACCTGTCACTACAGTGATACACTTTTTTTCTGAAGTTAAATATTTCTCAGACGTGGCGATTGCGACCGTATTTTTAAGGCCGTTAACGCTCTGCCCACCCCGCAAGGGATAAAGATGTGATATGTGTATGTGTGCCTATGAAATGTGAAGATTCGAATTCTGCAGGAGCTAATTATCAGCTTGCAGTGTCGTCGGTAGTGGCATCGGGAGAACCGCGTGGTACTAATACCGTAAGTCGCAGGTTCAAATTCTGCAAGTTCCAAAAAAGGAAATATACTTACTCGTAGTTCATTTTTAAAGTCGGTTATCAGTCGTCATGAATAGGCAGAACCCTCTTTTTGCCGTACGAATAAACTTCACAGTTTTACTTGAATACTATGAACCAAAAATACGAGTTATGAACCTCTTACTTAACCTTGCTTACTAACAAAATACTTTCCATAGAATAAATAATATTATCTAGTTTAATAAGTATAAGCTTTTTAGCTCGAGATCGATTATCATATGAAAAGTATTAAGATTTATTTATTGGTGCCCGCGCCTAACCGAATTTTCTTTTTCTAGCATGGCTCTGTGCGGAACAATTTAGCCAGTGTCACGAGAAATCGAATTTATTTATATTTAACTTTAAAAATTGTATGCCAGTTCAATCTGTCGTTATAATGAGTCAAATGACCTCACTAGTCACCAGATCCTCGTAATTTTGTGGTCAGGAGTTGAATTAAAGAGGTTGTTGACCAAAGTCTTTAACTTGGTGAAGGAAGAATAAATTTAGTTTTAAATGAGTATTTTGTAGATTTTTCGAGGGCTGAGTCATTCATAAAAACACAAAGGTTTTATTTTTGAAGGTATGTTAGGTATTTTATTAGTTATTAAGGAGAAACGTGATACTACCTATTCGCTAACATAATATCTATACAAAATCACAATCCTTCGAGCCGGATCAAGTAACACCAGAATTTAGTTTTATCACTGAGGCAGGTTCTAAAATTTCCATATTTAAATGATTTCGCCGCTGTTAAGGTCGCAAAATTCTTGTTTGCGTGATTCCGTACATACGTTCTTTATTTAAATCCACGGAGCCTTGACGCATGGTGTCACGGCACAGCCTTCTGACGTCCAAAACGTCAAAATAAGGATTTCTGACATTGAATATGGATTTAGCACAGGGATTTAGGAATCTCTGAACATGACTAAACGTATTTGCGTGAACAATTAATTAATAAACAGTATCAGTTTGTAGGTGTGCAAGCGATTGAGGCAACGAAAAAACCCGGACTGGTGTTGCCGAAACAGCACTTGCGTCACCGTTGAGACCGGTGCCTGACTGGCCAGCAAGACAGTCGACTCGAGCGGCACTGGCCATCAAGCCGCCGCGAAAAAAGAATAAACAGCGAAACCCGACCGCGCGCACGCACCGAACTGTCAGTTTGCGAGCCTTCGCGAGCCAACACGCACGAGCCGCGCGGCCGCCGCCATCTTTTATTCGCGCCATTTTGATTTGAAAGTTCGATAAAAGAATTAAAAATTCATAAAAAAATAAAAGTGAATGTGTGTTTTTTTACGTAATTTTAGAAGTGCTTTGTTTTCTGTGGTAGTGTTTGTGAGTATATGACACAAGGAAGCTGACCAAAGGCCGCCGAGATGCTTATAACGTAAGATTTTAATGATTCGTTGCTACGATTAGAGTCGTAATTAATAAATTGTGGCGGCTATATGCATAGTTCCTGTTCAACCTCTTTTATTGAACTATATATTTAGTATAATTCATAATTTATACGTGTTCTGTGAAGATCTCTATAAAGACTCTAAGCAAAAAAAGAAACTCACATACCTACCTACTTATACCTACCTAGGTAAAGGTACATATTCTTAATCTTATTTATGAGATGCGAAACTTCCAGATTTTATTTTAAGATCTTAATGACTTCTGCAATTTAGGATCTAAATCTTGAATCTTTGTTTTTAAAAACAACTCTTATCCTCCTACGAGTGTTTTTTATTTTGTATTTGACCTGAATTCCTTTGTAATTTGCTAAGAATTTGATTTATTTGCTACTAAGAGTGCAAAAGTGAGCAGTTTAATAGCACTATAAGTTTTATAACATGAAATTGAATAGTGATTATTTTAATAATACCTGTGTATATCCTAGTTTATAATAATTACCTACATCTTTGTTAATAATTACTTGCCGACCACAGCATGACGTGCATAACTGAAGAAATAATACAAATTTTAAATAATTTTTACATTTTTGTCCTAAATAATTGGAGGCTGTATGAAACTTTGCCTATCCTTTAAGGACGAATTCAGGAAAAATAACAAAACGCACGACGATAGAACTTTTTTGTATGACAGCGCTGTCTGTAGAACCTCTTTCGTGGTGACTCTACTATTCTACCTGGGATTGAATAACGACAAATCGATTATCAAATTGTCCTAAATTAATTTACTCATATTACCATGTCCTTAATTAGGAAATTGTCTAGCGATAAAATAAAGTGATTAGTTCAAATAATCTTATAACCAAGAAAATAATATGTTTTTCGTCACACCTCCAAACTTCCGGTTACATTTTAAACTAATTATTGTTATAAGTTGATATTTATCACTTTGTAAATTTGTTCCCGGTCTGGTTAGGACATTGCAGGGTGAACCAACTCATTGTCCAACAAGAAATGGTTCCGTGCTTCGGAGGGCACGTTAAGCCGTCGGTCCCGGTTGCTGTCTATGCTACTTAGACGGCGGTCGTAACACAACCATGTCAGAGGCCTACTGGTGGTAGTAGGCGGTTGAAAATCTCTGACACCAGGGATCATCGAGTCGTTGGACGACTCGGTGTCCCATACGAGAAGAGATAGATTGTTATAAGACTATTAATTCTTCTCTTAATGAGATTTTTTTAAAACAATTGGGCCTTAAACCGTTTCATTGCTCTACCAAAGGAGTCATAAAATAAGCGAATTCCGGATGATCGTCTCATAGCGCCATCTATATAAAGTTGTTACAACTAAAATACCTTCATAAATTTATTCTTCTCAATCTTAATTTTTTCCGAAAAGAGTGAGGCAAGCTTTCAATTTGACAACTGTCATTTTTATACTACTATTTGAGGCGCAGGCTCCACTAGTCCTTTGTTAACATTATATTTGAGTACCTTTGTAGTACTTAGTTAAATAGGTAAGTGTGGCGGCGCGCATGCGCTCCACATACAAGTCCTGAAACGCGGTATCGAAGTTATTCCGCCGATCGCTATATATACAACTTCCAAACATGTCCGGTTGGAACAGTCGTTCCCCTGGTCACAACTCCCGACCAGCTACCCTTTTCCTCACTGTCGTCACTCGGCCTACTGGCCTCATCATCACTCCTCCTAAATATGATTTTTTAACAAGGACAAATGCCTTGTTCCCATGGGAAAACGAGAAGTAGCTGTTGAAACTACTAGAAAAGCCACTTGTGAGATAATAACAATACTAAATAAATCCTGGACAATTCACACAGCGCCATCTAGCCCCAAACTAAGCACACCTGTACTATGGGAATGAGATAGCCGATATTATTACTTATATTCTTTTTTGTAAGTAAATACATATTATAAATAGAAAATATCTAGACTAATTTGTGTCTTGTGGGGATCGAACCCACGACCCTCGGCGTAGCAGGCAGGGGTACTATCCGCTACGCCATTGGGTCAGTCATAATTGAACGCGAAGGTACGGCAAGCTATATATTTTTAAACAGAACATTTTTTGTTTTCATTTTAGCATTTCTACAATATCATGAGACGTTTATCTGGTTAAGATTATGTATGCCGATCCATAAAAAAAACAAATTTGAATAAATATATCTTGCGATATAAAAAGTTGTTTTTCCAGAAAATCTCCAGTTTTTAATTTGTGTAAGAAATAACTAGATGAATTAATTTCCCTAAAGATTGGTATATTGAATAAGATATAAAAACGTGATTTTCAAGAAAAACTTGTTAAAAACTTGTTCCTTTTGTGTCAAAAGGATGTTGTGTTATTTTATTAATATAGTAACTATCAGCAGCATTTACAAAATTCGGTAAAATTTATGGTTTTTCGTATAAACATTATTATCATTATTCCGTGTGTTGCCGGATTCCGTGTGTTGCCGGCTGAGAATAGCATCACCCCATTTCTTGCCCGTGGGAGTCGTAAGAGGCGACTTAGGGACTTGAGGGTGTGTATTGCAATTTTAGGCGATGGGCTGACAACCTGTCACTATAGCGATACACAATTTTCTAAATAACCCTCAAATATTTGTCAGACGTGGCGTAAATGTCCGTTTTATGCGGCTGTTTATGCTCTGCCTACCCCGCAAGGGATTATAGGCGTGATATATGTATGTATGTATTATTATCAGCCAATTGCAGTCCACTGCTGGACGTAGATCCTTTTTAATAATGAAAATATAAGTTGGAAAATTTGATGGCATAAAATAAAATGCTAAGTAATATGTTATAATTTAAACATGAGATGTCTAATCGTAAGTGATTTATATTTTATTGTCTTCAAACAAGTATTACGAGACAATTATATATGTATTGTCCTAAAACACGTACCTACACTGTGAGATAGCAATGTGCCGTTCCCGGTAACATTGGGAATATTCCCAGTAATTTTCCCGGGCACGAGGAATATTCTCCGGAAACATAAAAACATTGAAAAAAATAATACATTTTTTTTAAAGTTTTTTTTGGGAAATCAATAATATTCATATATATTTTTAGTAGATTTAATTGTTTTCTAAAGTAAAATAAGTGGATAGCCATCACAAAATAATTCAACATCGCATATTATGCTGAATATTGAGACAAACTGCGGCAAAATACGATTATTTTCGGTATTTACGGTATGTATTTCTGTACGGTGCATTTTGAAAAGTGAACGATACTAAAGAAATTGCTTTGACTCGTGATTATATACAACTTTGCCCAAGAAACTTAGGTCGAAATATAGCAAATAAAAATTAAAAATCCTTGGGGAATATTCCCAATCCTTGGTAATATTCCCAGTAATTTACTAAAATGGGAACGGCACAATGCTGTAGTGTGAGACGATTATCATTCAATGAAGAATCATGTTAGTTATAAATCTAAAAATAAATTGAACAAAAAATGTTTCGTGCTCCTGCAAAAAGCAGGGGTCAAACACTTAAAGTTTCTTAATTTGTTTTGCGGAAGTTTTTAAAATCTTTTGGTTAAATTGTTAGTGTGTTGTGATGTGTTATGCCATGAACGTTTTTATTAAAATCTATTTATAGTTTGGCAGAATATAAATAATTTATTTAATTTGATAAAACTGGTTTAAAATGAAACGAACGTACTCAAATAACTTGTACCTATACATACAAACAGACATCACGCCTATATCGCTTGCGGGCTAGGCAGAGTGTAAACGGTCGCCACGTCTGACAAACAGAAGAGCGTCATTTAGAAAACAGTGTAGCAATGACAGGTTGTCAGCCCACCGCCTAAAATTGCAATACACATGTAGTCTTTCAGGCCTTTAGTCGCTTCACATGAGAAAGAAACGGGGTGATGCTATACTGGTCGGTCCACAAACATTAAAGTTTATATATTTATTTTGTTACCAACCGTAATTCCTCAGACATTCCAAAATACCAGCTTACAACCTTATCCGACTGGTTTTTGAATGATACCTAAAAACGACATATTATTGGTATTATAATTAACTAAATGATATAGTTTTGAGGTAAACGCACTTTAAGGACAAGAGATCAGTTTACGTAGTTACGTGATTAATCCATGATTTTGTTGAAAAAAATATACTTGTAGATGTTGATAGCTTCGTTTATAAGTGGACTGTGGTGTTTGGCTAGTGATGATGGCTTGGGTGCGTGTGAGGATGTGAATAAAAAGAATTATTTAACTTTAGCACTTTGTTCATATTTATTGCACTGTTTTTAGTATCTTTTACATGAGGAATTTATATGGAAATATTTACTATAAAACGCGTGTGGCATGGCTGCCGGTCGGACAAGAAGAACAAAAAAACTTCGAAATTCAAAAATGCTCTTACAAACTTTTCTTTATAGAGAAAAGAGTTTTTATGTTGTGAACAGTAGACGACCTTCAATAGATATAGTAAAATGTGGTTCTACCGCGGCACGGCACCGCACGGCCTTCCGGCTGTCATTTGCCAATATGCCAAATAAACTGTCTGTTGCTGGACAAGCGCCTTCCCCTATTGCCATACTCACCACGCTTGGCAAGCGAATTGGCAAGCGCAGTTTCTCTGGGTGAGCCCTTGCCTCACCTACCAGTCAGGTGTAGGTTTCGAAGCCCTTTCTTTAGGCTCAAATCGAAAAGTCCAGTATAAAAAAGGCGAACGCAGTGCAAGATATTGCTTTTACAGGGAACGCTGTAGCCCATTCACTGGATAAATTAATCATGAGGGTAGTATTGGGGTGTTGCTCTAAGCCGGTATCACACGGCGGATGATGAAGAATGTATAAAAAAAAAAAATATTTTCTCAGCGAAACCAACGACCCCCGCAGAGTTCAATTAGATGGGAAATTTTATAGTCTCCAAGTGTACATATATGGCGCTATGCTAAACTGAATAGTTGTATTTCCAAGGAAATTAAAGTAAATCGATGAAATGTACTTGAGACTAAAATTTCAAAATTTCAACTTGACAAAAAGCCATCCGGTTTGAAATCATGAATTAGGTCGAGAACTGACAGATAGAAAAGTCCCCACTTCCTGATTTTTTGGCGTTTTCGTTATGATTTCGCCAGTGTCAAGTATCAATTTAAAGAACGACGACAAATAACAGTACAATTCTATCCAAGAAACAAAGAACAAACTAGCTCCGTTTCTTATTTCTAATTGGTCAGAACCAGAACAAATAACAAACCTGCAATTGCAATAGAAAACAATGTGGGGCCATTTTTCTTTATAATTTGAAACCGCCATCGCGCGTGTAGCCATTTAGCTATAAACAGTATTATTGTGGTTGGTTATTCAATGGAAAGCGTAATGCGTTTATGGTAAGAACATGATTATAGTACAGGACTATTGCTAGTCTTGTTACGATTTGTTTTAAAAAGAATGTAATAGAAAATTGAAAAATCTTATATAATGGGAAATTTTCCAATCTTTAAGTGTACTTAGATGGCGCTGAGTTATACTAAAAAGTTTATTTGTATAGACACGTATGTAAATTTATAGATGAAATGCATATGCATAACGCCATGTGGTATAACATTTTGAAAATGCTCGAGAACTGTTAGATAGAAAAGTTCCTATTCTTTTAAAGCGCTCTAGTTATTACACGACTGCCCAAACATAAATGAGTGTAATGTTTTTAGAGTTCATGTATGTATGTATATATGTGTGATTCTTTAATGGACTGCAACTCGGTAATTACTAAACAAATCCGAACGGGAATTGTATCGGAAAAATCATCACATTATCCCGAGTGTCATAGGCTTTATCTCAGAAAGCAGTCGTGTTTTTAAATTTTTAAATTTATTTTGCTTGATTTAGACCAGGATCATCAAAGGAGGTTCGTTTGCGTAATATGAGAACCGGTTTCTGGCTTTTGATATGTTTTGATTTCTTTGATAGAGATACTTGGTAGAGAGAGAGCTATAGTAAAAGAAACTTTTTACAAATCAAAATCTCACCTGCTAGCAAAACGCAGACTTGTCAGAAAATACAAAGTTTTTTTTTTTTGAAAACTTGCAGAATTTTCGAGTGCGGGCAGGATTTGAACCTGCGACTTTCGCATTACTAGTGGCGACGCCTCTTCCATCTGGGCTACCGCAGCTCATTTCTTGCCCGCCAATTTCGCAAGTGTATTTTAATGCCAGTAACGCTTGGCATGGCTCCATCTACTGGGTTAGTTTTGCAACTAATAACCGGCGACTAATTCTATCTTTACAGATTGAATGTAGTCTAAGCGATGAAAACCAGCGATAAATTGAGTACCAAATTTTAAAACACTTCCCGTGTTAGGTATACAATTTTTTTTGAAAACTTGCAGAATTTTCGAGTGCGGGCAGGATTTGAACCTGCGACTTTCGCATTACTAGTGGCGACGCCTCTTCCATCTGGGCTTCCGCAGCTCATTTCTTGCCCGCCAATTTTGCAAGTGTATTTTAATGCCAGTAACGCTTGGCATGGCTCCTGCCCGCACTCGAAATTCTGCAAGTTTTCAAAAAAAGAATTGTATACCTAACACGGGAAGTGTTTTAAAATTTGGTACTCAAATACAAAGTTACAAAGAACCTTTTTAAAATATTTATTTATTCATATTTATAACCTCTATGAGTCTATGGTATAAAACAATTGATTGCCAACACGTCACTAACAACATTGACATTTTGACACTACACCGTCGTACTTAGTAAGTAGAATAAGTTGCGTCAGTAGTTAGTTGGTCACGTTTAGAGATGTGAGAGTCAAAGTGACAATCTTACTAGATTTAATTATCTTTGAAACATATAATTATTTTCCAATTACCCACTTGTTTTTAGAGTTCATGTATGTATGTATATATGTGCGGTTCTTTAAAGGACTGTAAGTAGTTAACCACTGAACAGATTCGAATGGGAATTGTATCGGAATAATCCTTACCTTATCCCGAGTGTCATAGGCTAGGCTTTATCTCAGAAAGCAGTCGCGTTTTTAAATTTATTATGCTTGTTACATCTTGTATAACATGTATTAGTACCTGGTACATAAATACATCGTATACATTTTTGTTAAGCTTTGTAAGCTACAATCAATCTATCATTTATTGCCATAAGAAAGTTATTTTGACAGTTCTGAATAAAGAATCTTTAGATAAATAAGAAAGCGTAAGTGAATTTGCTTGAATACATTGTTAAATTGTCAAAGAAATTATTCCATTTAATCTTGAAATGATGTATACTTATATAATTCTATCATGGAACAAAGATCTTTTACACTTAAGAATGTCAAACTGTTAAACATGACGTAATAAAAGTATTTTCAAGTTGTCATTTTATCTGATCGTCGAATTTTGCGACTGATTTACATAAACATATCACGCTTTTATTTATCCCTTGCAGGGTAGGCAGAGCGTTAACGACCATAAAAATACGTTCACTATCGCTGCGCCAGAAAAATATTTGAGGACCGTTCCAGAAACATCGTATATCACTATACTGACAGGTTGTCAGCCTCTCGCCTAAAATTGTAACACATAAACCCTCAAGTCCCTTAGTTTCGTCTTACGACACCCGCGGGAAAGAAATGGGGTGATGCTATTCTAAGCCGGGATCACACGGCAGCATGGATTACAGGCATATCTAATTAGACCCTGAGAATGCTACAAAAATAAAAAATAAAAACATCATCTCCGTGTAAAGTACTTTTAAATACAAGTATTTCCAAATCTGGTACATCGTGTGCATCACTCTGGCAACGCCACTATCTCGATCTTGAGAAAACATAATCAGACCGCGGTGGTTTCATTTTTTTATATTATTATTACATAAAACGTTCACTAACTATTCTTACGTAAGTTGAAGGCTATACGGTTTAAGAGAACACGTACTGTTGAGCCAGTTTAAAAATTCCGTTTTGATAGCTACCATACAAATAATTATATAATGCATAATTAGTAAATAGGCTCAAAATAGCATCACCCCATTTCTTGCCCGTGGGAGTCGCAAGAGGCAAAAAAGGGACTCGAGGGAGTGTATTGCAATTTTAGGCGATGGGCTGACAGCGTGTCACTATGGCGATGCTCAATTTTCTGGATGACCCTCAAATATTAGTCAGACGTGGCGTAAAAATGCGGCTGTTTGAGCTCTGCCTACCCCGCAAGGGATTATAGGTGTAATATGTGTGTATGTGTAACAATTAGTAAATTTTCTTTGTTGTCATGTTTTATATGAAATATTATTTATTTTCTTAAACATGTGACGTCGTAAGAATGGCTTATCTATAATAGAATTACTTTGAGGCCAACATATTAGAAAATTTGTATGAAGTCGCTTCCCGTGTCCCTATGCTTAGATCTTTAAAAATACGCAACGGATTTTGATGCGGTTAAACAGATAAGGTGATTCAAGTCGCTTCCCGTCTACCTGACAGAAAAAAATGTCAACAAAACATCTCACTATTTTGCACAGAAGTTTAAAAATCCCTCCAGCGGTTACCAGAAAACCTCAACCAACAAGATTGCATACGAAAACAGTTAAAATAATTTGTAGAGAGTAGGTAAGCGTTCAACTTCTAACTACCTGACCAACCTTACTCTTATACTGGTACAGTCAAGTCACGATACACAAAAAATTTAAATTGTATTCAGAAAGAAATTCAAAACACTTCCCAAGTAAGGAAGATTTTTTTTTTAAACTTGCAGACAGGATTTGAACCTGAGACTTTCGCTATCGCTACTTACTCGCTGGGAATAGGATACTTAAACTATCCCGGTAGATGGAGCGATGCCACGTGTTATTGGCATAAGATACACTTGCATAATTTCACAGGCAATGATTGAGCCGCGGTAGCCTAGATAGAAGAGGCGTCGCTAGTACTGATAGCGAAAGTCGCAGGTTCAAATCCAGTCAGCGGTAGAAAATTTTAAGAAAACTATTATATATTAATTTTAGAAAATTAATGTGTATTAAAACTTAAGGCGACAAGCAAACGACCTGTTTCTATAATGATACACGATTTTTCTGAAACATTCCTCAAACTTTTGTCAGACATGGCGCTAGCAAACGTATTTTACGGGTAAAGGCGTGATATGTGTCCGTGTTATTGTTTTTTTCGCGCACTGAGTGTAAAACTAGATGTGGTCGCCTGTACCCTGACACAGAGCACAGATTTAAACCGCATTGAGTAATGAGATCTCTCGCAGCCACATTGCTAGCTATTATACAACATCACCTCCAATTTTGTACTGCCAATTATACCAGAAGATAACGTTAAGTAGATAACTTTGAAATAGAAACGAAATTGAAAGTTATATGGGTGTACCGACCAAGTGCTGCCGTCTTCAATTTCCTTTCGTCTGACAGACGCATGCGTTAAAAAAACGGAACGATGGACGACAATTGAGTGAACCGCCTAAGTCGACATCTTATGGCCAGTTCTTTTGATACAACACTAGTCTAGTGACGGCAGGCAGAGCCCAAACGGCCACAAAAAACGGACATTTAATTTCGGAAAATTGAGTATCGCCATAGTGACAGGTTGTCAGCCCATCGTCTAAAATAGCAATACACACCCTCGAGTCCCTTAGTCGTCTCTTACGGCACCCGATCTGGGCCCGGATTCTCTAATTTTTTAACCCTTGCCAGCGACACTCAGCTGTCATTTTACGACGTCCGCGTGCTATTCTAAATGAAAATGAATATGAAATAACTTAAAGGATGTAGGATAGTACTATCACTTATTTCCTTATATAATCCTTTATATTAATAATCGCCACAATACGGCCAAAAGCTTTAGATAAAATACCATTCAAACGTCTAGTGACGTTATAAATACGCAAATTGACGTTTTTTACGTCCATAGACACGTCTTGAGTCTACGTCATGGGTACAGTCAAGTACAGGCTGGGTTAAACAGTTTGCACTATGGACCGTTCTTGTGCCGCGCGTATAAGACTTACATTGGCGGTGCAAGTGTCTAACAGGTCGCGAGGTTGACTGTACAAGACTGGTTTTAATAGCAAATTGATGTTTTATGTTTATTTTTTATTGTTGTTTTTAAGTTTGATAAATATGGCAATAAGGAAGGATTGTTGTAAAGAATTCTAATGTGTTTAAGTAATTTACCGGCGGGCCGCTTAATATTTTATTGTGAATCGCTATAGTTCATGAGGATAGGTACTTATCTTTTGTTAACAAACTAAAGCAGGTGTTTTACTATCCAAGTTTCCACACTCTATAGATTATTATACAGGGTGTAAGGGACAGCCTTCCGAATACTAATAGGGTGCAATCAGACAGTGAAACTAAACAACTTCCGTTATTTTTTTTTACCGGAAACGAAATATTTTTTTATGACTTTTTATTGCAGTCAGCTAATCTTGATTTTCATAGGAATCTGAATCTGAATGCCTGTAGTCGGTGTTTGTAGTAAAAAAATGCATGACGAATAATACAATCAAAGGGAGATAAGTATAGTATTTAAAAATGTAATTTTAAACAAAGTAGTCAAGAACAAAAATACAAACAATTTTGACTATAAGTTTGACCCATATAAAAGACATCAACGGGTTCCAACATACTTAATTTACAGTATTTGATTTTAAAGTGCCTCCTGTGGTCCAGGGCTTATAGGTGCAAACATATGCGTAAAGTCACGCCTATATCTTTTGCTGGGTAGGCAGAGCGTAAGCGGCTGTAAAAAGAAAATTTACGCCACGTCTGAAAACATTTGAGGATCATTTAGAAAACCCATCGCCTAGGATGCAATACTCAAGTAATCCTCGAGTCTCTTAGTCACTTCTTTTGGACGTTTTGTCGTAATCGGATGGAATCTTAGAATGCCGTGTGATACCGGCTTAGAATAGCATCATCCCATTTCTTTCCCGTGGGAGTCGTAAGAAGCGACTAAGGAACTCAAGTGTGTGTCTTGCAATTGTAGGCGATAGGCTGAGAACCTGTCACTATGGCGATACACAGTTTTCTGAAGGACCCTCAAATATTTGTCAGACGTGGCGTAATTGTCCATTTTTCCCTCCCCCAGGGATTATAGGCGTGATATGTGTATGTGTGTATGTATAGGCGGAATGTTTTGGTGACGACTGAGGTTTAAATATATCCTCAACTTCTCACAGCTATCAAGTTTCGTCAAGTTATCCCCTGAGGATCTATCCGTGTCAAGGTGAGCGCACACCGCGCGCGGCGCGCCGCGCATCGCGCGTCCGTGCGCACAATTATAATGTGTGACGATTGAATCCATTGTTTGGACACGCGTCGCAAGAACTTTATATCGTGAATACCAAATTTTAAAACACTTCCCGTGTCATAGAACTTTATAAAACTTGCAAAATTTTCTACCGAGGGCAGTATATGAACCTGCAACTTTCGCTATCACTAGTGGCTACGCCTGGGCTACCGCGGCTCGTGCCCTGCCTGCGAATTCGTAGGCAGACACTACTTCCTTCCACTTACTACGATCCTTGCATACTTCTTTCGCCTCCTCTACATACATAAATCTTGCAAAGCGTATAAAAAAAATACTTTATACAAAGAATCTATCAGAATGTCCGTTGCTCAAGTATCAAGTATTATGAATAAAATTAGAACCTACAAACTCAATAAAAGATTTCCGAGTCTCTAAGTTGCCTCTTACGACACCCACTGGGGTGATGCTATTCTTAGCCGGCACCACACGGCATATTAATATTATTATGAATTTGACAGCTGCTAAAATTGGCTTATAGTGACGCGAATATAAATAGGTATCTCTTGTATATAAATAGACACGTCAAAGATTTGTGATAAGATGAATATTAAATACAGATTTTAAGACAGGTATTAAAAACAAGTTGTCCTTACAATACTTTCACGTCAATATTTTTTGTTCGGAAAACGTCTATTTTTATATTAACTATAAAGGTCCTATCGAATTCAGTGCAAATATTTCTAGGTTGATTATGACTCGTGATACTGAACAACTTTCCTGTAGAAACATAGGTCGAAAAATGAAAAAATTTACCAATCATACAAACTGTCAAAATTTTTGAGCATTTTTGTATCGGAGCTACATTTTTTTTTCAGATTTCAACCTATATTTCATGGTAAAAGTGGTTTAGTTTCATAACCGAGCCGGTTTTCTATTAGGACAATACAAAATTGTCATTAAAAAAAGAAATTGCGTTATGCAAATTTCTTTTTTTTTACAATGACCGATCATGACGTGAATAAGTGATAATACTATCCTACATTGAATAAAGTTATTTCATTTTCATTTTCAAGAAAAACTCACCATAAAAATATTTGCACTTAATTGAATAGGACCTTATATAGGTTCTTTATATTTAGCAGAAGTTTTGGCTGTTAATTTGTATTAAATATTTGAACCTTAAGCATGATCGGCAAAATCTCAAAACAAGTTTAAGAAAATCTCTGCTGATTCCTTCAAGTTTTGTTAAAAAAAAATGCATTGTAGGTAAAATAAATCGTTCAAATCAAACATAGGTACATAAATCACGCCTCTCTCTCGGAGGGGTAGGCAAAGACTGCTTCCTTCCACCTACTACGATCCTTACATACTTCTTTCGCCTCCTCTACATTCATCAATCTCTTCATGCACGCTCGTCGGTTTAGGGTACTCTTGACCTGACCTTTCTGTAGCACGTCTCCGGTTTGATCGTTTTAAACCACACGGTCTTATTAAAAAAAAAATTACGTGGTTGAAGCTGTTTGACAACGTCAAATCGTGAAGAAAAATGTTATAAACGCAGCCTTTTAGGCGCGCTGTCAATTTTTTTTGTAATAACACGAATAATGATTATCTCAAAGGTGGTTCATGCGTGTGTCAGACAAAAGGAAATTGCGAATTCCAATCTTATTACTATACAAATACAGCTACGGTGGGTCGTTTGATACACGCGTCCGCATATGTTGGAATGCGCAATTTCCATTCGTCTGACAGACGCATGCGTTACGTTGCGGAACAAGTGAGTGAACCGCCAAAGTACTTTGTACTAGTATAATATTAAAACAAATTAGTTCACAAGATCTTTTGAAACAGGAAAATGTCACACGAGTTGCTCTGTGACAATCAACGGAAAACCATTGAGGACGAATTGTGAAATGTTATGTTAAAAATAATTAAACATTCTGCAAAAGGATGTATATATCCGTCGCTGTAGGATGTAGATATAGTTTTGTTTCTGTAAATTAAAAGATAATTTGCGCAAAAAAAACGTTTTAAGATTTATTTGGTCATGCTATACAGGGTGTAATGGACAGCCCTCCGAATACTGATAGGGTTCAACCAGACCAAAAAAAAAATATCATTTTCCAATAAAAAATATTTCAGATAGCGTAAAAAAATGTATTTCCCATAATAAATGCAGTCAGCTGATCGTGATTTTGTATGTGAGGTCGAACATTTTGGTCTCGTTTCCTGACACATGTTTCTTGGGGAAATTTGTTCAGTTTCATGATCTGCATGCACCCTGTAAGTATTCGTAGGGCTGTCCCTTCCACCTTGTAAAGGCTGTTTTTAATATCTCTATTGAAATTGTAATAAATCTTGTTTATCAGTGACCGATAGCGATATCTCAAGACAGGCTGATGTTTGATACAACATTCCTCAAAAAATAATAGGTTAAAATAAATGGGGTGATGCTATTCCAAGCCGGCATCGCACGGCACTTAACACTTGCAAACACATATTGAATGAACAAACCTACAAGCAATTTTACACATCATAATGGACACGTCCAAATGATTCACAAACAATTCCTTACAACAGTGTTAAGATGATTATCCACCAGTAAGTCAACAAGTAATATTGAATGATTTTATTTTATGTAGAAATCGCTTGCAGCCTGATTTACCAAACATGATATACGTATTTTGCATGTAAGCTGTACCTGATTCAAGAGTTCAAAAAACCTAAAACTTCTTATTTATTAGTCAGGACAGAGATCAAAGACAATAAGGTCAAGATTTAGGTACCGGATTCAGGTGACAGTTATTTATCACGTTCAGATTTTCAAAAGATATGTCAACGCATCAGAAATTGCAACGTGGGACGGACCTTTCAGACGAACAGACGGCGTAAGATGTTGTAGGCCCAAAATCGAGGTATATGGAGCCTTTGTACAACAGTGGACCAGGCTTTAGATGGTAATGTCTGTTTTTTGGTACTAAATTTTAAAACATTTCAACGAGTTGGGTATATAAAAATTGAGAACTTTCAAAATTGCAGGCAGGGTTCGAAGTTTCGAACCTGCGACTTTCGGTAGCACGTTCATACGGCAGGTAAACCGCAGTTGCTCAGTCGGTAGAGGCGTTGGTAGTACTGATACCGAAAGTCGCAGGTTCGTACCCTGCCTGCGGTGCAATTTAGCAAGTTCTCAAAGATTTGTCTTCTCGTTGTTTACGAGTCGCTGGTGGACACGCACATTTATAACAGATATGTTAGTAAACACATTGCAAACTTCGCCAGTGTGACCTCTTTGTGAAGTTATTTACAATACGTCATTTGAAGTGCGCATTCTGCATTAAATGTTTCGTGATGTGTTAAACCCTAAGGTTAAAGACCATACACTACTCGTAAATGAGCTAAAATTTAATCAACTGACACACTGTAGGGGAACATTTGTAAGCCTGTTTCATATTTATATAATAGATTGATTAGTTTCCGTTACGGGTGTTTTAGTAGCTTATGTATTATTTAAGGCTATACTCTATCTGTGTACAAAATTTCATCCAAATCCGTCAAACCGTTTTGGCGTCAAGATGTAACAAACATATGTACCTACATAAAAACTCGAGTTTATAATATTAATATACTTTTAGTAATTCGTTACACAACCATGTCAGAGGCCTACTAGTGGTAGTAGGCGGTTGAAAAACTCTGACACTAGGGTTCATCGGGTCGTTGGACGACTTGGTGTCCCACACGAAAAGAGAAGAGTGAATAGTTTTTGATATATAATTTATTTTACTTCCTCAAAAAAAAAAACTTACGTATTATAGGTACGTATTGTACAACAGGCGTATGTATTGCAAAAACATAAAGGTCACCGCTGACCGTTCAGTTTTCTCCGACCTTGCGTCTGCCGCCGCGCATCGCTCGGTATGCGCGCACATGCGTCGTACAAGGCTCATTGCAACATGGCTGACCAACAGTGGAAATATATAAAGTTTACAAACCATTAAAGTCTCTTAAAATCTACATTAAGGGCCTGCCTCGAACTTTTAAAACCTTTCCCAATAATGGCAAATTCTGTGTGTAAGAACAGAACGGAATCGGCATATTTGGATGATTTTCACTCTTTGTGAAAAGTGGGAGACTCCCGACATGTCGGAGAACACCCTTACTGTTTACGACATACATACATACACACATCACGCCTATATCCCTTGCGGGGTAGGCAGAGCATAAACGGCCGTAAAATAAGGACATTTACGCCACGTCTGACAAACATTTGAGGGTCATTCAGATAATTGTGTATCACCATAGTGACGGGTTGTCAGCCCATCGCCTAAAATTGCAATACACATGTAACCCCCGAGTCCCTTAATCGCCTCCTACGATACCCACGGGAAATAAATGGGGTGATGCTATTCTAAGCCGGCATTACACGGCATTACGATGATTATTATTATTTCTTAAAAATATTTTAAATCATAAATCTGGCTCGATGGCGTAGCAGATAGTACTCCTGCCTGCTACGCCGAGGGTCGTGGGTTCGATCCCCACAAGATGCAAATATTTGTGTTTAATTTGGGTGTTTCTATGTATTACAAAAAAAGTATATAAGTATTGATATCAGATATTCAGTTCCCATAGTACAAACTTTGCTTAGTTTGGGGCTAGATGGCACTGTATAAATCGTTCATGTTAAATAAATATTAACCAATCCAAACATCTCGCACTCACGTGACGTTATATCCACATAACTATAAAATTCTCTGCCAAAAACGTGACTAGGTTTTACGTAAGAAGGTCGTGTTTGTACACACACACATATCAAGCCTTTATCCTTTGTGGGGTAGGCAGAGCGTTAACGGCCGTAAAATACGGTCACTACAATACGGTCACCATGTCCAGCAGTGGACTGTTGTGGCTTAATCCTTGTGTACATACATACATACACATATCATGCCTATAATCCCTTGCGGGGTAGGCAGAGCGTTAACGGCCGCAAAAAACGGAAATTTACGCCACGTCTGACAAATATTTGAGGGTAATTCGGAAAACTGTGTATCGCCACAGTGACAGGTTGTCAGCCCATCGCCTAAAATTGCGATACAAACCCCTCAGTCCCTTAGTCGTCTCTTACGACTCCCACGGAAAAGTGGGGTTATGCTATTCTAAGCCGGCATCACACGGCATCTTTGTGTGCATAGAAAAAACACAGTCGAAGGCCGATCTAGTCATATAATTTAATATAATAAGTACTACTAGAGTACCTACATGGTATCTAGAACGGATGCACTACGTAATATACTAGCTTTAAAGCGGTTCACTTGTCGTAAAAAAACAGCCACAATATACAGTCCACTGCTGGGAATCCCCACATAGGGGGTAAACCCATAGTCCATTCAGTCTGGCCCGATGGCGTAGTGGACAGTACCCCTGCCTGCTACGCCGCAGGTCGTGGGTTCGATCCCCTCAAGACACAAATATTTGCTAAGCAATTTTCAGTAATTTGTGTTTAGTCTGGGTGTTTTCTATGTATAATATGTATTTATTTACAAAAAGGTATGTATATGTACTCAGCCATCTAGGTCCCATAGTACTAGCTTTGCTTAGTTTGGGGCTAGATGGCGATGTGGGAATTGTCCAGGATATTTATTTATTCCCTGGATGATTATCCGTTAGTCGCTTTTTACGACACCCACGGGTAGAATTGGAGTGGTGCTATTCTAAGCCGGCACCACATAGCCAAGATATTTGTTAAAAATGTAACTACTGAAATGTCCGCAGTAAATCTCAGTTTTGTTTGTAACTAGCGGCCCGCCGTGAAAGCCACCGAGAATCGAACCCAGAACCTTTGAGTCGTAGGCAGTTGCACTACCACTGCGACACTTTTTTTTGTCCCGCCAGAGCCGGTTTTCTATTAGGACAATACAAAATTGTTTTAATCTTTTTTTTGTGATACAATTTTTTTTTTACAATGACGGATCATGACGTCAATAAGTGATAATAAATAAATAAATATCCTGGACATTTCACACAGCACCATCTAGCCCCAAACTAAGCAAAGCTTGTACTATGGGAACTAGATAGCTGATATTAATACATATTTACTTTTTTTTTGTAAATAAATACATAATATACATAAAAACACCCCGACTAAACACAAACATCTAAAAATGACTTAACTAATATTTGTGTCTTGTGGGGATCGAACCCACGACCCTCGGCGTAGCCAGGCAGGGGTACTATCCGCCACGCCATCGGCCCAGTACTTACCCATACTTTCCTACATTAAATAAAGTCATTTCTTTTATTTTCCTCATCAGTCAACAATGTAATGTAATGTAATGTAAGCCATAGATTGATTAGCATTACCTAATGTCTGCATACCTTATGTTTATGAGTCAGACGACGTTCTACTTTCAAAACTGGAACACTGTTATTTATTCTCACACCATCGGTTGCTGTTTGTAAGCAAATCGATTCACTTCCGAAAGGTATTAGTCAATAATCGTTATGCTACGTTCACACTTTGCACAAGCTGCTACTCCAGCCGCAAACTTTTTTTTTTGGCTGGTCTCTGCAATTTTAGCACCGGGGCTTTGAAATGTACACCTGACGAAGTGGGGATGATGAAGTGGGGAGCTAGGACTCACACGGAGAAATTTGTGTGTGGTTAAACAAACAACCCAATCGCGTTCTTAAATTCTTCCGCGGTAGTATCAACGCGAGTGAGTGTTCACACACTGCCGTCATACTCTTCTCAGCAATTCGAGTGAGTGACTTACAATAACAATGCATTCCACTCGCCTTCGTGCTGTCGTTCCTTTGACTTCCACTCGAAAAACCGGCAATCGAGGGAGCACGGAAAGTGGCAGCGGCATGACGAGTAGCAGCGCGAGTAACCTGTTTACATGCTCGCGCTGCCCACTTCCCATACTATTTCCCTGCCCATTCCGGGTGAGCTCCTGCTCCTCACCATACAGTCAGGTTTAGATTTGAATAGCCCCGGGGCTAAAATCATAGGGTCCAGAACTTGAGTGTGTGAACGCGGCTTTAGAGTTTTCCAACTACTGCTTATTATTGATGGATACCCGTGCAATTGTCTAGGACTGAAGACTGCTAAATGGAAATCGTTTCATATGGGTGTCGATAACGTGTCACTTGGATGGTAACAGTTTGAAGTATAGAATATCACAGTGTACAGGTGTCTTAATATCTGCACAATTACTCATATTTTAAGATTCTGAGAATTTTAAATACACATATACTTAAAAAAAATCTTCACCGCCAAGTGTACATCGACCTTCAAACCAGTCAGCTCAAAATTGCGGGGAGGTCACCAAAGTGGGGGTCTCGATGGGCCCAAGAAAGGTCGTGTGATGTAATTATGTAATTCGGATGTGGCCAGCCCAGTGACACACTTCTGGATTACCGAAGTCGGTGTAAGATTTTCGAAAAATCTCGGTCAAGTGCGAGCCGGACTTTCGCAGGTTTTTTCGCTTAGCGAATTGTGTAATACGTATAATGATAGCATAAGGAGTAGTGAGTACATTTTTGTTGATATATGTTAATCACTACTTTGTAAGTTATAATAATAATAAAATTCTTTATTGCATATAAAAAAGCAAATAACATCCTTAATATAAATAGAAATATGTGAAGAAGGTACAACAAGGCGGCCTTCTTGCTATGGTAGCAAGTTCTACCTTTGGGTGATAGGAAAGTGCGTAATGGCAAGCGGGATATTAAACCATTTATTGCACACAATAAAAACATAGGACACATGCATTTATGAAACAATTCACAACAGGTCTACTTATTTCTAAAAAGAAATCTCTTCCAGCAGACCTTGGGCAGTGAGATCTCATAAAGTGAGGGATAGAGCATATTATATAAACATACTTACACAAAAGTTAGTAGTGTTTGTATTTTAGACATATTTGAACCAGTCCATGAAACTAAACAACTTTCCTCAAGAAACATAGGACGAAATATGAATAATTTGGACCTCCCATACAAAATGTTTCAGCCAACTGGGTCAATTTATATGAGTAGTCCAATTCTGTTTTTCAAATATTTTTATGGGTCAACCAGCCCATGAATCTAAACAACTTTCCCTAAGGAAAATAGGTGGTAATATTGGGCGTATTAAATACGAAAATAATATTGGGCCTCCCATACAAAATTACCGATCAACTAGTTTGAGTTACTATGGCAACTCAAAATATTTTTGTCATATATCAACCTAAGTTTCTTAGGGAAAGTTGTTCCTTATCACCAGCCTGTCTAAAGTGATCGGTCACTAGTAAAATTTCACCCCATATGCTACTGATCTCTTCACTACGTAGTATAAAATAAAGTCGCTTCCCGCGTCCGTCCCTATGTCTGTTTGTATGTATGCTACAATCTTCATAACCACCCAACGGATCTGAATGTTTGTTTTTTTAAAGATAGAGTAATTAAAAAGAAGGTTTTCAGGTATGATTTATGCCGGGAGAAGGTTTGTTTCCCGTGGGAAATCGGTTAGCAGCGGGTGAAACCGCTGGGCGGGCCGCTAGTAAATGATAATTTACTATACGGAACGGTAAATGATTCTGCTGATATAACATAATAGGATCTGCGGCAATAGTAGGTTTTTAAGCTATTGATGTTCAATTCACATCATACAATAGAAACGAGAAGTTGAATGAAATAAGACATTTTTTGTTTTCGTGTGAATTCTTTGGGCAGGTTATTAGGTGAATTTGTAGGGTTGCCACATGAGTAAATTATTACTTAATTTTAAAAAATATAAGTACAATCACAATAAAACAATTTGAAATTCCAAAATAAACACAACTTAAATCCTGTGGTTTTATTATGCATTCACAGTGCTATATAATTTTCATAAATGAAAATAAGAAATTGAAAAAATTTCATTTACAACTTAAATCCGTTAAAAATTGTTTTATTGTGATAGATTTTCTTATTCTATTTTCACTAAGAGAAATATTGCAAGTCGGGTAAATATTCAGTTAAGTTTGCATTTCTGTATGAAAAAATAAAAGTTGTATCAACTGTTTTATGTTCCTTACACTAACCACTTAATTTGAGATTATCTGCTAGTATTAGTAGCTGCTCTATTTAAGATAAAAAGTTAAAAACAATGAGAGAAATCAGTAAAAGTGTACATATCTACGTAGCTTTTGGCTACGCCGTAGCGCTTTTTTGTGATTTTCAATAGAAGGTTAAATGAATTATGAAAAGTTTCGTGGTCTTAGTACACATATCAGAACTTTTGGGCCATTTTTATAATACTTAATAGATAAATAAGTTCAAATTTTACTATAATGACCGATATCAAAAACTCAGGATGGGCTGGTGATAAGACTATAAGGAACAACTATCTCCAAAGAGAACACAATATGAAAAAAAATATACCTCCCGTATAAAATGTACCAGCATACCAAGTCAATTTGAAATTCGTATGGCAGGTTAATTTTGTCCGTATTTCGACCTATTTTTCTTGGGGAAAGTAGTTCTTTATCATTATTAACGTTAACGTTATTAACACGTTCTTTAACGTTATTTTCATATGATATTATTATAATAACTAAGTAGGTAAAATTAACTTTATTCAATTAATCACAAATAGTACACATATATAGTCAAAATTATAAAAAACAAAATAATAATGTCAACTACCTTAAACTAATCAAAAAGCCCGCCTCTAGTTGATCCAGGCGCAAAGGTACCCATAACGCTCGCCGCATTCCCACGTTGAATGGCTATGGCCAACCTTTGCACCAGGAAAGAACCAGCGCGGGAGTCAGCACCTCTATCTCTTAGCCTACTGCCCAACTCAGCTATGAAGCACTTCGCATCCCTGCACCAGCACCCAGCCGTTTCCACAGCAAATGGAATAAAATTATAATTTTGGCTGAGAGAAGAATATTTTTCTCGTTTTTTATCCGCAGCCGCTTCTGCAGCTGCCGCATGCACTCTCATAGTGCTACTAATGTGACAAGCGGCGTATGTGCTGACGCAAGTAGCATCCCACATAAGACACTTGCCACACTTCCACGGAACCAGCGTGAGGCCGTCTGGTCTTTTCCCATCTGTCCGGCTGAGACCTGGTGGTTCAAGAACGCATGGGATCTGAGCAGATATAAGTGCTTCCGCAAAATATCATTAAGTGCATGGTGGCGAGGGAACCTCCCCGCACAACGACCGCAGCTTAAAGCATGGTGGCCGTTAGCCTCCACCATAGAGCCGCAAACGCATAAATGTGGTTCACATACGTTGCACCCCAGACGAAGAGCCACAGCCACGCGTAGAGAGTCGTCGTCGAGTAGGTAATAAATTTAAATTGAATAAAAGGCATTGTTGCCTTGGGAGAGTCCCATCTGTAGACATTGCCAATTGTAAAATTTTGAAAATAAATGAATATAATTGAAGAAAAAATATTATAACTAGCCCTTTCCTGAGTTTTCAGTATCATAATATATCCGTGTGTGTGTATGTATGTATGTTTGTTACCTCTTCACGCTCAAACGGCTTGACCGATTTGTATAAAATTTGGAACAGAGGTAGAGTATAACCTGGAATAACACATAGGCCACTTTTTACTGCGGGAAAACAACTATTACCACGGGAAAATGAGTGGCCGTGGGTAAATCGCTGTATGGAAATCTAGTAAAACATGATATCATCAAACTCACTCTGCTCAGAATGATGAATAGAATGCTTTTCTTTCTTAATATCGCATTATGTTATTCGTAAGCGAATACCTGTCATTGGTTTATTAGAAACATAAAACCGTGGAAACATAATTTGTAAAAACTGTTGGTGTATCAAATAAAAAAATATTTATTTATTTAAATTTAAAACTTTACCCTATATGTATGTTTATCTAACTATTCTCTCAATTCGTGCTTTATCTACAATCATCACTTTCTATCAGTGAATGTATCTACCTACTTAGTTTATTAACCACGTGCTGATCACAAATATGTGGAGGTATGCAAAATACTTGTCTCGTGCTGATAGCGATTGTTTTATTATTAGTTAGTTTACTATTATTGCCTTGGAAGTGATTACAATTTATAATAAGGAAACAACTTTTACTATAAGATAAGGTAAAAGTATTGTGCTTTCTATGCACGATAAAAGTGAAATTAATTTAAATTAATAATGGGGATCCGTCTTCAAATTCTGATTTCAGTCGAAAAATTTTATTCGTAGGGAATGAAACAGTAATTTATTATTATCGATCTATGATGCAAACTGTATTCAGAAGTGTATATTGACTGATCTCTTGGTTGCCATAAAAGTTTTTGATAGCGCGTTCTTAAAACTAACAGCGACATCTCTTGACTAACAATGAAAATATGATTCGGAAGCTACAAGCCAGCAGCAGCCTTGTTTGGAGGCCCTAAATATCATTCTACGATATGTACAATAAGTTAACCACCAGTTTGATTAGTTTATCAACTTCGATAGCACGTTCTAAAGCAAACAACGACATCTGTCGAAGGCGAACGGAACTATAATTCGGAAGCTATACGCAGCAGCCCTGCGCTGAGATCATGACCTACTCTTGCGCCAGTCGCAGCCGGTAATTCGACGATATGACATAATGAGTTGGATAACGCTTGCGTCAATACTGACAGTTGGTGGCTAGGCTGGTGTACGGCTTTTTATTGAACGAATCTTTACACAATTTTCCGAATGACCCTCAAACATTTGTCAGACGTGGTGTAAATGGCCGTTTTTTGCGGCTGTTTACGCTCTGCCTACCCCGCAAGGGATTATAGGCGTGATATGTGTATGTATGTATGTATGTAATCTTTCGAGTAGCAACTGGCATCTACGTATAAATCAGTAGAAGGATTGTATGAGATGACAGCTTGTAAATAATCCTAACAATTTGTATATATATGACATCAAAAGTTTTACGCACAAGTTCAGACAAATATTCTGAGACTGAACTTTACACAGGATAAATGAATTCTTTCGATGTGTTTTAGTTCTTAATCATGTAGAACTTAATCCTTATATAGCAATGATACAGCACAACATATTTATTTGCACAGATATAAATATTTGAATCGAATATTATATAAATATGACTAAGAAGTAATTAAACCAATCCATGTGAAAGTAGCTGGGTTTTCCTGTTGACTCACACAAAGTTTTGCAAACCAATCAAAATTGCATACTTGCAATGCAGTACTCACCATTCAGTGTTTATATAAGTATGTATGTACGTGTATTTATTTATCTGTATATTTAATACTAGATTTCTGCCGGGCGGTTTCACCCGCTGTCACTCCTTTTCCCGTGGTAATAGCGGTAAAAAGTGGCCTATGTGTTATTCCGGGCTATACTCAACCTGTGTTCTAAATTTCATCTAAATCAATCAAGCGTGTATAGGTAACAAACATACATAGATACACACACACACACACACACAAACTTTCAGATTTATAATATCAGTACGGATTCTTTCCCATTATAAATGCGAAAGTTTGTATGTTTGTTTGTTACGTCTTGACGAAAAATCTACTGAACCGATTGTAATGTAATTTGGCACACATACAGAAGGTAACATAGGATAGTTTTTATCACCACTTATGCGGGCAACGCCGCGGATAATAGCTAGTACTTAATAATAATAATAATATGTATGCATTTTAATATTATGTTTTATTTATGTTAGCTTTTATCCTGTAATTCTTATGCACTGCTCTGTTTTATTTACCGCATTCCTCTATACAAAGGTTGTCTGGAAGAGATCGCTTTTAGCTATAAGACCGCCTTTGCGCATTTTGGATAAAGATTTTCTGTTTTTAATTATCCTGTATTCGTGTGTTATAAACAGTTTTTACTTACTTACTTTGCGGAAGTAAATATCGTACCTTATGTACTTACAATGTTTTATGAACTTAAATCTGACGTTGTTGCTGATTTTACGTTTAAAAATACATTATGTATAAGCAATTAAGGTCGAGATGTTACTGCCGATTCCATATTGACATCTTATTGACAAGGTCATGATTTTACTGAGAAATCATTGTTTACTGTATAAAGACTCTTTAAAAAACAAGAACCTATATATGCCCTTAACCGAGACGAGACTCAAGAGGCTGTTGTCAAGTAGGGTCCCGATTCAATTTTTTTAGCCATTGTAATGCCATCGACACTCAACTGTCATTTTATTTATTCAAACTGTAAGCGCCATACGAAACGGCCAAAACCAACGCTTTTCAAATAGCGGAACTTATTATAGCAAACTAACATAACTTGAGGGTGTTGTAAGAGGCGACTGCGGGACTCGAGGGTCAGATGTGTATTGCAATTTTAGGCGATGTGCTGACAACCTGTTACTATAGTGATACACAGGTATCTGATTGACCCTCAAATTTTTGTCAGATGTGGTGTTTACATCCATTTTACGGCCGTTAACGGTCTGCCTACCCCGTAAGGGACATATGCGTGATTTATGTATGTATGTATGTCCACTGTGATTTTCGAATTTCAGAGGTATTTAAAAATACCAGTATAAGAGAAAGTAAGCTATTTAAAGTGGTATTTTTACTCACTTACAATTTATTAATTTATTTAGTGATATGAAATCTACTTTATTCAATGTAGGATAGTGCTATCACTTATTGACGTCATGAAATGTCATGATCACAATTTTCTTCTGTTTTTATATACATTTTGTATTGTCCTGATAGAAAACCGTACCTACCTAAATTGAGAAGTTACAAAATTGAAATATCTCTGAGGCATATTTCATAAGAAGCACTTATAACAATACTAGCATGATATACTAAAGTACATTCAGGTTATATAACTCTTAAAAGTCAAGAAAAGATACTTCGACACTTCTCTGTCGATATAGTAGTGTCAGCACATCACTAAATAGTACACAATCTTAATAATTAAAAAGCACGTCTGCTTTCTGAGATAAAGCCTTGCCTATGACACTCGGGATAATGTAAGGATTCTTCCGATGCAATTCCCATTCGAATCTGTTCAGTGGTTAACGAGTTGCAGTACTTTAAATAATCGGTACATACATCTTATAGATTACACTCCTTTTTTTGGTTAGCAAATCGTGTAAAAATGAAGTCGCTTCCCATGTGCCTATGTATGCTTAGATCTTTAAAAGCGCGCAACGGATTTTGATGCGGTTTTCTTTAATAGATGAAATGGTTCAAGAGGAAGGTTTTAATGTATAATTCATGCCGAGAAAAGGTCTTTTTTCCGCGGGAAAATGGTTAGCAGAGGCTTTTGCGCGGCATAAGACTTACATTGGCATGGCGGTTTGAGTGTCTAACCGGACGTAGCCTGACTGTACCTTATGCAATAATTATATTTCCCTAAGAAATGTAGTTATAACTCTACTTCTTGCCTCACACTATACTTAGCAAAGAGTAAAAGTACAATAATCACCTTTTTATGTGGCCCACAAAAGTGGAGTAGTGGACCAAATCTTTTTTTGTTGACCATACAACCATTCATCGTTTCATACATAATAAGATTACTTATGTAACTTTTAAATAATAGTGGCATAGAAAAGAGGTTACTTTTGATTACCAATTATCTAGTACGGAAGATAGGCAGGTAGGTAGTATTTTTTTAAATGTGTTATGTTATGTGTAAGCCATACATTTAGGCAGTTCTATCACTGTCAAGTAGTTTGACAGATGCATCCGTAAACGCACCGTAGCGGTATTTGTATGAGAATAACATCGGAATTCGCAATTTCCTTTCATCTGATAGACGCATGCAATAACAGTGGTTATTTGAACAACCACAAAACTTCTCCGGATGAGCTCCTGCTCCCTACCATACAACGCTACATACAAATACAACAACGCATACAACCCTAATCTCTTCAAAGTAAGAGTGAACAGGCTTCTTCTGGGTGAGCTCGCTCCATCTTAGACTCTGTCTCTGTTCTATGACCTAGACTAGAGTAGAGCAAACCCATCATTAATAAAAAAAATACAGTCAGGTGTAGATTTTAATAGCCTCGGGGTTAAAATCAGAACAAAAAATAAAAAAGTTGATCATTTACGAATCATATCATTGTATTGAAAGAACTTGGAAAGAACAAAGTATAGCAAGCACGTATTGGCATGATTCTCACCAAGTATGTGTCATCGTAACACAATGTGACGCAATCTCCTCTCCCCTGTGTGAAAGTTTACACATATGTAACACTGCGATGATCTATTTATGATAATCATGTCACTTCCAGAATGTTCCATTAAGAGTTCTCTTTACACGGAAACGGAAATGCGTTTTATATACTTTTTTTTTTGTACCGGATTCCATCTTTTTTTATGATGGGTTTGCTCTTGACTCTAGTCTAGGTCATAGGACAGAGACAGAGTCTAAGATGGAGCGAGCTCACCCTTCGTATACTAAAGCAGTTATAAGGATTCAGTGCAAACATTTTCAGGATGAGTTCTATTCGTTAATCTCTAAATAACTTCCCGGAGAAACGTAGGTCGTAATCTGGAAAAAAAATAACCTACCATACCAAAATGTAAAAAAAACCACTTTGTATGGAGGTTTATTGCCTTTTCCATATTTCGATTAATGTGTAATGGGAATAGTTGTTTAGTTGACGAGTAGAACACACCCTAGAAATATTTTTACTGAATTTATTTAGACCTGATATAGGGTGATATTGAAAACTGGAACGGGCTGGTTATAAGAAACAACTTTCCCCAAGAAACATCGATCGAAAGATGAGAAAATTGGGCGTGCCATGTAAATTGACATATTTTATATGGCAGGTCCATATTTTTTCATATTTTTCTTGTAAAGTTGTTCCTTATCACCAGCCCATCTTGAGGTTTTCTATATAGGCTGGAATTGTACTAGTGATTGATAGCGAAAATTTAAGAAGGGCTGCTTAACAACTATATAACAACAATAACGAACAACTTTTCCCAAGGAACGTAGGTCGAAATATGACAAAAATATTTTAAGTGTCCATAGTAACTCGAATCAGCTGACCGGCAATTTTGTATGAGCGGTCCAAATTTGTTTTTCGTATTTCGACCTACGTTCCTTGGGGAAAGTTGTACCTTATCACCAGCCCGTCTTAAGTTTTCGCTATCGGTCACTAGTAAAATTTCACGTTTTATTTTAAAAATCTTATTTTTACAACTGTACGCATAACTCTACTTTTTTACAGAGTTTAATCAATTTGTTTCTTTCATTACAGGTAAGTTCTTGAAACAAAGCGGATAAACAACGGTTTTAAGGCTTGACCGTGCATCCTATTCTGACAGTCAGATAAGTATTTAGCAAAAGTTATGTTGTAAGTTATGTGAAACAAATCTACTTTATACTTGCGAGTACTTGGAGCGCTTGTAGCTACTTTTGACCTTCAGGCATTATGATTCTGATTCATTTTGAAATTTAGTCTAATTGGTTTCAATCGTTGTAGGATTATGCCGTACCGTTATCAGACATTTTGGGAATAATCTGTAATGCACCGGACGGCTACGACATGACATGACATGAGGATGAAGTTTTACAAGTGACGGATAGTGAAAACTTAGAACGGGCTGGTGATAAGGAACAGCTTTTTCCAAGGAGTATAGGTCGAAATGTGAAAAAAATTGGGCCTGCCATACAAAATGTTCCAGCCGGCCTGTACTCGATGTTATCAAACTACAGGCTACAATTTTACAGGTGAAATTCGATGTTCATTGCGTAGTCGGTTAGCCATTACATTATGATACCAGGAATATGAACAGGCTACGCAATGTACTAAGAATTTCACCTGTAGACTTGTAGCCTGTAGTTTCACAACATAGGCACCTATAGTAGGTCAAATTTTTTTCAGATATCGATTTATGTTTCTTGGGGAAACTTGTTATTTATCACCAGCCCGTCTTCAGTTTCGCTATCTTGTATATTTTCACCCAATCAATAGACGTATCAAACCGTATTTGTTTATCCAAGAGTTTAAACAAAAGTGAAATCCTAAATATGTATATCCGATGTTATTTTGACACCCGTCAACAAACGGAGTGACAATGTTATTCAAGCGATTGAAACACTTTGGAATGTTGACAAATATTAGTGACTGTTGATTTGTCACTTGCAACATGCAAATATTTCTACATAAGGCAGTTCTCCCACTTATTATCCGTCGCTGCGTATTTTGAACGCACCGTAACGCTTGCGTCTGTCAGTCAAAAGGATATTCCGATATTATTTCCATACAAATACGGCTACGTTGCGTTAAACGACTTGACAGACGCATCCGTTACTCACTGTAGCTGTTTTTTCTTTGTTGCATGGGAACAACATAGGAATCAGCAATTTCCTTTCGCCTGACAGACGCATGCGTTACGGTGCGTTAAAAACACGCAGGGACGGAGAACCATAACCATAGCAGCACAACCCTTTAACGGGCAGAGCATGTAAAAATCCATTGGTTTTGAAATCCATTGCGGGTAGTTAAGGTTCAATTTAGATAGAACATTCTTCCATCGCCTTATAAAGGTTTAATCTCAAATTTTAAGATATCACTTTCTTATGTGCCGTGTGATGTCGGTTTGAAATAGCATACCCCATTTCTTTCCCGCGAGTGTTGTAAGAGGTGACTAAGAGACTCGAGGGTTTCATGTGTTTTAGGCGACAGGCTGACAATCTGTCTCCATAGTGATACACGATTTATCTGAGACAGCTCTTAAATATTTACCAGACGTGGCGATAGCGATCGCATTTTACGGCCCTTGTCACTCTGCTTACTCCGCAAGGGATAAAGGCCTGATATGTTTGTATGTATCACTTTTTCCGAATAACCCTCAAATGTGTCAGACGTGGCGTAAATGTCCGTTTTTTGCGGCCGTTTACGCTCTGCCTACCTCACAATTGATAAAGGCGTGATATGTGTATGTATGTATCACTTTCTTAATCCACAATAACAAATAATCTTCCCCAACGTGATACTGCATTCAAATAATACGATAAAAAATTACCTTTCATACACATTGACTGACTCATACATTTGAGACACGTTTTTAATATTGCTGACTCCGACAAAACTATTGTATCACTTTGTTCAACGTAATTATTGTAAGAGTATTCATTGGAGGTAATTTTGTAAGGTATACATACATACATACATACACATATCACGCCTATAATCCCTTGCGGGGTAGAGCGTTAATAGCCGCAAAAAACAGCTAATTACACCACGTCTGACAAATGTTTGAGGGTCATTCAGATAATTGTGTATCGCCATAGTGACAGGCTGTCAGCCCATCGCCTACAATTGCAATACACACCCTCGAGTCCCTTAGTCGCCTCTTGCGACTCCCAAGGGAATGAAATGGGGTGATGCTATTCTAAGCCGGCACCACACGGTATATGCTATTCTAAGCCGGCAACACACGGTATTTTACTAAAAACCTGAGCTCTAGATTGTTTGTTTGAAAATATTTTATTTTTGTGAAATGGCGCCACTGTCAAGACCAATCACGACTACACTCGCCTTAAATAATTTTCCCCTTTGTAGACAAAATTCGTATGTATTCCTTCAAAATGGCCACAGTTTAATAACATAATTCATACTTCTGACTATAAACACGACTTTACCTACTGACACAGATCATACTACATTAATACAAGGATACATATTTGGTACACGTTGTGAAAGATACATACATACATACTTAATTCAGTTACATTACATAACCTTACATGAAGTTTTATTAATAAAACGCGAGGTCTCATTTGGACCGCATTGTTCTAGAAAATACCGGTTGTAGGCGGTTCTTGCAATCTAATTGGTCGATTTAAACTTGGAACTCAATAAACCGTAGAGAATGGAAATTCGTTATTTGATAATTCTACATAAATACATATATCACGCCTATATCCCTTGCGGGGTAGGCAGAGCGTAAACGACCGTAAAAATGGACATTCACGTCACGCCTGACAAACATTTGAGGGCCATTAAGAAGATTGTGTATCACCATGCGATTTGAGCTTGATGTTTGACAGACGCATCCGTCAATCCGTCATAGTGTGGCATTCGCCTTGGCTGAGCTCATCAACACCTTACCGCATATTTGACCGGCTGGCCATCTAACTGACATCTAACGGCCCGGCTGGCCATCCAATTGACATCTAACGGCCCGGCTGGTCATCTAACCGACATCTTACATCCCAATCCACGTACATACAAACATACACAGCCACTACAGTCCACTGCTGGACATATGCCTTACCACGCTTGGAAAGCGCAGGGCAAGATATTGCTTTCACAGGACCCCCCAGTCACTTTAAACAATACCTGCGGGTTGTACTAGTATGCTATTCTAAGCCGGCATCTTACAGCACTCTACCTACAGTACGGCTATTCCAATAAGCCATATATGACAGCTTTCAGATTCGTGCTACTGCTATGGCAGAGGGTCCATTTGGGTTTTTTGTTGGCATATCTTTCGGTATGGAATTGACAGCTGTGAAACATAGCTTATTGGGTCAGCTTCATTTTAGTAAACTTGTCCAATGACCCTGAAATATTTGTCAGACGTGGCGTAAATGTTCGTTTTTCCCAGCCGCTTACGCTCCGCCTACTCCGCAAGGGATTATAGGCATTTTTTATTAATGATGGGTTTGCTCTTGACTCTAGTCTAGGTCATAGGACAGAGACAGAGTCTAAGATGGAGCGAGCTCACCCAGAAGAAGCCTGTTCACTCCTTAGACTAGGGAAAAAAGAGTGGACTTGAAATACCTACGAAAAAAACGTGCATACCTACACTCGATCTGTCACAAATATGGCGGCATGCCATAGTGCTGCACTCATTATTACCTATGGATCTTGGATAAAAACTTATCGATAGTTGTATTTGCGGTGCTTACAGCAGTCGGAACTTATTGAACTCGATCATCTAAAATTCTGCAATATCTACATCTACACATAATAAACATTAAAGATATGTCTTTTTGTGTGTACCTATGTAATCGATAAACACTGAAACTGCTAGACCAATTATTAATTTTATATGAGAGTTACAACATTCCAGAGTAACATGGCTACTTTTTACCATAGGAAAATATCTTATTCCCACGGGAAAACAGTTAACAGCATGGAAACCGGGAAATCGCAAAAAAAATAGCAGGTATTACCCAAATTAGCCGAACCACATCTTTGCCACATTTCTGACATAAATGAAAATAAGAGATTGAAAAAATTTCGTTGCCTGCCGGGGCTTGAACCCGGGACCTGTGGATAACCAACCCACTATTTCTAGCATATTAGAGACGTACATGGACAAATTAATGTCGGAAATTGAGGATCTGGAATTCCTGACAGAGGGCACCAGGTGCACAGCTAAACTTTACAGGGCTATTTTTTATTAACCCAGGAAAATTTGCAGGGTGATTCTACTCATAATTCTGAACAACTTTTACTATGGGGCCGTTTGCGAAATCGCTTCAAAAAATCAGCTGTTCCATACATTTTGATCGTGTAGGTATTCATTTTTGTATGGAACAGCTGCTTTTTTTCGCTATTTCGCAGGCGGTCCTATAGTAACAGTTGTTCAGAATCATGAGTAGATTCACCCTGCAAATTTTCCTGGGTGAATAAAAAACAACCCTGTACTTATAAGATGAGATACGATTTAAGGTATTTTAGAAAAAAATGTTCAGCACGACAGGCTGCTCCTGCTGGTCAATGAGGGTCTGGCGATCCGCTATATACATATGCATATCACGCCTAGTATCTTGTGGGGTAGGCAGACGTAGGCTTGATATCAATAAAACAAGAAATCCATATTTTATGATAGATTTATTAGAATCAGTACCTATATACAAATAATAGCAAAGTTTATACAACTAATACAATTGTTCTAATTGTAATTAAGATCTAAATATATATTTTTTTAAATATATAATTTTATTTTTCAAAAATCATAATAGCCTACTTATTGATAAATGCTAATTAATACCAATTGTAATATCATTATATTGGTAATCTATTGGTTATTTATTTAACCCTAGAGTGGGCGCGCTACGAATGAGTGAATTTTAAAAGCAATACTTACCAACAACTCACTTGAAGGCAAAGCATCGTCTTGTTACATTTAATGTTCGGTTAAACCATTTATCTTTGAAATGCAGGGAACAAATGAAAATATCTTTGGTCATAGTATTTAAATTTTCGACCCCAAGTATATCTTCTTTCTTTCGGCCACTGCTTTCTTTGTTCTTGACGCCTTGGCAATCTATAATCATAAAACAATTCGGCTTTAAGTGTGCCCGCATTTATAACACTAAACTTCATACGAAAAACTTCGAATGTATTCGTGGGCACGATTCAAAAGTAAGCAATAAAGGGGATCACAATTGTTTCACTTATTCAAATATGATATCGATAAATTGAAAATGCCGTACCCCAACTCTATATACTATGATGAATGATTTTCGCAAAAAATCTCGGAATATCTTTTGTATAGCAGCAGATGATTATAAAAACGTAAGCGTTTCTTTAAAAAGTTTCTCACAGTTACCACAATCTTACAAAATAACAGGAAATACAACATATTTTAAATCAAATCGGTTACTTACCTGTGCAACGTTATCTTTTGATGTTTATTGTTGCTTTTCATGGGGCATCCCAGCACACTGCACCTACCCATATTAATACTATATTCTTCCAAGTTTTATCACTTTGAATAAGCTCAAATTTCACATAAAACACAAATATTCTTAAAAATTCCTCGATATTTACACGCGGGATGACAACTGACGTACTTTCATCTGACAGGGACTAAACATGACGGCCGGCCGCAGTGTTGCTATTTATGGTAATGATAAAACATTAGTTGTCCTTTTTTTCATACTGTAATACCCATAAGTTAAAAAGAGACGCAGATATGTCTTAGTTGTCTTCTTTAATTGCCGAGTCCACTCTTTTTTCCCTAGTCTAAGGTTCACTCTTACTTTGAAGAGATTAGGGTTGTATGCGTTTGGAAACACAGACACAGGTAGTGAGTTCCACTCTTTAGCAGTGCGCATTATAAATGATGACTGGAAGCGCTTAGTCCGAATTGGTGGAATGGCAACCAGGAATATGTAATTATTTTAGTATCGATAGTAAAGTATCGACAGTAGACAACACTAGTGCCGGCCGAGCGACCCCGCTTGGTTCGGTTTCCTTCGTTTGCACGTGTCCGGTCACGTGTCCTAATGTTACTGCAGTTACTGCTACATGTCTACAACTCAGATTATCTTACTTACAACTTGAATAATGTATACTTTTATTTTTATTTAAGCCTCTAGTTACAAGTTTAAGTCACTATTGTGATGCACGATTTTTATAAAACGGCCCTCAAATATTAGCGACCGTATTTTACATACATGCATACATACATCACGTCTTCATCCCTTGCGGGGTACGCAGAGCGTTAACAGCCGTAAAAACCGACATTTAACCCACGTCTGGCAAACATTTGAGGGTCTTTCAGAGAGTGGTGCATCACTTTAGTGACAGGTTGTTAGCCCATCACCTAAAATTTGCAATACGGTGTGTATTCACTAACAATCATCAATAGCAATTGTAAAAATATATTTGTGAATAAAAAATACAATTGTTTCTAACGCACGTCAGTAGATAAAAAAAACGTTGATGGTAAGTAATGTGTTGTAAACATTAATGTAAATAGGTATTATGACTTTGATCTTAGTAACCCTTGGGCCTTGTCACTTGCCTATTATCTTAGCTTTATTGAGGTGTCGCTAATATAAGGTACTTGTGGGTTATGTAACGTGTAGGAAAAAAACATACATATATATATCATGCCGTTATTTCTTGCGGGGTAGGCAAAGCGTTTATACATACATACACTTATCACGCCTATAATCCGGGGTAGATAGAGAGTAAATGGTCGCAAAAAACGGACATTTATGCCACGTCTGAAAAATATTTGAGGGTCATTCGAAAAATTGTGTATTGCCATAGTGACAGGTTGTCAGCATATAGCCTAAAATTGCAATACACGCCCTCGAGTCCCTTAGTCGCCTCTTACGACACCCATGAGTAAGAAATGGGGTGATGCTATTCTAGGCCGGCATCACACGGCGGTTTTGAGCTGAGCATGTCAACCTAATGGCGTATAGATGGTATAGGAAGCGAGATGACGGAAGCTTGCAACTGCTACCATCTCTTTTCTTCATTTTATACTTATTTCATTCACCATCATCTCGGCAACAGACTAGATGTTTCTTTGTGATTTCTCAATTAGTATAATGTGTTTGTTCCGTGTTGATAAGGCGTTTCTCAAACGCAACGCATGGTTTTCCGGTGTTTTTCTAAAAAAAAATCTTTTCTTCCAGCTAAGACAGTGAAATATTGTAATTTTTACCCTTACACCTTTATTCGAAGATCGCCGTACTAAATGGACCATCTACTGAAAGACTTACATAAATCTATGATTCTGGCATTATTTTCAGATTTTTTGTAACTTCCTTTGCATACCTAACTAGGAATTTTAGTCTGAAATTATATACTTACAAACATATATCACGCCATATCCGTTGCGGGGTAGGCAGAGTGTATACGGCCGTAAAAACGATCGCTATCGCCACGTCTGCCTAATTTTTAAGGGCCGTTAAAATCACGCATCACAAAGCTTTAACCTGTCATTAAAGTGATACGTGATTTTAACGGGCCTTAAAAATTAGACAGACGGCGATAGCTGACGCTGACGAATTTGTAATTCACACCTTTCTATGTAAGCTATGATTCTGGCATTATTTTCAGACTTATTCGTAACTTCCTTTGCATAACTTACAATCTTAGTCTGAATCCGTTCCGGCTAAGAAAGTGAGATGGTGCTGTTTCCACCCGATGACTTTTACTCGAAGATCGCCGGTAGCAGTGAAAGCAATGCGCGTGCGCTTCCTCGCTCCATTTGCGAGCGCATCGAACCGCGCCGGCGCGCCCTTACAGATGGAGCACTTCGTACAACCTGGTCATTTGGGTTGCTACACACATAGGCGGGTCGGCATAATCGGTTCGGCAGCATTTGTCGATCAACAAAGCCGACCCGAAATAATCACTGCACTTGTTCGGCTTTATTCGGCTTGTGCCGATCGATAGTTCATTCGAGTAAACGCACCATTCGATTCGGCAACTGCCGAACGGTATTTCATTCATCTGCATATATTCGATTTTACCGCCCGGTTTTGCCGATTGCTCCATTCGGCTGTTGCCCGGCCTTTGTAATCGAGCGGCAAAGACGAGCGGCTTTTTTTCTGAAAATTCATCTACACATATTCGATTTTACCGCCCGGCTGTGCCGATTAGTGCCGGCCCGATTATGTGTGTAGCAACCCAACGATAAGGTCCTACATAATGTTGTCATTTTGTTGGTGAGTTTTTCGGAATACTCACGACCACCATCCTACCGAAGTCTGGCGCCAAGTAGCTTGCTGCGTTCCGTCAGTGTGTGGGAGTGCCAGTGCCTTAACAGGCTTCTTCTGGGTGAGCTCGCTCCATCCTAGACTCTGTCTCTGTCATATGACCTCGACAAGAGTCAAGAGCAAACCCATCATTAACAAATATATATATGTCAATAATTTTAGGCGATGGGCTGACAAATGATGGGATGTCACTATGGCGATACACAATTTTCCGCATGACCCTCAAATATGTCAGACGTGACGCATAATGGCCGTTATTTTGCGGCTGTTTGCGCTCTGTCTACCCCGCAAATATCACGCCTACAGTCCCTTGGGGTAATTATAATGCTGCCATTGCGGTTCGCATTCTTTAATTGATAAGGTTAGGTATACTATATCCATGGTTTTGATAACGGCATCCTGCCAGTGCCCGATATTATTAAACTACAGGCAACAATTTTACAAGCGTAATTCGATGTTTATTGCGTAGCTGGTTAGCCATTATGATACCTGGAATATTCATGCAGTGTACTAAGAATTTCACTTGTACACTTGTAGCCTGTAGTTTCATACTATAGGGCATTGGTAGTCTGAGCGCTGCGCGCCCAATGTCAAGATCCTAAGGTTTGATTCTCAGTGGGTACACAATAACAGTTTATATTTGTTATTGTCGTTTGGTTAGGAGATTGTAGTCTGAACCACCTTATTGTCGTAAGCAATATGGTTCCGTGCTTCAGAAGGCACGTTTGTTTAGCAGTTTCCATGTAGCATTATTTAAATGGCTGTTGTCATACAATCACGTCAGAGCCCTTACTAAGTTACTATAAGTTGTAGGCTATTCAAAAACTCTGACACCAGTTTACAACAGGTCCATGCAACCTTAGGTAGTAATAGTAAGTGACAAAATACCCGATAGTGAGCCTTCTGTATACTCTTTATTTCTTGATTTTCGCGCTAATTGTACCGTGGCGGCCATTGTGTTTTGTTTTAGTAAAGCACGTGGTTTGCTCGGGTTTCTGTTTTTACTTTTTGTGGTGGTTGTTTTTGTTGACAACTTTTTGTCACTGCATTGAATAGATTTCACTTTAAGGATGTTTTTTTAAATATAATAATAATAATAAATGTCTAGACAATGCACACAGCGCCATTTTGCCCCAATGCCCAAACTAAGCAAAGCTTCGAGTCAACCCGTGACCACAATACATGAAACTGCGTTGAAACGTCGGGACACAGGTAAATTACTAATATTTACCTAAATACTATCGCGATAGACCCGGTCTAATACTTAAAATGAGTGAAAGTGATCGCGAGTGCTTAAAAAGTTTTATAACAAAGCTTGTTCTATGGAAACTAAATAGCTGATTTATTACTTTTATACTTTTTTGTAAATAAATACATATTATACATAGAAAACACCTAGACTAAACACAAGTATCTGAAAATTGATTTAATAAACATCTATGTCATGTGGGGATCAAACCCACGACCCTCGGCGTAAGTACTGTCCGCTACGCCATGCCATCAGTCTAACTTGGATAAATATTGGAGTGCTTCAACAATATTTTTTTGAGATTCTAAAATGATCAAATATTTATAATAACTCGCATTTACGCTTAGTATGGTACGCTAGTAAAAGGTACCTACCTAATAACAAATTTCAGTTCAGGGTTAACTGATAGATATCTTGATTAGTTACAATTTTGAAAATGTATTAGTAAAGAACGAAAAATAGGCTAATTTTGTCAAGAACGTTAACATTTTAGCGATTTAAGGCCGAGCATTTAAATTATTCATTCGTGGACTGAATATCGTTCATTAACTAGAGTGGAAAGAAAGTGTAGCAATACACGATTAATACATACATACATAAATCACGCCTATATCCCTTACGGGGTAGGAAGAGCGTTAACGGTCGTAAAACGTATATTAACACCACGTCTGACAAAAGTTTGAGGGTCAATCAAATAACTGTGTATTACTTAAGTGACAGATTGTCAGCCCATCGCCCACAATTGCAACACACATCTAACTCCCGATTCCCGTAGTCGCTTCTTACGACACCCATAGGTAAGACATGGAGTGATGCTATTCTAGGCCGGCATCACACTATTGATACAGCAGTGTATTAATCGGGTTCTTCACTATTATCATCGAATTTTTCAAGCGATGTGTTGTCTATGTATAATAATTAATATCAGTTAAGTAAATTTATTAAATAAAATTTCAAAACATATGAATATATAAAACAATCAGACCTCAAAAATTCTGCCTCGAAAACCATAAATTGAATCGAAAATTTACCCAAGCGGTAAAAATCACAAGGACACAAAATGTGATATCATAACCAAAGGTTGCCTGGTAGAGCTTGCTACCATAGCAAGACGGCCGCCTTGTTGTACTTTTTTTTTCTTTTTTATTTATTTGTAAACTTACTTTGTGCAAAAAATTATTATTATTATTATTAATATATGTGCTACATACACTTATACGCAATCGTACAAAAAATAAGCGACAAGAATTTTTGTAAGTTAAGCTCTTATAATGCCAGCCGTATCGGACTATATTGGATTTATCCGTATTCATTTTTAAAATTTTATAATATTTTTTTTTTCAAGTTGTTAAGTAGGCATGTAAATGCCACCAATACTATTTAATTTGTCAACCAAATACTTTGTAAATATTGTACATTTACGATTAATAATTTACTTATTTAATAGTTTATTGTACGCAATAACTTATGTAGGGAAAATTATTAATGTATTATATTCGATAAAATAATCTATGACCTTGATAAAGGTGGTTCTCCCACTTGTCGTCCGTCGCTGCGTATTTTAAACGCACCGTAACGCATGCGTCTGTCAGACGAAAGTAAAGGTGCGTTACGGTGCTTTTACAAATGCGTATGTCAAGTCAAGTAATTTGACAGACCCATCTATTATTTTAAGCATTAGACCGGGTCTATCGCGATAGTATTTAGGTAAATATTAGTAATTTACCTGTGTCCCGACGTTTCAACACAGTTTCATGTATTGTGGTCGCGGGTTGTGTTGAAACGTCGGGACACACTAATATTTACCTAAATACTATCGCGTAGACCCGGTCTAATACTTAAAATGAGTGAAAGTGATCGCGAGTGCTTAAAAAGTTATAGACCCATCTATATATGGGAGTTATATCGTAATTCGCACTTGGCTTTCGTCTTACAGAAGCAAGCGTTACGGTTAAGGCAAGTACTCGTGAACGACCTCGCCACTTCCCAAGAAATATATTTTCTTTTCAAACAGACAATCTATCAGAATGTCCGTTGCTCAAGATTTAAGTATTATCCAAAAGTAAAATAAGAACCTGCAAACTTAATGAAATAGTCGCTGTAATTAAAGTTATGGCAAAAAGTCACTTTTGATATTAATGGCCATAACTTTAACTAATTAACACAATTAGGGGACGCCCATGTCCAGCACTGGACTGTTGTGGATGTCGAAGTTGAAAATGAAGGTAATTTATTCGATTCTCTCTCTTTTCGTATAGGACACCAAGTCGTCCAACGACCCGATAAACCCTGGTGTCAGAGTTTTCTAACCGCCTACTACTAGTAGTAGGCCTCTGACATGGTTGTGTAACGACCGCCGTCTAAGTAATCATAGACAGCAACCAGGACCGACGGCTTAACATGCCCTCCGAAGCACGGAACCTTCTTTCTTTTCGGACAATCAGGTGGTTCAGCCTACAATACCCTAACCGGACTGGGAACAAATTCACACAGTGATAAACATCAACTATTGTGAGTGTCCCACCGAGAATCGAACCCGGAACCTTTGCGTTGCAGGCAGTCGCACTACCACTGCGCCACATTAGCCGTCACGTGTGAACGAATCACGCTAGTGTCAAAGGACATGATAAAAAAATAGGATTAAGTATTTTGTTTCAGTGCCTTATGAAGTCTGCGGTGGGTCTGACGTTTATACGAGACAAAAAAATAATATTAATATGCAATAAAATTAGTTTTTATAAAGCAAGTGTCCACAATTTCACATCAAATAAGCAACTTATTTATTTCTTTTTTTTTTAGTTTAAACGAGACACAGAAATTATATTAATATGCAATAAAATTAGTTTTCATAAAGCCAGTGTTCACAACTTTACATCAAATAATAACTTTATTTATTTTATAGTTTTTTGTAAAGTGTGTAGTTTTGTGCATTAATAATATGTATTTGAAACAATAACTGTTTGTGTTTGTTTTGTGAGTAATTGGAAATAATTTGTGTTTTATTACAAATTAAACATATTCGTAACTTTAAATCTTTTTTTTTTGCAATGGATTTTTGAAAGTTTTAAAAAGTGTGTGGTTTTGTGCATTAATAATGTGTATTTGAAACAATAACTGTTTTGATTTGTGAGTGTTTAAAAATATTTTTGTGTTTTATTACAAATTAAACATACTCGTTTATACAATGGGGCGAAACAGGACTGCACCGGCGTCTCTTGCAAGGTATTTTTTTTTATATTAAGGATGGGTTTGCTCTTGACTCTAGTCTAGATCATAGGACAGAGACAGAGTCTAAGATGGAGCGAGCTCACCCAGAAGAAGCCTGTTCACTCTTACTTTGAAGAGATTATTTATGTTAATAGTGAAACCCATTTAAAATATTTTGCTGATATTTTAATGCTTAGATCTTTTGTTTTTCACAAAAGACGTGGGCATATTTCCCAGGTTTGACTAGGTTACCCTTCCTTGTTAGGCAGGTAAAGGTAAAAGTAGTCTAAGTACGTTTTTAGATGTAACTTTAACCTTCTTTCTTCTCCTTTTTCGTGTGGGACACCGAGTTGTTTAACGACCCGATGAACCCTGGTGTCCGAGTTTTTCAACCGCCTACTGCTAGTAATAGGCCTCTGCAATGGTTGTGTAACGACCGCCGCCGTCTTGGTAATCATAGACAGTAACCGGGACCGACGGCTTAACGTGCCCTCCGAAGCATCTTTTTTTTACGTATAATCAGGTGGTCCAGCCTGAAATGTCCTAACCAGACTGGGAACAAAGTCACTAAGTTATAAATATCGACTTGGTCTGTGCCCCACTGATAATCGAACCCGAAACCTTTGCGTCGCATCGGCCGTAACTTAAACCTTGACTAGGTATTCCACAGTTTTGAAGATAGGTAATATTGCCATAATATGACTTCATCTTATATAATTTTATCTAACACAGCTTTTTGCAACAACTTAATGTATTACGTACATTAAAGAAACATTACAACATTATTTTACACTTCTATTGCAAACATTTTGTTTTTAATGTAATTTACTTGAAGTTGATGAAATTCTAAATTATATGGAAGTGGGTCACTTTTCTTTCATTACAGTATTTAGTAAAATAAGGCCATTCCAATAAGCCGTAGTTGACAGCTGTTCATACTAAAAGATATGTTAAAAAAGGGATTTGGATCCTGTGCCATAGCATTATGACGAATCTGCAACTGTCAAATATGACTTATTGGGATGGCTGTACTGGAATTAAATGAATGAAAGGTGGGAGGAAAGTTGCGAGTCATATACATATATAGAGGGTGTAAGGGACAGCCCTCCGAATACTTTTACGGTGCATTCAAACCATCAAACTGCACAACTTCCCATGAGAAAATATTTCAGGAAACGTCAATTTTCTTTTTACTTCTTATAGTAATTGCAGTCAGCTAACCGTGATTTTTTTCATGCGAGGTTAAAATATTTTTGTCCTTTCCTAACATATGTTCCAAGGGGAAAGTTGTTCAGTTTCATGGTCTGCGTGCACCCTATCAGTATTCGGAGGGCTATTCCTTACTCCCCGTATATATCTTGGACGATTTACACAGCGCCACCTAGCCCCAAACTAAGCAAAACTTGTACTATAGGAACTAAATACCTGATATCAATACTTATATACTTTTTTTTAATACATGCAGAGAAACACCCTTGATGAACCCCACATCATATTGTCCCATTAAAAAATGATCTTACGCCATAAGTCATTTGGAGGCTTCATATAACTGACACCACAACGATAAGATTATCTTAGGTTACTATCACTTACTAGGAAGACGATAGGTCATAATAATGTTGATGATAGGTAAGTAGCAATACCTACAGTACAGCTATAAGTATTTGTATGGCACATCCAAATACTTTTTTCTTAGGGATGGTTGTTCAGTGTACGCGACTGGTTCAACCCTTGAAATATTTGCAGCGAATATTTTTACACCCTGCATATTTTATTTATTTACTTTTTATTTTATTTTTGGTTTCTTTGGGAAACTTACAGCTTGAATAATAACAGTAGTTAGATACAACAAAAATAAACTTATAGCCAAGTAAAAGATGCCAATTAAAAGTAGGTGACCATATAAAAAAGAATGGTGAGTTAAGAATAACATTAACAAAATTATTTACAGCAAATCACAAATTTTGCATCTACATATAGGCAAGTACGCGTAAGACACGCTAAAATATTTATTGACTTTTGGGTATCTCATCATCATTCTTCTTCTTCTTTTTGTGTGGGACACCGAATCGTCAACGAATCGATGAACCCTGGTGTCAGAGTTTTACAACCGCTAACTACTAGTAGTAGGCCTCTGACATGGTTGGGTAACGACCGCCGTCTAAGTTATCATAGACAGCAACCGGGACCGACGGCTTAACGTGCCCTCCGAAGCACGGAACCATCTCTCTTTTCGGACAATCAGGTGGTTCAGCCTGCAATGTCCTAACCAGACCGAGAACAAATTGATAAATATCAACTTCATGAGTGTCCCGTCGAGAATCGAACCCGGAAAACATATTCGAAAAACATTTTATTTTGATAAGTAAAATTTTCTAAGAAGTCTGCACGGTTTCATTCGACACCTTCAATATTACCTCAACTGACCGAATATACATACATTTATTTGAATTTAGTTTGATTTAAATAAACTATTGAACCTGATCGCAAAAACAGGTTTTGCAACAAAATAGAGAACACTTAACAACTAACCGCTTAGTAATAATTTATTTTATAAACGTCCAGTTTCTAAAGACACGTGGTTCCCACAAATTTATATGGAAATAGAGGTCTTAAAAATGGTAATTTCATATAATTCGGTAGATCCTTTGATCATAAGTTAAACAAGCCTTACGTTCAAAGTTTTAATATGTTTTAATACAACGACAGGTTTTTAAATAAAACTATACTTTTGCAAGGCCATACGTAATATAATTTCAAAGTTTTATTATCCGCCATTTTGCAAGATGGCAACGGGCGCTTAAAAATGAAAAATGATGATTCACGGTAATTTTTCATTAGCGCTGTTTTCCTTGTGTACAATACAAAGTCAAAAAAGTTTGAGGAACTATAAGGTTCTATAAGTGTTCTATGAACTCCTTGAAAAAAATCTTGCTCCTTATGTGTCGATCTGAATGGCAAGTTCAATGAAATCGCAATAGTTAACATTGCAATCTTCATTTGGGCATCACGCGAATTTTGCTAGTCACACATTATTATATTCTGTGGTCAAGGGAATGCAGGACAATGAACATAACCTATGATATAACAATCAATCGTTACAAATCGGAAGACGACATCGAAATAATTAAGTTATACGTCAAATCGATTAAAATCGAATTTGGATCGAATCCTGACGAAACAGGCGACGCGCGACGCAAGGAATGCCAAACGTTCTGTCGCGCTGTACTCACCAAGGTCGCACGCGCTAGACAAAGACAGATATAGTTCTAATTGCTCCTACGCGTAATTTATCGTAATCGTGACAATTTCGCCACAGTGACCGTGAGGACGTGTCAAAACGTCTTCCTTACGCTGGCTGAATGCTCAATGCCTTTGCGTGTGGAATAAAAAATGAAGACTTAGAATAGACAATCGCGTTGTCGTAGTTTTTTTAAGGTCTTTGGCCTTACAGGCAACGCGCTTAGCATGAACTGTCTCAACGTCGCATCATTTGCGGTAGTAAACCTTAATTTATCGTCTCAAAATTACAACAGTGGATGTCAGTATAGGTTGAGATTTTAGTGAAGTACCGCCGTTGCAATAAGTCGTATTAGACAGCTGTCATCCATACTAAGAGATATTGAGATGTCAACAAAGGAAAATGGACCCTCTGCCATAGTATTATCACGAATCTGACAGCTGAACTACGACTTATTGGAACGGCGGTACTTTAGTGACCGATAGCGAAAACTCATGACGTGCTGGTGATAAGGAACAAGTTTCCTTGGGAAACAAGGAACATAATATATCAAAATACGAAAAAAGATTTAGACCTCACATACCAACTAGCCGATATGAGCTCAAAATATTCATAGTTATATAGTTCCATAACACCAGCCAGTCTTGAGATTTCGCTATCGATCACCAGTAAAAGTCAAACTTATAAAATCCAAGGAAAATATGCCCAAATAAAGCTGTTTTTTTCTAGCGTCATGTCCAAACGTTTTCTTAAAGAAGACATTTCAGACACACCTCTTGACCTTTTGTTCTAAGAAATATTTCAAAATACGAAATCAGCCTACATACATGCATAATAACGTACATAAATACATATCACTTCTTCGTATCCCTTGCGAGGTAGGCAGAGCGTAAACGGCCATAAAACGTCACGTCTGTCAAAAATTTGAGGGTCATTAAGAAAAATGTAGGTATGTTGCCATAGTGGTAGGTTGTCAGCCTATCGCTTAAAACTAGAATACATACGTACGTAACCCTCAAGTCTCTTAGTCGCCTTTTACGATAACCACGGTAAGAAATGGACTGATGCTATTCTAAGCCGGTATCAGCCAATTGTTAAAGGCACTTCCAACATTTATGGTTGTCTATCACGTTCTCAATTTGAATAAGTTAAAGTACGTTGACACTTGTGTTCGAATTTCAATCGATATTGACCTGAATACTGGACGCTAGTTTGAATTTGGAACTAAGGAATCGATCTGCGTATAAGTAAATATAATTAATAAGAAGGAGAATGACTTAACTGAAACTTTATTCATACTGTGTAAAGTGTCTGTTAAGAATAGCTGAATTTATCGTGTTTTATATTTATTTTTTGCGTTGCCGTGTGTTGTCGACTTAGAATAGCATCAACCCATTTCTTTGATGCTTGTTCATTTTGTATTGTTCTAATATAAAACCGGCTCGGGCGGGATAAAAAACTAAAAGTTGAGGCACTGCCTCGGGGCAGGCTGGGTAAAACGACATTTGTTTCAAATTGAAGTCATGATTTCAGAGCGTGTTATTTACATGCGTGTAATTAACCGGACCCCCTGAACAGGAAAAAACCCCCATAACCTGGCCAGAAGTTAGTTAGGTACCTATATAATAATTCTGTTAATATTTATTTTATTTTTTTGTTTCCAGAGAGACCTCGCCCCCGTCGCCGATGGGCGACGAGAAGGAGTCCAAGATGAGCCAGATACAGTTCTCAACACCATACGAAAAACAAGATAGTACGGTCAGTATCACAACATAACCACAGTATAATTAATAGTACTAACGTACAGTATGGTCACTCCCTGCCTCCCCCTACAAGCGCCGCCCACCCGCGCTCGGAGGACGCTCAGACACCGGCTAGCAAGGACGCGACGACGAAGGTCATTTCATACTGCCGCACATTGCATTCCCGATTCGCGAACGCAAAATGGCGGCAACCCTGACATGTTGTCTCACACACACAAGCATGGTCCGCGTTCACCTACGCGAGCTTAGACTGTGTGCGTAGCAACGCGTTTGATTCATACATTTGAGCGCCAGTGTCCGAGGTGTGACATAACATAACATAGGTATAGTAACATAACAAAACATATGTAGCGACCTCTGGGAGCTACGACAGGAAGCTCACTCAAAGTAGTTCACGTGCAAGCAAGACGCAACAGAAGTTCCAACATATCTGCAAGATGGCGCCACGTGACAGATGCACTGAGAAACAAAGAGCCTGAAACGCGGTATCGAAGTGTTTCAGGCTCTTTGTTTAACATAACATAACAAAACGTAACGTAACATAACATAACATAATGTTACATAACTAACGACACCCACTGGAAAGAAATATATACATACACATATCACGCCTATAATCCCTTGCGGGGTAGGCAGAGCATAAATGGCCGCATATAACTGACATTTACGCCACGTCTGACAAACATTTGAGGGTCGTACAGGAAATCGTGTATCGCCCTAGTGACAGGTTGTCAGCCCATCGCCTAAAACTGCAATACACACCCTCGAGTCCCTGAGTATGAATAGATTGTACAAAATTCTGCAAATGAATAGACCCTCAGAAATAAAGGTTCAAAATCTAGCAGCGAAAGTAATTTGCTAAGTAGAATACTTATAGTTAAAGCTATTCAGAAGGTTGACAGCCGTAAACAAGAATCATAATTATATTTATTTGACAGATTCCAATCAAGCTTATCTGTTTAGCTTGTAACTGTGACTAAGTAGGTATTTGACGTCTAATCTGTGGCTAGTTGCAATTCTAGATCTTGCTGTTAGATGCAAGAAATGCAATTTATCAGTCTGTCTAAGTAGCAAACATTGTTTTAATTTATAGTAAAGGCGAAAGTCGCCGTCTGCCCGTGCTTAAAAATTTTGCAAGTTTTCTAAAATTGTATGCCTTAAACGGGATGTGTATTAAAATTAATGCTCAATTTATCGGGGGCTTCATCGCTTAGACTACATTCTATCTTTAAAGATAGAATGAGTCGCCGGGTAGATGGAGCCGTGCCACGCGTTACTGGCATTGAGATACACTTGCAAAAACGCTGCAATGAGCCGCGGTAGCCCAGATGGAAGAGGCGTCGCCACTAGTGATGGCGAAAGTCGCAGGTTCCAATCCTGCTCGCGTTTGAAAATTTCCCAAGTTATCAAAATAAAAAATAATAATGACAGTTAAAAGAAGAGTCGTTTTTTTGTATGATATTAGATAGTATCAAACAGCTAGTTTTCCGGGAATCATTTCGCTTTATTGATTGAGTATCTATTAATTAATTTAATAGCTCATTATAGCAATAGCCGTGTGATGCCGGCTTAGAATAGCATCACCCCATTTCTTACCCGTGGGAGTCGTAAGAGGCGACTAAGGGATTCGAGGGTGTGTATCGCAGTTTTAGGCGATGGGCTGACAACCTGTCACTATGGCGATACACAATTATCAGAATGTCCCTCAAATATTTGTCAGACGTGGCGTAAATGTCCGTTTTTGCGGCCATTTACGCTCTGCCTACCCCGCAAGGGATTATAGGCGTGATATATGTATGTATGTATGTATGTAATAGCTCATTCATTGACACATGAACATTAAGGAAAATAGTTCACATTAATCGAAGGCTATCCGAAATATTATTTAGACGTGATACCTACGTGATCCGAATCAGGTAAACAATATTAAATGACACTTTTTAAACACCTGACCGGGTTGTTGAGTGATAAATTTTCATCATCAGCAAGATTTGTAAACCAGTTATAGTTAGACAATTAAAGACATAAAGTTCTGAAATTAAAATATGTTATTGTAAAGGATTTAACAGATAACATATACCTATCAGTTACACAATTTAACAAAATTTTCTTTAAAAAAAAAACCAAAGACACCTTTAATGGGAGTTTTTCTGTTGACTGTTCTGCTGATAGTTCTGAAATTGCAAACCAGAGCGCGCTGTGCTAAACTGAAAATTTGACGTTTCAATATGTTTGGCGGCAACCATAGTTTTGACGCAGGTTCCGTTTCACGTTGTATTTGTAATTAGTTCTGTTCGTTTGATTTGCTACAAAATAAACTTGTCGTCTTGCTATAGTATTAAATGTCATTCATGTTAATAAAAAAAAAACAGTAATCAATTTAGAAAAATTCAATAAACACAAAATAAAGAATGATTTATAAAGTGGTACAGATTTCGTGTAAAGAAACGTTATTTCAATTAAGCTCAGCTCCATGACACTCGAAAACCCCTAGAAAATTTCCCATTGAAACATATTTTCAATATAATGTCTACAGTTTAAAAGTTATAAAAAAAATGCTATAATTTAGATAAGACCTTTTCTAGTACGAATACCGAAATTAGACATTCTAAAGGTATTTCTCTAGTTTCTAAGAAAAACCGTAAAATCTCGCGAAAATTTGAGCGCAAAACGAGTGTCTGCTTCTCTCTGGCGCACCGCGAATGAAAAGTCAATTTTTTTCTGGTCTCTCTTTTCGTGTGGGACACCAAGTCGTCCAACGACCCGATGAACACTGGTGTCAGAGTTTTTCAACCGCCTACTACTAGTAGAAGGCCTCTGACATGGTTGTGTAACGACCGCCGCCGTCTAAGTAATCATAGACAGCAACCGAGGCCGACGACTTAACGTGCCCTCCGAAGCACGGAACCATTTCTTTTCGGACAATCAGGTGGTTCACCCTGCAATGTCCTAACCAGACCGGAAACAAATTCACAAAGTAATAAATATCAATTTTGTGAGTGTCCCACCGAGAATCGAACCTTGAACCTCGAAATTTATTCTGGTGAATCTTTGCCTTAACTATAGTGCGAAAATATTCTCCCTTGCCCTTGTCAAACGCAAGGACTATTTGTATTTGCTTAATGTCCACCATTTAAGGCACAAGTGTCTATTGTACTTTACACCTTTAACGACGGACAAACTGACAGACAAATACGTACTTAGTACTAAGGATGTTGCTGGCGAAGCTTCGGATAGGACAATAGGTTATTATTTTTAATGATTGTTTATTGAGGAATATTTTGAAGAATTTGTTTAATAGGTTTGAGGAAATTTTTAGTCATCATTGAAAAGAATGAAATTGAGTAAAATTGGTGGCCTTTGGATTTATATACTTACATATTTTCTATTTAACGTCTAGTTATGTCTAATAATTAAATCGCAAAAACTGCTAAGTAGGTACACGGCGAAAAAATAAAGATGCATTTGCACTTGCAAATGTTTTTTCAAAATAAATGTTGACCTCCTTCGATACAAATGGACCCGATCGGCTGGATCATGTTGTATGGGAGGTCTTATTTATTTTTAATATTTCAACCTATGTTACTCGGGAAAAGTTGTTCAGTTTCATAGACTGGTTCATCACTTAAAATACGTGCAGGTAATATTTTACATCCCGTATTTCAAATTATGGCCGAAGTTGGTAATGTTCCTGAATGAAACAGTATACCTACTTTTTATAACAATTTTCTATTTTCCTAATAAAAAACCGGCTCGGGCGGGATAAAAAATGAAAATAAAGGCACACAAGAATAAGAAGACAATTAACAATTACTTTAAAAGTAGAGCCAATTTACCGTAGAATTTGTAGCCAGTTCTCAGAACAAGTGTTAGTTTAGGACCTCTGACTTTTTACTGAACAATGGATCTATCCTAACACGAGCAGTTTTAATTTAGGTGGTTCACACACGTGCCGCACGATACAATATTCTGGACTAATCACACAGCGCCATCTAGCCCCAAATAAAGCGAAGCTTGTGTACTATGTTGCTGATATTAATACTTACTTGAATATTTACTTTATGAATAAATTCATAGAAAACACCCAGACTAAACTAAACACAGATATTTAAAAATGTACTTAACCAATAATTGTGTCTTGTGGGAATAGAATCCACAACCCTCGGCGTAGCTGGCAAGGGTACTGTTCGCTAAGCCATATATTCGATAGGCCCTATCCTGCGAAACATATAAGGTGCCGCATCGCCGTGCAGGATTATTTACTTGCCGTCGAAAACCGCAAAACCGTGCGGCATATGTGCGACTACTTAACTGAACAATGGACCTCACACGTGCAATTTTAATTTACGTTTTATATTGCAATGCATACAATACCGCTTTTATGTCACGTGTGTAAAATGTTATACTTATACTACGTTCACACCATGCTCCTGCTCCGCTACCGCGAATATTGCTCATAATACTTCCTCGAAAGTATCAACGCGAGGGTATGTTCCCAGACTGCCGTCATACTCTTCTTGCAATAATACGAGTGAGCGAGATACTAATACATTCCACTCGCGTTCGTGCTGCCGTTCCTTTGACTCGCGCACGAAAAGCCGACACTCGCGGAGCACGGGAAGTGGCAGCGGCATGACGAGTAGCAGCGCGAGTACCCTGTTTACATGCTCGCGCTGCCCACTTTCCTTACTATTTCCCTGCTCATATTGTCATTGTGTGAACGTGAAATAAAGCAGCGATGCGATATCTAAACAAAAAGCTATTAGAACTAGACCCAGGAAAATCCCAAAACCTTTGACTTTAGCTGAACAACAATCATCTTACATACCTGCCTATATTTATCTCTACGTGCAGGATATGTACGTTACACGTCACAATAGCTGTAATTACATATACCACAATACAGGCTGTAAGGGACAGCCCTCCGAATACTGATAGGGTGTATGCAGACCATGAAACTTAACATCTTTTCCCTAGGAACATTGTCAGGAAACGAACTAAAAAACGGCCTCCTATACCACTGAATTGCATTATGTGACGTTTTTTTTATTTTTTCTTTATTAATGATGGGTTTGCTCTTGACTCTAATCTAGGTTATAGGACAGAGACAGAGTCTAAGATGGAGCGAGCTCACCCAGACGTTTCTTGAAATATGTCGCTAGGGTACAGTTGTTCAATTTCATAGTCTAAATACACACTATCAGTATTTGGAAAGCTGTCCATTACATGTTACATCTCTTCTTGCTATAGTAAGCCTTTCAATTTCTGTGCAAATTAATTATATTTTAAAACATTTTTAGAATGCCTTGGTTAAGGTAGGTAGGTTTTATCTTCCTTTGTTTACCAGAGGCTTGTACTATCCCCTTTATCTTTTACATTACATTATCATCCACAACAGTCCACTGTTGGACATGCCTCTCCCTATAGGGTGGTGTTGCCATACTCACTGTGCTTGGCAGGCTGGCAAGCGAAATATTGCACAACTTAAGGCCCTGTATCAACTGGAAAGTTTGTCCCTTTCATTCGCGTTGCGCCAGAGAGACACAGCCAAGTTTCAAGTTTTAAGTTTCAGGCATTCAGCCAATCATTTCGCGCACAGATTTACGCGAGATAACAATGTCTCATTTAGGTATTCGTACTAGAAACATATGTAATTTTTTTTACGTCTTTAAATCTGTAGACATAATATTGAAAAAGAAAAAAAAAACAATTAGAGGTTACTTTGTTTTTTTTTCTATCGAGTAAAGACTATCAAATTGTGTAACTGATAGGTATTATGTCATCTGTTCAACCCTCGACAAAATAATATATTTTACAGAATTGTGGGGCGGTAATTGTATAAATAAAACTGGTTTATAAATCATCTTGGGCTATTTTTCTATCAAACATACATACACTATAATCACGCTTCTTTCCCAGAGGGGTAGGCAGAGACTACATCTTTCCACTTGCTACGATCATGACACACCTCTTTCGCTTCTTCAACATGCAACCTCAATCTTTTTATACATGCTCGTCGGTTTAGGGTACTGACCTTTCTTTATAACGTCCCCGATCTGATTCAAGTACGTTCGTAGGTGTAAGTCTTCCCCTTGCAACGATTTTTTTATCAATGGACAAAAAAATTTCATTTATCCATCGTGTAACAACTCAATATAATTTCTCCTGGTGCAGGCAAAATTTTTGCTTAAAAGGAGACCCTAGCAACTTTTTTTAATATTTAAGTTACTTTGAAAGAAAATAAAATATTTTTGATTTTGTTTGATATTTTTTTTAATAGAAAATCTGGGGCTGGGGTGTGCTAATGACCACTCACTTAAATACTGTTTTTTCCTTTCCCAGACATGGCAAAAGCGGCAACAAGCGGTGTGCGTCCGACACGCCTTCAAGCACTACGGATCCAATAAAAGGCCGAACCACGTGTTATCCAACCTTAACATGACCGTCGCTAAGGGCACCATGTAAGTACAACATCACCCCTATATCCCTTGCGGGGCAGGCAGACGCCTTCAAGCACTACGGATCCAACAAAAGACCAAACCACGTGTTATCCAACCTTAACATGACCGTTGCTAAGGGCACCATGTAAGTACAACATCACCCCTATATCCCTTGCGGGGTAGGCAGACGCCTTCAAACACTTCCAACAAAATGCCAAACCACGTGCTATCCAACCTTAACATGACCGTCGCTAAGGGCACCATGTAAGTACAACTTTAAGGCATCATTTACCTCGGTAAAGCATGTGTCATCATCATCATTAATTTAAAAGCCTCGCTCTTGTCGGTGGAGTTATATCCAATCTGCTCTATTTTGAGCCTTCTCTTTGACTTCCTTATACGACATAACACCTAACACAATATTTTCTTTGATTTGGTCCATCCATATACCTACGCTCGTTTAGGTCGCCCTCTCCCTCTTCTTCCCTCGATCTTTCCTTCCATTATAGTTTTTAGTAGGTCGTCATGTCAACAAGTGTCCCAGCATGTTTCCTCTTCTGTTCTCTATAACGTTCAGTATAATTCTCTTCTCCTTTACTAGATTTAGCACTTCCTCGTTCGTCTTTCTCTCTGTCCAGCTTATTAGCTCCATCCTACGCCAACACCACATCTCGAAGGCCTCCAGTCTTTCCCAATCCCTCTGTGTCAATGTCCTCTGCAGCTGTACAACGCGACACTCCAGGTGTATACTTTAATTAGTTTCTTACGGACTGGGATGATATTCTGGCTTTCAGTAATTGTTTCTTACTATTGAACGTCTAATTGACATTGCTATCTTTGCCTTAATGTCTGGAGTACATGGAGCTGTTCGTTATTAAACTTCCTAGGTATTTAAATTGTGTTATTTCTTCAGCATGCATGTTTCACAGCATGTGTACTAGTCATAAAAATCTAACCCTGTGTCTGCTAAGGGTACCGTATAAGTACAACAGATAAAAAATCAATCTATATCCCTTGCGGGGTAATCAGTAACGCGGTCATACTCTCAGTTCCAACAAAAGGCCAAACCACGTGCTATCCAACCTTAACATGATTGTCGCTAAGGGCACCATGTAAATCTTTCATCATTCGAAAAGCTAGCTCCTGCAAAATGCAGATGTCTGGAAGCTATCCATCCACCTAGTATATTTACGTGGTTCTTACACTATGACGGTCTGACGTATTTTTGACGCCATATTTTTATAAGTCATGTTAGTTATGATCAATCTCTTTTTCGTGTTTGACACCGAGTCGTCCAACGACCCGATGAACCCTGGTGTCAGCGTTTTTTTCAACCGCCTTCCACTACCAGTAGGCCTCTGACATGGTTGTGTAACGACCGCCGTCTTAGTAATCATAGACTAAGTAAACCGGGACCGACGGCTTCAAGTAGTCTGACCCTTATTTTACAGAAAATCTACACGTAACACACACGTGATGTCAAATAAGAGGTTTAGAATAGCATCACCCCAATTCTACTCGTGGGTGTCGTAAAAAGCAACTAAGACATATACATCCAGGCAATAGGCTGCAGCGTTCCCTGTCAATGCAACATCTTTCACTAGGCTTGCCAAACCGCCTGCCAAGCGTGGTGAGTATGGCAATACCCCCATAATAGGGGGAAGCCCATGTCCAGCAGTGGACTGTTGTGGCTGTGAATGTAATGTTACTATTTCCATAAGAATAGATAATAATATTTCCTTCAACGAGTCTTTCTCAGAAAACCAAGATGGCGCGATGCCAACAAGACGCACGCAAGGACAGACAACAACAAAAGATTATTAACCTCTGACAAATCACTGAATAGACACCTTATAATACCGTCCATTGAGTGACGTCATAATTTCGCATTGTTGAAACAATGCTTTGTACGTGAGATTGAATTAGAATGCAAAGATCAGATGGTGATTCTTTTAAGAATTGTCGTGTGATGCCGGCTAAGAAAAGCATCACCCCATTTCTTTCCCGTGGGCGTAAGAAGCGAATGGGGGACTCGAGGGTGTGTATTACAATTCAGACGATGGGCTGACAATCTGTCACTATCGCGATACACAGTTTCCCGAATGACCCTTAACTGTTTGTCAGACGTGGCGTAAATGTCCGTTTTTTGTGGCCGTTTACGCTCTGTCTACCCCGAAAGGGATTAAAGGCGTTATATTTGTATGATTCTTGTAAGTCAACTGACTCCGCGGTGTAGGGGCCTGAGCGGATCGGAACTGGTGGTCCCTGGTTCGATTCTCGGGAGGGACAAAGTTGTTAAATGGACGTAAAAAGTAGAGTGGTCAAAATGTTAGCGCCCACCGGGGCTTGAACCCGGGAACGTGGGGTACCGTCCCATTGCTCAGTTGGTAGAGCAATTTTGGTATTTTTTCTATCGAGTAAAGTTTGTCAAATTGTATAATTGATAGTATCTGTGAGATCCTCGACAATAACATTTTTTATATATTCTATGGCTGTAATTGTCTAAATAAAACCAGTTAAAAAAAATCTTACCCGCGCGCTATTCCTGCTTTAAAACAAAACAAGAAATACGAGTTATAAAGTTATAAAAAACAAGTGTTTTGTTGTAAACAATAATTATTCAAAATCTCAAACCACAAGGAACGTAGGAAGTCAATCTACAATCAATAAACGATTAAGTATCATACCTACCATATCTATTACATAAACGAATACTATCAGAAACACCTCAATCTACCTTTTTAAGGAATCAACCTATCTGGTTTTCTTAATAACTGTATGGATTAATACCGCTTTTAAACAGTGTTAAAAAATTACCCGAATGCCGGCGTAGGGGAACGCGGGCGGCATCACCCCATTTCTTTCCCTTGGGAGTCGTAAGAGGCGACTAAGGGACTTGAGGGTGTGTATTGCAATTTTAGGCGATGGGCTGACAACCTGTCACTAAGGCGATACACAACATTCCGAATGACCCTCAGGTATATGTCAGACGTGGCGTAAATGTCTGTTTTTGCGGCCGTTTACGCTCTGCCTACCCCGCAAGGGATAAAGGCGTGATATATGTATGTATGTGAAGCAGCCCATGAAACTGAACAACTTACCTCAAGTAACTAAGCTTGAAATATGAAAAAAGCAACTCCAATACAAATGATTCAATCAGTCCACAGATTCAGTTGTAATTTTATATTGGAGTTCAAAATTACTATGTTCCTCGGGGAAAGTTGTTTAGTTTAATGGGCAGCATCGTTCATCTGTTGTTGCGAAGTTATTTTAGAAATTTTTAGCAATACTTACTCATGGAAAAAGTTATTTTAGCAACTTTTGGCAATATTAACTTATGGCAAATATTAAGCAAATCATATAAATAGATTGATCTCTTTAATATAATATAGCGGCCTACCCAGTGGTTTCACCCGCTGCTAACAGTTTTCCCGCGAGAACAAGACATTTTAATATTGCCTATAATTATCAGGGATATTGTAGGGTACTAATGGTAAAAGTTTTTTTAAATCGGTCCTGTAGTTTCGGAGCCTATTCAATTCAAACAAATAATCTAATCTTTTCTTTTTATAATATTAGTGTAGATTGATCCTCGAATTGCTGCCGATAGTACCTACACGCTACACAATCGTCGTATTTCCTGCTTACATCAAACTGTTGTTTACATATTAATATAATTATTGCTGTTAAATAATAGGCTATGGCTGATCTTTCTTTTCGTGTGGGACACCGAGTCGTTCAACGACCCGATGAACCCTGCCCTGGAGTCAGAGTTTTTCAACCGCCTACAACTAGTAGTAGGCCTCTGATATGGTTGAGTAACGACCGCCGTCTAAGTAATCAATCGACAGCAACCTGGACCGACGGCTTAACGTGCCCTCCGAAGCACGGAATCATCTTTCTTTTCGGACAATCAAATGGTTCAGCCTGCAATGTCCTAATCAGACTGGGAACAAATTCACAAAGTGATGATTATCAATTTTGTGAGTGCTCCACCGGGAATCGAACCCGGAACCTTTAGCTAACTCGAGGTGCTACCGATAGTACACACTACACAATCGTCGTATTTCCTGTTCACATTAAACTGTTGTCTACGTATTTAAATGATTATTGCTGTAAACCAATATGGCTGATGTAGATATTTGACGTCATGTCAAAATGTGATGTGCAAGCATAGTATTGATATGACATATTTGGAATCGTTATTTGCGTAGTTTCTCTATTAATTGTTTAATGGACGGTAGACTTTTTAAGAATACATACACATAATATATCACGCCCATTATCTCTTGCGGGGTGGGCAGGCCGCAACAAACGGACATTTATGCCACCTCTTACAAATATTTGAGGATCATTCGGAAAACTGTGCATGGCCATGGTGACAGGTTGTCAGCCCATCGCCTAAATTTCAATACACATCCAACCCTCGAGTCCCTTAGTCGCCTCTTACGACACCCATGGGTAAGAAATGGGATGATGCTATTCTGAGCCGGCATCACACGGCAGTAGATATTTGAGACCGATTCTCAAAAAATTGGCCCCAAGTTATTATTTTTGCATGTTTTCAAAAAGTCAATGTTTTCGCGAAAAAAACAATTTTGTTACCTAGAAAAGTGGTTTTTTATTACATATTTAATGGAGGGAAGCTTTTTTTCAAATTACTTTAGGAAATATAGGCAATCTCAGTTACGAGATTGGCAGGTGAACGACAACGTCATCAGGTTAACGACACGAGGTGCAGGTTATCGACATTTCAGTACAAATTTACTAAGTCACATCAGCAGGTTAACGACAAGGGTTAGCAGTAGTAATAACTCTGCAATAAAAACACCAAATGCAGAATCATTTGTCAACTATAATTCTTACAGTGCATATAAGAACCTTCTTGCACTTCAAATAAATAAATTATATATTATAATAATAAATAAAAAAAATATTTTCCTCGTATACAGTTTTAAAAAAAAATCATGATATTGTTTATATATTGTTTTTTAATAAATATAGGACTATTTTGGTTTATTCAGAAAGCTATTAAACAAGTAATTAGATAATTTCTTCTACTGTTAATCCAGTATTTCTATAATAGTTGTCGCTAACCTGTTATCTATGTCGTTCACCTGTATTTCTCGGACAGGTGAACGACATGCAGGTGAACGACAATTTAGTAGTTATTTTGTCATCACATGAATATTATTACGTATATGGATTACCCACTCAGACACCAGAAAGCAAACATTTGTTTACACCATAATGACTTACTATCAATTGAATAGATAACACAGTACTTCCTATACAAAAGGCATAATAACGACTACTTAACCGTTACAAACTCCAAAATCCAATATAAACGTCGCCTTTTCTCCGGGAACTGCACAACTGACGCAGCCTCCTCCTAGCAGGTGTTTGCGAGTGACTGGCTCGTTTGGCTCGTGGGGAGTGAGGCGGGGGAGGTGAAGTGGTACTCGCGGTGCGATCGTGTTTTCGCGTTTGCAGGTTAACGGCAAAAATAGGCGTACAAAAACTTAAACTTGTATAAATATATAAAAACCACGGATATAGAATTATTAAATTGTGTGATTCTAATATTGAGGATATTTGAAAATGAAATGGTGTTGTAAAATATTTTTTATTTGTATATAAATATCTTTTTTGGATGCTTAAACTTGAGAATATCGTGTCAAGACACACAAGTTGGCGACAAAATATGCTTATAAAGTAATTTAAAAGAATATAATGTACCTTAATTTATATCATTAACACATGGCCTCTATGCAAGAAACCTCTTAAGTATCGAATGTGGTAAAAGGTATCAGCTGAATGCGTAAATAAAAAAAATATCTGTTGAAAACTGATGTACAGGTTGCGTGGCCATTTTTTTGAGAATCGGTCTTGACGTTATGTCTAAATGGGATGTGGAAGCGGGTTTTGAAATCACATATTTGGATTCTTTATTTGCGTAGTTTTACGGCACGTCTGAAAAGTATTGATTTATCTGGGTCATTTAGAAAATTGTGTATCGTCATAGTGATAAGTTGACAGTCCATCGCCTAAGATTGCAATTCACATGTAACCCTCGAGTCCTTTAGTCACCTTTTAGTACAACCACGGAAAAATAATGGGGTGATGCTATACTAAATTACTAAGCTAAGCACACCCACGGAAAAGAAATGGGGTGATGCTATACTAAGCTACGTTTTCCTCAAGAAACACGTGATTGCTTGAATTACACTGATATATAGATCGGAGATTGCCAAACGTTCCCTTAACCTCTCCAGTTTACGAAGAATAAATTGCTTCTGGAGAAACTACTTGTACTAAAACAAATATAAAAGATCGTAAACGGCCGTTAAAACGAACATTTACGCCAAGTCTGACAAATATTGAGGGTCTTTCAGAACATTGTGTATCGTCATAGTGACAGGTTGACAGCCTCATTCAATTCAATTACTTTATTCATAAAATGCATTTTATACGTCAATTCATCGCCTAAAATTTGTTATACTGATGCGATGTAGGCCTCGAATCCTTTAGTCACCTTAGCCACTGGTGGTGCTATTCTAAGCTGACATGACACGGTAAATGTATTAAATCGGCTGCATTGTTTCAAGAAACACGTGATCTAACAAATTACACTGGTATATAGATCGGAGATTGCCAAAGGTTCCCTTAAACTTTCCAGTTTGTGAAGATGAATTTGCTTCTGGTGACAATAATGGGAGTTTTTCTGTTGACAGTTCTGTTGATAGTTCTGAATGTCAAACCAGAAGGCGCTGTGCTAAACTGAAATTTCGACGTTTCAATATGGCTGGCGGCAGCCATCGTTTTGTCACAGGTTCCGTTTCACGTCGTGTTCGCTACTTATAATTATGTTAGTTTGATTTACTACAAAATAAACTTATCGCCCTGAAATAACCAATAATAAATTTAGAACAATTCAATAAAAACAAAATAAAGAATAATTTATAAAGTGGTGCAGTTTTGTGTAAAGAAACGTTATTTCAATTAAGCTCAGCGCCCTCTACGTGACACTCGAGAATGCCTAGAAAATTTCTCATTGTACTAAAACAAATGTACATAAACAAACAGCTGTATATAGAACTGTTTCAAAAACACGTGATCTAACAAATTACACTGGTATATAGATCGGAGATTGCCAAAGGTTCCCTTAACCTTTCCCGGCGCTCGCACCGCGGACCGCCGCCGCGTGTCGGTAACGTGACCACACTTGCAACACACGACCTCAGCACGCGAGCTGTAGCAAGAGTCGGCAGACCGCATCAATGTTTGCAACCTGTGTGTGTTATCTTGTGTGTGTGGTGAGGAAATCTAAACCTACATCAGACTCTAAAAGCCAAAACTTTTTTAGCACTTGGGATCTGTTCAACCTACCTCCTATCGCGTAACTAGCTTGAATATCTAGGTATATAACTTAGGGGGTTTGTGTGTTATCTTGTGTGTGTGGTGAGGAAATCCAAACCTACACCAGACTCTTTGAAGAGCTAACACTTTTTTAGCACTTGGGATCTGTTCGACCTTACTCCTATCGCATTACTAGGTATATATTCTAGGTACCTTAGGGCTGTATAGAAAGCGAATGCCATTTCCAAGGTCGTCTATCAAGAAGGCTGTTTTTCGTAAAAAGTTGGTCCGTTTTATTCGTGCTGCGCCAGAGAGAAACACCCAATCATTTCGCGCTCAAATTTTCGCAAGATTGAACGATTTTTTCGGCAAAGAGCCGCCATATTCAGCCATTCATTGTTACTACAAAAGTTATGTATCTAAAATACGGCATTAAAAATTGGTAATAACTGTAAAACTGTAGAAAGAATATTTACAAAATATTTCCATTAAGAGGTGACTTTGGTTTAAAATATTGAAGGCGCGCCATTCCCGCCTCAAGGTACAATCTTATTCCAGCAACCGTATGCTGCTGCCCGATTTGACAGCGCGCTACGATGACTGGTTTTTATGTATTTCCCGAGTGGAGTTCGACGGCCGATGTGGCGCAGTGGTACGCAAAAGATCCGGGTTCGATTCTCGGTGGGACACTCACAAAAGTTGATATTTACCACTTTGTGAATTTGTTTCCGGTCTGGTTAGGACATTGCAGGGTGAACCACCTGATTGTCCGAAAAGAAATGGTTCCGTGCTTCGGAGGGCACGTTAAGCAGTCGGTCCTGGATGCTGTTTATAATTACTTAGACAGCAGTCGTTACACAGCCATGTCAGAGGCCTACTACTAGTAGTAGGCGGTTGAAAAACTCTGACACCACCTGGGTTAATCGTGTTGTTGGACGACTCGGTGTCCCAAACGACAAAAAAAAAACGAGTGGAGGCCACGCCTCTGCTCGTAGCGTTGGTTGCCCTCGGCCAGGTGCACCGATGACTTAAAAAAGGCGGTTGGATAGCGAACGTACGTATCCTATGACGTACCCTGGGGGAGGCCTGCGTCCAGCAGTGATCTGCAATAGGCTGAAGTATGATGCACCTATCTGAGTAAGCGTGAGTCGTGTCTTGCAACACAACAGCACTTATGCTTAGCACGCGAGCTGTAGTTATCACGCTTGGCAGACCGCGGCAATCTTTGTAAGTAAATCAAGATGGGCTGGGCTTCGATTCTCTTATTTTTAAGTCATTGTGATGCCCGACACCCAACTGCCATTCGGTTGCCACTGTGATTTTCTATGCTGTAAAGCGTTAGTGGAATACGAAAGTATTATTTAGACATTTTAAATTAGTTGTATGGAATTATTGAATGGATTTATCAAAATTAATATATTTTGACATACTTTTTTAACTCACTAACAAACTTTGTTTACTTAGCTACTATGGAACTCAGTTTTGTGAAATAAATAATTTTGAATTAGAATTTTAAACGGTCAAAACCATCCAATTGACATCCAACTAAAACACAAGAGAGACGCTTTTCAAATAGTGGAATACGGCTCCTGGTGTGGTAAACGTATGACCTATATTTTGAATCGTTTGAAATTATTTTTGTCGGACTGTTTTTCTCAACTATGTTACTACTGGCATTGGGCTTTGAATTAATATAGAAGTCATTGTAGAATGTCACTTACTCGAACTTGAGAAAAAAAAAATTGCAAAAAAATATATTGTAGGTCTTCGGAGCGGATTAAAACACAGCATTAAGGCGGGGCTACTACTTATCGTAACGCATGCGTCTGTCAGACGAAAAGAATTTGCCGGAATTCGCAAATTCCTTCTTAATCCCATATAAAAATCGGCTACGGTGAATAAAAAAAAAAAAACTTAGACTCTGTCTCTGTCCTATGACCTAGACTAGATTCAAGAGCAAACCCATCATTAATGATAAAAAAAACCTATAACTAACTATTATTGTTGTCAACAGATACGGTCTGCTCGGCGCGAGTGGATGCGGCAAAACGACGCTTCTCTCCTGCATAGTGGGCCGGCGGAAACTGAACAGCGGTGAAATATGGGTGCTGGGAGGCAAACCGGGGACCAAAGGTATGTCTTATGTGCACACAATGCACCTGTAGCGACCTCTAGGAGCTACGACAAGAAGCTCACTCAAAGTAGTTCACGAGCAAGCAAGACGCAACAGAAGTTCCAACATAGCTGCAAGATGGCGCCACGTGACAGAACAAAGAGCCTGAAACGCGGTATCGAGGTGTTTCACCGCGCAACGCATATATACAACTTCCAATTCTATCCAGGTGGACCAGTCGGTCCCCTGGCCACAACACCCGACCAGGCGGTTAGCAACCCTTTTCCCGACTCCACCTGGAACCCTCCATTCTGCCTATTGGCATCACTCCTGTCACCCGCCATACACCTGCTCCAGCTCCTGCCGCTACCGAAAATATTACCCAAAATACTTCCGCGAGAGCATCAACGCGACTGAGTGTTTAACACACACTCTTCTCGCAGCAATACGAGTGAGTGTAATACATTCTACTTGTGCTCGTGCCGTAAAAAAGTTGAGTTATTGACGTCATGATTCTTCATTGTAAAAAAATAAATTTGAATAATACAATTTGCTTTTTTATATCAATTTTGTAGTGTCCTAATAGTCCCTGCCCATATTGGGCTGACAACCTGTCACTATAGCGATACACAATTTTCCAAATAACCCTCAAATATTTGTCAGACGTGGCGTAAATGTCCGTTTTATGCGGCTGTTTATGCTCTGCCTATCCCGCAAGGGATTATAGGCGTGATATATGTATGTATGTACTAATAGAAACCGGCTCGGGCGATAAAAAAAATAAAGGCACTGCCTCGGGGCTGGCAAGGTTATTCAGACGGCATGTAACTTTACGCCACCACTATCTGTATCATATCCACACAACGTAGTTGCTTTGACTCGCGCACGAAAAGCCGACACTCGAGGGAGCACGGGAAGTGGCAGCGGCATGACGAGTAGCAGCGCAAGTAACCTGGTTACATGCTCGCGCTGCCCACTTCCCTTACTATTTGCATGCCCATATTGGCATTGTGTAAATGTGAAATTAAATTTGTTTAAATGGCAGTCTGCAATAAAAACCTTACATTTGTTATTTTAAAATATGGCAACTAACTCCACTCCAATAATGAATCATAAACTAGAATTCTGCAATAAATAATCTGTTTTTACAACATGCACTAAAAATTACATCTAGACATTCTATTTTAAACCAAAATCCCTGAACCGACCATGCGTTCACTGAGTTAAATTTCTTTATAAGTGAAGTGATAATTATATTAAACCTTATATTAACACTTTACCTGCCAAGCAAATTTAACTGGCAATATATTACCCAATACTCAATCCGTACTAATATTATAAATCTGAGAGTTTGTGTTTGTGTATGTATGTTTGTTACCTCTTCACGCTCAAACGGCTTGACCGATCTGGATGAAATTTAAAACACTGGTAGAGTATAATCTAAAATAACATATAGGCTACTTTTTACCGCAGGAAAACAACTATTACCACGGGAAAATGAGTGGCAGCGGGTGGAATCGCTGGGCGAAAATATAGTACTCAATATATTTATTGCATACCATGTGTCATTCAATATAATAAAAGGTGGTAGTTTATTAAGGTACTTACAACATGGACCCTGTTGGGCACAACAATATTAATAGGCGAGAGAAAGACTTATGTAGTACTAAATAGCATTGGTAATAGAAAGTAAGTAAATATTTTTTTAAATAATGACAGATAATCTGTGTCACTCGTTAAGTTAGGGTGGTTTAAGCAAGTTTTCGTCTAGTAGTTGTATAGCACAGGTATCGAATAGCTGTTCTACAGATAAATCTTTTTTTTTTATTAATGGGGCTGTTCTCATCGACCGCGTTTTTCGTACGTTCCGCTTAAAAAGTGCTCCTTCCTCTGGGACGAGCGTTATAAAATTTTACTTCAAAATCCTTAAGCACCTCTCACATATGGACAAACATTTAATTCATCAAATATGTGGTCAGTTTTTTGTAAATTTCCTGTCAAACATGCATTCTCTCACGTCCATGGCATGGTTCTTTGCTACCTTGCGCTAAATAGACTGTTACAGATCTTAAAATTACTAGTCAATGTCAAGTTAAGCCTTCCTATCTTTTAAACAATTATATTTTCTATCTTTTAGCATGTTTTTATTTTCCACAACGGCAGAAACTTTTTTATAAACACGGATTTTAGCGTTGAAGCCCTCAATTACCTCGCGCTACTCTCTCGCTCATAAATACATGACGGTAAAAGCTATCTGTCGCTTTTATTTACGAATCCGTAGCGGTAAGTACCACCGACAACGTCGTGGGGGACGCACGCGCCGCTCGCCGCCACATCTTCGATGGCGAAGATAAGTTTCTCACATTAACGACTTTGTCCAGTACCGACCTCATTTCCATGCTAGTCGATTACCAGTTATTCAGTAATTAGGTATTATCGATATTTTTTCTGGGGAATACCCTTGATATGCTTAAAATAAGAGGCGGTACTGTATTAAATTTAAACGAATAGGTTTTTATTAAACTGCAAAATAAGCTTTCGTTCTCATTTCCATGTTCTTATTTCCATGTCTTTCCATGGTTCGAGATGACATGGACATGAGAAAGTGACATGGAAATGAGAGAATGATTAAAATTTTGCAGCCCACTGTTGGACAAAGTTTTCAAATTATGAATATTTATTCTTAAATTAATCCAATGCCTGTTTTAATTGTGAATTTGTAGAAGTACGGGTATTTTTATTATTACCTATTTTATGAAATGAAAGCTTTTCTAGTTAATTTTATATGTCTTTTTACCGAATGTCTCAGAAGGAGGGTTCGGTTCGGTTTCGGGAGTCTGTATGTATGTATGTATGTAAGAAGTTACTATAATACAAAGTGTTATAAAAGTGTTTTAAGCATTCTGCAGTTGGTCACTATGTAAAAATTATCAGCATCTATACCCTCATGTTCGTGGGATGCTAAATAAATATATAACTAAATAAATAAAGCTTATTTTCTTTAGATTTCCTATAACTCAAGTAGTGGACATCTCATTTACATGGCAAAAAATAGTGGCATTCCGTTTTTTTTTTTTATATTTAAAACAGTAATATATTAATTATTTTTACTAAAATACTTTCTTTAAGCTCTAGCAAACATTACTGACTACTTATATATTAGAAATCCTTTTTAATTATTTTAATATTAAAATAAATAAATGTTGCCACGGAATTCTCTCATTTCCATGTCCGCAAATAGTGGACATCAAATAACTCTGTAACTAGTGGTCCAAGAACCGGGCAATTTCAATCTAGTGTTTGAAATGAAAAAAACTTTGATAACGTACCTATATTCAATTATCCAAAAAAACTTAATTTGAAAAATGACATGGAAGTGAGAAAATTCCGTGTCATTATGAGAATGACCCAATGATGGGTTTGCTCTTGACTCTAGTCTAGGTCATAGGACAGAGACAGAGTCTAAGATGGAGCGAGCTCACCCAGAAGAAGCCTGTTCACTCTTACTTTGAAGACATTAGGGTTGTATGCGTTTGGAAACACAGACGCAGGTAGTGAATAATCCAATAATCCTACCTATTAATTGCTGTTATACCAGATTTAGCATAGATGCAGCGCCCTCGTCTACAATAATGAGGTATCAAGTTATCTATTTTAGTCATTCATTCATTAAGAATCATTCATTCGTGAGTCAATGAACGAGTCAATGATCCCTTGTATCAGAGTGTTAAAACCACCGGCTAGGTAACAAGTAAGTAGAAAGAAAAAGGTATATGACGTGGTCTGGAACGACTTTCAAAGTAACCGGGACCGACGCTTTAACGTGCACTTCAAAGCACAAAAACATATTTATTTTTCGGACAAACAGGTGGCCAACAATGTCTTAACTAAACTGGGAACATTTTCATGAAATGCTTTATCATCAAAATTAATATCACCTGCGTATCACCCTCGCTAAGATACTTTCCTAGGACCTTCGGGTCCTGAGACCAAGCTCATACCATTGGAGCACGGAGGCATTAACATAACCAGAGGGGATTCACTCCACTGTTTAGATATAGCCGCGCGGCCGTTCCCTGCAAGGGAATAATTTCAGTCCGTTTGCGCGAGACACGAGCTGTAACGCACGTACAAAATTCGGTGATATTTATACAAAACTTGGTTTTTTGCCTCTTTTTAGGGTGTGAACTTTTTGTACACATATACATACACATATCACTCCTATAATCCCTTGCGGGGTAGGCAGAGCGTAAACGGCCGCAAAAAACGGACATTTACGCCACGTCTGACAAATATTTGAGGGTTATTCGGAAAATTGTGTATCGCCATAGTGACAGGTTGTCAGCCCATCGCCTAAAGTTGCAATATACACCCTCGAGTCCCTTCGTCGCCTCTTACGACTCCCACGGGAAAGAAATGGGATGATGTTATTCTAAGCCGGCATCACGCGGCACTTTTTGTACCGTAAGTAATATTTATTCTGTGACATAACGCTGAACAGGCAGTTAAAGTGTTATATTTGAACTACGTTTAACACAAAACTGTTGGTTCTCATCGTAACAGATTTGTAAGAAGATGATAAGTGTTAAAGTGTTAAATCAACATTAGGTACTACTCCAAGGTCCGTTCGGTTGAAGTTTTACATTTGGATATTAATTATCAAATGATTTGACCAAATCTTCCACAAATTATTTCGATTAGTAATGATTATTAATGTGTTTTGAAACTTAGCAGAAAAATACTTGTTTTTGTTTCTATACAGATTTTACTATTTACGTATACAGGGTGTAAGGGACAGCCCTCCGAATACTCATAGGGTTTATTTAGACCATGATACTGAACAACAACGTTCCCTAGAAAATAGTTATGTCAGGAAATGACAAAAAAAGCTACTTCCCATACAAGATTACGATCAGCTGACTGCATTATGTATTTTTTTACATTTCCTGAAATATGTTTCTAAGGGAAAGTAGTCCAGTTTCATAGTCTGAATGGACCCTATCAGTATTCAGAGGGCTGTCCCTTACACCCTGTATAACAGTAGCTAGGTAGGTATAACAGAAGATGTATTCACACCAGACACATATATTTTCCGAACTTACATACATACACATATTACGCCTATATCCCTTGCGGGGTAGGCAGAGCACAAAACAGCTGCAAAAAATGAACATTCACACCACGTCTGACAAATATTTGAGGGTCATTCGGAAAATTGTGTATTGCCATACACAATTTTAAATTTTAGGCGATAGGCTGACAACTTGTCACTACAGTGAAACACAGTTATCTGATTGACCCTCAAACTTTTGTCAGACGTGGTGTTAATTTGCGTTTTACGGCCGTTAACGCTCTGCCTATTCCGTAAGGAATATAGGCGTGATTTATGTATGTATATTTATCACAATGTCAAAACGCATAAAACTCCAACCAAATGAAATCAATTATCAGCCATTCTGATGCATTTAATGTTTACACGAAAGTGCATTGACCCGTGTCTGTGATTGCAACGTCATCATCAAAATATGATCTTAACTTTACCGTGGGAAAACTAAGTTTTGTTTTACACAGATTTAAACAACAGGCTTGAGATAAAAATATGTTCTTTCTGTGTAGTCAACAATCACTTTTTGTTAAGATACGATAATTGTGTATAAATATTCACTACTTCTTCTCTTTCGTGTGGGACAACGAGTTGTCTAACGACCCGATGAACCCTGGTGTCAGAATAGGCACTATCGTTTCCACGTTATAATTTAAATAGACTTTAGAAAAATTGTGGAGTAGGTACAGCAAAAAAAAACAGTAAGAACGGATGCGCCTGTCAAACCTTACCTTGCTCAAATCGCAGCGTAGCAGTGTGCCTTGGGTATCCGTTTTTGTATAGAAATTCGAAATTTCCTTTTGTTTGACAGACGGATGCGTCAAAAATACGTTCATATTGTCGTAGAACCACCTACATATTTTAATGCATGTAATGTGCAGAAATATGCATTTTTATAAATGAAAATAACTGTGAGTGCATACAAAACCACGCACACATATCACGCCTGTATTCCGTTGCGGGGTAGGCAGAACGTAGACGGACGCAAAAACGGACATTAACGCCACGTCATACAAATATTTGAGGGTTATCCGGGAAAGTGTATCGCCATAGTTACAGGTTGTCAGCCCATCGCTTAAAACTGCAATACACTCCCTCAAGTCCCTTAGTCGCCTCATACGACTCCCACGGGAAAGAAAAGGGGTGATGCTATTCTAAGCCGGCATCACACGTCAAATAAAATAACGATTCTTTTTTGTGTATGACTTAAGGGCGTGCCGTGAGAAAAAATTGTATTTTTGGATGCACGCAATTTCGTTGGTGGATACTATAAACACCTTATTTTTATGTATAATGATTTATTATTATATTATCTAGATCCTTGTCGCAGAAAAACACGATTAAAGAAACTTTGCTCGATAGATTTATTTTTCAAAGTTTCGTCTATTTTTACACTTTTTTGCGTAGTGCATAGCAATCTTTGGAAGAAAACACATTATTTTTTGCGAATACTATACGTCTTGTGTCGTACAATAATAAATTACTTGTTTATTTGGCGAGAAATTTCCAAAAGACTGAAAAAGTGTCTAGATATGGCCGCTCTGTTCTTACACACAGGATTTGCACTTGGTGGTAAAACGACGTTTAAAAGTTCTTGGCCTTTAACCATTTTCTTCTCGTCCCCAGGGTCAGGAGTGCCCGGCAAACGCGTCGGCTACATGCCGCAAGAGATAGCGCTGTACGGGGAGTTCACCATCAAGGAGACCATGATGTACTTCGGCTGGATCTTCGGCATGAGCACCAGGGAGATCATCGAGCGGCTCCGGTTCCTGTTGGACTTCCTCGACCTGCCCAGCGAGAACCGCATGGTCAAGAACCTCAGGTGAGAGTTCAAATCATGTGAATATTTTGGGCGTTTATGTTGACGACCTTTTAAATTTATATTATGGGCTTTTATAGACCTGGATTGACGACCTTTTAAATGGTGTGGACAAGTCGGATTTAAGACACTTTCCGTGTTAGACATACAATAAAAAAAGCGCATTAGAGTTCAAACCTCATGTGAATATTTTGGAATTCTATATTGACGACCTTTTAAAGATTGTGGACAAGTCGGATTTAAAACGCTTTCAGTGTCAGGCATACAATTAAAAAAGTGCAAAATTTTTCCTGCTTACGCTTGATAATTTAGCAAGTTTTCATAAATAATCGGGCTTTACAGGATTTGCTGTGTGATGCTCAATAGCATCACCTGGCTTAGGATAGCATCACCACATTTCTTTCCCGTGGGTGTCGTATGAGGCGACTTAGGGACTCGAGGGTTGTGTTTTGCAATTTCAGGCGATGGGCTGACAACCTGTAACTATAGTAATACAAAATTATCTGAAATTAATGAAAACCAATGACCCTCAAATGTTTGTCAGACGTGGCGTAAGTGACTGTTTTCGGCCGTTCACGGTCTGCCTACCCCGCAATGGATAAAGGCGTGATACATGTATGTAGGTATTTATGTTTACAGGATTGAAGGTTGCCTTTACCTTTTAAAGGTTGTGGACAAGTCGGATGTTACTAACATTAATAGCCGCTACAGTCCACTGTTATAAATGTGCTATCGGGAGGTATTGACATACCTACTCATCACGCTTGGCAGTCAGATTAGACCGCTGCTGCCCATTCCCTGGATTCATTCCTTAGTCGACGTTTACGACACTCACGTTAAGAAATGGGGTGGTGCTATTCTAAGCACCACTCGGCACAGCAATCATTAATTTTTAATTTATTAATTATACTTGCATGTTTGTTTATTTACAATGGCGGCTTGGAATAGCCCATTACCATAAGTAAGAAATGGTTCTGTGCCCTGCATGAAGAATCGAACAAGGGACCTCTATATCCTGAAACCGATCTCAGACCACTACACCACGGAGGCAGAAATGTATTTATAATTTAATTTACTTACTTACATAATGAGTGCTATCCAGTTAGCTAAATATTGCAAAGCTACCATATCTAAGTACAACAGCCTTGTAACTATGTCTCAATGAGTTTAATAACGCTAGTCGTGTTTGGGTAATACCTACGCCTTGTGGAGTAGGCAAAGCGTTAACGGCCGTAAAATATGTTAAAAAAATATTTGAGAGCCGTTTCAGAAAAATCGTGTATCACTATAGTGACAGTTGTCAGCCTTTCGCCTTAAATTGTAATACATATGAAACCCTCTAGTCCTGTAGTCACCTCTTACGACACTCACGGGACACAAATAGGGTGATGCCACTCTAAACCATGCCGGCTTACGCCTTGTAAATAAACATGCAGCTTATTGCAATTTATAATAAGTAAGTTATGTGGTGCCGGTTTAGAATAGCATCAACTTATTTCTAACCGTTACTTTCGTAAACGACGACTAAGGATGTGTTTTTCTATTAGGACAATACAAAACTGTTATAAAAAAAAGAAAATTGTGTCATATAAATTTCTTTCTTTTTACAATGACTGATCATGACATCAATAAGTGACAATACTATCTTACTTTGAATAAAGTAATTCCATTGTCATTCATTTTTCATTTTCAGTTCAGCAAATAGGCTAGCATTCCCTGTAAATGCTATATCTTGCGAGTCCACTGCTGGACATTGGCCTCCCCCTATTGGGGGGTATTGGCCACACTCACCACGCTTGGCAAGCTCAAAGATGACAGATTCAATATAATGCCATTGCGGTTATAAATAACTAGGAAGTACCATTATTCATAGCTCTTTCCTTATTTGCGTATTATCTTTCATGGTAAATGGATTGCCATAGAAATACGTGATGGTTAACAATAAAGAGATTTATTTATTTACTTATACATATTATATAAGTACACGTAGGTACCTATTTGTTTGTCGTCCTATGACAAGTATGGTCGTATTTTCTGCACACAAGTGGTTTGCATATCTAGACATACATTTTGTACATACATACACATATCACGCCTATAATCCCTTGCGGGGTAGGCAGAGCGTAAACGGCCTCAAGAAACGGACATTTATGCCACGTCTCAGAAATAATTGAGGGTTATTCGGAAAATTTTGTATCGCCATAGTGAAAGGTTGTCAGCCCATCGCCTAAAATTGCAAACATACCATCGAGTCCCTTAGTCGCCTCTTACGACTCCCACGGGAAAGATATGGGGTGATGCTTTTCTAAGCCGGCATTACATGGCTAAGCCGGCATCACACGGCTAACAACATTTTCTATGCTCATTCCTATTGAGTTTTTTAAACTGGTATTGTAGATTTTAGCCCCGGGGCTTTGAAACCTACATCTGACTTAGGTTGGCAGCAGGACCTCAACCGGAAAAGTTTGTGTGGTTGTTTAAACAACCAGCCCCTAGGGCGCGACTGGGCTTACGAGTTGTTCTGGGAAGAACGGATTGGACTGAATTCAATTCAATTAACATACATACATACACGCCTATAATCCCTTGCGGGGTAGGCAGAGCATAAACGGCCGCATGAAACGGACATTTACCCCACGTCTGACAAACATTTGAGGGTCATCCGAAAAATTGTGTAAAGCCATAGTGACAGGTTGTCAGTCCATCGCCTAAAATTACAATACACACCCTCGAGTCCCTTAGTCGCCTCTTACAACTCCCACGGGCAAGAAAGGGGGTGATGCTATTCTAATTCAATTAACTTATTCATAAAGCAGTAATACAATTGTGTGCGAAATAGTTACATACAAAGCTAAAATAAAATTGTTTAGAAACATGCCAGTAAAATATCTACGTAATCTACCCTACAAGAATTTATAATCTGCCGTGTGATGCCGGCTTAGATAGCATCAACCCATTTCATGCCCATGGGTGTCGTAAGAGGCGACTAAGGGACTCGAGGGTTAGATGTGTATTGCAATTTTAGGCGACGGGCTGACAACCTGTAACTATAGTGATACACAGTTATCTGATTGACCCTCAAACTTTTGTCTGACGTGGTGTTAATATCCGTTGAACGCGGCCGTTAACGCTCTGCCTACCCCGTAAGGGATATAGGCGTGATTTATGTATGTATGTATAATATATTGATATATAATTAATATATAATTGTAGGGACACCGAGCCCAAGAGGGAGGGACCCTTGACCCTTCAAATTTTTAAACCAACTACTAAGTAACTCGTATGCCACTAACCTTTTTGTGTTACGACCGCCATCTAAGAAATCTTAACGCGCCTTTCGAAGCACAAATCTTGGTTGAACAATCTCATGACTAAAACCTGCTTAATGGGATATGGCCTATGGCTAGATTGGCTAGTAGTTTTTATAATTTAGTAAATTTATTTCGTAAAAGTCGGCAAGTAGGAAGCAAGTACTGCCTTATACGTACTAATATTATAAATCTGAGAGTTTGTATGTTTGTTACCTCTTCACGCTTAAACGGCTGGACCGATTTGGATGAAATTTGGAACACAGATAGAGTATAACCTGGAATAACACATAGGCTACTTTTTACCGCGGGAAAACAACTATTACCACGGGAAAATGAGTGGCAACGGGCGGAAACCGCTGGGCGGAAATGTATTTTTGTCATAATTATAACTAGTTTTTCACACTCTATATACCTACATTTAACATTATTAACGAAAAATTATAAATACACAGTTATTCTTAAAGTACCTGACTAGCTTATTATTGTCTATAAACGTGTTTTTCTTAACCTCTTCACCGCTAATGTTAATTATATGTTTGATCGCAAAAAAACCCGCCACGTGAATTGTGTGAAGTATATAAACACTTATTTTGACAAGCGATGGTGTAAGTACAGATTTACCAAGTGAATAAATCGTTTTTACATTACCGTTTTATACATAGGTACATATTATATCAGCCTATAATCTGTTACGGGGTAGGCAGAGTGTAAACGGCCGAAAACGAAATGAAATTAACTTTCTTTAATGTAGGATAGTACTATCACTTATTGACACCATGATCTGTCATTACAAAAAATAAACTGTCTTTTACGCCACGTCTGACAAAAAAATTAGGGTCATTCGAAACATTGTGTATTGCCGCTTAATTTTGCAATACACGTGTAACCCTTGAGTCCCTTAGTCGCCGCTTACGACACCCACGGGGAAGAAATGGGGTGATGAGTGCTTAGAATAGCTAATAGAATAGCTAAGCCGATACACACAGCATATGCGTATAATGTTGGCTTAAAATAGCATCACCTGATTTCTATACGAGGGTGTCGTGAAAAACGACTAAAGGATAAATCCAGGGAATAAGCGGCAGCGGTCCCTAAATACAAAACCTTGAAATGCGCTCGCCAATCCACCTGCAAAGCGTGAGCATGACAAGCTCCCTCCAATATGGGAGGCCAATGGCCAGCAGTGGACTATTTTAGCGTTAATGTAGAAAGTTTTTAGCCCAGTCTGACTAGCTTTTCATGATCCAAAAATATTAAAGTTGTTTATTTTTAGCTTTATTGTTTTTGGACCATAGGCCGAACCCAATTTAGTATTTTGTGTCATTTTAGGTATATGCTGACATAGTTTCATTTGCAGTGAATAAAAATGACTCAAACTGGGTTTTTACACTGTGTAAACTATCACATAGACAATGGTATATTTTATAACATTAATTTAATTATAGACACTTAAAAATGTAATTAAATAAATGAGCTACCATATATTGAGTCAAAAAACGGCACAAAATGTTATATGTGCTTTACAGATACACATAACACAATCGTATAAAAAATAAGCGACTTTAGAATTTTTGTAAGTTATGCCCTCAAATAATTTCACGCCGCGCGTACGGAGGCACCGGGCACCAGCTAGTCCTACTTAAATTATAAATGCGGAAGTTTGTATGTTTGTTTCATTGTTTGTAACTACTTCACGATAAAACTACTGAACCAATTGTACTGAAATTTAGCACACATATAGTAGGTAATATGGATTTAGTTTTTATCACCACTTATGCGGGCAACGCCGCGGGTAACACCTAGTATAAAAATAATTACCTGTGTTAAATTTCACGGATGATTTAGAGTTAACAACAGTAGTTAAATATTTAACGGTTAAATAAGCGTGGTTAAGCTGAAAACTACTGAATGACCGTCACTAATGTTGTTACGTTTAGACAAATTAACAAACAAACGCATAACAATCTCATTAGTCTCAGTAGTGCAGAGAGAATGCCATTGTCTAGACAGGCGTGTCAAAAATATATTTGTTTCTGCATACAAACATACATATATCACGCTTATATCACTTGCAGGGTAGGTAGATTGTAAACGGCCGCAAAATACGAACATTTACGCCCATCTGACAAACAACTGCGGGGCATTTGAACATAGTGTATAACGGCAGGTTGTCAGCCCATCGCCTGAAATTGCAATACACATGTAACCCTCGAGTCCCTTAGTCGCCTCTTACGACACCCGCAGGAAAGAAATGGGGTTATGCTTTTCTAAGCCGACATCACACGACTGTCATCTCAACACAGCGAAAAACCCGCGTTTGTATTTCAGAGTCATTCTTCAATTATGTTCCATTGTCCGTCTTTCGTGTCTTCTCAATCGAGTGTGAAACATTCTAGTCATTGGCAATAACAATTTCACGCCACATAACAGCAGATTACAGAACTTTCGCTATCTTTCTACGAGCGACTGCAACAAATGTTTCTCAAGGAAAAATGAACGATGATATACTGTGGTTCTTGTTTCGTATTTCCGATGATGGTCAGGACTAATGGACAGATCATCAGATCATCAATGGCCACAAACACACATTGGGTCACATAAAGTTCACAAGCACAGCAAAAGCAAGATTTTACTGCGTCTGTTTTCAAATTTGGGTTTTCGTTTATCGTCAGGTATTTTTCTAGCATTTTCCGCTTGATTCTGTCAACTTTGGTTTGCCTTTACCTGATTACCTAATAGTCATGAGCAAACCCGTTTCAAGGTATCATATGACATGATCTGCAAGATTCTCTGAATTCAGAAAATGGGGTAGGCCTGTGTTTTAGTTACATTATGATGATGATGATGATGATGTCCATCCTAGCCAGATCATCAGCTAGATTTCGGCTACAGCTACTGCATCAGTAGCGGGAGCTCTGCTAGTTTGCCCGCTCGTGTCCTCTCATGTGACTGCAGTAGCCAATCTTGTTTTTCAGTGCACGTGAACATATAGGACATGTCAGGATTCCGGCGACATAGTTGTATGTGTGGGCTATACGTGGCTTTTAGAAGGTCTCGTTTCGAGTCGAGGTCTTTCGCTGGTCCTAATACGCTGAGACTAAAACCTTTGTTTTTCCATAGTGGCGGTCAACAGCGCAGAGTCTCCTTCGCCGTAGCCCTGATGCACGACCCTGAGCTGCTGATCCTGGACGAGCCCACAGTCGGAGTGGACCCTCTGCTGCGGCAGTCCATCTGGACGCATCTGGTCCGCATCACCTCTTCCGGAGACAAGACTGTCATCATCACCACGCATTACATCGAAGAAGCGCGTCAGGCGCATTGCGTAAGTACCGTTTCAAGTTCCCCTTGTTAACTTCTTATAAAAATCTAACAACTTTACTTTTGAGGAAGAGTCCAGCTGTGAGTATTACTTGAAATTCCATCCTTTAGTCTACAAAGACTCACTGCCGGGCCAAGGCTTAGCTGATACGATTTATACGGGGTGTAAGGCACAGCCCTCCAAATACTGAATGGGTGCAGACTATGAAACTGAACCACTTTCCCCTAGAAACATATGCTAGGAAACATACAAATCACAATCAGCTGACTGCATTTACTATGGGTAGTCAAAACATTTTTGACGTTTCCTTAAATATTTATTAGGAAGTTGTTCAGTTTCATGGTCTGAATGCACCCAGTATACTCTCTCTATTTTCTCTCGTCAGCAGGGTTTGCCTTATTCGTCTGGTACTTTGCTGCGTTATAGCAGACAAGGTTTTCCTCATTTGCTTCTATCAATGGCATTGTAATATACAGACTTCAATTATAGATATCTGATCGCATATTTTGATGATACTCTTAAATAGTTGGAAAAGTTAATTCCTGAAAAGACCTTTCTGCCCTTTGAGAGTGTCTCTCACTATCTCTAATTTTATCTTCTCTTTACCCAGATCGGTCTGATGCGCAGCGGTCGTCTCCTGGCGGAGGAGTCTCCACAGGCGCTGCTGACCATGTACAGCTGCGTATCCTTGGAAGACGTGTTCCTCAAGCTGTCCAGGAAGCAAGGTATGTAAACGCAATGGATTTGTACGGGCCTTTGCCTACCGATACAACTGTTTGATGATATTTATTGAAGCCGGAGATAAAGTAAAAACTGGTTGTAGAAATTTGATATTTAATTGATAATGACGCGAGCACACGCCACGGCGGTTTGGAGCACACCTCGGACAATGGCGCTCAAATGTATGAAACAAACGCGTTGCTACGCACACAGTCTAAGCTCGCGTAGGTGAACGCGGACCATGCTTGTGTGTGTGAGACAACATGTCAGGGTTGCCGCCATTTTGCGTTCGCGAATCGGGAATGCAATGTGCGGCAGTATGAAATGACCTTCGTTCACGCATCCTAACTAGCCGGTGTCTGAGCGTCCTCCGAGTGCGGGTGGGCGGCGCTTGTAGGGGGAGGCAGGGAGTGACCATACTGTACGCTAGTACTATTAATTATACTGTGGTTTGGAGTGCACTGGTGGTGCAATGTATGCAAAGTGCTGACTGGCAAGATGTGCGGTCGTATAGACCGTACAGGATTTGATGCTGGGTTCAGATGCAACGGGACTGAGAGGACTTTGAAGGTCGTCCGAGCTCGCCCTGAAGTATCAAACACTGTTATTAGCTAGGTAAAGTAGGTGCCTGCTGTATAGCCGAGGAATAATTCGCCGTGTGATGCCGGCTTAGAGTAGCATCACCCCATCTTATCTTATCACCATATCTTTCCCGTGGGTGTCGTAAAAGGCGACTAAGGGACTTGAGGGTGTGCATTGCAATTATAAGCGATGGGCTGACAACCTGTCACTATGGTGATACACAATTTTGCGAATGACCCTCAATTGTTTGTCAGACACGGCGTAAATGTTCGTTTTTTACGGCCGTTTACGCTCTGCCTACCCCGCAAGGGATATAGGCGTGATGTATTTATGTATGTTTGTATAAGTCATAAATGTGCCTTGTTGAATTCAATTGAAACTAACTTAGCTACGAGCTCATCGACTTTTTGAACCCAATCTTCTTAGACTTTGTTCACTTCCGGAGAAACATCCGGGAAATAATATGCCTATTTATGCAGAACCCTTACATACACTTTTTAAATGAAGCATGCAATGTTGTAAGAACTATGACGATTATAATTAAATGCAGTAAATTTGATGACGCATCAAACGTATCTCGGTTTTGCGTAGCCGGTTAAACGTCACTATTGAGTTGTGGTTTAACAACCAGCCTATAACTTCTGGGAATCTGCAGCCTACTGTTAACTTTTTAGCTGAATCATGAAGTAAATAAAACACTGGTTAAAGTTCAAATAGACTTATGGACTAAGGTATCGACAAATTCTTGAAATAGCGTACAAATCAAATGTAAAAAAAAACTAGTGATTGAAGCAGTAACGAATAAGTATAGTGTTATACTTAAAATGATTCTCAAGTATAATTTTTGGTTGAATCGAATTGCATTCTTTTGTTGTGTTCTAGAAAAAATCCCAAAGCTAACCTAATTTCGGTCATTAATTTGCAAATATTCTCCAAAACGGCTTAAATTATTAAATTCGTTTTATCATATAATAAAAGATATTAAGAATATTAATATTTTGTGATAAGAGTTTTATATTTATCTCGCATATTACTCGTCAAAACTATGAAAGACACCTAAAAACACGCGGAAATTTGCAAGATATCTGATTGGGTGTTTCTCTCTGACGCAGTGGCAGTTTCTTCACCCTACTTAGCGCCTTAATTCAAATCCCGATTCTAGATTGTGACACATCTTATTCACATCTTGGTGAAACCCATAGTCTAGTTCAGTTTACGTGTGTATGACGTAGATAAACGTATTTCTATGACGTAAATAACACCTCTTCTGCCACATTGGCTGACTGTACAGTCAATCTCAAGTTGGGTTAGACGGTTTGGACTTTGGGCCTTTCTTATTTCGCAGAAATGTGCCGTTCCCGGTAACATTGGGAATATTCCCAGTAACTTTCCCGGGCACGAGGAATATACCCCGGAAACAAAAAAAACAATGAAAATTTAAAATCAAGTTTTCAATCACAAAATTTTCCAATGTAAGATTTTTTTGTTCTTTACTTGTATATTTTTAGTAACTTAAAGTATTTTTGAAGTAATATATATGGGTAGGCATCACAAAATCAAATATTATGGTGAATATTCGACATATTGAGACAAAATTCGATTATTTTACGTATTTTATACTAAAATTATGTAATCAATAATTACCGATTCAAATAATCATAATAAGCTATAAGCATGTATTTATGTCGGGTGCAATCTGCCAAGTGAACAATACTTTTGTTTTGCTTTGGCTCGTAATTATATACAACTTCGCCCAAGAAACTCAGGTCAAAATATAGCAAATAAAAAAAACTTGGGGAATATTCCCAATGTTTCCGGAAACTTACAAAATTAACCAAGAACCAAGGGAATGTTCCCAGTAAATTTCTAAGTTTCCGGGAATATCCGTACTAATGTTATAAATCTGAGGGTTTGTGTGTATGAATGTATGTTTCTTGCCTCTTCACGCTCAAACGGTTTGACCGATTTAGATGAAATTTGAAACACAGGTAGAATTTTACCTGGAATAACACATAAGATACTTTTTACCGCGGGAAAACAACTATTACCACGGGAAAATGAGTGGCAGCGGGTGAAACCGCTGGGCGGAAATCTAGTTGGGAATATTCCATAAAATCTGAACGGCACAACCATAACGGTGCGATTGTCCATCAGGACGTGATCTTGACTGTACAAGTGGAAATGTTACATTAGGAACCTGTTTTTTAAGTCGCTACTTTTCTTTGTATACTGGGGACTGGGGATTCCCAAAGCAGACTCGTTTCGAGTTCCAAAACCTGTTAGTGTTTAAAAATAGCCGGTGGATTTGGAGTTACAAAATGTAATAGTATCTCTTTTTTCGCGATACATACATACAAAGTTCACGGCTTTATCCCTTGCGGGGTAGGTAGAGCATAAACGGCCGCAACAAACGAACATTGTGTATCGCCATAGCGACAGGTTGTCAGCCCATGGCCTAAAATTGCAATACACACCCTCGAGTCCCTTCGTCGCCTTTTACGACACCCACGGGAAAGAAATGGGGTGATGCTATTCTAAGCCGGCATCACACGGCATAGCCTCGTTTAGGATGCAGTACAAGATCTTAAATTAACAGGGAACGCTGTTTGTTCCCTAGATTTTGTACATGCCGTGAATAGTAACACCCCATTTCTTTCCCGCGGGTGTCGTAAGAGGCGACTAAGGGACTCGAGGGTGTCATGTGTACAATTTTAGGCGACAGGTTGACAACCTGTCACTAAAGCGATACACGATTTTTCTTCTTCTTTCTTTTTCGTGTGTGACGAGTTGATGAACAAAACAAGTTTGAGTCGTTATTATCCACTGCAAACGAAAGTATTTTTATCTACACTCGTCTCATAATGTTCGAATTATGAATTCGAAAACAGATGCATAATGACCTACTTTATGCATTCTGCCTATAAAACTAGGGTTTACTATAAATTACAGAAGCGTAATGACTTAATGAGAAAACTCTTAATACGATAAAGTTGAGAAATGAAACGAAGTTTTTTTTTGCCAATACTCTTATTGCCAACTTCCGCCGCACCTGTCAGTTGTTGATGTATGGTAATGTTGCGTTTGATTTATTAGGTTTTTGTTGAGATGTTGTTTAGTTGTTGTTCAGATGTTGTTTATTTGTTGTACCGTTGTTGTTCAGATGTTGTTCAGTTGTTGTACAGATGTTGTTCAGTTGTTGTTCCGATTTTGTTTCGATGTTGTTCAGTTGTTGTTCAGATGTTGTTCAGTTGTTGTTCAGATGTTGTTCAGTTGTTTAGGTAAGTCACTCCACATCTAAACAACTGCTAAATTACAGAATTTTCAAATATTCATATCAGGCCATATTACGTTCTCGTATTGAATTTGACCTTGTATCGAGCCTTGCAATGGCCGGTGCGTACGTTTAGAAAAGTGTTTCTGAGTTTTTTTTTGAGAGTGTAGATAAAATAGTGTATGCAACTGCTATAATTAGGCATTAGAATGCTCGTGTCAAACTATTATCACACTCGGCTGCGCCTCGTGTGATAAACAGACACTCGCATTCTAATGACCCCCATTATACGACAGTTGCATAAACTACTATACTACATACCTAAAATGTCACATAATAATAGATTGGGTTCGGCCAATGGTCCAGAAACTATAAGCCAAAGAAATAAACGACTTTAATATTTTTGAAAAATTAAGGGCTATAAGTTGTTATGTACCTATTTACATATATTTTTTAATGTAAATAAACAAAACCCTATTTAAATTCCGGCTTGAAAAAAGGATGAAACGCAAAATTTCAATAAGGTAGACTCGTTTTAATTCTTATTTATACAAAACTTTGAACATAAATAATATGTTTTATGAACAAAATATTAGTATTTTTATTACCTGTCGTTATTTTTATCATGGCATAAGATAACAAGTCTCTGTACCCGTAAGTCGGTTCTCCCATTTGCCGTCCATCGCTGCGATTTTAATGCACCGTAACGCATGCGTCTGTCAGACGTATACACATATCACGCCTATAAGCCCTTGCGGGGTAGGCAGGGCGTAAACAGCCGCAAAAAACGGCTATTTACACCACGTCTGACAAATGTTTGAAGGTCATTCGAAAAATTGTGTATCGCTGTAGTGACAGGTAGTCAGCCCATCGCCTCAAATTGCAATACACACCCTCGAGTCCCTTAGTCCCCTCTTACGACTCCCACCGGAAAGATATGGGGTGATGCTATTCTAAGCCGGCACCACACGGCACTGTCAGACGTATTCCCATACAAATACGGCTACAGTGCGTTACGGTGTCCAACGGATGCGTCTACGCGGTTCGGAGGGCACGTTAAGCCGTCGGTCTCGGTCGCTGTCTATGATTACTTAGACGGCCGTCGTTACACAATCATGTCAGAGGCCTACTAGTAGTAGTAGGTGGATGAAAAACTCTGACACCAGGGTTCATTGGGTCAGAGGAAATGTTAAAAACTCCTTTTCATTTAGAAAAAATATTGATGACACTGTCTTGTAATTATGTGAAAAAAGTAAAAAAACGACTGAGCCTATTGAAGGGAAATTTTATTGTTGTGGATTTTGACCAATTTTCCACATTTTGTTTGGGTCGTTAGACGACTCAGTTTCCCACACGAAAAAGAAGACGTATTTTTATGGGAATTCGCAATTTAGTTTCGTATGACAAACGCATGCGTTACGGTGCGTTTATAATACGCAACGACGGACGACAAATGGGCGAACGGCCTTAGTAATTTCTGTTTGTCAGTTTTAATACCTTGTAAATACGTTTCAACACTTTGACCTTTAACCCTCTGTTGAACCAGCCATAAATACACATTTAAATGCTGCGTTCTGTTGAATTGAAAGTTTGAAACTGTGTTCATATTTTTATGAGACAAACAGTTGTTTCGTTGACATTTTCTGTTTTATTTTTCAAGTCATACTGAATGAGTTTTAGCTACGTTTAGCTAACTAGAAGTTGACAAACTCAGACACCAGGGTTCATCGTCGTTGCATGACTCGGTGTGCCACACGAAGATAAGAAACTACCTTTTAAATAGCCGTCTGATACCGGCTTATCCATCTATAGCATCACCCCAATTCTACCGGTGGGTGTCGTAAAAACGACTAAGGGTTAAATTCATCTAGGGAATCGGCAGCAGCGTTCCCTGTGAAAGCAGTATCTTGCACTGCGCTCGCGAACCCGCTTGTCAAGCGTGGTGAGTATGGCAATACCCCCCAATAGGGGGGTTATATTGTTATGGTATGTATTATATATAGAGTGAATATTTACTAGTGACCGATAGCGAATTCTCACGACAGGCTGGTGATAAGGAACAACTTTCCCAAGGAACATAGGTTGAAATATGACAAAAATATTTTAAGCTTCATAGTAACTAAATCAGCGGATCGGCAATTTTGTAAAGGAGGTTCAAATTATTTTTTCGCATTTCGACCTATGTTCCTCAGGGAAAGTTGTTTCTTATCACAAGCCCGTCTCGCTATCGGTCACTAGTAAAATTTCACTCTATATATTTCATCTCTATGAAGTGTGAACTTTGGCTTAACACAAGGGTCTTTATGAATTCCCCATAAAACCCCATTTTTCTCACGATGACTAATACCAATTCCTAATAACAAATTTCCACATCGGACCTTAGCCTTTGCGTGTCGAAATCGAAATGTCTTACAAACTGTTCACAATGGAAGGTTACCGACAATGATGCGTCATCAAGGACTGTACGAGAATTGTGGAAGATCACCATTATACAGGGTATAAGGGACAGCCCTCCGAATACTGATTGGGTGCATAGTGACTATGAAACTGAAAAACTTTCCCTTAGAAACATATGTCAGGAAACGACAAAAAAGAATCGACATCTCATACAAAATGAGTTTCCTCATTCCTCTTCCCCCCGGACCTCGATATCGAGTAGACGTGCAATAAATCTTTGTCAGTTAATTTCTAAATTTAAAATCAAAGTCAAATTCAATAAATCTCAACCAAAAAAATAGGAGTGCATAAACAACGAAGAGTTAGCTGCTCGAGACCGTGCCGATCGCATCGCTACGCGCTGCCGCCTGTGACGAGTACACCCCGAGAACCAGTTGACGCGAGGCTGTGTGAGTGCTCTTCCTATACTCGTGCGTGTCGTGGTGACATAGCCGTAGAACAACAACTCTGTGTGCGCTAGCGCACACACGCTCGCTATTAACCTGCCCGGCAGAGCCGCCTTGCGTTGCGTGACGTCGTGCTTGCGTCACGCGCTGTCATTGCCTACTGCGTCGAAGCGTAGAAGCAACCACTCGGAGTTCGTGCGATCCTGGTACTTGGAGGCGTAAATCAATAAGGTTTTTGAATAGTATAATTGAGCAGTAGTAGTAACTGTCGCATAAAAACACCTCCTAGAAATTACTGCAGTCCTGCTACTCTACAGCTCATCGCCTACAAATATATTGTTTTGGCGGACCTGCATTATTCGACTTACGACAAACAAAAATCTCCTTTCCATTTCTGCTTACCTGGTACCTACAGCTAGACAAAATGGCTCATTCGTCTACACTAAATAAAGCCTTGTCGGACCCAGATATGTCGATTTGTGGCTCGGAGGAGGGCACGTCACCATTGAACACAGTAGGTGACCGCTATAACAGGCTTCCCTTTGCAAGACCGCATCAGGGTGGCCATTTGGCTTACCAACAACAACAACTACAACTATTTGAGGCTTTTAGAATGGAAATGAGAAACCTTGTGACAACCTTCACATCTACGCACAGGGAAGAGATGATACAACTCTCTTTACAAATGAAAGAAATACAAGAAACTAATAAAAGTATAGAGTCATCCCTAAAACATGTGACTGCTCAGAATGAAGAGTTAAGGCAAAAAATCGATAAATTGGAAGAAATATCAAGAGAGGATCGGGAATACATTATGTTTTTGGAGGATAAGCTGGAAGACCTACAACTAGCGTATCGCAAACCCAACTTCGAGATGAAAGGAGTACCTAGGAAGGAGTCCGAGACTAAACAAGACCTCATTGACATGGTGACTACATTGTCTGAGACCATCAACTGCAAATTGTCGAAGACAGACATAAAAGACATTTATAGAGTCAAGAGTAAGAAGCCGGAGCACAGGAACACCCCAATTATTGTAGAGACTGGGTCAGCTATATTGAAAATGGACTTCTTAAAGGCGGCTAAAGCCTTTAATATAAAAAATCGGTCTAAATTGTGCGCCAAACATCTGGGATTTAAGACGAATGAGGATACACCGATATTCCTATCAGAAAACTTAACCCCGAAGGCTTCCCGTCTACATTTCCTTGCACGTGATCTTGTAAAGTCCAAGAGCTACAAATTTGTATGGACTTCCTATGGCAAGGTGTATGTCCGCAAAAATGAACAGACCCCAATTGTTATGATCAAGACTGAGCAGCAGGTGCAAAAGCTAATTATAGATAGCGAATGACTATATTACCTATTATTTACTCTGTGTGATGTGCCAAACTTCATGTTGTGCCAAAATCTTGAACCTAAAATTTACGATTTTAATCTGAAAGTGAAACTTGACTCACAGTACAATTCCACGTCATACTCATTGTTACTCCACACTTACATAACAAACACTCAAAAACAAACATCCATACACACAACACAATACATACTCAAAACCTTACACTCCTGCAAACCAAGCAGAAATACTACAAATAACCAAACTCTAATAATAAGTGGTTTAAACCATTACAAGTCACATGGGTGAACAACTTCGTACCATACAAGAATTAGACGATATTGAAATAGCCAGCAGTATTGAGTGCGAGGCGACTGACCTTGAGAAACATATACAAATTAAAAAAACTGACTTTACTTTAATATCACAAAATATCGTAAGCATTTACCGCAACTTTGATGACTTCATAGTAAATTTGTCTACGTTTTCTTTTGATACCGATGTAATTACCCTGACAGAATGTAGATTAAACTCGAACAAAATCTTACCACAATTAAATAATTATGAAGTATACAGTACCTTAAATCAACTAAATCAGAATGATGGTGTGGTGGTTTACGTTAAAAAGTCACTTAAACATAAAGTTAAAGAAATTAAATTGCACCAAGCATCGTGCTTACAAGTTGAAATACTAAATAATGTGATTCTCAGTATATACCGATCACCTTCTAATCCTAATGCAGAGCTATTTATAAATTCACTTAACGTTCATCTAGAGACTCTTCCCTCGCACAGCAGTATTATTATAGCTGGTGACATAAATATAAATATACGGCCAAAACTTTTGGAACATTCACAAGAATTCAAAAACAGAATGAGCTACTTAGATATGCTTGCTAATCATGGTATACTCACAGGTCATACATTACCAACAAGAGAGCAGAATTGCCTTGATCACTTCATGCTTAAACTAAATAAAATAAAATTCAAAGCAGACATAGCAGTTTTACAAACTACTATATCAGATCATTGTACCACGTTTTTAACGATTAAAAAGATAAAAACCGAACCAAATGAGACAAAGACAAAAACAACAATAAATTTTGAGGCTGCACTGGAATACTTACAAAGTAAAAACCTATCCGATATATTGTTTTCTGAAGATCCAAGAGCTATAATCGACTTTTTAATTAACAAAATTATTGAGAGCATAACAATAAATACTGTCGTGACTCATGTTCCTTGCAATAAACGAACATTAAAACCTTGGATTACAGCTGGAGTGCTACGCTGTATAAGAAACAGAAATAAACTACAGAAAGATGTGCGTAAAGACCCTCATAATGACATACTTCGCATAACATATCGAAGGTACAGAAATTATTGTAATAATATCATAAAAAGAATTAAAAGAAAATATGACCGTGATAATATCTTAAAATCATTGCACAATAATAAACTTCTCTGGAAAAACATCAAAAACATTACATATTCAAATAAATCTCACAATACAAATTCTGAATTGCTCAATATTAGATCAACTTCCCTTAACTCAGCAAACTTTATAAATGACTTTTTTGTAAATATAGGCGATAAACTTGCTAAAGAAATTAAACCGATCAAAAATACGATAATAACCCCTTTGAGTGATGTAGAAGCTTTGCCCCACTCCTTTGTCCTGTATCCTACCCACGATTCAGAGGTCGCATCAATTATAAAAAATCTTAAACCTAGTAGCGCCCCAGGATGGGATAACATCCCTAACACTTTTCTTAAATTGGCAGTTAGTGTACTAGCACCTATCATTGCCCACCTGGCAAATACATGTTTTGAAAAGGGGATATTCCCCGAATCTCTAAAGCAATCCATTATAACGCCTGTGTACAAGGGTGGGGATAGAGATGATATAAATAACTACAGGCCTATATCAGTTTTACCAGCAATTTCAAAAATTTTGGAGAAGTTACTAAATGTCAGGCTACTGAATTATTTAAATAAATTTAACATATTAGCACCTACACAATTTGGCTTTAGACATGGAAAGTCGACAGAAGATGCAGTCAGTGAGTTAAGTTCTTTTGTCTCGCGACAACTGGACCAAAGTAAAAAATGCCTGTCGATTTTCCTTGATCTAAAGAAAGCGTTTGATACCGTTTCTATCCCTATCCTTGTGCACAAAATGGAAAAGATCGGAATAAGAGGAACACCTTTAGCCCTCTTCCAAAGTTATCTCTCGCAGAGGAAGCAGTGCGTTAAGCTCCCTGGGTGCACTAGCGGTGATGCGGTGGTGTTATGCGGCGTGCCACAGGGAAGTGTATTAGGGCCTACCCTTTTCCTTATTTACATAAATGACTTGTGTAATATGCATTTACAACATGCTAAAATCCTGTCGTACGCTGATGACACTGCCGTAGTGTTTGCAGGAAACTCCTGGGAGTCAGTCAGGATTAGCGCAGAGTCTGGAATGTCTAGGATCGCTCTGTGGCTGCAGCAAAATTTGCTTACCTTAAACACAGCAAAAACGAACTACATCTGCTATAGTATTTACAACAACACGCAGCCACAAAGCGACTTTGTTTTAAAAATACATAGCTGTGGGACTGCTGATGGCGGACATTGTGACTGTCCGATTCTGGAAAAAGTCTCACATGCTAAATACCTTGGAGTGATTGTCGATCAAAACCTTTCGTGGTATCTACATCTCCAACATGTGATATCTAGAGTTCGAAAACTAGTATGGATTTTTAAAACCCTCCGTCATGTTGTACCAGACAGATCTGATAATAAGGATTCACCGAAACGCCTACTAAACCAAATATATACCTCCCTTGCGCAATCAGTTATTGTCTATTGCATACCAGTATGGGGTGGTGCTGCCAAAACTCAATTTATCGAATTGGAGAGAGCACAAAGAACACTCATTAGAGTGATGTACTTTAAAAAGAGAAGGTTTTCCACCTACGAACTATACCGAATTAGTGATCTCCTCTCGGTGAGAAAGTTATATGTAGCGCTTACAGTACTGAAAACACACAAATCACTGACCTTTGACCCTAGTTTATTGAATAAAAGACGCAAAGACATTGTCGCCCAAGTGCCACATACTAGAACGACATTTGCTAGCAGACAGCTCGATTCTCGTTCTGGATTTTTATACAATAAAATAAATAAAGAGGTTTACATTTATGACAAAACGTTTCATGAGTGTAAGAAACTTGTGATAAAATGGATAAAACCCAAGTCATATGATGAGGTTGAGGAGATATTGACTCGCATTTAAAACTTGTGGGCCAGTGTTTCTTCAGCATCAAACACATTTAAACACAGTTACACACACACACACACACACACACACACACCACACACACACACCACACACACCACACACACACACCACACACACACACACACACACACACCCCCACACACACATACACACACCCCCACACACACATACACACAAACACACACTTATTCTACCTATATTTTGAATTTTCTTTCTTAATTATGTTTTTGTATTCTCTTTTATTTGAGTTTGTTTAGTTTCTTTAGTTTCTAAAATTTATTTAGTTATAAACTTGCTAATTGTGGAAGAGCGGAATCTCCAAACACAGGCTGTCACTGCTTAAATGGAGATTCCAATCGATCTATTATTAAGGACCTGTTTATAACACAAATAAACTATTTTATTTTATTTATTTTATTACAAAAGGTGCATGCAGACTATGAAACAACTTTCCCTGGAAACATATGTCAGGAAACGATAAAGAATCGACCTCCCATACAAAATCACAATCAGCTGACTGCATTTACGCTATGAGAAGTCGTTTTCTTTTTTAAGTTGTTCAGTTTCACCCTATCACTATTCCTTACAGCCTGTATACACAAATCACGCCTCTCTCTCGGAGGGGTAGGTAGAGACAAGTTCCTTCCACTTACTACGATTCTTGCATACTTCTGTCGCCTCATCTTCATTCATCAATCTCTTCAAGCACGCTCGTCAGTTTAGGGTACTCTTGACCTCACCTTTCTTTAAAGCAAGAATAGATTATAAATATGTTGGTACTTGTATCTTTTTGTGTAACGATGTGTAAATGTTTACATATAAATATTTATATTAATATATGTATAGTATAAATAGACATATATATCTATAATACTCTATTACATAAATATACTTATACCTAACCACGGGCATTATAAAAGTAAATATAAACGAATCGTACAAATAAATATCTTGATGTTGTACCTGAGTAATTAGGTAGTTTTGGATCCAATATCCGTCTTCTACGGTGCGTAGATAAACACGATTGGTCAGGTATTTATATTGTAGAGCAATCCGTACTATAATATTATAAATAGCCTCGTCCCATAGTTTACCTGCGCACACCATCCTCCTCTAGATTTATCAAAGGTTGACTGGGAGAGATCCCTTAATGGGATAAGTCCGCCTTTGTGCCTTACCTTTTCTGTTATTTATTTGGTGCAATAAAGTTATTACATACATACATAAATCTAAGAGTTTGTGTGTGTGTGTATGTATGTTTGTCACCTCTTCACGGCTTGACCGATTTGGATGAAATTTAAAACACAGGTAGAATATAACCTGGAATAAAACATAGGCCACTTTTTACCGCGGGAAAACAACTATTACGGGAAAATGAGTGGCAGCGGGTGAAACCGCTGGGAGGAAATCAAGTAGACTATAATTTACTAAACATATCAATATAACTTGTTCATTGATAGCATGTAGGTAGCTATAGGTATAGGTATTTACTACCTAGCATGACATGACGCATTGAAGGTAGTACTTGTGATAATTAACATCTTATTTCCCGTAATAGTGGCTTGGTTGTCTTATTTATGACAGCTGGGTATTTTCAACTGAGTACCTATATTTTCTAGTGTTTACCCGACTGCCTCAGAATTAGGGTTATTTTAGGATTTTCGTTTTGTGGAACACTTGAGTGGACGACCCGATGAACTCTAGTGTCAAGAGTTTCGGCACTACAACTACTATCTTTTGAAGTATTATAGATTCTTTGTAAGTGTTTGAACAAAGAGATATCATACAAATACAACTCTTATTTTTATTTATGCTACAAAAACTATAAACATAGGTCTCTCTCACGCCTATATCTCGTGCGGGGTAGGCAACGGCATTAAAAAACGAACATTCACGCCTCGTCTGACCATTCGAGGGTCATTCAGAAAACTGTATCGCTATAGTGACAGGTTGTCAGCCCGTCGCCTAAATTTGCAATACACATATAAGCCTTGAGTCCCTTGGTCTTGGGTGATGCTATTCTAAGCCGATATCACAAACTACATATTTTGACGATATTTATTTGCGAAACGAAATAATTACCTACTATGTAAGATGATTCATTACTTATAATTAATTTAATTAATGGTAATTGAAAAGAAGTTAATTTGTCCGTGGCATTGGGCAATCCCTAATTAGTGAGTTAAATTGATTCGTAGGAAACAATACAATCTTGGATAATGTTGACCGGTTATTTATATTACATATATATATCACGCCTATAATCCCTTGCGGGGTAGGCAGAGCGTAAACAGCCGCATAAAACGGACATTTACGCCACGTCTGACAAATATTTGAGGGTTATTCGGAAAATTGTGTATCCCTATAGTGACAGGTTGTCAGCCCATCGCCTAAAATTGCAATACACACCCTCAAGTCCCTAAGTCGCCTCTTACGACTCCCACGGGCAAGAAATGGGGTGATGCTATTCTCAGCCGGCAACACACGGCGGTTATTTATATTTCCGATGCATTTAGTATCAAAAGCTGAAAAGGAACGTTATAAATTGATTTGCAATTCTTCGTCTTTTCGTGTGGGACACCGAGCGGTTCAACGACCCGATGAACCATACCATACCTCGTACCATAGTTTACCTGCGCACACCATGTCCTCTGGATTTCTCAAAGGTTGACTGGGAGAGATGCCTCAATGGGATAAGTTCGCCTTTGTGCCTTACCTTTTCTGTTATTTATTTGGTGCAATAAAGTTATTATTACATACATACATACATAAATGAACCCTGGTGTCAGAGTTTTTCAACCAGTAGTACGCCTCCGACATGGTTGGTTGCAATACAAACAAACAACAAAATTGAACACTTCTTTGCCTTTTTCTTCTTTGTTTTATGGTTCCGTACTTAAAGGTACAAACCGGACCCTATTACTGAGACATGGCTGTTTGTCTGTCTGCAGGCTGTATCTCATAAACCGTGATAGCTAAAGAGTTCAAATTTTCACAGATACCGCATTTCTGTTGCCGCTATAACAACAAATACTAAAAGCTAGAATAAAACAAGCGTAATAAATTAAAAAATTCTAAAACACGACTGCTTTCTGAGATAAAGCCTAGCCCATGACACTCGGGACTAAATGTAAGGATTTTCCGATACAATTCCCATTCGAATCTGTTCAGCGGTTAACAAGTTTCAGACCTTTAAAGAATTGCACATATATACATACATACATACATGAACTCTAAAAACATTACACTCCTTTTTTGGTCGGGCAGTCGTGTAATAATAATTAAGGGGGCTCCAATACAAAAAGCTTGTTATTTTTATGCTCTATTTTATGTCACGAATGGTAATAGTTAGGCAGTAAATTTTCCACAGATAATTAACGTTGGCCTCGCACTTAGCCGATTTCTTATGTTAGAAATATGATATCCTGAACTGATCAAATTAATGATTTATCAAATGATTTAATACAACCGAAAATTGATTGTTTTTATTATGGCGCAGAACAAGCGAACAATATCCAGTTTTATTTGTGTGAACGTTGCAACAATTTAAGAAACAAACTCTTACATAATCAAAATTAGTTTAAACTTAAACGCACATTTTAAGTAGGAGATAAATTCAGATAATAATATAATTGGCTATTTACCGGTAATGCAGCAATGGCATGCGCGAAACATTTATTTCAAAACATATGTAAGTAAGTAAGTATTAGCAAATAAGGTGCTATTAAACTTCTTGACCGCTCCAAACATAAGACAACGAGGTCATATTAAGACGTACAAAGAATGAAGACTTTCCGAAATTAAGGTGAAATTGTAGTTATCTCAAAATTTTCAAAGATATGTGATATCAACAAAGCATCACAAATTACTTTAGCTTCAATCATTACTAGCATTTTGATTCAACAAAAAATTGTTTAGCATGCACCATCAAATCAGTTTTATACTGAATTAACATTCGCCTTCTGATCATTTGGTCCGAGTCATAAAGACCAGTTCACGAACTAATTAAAACAAATGTAATGTATACTTACCCACTTACTTACTACGAATTTATTTAAGAATACTTATTGTTGACTAGGGGTGAGCAGGCGGGGATATAGCACGAGTATGATTTTTAAACCAGTTATATTAAGACAATTACCTACAGCCATTAAACTCTGAAAAATAAAATTTAATTGTCGAGGATCTAACAGATAACATTATACCCATCAGTTGCACAATTTGACGAACTTTACTCAATAGAAAAAGTTACCTCTATTTGAATATTTTTTTCAATATTATGTCTGCAGTTTTAAAGTTCACTAAAAAAATATGTTATAATTTAGATACATACTTTTTATAGTACGAATGCCTAAATTAGACATCCTAACGTTATTTCTCTAGTTCATTTTCTATGTCGTAAAAACCGTAAAATCTCGCGTAAATTTTAGTCTAAAACGATTGTCTGTTCCTCTCTAACGCAGAGCGAATGAAATGGACAAACTTTTCAGGTATATCAGGGCCTTAAAACCAGCAGAGCGCTGTTCCATTTTAGCTGATGATGTTTATTTGGACTGTATTTACTGATTCATGTATTAACAAATATAAAATATATACTTGTATTTGTTTGAAAAAAAGGATGGCACGACGATTTCGATGCTCATTTCTTTAAATGGTCATCAAAATCATCATCAATTCTTTGATTGGACCGAGGTTGCACAAGACCGCAACTAAAGTACTGCCGTTCCAATAAGTCGTCTTTAACAGCTGTCAAATACGACTTATTAGAATGGCGGTACTTTAGTGGAAGACAGCGGGGGAGGCCTTTGCCCAGCAGTGAGATATGATAGGCTAATTATAATAATACTGATAATAATTTATTGTAATACCAAACGTACTCTACCGTTAAACAATTAATCCAGTAATTTTATAATTTTTACTGCTTTTTGTTACCTTAATGCAACAATAGTAATATTAATATTTCCTTCATACAATTAGGTTGCAATAAACCAAGACAGGACGTAGAAAATGATATAATTTGATTTTTTATCTCCAATTTCATAATTTATACCCCACATCCGATCTTGAAAACAAATGGACTGGAAAATAATTTCAGTTAAATACATGTTTACGTGTTACCATACAATATCTTTATATCGAATCATCTTTGTAACTTGCCCATCTTACGTGAAACTTGTCAAGTCGTTTGACAGACGCATTTTCCCACTTGTCGTCCGTCGCTGCGTATTTTGAATGCATTATAATAGAATATTATTTTAGAAGATATGTAAGTTCTGAAACAAACGACTCATACGAACTTGACAATCAGCTGATTTGAGATGAGAGGATCAAAATACTTCTTAAATTTTCTATTACGTTACTTGGAGTAGTTCTTTTTTTTTTTTTTTTTTTTTTTTTTTTTTTTTAATTTCTAAGTAGGAATTTACAAGATTCTCTTTTAGAAAGTCATATCTAGGTACTTAACATAATACATAAAAAAAAGAATAGTAAACTTACAGTAATGTAAAAAACAAATACATGTCAAAGTTAAACCTATGTCAATGTTATTAAATCTATGTCAAATTGAAGTTTAAATATGATATGTCTATCTACCTGATACATTGTGTTGGAGCTACAGTTGGTACTGACCAGACGTCTTTATCTGTAAGATAATTTTCTGGCTTGTAATATGCCTTTGAACATAAAATATTCTTGATTTTTGTTTTGAATTGATTATCATTCAACTGTAAAATTTCGTCTGGTATTTTATTATAGTAACGTATACAGTTCCCCATACATGATTTTCTGACCTTACTTAATCTGGTTTGCGGCTGTACAATTTTATTTTTATTTCTTGTGTTTCGACAATGAATATCAGTGTTTCTTAAATATGAATTAGAATTCTTACGCACATACATTATGTTATCAAAAACGTACTGCGAAGGAAGCGTAAGAATGCCTATTTCTTTAAACAATTCTCTTAAGGAATCACGGCCTCGCAATTTATATATAGCTCTTATAGCCCTTTTTTGTAACACAAATATAGTTTTAATGTTAGCGGCTTGACCCCATACTAATAATCCATAGGACATTATACTGTGAAAATAACTAAAATACACAAGCCTGGCTGTAGCGATATCGGTCAACTGTCGGATTTTTCGAACAGCGTATGCCGCAGAGCTAAGTTTACCAGCCAATGCTAGTATTTGAGGGTCCCATTGAATATTTGCGTCGAGTGTGATTCCCAAGAAAACTGTTTCAGTTACGTAATCTAGTTTTTCATTATTAAGAACAATATCATGTTTAATACTTTTTACATTAGGAAGAGAGAATTTAATACATTTAGTTTTCTTAGAATTTAATACTAAATTATTAGACGTAAACCATTTATGAATTTGATCAAGTGCAAAATTCACTTCGTTAATATTTTTAGCCTTTCTGTCCACTTTAAATATTAAAGAGGTATCATCTGCAAAAAGAACTATCTTGGCCAGATTCTGTACCATGAAGGGCAAGTCATTTATGTACACCAAAAACAGGAACGGTCCTAAAATTGATCCTTGGGGTACACCAATTTTGACTGTAGATCCCAGTGACTTCGCACCATTTATCTGGACTGTTTGCGTTCTACCTACAAGATAGGATTCAACCAAATCGAGCGCTTTTCCTCTTATCCCGTAATGGTCAAGTTTTAACAATAGTGTCTCATGATCAACGCAGTCAAATGCTTTGGATAAATCGCAGAACACCCCTATCACATCCTGCGATTCCTCCCAAGCATTGTATATATGTTCTAGAAGCTTGACAGCAGCGTCGGTTGTCGAACGCCCTTTGGTGAAGCCGAATTGTTGATCATGTAGTAATTTGTTTAAATTGAAATGTAGGAGCATTTGATTTAGTATAATTTTCTCAAAGACTTTACTCAAAACCGGTAGTACAGACACTGGTCTAAAGTTACTGGGATCCGTTTTATCCCCAGCTTTAAAAAGAGGTATGACTTTACTGTGTTTCATGAGATCAGGAAATATACCATGATCAATACAAGCGTTAAATATACTGGCTAAGTATGGTGCTAATGTATCTATTAAAGAATTACATAGTTTTACTGACATGCCCCATAAATCCTCTGTTGTTTTTGATTTTATATTTTTAAAAGTTTTTATTATTAGATTTGCATTGATGTGCCTAAACTCAAATCCCTTTACACATGTCTGGACATTTGTTTTTAAAAGAGCTGACGCAATGACAGGCGAAGAATTAAGAAACTCAGTAGTTTTAAATGGTATATTACTGAAAAAGGTTTCAAACTCTTTAGCTATCTCGGTGTCTTTAGTAACAATACCCTGAGTAGTCTTTAAGGAATGTGATTTCTCAATTGGTTTAGTTCTACCAGTCTCTGAATTAACAACTTTCCAAACGGTTTTAATAACATTTTCAGCTGAGTATATTTTATTTTTGGTGTAAATAGCTTTAGCTTGTAAACAAACATTTTTGAAAATTTTCGAATATTTTTTAACATGTTCAACAAAAGTTTCACTGTGATTATAAGACTTTTCGTCATACAGCTCGAATAATTTACTCCTACTTGTTCGAATACCTACAGTTGCCCAGTCACTGAATTTAAATTTAGGATTAATTGTTACTTTCTTTACTTTGAATTTGTCTTCAAATTCATCACGTAGCGTTAAAAAAAGTTTTGTATAAAAGTTATTTGGATTATTAGTATCATAGTCTAGAACTGGTAGTTTTTCTGATAGTGCGTCATGGAGTTTTTCTACTTGGTTGGAATTTATGATTCTTTTACTAATAACAATCTTTTCATCCTTAGGACGACATGGGAAAAGCACAGATTGTCCATTGTGGTCTGATTTGCAACAATTTACTATTTCTTGGTCTGAATAGCCACAATCACAGTAAATATTGTCTAAACAAGTAGCTGTGGTTGCAGTTATTCGAGTAGGTTCTTTAAATATGTTATTAAGGTTAAATGATTTAAACAAACTGACAAACTGACTTCTGAACGTAACATTTTCTAATATATTTATATTGAAATCTCCACAGACTATATGAAATTTATTCTTTGATTTTAGCAATATCTTTAAAACATCTTCCATGATGCGTTCAAAACTCTCATAGTTACTATTTTTAGGGGGCCTGTATACGCACACTATAATATGTTTCTCCAACTCAACGCACGACAGTTCACACACACATTCACTCGAAAGTCCAACAATATCTTTTCGTTCTTTAGCCTTTATATTTTTGTTCACAAGTATAAGCGTGCCTCCACGAGTAGTGGACTTTCTTGTCACCAGCTCGATCTCAGTTTTCAGTATCAGTTAAAAGTAAACAACCAGAAATAATTTAACTCACACGCACTGTGTGATGCCGGATTAGACTAGCATCATTCTATTTCTTTCCTGTGGGTGCCGTGAGAGGCGACTAAGGGACTCGTGGCGACTAAGGGACTCGTGGCGATACACAATTTTCGAAATGACCCTTAAATGTTTGTCAGAAGGGGCGGAAATGTTAGATTTCACGACTTTTTACGCTCTGCGTATCCCGCAAGGGATTTAGGCGGGATATATATGTATCATCAGTCAGTAGTGATCAACCAGAAATATTCTAACTCCATCTTTAACCACCACAATTTTCTTCCAGGTCAAGCCAACCAGGTAGTGGAGTTGAACGTCACCGGAGGCGCCCTCGGTCTCAACAAGATGTCCAAACGTGAAGAAGCTCCTTACGCGACCGAAGAACCAAATGTCGTCGGCCTGAACTTCCATCAAAGCAAGGAGGTGCTGATTGTGGACCATAATGGAGCCAGCACCAATGGAGATGTTGGAGTAAGTGATATTAATTTAAAGAATCATTTTAATGGTATTTAAGTTCATCCAAAAGATATTATAGAAGTCATTGAAGAAGATGTACGGGTAGGACAAACAAATAAACATAGTATTCATCATGGACGAAGGGTTGAAACGTGAAGAAGCTTCTTTTTGTGACTGAAGAACTAAATGTCGTCAACCTGAACTTCCATTAGAGCAAGGAAGTGCTGACTGTGGACCATAATGGAGCCAGGACTAATGGGGATTTTGGAGTAAGTAATAATAGTCTTCAGAAACTTGATTATGATCATACTGAAGATATTACAGAAGAATATATTGAAGAATTAGTGGTATGTCTTCTCAATAAAGATGGTATTCATAAATATGGTGGGACAAAAGGCGTAGACGTAGGGTTTAAAGGTAAATCAGGTTCTTATGCAACTGAAGAACCAAATGTGTCCGGCCTGAACTTCCATCAGAGCAAGGAGGTGCTGATTTGGAGCATAATGGAGCCAGCACCAATGGGGAATAAGTATTAATAGTCTTCAGAAACATCATAATGATCATACAGAAGATATAACAGAAGAAAATATTAAGAATTATTGGAAGTTCAGCTATATAATGTTGGTATTCATATGTTTGGTGATACGTAATGCTTAGACAAAGGGTATAAAGGGAAAGAGGCTACTCACGCGCCTGAAGAAGTAAATGGCCAGAACCAAATGGCAATGTTTGAATATATCACTCGAAGAGCATATATTACTGATATATGAAATAGTACAAAGAGACCTCGTAACTGATTGAAGGGGGCAAATTGATGGAAGGTGGAGTAAATGGGTTCTCGAGTGGAGGTCACGCCTTGGTAAACGCAGCGTTGGACGTCCTCCGAACGGATGGACCGATGACTTAATGAAGGCGGCTGGTAGCGACTGGATGGCGAAAACGGGAGATCAGGCCTTATGGCGTATACTGGGGAAGGCTTACAGCAGTGGACTGCTAAAGGCCGATGTGAACTATTGATATTGAGTCAAAAACTAAAAATATTCAAAAACTATGGCATTTTGCACTTTTTAACATTTTGCGACTAGCAGGGTGATAGACATAGACACATAGTGGTAGAGGCGGAGGCCGGCATTATGAAAAAGTGGTAATTTTGGTAAAGTAGTACATAGCCTGGCACATCGCCGCAAGGTTGCCTGCTTGTCGGTATTTTATAGATTGTACTTCGGAGAGTGTGCTCAAGAGCTTCACGACCTTGTTCCACCAGCTCCCTTCTACCATCGGACATCCAGACGCACCGCCGGATACCATCCGTACCTGGTGGCCATTCCACCAATTCGGACTAAGCGCTTCCAGTCATCATTTATAATGCGCACTGCTAAAGAGTGGAATTTACTACCTGCGTCTGTGTTTCCAAAAGCATACAACCCTAATCTCTTCAAAGTAAGAGTGAACAGGCTTCTTCTGGGTGAGCTCGCTCCATCTTAGACTCTGTCTCTGTCCTATGACCTAGACTAGAGTCAAGAGCAAACCCATCATTAATAAAAAAAAATAAAAAAAGTAGTCATTTTGGTAAGAGAAGTAGTAATTCGTTCGTTGGATACCATTACTCTTCCCTAGGTCTGCTGTAAGAAATTTCTTATTAGAGATAAGCAGTGCCTGTTGTGTCTGTATTCTTTATGTGTTTGTCTCTTTACTGTTCCTGTGTACAATAAATCGTAAATAAATAAATATTTATGAAAAAGTAGTAATTTTGGTAAAAGAAGTCGACATTATGAAAAAGTGGTCATTTTGGTAAAGTAGGTAGTCATTTTGGTAAAAGAAGTAGTCATTTAAAAAAAGTGGTCAGTTTGGTAAAGTAGACATTTGGTGGAAAAAAAGTAGTCATTGTGAAAAAGTGGTCATTTTGGTAAAGTGGTCTTTTTGGTAAAGTAGACTTTATGTGCCTAAAAGAAAACAAATAACATATTCTTTTTTGTTCATTTCAGCTTCCTGGCAAGATGACAGAGGTGGTCGCGACAGAGTGCGAAGATTGTGGGGACTGCTTCAACGTAAGTAACAAACAAACAAACTAAATCAGAATGTCCTAGTCATCCCTTTTCTGACCGAAGTGGTGTTGTAAAAGACGACTATACAGGTTGTAAGGGCTGTCCCTTACGAATACTTATATGGTGCATCTAGACTATGAAACTGAACAACTTCCCATGAGAAAATATTTCAGGAAAGGTAAAAAGATTGACTTCCCATAGTACTTACCTACAGTGATTTTGTATGGGAGGTCAAATATTTTTTGTCGTTTCCTGACATACGTTCCTTTAGAAAATTGTTCAGTTTCATGGTATGCGTGCACTCTATCAGTGTTCGTAGGGTTGCTCCTTACACCCCGTATATATCCAGTTAATGAGCAGCAGCGTTCAACGTCTTGCACTGCACTCGCCAATCCTACTAAGCGTGGTGAGTATGTTACACAGTAGAGGAAGGCATCAGTGGACCGCTGTGATGTGACTGTTGAAATATGTGAATCTAAATCAGTAATGCTTTTCTCATTTTATAAAAACCCCCAACAGTGGATAAAATCCATGAGGTGGTTTCAAAAATACAACTGAACAACTTTCACAGAAAGTCAATAACTATTCAAAACGCCACGAGACAATCGTTGATATATATAGAGAAAAAGAAAACACTTCAATAGCGCGTTTTAGAAAACTATTAACGCCATCTATTGTTACGTTTACGAATCATATTTTTGTAAGTATTGCAAACCATTTTCTTCGAGCAAAAATTAACAAAAGTTAAAAATGTTTTCCAGAAGAAAGTGTTACGATATATTTTAACCGTGAGTACCTGAACCTTACAGCACTTTTTGGTAAATAAATATGTATGTGAATGTATGTGGTTCTGTGTCAGTAGGGCAAAACCAGTCGCTAACTAGTTGAACCGCTTATATTTAGTCTTTTTCACGGACTGTTTCATAATGTTGCAAACTTGGATGTGCTTGTTACACCTTAATATATCGGAATTCTATGCTAATGTTGGTAACATGTATTGTATTATCTGTTATTGTATATGAATGAAGTGACTTTTTATAGATGCTCGTATTTTTGTTCTTTGTCGTTAACACGCTTAAGCAGATATGAACAACTAGGTAAATAATTTAAAACGTATAAAATACCCATACTTACCTACAAACAAATGCACACCAAGGAAAATTTTGAACTTTTATTCACGTGACTAGGGAATCCAGAACTTAAGTCAAAGTCAAAACCGGTTATCGGTTTCAAAATCTGCGCAGAACCGGGTAACCGTTTCTTTTCTTTTTGTCTTTTTTACTTTAATACAGGCATTGCCCAGTTGCCTCTCAAGCCGTAATTAAAGGTACAATTTTATCTGATCGATGAATTTCGAAATGTCTTTTTAAAAGGGAAGACTTTTTAAAACAATTTAAGTCAAATGTTCCTGTATCGAGATATTTACCTTTTAAATAGGGCATTTATTACTGTGCACGTTTATTTAGGGCCAGTATGCAAACTTTTGTGGAGACTGATGAAAACTAAGTTTAAAAATTAAATTGAAACAACATGCATGTATATTTCAGTAACTATTTGTGTAGGTATATTTGAGGAATTATATATACCTATGTCATCTACTTATTTCATTTAATTTGTTATTTTTCATTATTATGATTTCACCCTCTGGTTAGCCGGTAGAGAATGCCGCGTGGCATTATGCCCGCTTTTTGTACTAAGATAGTAAAGTATAAAAATAAATGTATACATCAACTACACTAACCCACAAGTCACAACACTTGCGTACGAAATCACGGACAACAGCTGTTTTCAAATAAAACAAGCTTCCATGAGCACTGCTTTTTATAAATGTTTTATGTTGTACGTTGTTTACAAATTCATCATACATCCCTTAATTTACCTTATCTCTTTCCAGCTAACCTCCCGCGGCAAGATAAAGGCGTTGATCCAGAAGAACTTCCTTCGGATGTGGCGTAACATTGGGGTGATGCTGTTTATCTTCGTGCTGCCCGTAATGCAAGTCATCCTCTTCTGTCTGGCCATCGGCCGTGATCCTAGTGGGCTGAGACTCGTAAGTATTCTGTTGTATCAGTCTTCACAACAAAGTCTTTATGAATTTTCTCAAACATGCCTAGCAGTTTTGATAATTTCTTTAGAAAAAGGAATCCGCGAAGTTTCACACTATGTGTCTCGTCTCCGATAATAATGGCTGAAAGTTTGTAAAATGTAGTTTTTTGTTTATGTTGATAATTTTGTATTTCTTGCACTCGGCGCTCATTAAATTTTGATTCGTTAATTGTCTTTTTCCTCTTAAATGTATGTTGGGAAATTTATCTTTTGTGGAGCTTTTTATTTACTGGTCACAAGTCTACTTATCATGCCTAATTTTATGATTAATGCATATTTGAGTCTCAGTCATTTTCTATTCCTTTTCATATCTCTTAGTAACAGAAGAATCAGTCATTGCAACTTTTTTGTACAGTCACAATCGGGCCAATTTTCTTTTTACTTTGTCTTGTCATTATACAGTTTTCATCCTCTCTTTCATGCTTTGTATCTTTCTCTGGCTACATTCTGCCTAGATATATTTTATCAACATACTTGTTTTACGATGAGCTTTGGGCAAGAAAATGTACAATTTGGGTCCCTCCCAATGCAAAGCGGGCGCGCGGTAGACCTCGAAAAAGATGGAAGGATGAACTACGTGCACACGCCCCTTTTTGGATGCAGGAGGCCCCAAAACAGGGAAGAATGGAAGAAAGGGAGGGAGGCCTTTGCCCTGCAGTGGGACATTACAGGCTAGAATTAGAAATATAAGACTTGTTTTACGAGTTTGAATCTCACTTTTCCCATTATTTTTTTCCAGGCCATCGTTAACGCTGACGTGAACGTCATCGACGGAAACTGCCCTTACAACAACACCTGCTCAATGAAGAATCTCTCGTGTCGATACTTGGACCATCTGAAGAACCAGTCTATAATCAAGGAGTATTACGCGGACCTGGAATCAGCGCTGAACGCCGTGAGAGAAGGCGACGCCTGGGGAGCGATATACTTCAACGAAAACTACACTGACTCGCTGGTTGCTAGATTGGCTTTGGGTAAAGATATTTTGATATTAAAATATTTTTGAAATGTTGCCATTATTGCCATGAACAAACAAAAATGCGATTGTCTTCTTAATATCGAAAAGACAACATATGGTTTCAGTTTCGCCTATACTTACTCCTGTCAAAAGCAAAACCATCACAAGAAAAACTATAACCAAATTGATAAGAATGTAATTGCTAAAAAGGTAAAGAATTTGTAAAGGCTTTCGACATTCTTCATCTAACATTTTATTCATTTCCTCCACAGCGGATACGGCTGACGACGAAACTATTGAATCTTCGGAAGTGCAGGTGTGGCTCGACATGTCCAACCAGCAGATCGGGCTCATGCTCAACAGAGACATACAGTTCTCATACAGGGACTTCGCCAAGGTAACGTATTGGAGCCATTGTTATTTCTAATTAAATTATGCGGATTAAATCCCTGGGCACGCCGCTATTTACAAATATTCGAAAAACAAAATCAAATACGAAGGTAGAGTAATTATGAGCATTATTATTTTTAATATTTCGTGATTAACGCGTTAGTTTTTTACGATGATTGGAAATAAATTATAATAATAGATTTACTGAACTCATAAAATTCAGTCATTACATTTGTTTTAGGTCATTAACCTATTTACAGGGTTATTTATTAGTTTTGCTACAATAGGTATATCATTATAAGTAGCCTTAGCACTTCAGTCAAGGGCTTGTCCAAGAGATTGTCATCAGTTTTATTGTTGTATCTATGACGACAAAGTTATTTTTTTAATTGCTACTGATAATGGCTTACTTTAAATCAAAAGTTATATTTATTACGCACTAGCGGCCTGGTTTCACCCGCCGCAAACCGTTTGCCCTTTCCCGAAAAAGACCTTTTCCCGGCATGAATTATAGATGAAAACCTTTCTCTTGAATCACTGTACCTACTAAAGACAACCGCAACAAATTCCATTGCGTTAGAGATTTAAGCATACTTAGGGACACAGAAAGCGACTTTATTTTATCCTATAGTGATGCATAATATGCTAATAATTTTTCCCATTTTTCACTTTCAGGACTTGCTGAAGACTTGTGACTACAATGAAAAAGTAGGCGACATCCCGATCGACTTCCAAAAACCCATCTACGGAGACACCAACCCCTCTTTCACAGACTTCGTAGCCCCCGGTGTAATTCTTACGTAAGTTTCTGAATTTATAGTATTTCACTTAAGAAATCTCTTCCTCTTCTTTTTATAAATTTTGTAATTTAATTAACGCTCTGCCTACATAGGCGTGATTTATGTATGTAATTTAATGTTTACTGAAGTCCCAAGTTTCTTAAATTTTTACCTGTAGAGCTCTTAATTTAAAGTATATTAAGTCTTATCCATCTGCATGTATCTTTATGTATTCTTATTTTGTTTCACTCTTTAACTATTTTTTAATTGTAATCTCTACACTTCGTTGTAATTTGTTATATTTTCTTTTCTTTATATTTATAGCATTTCTAGTGTCTCTAAGTTTATTGAAATTCTAAAACGTTTTTCTATTTGTTTTCTCTATACAAATTTGTACACCTTGTTGTGATTAGATTGTTTGTTTAAGCATTTTCAGCACAATCTCATTTTCTAAAAACATTTTGCCATGTTGGATGTCTGATTTTAATTATCTTACCTTTTCTCTTCCAGAATCGTATTCTTCTTAGCCGTTGCGCTGACATCATCAGCCCTTATCGTGGAACGTACAGAAGGTCTCCTCGACAGATCCTGGGTCGCCGGCGTCAGTCCTGGAGAGATCTTGTTCTCTCACGTCGTGACTCAGTTCGTTGTGATGTGTGGACAGACCGCTCTGGTGCTCGTCTTCATGATACTGGTGTTCGGCGTCAAGTGTAACGGGAATGTCGCGTTCGTTATCATGTTAACTCTTATGCAGGGTAAGTATTTTTTGCATTTTAATTAGAGTTTTGATTATTTTACTCTTACTAATTCCAACCAACGCCGGAACACTTTCCTTAAAGATATCAGCTCAACTAACTTTTTAAGTAAAAGTTACATCTAGATATTTACTTGTTATCATTGCTATTAAGGATAAAATAATTGTTATACTTTTTCAGTAACTTCAGATTCTATGACTATAACTTCAATCACGACAAGTCTTTAAAACATGTTCTTCATCAATTAGCTATACCTAACCTACTATCTTGTTTATCAATTTTTCAATTATTAACCATGTCTAGTCAGTGGCGTATTTAGAAATTTGCTAGCCTAGGTTAATAATATTTGGGCACTGTCCCATATTTCTGATATACTTTAAACTCACTCAACACAACGCGTACTGCGAGCGAAGCGCGAAGCACAAATCTTATGATAGTCTGAAAAGAACATTATTGATTTTAAATTCTCCCTCAATAATGTAATTATCATTTTGTTCCAGGTCTGTGCGGCATGTGTTTCGGTTTCGTCATCTCCGCGGCTTGCGAATTAGAAAGGAACGCCATACAACTCGCTTTAGGTTCCTTCTACCCCACACTGCTACTCAGCGGCGTCATCTGGCCCATCGAGGGCATGCCTTGGATCCTCCGCTACGTGTCTTTGTGTCTCCCTCTAACATTGGCCACTTCCTCGCTCCGTTCCATTCTCACTCGCGGCTGGCCAATCACCGACCCGGAGGTCTATATGGGATTCGTTTCCACGTTGATTTGGATCGCGGTGTTCTTATCGCTAACAATAATCATCTTGCGTTTCAAGAAAGGTTAAAAATTGTGGTGAAAGGGATAGTTTAGTTCGGTCGTAATTTATTTTTTTGACGTCAACTTTTTGTACTTGATTTTTTTAATTGGTATTTTCTTTTTTATGGTGCCAAAGTGATAATATTGAAGGCACGAATTCAATATCATAAGTTGAATGTAGTTTTGACCGCGTAATTTTTCATACCAACGCTTAAAATGTCTTAACTATTTTTAAGGTCACAAAATGGGGTCGAATAAGTTAATTTTTAGTCAAAAAACACCCTTTTTGGCCATGTTTCTTTGCTCACTTTTGTACTTAAATATACTATGCAATTACTTTAGAAATTTACCATTTATTTGTGTTCTAAATAATAACATCACAAACATTAAATTATTATTTTCGATTCTTTGATTTAGCAGTTGTATGTACAAAGTTTTCATTTTCCCACTCGATTTGCGCTAAACCGGTCATTTTACCGAAAAATACTGGTTTTGCCGCAAAGGGCCAAACGATTTTTTGTTGCTCAAAATATGAAACAAATCTGTTTTATTCCTTAGTACTATTGAATGACTGTTAGTCGAATGTAAATATAGAGTATTTATAATGTTACGAGTACGAAGCGTACTAGTTACTCTTAGTAACTGTTCCCCGGTAACAATAACAGCCTCGACAGATGACACATGCGAATCGACAGTGATGTGAAGAGTTGATGAGATATAAATTTGACCGGTTTTGAGATAATAACCGATATTTTAAATATAATTGACTTTTATTTATTTATTAAATTAAATAATTTCCAAATCTTGACATGGCAATTTTTACATCTGTCAGGCTAATAATTTACTAATGCCTAAAATTTATTTTACAGCTGCTTTAAAATATTATTATACACATCTTTAGTTAATTGTATGGATTATGCAGAAAATCGAACAAATTATTTTGAGTTGTACCATATTTTGGTGACTTAGGCATTACCGGGGTATAGTTCTATAACTAGGCATACTTTTTAAGGTGGACAATTGGGAATGTTAGCAATAATGATTGGTCATACGCTTTATGTAAAGGGTGATTCATAATTATTCTCTTTGGTAGAGGACTTTTTTATGTTAAGCAGCGAATTTTTCATTTTGCTATACCCGATTAAATGAGTTACCATAGAATAAGATGGTGCCATAAGCCGTGATTTTTATATATTTTTCAGTGACTATTTAAAAATTTTCATTTCCTCCATTTTATACATTATAGTAGAATCTACAATGGGTTTTTCAGGCACAAAAATCTTAGCGCCATCTTCATTCACATTATTAATCGAAATTTTAGAATTAAAATGTTTGTTTTAATCGAGAAACGATCAATAATACTTAATTATATTCAGAAGGGATTTTTAAACTATTTGTGTAGATTTTAGAAAGTTTTAGAGATGTACAGTAAGGTTAGGTCTTGTATTTGATATCTAGGTCTTGAGATTAGTCTAAGATTATGTTAGTGTGGCGTGTGAAGTCTAGATTGTCTGTGAAGTCCGCCATTTTGAAGCAATTTTTTCTGCTGACTTCATGGATTTATCTAGATGTGATGTAGTTTTATAGAATAGAAGTGTCAGACTGTGATTATTTTTGCTAACATTGACATTTTTGTAATGACAATTATACAATAATAATGTACCAAATAAAATGTGATGTTTTCTTTATAATCCACAAAGCCGTTACATTAAAAGCAAATATGTACCTAAGTCTACTTTACATAAAAATTGAAAGTACTAATTTGTTCAGGAAATTAACTTTATTAAATAACGAGTTTGTATCAGGAAATTATTTTGCTAACCATGCAAAAACTACGTATCAACAATAACCGGTTAAGATCGGTTAAAATTCACCAGAAAACCCGATTTTTTACCACTCTACCTCTTTGATGGGCTACGTAATTTTTGCATTTTGAAAAAGAAAAATATTTGTTTTTTTTTTATTAATAGGAATATCAATCAAATTTCAATTTAAAATTCTAAAACTCAATTTTAATAATCACGAAATCAAGTTACATATAAAACAATAACTTACACCATAATTACACTTGACATCACGTCACTGGGTCGTCCGTCGACTTGGTGTCCCAATCAATCACTTGTCACTATTATGCTTCGTTAGAATCTCGCTTAGAGCTCGCTTCTTTTTGTCACCTTTGTTGAATTTCTGCTTCTGTAAGAGAAGATAATACATGAAAAATTAAAATTAAAATGAAATAACTTGTATCATTATAGTGATAGGTTGTCAGCCTGTCGCCTAAAATTGTAATACACATGAAACCCTCGAGTCCCTTAGTCGCCTCTTACGACACCCGCGGGAAAGAAATGGGGTGATAAAATTAAAATGAAATTACTTTATTAAATGTAGGATAGTATTATCACTTATTGACGTCATGATCCGTCATTGTAAAAAAAAAGAAATTTGTCTCCCACAAATTTTCTTTTTTTTTTATAAATATTTGTATTGTCCTAATAGAAAACCGGCTCGGGCGGGATAAAAAACATACATAAATACATGTATCATGCCTATATTCCTTTTCGGGGAAGGCAGAGCGAAAACTGCCATTACAGACATTCTCTCTCTCTTTTCGTGTGGGACACCGAGTCGTTCAACGACCTGATGAACCCTGGTATAGACATTGATGCCATTTGAGGGTCATTCGGAAAATTGTGTATCACCATAGTGACCGTTTGTCAGCCTATTGCCTAAAATTACAATACATACCCTTGAGTCCTTAAACGCCTCTTACGACTATCAGGGGTAATAAATGGGGTGATGCTACTTTAAGCCGGCAATCACACGGTAACGCGGCAAAGATTAAATCGTCAGAAAAGTTTTGCAAATAATGAAAAAAAGATTTGTAAGTAGTCACAACAATTATCACGTAAAGCCGCATGCATATTTTGGTTATATTTATAGAAGCAGCAAATACAGCTTACTACAGCTAATTATTGAAGGAAAAATCGAGGGCAAAAGAGGCCGAAGAAGAATTTCTTGGACTCTTCTCTTTTCATGTGGGACACCGAGTCGTCCAACGACCCGATGAACCCTGGTGTCAGCGTTTTTCAACCGCCTACTACTAGTAGTAGGCCTCGACATGGTTGAGTAACGACCGCCGTCTAAGTAATCATAGACAGCAACCGGGACCGACGGCTTAACGTGCCCTCCGAAGCACGGAACCATTTCTTTTTCGGACAATCAAGTGGTTCACCCTGCAATGTCCTAACCAGACCGGGAATAAATTCACAAAGTGATTAATACCACCGAGTGTTCCACCGAGAATCGAATCCGGAACCTTTGCGTCGCAGGCAGTCGCACTACCACTGCGCGCCACATCGGCCGTATATTCTTGGACTAAGAATATACGAGACTAGTTACAGGTAGACAGCACAGAAAAACTAATACGCATGACTATATTACCGACGCCGAGAGAAGTCGTATTTGACAGCTGTCAGATTCGTGATAATACTATGGCAAAGGGTCCATTTTCCTTTGTTGACTTCTCCTTTAGTATGGAGATGACATCTGTCAAAACCGACTTCTCTCGGCGGCGGTACTTTAGTAATAGATCGACATATTGACAGATGGTCACCGACCTACGAGATGGAGAGGGCACTTAAAGAAGAAGAAGAAGAAGACTGACTTTGACTGAGCCGATGGCGTAGCGGATAGTACCCCTGCCTGCTACGCCAAGGGTCGTGGGTTCGATCCCCACATGACACAAATATTTGTTAAGTCATTATCAGATATTTGTGTTTAGTCTGGGTGTTTCTATTTATAATATGTATTTATTTACAAAAAAAAGTAAATAAGTATTAATATCATCTATCTAGTTCCAATAGTACAAGCTTAGCTTAGTTTGAGGCTAGATGGTGCTGTGTGAAATAGTCCAAGTTATTTATTTATTTCAGAAGAAAAAATGACGTTTCCTGCAATTTATTCATAGGGGAAAGTTGTTCAGTTTCATGGACTGAACACGCCCTCTCAGTTTCCGGAGTCCTTACCAACCCATATAGAAACCAAAGATTTACACAAGCGGGATTCGAACCCAGGACTTTTGGTTTTAGCAAACCTTCTCGTTATCTTAGCCTCAACTATGATCACAGGCCTTCTAGTAGTAGTGGGCGGTAGAAAAACCCGGACATCAGGGTTCATCGGGTCAATTATTGAAAACTTGCAAAATTTTTAGGCGCGGGCTGGATTTGAACCTGCGACTTTCGCATTACTAATGGCAACGCCTCTTCCATCTGCAAAACTAACACAGTAGATGGAGCCGTGCCACGCGTTACTGGCATTAAAATACACTTGCAAAATTGGCGGGCAAGAAACGAGCTGCGCCAGCCCAGATGGAAGAGGCGTCGGCACTAGTAATGCGAAAGCCGCAGGTTCAAATCCTGCCCGCGCTTAAAAATTTTGCAAGTTTTCAATAATTGTTTACCTAACACGGAAAGTGTTTTAAAATTTGGTATTCAATTCATCGGGTGAAGATGAAGCGTCTCTTACAATACAATACAATACAATACAATACAATATTCTTTATTTGTACAAAACACACAAAAACAAACAGATACAAAAAATGAAAAACGATCGGTACAATTTAGGCGGCCTTATTGCTGAGGTAGCAATTTCTACCAGGCAACCTTTGGGTGAAAAAAGAAAGAGTATGTATGGTAACTCTTACCTTTTTTTTCTCGGCAGTCATTCCTACGAATTCCTTCCTAGGTTTCTTGTCTTTGGCTGGTTGGTTGATGTTTGGCCGCTTGTTTGGAGGACCACCGTTCGGTGCCTGGGTAAACAAAAAAATCATTTACAAATAATTTACACAAACAAACAAACATATTATATCACGCCAATAATCCCTTACGGCAGAGCGCAAACATCAGTAAAAAACGGACATTTACGCCACGTCTGACAAACATTTGAGGGTCATTTGGAATATTGTGTATCACTATAGTGACAGGTTGTCAGCCCATCGCCTAAATTTGCAATACACACCCTCGAGTCCTTTAGTCGCTTCTTACGACTCCCACGGGAAAGATGTGGGGTGATGCTATTCTAAGCCGGCATCACACGGCAAATAATTTATAATACTGATTAAGGCGAGTGTAGCCGTGAACGGCCTCGACAGTGGCGCCACTTCATTAAAATAAATATTTTCTCTTTAAACAAACAATCTTTCAGATAGTATTATCATTAAGTAAAATTAGAACCTGCAAACTCTATGAAATATTCGCTGTAAAAAAGTTATGACAAAAAGGCCACTTTTGGTATTAATTGCCATACCTAACCTTTAATTACAGAGAATAAAGAGTAAATATTTTTTGTAAAGTGGCGCCACTGTCGAGGCCGTTATTACACTACTACACTCGCTTTAAGGGCGGGCCGTGAGAAAAATGGGTATTTTTGGAAGCACGCAATTTTGTTGGGGAATACGATAAACACCTTATTTTTATGATTTTTCATTATATTACCTAGGATTTTAGTAGCTAGATAGATTTATTTTTCAAAGTTTGGTCTATTTTTACACTTTTTACATACATACATACACATGTCGTACCTATTATACCTTACGGGGACGGGGTAGGCAGAGCGTAAACGGTTGCAAAAAAAGACATTTACGCCACGTCTGACATATATTTGAGGGTCATTCGGAAAATTTGATTGTATGTCGCCATAGTGACAGGTTGTCAGCTTATCGCCTATAAAATTAAAAACTAAAATTGCAATACACACCCTCTCCCTAGGTAGCTTCTTACGACTCGCAAGGGAAAAAAAGGGTTGATGCTATTCTAAGCCGGCATCACACGGCACTGCCTGTACATACATACCTCGTTATGTCTTTTCTTCAGTATCCGTCTATGCGCACCATCTTGTCCTAGACTTTTGTCTTCATTCGCTTGTGGCCTTCCAAATCCTTGATTGCTTCCAAAATTGGCTTGTTGTCTTCCAAAATTGCCCTGGGGCTTTCCAAAATTGCCCTGAGACCTTCCAAAATTGCCCTGAGGCTTTCCAAAATTGCCCTGAGGCCTTCCGAAATTGCTTTGATTTCGCCCGAAACCACCTTGAGTTCTGTCCATACTTAGATTTCTATTAAAATTCCCTTGATTTCTGCCGAAATTACCTGGAATGAGGTAAAGATTAAATTACTCAGAGCTTTATTGAAAACGTACCAACATTCATACAAAATTATCCAAAGTCGGGCATCGATGCGACGTAACTCAAGTAATTGCAAAAAAAAGAAATACCTAATAATAGAAATCAATAAAATTGTTTTCCATCCTTAGACGAAAACATAAAAACAATTGCTATGAAAGCTAATTCAGGGACTTTACGTTAATACATACATACACATATTACGCCTTTATCCTTTGCGGGGTCGCCAAAGTGTAAACGGTCAAAAAAAGGATATAATAACGCCACGATCTGACAAACATTTGAGGGTCATTCAGAGAATTGTGTATATATAGTGACAGGTTTTTAGGTCATCGCCTAAAATTGCAATACCCTTGAGTCCCTTTGTCGCCTCTTACGACACACACGGAAAAGAAATGGGTTGATGCTATTCTAAGCCGACATCACACGGCTACGAAAATTCATTCATAAATAACATCACTACATAGTATAAAGTAAAATCGCTTCCCGCGTCTGTCCCTATGTGTGTTTGTATGTATGCTTAAATCTTCATTACCACCTAACGGATGAGGTATTTTTTTTCAAGGGGAAGGATTTTATGTATGATTTATGTCGGGAGAAGGTCGATTCAAGGGGAAGGATTTTATGTATGATTTATGTCGGGAGAAGGTCGATTCAAGGGGAAGGATTTTATGTATGATTTATGTCGGGAGAAGGTCGATTCAAGGGGAAGGATTTTATGTATGATTTATGTCGGGAGAAGGTCGATTCAAGGGAAGGATTTTATGTATGATTTATGTCGGGAGAAGGTCGATTCAAGGGGAAGGATTTTATGTATGATTTATGTCGGGAGAAGGTCGATTCAAGGGGAAGGATTTTATGTATGATTTATGTCGGGAGAAGGTCGATTCAAGGGGAAGGTTTTTATGTATGATTTATGTCGGGAGAAGGTCTGTTTCCCGTGGGAAATCGGTTATCCAACCGCTGGGCGGGTCGCTAGTAATATAATAATCACAAGTAACAGAAATATTTTGTATTTGCATCAAACAAGAAATAATAAATTAAATTCATTTACCTGGATTCCCACCGCCATCTTGCATCCTCCTCTTCATCCCCTGGCTCCTGCCCTGGCCCTTCTGACCCACCCCCCGAGGTCCTGGATCCCTGCCTGCTTGTTTCGGTCGGTTGCTGGCGAAAGTGCATCGTTTCACTCGCATGATTCTGTTCTTGATCGTGAGGTCTTCTTCGGATAAAGCGAGCGCTAGTTCCACGCCATCTTTAGATACGAAGTTTACGTAGCCGAAACCTGGTGGAGAAAAATACGCGTGTTACAGAATAACAAGTAAAGCCGAGAGGGTGTAAAAGGAACCCTTGTAAAGAGTCCATTGACAAAAAATTTAAGCCGTAGTGACGATTTTGAAAATTACGAAAATTATATTTTTATATCACACGAAAATAAAATTATGTAAAAAAAACTTTTAAAACAAGCTTTTATTTAAATGCTCTGAAAAGATGAAAATAAAATTTTGAATGACATTAACCACATTCATTTATGACTTTACAGAAATGAAAATATAATAAAAGCTTGTCGCGATGCCTAGAAGAAACTACCTAATTACAGTTAGGTGCGTACCTTATTACAAAATTTCAATCACAAATTGGAAGTTTCGCGACAAGCTTTTATTATATTTTCATTTCTGTAAAGTCATAAATGAATGTGGTTAATGTCATTCAAAATTTTATTTTCATCTTTTCAGAGCATTTAAATAAAAGCTTGTTTTAAAAGTTTTTTTTACATAATTTTATTTTTTTATTTTTTAGTTTATGTTACGATAGTTATTGATCAATACGAAAGTCTTTCTATAAAACGGAGAGACCTTCAATAGAAAAACTTAAGGCACGGGGAAAACTAACATTAGGATAAAGTATAATTATCTCTTTTATATTCTATAGAAGTAGGTTGGTACCTACTCCTCCGGCATCCCTAATAGAAGAATTAGCTTGTTATATGTCTTAGTCTTTTCATTTCATTGATGGCGTCATTATTAGATGGCCGAGTCCCAGTTAATTTCGAACAGTCTAATTCTTCTATCAGGAGGCCTTCTATTGACGTGACCCTAATTCATGGTGGGCCTACCAACTGCCTATCATGAACGAATTCGTATACAAAATTGCAAGTCCCAGCAGTTGAATATTGAGGAGTTCCATAGTTCGAAGACAACCCTGGATGTAGCGTCTAATTCATGGTGGGCCTACCAACTGCCTATAATAAACGAATTCGTATACAAAATTGCAAGTCCCAGCAGTTGAATATTGAGGAGTTCCATAGTTCAAAGACAACCCTGGATGTAGCGTCTAATTCATGGTAGGCCTATCAACTGCCTATAATAAACGAATTCGTATACAAAATTGCAAGTCCCAGCAGTTGAATATTGAGGAGTTCCATAGTTCGAAGACAACCCTGGATGTAGCGTCTAATTCATGGTGGGCCTACCAATTGTCTATAATAAACGAATTCGTATACAAAATTTTGGGTCCCAGCTATAAACCGCTGAGGAGATCTCTCGTACGGAGCCGATCCTGGCAGCAGCATCAGATCAAATTTATGATTAACATGCATTGTCATCGGTTCTGGACCAACATGCAAAATTTCAACTCAATCGGATACCGAGAAGTGGTTCAAATTAAACTTGCAAGATTTGCACCGAACAAACATTGTTACTTACTTACTTACATACTTACATACACTGCAAGTTAAATAAAAGCTTTTAAAATTATCGTTGCATCGCAGCACTACTTTGACAGTTTAAAATTCAACTGATGTTGCCAACGCGGCGCAGCGAAATTCGATATACATTGCTTGTTATTTCATGGGTGTAATCTTTTTAATGAACTGAAGATAACCAGAAATGTATGCCAAATCGAAATTCGTTGGAATTGAAGTGTAGAACTGACCTAGACTAGTGCTGTTATTATTTCATCGACTGATGAAAATAAAGAATATTATTATTTTTGCGTTATTTTGTAACAGCTTGTATAATCCGTACTAAGTAAATTGTGTATCGCCATAGAGACAGGTTGTCAGCCCATCGCCTAAAATTGCAATACACAATCTCAAGTCCCTGAGTCGCCTTTTACGACTTCCACGGGAAAGAAGTGGGCTGATGCTATTTTAAGCCGGCATCACACGACACACCATGAATACCATAATTGATGGCGCTCAAAAGCGCCGTCCAACAGCGGCTAGACAAGGGTTTATCGAACTTTTAGAGTCATGAGCCTAGCGCCAAATTATTTTAAGAGCCAGATTTATTATTTTAGTGCTAGATCTATTATTAATGAGTGTTATCTTCTGTTGTTTATATGCTGTACCAAAATGATAAAAAAATATAAGTAGAATTCAGTAATTTGTGGCAACACTTTATAAATATTGTTATTATTCTTTTTCTTCTTTCAGTGCCCTGCCCTAACGGGCGTCGACGACCACCCTTGCAAATTCTTTTCTGTTCTTAACCAGTCGTGCCAGAGTGGCTGCGTCAGTAGTATCTGTCCATTTTTAATATTATCTAGCCAGTTTATCTTCCTTCTTCCCCGTCCCCTTTTCCCTTCAAATTTCCCTTCCAATATTAGTTTCAAAATGTTGTATTTGTCATGTCTATATAGGTGTCCAAAATATGCAATCTTTCGCTTCTTGACTGTGGCTAATACTTCTTTCTTTTTCTTCATTATCTTTTAAATTGTTATTATTGGTAGACATATAAATATGAATAAATTAAATTAATCCAATGTTTTAAATATTTAATACCCTTTATTTTTACTGACGTTCATCAACTTATTTATTATATGATAACTATCGATACATACTTGATAAAATTCATTTTTTAATTTTTTATTTTGTTGCTAGATCTATTATTTTGGTACGAAATTTATTATTTTGGTGCCCAGATTAAATATTTTTTTGCCTAATGTGATTATATTAGTGGTCGAGCTATTATTTTGGCGACAGATCTATTATTTTGGAGACAAATCAATGTTTTTTGTGGCCAATTTATTAAAGATCGAAAAAAAATATTCCCTTACCTTTCCCAGCTCCAGTTTTATTGTCCCTCACAATCCTCACAGACTCAATCTCTCCGCAACTCTCAAACTTGGCTCTCAACGTTTCATCCTCAATATTGAACGGCATGTTTCCCACAAACACCGCTTTATTTGGGTCATGTTCTTTGCCGGCTGAGTCGGACCGGGTCACGCGGAGATGGTAGTTATTGAATACGGTGTTGTTTTCCGCTAGAGCCTGGAACATAAGGAAAAAAGAGTTAAAATCCTGATAAAGCTTAATATTTAGCTGCTGGTTTAGCTAAAATACATAACAAATATTCATTTCAATGACAAAGGACACCTTGGCTCATTTTTAGCTATTTCTATCCCTATCCCTTTCTTAAATAATTTAAAGAAAGGGGTTGGAAAATTCAGGAAAAGAATGTCTAACTCTTTTTTCTCTCTTATTTGGGGAACTCAGTCTGAAATCTTACTACACATTTACCCACTTAACATTAATTTTGTGCATATAACTCATAAAAACTTATTTATTTAGTATAAAAAAAATTACAAGCTCAAAAATGCAATAAAGATGAAGTTGAGAGATTTACATGTGTATTTCAATTTTAGGCGATGGGCTGAAAACCTGTCACTTTAGCAACACAATTTTCTAAATGATCCTCAAATGTTTGTCAGATGTGCCATAAATGTCCTCGTTGTTACGGCCGTTTATGCTCTGCCTACTCCGCAAGGGATATAATCACGGTATATGTATGTATACCTGATACAAACTTATGTATTTATTTTATGTGTACAATTTATTTTTTAAGAACTAAAGAAAGTTAATAAAGGAGAAACTAAAGGTGCTGTTCCGAACCGAGCGGCCGACGGCCGACGGCCGACAGCATATGCCGCGGCGGCCGTCCTTGGCCGCCGCGGCACTACTGGTTCGTATGGACTTGTATGGGATACTATCCGAACCGAGCGGCGACTGCACATGCTATCGGCCGCCACGCATCTGCCGCGGCGGCCGACGGCCGACGGCCGACGGCACATAACTGCAGACCAGTATAGCCGCGGCGGCTTTACGTTGGTTGGGTCGGAATATAGTTTTCAGGACTAGTTATTATGTATAGGTTATTATGGTTCATCGGGTTATTATGGTTCATCGGGTCGTTGGGTTCATCTTGTCGTTCGGGTTCATCATGTGGCCATAGTTCATCGGTTCGCTAGGTTCATCGGGTTATCATGGTTCATCGGGTTATTATGGTTCATCGGGTCTTTGGATTAATTTTGTCGTTAGGGTTCATCATGTGGCCAGAGTTCATCGGTTCACTAGGTTCATCGGGTTATTATGGTTCATCGGGTCGTTGAGTTCATCTTGTCGTTAGGGTTCATCATGTGGCCAGACTTCATCGGTTCGCTAGATTCATCGGGTTATCATGGTTCATCGGTTTATTATGGTTCATCGGGTCGTTAGGTTCATCTTGTCGTTAGGGTTCATCATTGTGGCCAAAGTTCATCGGTTCACTAGGTTCATCGGTTTATCATGGTTCATCGGGTTATTACGGTTCATCGGGTCATTGGGTTCATTTTGACGTTAGGGTTCATCATGTGGCCAAAGTTCATCGGTTCACTAGGTTCATCGGGTTATTATGGTTCATCGGGTCGTTGAGTTCATCTTGTCGTTAGGGTTCATCATGTGGCCAGACTTCATCGGTTCGCTAGATTCATCGGGTTATCATGGTTCATCGGGTCGTTGGGTTCATCTTGTCGTTAGGGTTCATCATGTGGCCAGAGTTCATCGGATTGCTAGGTTCATCGGGTTATCATGGTTCATCGGGTTATGATGGTTCATCGAGTCGTTGGGTTCATCTTGTAATTTTTTACGGTTTATCATGTGGCCAGAGTTCATCGGTTCGCTAGGTTCATCGGGTTATCATGGTTCATCGGGTTATTATGGTTCATCGGGTTGTTGGGTTCATCTTGTCTTTATTGTTCATCATGTAGCCAGAGTTCATCGGGTGGTAAGAGTTCATCGGTTGGCTGGGTTCATCGGGTCGTTATTGTTCATTGAGTCGCCAGAGTTCATAGGTATGCTAGGTTCATCGGGCTATCATTGTTCACCGGGTTATCCCGATGAATCATGATAACCCAATGAACCTAGCGAACCGATGAACTCTGGCTAATCGATGAACAATAACGACCCGATGAACTCTAGCCACATGATGAAACCTAACGACAAAATTAACTCAACGACCCGAGGAACCATGATAACCCGATGAACCTAGTGAACCGATGAACTTTGGCCACATGATAAACCCTAAAGACAAGATGAACTAAACGACCCTATGAACCATGATAAGCCGATGAAGCTAGCGAACTGATGAACTCTGGACACATGATGAACCCTAACGACAAGATGAACCCAACGACCCGTTGAACCATGATAACCCGATGAACCATGATAAGCCGATGAAGCTAGTGAACCGATGAACTCTGGCCCAATGATGAACCTTAACGACAAGATGAACCCAACGACCCGATGAACCATAATAACCCGATGAAAAATAATAACCCGATGAACCATGATAACCCGACCAACCTAGCAAGCCGATGAACTCTGGCCACATGATGAACCTTAACGACAAGATGAACCCAACGACCCTATGAACCATAATAACCCGATGAAAAATAATACCGTGTGATGCCGGCTTAGAATAGCATCACCCCATGTCTTACCCATGGGTGTCGTAGGAGGCGACAAAGGGACTCGAGGGTTAGATGTGTATTGCAATTTTAGGCGATGGGTTGACAACCTGTCATGTCACTATAGTGATACACAGTTATCTGATTGACCGTCAAACTTTTGTTAGAAGTGGTGTTAATATCTGTTTTACGGCCGTTAATGATCTGCCTACCCCGTAAGGGATATAGGCGTGATTTATGTATGTATGTATGTATGAAAAATAATAACCCGATGGACCATGATGACCCGACCAACCGAGCAAGCCGATGAACTCTGGCCACATAATGAACCCTAACGACAACATGAACCCAACGACCCGATGAACCATGATAACCCGATGAACCACGATAACCCGATGAACCACGATAACCCGATGAACCTAGCGAACCGATGAACTCTGGCAACTCGATGAACAATAACGACCCGATGAATTCTGGCCACATGATGAACCCTAACGACATGATGAACCCTAAGGACTCGATGAACTCAACAACCCGATGAACCTAGCGAACCGTTGAACTTTGGCCACATGATGAACCCTAACGACAAGATGAACCCAACGACCCTATGAACCATGATAGCCCGATGAACCACGATAACCCGATGAACAATAACGACCCGTAGAACTCTGGCCACATGATGAACCCTAACGACATGATGAACCCTCAGGACTCGATGAACCCAATGATGAACCTAGCGAACCGTTGAACTCTGGCCACATGATGAACCCTAACTACAAGATGAACCCAACGACCCTATGAACTATGATAACCCGATGAACCATGATAAGCCGATGAAGCTAGTGAACCGATGAACTCTGGACACACGATGAACCCTAACGACAAGATGAACCCAAAGACCCGAAAAATAATACCGTATCGTATGATGCCGGCTTAGAATAGCATCACCCCATTTCTTACCCATGGGTGTCGTAAGAGGCGACTAAGGGACTCGAGGGTTAGATGTGTATTGCAATTTTAGGCGATGGGCTGACAACCTGTCACTATAGTGACACACAGTTATCTGATTGACCCTCAAACTTTTGTCAGAAGTGGTGTTAATATCCGTTTTACGGCCGTTAATGCTCTGCCTACCCCGTAAGGGATATAGGCGTGATTTATGTTTGTATGAAAAATAATAACCCGATGAACCATGATGACCCGATGAACCATAATAACCTTATAAACATAATAACTAAGTCCTGAAAACTATACTCTGACATGTGCTGTCGGCCGTCGGCCGCTGCCTTCGGAATGACATCTGCCGCGGCGGCCGACGGCCGACGGCCGATAGCCGCGGCATGTGCCATCGGCCGTCGGCCGTCGGCCGTAGGCCGCTCGGTTCGGAACAGCACCTTAAAACTTACAGCGGCAACTGCCGAAGCCCTGTCAAACCGTATGTACACATTGACCGTGGTCCTTTCAGGGTGCAGTTCATTCTTGATCGCAGCCACTTTGGGAGTCATACGGGCATCTTTTACCGGCACATTGCGGATACTGGAATAAAGAAAAGAAAGTAAATTAGGTACTCTATGAAGGTAAGAAAAAATTTGGCTCTTCAATCAAATTAAGAAGAACATAAATTCATAGTCATCCGTGACCACGGGCTCTGTAAAGAGCTCAAAACGTAGAAATTGTAAAATCCAAAATAAACACAACTTAAATCCGTTTAAAATTGTTTTTTTGTTAATAAATTATTTAAGAAAAGAGAAGCAATTTAGCAAAGATTACAACAATTATTAAGTGGACACTGTTAAATAAATAAATAAATATCCTAGACAATTCACACAGCACCATCCAGTCCCAAACTAAGTAAAGCTTGTACTGTGGAAACTAGATAGCTGATATTAATTGTCTAATTCCAAGCTAAACTCCCGCAGTGGAAGCGATTTACACAGGTAAATTTCTAGTAAAATACCAGGAGTTCAACTGAAGGTAGACAATGGCCGCGTTACGCAGCGCTAAATAGCATACGCTGCACAATATAGCAGCGCATACTATGAATTAAACGTGAACCTAAATCTATTTAACTTAATTAACTAAGTTGAGTGAAATTGGCAAATGATGTGTTCTGACCTTTACATAACTCAAGTCGGTAGTAAATACCGTCTGCCGATCTGGCGTTACGTCACACGTATTAGCACTAGATTATAAGTAAGTACCTCCAAATTATATCACCCCACGAATTCCGCAATTCGTACTAAGGAGTCACAATGATATGGTACAACAAATATGACTAAAGGGAACACACCATTAACACGAATAAACAGTTTTATACTAAACAACCAGGTTTAACACTTACAGTCAACGTGCCGGTCCAAATGCATAAAATACCCAACGGAGAAGGGAAGTTCAGGGAATGGATCAAATGGGAATTCCGTGGGTACTTACAGGGCTGGGTGGAAAAGATATCGACACCCAGCATTCCACTACAGCCTTGGCGCGTTATTCACTTCAAACCACTCACAGCTTCTGTTCGTATTCCACTTTGATATCAGTCATTACGCGTGACCCAACCCGAATTAGGGCCGTACAAAACGCGAGCCGATGGCCACTTGATGCCTATTCAACGCGACGCTCACGTGGAAGACGTCGAGACATCCAACAATCACTAAGCCTGGCATTCCAGTACAACCCAGGAGAAACGCAATAATACGATGCATCAACACGCGCGATCTCAATTTGAATCGTCCATTACACGCGGCATCACAAAACGCGTGGCGGGAAATCCGCACAATACGCGATACCCTCCCGTCCGAACGGTTTTGAGTGACTGGTAGTGCGGTGCAGAAATCACCGCTTGGCGCTTACCAGGCGGCCCGCGCGCACGCCGCCACCCTCGCCCCGCGAGCGAGAAAGGGACAACATATGCCCAGAGCGATGCGTGCGGGCGAGCATCGCGGCGTATTCATAGACCGTCATTAATACCTAACTTACCCCAGCATAGCAACACTAAATATTAAACATTCACCCGCCCTAGGCCGAATCCCTTAGGCCTATTCACTACTGGGGAGACGAGATAGCGTTGCTATTGCTCGCTTAAGAACTGAATCCCCTACCTGAACTGTCGCGACTCGAGGAGTGCCATCACTACCTGGGAACAAGTTGAGAATGCGCCCTCTGCGCCATCGCAGTGGCGGCAGGTTGGCATCCTTAACCAGAACGAGATCTCCGATGCGAGGGGGTTCAGTTCTGTCCGTCCACTTAAGGCGTTGCTGCAGAATGTGCAAATACTCAAGCGACCATCGCTTCCAAAAATTCTGAGACATTTGCTGCAGCAACTCATAACGCGTCAAACGATTGCTACTGACCTCTGTGTAGGGGTACTCTGGCAAGGCGTTAAGTGGTCGGCCAATTAAGAAATGCCCTGGTGTCAGGGCCTCCAGATCATTCGGATCTGAGCTAAGCGGACACAAAGGACGTGAATTGAGAACGGCCTCAATTTTACAAAACACGGTCGCTAGCTCCTCAAAGGTTAATATCGTTAAACCTATAACGCGCATCAAATGCGTCTTAGCGGACTTTACAACCGCTTCAAATATACCACCCCAGTGGGGGCATCCTGGTGGATCGAACACCCAGTTAATGCCCTGACGGGAGAGGCTCGTGCCGATAGCTTCCTCGTTTTCCGATAAAAACGTTATAATTTCTTTCATACATCGATCAGCGCCCTTAAAGTTGGTACCACAGTCCGACCTGATCAGCGCTGGTCGCCCTCTTCGCGACACAAATCTATCTAAAGCTGCTAAGAAAGCCTCCGTAGTGAGGTCGGCCACGAGTTCCAAGTGGACGGCCTTGGTTGCTAGGCACACAAACACGCACAAATACGCCTTGATTGACTTCGCGTTGCGAAGGCGTGATGCCCTTACCATAAAAGGCCCCGCAAAGTCCGTTCCCACACCCGCAAACGTCCAGGCTTCCGTCACCCGGTCCGGTGGGAGGTCTCCCATCTGAGGTGGCATTGTGGCTGCCTTCAACCGATAGCAAGGCAAGCACCGAAACACAATGCTCCGTACCGTACGTCGTCCAGACAAGATCCAAAACTCGCGCTGCAGAATAGCCAAAAGTGCATTGCAGCCCGCATGCGAGTTTTTCTGGTGACGATCCCTAACTATAAGTTCTACCAAAGGTCCCTTCTTTGGGAGTAACAGCGGATGCCGTGCTGAAAAGGGCAGGTTAGCGTTCCGAAGTCTACCTCCAACCCGGAGCATTCCATGCTCGTCCACGAACGGGTTGAGGCGCACAAGACCTCCCTTCAGCTTTCCACGGCCATCCCTGAGCAGCCTGGCCTCTTCCTCAAAATGTTCCGCCTGGACGACCCTAACCAATAAACTTAGAGCCGCATTCCGCTCCGCAGGCGAGAGGACAGGTGCCAAGTTCCGTTCTGCTTGAGGTTTTCTACAGTTGTTCACGAACCGTTTGATCCAACCTGTCACCCCTAGAAGTTTGTCGAGGGAGCTGTATCGTTCCAGCAAGAAAGCCGCACTAGGCTTAGGTACGATCTGCCCTACGTTCACTCGCAAACCTCGATCAGGTGGCCCAAGCGGCGACCCGCACTCATTGTATGGCCATCTCTCAGGTGACTCAGTCAGCCACTGAGGTCCCCACCACAGTGAGTGACCTACCAAATCAGGGGCCCTACATCCCCGTGAGGCGCAGTCCGCTAGGTTCTGTTCTCCCGGTACGTGTCTCCATACCAACGGAGTTTCCGATCCTTTAATCTGTGACACCCGATTTGCCACGAAAACCTCAAGAGTATGTACCGACGTCTGTAACCAGCACAGAACTATCCTACTGTCGGTCCATGCGTACACCGTTTCATCCAAATTGATGGTACCGCGTAGATTACTAGCGACATAATGTAGCAAGCGCGTGAGAAGCGCTGCTCCCGCCAATTCCAACTTTGGAATGGTCCATCTTGTCCTAACCGGAGCCACCTTACTCTTGGCCATAACTAGACGCACGTCTACAGTTCCCGTTGAACTGACTGTCCGCAAATAGACAGCTGCCGCGTACCCTCGCTCCGAGGCATCACAAAACCCATGTAGGGTAGCCTTACATCCCACCGATGGGAGCAACTTGCGAGGTATGGCGATGCGTACGATCCCTGGTAAGGTGGTCACAAACTTGGTCCAATCATTCAACAGCTCTCCGGAGAGCTGGTCGTCCCAACCCAAGTTTGCTAGCCACAACCTTTGCAAGAAGCACTTCGCCATGAACGTCACCGGTGCGATCCACCCGTTAGGATCGAAAGTTCTGGCGATCGTCGATAATACCGAACGCTTCGTCCAAGTCTTCTGCAAAAGGTCTGGCTCGATCTGATACGTAAAGACATCATGCGTTGGCCTATATTGCACCCCTAGGATGCTCAACGTATTTGGATTGTCCGGGTTCTCGAAAAGGTGCGGGTCCTGCTGGAACTCACCTGGCAACCCGGCCAGGAGCTCTGGACAGCTGGACAGCCATTTCCGCAACTCATAACCTCCTGATTCCATGATCGCGATCAGCACGTCTCGTAGTAGCAGTGCTTGTTGCACGCTATCTGCACCCGTGCAGATGTCATCCACGTAGACGTCGCGATCCAGTACTGCTGCGGCCCGAGGGAATCTTACCCTTTCATGTGCGGCCAACTCTCGCAGCGTGCGTACTGCCAAAAACGGACTTGGCTTCAGACCATACGTTACCGTGTTAAGCTCATAAGTGACCATCGGCTCGTCAGGGCTCTCACGCCACAAAATCAGCTGGTACCGACGGTCATCCGGGTGTATAATTGTTTGGCGAAACATCATTTTGACGTCTGCGACGAACGCTACTTGGTGCAACCGAAAATCTGTGAGGATGTCCACAATGTCCCGGTTCAACTTGGGACCCGCGTGCAGACACTGGTTCACAGACACACCATTCGATGTAGGAGCAGAACCGTCAAACACTACCCGTATCTTCGCCTCCGGTGACTTCAAAACAGCCAGGTGTGGTATATAGTAATGCTCGACACACCTCCAATCTATGCTGGACACCGACATGTGGCCTAACTCTAGGTACTCCCTCATGAATTCGATATACTTCTGCCGAAGTGCTGCATCTCGCTTCATCTTTCTCTCCATAGCCAGTAGTCTCCGTTCCGCGATCTGTCGCGAACTACCTAAGGAGGGGCGGTTTGGGAGAAATGGCAGCCTGGTAACAAACCTACCTGACGAACTTCGTGCAGTGTTGTACTGATAGAACAGCTCGCACTCGTCATCCTCTGGCTTCCGTCTATCCGCTGTGGGTGGCTCCTCAGACTCCCAAAACCTCTGCAGCACCTCCGACAACACACTACCATAGAGAACCGTATCGCCCTCTGGTAGGTCCTGAGGTCTCCAAACTGGGCCAAAAATAACATACCCCCCTGTGGTATCAACGGCCACTAAACCAGTTTGCTGAAGTACCCGTTTTCTGCCACACCAGAATCTCCCGAGGACGTCTGACCCGAGGAGAACGTCCACCGTACCAGGAGTATCAAATTCAGGATCAGCTAACTCTAAGCCTGTGGTTAACCCTCGTACCGTTGACGGTAACCGAACCTGAGGAAGTTTCCCTACCACTTCATCCAGCACCACTGCTGAGGCATGATAGCTGACCCCTGTACCTGTATTACCTAATGTGAACTCGAAGTTCACCTGACCCCGAACGTCAGGCACATCTACACCTCCAATACCTACAGCCCCATCCGTTGTGGGCCTTATATTTAAGCGTAGCCTACTCACCAGCTTACTAGATACAATACAACCCTGAGCCCCTGTATCTAACAAGGCTCTTACCTGTATGCTGCGGCCACCGTATCCCCATACCCAAATCATTGCCGTAGGCAACAATACCGTAATTGGCCGGGGGGCCGAAGCTGGCGTGTAGGCGGCGATTACCTAGCAGGAACCTAAGCGCGGAGTGTCCGCGTCCTGCGGGGGGGTCCCCTCTCTCCGTACACCTTCGAGTGGGTCCCACTCCTGCTGATAGGGACCTCTGGTCCTGTACGCCATGGCTGGCAGCCTATAGTAACCCTGCGGCAGGCGCGCGTACCGTGGATGCGCCTGTAGCCGCGGGTGCTCAGCCAAGGGGAGAGGCATGCGTGGGTCATGAGACCTCACCATGTTGTTCAGTCCCGCCGAGTACTGCATGTACTGGCCCTGGTATTGGCACCCGCCCGTAGCATCACGTATCTGTGATGGGTGCCCCTGACCTTGGACCTGTGACCACCTACCCTGTCCCGGCACCTGCTGCCGAGGTGGTGACTGTCTCGCGCGTGGTGAAGGGGGCATCACCTGCTGATGTCCCTGGCCTCGTCCCTGAAACCCTGGTGGAAGAGGACTCCTCCTTGGAGGGGGTGGGGAGCGTTGCTCCCGTCTAGGTAGGGCAGACTCCGTCCGCTGACCCGCGTCAGCTCTGCCTCCGTAATCTCCGCTGCGGTTCATGCATAGGAGCTGATGGTGGGCACCCTGGCAGTACCTGCAGTTGGTGCTTGATGGGCACTCTCGCACCTGATGCGGCCCCATACACCTAAAGCACCAACGCCGTTGCTGCACCACACCACGACGTTTCTGCACCCGCTGTGCAGCGAACTCCTCACACGCAGTCACCTGATGCCCCGCCTCTCTGCAGTAGGCACACCTCGATTCCAAATTAGCGACATTGTATCGCCTGGGTGGCCTACTCTTACCGTCTCGCGCCTGTGCACCCGGCCGTTCCGGGCGGCGAGCGGCCGCAGACTCCGCGTGAGGCGACTCTCCAAATTGGGCATCTACCCGCCTGCACTCGGCCTCGAGGAAGGACTTGAGCTCCTCGAAGGTCGGGAGGTAATCAGATGTCTTACCTCCGTGCGACTGTTCAAAACGAGCGGCCATGTCGCTCGGCAGGCGGCGCAACAACGTGTGGACCAGGATATAATCATAGCCTGACACCGGCATCCCCTGTCTCTCAAGAGCGTTCACTGCAACGCAGACAGGGTTGAGGACCTTGGCCCTGAGGTCCGTCCCTCGTGTGATGGTCGGCACGGTGAGCCACTGTTCCAGGAGTTGGTCAATCATGAGACGTTTGTTGCTGTATCTCTCGATCAGCAAACCGCGAGCCGTCTCGTAACTTGCATCATCGACTGGTAGATGCTTTACCAGCTCATGGGGCTCACCTTGCAGCTTGGCCATCAATTGTGCCATTTTATATGCCGGCTGCAAGTCAGTGCGGTTATGAATCACACTGTCAAACAGATCCTGGAATCGGGTCCAATCCGTGTAGTCCCCGTGGAAGACCGGAATCGCCACAGCCGGCAGGGGCACTTGCACCCCCGGTCCCCGCGGACCATGGGGTGGGTCCGGCTTCCCAGCTCTACGCCTGGTGATCACAGCAGCCGCCTGCTGGATCTCCTGCCCCATCTCCATGCACTGGGTCACATTCGTCCGGACCGTAAGTTTGACCTCCTCATCAGGCGTCCCATCAAATAACTCCTCGCATCCAGTGAGGCAATCCAACACCTCCGCGACCCGTTCGTCAATCCGTTGCGCACAAGCGATGAGTGCGTCCTCTCGGTCCCCGCGACCGACCATCGCCTGCTTAGTCGCGAACCAAATTAGGTGCGTTCTAATTTTTGCCTGAAGCTGTGTAATTGTGGGAGCCATGGTACCAACTCAAAGTAACACCGAACCTTACAATAAAAAAAAATAGACAATCGGCCCTGATCCTACCGTTAGGATATCCGCACAGGGTAAACACAACGATAATAACAAGCAATTCACTAATTGATTGGCCCTGATCCTACCGATAGGATATTCTACACAGGGCACACACTACAATCACAATAAATATATTTTTTTTATGTAGGTAGATTAAAAATCTTATACTAAAATAATCTTAAATCTAGTGGTTTTCTGAACCACGCTCTGCTACCAAAAATTGTCTAATTCCAAGCTAAACTCCCGCAGTGGAAGCGATTTACATAGGTAAATTTCTAGTAAAATACCAGGAGTTCAACTGAAGGTAGACAATGGCCGCGTTACGCAGCGCTAAATAGCATACGCTGCACAATATAGCAGCGCATACTATGAATTAAACGTGAACCTAAATCTATTTAACTTAATTAACTAAGTTGAGTGAAATTGGCAAATGATGTGTTCTGACCTTTACATAACTCAAGTCGGTAGTAAATACCGTCTGCCGATCTGGCGTTACGTCACACGTATTAGCACTAGATTATAAGTAAGTACCTCCAAATTATATCACCCCACGAATTCCGCAATTCGTACTAAGGAGTCACAATGATATGGTACAACAAATATGACTAAAGGGAACACACCATTAACACGAATAAACAGTTTTATACTAAACAACCAGGTTTAACACTTACAGTCAACGTGCCGGTCCAAATGCATAAAATACCCAACGGAGAAGGGAAGTTCAGGGAATGGATCAAATGGGAATTCCGTGGGTACTTACAGGGCTGGGTGGAAAAGATATCGACACCCAGCATTCCACTACAGCCTTGGCGCGTTATTCACTTCAAACCACTCACAGCTTCTGTTCGTATTCCACTTTGATATCAGTCATTACGCGTGACCCAACCCGAATTAGGGCCGTACAAAACGCGAGCCGATGGCCACTTGATGCCTATTCAACGCGACGCTCACGTGGAAGACGTCGAGACATCCAACAATCACTAAGCCTGGCATTCCAGTACAACCCAGGAGAAACGCAATAATACGATGCATCAACACGCGCGATCTCAATTTGAATCGTCCATTACACGCGGCATCACAAAACGCGTGGCGGGAAATCCGCACAATACGCGATACCCTCCCGTCCGAACGGTTTTGAGTGACTGGTAGTGCGGTGCAGAAATCACCGCTTGGCGCTTACCAGGCGGCCCGCGCGCACGCCGCCACCCTCGCCCCGCGAGCGAGAAAGGGACAACATATGCCCAGAGCGATGCGTGCGGGCGAGCATCGCGGCGTATTCATAGACCGTCATTAATACCTAACTTACCCCAGCATAGCAACACTAAATATTAAACATATATTGATATTAATACTTATATACTTTTTTTTTGTAAATAAATACATATTATACATAGAAACACCCAGACTAAACACAAATATCTGATAATGTCTTAACAAATATTTGTGTCTTGTGGGGATCGAACCCACGACCCTCGGCGTACCAGGCAGGGGTACTATCCGCTACGCCATTGGCTCAGTCAAAGTCTGTATCATGAAAACTACTGAAAAAATTTTGATGAAATTTGTGAAACACTGAGTTAGACCAGGAATTATCTAACTCAGTAGACTAACCATAGAAGAAATAATGAAAATCAGTCAAATAGTATGGAAAAAATACCTTAACTGTACAGTTAAGTTCTTTAAACACTATGGGCCTTACCACAATAAAGTGAGACGTGTTGAACAGGCATTTAACATTTTCTGTACGGAGTTTAATGTTACTTTTTTGTGTTAAAAAAGTAACATAAAACTCCGTATGTTGTTGTGGCCCTTAGTAAATTAGATATCAAAATAACTCACCGAACTGTCTCTATCACTCCATATTTATCAAATACTTTCTTAATCTCTTTTTTAACTTTCTTACTGAAAGGTACATTTCCTACAAACAGAGTCCTCTCAATTTCCTCTTTACTGCTCTTCTCTGTTCCTTCGTTGTCTTGTTTGTCTTGTTTTTTATCTTCTACTTTTTCTTCTTCATCATCAGAGCTTTCTTGTGCTTCTTTATTTAATATTTCATTGTTCGTTTCTTCATTTTCTGATTGTATTTCATCATCCGATTCATGTTCCGAATCTGAATCTTTATTTGTTATTGCGTTGGGATTTACTTCACCTTTGGGCTTTTTTATTTTCTTTTTTGGTTCGGTTTCAGATTTTGTTGATTCTGTATCTTGATTTATGTTTTCAGCAGTGCCTGCAGCTTCATTATTTTGCGAATCATTTTTGTTTTTACGTTTCTTATTTTTCTTTTTTTTAGATTTCTGTTGATTGTGATTATTACTTTGTGGTTTTATTTCTTCTTTAGAACTAGATTCAGATTCTTGTGATTCCGAATTTTTCTTTTTTTTCTTTTTAGGAGTATCCTCATGTTCCTGTTTACTTGAATTTGTGTCTGTTGTGCTATTATCTTGTGTGTTTAGAGATTTACGCTTCTTCTTAGGACTTTTGTTAGATTCTATACTAACTTCTGCTTTAGTAGTAGTAGTCTGTTCAGTTAAATTCTCTTTTTCGTCTTCTACTGGCATAGCTACAAGACTTTTCTTATTTTTCTTCTTTTTAGGAGTACTTTCATTTATATTCTGAGCTTGAGTTGTCTTTTCGTCATCATTCTCACTGATACTTAATTTCTTTTTAGGTGATTTACTTTCTATAGATTTATTAAGTTTTTCTTTTTTAGGTGATTTGGGACTTTTAGATTTAGGGCTAATTTTCTCATCAGCTTCCAACTCTTCTTTCAGATGTTTTTTGACTTTGTCAGCTTTTGGGCTCAGTAGTGCAGAACCTGATACATAAATTTTGTTAATTAACTGGTATTTTTGTAATCAAAGACGGTAAAAATTGCACCACAGACAAATACAACAAATACAAATATATTTATTTCGCATCACATCTTAGGCACAAATCAATAAACACAGTACAAATATACAACATGAGCTGAAATTGGTGTAGGCACAGCACACTGCTGGTTTTGAGCTTACCCCTAGTCAAAAATGGTTTGAAAAGACAGGGTTTGAACCTGCAACTTTCGGTATAAGTAGATACTACCCACGGCTCTACCAACTGGACTACCACAGAAACTGGTCAGACTTTGGTTATTTTAGTAAATGTATGAGAAACCAGTATAAGTTGATCTTTTAAATAGGTAGGTTGATGTGCTACCGATAGTACAAGTCTCTCATAATGAAATATTGAAGTGCCCTACAAATTCTCGAACTGTAAGTACCTGTATTCTAGACCTAAAATTGCACCCATAAAAAGTAATAAATAAATGAACGTACCTTCACCGTCATTGGTCATATCCAAGTCTGGGTTCTCGAAGATCCTCTTCGGTGACTTCTTGACGATAGCCTTCTTCTTCTGAAGACTGGGAGACAGGAAAATCGACCGATCATCGCATAATTCACTCTTGGGAGTAACGTTTGGGGAGGACTGGTGTTTTGTAGGCGTCAAAGCTCGCCTTATCAACCTAGGCCGGTTTGGAGTAACATTACCGGATATTAGAGCCGCCACGCTGCCTACAGCGTAATCCATGGCACTGATTTTAACCAAAAAACACAAGTTTTAAAACACAAATACGGAAATCCTCACGCGCACATGGTTTATTTTGACGTAATAGTGAAGTGAACGTTCAAAAATCTAGTTAATTGACATCGATATTTGGGATTCAAAAATAAAATAAAAAGTGTTTGATGAATGTTATTTCTCATAAAAGAAAGAAATAAAAGGAGTCAAGTGCTTTGGATAAAGTTTTTTTTTATGCAAAATGGATAGCGCAAGCAGCAGTGAAAATTTCCTTTGTTTATTATAGGGTGATATTTGACTTATGACCGATACCGACAACTCAGGATCGGAAACAGAGGTAGAACTACAAAAAGAAATACATCCCATACAAATAAAGAGATTTCTTTTTATCTATTTTCACTTGGACGTATGAAATCGTAAAACGAAACGTAACTATTCATTATTACATCACTCTTAAACAAAAAGATTTACTTTCATGGTTTACCCTGAACGAAAGCAATGTACAAACATGACAGAATATTAAATAATAACAAACACGAAAAACGAGGATAGATTTGAAAATAACTATTACTTGCTTTTTTTCATGCCTTTTGACATTGGCATCTAGTAATGTTGTTAGTTCAACACCATCTACAGAGTTCTTGGAATACCAAACTTTTTTTAATTTTCAAAAACTTCCTTTTGTACCAGTTAACCAAGTCAATTTGTATGGCAGGTTTTTAGAAATCCAGGTATGTAGAAAATTCTCGGCAAATTAACAAGTGAACAAAAACTGTTCAAAGAGAATCTAGTAATGCACAAAATATTGTATTATTTTTTGAGATTGCTGAACACCTGTGTCCGATATTATCAAACTACAGGTTACAATTTTACAGGTGAAATTCGGTGTTCATTGCGTAGTCGGTTAGCAATTATGATACCGGGAATATCAACCGGCTACGCAATATACTACGAATTTCACCTGTAGACTTGTAGCCTGTAGTTTCATAACATAGGCCACAGGCGTAAAAGTGAAAATTAAGACCCAACTTTGGAAAATAAGGTGTAGATCGTTTCTACCAACGAAATCGTTGGCATTAAAAAATACTCATTTTCTAATAGAATCAATGACTTTTTTCGATATTAAATCAAAAGTGTCTATTTTATTCTAGGGTCCACAGCTTATTTCAAGATTCTGCCTTCACAAACCTTTTGTACCTTTGTTAAGATTGCTTATTTTGGTAATGCGAAGATTTGTACCGCAAGGATTTTAGAAATATCGCCATTTTACAGTGTCACAGGGACCAAATGTTTTTATAACCTCAAAATTGGAAAAGCTTCAATATCTCTGCAAAGGTTTGATCTAGAAACAAAATGATCGCATGGATGCCGTTACAAATCGCAAATCTTTATTTGTACCGCTTTTTTATACCTTGTAAATACCAGATAGAGGAGTAAAAGGCGATTAACGCTCATATGGCATTAGGTTGTTGGGCTTTCGTATATCTCCGTAAATATAGCGGTACAAATGTTCTGAAAGAAATCCCAGTAACAATACAAGCGGTAAACTACATAGCTACAACCAAAAAAGCCGTATCTGCTCTAATTTACGAGAAAACAACACTGTAAAATTTGCAAGAAAATGATATGTACATGACCAAAGCTCGGCCACGGTGTTCTACTTTTAGACTTTTAGCAGCGGATTAATGCGAATTTCGGATTCTGGACTTCGATTTGCACTTCATACTGACCGAAATATATTTCATTTTCTTCAAGCAAGTACCTAATAAATTGGTTGACCGTCGGAGGAATAAAGTTTGTATGGCGCAGGCCTAATATAGTATTATTCGTCTATTTACATTATGCTGCGTCAGTTTACCAACGAGAAGCGTTTAACACTCATATTACCTTCGGCAACTTGTCATTATGGTCAATTCGTAGGGTGACCATAATTAATAAAAAATAAGGGGCCCAATCTATACATATAATATAATTAAACAATAAAACCCGTGTATTGAACAAATTTACGAAAAACTAATCGTAGATGATGTTAAAATATGATTAGAACAAATTTCATAATTTATATTTTTCAATATTTTTGTCTGTCTGTTTGTCTGTTTCACCGGGCTAATCTCCGAAACTACAGGAACGATTACCGAAGGCAATATGTGTGTAAAACGTTTAAGGTTTGTAACTGACGCGACTGAATTTCAATTTTCGCCTTCACCACACAAACTTTATTTCTTTGACGGTCCATCTATGTATTAGTTACTTGTTTGAAGAAAATGAAATATATTTCGGTCGGTATAAAGTGAAAATCGTAATCAGAATCCGAAATCCGCATATTACCGCTGCTAAAAGTCTAAAAGTGAACACCGTGGCCACACCTCGGACACTGGCGCTCAAATGTATGTATGAAACAAACGCGTTGCTACGCACACAGTTTAAGCTCGCGTAGGTGAACGCTAACCATGCTTGTGTGTGTGAGATAAGACATGTCAGGGTTGCCGCCATTTTACCTTAATTTGTTTGCGGTGCATTCGCGAATCGGGAACACAATGTGCGGCAATAAATATGAAATGACCTTGTAATAGCGGGTTTGAATTTGATTTGCGGGTTGTAAAAGAATGGCTGGCCGGCCGCCGCCATTGCCCGGCCAGTTCAAGTTCGATGACCCCAATTACTAGAAACTCATTGCGCGCGGATTAGGAATAAATAGGAATCATAATGTACTTATGCTGTAAGGTGGATGTCTATGCTCAATTTTTGCAATAGTTTCCTATTTCAAATAGTATAAACGGAATAATTTTTTGTAAATAAATGACGGTCACCAAAATATTACGTAAGTTGAAAACATGATTTTTTGTTCTTATAGAATTTGTTTTGTTTTCAGCGTGAACTGATAGGATAAGGTCTTAAACGGATAATGTCAAAGAAATATAAAACATAAGCGTCTATTCTTTGCTACTAAAACATAAAACGCTTTAAAAATACTTAGATTTGTAAAGACAGGTTTTAGATTTGTCGATTGCAGTGCTCAAACAACCGTACATAGCACAACACACACTAATCACAAAATTATTTCTAATATTAATTAGTTTAGTATAATTTACGCTGCATTCGCTCGCTGCACCAAGTCGCCGTCACGTCCTTGCTAGCCGGTGTCTGAGCGTCCTCCGAGCGCGGGTGGGCGGCGCTTTTAGGGGGAGGCAGGGAGTGACCATACTGTACGCTAGTACTATTAATTATACTGTGCCGTGGCCGAGCTTTGGTCATGTACATATCATTTTCTTGCAAATTTTACAGTGTTGTTTTCTCGTAAATTAGAGCAGGCAGATACGGCTTTTTTGGTTGTAGCTATGTAGTGTACCGCTTGTATTGTTACTGGGATTTCTTTCAGAACATTTGTACCGCTATATTTACGGAGATATATGAAAGCCCAACAACCAAATGCCATATGAGCGTTAATCGCCTTTTACTCCTCTATCTGGTATTTACAAGGTATAAAAAAGCGGTACAAATAAAGATTTGCGATTTGTAACGGCATCCATGCGATCATTTTGTTTCTAGATCAATCCTTTGCAGAGATATTGAAGCTTTTCCAATTTTGAGGTTATAAAAACATTTGGTCCCTGTGACACTGTAAAATGGCGATATTTCTAAAATCCTTGCGGTACAAATCTTCTCATTACCAAAATAAGCAATCTTATCAAAGGTACAAAAGGTTTGTGAAGGCAGAATCTTGAAATATGCTGTGGACCCTAGATTAAAATATACACAATCAAAAGCACTTTAATATGATGTTTATTTTAATGATATCGACTTTTGAAATCACTATAGAAAGGTGACATATGCAACAATGTTGCTATTTCGAACACATACTTTTTCTGCCAAAGTACATGCGTAGGTTCTTAAATAAATATTTAATTGTTATTAAAGGCTTTTGAAATGAATGGGAGTTTTTCTATTGACAGTTCTCTTAATAGTTCTGAATGTCAAACCAGAGGGCGCTGTGCTAAACTGAAATTTTGACGTTTCAATATGGCTGGCGTCAGCCATAGTTTTGTCACAAGTTCCGTTTCACGTTGTGTTCGTTACCAATTAATTATGTTTGTTTGATTTAATACAAAATAAACTTATCGCCTTGCTATTATATTGAGTGTCATTCGTGTAAGTAAACAAATAACCAATAATACATCTATAACAATTCAATAAACACAAAATAAAGAATAATTTATAAAGTGGTACAGATTTTGTGTAAAGAAACGTTATTTCAATTAAGCTTGGCGCCCTCTACATGACACTCGAGAATCCCTAGAAAATTTCCCATTGAAGGAATTAAATTTAACATTTCACAACAACTTTTATTGATGTTTGAACTTTTACTCTTCAGTGGATTTATTTATTCCTGAATATATACGTATCTTTTATTATACCAAATGCTCAAGAATTTAAATGGCAACACCGCAACACTTATTGTTTCGCCGAAAACGCAGCGTTGCCGGCGCGGATCTTTGGATGCGATTTCGGATCTTTTGGACTCTTATCGGATCCTTCGCGGATCCTGACATCAAGCGGATAATTTCGGACAATTTAATGAAATAACCAAAATAAAGAATAGAAATCTTTCAAATCTGTGCATGTCCATGTCGCTGGCTCCCCAAAGTATATATTTTTCAAAGCTGAGAGGCTCAAACGTTTGTGACGAATGGATGGACTCTTATTTTAAGACTGGTTTTCAATGTGACGCTACCTAGACTGAGATCTCAGGTCAAAAAATTTGGGGAGCCAGCGACATGCTTTTAGGTTAGAATTTCAGAGAAATCATCAGATTACTTGTTAACGGCGCAATGTGCCAAAATGATGGCTATGCCAAAGAAATGTGACGGAATATGTGACAGCTACAAGCACATTCAATAGCTATGTGACTCAACTGGAGCTGAGAAATAAGCCATGGAATGTTTCCAACCCATGTCGCTGGCTCCCCAAAAAACCGGCATCCGAAATCTCTGCAAGTATCACCTAAAACTCCTAACCAAAGAGGAATTCTCGATCGTAATGTAGTAAATACTCGTTCTTCAAACAATCTCCTCTAGAATCAGCTTCGTTTTAGAGAAAACACAACATTTGTTTTTGTATGAATATAAGGGTGACTACACCGTTCAACCCTTTTTGGGTCAGTTTCAGGAACTTATGGCTTTTGATTTCCGTACAGATTTTACTATGAATGTCCTTAAATAATGTTGAAAAGTGCTCCGCTTGAATTAATTCCCATAATTAATAAATAAATATCGTTTATTCTCATAAAACTGTAGCGTTGTTACATTTTCACAGTCTGTACAACATGTATGTAGGTACAGTCGGTTATAGCACATTAGGTAACAGGGATACTCCAAAAGAAATGAATTATTTTTATCCCTAGTTAATACATAATCAATATTTAAACTTATTCTCATAAAAGAAGTAATTTTCTACTAAAACACATTCATGTCAAGAAAAAATATTGCTAAGAACAAAAATGATTCAGCTCTTTTGGAGTACCCCTGCTACCTTATGTGCTATAACCAACTGCACATTCCATTTTTTATCAAATGTTGGACCTGTGATCCATGGGAAAGGTTTTTCAGTTTCATCAATACTTGACTAGACTTGTATTAATATTCTCTACACACATTATTTCAATTTAATAGTTTTATACATGAGAAAATAAAGCACTGTTAGTGCATAAAACTCTAAAACATTAATACCGAAACTCAGCCTTATAAGTGCTAGCGCTCACGTGCAACTTTATTGCCGGGTGACATTCGGACCTATCCATGAAGATCTCTTTTCGACGAAAATGAAAGGGACTTCCGATGTGTTCCTGATAAGTCGCCGGCCGCGCCGGTGAAGATTTCTCCCGAACGACAACAATGAATGAGATCGTGTATACAAGCATATTAGCATACTACAATGATTTTGTACTATAAATGTTATAATAATAAACCGTGGTAAATATTGTTTCTTTTGCATATGTTGTATTTTAATTGCTGATTATACTTAGTAGTTGTATGAAATACCGTCAAAATCTAAGTACCTTAAATAGGTAAGTTGATGTGCTGCTAATAGTACCAGCACAATATAAACACTAAGAGCCCTTCGCGGACATTGTTCAAGGTAATGTTTCGTATAATCTGTACGGAAATCATGAAACCATAAGTTCCTGAAACTGTCCCAAAAAGGGTTGAACGGTGTAGTCACCCTTATATTCATACAAAAACAAATGTTGTGTTTTCTCTAAAACGAAGCTGATTCTAGAGGAGATTGTTTGAAGAACGAGTATTTACTACATTACGATCGAGAATTCCTCTTTGGTTAGGAGTTTTAGGTGATACTTGCAGAGATTTCGGATGCCGGTTTTTTGGGGAGCCAGCGACATGGGTTGGAAACATTCCATGGCTTATTTCTCAGCTCCAGTTGAGTCACATAGCTATTGAATGTGCTTGTAGCTGTCACATATTCCGTCACATTTCTTTGGCATAGCCATCATTTTGGCACATTGCGCCGTTAACAAGTAATCTGATGATTTCTCTGAAATTCTAACCTAAAAGCATGTCGCTGGCTCCCCAAATTTTTTGACCTGAGATCTCAGTCTAGGTAGCGTCACATTGAAAACCAGTCTTAAAATAAGAGTCCATCCATTCGTCACAAACGTTTGAGCCTCTCAGCTTTGAAAAATATATACTTTGGGGAGCCAGCGACATGGACATATCTGTGCCCGCCCACAGTGAACGAGTACACGGGCAGGCACACACTATCAAAACGCAAAAATAAAATCGTCTATCAGTCTTTTTTTACTCGTGCGTTTTTAATCAAACCAAACCGTTTAGTTAAAAGCGCACGAGTATCGATGCAACCGTATATCTGTCTCACTCGAAACATACCACTGCGAGAGAGATGCGTGATTGAGTTAACCGTTTTTTTTTTCGCTAGGTGTGTTTGTTTTGATTTGATTCGTTCGTACGGGAATTTTCTTTCTTAGTTTTTCTAAGCGCTTTTTGTTTGAAAATTGCAATTCATTGCGTCTAAGTAGAATACATTTTTTTTTCATAAAAATAGAGTACAAATCCGTAAAATTTTAATAACTGACTCTTCTGGGGAAAATCTAAAATCGGATCCGATCGGATCCTGTCGGACAAAGTTTCGAATCTTTCCGTGGTCTGGTGCCGGCAACACTGCGAAAACGATGAACTTCAACGACGCTTTCTCGCTGAATATTCGTTTTGTTTGATAATACGCGCTGTTCTTGGTGTTAATTAAGTTTTGTGTTGTTTTTTCATGTGTGCGGATTGATAATCAGCTGAAAACGTAAGTATTGTCTGAGTATTTCATGTATTTTTCCGTAATTTCGCTTCCCGTCCCTCACCATGGCGGCGGCGGCCCGCCATTTCAATTATTTTTTGTTGTTTTTATTCTAGTCAACTAAAATAGCTCTTATTACAAAAGTGTCTCTTGTGCCGCATCATAAACCCGCAGAAAAGTATCGTCAGAATTGTCTTAAAGCTTTTATTTGTGTATCGTATAGGTTAGAAAAATAATATTGTAACACGATTACGCCGTGTATTATCTCGCTGTAATTTGATATTACAGCTAGCACAGCAATGCGTGGTGCTTTGTGTACACACATTACACTCCCTTCTCGCCTTACAGCAGGTTTCCAAGGCATTTCCTGTGAAAACCGACCAGAATTTCATGGTATTATCTGGTTGAATAATTTAGTTCAAATGAGGCAGGAAGTCGTTTGACTATTGCGAATTTTTTACGGATTCCGTGACCTTAGGCGCAGCTTAATCGCTACGAATACAAATACCACCAAACTCGTATTGAAATAAGTTGTATTTTACATAAATACCACAGCCATTCTTACTGTTACATATAATAGGTTGAACAGGTTCTCATAGCCATATAATAATATCTAGATAAGCATGCCATTTTCCGCGTAAACAATAGCAGTACTACTCATGATAGGTAAACTAGGACTTGTCCAGGGAATAAAGTTATAGTAGTTAGTAGGTATATATTTTGAAAATTAGGAGGTACCGAACTAAACTCTCTGACCAATTGCTCTCAAAACTAACTACTGCTTAGTTTAAAGAGCAATTTAACGATTTGAGCCTTTCACAAGCAACCTTTTAAGCTTAAACTACCACTCTATTAGAAATAGAAAGATTTTTATTTGCATCAAACATGGTAGTCAAGATTACATTGGTTTTATTAGATCACATGTTTTGCCAATTTAATTAATTAGCATGCAAATTATTCATTTTGAAATTATATAAGTACCTACATAAGTAACTATTGGTAGAAATTTAAAATTATTCTAGCTACATCAAATACAACATCAAGAAAACATGATTAAATTATTATAAAACTCATTTAAACTTTAAATTGATTGTTCTTTTAGCCATTTATATAATTTTGTTTTTCATGACCTACCTATAAAGTTGTATTGACAGTGACCCAATTCTTTTGGCACTTATCTTTCACCTGTGTGTGACCTTTCAGCTGATTATCCTGAACTTCAACTGATAGTCTTATCTTTCACCTGTGTGTGACCTTTCACTTGATTATCCTCAACTTACTACTGTTAGTCGTATCTTTCACCTGGGTGTGACCTTTCATCTGATTATCTGTTAATTTAACTCAATATTCTTGAAATTGTATTAATTAATTCTTTAAATTTATTTACAAGTCTTTGTATGTTATAGATCTAATATAAAGCTGTGGGGAAAGTAACAAGGTTTTAATAACATTCTTCTTATTTTTTCTTAAAGGTTTGGTTCAGTAGTTTTTAAGATACAGAGCATTGAGTTGGTTTAATTTTTGCAAAACTTTTTTGCATAGGCACTACTTAGTTGGTTGTTTCCATAAAACTGCTTTCTTGGTAGAAAGCATCTAACTTTCCTTTAAGCTAAAGGCAGTGCATCTTAGCTTTTACAGTTACACTGAGACCTACATTCTAAACCTGTTCCCCTAGTGTTAGCTATGGAAACTTACAATTTGCTATTCAGGTATATTCATTGCATTCTTGGGTTTTTTAAATAAATGCTTTTAGAGTATTATGTAAAGCATCCTAAATAATATAAAATGAAGTTGCTTCTCATATACCTATGTATACTCAGATTTTTTAAAGTATGCAACAGATTTTGTAGTAGTTTTCTTTAATAGATAGTGTGATTCAAGAGGAAGGTTTTTATGTATAATTCATATAACTTTTTAAGCACTCGCGATCACTTTCACTCATTTTAAGTATTAGAAATTTTTTTCATTCTAAATACTATCGCGATAGACCCGGTCTAATACTTAAAATGTATAATTCACGCTGGGAGAGGGCTTTTTCCCGCGGGAAAACGGTAAGCAGCGGGTAAAACCGCTGGGTGGGCTGCTAGTTTGACTATATGGGTATATTTATTGCATTCTTGCCTTCTGGTTTTAAATGAATGCTAATAGAGTATTAGAATAGCATTTGATATAAATTGGTTATTCAAATTTAAATGGTTTCTGTGCAAATTATTATGAAAACCAAAATATTGACTAGCTTAAAATAAGCCTGGTATAGCTAGATAGAAATAAATAAAACTTAATAAAATCTTTAAAATAATCTGTTCATTGGTAAATAATATGCTGAATACATAAGTGGCTATACTTATGTATGGATACCAATTTATTTACAAGGCCACTTCAATATTAATTACAGAGCAGTGTGTAGGCAGTATTAGGCAGTTAATTTAGAATAACAAAACAGGTGACAGATTGTCTTAATCAATATGTGAGACACTGTTTTTGTGAGGGGCATCAATTTGGTTAAAAGACCTGATGAACCCTGTTGTCAGAGATTTTCAATCACCTTTTATTACTAGTAGGCCTCTGAGACAGTTTGATTCTTAAAAATGTGATTTGGGATTCCATAAAATATGACTTGATAGCTTGATACCAGCTAGTAAGATAAGTCAATATTTTTATTTGCATATTGATAACTTGCTGTGTGATGCCAGCTTAGAATAGCATCACCTTGTACCTTTCCCGCAGTTGTCATAAGAGGCGACTAAAGGACTCGAGGGTTTCATGTATATTGCAATTATAGGCAACAGGCTGACAACCTGTATCTATAGTGATACAAGATTTTTCTGAAACGGTGCTTAAATATTTGTCATATGATAGCGATAGCGTCTTTAAAAGCTGTTGACACTCTGCCTACTCCAAAAAGGGATAAATCTGTCCTATGAGCAAACCCATCCTTAATTTTAAAAAAGGCGTAAATGTGTATGTATGTATAAATACGGGCTAGCTCTAACACTATTCTGAAGATCATTTCTGGGAGGTATGAGTCCCCTATAATACAACAACTTGCCGATCAGCTATTCAGAAGAAATCGACTGGCTCACTGGCAAGGTGTAACCTATGCGTGTTTTCAAGTCCATTTTGTCTAGTAATCTAGTTATAAGACCATTGTTACTAACCAAATATGTTGTCTGATCAATACATACATACATACACATATCACGCCTATAATCCCTTGCGGGGTAGGCAGAGCGTAAACAGCCGCAAAAAATGGCTATTTACACCACGTCTGACAAACATTTGAGGGTCATCCGGAAAATTGTGTATCGCCATAGTGACAGGTTGTCAGCCCATCGCCTAAAATAGCAATACACACCCTCGAGTCCCTTAGACGCTTCTTACGACTCCCACGGGCAAGAAATGCGGTGATGCTATTCTAAACCGGCATCACACGGCACAATACATTAAAATAATTAATAAATAAAGCATCCTACTTATAATTCCTTCCAGTTTGGTAGATCACAGGAATCCACAGTGTTATTTTACCTGACTGCACTGAGCTTTACGCTTCAGCAACTGTTTCACTCTGGTGAACATAAGCCAAAGGGCTGAGCTTCTTTACAATGGCTTTATCATTTACAGTAGCCAAGCCCTGGTGATAAAGTTTATTTTAAGTGTATGTGAAATATTCAATTCATTTATTCATAAACAGTTACATGTGTTTGAATGTCGTAAAACTAGTTACACAAACAACAAAATTTAATTTCAAATTTAAAAATATACATCGAGTTCAACAGCCAAAACAGGCCACTGCTGGACATGGGCCTCTCTCAATCGGGAGGTATTTGCCATACTTACCACGCTTGGCAGGCGGATTGGCGAGCGCAGTACATTGTGTTATATTTACAGGGAACGCTGCTGCCCATTCCCTGGATTCATCCCTTAGTTGCCTTTTACGACACCCACGGGCAGATATGGGGTGATGCTATTCTAAGCTGGCATCACAGCGCAATAAAAATATACAAAAAAATAAAAATTGATGAATTAAATAATAGCGCAAAGGCAAATACAGATTTGGGAATAGGGTTTCTCATTTCTCGACCTTTTTCATTTCTCGGAGCACGAGAATTCTCGACAACTATTTCCCGGGAATTCTCGGGTTGTCGAGAATTTTTTTTCTTTTTTATTGATTGGGGTTAAACAATAAAACTACGCTTTTTACGCAATATTAAACAACATTTATAAATCAACAAAACTTTAACCAAGCGAACAAATTAAACTCTAGTGAGATCTTTTAATCATTAGGTCTACAAACAATTAGGATTAAATAAAATAGTCTTTTTCTTTGGAAAAACAAAAGAAATATCTTCTAAAAACAATTCCATCCATCATGGCACCATTATAAAACCTGTACCTTACATTAAGTACTGTAAGGATGATTGATGGTTGTGGCCAGCAGGCTCAATGCTGCATGATGGAAAAGGGGAATTCCCGCCGAGCGAGGTGTTCAGCTCGGGGACCGCGGCAAAACTGGCAGGACGTGGATTTTGTATTTATGCTAAGTCTTCGACAAACTTCGTAACCGCGTTTTAGGCCTCGATTTCTGATTGGGTAGGTAATCTTCTATGACGAGTATGACGTATCGTGTTTACATTGTGCAGGCAGCGTTGTCGTCGTCGGCTCGTCAGCTGTAGATGCATCCAGCGAAGTCAGCGCATTCTGTGTGCGGCGCGCGCTTCATATTTCTCTGCAATCCGCGCCGCTACAGTACTCAGTACCCCTAGACCGAAGGTCGATACAGTCTAGTTATTGGCATGGGGTATTAACGTCTTTTTCGATGCGGTGTCATCTCGAAGTGCAATCGCGGCAGGCAGTCTGGCTGGAGTGTAGCGCAACTCTGACAGCCGAGCCGATGCAGTCAGGTCCTCGGTGCGTCGGGAGTTATGGAGACGAGTAGTTGCCGCCGAAGAGTTACCAGCAAGCGGGCAGGTTCATTCCGGGGTCTCGGCGCTAGGACTTGCGATGAGTAGCCGCTGATGACGCAGGTCGTGGCTGTCTCCGAAGTTGTGAAGCATGGAGTCCGTTTTTGAAGAAGGTTGCGTGTCCAATGTTGGGTGTCACCAGTGTAAGGAAGATTGATGAAGAGGTGTAGCCTGAAGGCTCAATGCTGCATGATGGAAAAGGGGAATTCCCGCCGAGCGAGGTGTTCAGCTCGGGGACCGCGGCCCAACTGGCAGGAAGTGGATTTTGTATTTATGCTAAGTCTTCGACAGTACTAAAAATTTACTTTAGTCTATGTTACTACAATCTGTATACAAAATTACAATCAGATCAGACTAACTTAACAATTACGAGTAACCTAGGTACCTTAATTTCGTCTTTGTATCAATCAACCATTCAAAATTTTGTTATAAATGGACAGTTTTTTCGCTCGCTACAAATAATTAATAATAACAATTAGACTACCTTAATGCCGTGTGCAAGTACAAGAAGCGCCGGCCGAATTTCTCGATTTCTCGATTTCTCGACCACTTTTTTCTCGTCTCGAATAAACCAAAATTTCCCGGGAATTCTCGCTTCGAGAACTCTCGAAGAGAAACCCTATTTGGGAAACAACTTATTTCAATGCATGAATGAATTTGTAAGTACTGTCGTTACTGACCAGGTTTTCTATATCTTAGTACCAAATAAATTGACGGCCATGTGGCGCAGTGGTAGTGCGACTGCCTGCGACGCAATGGTTCCGGGTTCGGTTCTCGAAAGTTGATATTTATCACTTTGTGAATTTGTTCCCAGTCTGGTTAGGGCATTACAGACACCTGATTGTCCGAAAACAAAATGGTTCCGTGCTTCGGAGAGCACGTTAAGCCGTCCGGCCCGGTTGCGGTCTTTGATTACACAGGCAGTCGTTACACAACCACGTCAGAGGTCTTCTCCTAGTTCACACCAGGGTTCATAGGGTCATTGGAGGGCTCGGTGTCACACGAGAAAAAAAAACTACCAAATGTACAATACCCTTTAACCTGTCACTAATCTTGAAAGTTCGTATATTTTACACCCACTTGTTTATTTCTTACTTCGCCTGCCTACATACATAAATTCTGCATAAACTATACGATATTGACACTAAGGGTCTTGTTCTCGTCTCGACAATTATTTTACTTGCAAATTCTGTTGGTAACTACTTGCAAAATCAGCATACCTTTGCAATACTCGGCCAAACTCCTTACTCAAAGAGATTTCATCAAAGGAAAATGGACCCTCTGCCATAGCACTGACGACGCGATATGAAGAGAGTTTTTTACAATCATACATACACATACATACACATATCACGCCTATAATCCCTTGAGGGGTAGAGTAGAGCGTAAACGGCCTCAAGAAACGGTCATTTATGCCACGTCTGACAAATAATTGAGGGTTATTCGGAAAATTGTGTATTGCCATAGTGACAGGTTGTCAGCCCATCGCCTAAAATTGCAATACACAACCTCGAGTCCCTCAGTCGCCTCTTACGACTCCCACGGGAAAGAAATGGGGTGATGCTATTCTAAGCCGGCATCACATGGCAAACTGCATACTGTATATAACTGCATGTAATTTAGGCAACAAAGCAAACAATTAATAATTAAAAATTAATAGTTTTTTTACAATCAGACACACAAAAACGCGTTTTCTGTGTTGAATTTAGTAAGTTGTGTATAATTTGATTGTTTTATATAATTACAAATAAACATTTTCTGTTCTATTCTATGCTGAAACGTCCTTAAAAAGATCTCACATGAAAAGAATATCATAAGTTAAAATAAGTAGATATTATTCTAAAAAACCTACCAAAATGATTACCATTCCTACTCTTTCTCTCTCTCTTTTCGTGTGGGACACCGAGTCGTCCAATGACACGATGAACCACTGAAAATCATAATAAATAAATATTTTAAGAGAAAATTGCATAAAGTATGTTCAGCATTTTCTTTTGAATAGTTTGTAGAACTAATGTATTTATTCAATGCATTATTTATTTATGTACGCGTGCCTTGCAGGTATTATATTAGAAAGGCTTTCAAGTTGTCAAACAACTTAACTTGTACTCGTACTACTTAGTTGAATCAATGTGTGCATAACTTTGTAATGAGGTGCCAGTATGTCTTAAGGGCGTGCCGTGAGAAAAATTTGTATTTTTGGATTTGTCGTCCACGGCCGATACGACCTTAACTATCTTAATCAATCGCGAGTTGGTTGTTTTTTAAGATAGAACGCCATTTTTCTGTGGTAAAATTCAATTATCTTTACAAAATTACGACGAAAGGTCAAACGAATTTACTGACACGCTTTCGCATTTTTACGTTTGAGAAACCAAGTTATTATCTGATACTTTCTATTCTTAAATGATTGATTATTTTCGTGCTAGGTAAATAACTTTAGAAAATACGCAGGTTAAAACAGTATTAACATACGGGTTACTTACGCAACACAATTCACAAATCCATAACTAGGTAATTCGGAATCCTGCCTGCTGCGGCAAAACAAAATTTGCAAAATTTGTTGTTTTCTTAAACAGTAGGTATTAATTACTTGCTGTATGCAATTACATTACTAACCCTCTTTGTCTTCGCAACTGTTGCACAATATTTCAACACGGCTGCAGTCCTTTTATTCCTTTAGCAAAAAAAAACAGTATATTCTGTGTAGGTATTAAAAGATTGACACGCAATTCAAAGATTGCTACTTTGTTTAGTCTGTATTAATCAATGTATTCTGTAACGACGATATTTCGTTTCTAAATATTGATATACGTTACATTAACAGCCACAACAGTCCACTGCTGGATACAGGCGGATTGGCGAGCGCAGTGCAAGATATGCTTTTACAGGGAACGCTACTGTCCGTTCCCTGGAAATAATGAAAATATCCCTCAGTCGTCTTTCACGACACCCACGGGTAGAATTGGGGTGATGCTATTCCAAGCCGGCATTTATAATGTATTATATATATATATAAATCACGCCTATATCCCTTACGGGGTAGGCAGAGCGTTAACGGCCGTTCAACGGATATTAACACCACGTCTGACAAAAGTTTGAGGGTCAATCAGATAACTGTGTATCACTGTAGTGACAGGTTGTCAGCCCGTCGCCTAAAATTGCAATACACACCCTCGAGTCCCTTAGTCGCCTCTTACGACACCCATGGGTAAGAAATGGGGTGATGCTATTCTATAATGTAATGAAGAAGATAAATGTATATACTTGCGTATGCGGGCGTTTAAATAAGGATAGAGGTCACATTAATTAAGTAAAATTAAGCTCTAAAAGCAGGAGGTAAGATGAGTCTTTTTCATTTTATCAGTTTAGATAAATATCTAAAAAGCGTAGAATTTGTTAGATAAAGTAAGTAAATAAAGAAACTCCGACCGATAAAGCCCAGACACGCCTTAAAAAATTATCTGTCGCCTATTTATTTCTGTTATTGATAAATTGATTATTTTATATTTGATAAATTAGATTCTGTTTCCTTAAAACTCAATTGACCTACATTAACCACATTATACACATTCGGTGTTTATGGTGCTATTTCCTTCCTTAACTATCTAAGTAAGTACCAACTCTGTGTTATGATTAATGTGACATGCAACAAATGATTGGTGATTGATTGATTGATTTGTCCACCGCTGGACATTGGTGTCAGCTATGCTGAGGCGGCGGATTGGCCATCTTTTGTTATTCAAAGGGGGAACATTATAGCCCATTGTAGATGTATTTCTTAGAATTAATATCAGCTATCTAGTTTCCATAGTACAAGCTTTGCTTAGTTTGGGGCTAGATGGTGCTGTGTGAATTGTCCAGGATATTTATTTATAGTAAATAAATACATAGAAAACGCTCAGACCAATTACCTGAAAATTTAGTTTACAATTATTTGTGGGGATCGAACCCACGACCCTCGGCGTAGCAGGCAGGGGTACAATTCGCTATGCCATCGGGCCAGTCAATTCAAACGTAGCGATGCTAAGCCGGCGCAACTATCGAAAGATACAGTTTTGTATAGCATTTTTTCATTGAACTCCCAAGTCTAACAACGACGTAAACAATAGTTACATTCAGGTCTGTTTGTTCGTAAGAGGTCGTTGTCCCTTGTTGCTCGCTATACATAGCGCTGTCGTACAAACAGTTGGAATTAGAAACACCATACAAAGTGTTTGTTAGTGTATGTTGCGATGAATGACGATGATGGCGCTAAGAGTTCTCACTATTTATATTTTATGCTCTATCTGAGCAAGTTGTGTATGTTATTATGTTAGATTCTGATTCAAATATTTGTTTCGTTTCTGTGCGCCTTGAGCTGGACTTGTAAGTTGTCGTCTGTGTATGTTTATTTCCTTTTGTGTTGCTTTACGATTATTCCAAATTCAACAGGAAAGTACGATAAAAATGCAGTAGCCATTTCAGTTACTTTTAATTCTAAATTGCATTTTTTTTCTCTATAGTTTCGATGCCGTAATGCCGGCTTAGGATAGCATCACGCCATTTAGTTCCCATGGGTGTCGTAAAAGGCGACGAAGGGACTCGAGGGTGTGTATTGCAATTTTAGGCGATGGGCTGACAACCTGTCACTATGGCGATATAAAATTTCCTGAATGACCCTCAAATGTTTGACAGACGTGGTGTAAATGTCCGTTTTTGCGGCCGTTTACGCTCTGCCTACCCCGCAAAGGATAAAGGCTTGATATATGTATGTATGTATAGTTTCGATCGACCAAAGAAACTGCTTTTGCTATGTTCAATGTTTTAAAACTAACTAACTAAAACAAACAGCTATTTCTTCAAGTTCATTGCCCTTTAATTAATCAACGAAATGCGTATATAACGATGTCATGATCATTACCGAATCATTACTATGTTCGTGTGAGATGCCAGATGATACGCAATATAATGATGAGTCATCATTATCATTAGATATGATTGATCCTAAAGTAACGGCTTTTTAATTTACTTTCTTGTAACTGTAACCGTTGACTGGCTTGATGGCGTAGTGGTAATTACCTCTGTCTGCAACGCCTAGGGTCGTGGGTTCGTTCCCTGCACAGCACAAGTAACTTTATTTATCTTTGAAATATTGGTGTTGGGTGTTTTCTATGTATTGTACGTATGTACTTATTTACAAAAAACAGTATTTTATTATTATTTCAGCTACCTAGTTTCCATAGTACAAGCTTTGCTTAGTTTGGGGCTAGATGACGCTGTATGAAATGTCCAAGATGTTTTTCATTTATTTGTATATGTTCGTGTGAGATGCCAGATGAAACGCAATTAAATGATGAATTAATATTACCGTTAGATATGATTGATTTTGGCATACCGGCTTTTTAATTTTATGTTTATGCCGTGTGATGTCAGCTTAGAATAGCATCACCCCATTTCCTTTCCGTGGGTGTCACAAGAGGCGAATAAGGGACTCAAGGGTTACATGTGCATTGCAATTTTATGCGATGGGTCCTGTCACCTGTCACTAAAGTGATACACTATTTTCTGAATGACCCTCAATTGTTTGTCAGACGTGGCGTAAATGTCCGTTTGTACGGCTGTTAATGCTCTTTCTGCCCCTTAAGGGATATAGGCGTGATAAGTTACAACATTAGGGTTAACTAATCCTTTCTTAACGGATAGTTGTGTAGTAAAATAAACCTACTGCTCGAATTTCATGTTTCTAGCCTTAGTTGTTTAGACTGTCTATGATGAATGAGTCAGTCAATGAGAACATTTTGTTTTTATAAGTATAGTTAAAAACGAACTTTGAACAACAACAATCATAAAAAGGACCTATCTAAAAATTCTAACCAAACTTATGCCCTGAATCTATCCTAGATTCTACTACAAGAGTTCAACTACCGTTTATCTAAACATTAAACAAACTGTAAGCCAAATTTTTCACTATTAATCTTTTGATAAGAGAGGCCCTTCACTAACCACTTCACATGGGTTCAAATATCATAAAGATAACTCTTGTGAACTAAACATCTTGAGTACAGTTTGAATAACTAACTCACTACCTGCGTCTGTGTTTCCAAACGCATACAACCCTAATCTCTTCAAAGTAAGAGTGAACAGGCTTCTTCTGGGTGAGCTCGCTCCATCTTAGACTCTGTCTCTGCCCTATGACCTAGACTAGAGTCAAGAGCAAACCCATGATTAATAAAATATAAAAGAATAGCTTTATTAACTGGCTTGTGAAGCCTTGAAGTACGCACTTGAAAACTTTCTTCTCATTTTAGTGAATCAGGGCAGATTTTTACATTACTTTTTGAATGACGTAAAAAATGTGAAGGTTCTGTTACACCCTGTATTTCTATGCCTAAATCTGCTGTCTTTGCACCATGCCTCATTACTGCCATGCGGTACTAATTAATAAAAACCACTTGCTCGCATATGCACAGACAGTTACAGCTAGACTTTCTTCGCGTTAACATCATTCCCAATTCTATTCCGTCGCGCCGCGCGCTTTGAGCTGAGACACTATTAGTTAAGACTTTTTGTCTATTTTCCTAATAAATAAGTAGTGTTGTATTTTGAGAGTTTTTTTTTTAAAAACCTAACCAGGGTAGCCCGCGTAACAGTTCGTCAAATTCGTAAAAGTTTTTTGTTTATTTTTATTAAAATAAAACTGCATTTGTCAAGTACATGGTTATGACATTTTAAAGTTTTCGCCAAAGTAAAAAGTTTGGTGTCGAGTATAGCTCCGTTACAATTTATATTAGTACTAGATTTCCGCCCAGCGATTACAGCCGCTGCCACTTATTTTCCCGTGGTAATAGTCGTTTTCCTGCAGTAAAAAGTGGCTTATGTGTTATTCCGGGTTATACTCTACCTGTGTTCCAAATTTCATCCAAATCGATCAAGCCGTTTGAGCGTGAAATGGTAACAAACATACATACATACACACACACAAACTCTCAGATTTATAATATTATAGTATTATAGTATGGATTGTGTCGTTTTGTATTTTACTTAGTTTATCCGAATTATCAATAGTACTACTAACGATGGTTTTTATTCGAAAAACCCGATACTTTCGGCCAATCGATAGTATCTATAGTTTTGTTCTGTCGAAAACCGATACAATCGATAGTTTTTGAATCATGATGAGTCACAATGATAGCAATAGTTAGTTCGTTAGTATTTTTCACATCGTCGATAGTCCAAATTTTGAAGTATCGATTAATAGTCAACCCTCAAGTATGTCAGACGTGGCGTGAATGTACCTTATATTGCGGCCGTTTACGCTCTGCCTTCCCCGCAAGGGATAATAGGCGTGATATGTGTGTGTGTGTGTGTTGAACGATAGCGTGCACTTTCGATTAATTATCGATAGTCCACTTTCGAGCGGTAACACTTTTTTTACTGCTTTTTCTGCCATGCTGAATCTACATAAGCCCTAACATTCTCACTTTTTGCCACTTGGCATCTAATCCATGCTTGTCTAAGCATATCACGGGATATATATAAGTCTTAAATTATGACAACATGTCATTTTTTCTCCAGGGCTTGTTGCCTTAGGCATTGACTTGGAAACTGGTTTGATTCTATAAAAAAAAGTGTCTGTCAAAAAGGGCTGGCGGTTTAATTAATTTAAATTGAAGGCTAGTCATGTCAAATTATCCTATACAAAAACAATTCAGAAAAACGTTCAATCTATAGATTGATCCTGACATACTGAGACCTAAAGTAGTCTTAATTATTTTTAACTTTTATATGTATGGTAGATACAAATCAGAAGAAAGAGGCGACCGCATCGTATATGCAATCTGAATGCTAGATCTACTCACATTACGAAACTGAACAACTTTCTGCGAGGAGCAATATGGAGAGAGACGAGAAAAATACTTATTTTTTCGTTCAAGTGTTCCTTCAGGAAAATTATTCATCGACATAGATTATGCCTGCAAAGTTTTCCGTCCGTACTACCCTGTATTATCATGAGGCCCCCAGCCAGACTAATCAAATCAGTTTGTCTTAAACATCTGGCCTTGGACTTGTGACAAGGTCATACCAGCGATCATGATAGGTGCCATTTTAGATGTTGGATCGTTGTTGCTAAGCCGCGACTAAAATACAATAGAAGAGTAATTACTGAATGAACTGAATGCTGATCGCGAATAGGTTGTAATGTGCACGTTCTGTCTTGGATTTAGTTAATATTGCGCTAGGATTGATAAATATAGATAACACAACAGTCCACTGTTGAACATGGGCGTCCTCCTATCAGGGGGTATTGCCATACTCACCACGCTTGGCAAGCGGCTTGGCGAGCGCAGTGCAAGATGTTGCATTCACAGGGAACGCTGCTGTCCATTCCCAGGAAGAATTTATCCCTTAGTCGCTTCTTTTGACACTCACGGATAGAATACAGGTGATGTTATTCTAAGCCGTCATCACACGACACATAAAAATTGATTAACTGCCTCTTTACTATTACCGTGGCGAGTAAAAAATCATGAGGTTTGCTTTTAGTTTAGACTCGTGAAACTATAATAAATAAAATAAATAGTTGACACCTTCTGGGCTTTTCAGTGCGTGCTTGCGCCAATTTAAAATGCAAAATAATTTGCATAAGTATGTTTACTTTCTACACTGATAAATACTACTAATGCAATTTTTTACACATAAAACAGCATTTTACAACCACGTGAAGATTTGAAAAAGACCGGTCTTATAATTTTTTACTATCGTAGAAAAGCACGTGGTATCAGGTGCGTAGGAGTTGTATTATACCAATGTTGTGTCCATGCCTTAGGGGTAAACAGGTGGATATAGTCTGTGGGTGTATTATAGTGCCGTGTGATATCCGCTTACATCAGCATCACCCCATTTATTTCCCGTGGGACTCCCAAGAGGCGACTAAGGCGATGGACTGACAACATATAACTATGGCAATACACAATTTTCCGAATGACCCTCAAATATTTGTCAGACGGTGGCTTGAATGTCCTTTTTTGCGGCCGTGAACGCTGCCTACCCCGCAAGAGATTATAGGCGTGATATGTGTATGTGTGTTACTATTAAAGTGACAAAGATTGCTTTTCAGTACGTGCTTGCGCCAATTTAAAATGCAAAATAATTTTCATACGTATGTTTACTTTCTGCACACATTACTGCACTGATAACTGCCACTATTGCAATTTTTAACACATAAAACAGCATTTTATAACCACGTGGCGACTTCAGAAAGACCGGTCCTATTAGTTTTTACAAGCGTAAAAAAGCACGTGGCAAGAGTTGCGTAGGCGTACCATGTCAATGTTATGTATGATGCCTTAGGGATAAACAGGTAGTTTTAATCTGTAGGTGGACTTTAAGTAGGGTCTCGCTAACAAAAGGCAAATACGTCATCTAAAAATGCATGTGCCAGTCTCAAATTCCACCTTCACTTGTAGAGCGTGCGGAAAATTATGCCGCTCCCGCATCGGCTTATACAGCCATGAAAAGTCTTGCCTCAGACACTGATTAAATCGTCTGTCACAGACGTGTGAGGCCAATGATGATGATGATGATGAGCCCGTATTTATACATACATACACATATCACACCTTCATCCTTTTTGGAGTAGGCAAAGCGTCAACAGCTTTAAAAGACAGTTGCTATCAACAAATATTTGAGGGACGGCTCAGAAAAATCGCGTTTCACTATAGAGACATGTATTCAGCCAGTTGCCTATAATTGTAATACCTACACATGCAACCCTCGAGTCCTTTAGTCGCCTCTTATGACAACCGCGGGAAAGAAATAAGGTGATGCATTGTAAGCCGGCATCACACGGCAAGTTATCAATATGAAAATAAAAATATTGACTTATCTTACTAGCTGGTATCAAGCTATCAAGTCATATTTTATGGAATCCCAAATCACATCTTTAAGAACCAAGGTGTCTTAGAGGCCTACTAGTAATAAAAGGTGATTGAAAAACACTGACACCAGGGTTCATCGGGTTGTTGGACGACTTGGTGTCCCACTCCAAAAGAAAGATGAGACCTTTAGTTAATTTTTGGCAGTAGGAATCGCGTTTATGCAGCGGGCTCTATCTTCATATTTTTTTACCATAAAACTTTTAAAACTTCTTCTCCTTTCGAAGCAAACAAAACAGTCTTATTATCAACCATGGCACGCACATATTCAGAACAGACGACAATACAATACCCAGAGCTACTGTTCGTTCCAACATAACAGACACTCATTTCCTGTGTCTTAGCTATATCATGTTGTCAGTTTTGTCCATTACGACGTTGGGACGATAAGTTTAAAACAAGTTTCTTTAATAGCCAGCCATGGATGCTAACGTTATAGACAAAACTGGTCGGAGTTCTAAAGTGCTCTTACTGAGAGTTTACTTTATGGGAGTCGATTAAATAATAGCTTGTAAAAACTAAAGAGCTTGTGTCTTGGTTTGAATACATGAGTGAATCCGTGTGATGCTGGCTTAGAATAGCATTGCCCCATTTCTTTCGCGCGGGTGGCGTAAGAGAAAACAGACCCTCATATCTTTGTGCCTTTCTTAGCTATATCATGTTGTCATTTATGTCCATTACGACGTTTGAAGGCTAAGTTCAATGCAAGTTTCTTTAATAGCCAGCCATGGATGCTAGCTAACGTTATAGACAAGAGACTGGTCGTAGTTCTAAAGTGCTCACTTACTGAGAGTTTACGGGAGTCTGAATAATAGTTTGTAAAGACTAAAGAGCTTGTTTCTTGCTGGTAGAGGAATTTGAATACATGAGTGAATCTGTGTGACGGCTTAGAATAGCCCCAGAAATAGCATCACCCCAGTGTAAGAGGCAGACTAAGGGACTCGAAGGTTTCATGGGTATTAAGCGAAATATGACTATAGTAGCCATCAGCGACGCTCTGACTAGGAGTAAAAAAAATAATTGAAATCTTTGCATGTCCGAAATCGGTCAGAAGAATCATCATCATCAGATATTGGATGATGCCGTATTTTAGTTTTTTATCAGACCCAAGCCATGATATTGTTGTAAATTTTAATAAGTAGGTACATATTACATATTTGTACATCAATTAAATAATGTATTTATACACATTCTTTATTATGCAATAACAATATAATAGCTTTTGTTATAAAAGTAGTTCACAAAAGTGAGCTTATTTCTATGAAGAGATCTCTTCCAGCCAACCTGTAAAACTAAGTAAGTAATAAATACGTGCGGGGACAAGATTGCAGTTAAGTTAAAGAAAAAATACAATATGATACATAATTAATTGATAATAGTAAACTAATTACACATACCTAAACTAAGTTTGTATTATAAATACATACATAATATACAAATACAATAAAAACAAAAACATACATAAATATACGATTCGTTGATCCATTATACACTAAAACGTGCTTTTATTCTACTCTAACATTAGTCATGTAGCTCTACTATGTATAACCTATAGTAGGAATAGGTGTAAATATGTACTACAAACGTATATTATTTGTAGCAGAATTTCCTCCTGTTATCTAGTAGGTACAAAAACATAATATAAACATAGACATTTCAATAAGTTACGAGCTTGAGGTATTATTGTCATGTCACTCAGAATATATGCTTGATTTTAGATGGTGCTGTATTCTGTGTTCTGTCTGTGTTGGTAATATCAAACTTAATGTAGTATTTATTATCATTAGATACAGATACAAAAACACGTTTTTTCCCTGACGGGTACGAGTTGTTTTCGCCATGTCAGACAAATACAATATCTGAGCAGAATTTATGTTGATGAAATCGTTTCATTTAGCCGTGTGATGCCGGCTTAGAATAGCATCATCCCATTTCTTTCCCGTGGGAGTCGTAAGAGGCGACTAAGGGACTCGAGGGTGTGTATTACAATTTTAGGCGATGGGCTGACAACCTGTCACTATAGCGATAGGTACACAATTTTCCGAATTACCCTCAAATATTTGTCAGACGTGGTGATAATGGTAGTTTTTTGCGGCCGTTTACGCTCTGCCTACCCCGCAAGGGATAATAGGCGTGATATGTGTTTGTTTGTTTAAATCGTTTCATTTATAAGATTAGCTGCAATCTTAGCAACATTAGATATCAGCAAGAAACTGGCATCGAACCAGGTGCATATCCCTTAGAAACCGGTTCCAATCTCGGCTAGAAACCGAGACGATCCGACTCGTCATCATTACCTTTCTCTTGACTTGACGTATTACTGTCGAGAGACCCTTTAAGTTATTATTTTTTGTTGGATATTGATCTTTTTTACAAGCTTTTATTTGACTTGCCGTGGTCGTTACTTTGTACGGGTCAAATCTTGGAAGCAATATTTGAGTCACGACGACTTCCGATTGATCTAAAATTTTGCATAGACCATGTAAATTGGGTGACAATGCAATAGTATGATGTCAAAAAGCTGATATGATGATGAAGCCGGAAGGTGTTTATAGCATCTCAGAGATGAAACTACGTACCCCTATCGAGTTTGGGCTCGTTGGAATCGTCTTGCCAAACACTCTTCAAATAGTGCAAACAAATAAATAAAAGCTTGTTTTAAGAACTTTTTTTTCGTCATATTTTGATTTATGAGGCTGCTTGACTACGAACACAATTGTTTTTATATACGAATTTCTAGTAACTATTATTAATACGGGTAAGGCACGGTGTACCGAAAAAGTTTCATGATCAGACCATAAAACTGAACAACTCTTTCTATGGAGGATATGTTGGTAAACGAACAAAAATTTTCGACCTCCCATTAGATTTTAAAAAGGATACGATCAGCACGTAGATTTTAAAAAGGATACGATATATTGAAGTCCTGTCATGTCTTATAATTTGACGCAAAATGAGCGTTATCTATCAAAATACGGCGCCGATTAAAAACAATAGCGACCAAACTCACTAGAAATTGCGAAGAACCCATTGACATTTTTAAACATCACAGGACTTAGATATCTCCTATTCTTTTCTACTCCTATTTGACGGAAAGTGACAGCGCTAATTTAAGATAAGAGAGTTCTATCCAGAATTAAGACAATTGCGACCTAAAACTAAATTTTAACAAGTTTACATTGTCGAAATAAAATTCAAGATTAATCTAACGTGCCCTTGGATCAGATCCAACTTTTAATTGATGCTTGGGCGAGAAAATAAACTCGTCCGTCTTTCGTCTGTCTTACTTTCATGCTGCTGGTCATAACCCTATTAACAGCCCTTCGCTTTTAGAGATGGATGTGGTTTAAGCTGGAAGAAAAATGAGTTGATTGAGCGTATATAATTAGCTAAGAGAATAAGCTAGGCTTAGAAGAGCTATAACCCAATTCTATTCGTAAGTGTCGGAAATTAAAACGAAATTAACTTTATTCAATAGGATAGTATTATTACTTATTGACGTCATAATCCGTCGTTGTTAAAAAAAAAAGAAATTAGTAGGTATAACACAATTTTCTTCTTTTTATAACAGTTTGGTATTGTAGAAATTAAAATAAGAAATAGTGAACGGGCTCGGGCGGAATAAAAAAATAAGTATAAAGGCAGGTAAAAAGCGACAAAGGAATAACATCGTCAAGGGAATGGGCAGCAGTGTTCCCTGTGATTGTAGCATCTTGCACTGCGCTCGCCAATCCGCCTGCCAAGCGTGGTGAGTATGGCAATACCCCTCAATAGGGGGAGGCCCATGTCCAGCAGTCGACTGTTGGGGTTTGCGGGGTAGGCAGAGCGCCACGTCTGACAAACATGAGGGTCTTTCGGATAATTGTCCTTACCATAGTGACAAGTTGTCAGCTCATTGCCTAAAACTGCAATACACAATTAACCCTCGAGTAGGTGTAAATAAACACACGTCATCTATTCAATGTTTTCGTGCCTATTAATTTGGAATCTTTTCCCTTAAACCACACATGTAATACTCGTCATCAATGTGTGTGAACGAGAGGTCATTCCCCCCTCCTCAATAGCATAGAGCTGTGTGTTTACTAGACGGGAACATTGTAGCTTTACATTACACACTACGCTGCGCAGGATTCGATTACTAACAAAATATAAATGAAAAAATTGTTTGAAGGATGATTCCATGCTTCGGGGGACACGGTAAGCCGTCGGTCCCGGCTGTTGTCTATGATGGCGATCGTAGCGTAGCTAGTAGTACATACATACATACATACATAAATCACGCCTATATCCCGTACGGGTTAGGCAGAGAGTTAACGGCCGTAAAACGGATATTAACACCACGTCTGACAAAAGTTTGAGGGTCCATCAGATAACTGTGTATCACTAAAGTGACAGGTCGTCAGCCCATCGCCTAAAATTGCAATACACATCTAACCCTCGAGTCCCTTAGTCGCCTCTTACGATTCCCATGGGTAAGAAATGCCCATCGCCTAAAATTGCAATACACATCTAACCCTCGAGTCCCTTAGTCGCCTCTTACGATTCCCATGGGTAAGAAATGCCCATCGCCTAAAATTGCAATACACATCTAACCCTCGAGTCCCTTAGTCGCCTCTTACGATTCCCATGGGTAAGAAATGGGGTGATGCTATTCCGAGCCGGCATCACACGGCAAATCAATTAAACTGAAATCAATTAAAAATATTAGAGCTAGGGCACATCTAATGCTATGTGCCTACAAACTGTCTTACAGTTTTGCGATATTATGTTATTGTGAAATTAAGCGATATGTTTTTATGAATAAAAAAATAAAATAAAAATTTGAGAGGAACAATTTTCTACGTGGGTTACATGTGTAATTGAAATTTTAGGCAATGCACTTTGAACTTGCCACTATGGTGATACACAATTCTCTAAATGACCCTAAAATGTTTGTCAGACGTGGCGTACATATTCGTTATCTACGGCCGCAAGGGATATAGGCATGATTTATGTATGTAGGTATGTATCCAGTTTTCTTCTTCTTGCTAGCTAGACTAGCAACACTTCTTTTGTCGTGTGGACACCCGAGTCAATCAACGACCCGTTGAACCCTGATGTCAGAGTTTTTGAACCGCCTACCACTAGTCCCACTACTGCTGGGCAAAGGCCTCTTCACCTTCTATCTAGTTCTGCCGTATTCCGAAACAAATTAATAGAGTCAACATCATACAGTAGTCTATTTGATATGTGAAGACATACATTCAAACTTACGGGTTGTACTAATAACCTTCTTTTTGTAAGTGTTAAAAAGATATTGAATCTTCATAAATAAAAATAAGAACTGGATAAAAATAATTTGCGCCAGCCGGGATTTGAACCCAGAACCTGTGGAGTTCCGTCCCACCGCTCTACCAGTGGTAGACTGAGCTACAGGCGCCCTGGCCAAACCCTTCCAAATTTTCAACCTCTTGATACTCGTCTTAAAGTGACATAGGCTAATTTTTTTTTATTTTCATCTATCAAAAACCATAGTTTATTGAATCTTTACTCAACTTACGTAGTAGATGTAGACAAGAACGGAAGCGGAATGGCAAACTGTTACTAAGATGGCGACAAAATGCGTAGGATTCGATTTCTACAAGCTCTATCGCTAGACTCGTAATAGGCTATTAACATTAACTAGAATTGCTGTGTGCATTCGCAGTATACGTGGGTACAAAACATAAATAATAGGTTCTAACAGATGCTAGATTGAAGCGTTGGTTAATATTAAACTTTTCTGCCCAGCGGGTTCCCGTGGTAATAGTTGTTTCCTGCGGTAAAAAGTACCCTATGTGTTATTCCAGGTAATACTCTACCTGTGTTCCAAATTTTATCTTAATCGGTCAAGCCGTTTGAGTGTGAAGAGGCACACTGACACACACAAACTCTCAGATTATATATTAGTACGGATTTCTGTGTTTTAGCAAGCGTTTTACTTTCTGTCACATAATCGTAATAACTGCAACATACATTAACAGTCACAACAGTCCACTTGTGGACATGGGCTTCCCCTTATTGCCATACTCACCACGCTATTGACAAAAGGATTGGTGAGCGCAGTGCAAGAAACTGCTTTCACAGGGAACGCTGCTGCTCACTCCTGAATGAATTTATCCCTGAGTTGCTTTTTACGACACCCACGGGTTGTATTGCTATCCAACAGACGGCAACGGTGTAAGAATAAACTATCTTAAGTTCTCTTTTACTAATTCTGGTATTAAGACTAAAATAATAAAGCATTTAGCCAATTCTAAATATTCAAAAGTCTACGATATTTTTTTCATTAACATAATTCTATCTTTATAGATACGTCGTGCGTATGATAGTTATGTGAACTACTTTGAAAACTGCTCTTATCGTGTGAACAGGTGGCCTAGTGATGGAATGAGGAATTTAAATTATGTAGTCGTAATGCATAACAATTTGTGATAACATGATAAGTTTCGAACTTTAAAGTTTCCATACTGGTATACTAATGACTTAAGACAAAAAGGGAGAAACGGTGTTCGAAAGATTTTACGGTTTTTCCGACATAGAAACTAGATAGTCCGGGTCCCAATTTGTGACTTTGTATGGAGGTATGATACCATCTGGCAGAAAGCATGAAACTTGGCATGAATGTTGCTTTTATATATGTGTTTCAATAAACGAAGGGAACCACGTCGAGGCCCCCCTGTTTCCCCCCCTTACCCCCCCTTTTATGTCCAAATTTTCAGTTATTTTTATTTTTATTGAAAACGGGTAAAGATAGGAGAAAACCGCCAAGGAAACAAATATTCCTTATAAAATTATCTATATAACAGTATTTGGATGTATGTTGATAGGACTTATAGTTTTCAAGTTATGATTACATTTACTCCAATTTTGTGAGGAATTAGCGGCTCATCTAGCGATTTCACCCGCTGCTAACCGTTTTCCTGCGGGAATAAGACTTTGTTTTGGCATGTATTTTATACAAACCTTCCTCTTGAATCTCATCAGCTATCAGCAAAAACCGCATAGAAATCCGTTGCGTAGTTTTGAAGATCTAAGCATACACGTAGGGGCGCCACCGGACCACTGGGACACGGCACGTGGATATCATTTTATTTTATTAAGTAGGTAAGTTAGGTTAGTAGGTACCCCATTTCTTTCCCGTGGGAGTCGTATGAGGCGACTTAGGGACTCGAGGGTGTCTATTGCAGTTTTAGGCGATGGGCTGACAACCTGTCACTAAAGCGATACACAATTTGTCCAATGACCCTCAAATATTTGTCAGACGTGGCGCAAATGTTCGTTTTTTGCGGCCGTTTATGCTCTGCCTACCCCGCAAGGGATTACAGGCGTAATATGTGTATGTGTATGTAAGTTAGGTATGATATTAAAATGGAAATATTCACGTCACTTCTGGAGATACCAATATAACGTTCGAAGACTACCGCAGTAGTTTTATAAATTATGTAAAGAACCAAAAAGGGAACAGAATTGCTGTAATTTTTGATGTGTACAAAGAGGACAGCTTGAAGAATACTACTAGAGAAAAGAGAGGAGAAGGACTTCGACAAAGGCTTACAGCAGAAGGGAAGCTACCAAAAAACTGGCAAGAATTTCTTCGCTGTTCTGACAATAAAATAGAACATTTTAATTTCCTATCTGATGGGCTCCAGCAAGTTCAATATGACAAAAGGACGATTTTATAAACAAAAGGCGACAAAATTCTACGTAATGATGGCACAGACGTAGCCTCCCTGTACTCGAAGCAAGAAGAAGCTGACTCCCGAATTCTCCTCCATATTTATCATGCTGTGCAGCACGGTCATACCAAGGTTTTGGTAAGAACTGTAGATACAGATGTAGTCATCATTGCTGTTTAGAAGAGTTTTGGATCTGTTTTGGGGTCGGAAAAGCTACACGTAACATGCTATCCATGACCTGGCTAATTCACTCGGGCCAGAAGTATGCAGTGGGATTATATTTTTTCATGCGTATACAGGCTTTAGTGGAAAAGGAAAGAAGTCATTTTGTAATGCGTGGAAATCATTCCCTGAAGCCACAAAAACCTTCAAAGAATTATCACAGCCTGTAAATGCAATTAAAACCCGTCATTTAGATCTTTTGTCGAAATATGTTATCTTTACCTCTACATATGATAAGACATGTGAAGCAGAAGATCTTAATGAAGCAAGGAAGACCTTATTTATTATTATAATTGTAACAACTGATGGTGCCTGTATCACACTGTTCATAGTTCACTTTATCTCTTTCCATTTTATATTTTTAAGTGTTTATCAAGTTTGTTTTTAAACATATTGGTGTTCTGAGCTGATATGATTTGTTAAGGGACGGGCCATGGATAGGTTACCACCCACGTCAAGTGCTCTTTTAGAGCACACACAAAGACGTATTTTCTAGCCGGCTTCACCTGGGGTCAGAGTTTCATACCTAATCCAGAATATCCCAGTTTCGAAGATTAGGGTTGGATAAAAGAAAATGGTCTCTAGTCTCCATTATGGAGCACAATGAAAGAAACAGCAGCCTCTCTTAAGGAATTGACCACCTGCAGTAGGGGTCGGTGCCAATGCAGGAAGTCAGGGCTTCCTTGTACTGGCCTTTGCAAGTGCGTAGGAGATAATTGTGATTTTAATTGAATAAATATGTTGTAATTTAATCTTCTTCTTAGCGTGTCGATGGCAGACACTACACCGTCGCGGCCCAAAACTTGGCTACGATGACAGCGCTGAGAGCCGTTGTCATAAGATCGTCCTGCGTGCAGGTGCTAGGGCACGCAGGACACGATGTTAAGTGGTTCATTGTTTAAACTTCATCACACAAACAGTTTACATCGGAACCCTTCAAGAAGCCCCACTTGGTCATGTTTTCCTTGCTCCGGCCGGTCTGAGTCCGAGGTCTATTTAAAGATTTCTAGACCGACCATGGCAAATTATGGCCAGGCGGCAAGCTCTCAGCAATAGGGACGAAAGGATCTGGTAGGGTAATAAATTAATATCCTAGACTTATGTTTAACTAAGTCACTCAAAACCTAGCACTAATACGTTCGTTATACCAATGCATTCGCAAAATATAATAACATTTAATGATAACATATATATAATATATTCATATAATACATACATAACACACAACGCGCGCCTCCCCCCCCCCCCTCCTATTCCCTCCTTCCACCTGAACTCTCCCACCCCATCCCATTAACTCCGTGGGAGCTCGCTCATGGTGTCATCTTAATATTATGGTCATTATTTCTTGCAATAATAAAATAAATGTAAGCATATCTTGAAAACTATAAATCGTATCAACATACTTCCAAAGACTGGTATATAGACAATTTAATAAGGAATATTTTTTGCCGTGACGGTTTTCTTCTATCTTTAGTCGTTTTAAATAAAAATCCGAAAAACTGAAAATTGGGGCATAAAAGGGGGGAGAAGGGGGGGAACCAGGGGGGCCTCGATCTGGTTCCCTTCTTTTCCTGAAGCACACATCTGTAAGCTACATATATACCAAATTTCATGCTTTCTGCCAGATGGTATCGTACTTACCAAATAGGACCCGTACTAAGAGAAACACCGCTACAATGTCTTATTTTTAGGTATTCGTACTAGAAAAGGTATGTATCTAAATTATAGCATATTTGTTTTTGTAATAACTTTAAAACTGTAGAAATAATATTATAAAAAACGAATAGATTTTTTTCTATAAGTAAAGTTTGTCAAATTGTGTAACTGATAGATACATGTTACCTGTTAGATCCTCGGCAGTCACTTTTTTTTTATTCATAATTTTATGGCTGTAATTGTCTAAATAAAAGTGGTTTAAAAATCTTGTACGTAAAAACTATGTATATGATAGAAAAAAAAACATACCTATAACTTTTAATACTATGTACCATCATCTTGCACTTTTTCTGTTCTATGCTATTCTACGTTATCCAACATACGTAACACATGTTTTGTTGCAAATAATATGTTTATGTTAAACTTTTAATTTTTTGTTTATTTTAAATGGCATAGGCCTATTTAGAAAATATGCTACTGACGAAAACTTGTAAGTGGCATTTTTTTTATTCACCGTTTCCTTGAGAAAATCATATTATTTTTAACTGTAAGTTTTCTTAATAAAGTAAAAAATTATAAATTAAGGTATTTTTATAATTTTAATCCTTCATATTTCGGCGGTAAAACTGATTTAGTTCTTAAAATATTTCCCTGTTCTACAAATAATTCCTAGAATAGTTTGGTTATTGTTTTGTTATTTCTGTATAATTCCTTAATATGTCCGACATCGTTGTGTTACAACCGCCATCTTAAAAATAATCATACACAGCAAACTTAGACGGCTTAGCTACTCTATTAATCACGGAACCATCTTTCTTACGGAAATTCTGTTGGTTCAGCCATAGAGTAGAAATCACATAGAGATGACACTCCCGCTCCAGACGCGCTCAAGGTCAATCCGTCTGGCTGTCTCTTAGAGAACAATTCAGTCGGGAGTGCGCTTCGCCGCGGAAACGTTCGTCGTGCGGGTCGAATTTTCATTTTTTGTGAAAAATTTAGCAATGCCGAATTATTGTGGTGTGTATGGCTGCAAAAGTAATTTTTTTGATTTGCCTAAAGATGAGCCAAGGTAAGTGATGATTTTACAGTAAATACCTAGGTACCTACCATTCGTTATTATACGTAATTGTTGTGTGTATTCCTATTTTTACTTACGTAGGTACCTAGTTTCCATGTTCTAATTAAAACTACCTAGGTGCTTAAGTCATTGTTAGCTGATAATGATAAATAAGCACATTCGTATCGTAGGTAGGTATGTTTTGCACCTATTTTAAAATTCTGTACCTACCTATTAACAATAAAATGGTAAGGTAAGACTTTAAAATGGGTAAATATTTTGTTCCCACGGGAAAACTGTTAGCAGCGGTCGCAACCGCTTGACTGGCCGCTAGTCTGGAATAAAATTATTGGCACGTGACAGCCCCGACTTAAAGCGCGGGAGAGTGCGGGGCGTTACGGGCTGCGGGGGGATGTAGGTATTTAAAGCGCGGCTTTTGGGGCCCAGACAAAGGAGTTTCGTTTCTATACGCAGTATTATTATCTATTCTTATGGTTCAGCCTTTTTCCTACTTAATCGTATAGTGCATTTTTGTACACTAATATTATAAAGAGGAAAGATTTGATTGTTTGTTTGATTGAATAGTGCTCCGAAACTTATAGACCGCTAAAAAGATTACCATTTCAATCCTACAATATCCCCGATGAACATAGGATATTCAAATGTTTTATTCCCGCTGGAAAACGGTGAAACCGCTGGGCAGGCTGCTAGCAGTCAATATCTTTTGAAAACTTTTCTAACGAGTCATGAAACGATCGAAGTATTTAATTTAATAATACAATAAACTGATAATTTATTTTTTGTTCACAGGTAAAAATGAGTCAAATAGTGACGCGCAAAAGTGCTGTTACTGATGAAAAGGACAAGGTAATTAGCGTTTAAAAAACATCACAATAGAAGCCATTAACTGTTGTGATAAGGGCTGAATAGTGGGGGAGGGATAGAAAGGGACTTTTTGAATAAACTTTAAGAAAGTTTACTATTTGAATGATCAGTTCGTTTCTTTACCACGAAGTGTGCACTTCAAAACATTTGCTATTCGAGTTAGTAAATGAAATATAATGAAATAGTTGGATATTAGTGTTCAGTTCCTTTAAAAAGTTTTTCTAGAGAGAAGCCAATTTTGAAAACTGTAGCTGCTAAAGAAGACGTTTTTAGTTCCTTAAATTGTGAAGTAGTTTTGGGGCAATATGTGGTTACCATTGGGCCCAGTGTTAGACCAATCTACAATGCGAAGTCTTCTACATGAAAAGGCAATAGAGGTAGGTTCACATTTAAGTATTACAGGCATACACATATACATATATTACGCTTATATCCCTTACAGGGTGAGCAGAGCGTAAACGGCCGTAAAAACGGACACTTACGCCACGCCTGACAAACATTTGAGGGTTATTCAGAAAATTGTGTATCACAGGTAGCCAGCCCATCTCCTAAATTGCAACAGGCACACATATAACGTGCATATAACCCACGAGTCCCTTAGTTGCCTCTTACGACACTCACGAGAAAGATGGTGATGCTATTTTAAGCCGACATCACACGACAGTAATTTACATAAAAATATTCCCTACTTATTTTGTGTAATGCGATATTGCAGTCCTATCATAAGATTTTTTGTTTTATTATGTTTGTATGTGATCTGTCATCTCATAAACTACTGGAATGATCCTAAAGTCTTCAATTAAATTATCCCTGAGTAAAATAGGCTGTCTTTACCTTAGGAAAACGTCTCATTGCTATGGAAAAGCAGTGCCCGATGTAATCAAACTACAGGCTACAATTTTAAAGGTGAAATTCGATGTGCATTGCGAAGTCGGTTAGCCATTATATGATACCAGGATTATGTACTAAGAATATCACGTGTAGACTTGTACCCTGTAGTTTCATAACAAAAGGTACATGTATCTTTGGGTGAAAACTCTTTTGTCATGTAAGAGTCAAAGGCCACCTTGAAAGTAACGTTGGTATTTCTAGCAAAGTATAAGATTCGAGTTAAACATTTACTAAATGATATATAATTCTTTATCCGCAGAGAACAGACAGCCCCGTGAAAGACATGAAGAAGAAGGTAGCAGCCAACGCGGAGAAGGAAAAACAGGCAACGGAGAAGCCCGCTGAGAAACAGACCGACAAAGCGGAGAAACCCAAACAGACAGAAAAACCCGCGGAGAAACCCAAACAGACAGAGAAACCCGCTGAGAAACCCAAACAGACAGAGAAACCGGCAGAGAAAAAACAGATAGACAAACCAGCAGAGAAGAATGAGAAAGCCAAACAGCCTGAAAAGGTGCCTGAGAATAAAGCAGATAAAAGTGCTGAGAAGACGGATAAGAGAGTAGAGAAGAACGGAGTTGAGAACAAGAAGACGGAGAAGAAGGACGATAAGACGGAGAAGAATGGAAAGGTAAAAAACATGTTGTTTATTTTGTGGTTTATTTAAGTTCTTGAGCATGCAAGCCTACTGCAATCATCATTGTACCAAATTGGTATTCATCATTCATTTCGTACCTATGCAATTAAATGTTCGGATTTCCTGGTTTCCAACGATGTAGAGTTATACAAAAGTTAGGTCTAAAACGGACATTTACGCCACGTCTGACAAATATTTGAGGGTCATTCGAATTGTGTACCGCCATAGTGACAGGTTGTCGCCTAAAATTGCAATACACACCCTCGAGTCCCTTAGTCGCCTCTTACGACTCCCACGGGAAAATGGGGTCTTCTTTCTTTTCGTGAGGGACACCGAGTCGTCCAACGACCCGATTAACCCTGGTGTCAGCGTTTTTCAACCGCCTACCACTAGTAGTAGGCCACTGACATGGTTGTGTAACGGCCGCTGTCTTAAGTAATCATAGACAGCAACCGGGACCGACGTCTTAACGTGCCCTCCGAAGCACGGAACCATTTTTTTAGGACAGTCAGGTGGATTATCCTGCAATGTCCTAACCAGACCGGGAACAAATCCCACCGAGAATCGAACCCGGAACCTTTGCGTCGCAGGCAGTCGCACTACCACTGCGCCACATCGGCCGTCGGGAAAATGGGGCAGGGAGATGCAGATAAAGAGCTTATCATTGTAACCTCGCATCATGCGTACTAACCTTTCAGCCTGATTCACGGAAAAACGGCTCCACGTCTAAACAGAACGGCTCCAAGCAAAACGGCGACGCAAACGGCGTGGATGACAGCGACGATGATGTACTGGAGATACCTGATGATGATGAGTTTCCAGAGTTGGCTTACGAAGACTCGGATAACGAGGCACCCTCGCCTGATGGCTTGAGGAGCGCTACCAGGCGGTCACAGGTTAGTAAAAGCTTAGTTCTTCAGTAACATATCTTGTGCCTCTATTCATTGCGAGGTGGGCAATAGCTTTTTCTTTAGTAACACATCTTGTGCCGAGGTAGGCAGCTACAAGGCGGTCACAGGTAATATTCTTTTTTTGTGGAAAACTTACAGTCTAAAATATAATGTTATGAGTAACTTAAATAATTAACAAAAGGCCATTTACAAAGTTTCCGCCTATGGATCTAAAAAGCTAATTAATAACATGGTTCGACACTTCAATCTACGGCGACGAAGAATAAATAAAAAGTAGCTCCAACGAGCTACTTGTTCAACAACAAATAGCAAAAAATAAAAAAAATCATTGGATACAAATTTTAACTTGTACCCCCAAAAAGTGTCTATTCTCATACTGCCTGATATTGCCGACGCTAGTAAAAAATAGGTCAAGGAATTGTAAATAAACTTTATTAAAACTGTTAATTACACGTGGAAAGAAAGAGTGTTGCCCATATCTAATGATTGCGAGAAAAAGATACACGTACATTTAGATAAATATGAAAATACCATCACTAACAACTAGGTCATGTAAATTTTTTAGAATAAACACCTATTACCTACTGTTTTACTTATTAATTAACTATAGTTTCATTACTTTTTTTATTCTGTATAATATAAATTAGGTAGTGCCACTAGCACCTATTCACCCACATTTTTGTATACTCGCATACAGCTTTGTAACTTTTACTGGGAAGACTCAAACATATGCTTTTGACAATAAAGCTTATTGATTTTGTTTTGCATACATACATATATCACTTCTATTATCCCATACGGGGTAGACAGAGCGTAAACGGCTGTAAAAAACGGACAATTACGCCACGTCTGATAAACATTTGAGGGCCATTTGGAATATTATATATCACCATAGTGACAGGTTGTCAGCCCATCGCCTAAATTTGCAATACTCACCCTCGAGTCCCTTAGTCGCTTCTTATGACTATGATTATATTTCTTATATCTCTGATTATGAATCAAAATAAAATAAAAAGAACTTGCCCTTAATTTAAGATGCGATAAACTATCTATTAAAAATATAATAGAGCGTTGTTAGAAATTTGAAATTTTGTGGATACTCATTACGAGCAAAGCTAGCTAGAAGATTACACTGCACTACACCAGCTTAGTACATATTGCGAGCCAAGCGAACTAGGGCTATACCAGCATAATACGTATTACGAGAAGTGGGAGGGGGCCACCCTTATCGAAAAACAAATCTAGCGAGCGAAGCGAGCTCGGTATTTTACGATATAATAGGTTATGGTTAATAGGTCTTGAAGCCGTGTGGTGCCGGCAGAGTAGAATAGCACCACCCCATCTCTTCCCGTGGGGGTCGTAAGAAGCGACCGAGGGATGAATCCGACCCAAGCACAACGGTCCTAGAGAGGCCAACTCCACAATGAAACCCGGAACGGGGTCTCCGTCAAGCGCGTGTGACAGAGATCTACCGCGCGGCAGACTCCTGCAGCCGACCTGGCTCCGCACGTATCGACTAGTCGTTCCTGCGGATCCAGCCAGGAAGGCCGAGAGGGTGGCGCAGGTCCTGGGCAGCCCTGCGCTTTCCATAATTGCGTCCCAGGCAACGCAGTGTCTGCCTCAGACACTGTTTAAATCGTCTGTCACAGACGTGTGAGGCCAATGATGATGAATAGGTCTTGAGGGGAATAGCAGCTGCTTGCTTACTTTGACTTTTCTATTTTCTTGATAGACTCGCATTTCTTATTTCAATCTTGCACTTACTCATATAATCCTTTTGTTTATATTGCATGTTTATTTTTCATTTTGCTTATTCATTTTATTTTGTTCCCGCTTAATAAGGTGAAGGCGACGAAAACTCCCGAAACACCGCAACCCGTCGTAGTAAAATCACAAGGAAATGTTGAAGTGAGTGTCTCATTAGCACATTTACATACCTACTATTTAAAAAAAAAATTACCTTTTATTTCAAAATCAGCACAAGATTTTACACTGAAATCCGCCAAACTATACAATAGTTTGTAGGCAGAAATATAACTCCCCATTTTAGGTAGGTACTGTTGTTAATTAATTACAAGTAGGTTATCCAATTATCTATTATAGATTTACAGGGTAATTACTATAAATTACCTATGTATATATGACAAGATTTTTAAATTTTTTGGTTACAATTCCATTAAACTGTTATGAAATGTTTAAATCAAGTTTAATGGGAATACAATTTCTAAAAGATATCCACAAAGAAGTTTTTTGTTAGGTCTGATTTTTTAAAGTAAATTTAAAATCGAAATCAGAGAAAGAAATTAAGTAAAGAAAATAAGAAATATTTTTTTGCAATATTTAAATGTTAGCGCCCGCCAGGACTTGAACCCAGGACCGTAGGGTACCGTCCCACTGCTCTACCAACTAAGCTACTGGCGCGGGCGCTTACATTTTTACCATTTCTTATTTTTATTTATGAAAATAATATAGCACTGTGAGTATAGCATAATTCACTAAACAGTACATTTACTTACAGTTTTCGCTGTATCATAGTTTCCTTTTTCTTCTTGTTGAGTTGAAGATGTGTCTCTGTGTCAAAATGTGGTGTCAAAGAGTTTTTAAAACCGCCTACTGATTACGCTATTAACGCATGTGCAGTGTCATACATAACTTAACCCATCTTAAGGCCATTGGTGTCGCAGAAGTAGCGCAACTTTACAAAAAAAAGCATATACTTCAGTATTACCTTTGCTCAAGTTCTAACATAATCTTACAGTTAATTAGACCCTACAAACTCGGTGAAATAATTAAACAATTAGTACCAAAAATTGCTTTTTTTTGAAACCTGCGACTTTCGCCATCACTACTCGCTTGAAAATTTTGCTTGAATGTTTTCAAAAATTTAATACCTAGCACGGAAAGGGTTTTTAAATTTGGTATTGAATTGGTATTACATTTCATAGCGTAAGCAGATTTAAATTTTGTTCTAAGATATCACCAAAAACTTGTGCAAAAGACTTTCTGGTGTATTGTTTACATGAAGATATATTCTTTTTTCCGTGAAGTGGCGCTACTTTTGGGGCACGCCTTAAATCTGTGCTTAATTATTTATTTATTTGCGTAGCTCGCTTTTTAATATGATTTTGTTCCTGCTTAATAAGGTGAAGGCGATGAAAACTGAAACACAACAGTCCGGTGCAGAAATGACACAAGATAATGTTGAAGTGAGTGCATTACTAGCGCACTTGTTAACAAATATATACAAGGTGTAAAAAAATAAGCTGATAATATTTTTAGTGGTGAACCAGTTCGTGAAACTGAGCAACTTTCCCCAAGGAACATAGGTCGGAAAACGTAAAAAATTTTTGGCCCTCCCATACTTAGTGTGTTACCCGGCCTGGTTAATTTGTATGGGAGGCCCAATATTTTTTTTTCATATTTCGACCTATCCCAGGTAACACACTAGCTGATTAATTGTCGAATTTTTCACCTATTTGAGGTTAAAAGTGTAATTAAAGATGTATAGCGGTTCTGGCCGCTACTCAAAGCTGATAAGAAGCATTCAAAATATTTATAAATTCAATAGTCTGCATAAGACACTTCAAAAATATTTATATCAGCTTTTGGCTGTTTAAAGGATTATAATTACTTTTTATTAAAGTATTTTGCTGTTTTATGGTGAAAGACAATTCTTTTGTAACACCAGCTGCTTAGCAGTGTGACCGAAGGGTATTTTAACGTTAAAAGCTGTTAGTAAGCATTGAAGGAAACTTTTATACAGCTGTTGACGTACATGTGGTGTAATTTGGAACTACTGTAGGGTATTTTGTTTAAAGGTGTGTAAAAAATACTTATATCAGCTTGCAGCTGCTTAAAGGACGCCTAAGTAGAAAATAATAATTCCTTTAGCTGAAAACGCGTATGAAGTTGTACCTTTAAACAGCTTTGTTTGAGAAGTTTTTTAACGCCATTTTACAGGTGCTTTGTAATTCTCAAAGAGTTATAAAGTATTTTTTTAATACAATTAAACAGTTTTTTATATCTGGATACACCACATTAAAACTCGTTGCTTTTATTGGCACCCTGTTACAGCTTTTTTAATCCAATTGTTAAAATGGTTGTTCAGACTGCAGATCCTGCTAACGTATCAAAATAAATAATAAAGTTAAAAAGGCTTTTATTCTACAATTTTTACATGACATATTATAAATCTAACTTATTTTAGCACTTAATAACTTATTGACCGGTCTTAAATCAAATTTACAATTTGCTTTTGCTAGAAATCCCGAATTGGCTGCGAACAATAGGTATTATAATACAATATAACGCTGAAGTCATTAGAACTGCATTATCCAATACCAACATACAACTAGAAGTATGAATAAAAGTCTTTTAAAGTAACATAAGAAGTCAATGGCTGATAAACGGTATTTTGGTCAGCCAAAAGAGTCACAAAATATTTTTTCAACGATATAAGCTGAACACTTTATGGAAGCCATATCTAGCCTAAAAATAATTAGATTTGTATTTTTATAAATAAAGTAGATTCTATGAAATCACATTTTCAAACATTAATTTAAACATCAACTGTAAAGAAAATAATTTCATAAGGGGGATGAATATAACTTAAGTTCAAACACGTAAATAATTATAGGTACTCTTTGTATTTCCAAACATTTTTAAAATTAAAATCTGATTATTTGAACGGCGCATGAAAATTTAGTTAGATAATTGGTATAAACTACACGATCAAGTAGCACTCGCATTCTGAACGCACTATGATCACTTGCAATCACTTATTCAGCATATGATAATATAATTTTACATTTAAAATGGAGTCTGCTTCGATAACGTCTAAGATGGATGTTCTTTTTTAATATTATTATTAAAAATAACAATTGTCAGAAAAGCTGAAAGAAAATGTAAATACAACGTTGCAAAGGTAACAAGCTGTACAAGAGCTGAAGATGGGAGCCTTGTACAGAATTAAACATATCATAATACCATAATAAATCTCTTTTAAAGCCTATGACAAGTCTTATTTCAGCTTTTATCCAGCCTTTGTAATACCAAGGGCTGTATAATTTGGGGCCATTTTTTGAGTTCACAGCACTGCTAACACCTTATTAAGGGCAATCTCTACACCTTTATACAGTTTTGGGTTTTCATGGCAGCTTTAATTAAGCGCTTGTGCAGCAATTTGTGCTACCTGGGATGTTCCTGGAAGAAAGTTGTTCAGTTTCAAGTACTGGTTCACCCCTGAAAATATTCTCAGCTATTTTTTTTACACCATGTATACATACATACACATATTCCGCCTTCATACCTTGCGGGGTAGGCAGAGCGTTAGCCGTAAAAATACGGTCGCTATAGCGATGTCTGACAAATATTTGAGGGCTGTTTCAGAAAAATCGTGTTAACGGCGGCTAACGCTCTGACTACAATGCAATTGATATAGGCTTGATATATGTATGTAAGTTAGGTTAGACAGTTTGGACTTTGGACAGTTTTTATTCCGATTGCATAAGACTTACATTCTCGGTACATCATCAAATCATAACTTGAGGGTGTGGCTGTTCATGAAACTAACATACATACATCACGCCTGTAATCCCTTGCGAGGTAGGCTGAGCGTAAACAACCGCAAAAAACGGACATTTACGCCACCTCTGACATATATTTGAGGGTGATTCGGAAAATTTAGCATCGCCATAGTGACAGGTTGTCAGCCCATCGCCTGAAATTGCAATACACACCCTCGAGTCCCTTGATCGCCTCTTACGGGAAAGAAATGGGGTGATGCTATTCTAAGCCGGCATGATTGATGAAACTAACCGTCTCGCTTATTAATTAAAGGTGAAGGCAACACGGACACCCGAAACACCACAACCAGTTAGTGAGAAAACACCAGAGAATGCTACCACGGCTGATGAAGTGAGTAAATGTATACTGGACGATCCACACAGCGCCATCTAGCCCCAAACTAAGCAAAGCTTGTACTGATACAAATACATACTGATACATTACTTAAGCCTAACATAACGTGGAGGTGCGTCACTACTATGGGAACTAGATGGCTGATATTAATACTATACTTTATTTTTGTAAATATATACATAGAAACCACCCAGACTAAACACAAATACTTCAAAATGGATTTAAAAAATATTTGTGTCTTGTGGGGATCGAACCCACGACCCTCGGCGAAGCAGGCAGGGGTACTATCCGCTGCGCCATCGGGCCATTCGAATTTCTTCTCTTCTCTCTTTTACTCTTCTCTTCTCTTTTGTCTATATTGCTTTAGCTGAATGTGGGTTGTGTGCTAGGTAATAAATAAAATACGGGACTTAAAGTACCGCCGTTCCAGTAAGTGGTATTTGACACTTGTCATTTCCATACTAAAACAGATGTCATCAAAGGAAAATGGACCCTTTGCCATAGTATTATTACTAACCTGACAGCTGTAAAATACGACTTAATGGAACGGCGGTTCAAAACGGATGTTCAAAACCAGTGTACAAAAAGTAAAATAGTACTCATCCATATTTTTTCCAAACATTGGGTGAAATTTTACAAGTAACCAATTGCGAAAACTACAAGAAAGCTGGTGATATGCATGATCCGACAAAAATATTTTAAACTAGATTTCCGCCCACCGATTTCACCCGCTGCCACTCATTTTCACGTGGTAGTTGTTTTCCCGCTGTAAAAAGTAGTCTATGTGTTATTCCAGGTTATAATCTACCTGTGTTTTAAATTTAATCCAAATCGGTCAAGCCGAGAGGTAACAAACATACATACACACGCGCACACTAACTCTCAGAATTATAATGTTAAGTACGGACTTCATTCAAATTTAAGAGCTTGGCTTGGTGGAGTAATTGCAATTTTTTTCTATCTTCTGCCAGCGACTTGACCTCTTGATACGACACGGCATTAATCTTCTCCTTTACTTGAGTGAAGAATGTGCGTCTAGGTCTTCATCTTCCTCTCTTTCCTTCGACCTACTTGGCCAGTACGGACTATTAAAACCAGTGTACGAAAGTAGGATAGTTCTCATTCATAATTTTTCCAAATATTGGGTTAAATTTTGCAATTAACTGATAGCGAAAACTAAAACGAAGCTTGTGATAAGGAAAAACTTTCCCCAAGAAACATAGGTCGATATACGACAAAAATATTTTAAACTAGATTTCCGCCCACCGGTTTCACCCGCTGTTGTTTTCCCGCGGTAAAAAAGTCTTTATGTTATTCCATGTTATATATAATCTACCTGTGTTTTAAATTTCATACAAATCGGTCAAGCCGTTTGAGCGTGAAGAGGTAACAAACATACATATACACACACAAACTCTCAGATTTATAATATTTGTACGGGCTACTTGGCCGATTTTTTAAATAATAATAAATTTCACACAGCGCCATCTAGCCCCAAACTACTAAAATAATGGGAACTATATAGCTGATATTAATACTTAAATAGGTACTTTTTTTGTTAATAAATACATAATATACATAGAAACACCCAGACTAAACACAAATATCTGAAAATGACTAAACAAATATTTGTGTCTTGTGGGGATCGAACCCACGACCATCGGCGTAGAAGGCACTATCAGCTACGCCATCAGGTCAGTCAATAAAATGTATTTTCATTTCCAGCCAAAAGACAAAGTCCTGAAACTTGCTGAAGCCCCGCCCACCGACCGCAAACTGCGCTCAGACGACCCTAAAGAGAAAGAGAAGACAGATGACAAGACGAAAGAGAACGGAGAGAAAGACGGAGATGTTATTGAGATTGAAGATGGTGAGTTCTCTACCAAAATATTATTGGACCATACATTTAAAATGTGTTTTATACGGTCATTTTTATACAGGGTTTTTTTTATTCACCCCGGAAATTTTACAGGGTGATTCATCTCATGATTCTGAACAACTTTCATTATGAAAATCGCGAAAAAAAAACAGCTGTTCCATACATTGTGGTCGAGTAGATATGAATTTTGCTATGGAGCAGCTGGATTTTTTTTCGCGATTTCGCAGGTGACCCCATAATGAAAGTTGTTCAGAATCATGAAAGTAATCACCCTGTAAAATTTCCGGTGTGAACAAAAAATAACCCTGTATGATTGAATTGTATTGAATTGTTGTTGTTTTTCGTTTAAAAATGACTTTATTTATTATAACATGAATACATTGTCCCGCCAATACATCCCTCGGGGCTGCAGTACTGCTTATACACCGGGCCTCACGCGAAGTGCTGCTGAAATTATGTCCAAATACGAATCATTGTTTGCTAGGGATCCTTTCTCAGTCGAGACCATTACTGCCGGCGAGGAGCTTATGGCTGAAATATCTACTAGTCGCCAAAAAACGTGGATCGAGCTGGTGGAATCAGTGGACATGTCCCACAACAGTAAAAAGGCATGGGGCACACTCAGAAAACTAACCAGCGACCCACCTGCGGCTGTTGAACCAGGACCAGTTACAGCCAACCAAGTGGCTCACCAGATGCTCCTCAATGGTAAGCCCGCTGCAAGAATTAAAAATGCACGACCATCTGCAAAAGAAGACAGTAACCGATCCATCAGTTTGCCATTTACCCTACCGGAGATTATATCATCAATTAAACATCTGAAACCCGGAAAGGCCGCTGGTGTCGATGATATTTGTGTGGAACAGTTGAAGCATCTTGGCCCAGTAGCAATATCGTGGCTATTGCAAATGTATAACACTTGTATTGAGACCACCAAAATCCCTAAAAAGTGGAGAAAATCGAAAGTTATTGCCTTGTTAAAACCCGGGAAGTCACCAGAGGACCCCAAAAACTACAGACCTATCTCGTTACTGTGCCATACTTATAAACTTTTAGAGTGCCTTCTTCTTAACCGTCTGACTAAGATAATAGATCCACAATTAATAAATGATCAAGCTGGCTTCCGGCCTGGAAAATCATGCTGCAGTCAGGTATTAAGTCTAACGCAGAACATAGAGAACGGCTTCGAGCAGGGTATGGTCACGGGAGCAGTATTTGTCGACCTCAGTGCCGCTTACGACACAGTTAATATTAAACGGTTACTTGGAAAAGTGTCGAAATTCACTGACGACCAAGCCTTTATCAATATCCTCAGTGAAATGCTGCGCAACCGCCGTTTCCAGGTGTTCCTTCACTCTGAGAAAAGCAGATGGCGCGTGCAGAAAAACGGTCTCCCACAGGGTAGTGTGCTAGCACCAACCCAGTTTAACATCTACACGAATGACCAACTACATCACCATGCAACCCATCGCTTTATATATGCCGACGACCTCGCCCTTATCAGCTAGGACAAAACCTTTGAGGAGGTGGAGAAACATCTATCGACAGCATTAGAAGACCTCACATCTTATTACAAAGAAAATTCCCTACGGCCTAATCCATCGAAGACAGAAACCTGCGCATTCCACCTGCGGAATAGAGAAGCTAACAGAAAACTGGAGATTGACTGGTGCGGGTTACAAGTAAAGCACAATTTTACGCCAACATACCTCGGTGTAACTTTGGACAGGACCCTTACATACAAAGTAAATTGCTTTAAATTAAAGGCGAAGGTCAATGCACGTAACTGTCTCCTGCGTAAGCTTACTACCACCAAATGGGGAACATCTCCATCCGTTCTCCGAACAAGTAGCTTGGCTTTATGCTTCTCGGCTGGTGAATACGCTAACCCGGTGTGGGCTCGCTCAAGTCATGCTAGCCAAGTGGATGTGGCTCTTAACGATTCTTGCCGAATAGTTACAGGCACACTGAAGCCAACACCGCTGGCGCATTTATACCCTCTAGCCGGAATAGCCCCACCGAGTGCACGACGTTATGCCGCATGCTGGACGGAAAGACTGAAGCAACAGGAAGACGCCAGACATACGCTGTTCAACCATATCCCGGCTACGTCACGCCTTAAGAGTCGAAAGAGTTTCCTTGGCCAACCATACTGCGAAGGAAATGATCCATCCAAGATCCGACTGGAGCAGTGGGCTAAATTATACCTGCCTTCAACAGCCCACCTTCCTCCTGCCGAGAAGCTTCCACCGGGTGGCAATCTCCCCTGGGCAGTCTGGAAGTCGCTCAACCGACTCCGGGCTGGTGTTGGGAGATGCCATGTAAACCGGAAAAGGTGGGGTTTCTCAACCAACGATAGGTGCGATTGTGGCGCTCTACAGACAATGTCGCATCTACTGAGCTGCCCAACAAACCCCTGCTCCTGTACATTGAAGGATCTGCAAGAGGCGAACGACAAGGCCATCGCCGTAGCAACACATTGGTCCAAATTACTGTGATCCTGTTTATGATTACTGTTTCCATTGACTCGACGAAGAAGAAGATTGTACTAATTACCTAGTGTACGTTTAATCAAAACATAAAGTACTTACAGTTTTAAAGCTATAGTCGCCTATTCGAGAGGCCTGAGTAATAAGAATGGAATTCACATCTCTGATTTTAATATTCCAAAGGTTACATTTGTAAATATTAGTTTGTTCCCTTTTCGAGCTCACTATTTATACAGGGTGTAAGGAAAAGTACCTACTGCGTTCCTTTCAAGGAATGAACTATGTAGCCGGATAATAAGTAGCATGAAACTGAATAACATTCCCCAAAAAACATAGGACATAATATGAAAAAAGAATTGACCCCCCATACAAATGTAGGAGCCGACCAAGTCTGGTTGTATGTGAGGTCTAACTTTTTTAAATTTATGGGTCTATGTCTATTTTTCAGCTTCATGGGCTGGCTCATCCCTTAAAAGGAACTCAGTTCTTTTCCTTACACCCTGTATATTAATAAATTCTATTGAATTGATTATGTTGTAATGTAAGATTTAAAAGATTTTGGTGTTCCTATTTGCAATTATATTTTTATGTAGGTAAATTAAAAATGACTCAATTCAGTTTAAATACAATTCGCATTCAGTTCCACATTTTTCTCAAACATGTATTTTATCGTGCCGTGTGATGCCGGCTTAGAATAGCATCACCCCATTTCTTTCCCGTGGGAGTCGTAAGAGGCGACTAAGGGACTCGAGGGTGTGTATTGCTATTTGAGGCGATGGGCTGACAACCTGTCACTATGGCGATACACAATTTTCCGAAAGACCTTCAAATATTTGGCCGTTTCTGCGGGCGTTTAAGCTCTGCCTCCCCCGCAAGGGCTTATAGGCGTGATATGTGTATGTATGTATGTGTTTAACATTTTTGTGTAGGAATATTAAAATTACTCAATTCAGTTTAAATACAATTCCCATACAGTTCCACATTTTTTCAAACATGTATTTTCACAGAAGAGCCGCGCAAAACGGACACAAACTTCTCCAAATCCCGTGTGAAGGTGTCCCCGTACCGTCGCTCCACGCGCGCGCACGACCACACCACCAGCTCAGTCATGGCCAACTACACCGGTAAGATGTTACATTATATCCATTTTATCCCAACAGACGGACCACTAATGTGGACTCATTTTGACCGCTGTTTAATCCAGTATTAAATGTTGACTTAAGGCTGTTGACAAACCACCAGCTTCGTCATGGCCAACTACACCGGTAAGATGTCACATTATATCCATTGTATCAAAACAGACGGACCACTTATATATGAATCTGTTTTGACCACTGTTAAATCCAGTATGAAATTTTGACTTGTTGTTGATAGACCAAACCACCAGCTCCGTCATGGCCAACTACACCGGTAAGATGTTAGATAATATCAATTTTATCCCAACAGACGGACCACTTATATGAACCCATTTTGACCGCTGTCTAATCCAGTATGAAATGTTGACTTGCTGTTGATAGACCAAACCACCAGCTCCGTCATGGCCAACTACACCGGTAAGATGTTAGATAATATCCATTCTGTCCCAACAGACGGACCACTTATATGAACCCATTTTGACCGCTGTCAAATCTAGTATGAAATGTTGACAGACCAAACCACCAGCTCCGTCATGGCCAACTACACCGGTAAGATGTTAGATAATATCTATTCTATCCCAACAGACGGACCACTTATATGAACTCATTTTGACTCTATACTAAAATAAATGTTGACTGAAGGCTGCCGCAGGCCAAACGTAGGTTCGTTTTTGTGAGCGACAGCTCAAGCATTCAATAGATTAAAAAGAACCGTACGTTATTGAAATAGAAGTGACATTGGCTAGAATGACAAACGTCACCTTTATTTCAGCTACAGTAGGGTTCCTTTTCAAAAGTGCTCTAGCTGGAGCTCGCAAATACTGATCTAGATCTGCGGCGGTCCTAAAGAAACTGGGCTTTATGATAGCTGTCAAAATGGGTGTGGAAAGTGGCCCAGCTGTAATGGCACTCTGCGGCGGCGATAACGCGACGGCATCTTGACTCGGTGAGTAAACTTATTCACAAACGTTGATATTGATCAGCAATTGTCTGAAGCACAGAAGAATTTCTACTATAATTAAAATTAACATTAGACATCCCATATTCTAGTGGACAAGAATCAAGCCGTTCTGTATTCTTGCTTACGAGAATCAAGCTGTTTTGTATTCTTGCTTACAAGAATAAAGCCGTTCTGTATTCTTGCTTACAAGAATCGAGCCGTTCTGTATTCATGCTTACAAGAATCAAGCCGTTCTGTATTCTTGCTTACAAGAATCAAGCCGTTCTGTATTCTTGCTTACAAGAATCAAGCTGTTCTGTATTCTTGCATACAAGAATCAAGACGTTCTGTATTCATGCTTACAAGAATCGAGCCGTTCTGTATTCATGCTTACAAGAATCGAGCCGTTCTGTTTTCATGCTTACAAGAATCGAGCCGTTCTGTATTCATGCTTACAAGAATCAAGCCGTTCTGTATTCTTGGGCAAGAATATCGTTCCGTTCCGTATTCTTGGCTAGTATAATGGAGCTGTTCAGTATCTTGGCTACAAGTATGGAGCAGTTTCGTAAATTGATTTCGCAAACCTTTTTATACGTTACGGTGTTACAAATTATTATTTCTAAATACTTGAAAAATATAAGCCGTACATCGATTAATCTCTTGTGCTTTGGACGAAACAAATATATTTATTTTTAGACAAAGTTCAAAACCCACAAAACTCCATTTCGCTTTTTAAACTATCCAAAAATAGCTGAAGATCCCTAAGCGTTTGTGAATAGGGCATAAAGTATGAGTTCCAAACACAAACAGGTGCAACGGCTGTCATTGGGGACCCTCAATCAACAACATTTGAGGACCCTCAACCGAGGGGCCCCCGACCGACTACAAGCACAGAAAATGGACTTAAATCAGCCCAAGTGGTACTCACGCGAGTAGCACTGGTACCGCCATTCAATGCTTCCTGGCCAGAGAAGAGTAGAAACGATGTTTTGTCGTGGCTTGAAGACTCCGTTGCTAATTATTCAGGTTGAGATCAGAATAAATATCAGGTGTTAAGGACAGTTTACCGTATACTTTGATTACAATTTTGATGTACCATGGTTAGGCATAAATTATATTCGTCCGCTCGCCCTGAGACAATTAGAAAATGATGGAGGCGTTTAGTTCTTAACATGGAACTATAGATGAACCTGGAAGCCGTACTCTGTATTGAACAGTGAAGTTAGTTTATATGACCGATGCGAGGCTCAGTTACGCTTCTCTCTTTCTTATTTTCCCGAGTTACCCCGAGTTACTCCCGAGTGTCCCCGACGTTTACCCACGATAGTGGGGTGACCATCATCATCATTAATTTAAGAGCCTCGCTCTTGTCGGTGGAGTAATATCCAATCTGCTCTATTTTGAGCCTTCTCTTTGACTTCCTTATTCGACATGACACCTATTTTTTCTTTGATTTGGTCCATATACGCTCGTCTAGGTCGCCCTTTCCCTCTTCTTCCCTCGATCTTTCCTTCATTTATAGATTTTAGTAGGTCGTCATGTCGTAACAAGTGTCGGGTGACCATAACATTATAGAATCAGTTTTTGAAACCGGTATACATACCAAAAGAAATGAGGTACGTAATATTAACGAAACAACAATTTTAAAATAGCCAATATAATAAGTTCATTACTTAGATCATGTTTGTACTCAATAAAATCCGAACACAATGAATATTTTGTAGATTGACGTTATTTAAGTTTTTAAATACCAGCCTTTTTAAAGAGCAATAAATTATGCTTCCTTTTCTATCTTATTAGTTTGGAAGAAAAATAGTCCCGGTTACTTCCGACATGAATTAAACTACATCGTCAGCCTACTTACAAACTATTAGAAAGAGATAGAAGTATCCAACGAATTTAAAGGTCATATTTCTTGACTGCACTCTGTGTTTCCGAGTACGGACTCCAGTTTTACCTACAAGCTTCTTGGTTCTTATCATAAGTTTTACTGAAAATTAACAGCGCGATTTGGCCGCCAGCGGTCGGAGGACGTATATAATTCGAGCCAGAAAGACTATACAGGGTGTAAGGGACAGCCCTCCGAATACTGATATTCTGAGGGTGAATTCAGACCATGAAACTGAACAATTTCACATAAATAAATATTGCAATGCAGTCAGCTGATTGCGATTTTGTATGGGAGATCGGATTTTTTTGTCGTTTCCTGACATATGTTAGTAGGGGAAAGTTGCTCAGTTTCATGGTCTACATTCACCCTCTCAGTATTCGGAGGGCTGTCTCTTACACCCCGTATACCGAAAGTACAGTGTGAAGTCAGTTCTGTTTAAACCTTTTCATATGTATTCTTGGAAGCTATTAGTAAATAAATACGTAAACTTATCCTTACACCTTATCATCATCATATAATCAAGTAGTTTTTCAAGTGCTGGGAGGGGTAGCTTTCCTTCAATGTTAAGCTTATTTTCATGTTATCTTATCATTCATGCGTACTGTCACATTTTAACACGGGTTTTTTATGCAGCAGCCTTGTTTAAACTGACGAAACGTACGTCCATTTCAAGCGTAATATTTCCACCTCATTAACTGTTGGTAGATATCCTAAAAAGTACTCCCCATCCCAACTAACATACACTCGCTTAAGGCGAGTGTAGCCGTCAACGACCTCGACAGTGGCGCCACTTCACAAAAATAAAAGTTTTCTCTTTATACAAACAATCTATCGGAATGTCCGTCGCCCAAGTTTTTATTATTATGCAAATAAGTTTTCTCTTTGTACAAACAATCTATCAGAATATCCATTGCCCAAGTTTTTATTATTATGCAAATAAGTTTTCTCTTTGTACAAACAATCTATCAGAATATCCGTTGCCCAAGTTTTTAGTATTATCCTTAAGTAAAATTAGAACCTGCAAACTCAATGAAATATTCACTGCAATTTAAAGTTCTGGAAAAAAGTACCTAAAAACGGTCACTTTTGGTATATAACTTTTTAAGCGCTCGCGATCACTTTCACTCATTTTAAGTATTAGACCGGGTCTAACGCGATAGTATTTAGGTAAATATTAGTAATTTACCTGTGTCCCTGTGTCACTTTTGTTATAAATTGCAACGGATATTCCGATAGATTGTTTATATAAATAGAAAATTTTTTTTTTTGTGAAGTAACGCCACTGTCGAGGTCGTTAACGGCTACACTCGCCTTACAACTGCATGTTAAGCCCGGTTTACATTGTCTTAGTGTTTAGTCGAGTGCTTTAGGATAGTGCTTTAGTTGAAACGTGTAAACGCTACTTGCTTTAGTACATTTTAGTACAGTTCTACTTGAATTGAACTTGCCTTTCAACTTGTAAACACTAAGACAATGTAAACCGGGCTTTACCTAATCTTCATTTATATACGTACGCACTTGACGGAGCCTAAACCTGGTGCGTTCCAGGCAACAACACGACCATGGAGATGGACATCACGGCCGAGACGTCCTCCTTCGCCGACGACGACTCACTGAATGACAGCTACTTGAACGGACTCCGAGCCATCAAGGGACGGCGCTCCTACAAGCCGTTGAAGGAACTGGCCATTAAGCATAACAGGAGTGCGCGTTCCGCTAACATTTCAGGTTGGTGCAATTATATTCACTATTTATATTTATTGTATTTTTCTTTAACTTTGTGTGCAATCTTGTCCCCGCACGTATTTATTTCTTGCCTAGTTTTACAGGTTGGCTGGAAGAGATCTCTTTATAGAGATAAGCTCACCTTTGTGAACTACTTTTAAAACAAAAAGTATTGTATTGTTAATGCAGAATAAAGAATAATATATAAAGTAGCTGCGCTAGCCCAGATGGAAGAGGCGTCGCCACTAGTAATGCGAAAGTCGCAGGTTCAAATCGCGGGCTTGAAAATTTTGCAAGTTTTCAAAAATTTTATACCCAGCACGGGAAGTGTTTTAAAAATTAGGTATTTAATTTTGAAAGTATCTTAATCCGTACTAATATTATATATCTGAGAGTTTGTGTGTGTATGTTTGTTACCTCTTCACGCTCAAACTGGCTTGACCGATTTGGATGAAATTTGGAACACAGGTAGAGTATAACCCGGAATGACACATAGGCTACTTTTTACCGCGGGAAAACAACTATTACCACGGGAAAAAGAGTTGCAGCGGGTGAAACCGCTGGGCAGAAATCTAATTCTAATCTTGCGTTTGAGTGTTTTTGCGACAAGAATTATCGAGCTCGCTATGCTCGCGTTTGATATGTTATCGGACTGAGAGCTATCTAGCTTGTTACGCTCGTTTTTCATGTATATTAATTATGTAGTATTTTACCAAAAATTGTTACGTGTAAAAAAAAGTTGGCCTTTTCAACGCCACAATCGGCTACACTATCAGTATGCGGAGGGCTGTTTGTCCCTTACATCGTGTATAAATTGAAATTTGAGTAGTGACCGATAGCGAAAGTCAAGACGGGCTGGTGATAAGGAACAACTTACCCCAACGAATATAGGTCGAAATATGTCAAAAATATTGCCCTCAATTCGGGATATAATTTCTCCTTACTTGCCTTAAATTAATGCTGTCACTTTCTGTCAAATAGGTTTAAAAGAGGATAGGAAATATTTAAGTCCTGTCATTTTTCAAAACGTCAATGGTTTTTTCGTTTTTACCAGTCAATTTAGTCACCATTGTTTTGATTGTCGCCTTATTTTGACAGATAACAAGTACATGTTTTGTGATAGGAGATATTTTAGACATGACACGACTAAAATATCTCCTATCCTTTTCTTAACCTATTTGACGGAAAGTGACTACACTAATTTAAGGTAAGTAAGGAGAATTAATATCCCGAATTGAGGGCATTGTGAGTTTCCATAGGGGATTCCACGTTCTATGACAACAAACAAGAAAAAACTAAATGTAAAAAAGTTATAAAATGCATTTAAAATAACCGGAACATAGTTTTAACTCTACAAAACAGATTTAATTTTCCGTGAAAACCTACATTTTTACAATTTTTGCTCATTCAAATAGTAACTGAAATCAGCTGATATATGCTATTTTTTATTTTTATTTTATAACTGACCGATAGCGAATACTCAAGACGGGCTGGTGATAAGGAACAACTTACCCCAAGGAATATACGTCGAAATATGACAAAAATATTTTTTAGTTTTCATAGTTACCATTTTGTAGCAATTATGTAGGATTTTTGGAGTCTTGCCACGCGTTATTGGCATTAAAATACACTTGCAAAATTGGCGGGCAAGGAATGAGCTGCGGTAGCCCAGATGGAAGAGGCGTCGCCACTGGTAATGAGGGTCGCAGGTTCGAATCCTGCCCGAGCTTGAAAATTTTGCAAGTTTTCAATAAGGATTTTTGTCACTCCCTGACATGATATTACTTGGAGAAGTTACTCAAGGTTGTCTCTGAAACCCAATATATATATGTATTGTATACGTATTTTATTTATTATTATATTATATTGTGTAGGTATATTTACTGTATATGAATTGGATATTATAATGTTATTATAAGTATATATTGTCAGGTTAGGTTAGTGTAGTTAATATACTATAAGTGATTAAATTTTTGTTATTAGAATAACTGTGCTGTTGTACACGTCTTTTCTGCCTTACTTTGTAATGTCTCACTTCCGAGGGTCAGCTGGAAGAAATTTCTACTTAGAAATAAGCTGTACCTGTTGTGTCGTATTTCTTTATGTTTTGTGTCTTTCCTTTAATGTTTTTGTGTGCAATAAACTGTAAATAAATAAATAAACCCTGATGTAACCCTACAGTAGTGGAGTCGCCCCGGCCGACCGGCACGGTGGTGGGGCGCAAACGCAAGCCTGAAGAACTCAGCGACAACATCGAGCTGGCCGCCGACGCTGGCGCAGACATCTCCGCGGCAGTGCACACCAAACGAATGAGGTAATACACTTTTATTACTATTATACAGGGTGTAAGAAAAAGAACTGCGTTCCTTTTCAGGGATGAACCAGCCCATGAACTGAAAATTTTGTTATAGGTCGAAATATGAAAAAAAAAATTAGGCCTCACATACAACTAGACTTGGTCGGCTGCTACATTTTGTATGAGCGACCTACATTTTTTTTCATATTTCGACTTATGTTTCTCAGTTTCATGGGCTGGTTCATTCCTTGAAAAGAAAGCAGTACTTTTCCTCACACCCTGTATAGTTTTTAATTTTAATGTTCACAAGCAAACATTACAGCTTATAAGTAATTTATTTTACAAGAAAGTTAATGTTTGACATTTTAAAATTTAATTTCTTTTTTTTACAATGACGGATCATGACGTCAATAAGTGATAATATCCTATATTGAATAAAGTAATTTCATGTTCAATATTATTGTAATGTTTGTCAGGTTGTTGGACAGGATCGCGCAGCCGTTCAGAAGGACTCTGGCATCCACGCCCTTGCCCAACAGGAGGAACCCAGAGGTACGTCAAATAGACACGTTGTATAGTAAGCTCTAGGTTCCGGGTTCGATTCTCGGCGGGACACTCACAAAGTTGATATTTATCACTTTGTGAATTTGTTCCCGGTCTGGTTAGGACATTGCAGGGTGAACCAACTGATTGTCCGAAAAGAAATGGTTCCGTGCTTCGGAGGGCACGTTAAGCAGTTGGTCCCGGTTGCTGTCTATGATTACTTAGACGGTGGTCGTAACACAACCATGTCAGAGGCCTACTAGTGGTAGTAGGCGGTTAAAAACTCTGACACCAGGGTTCATCGGGTCGTTGGACGACTCGGTGTCCCACACGAGAAGAAAGATAGTAAGCTCTACTCTGATAAGCAAAAATGTCGAATTTGAATAACAAATATTATTAACACTTCTCGTGCTTTTTTCGGCTTACTCTATTGTCTACTGGTAAAAACTTATTATTGGCTTTCTGTTGTTATTGTTTTTATATATATTGTGTCAACAGCTGTTGATATTCCAAAATAAATACAATTATAGATTTTTTTTACCGCAGGCAGGTTTTTAACCTGTCGCTTTCACAAGTAGCGACGTCTCTTCCTCTAATATCGAAAGTCGCACATTCAACGTGCGGTAAAACATTTTGAAAATTTCTACCGAGTTAGTTTTGAAAAAAAATTGGAATTAGAAATTTTTTGAAAAACCCAAACAAAAAACACGTCTTCACACAGAATGAGACGAGCCAGCTTTATTGTTCTACCAAAGATCCGAACGAACTTTAAACGCATGTTTACTGACGGCGGAGCACAGACTTTTGATAACCTACCGTCAGAAATAAAATCCATTGATTCTTTTACCACATTTAAAAGTGAGTTAGCAAAACATATATCTTTAACAAATTAGGTAATTAAATTAATGTCCTGCTGTGGAGACGAAGCTTATTCGATCCACGTTTTAAAAACACGTACTTATAATTTTCATTTTTATTGTGCAGTGCGAATGACTGTTTTATTCTTTTTGTATTTCTGTTCTCATGCAAGTGACTATGTCTTTAACCGCTTGTCTGTCACGTACCGGGAGCCGGACAACAATTTTGAACCTTAACTACCCACAATAAAATTCTAAACCAATGAAATTGTTATAGTATGAAGCGACAGACGAGTGATTAATGAGAATAAAGTATCTTTAAACCTAAATTCCTATAATGTCAAATTTATTACAATGAGGTCAATTCAGGATTAAAATTTTCCTTACTTGCCTTAAATTAGTGCTGTCACTTTCCGTCAAATAGGTTTAGAAAAGGATAGAAGATATCGAAGTCCTGTCATTTTTAAAAACGTCAAGGGTTTTTTCGCCTTTCCTAGTCAATTTAGTCGCCATTGTTTTGATTGTCGCCTTATTTTGACAGATAACACGTATTTTGCATGAAATTATAAGACATGACGCGACTAAAATATCTCCTATCCTTTTCTTAACCTATTTGACGGAAAATTACAGCACTAATTTAAGGCAAGTAAGGAAAATTTAAATCCCGAATTGTGGCCAATATCTAGCCAATCATAAATGTCATTTTCTCCCGCAGATCGTGGGCATCAACACGGACCTCCCCCTCTCCGCCCCTGTCTCCTCCCCCCCTGAGACCTTCGACCCTGAAACCCTCAAAGCACCAGCCATCTCTGTCACTCCCCCCACCCCCACTCCTACTGGGGACGAGATGGACAAGAAGAGATGTATCGTCATGTAGAACCGTAAGTAACAAGGGATATAAACACTAGTAAGAACCTGTAGAAATTAAATTGCTTTTTGCAACTATTGGAAATGAACAGAACTAAGGTCCGTTTATTTAAGAATGACTTTAAATGTAAACAAACTTTGTATGTAACTGACAGTCGCGAGCTGTCAGTTGCATACAATGTTTGTTTACATTAAAAGACATTCTTAAATAAACGGACCTTATATTCAAATGTTTCAGAAGTTGCAAAAGAAATTCACTTTTATCGTCAGAAGTATGATTTGAGAGTAGTTTCCCCAGTCTAGAAATGTATCAACGTGCAAGAGATATCACAGTTAATCAAAGTTGTGCAAAATCCCACTTCTGATAACAATGTAACGTGTTGTTAGAGAAATGACAAATTTTCAGGAGAAACTGAACAACGATTCTTTGTTATTTTTCTTTTGAAATATGAAATAAATAAAATTTGGTTCCATTATACAAATTGTTGCTGCGCGAGTGATTTTGTATGGTAGTACTAATATTTTTTCTTATTTCGAAAGAATGGTTATTAGAAAAGTTGTTCAGTGTGACGTCTATAATACGCTCGTAGGCTTGTACAATTATTACTTTGACACATTGTATATATTTAATTGTATGTATTCTTGCATTTTAGACACATTATAATATGATAGAAAGTTGAGAATGTAATATGTAACTATAATTCATAAAATAGTGTAGATTGAGCGTCGAATAAAACGATTATGCGTTTTTGATGTGAAGCAATAGAAATTGAAGCTAAAGTGTAATGTAATATAGTTCAAAATAGTTTATTTTGTATGTCAAAAAAGACAAATCTTATTTTCGGATATTATTGCACCGGCAAGGAAAGGTTTTTGATAAAATTGATGTTTTTTTTATCAATAACTTTCTTTAAAAGCGTAACGTATTTTTTATTTTACATCGTAGATAAATGCTTTTATAAAAATTGGGTTTTTCACCTGTGTGTGTTCTGATATGATAACGTTTTTATACGGGATGTAAGGGACAGCCCTCTGAATACTGGTGCATTTAAACCATGAATCTGAACAACTTTTTACTGTGAATGTATTAAAGTTGCCTACCCATTAAGGTCAGCTAATCGTGATTTTGTATCAGTTGTCGAATTATTTTGTCGTTACCTGTCTTTTGGGGAAAGTTGTTTAGTTTTGAAGTCTGCATGGACCTTATCAGTATTTATTCGGAGGGCTGTTCCTTATTCTCCGTATATGAAAGTACTAGGTACTATGCCTATGCGGACTAGTATTTTTTTTCAATATTGCATATATTAATGGTAAAAAATGGCCCTTAGTATAATATCAATAAAAGTTACTGAATCTAAGTATCTTAAGATGTAAAATTATATTGCAATGTTACGCTCAAGCACTAATATGTTAGGAATCATTAACTGTTAGGTGTTGTACATACTTGATTAATATTGAGTAGGCAATTTATACTTTCTTTGAAAAAAATGCACTACTAAGGGCTGCCGCAGACCAAACGAAAGTTACAGCGAATTACGACTCGAGGAAATTAAAAAAAGAATCGCGCTAATTAAAAATAAACGTGACATTCTCTAGAGTGAAAAACGCTGCCGGTTTTCGCCGAGAGTTGTTTGTCATTCTAGCCAATATAACCTTTATCTTAGTTCAGATAGAATTCCTTTCCGAATTTTAAAAGAGCTTGAGCTGTCATTAGCAAAAACTACTCTTGCTCTGTGGCGGCCCTAAAAAACCATTCTTGAATACAATTGCCAAATAAAAATCCAAATCGTCAAGTCTATATTTACATCTATCGAGATATTAGTGCGTTTTCAAAATAATTTACCTGTTCTAGATTATGTTTAAATTCGATTCTGCTAAATAATTTCAAAATTCATTTAAAAAATGTTATAAAATCCCACCTTAACTAAGTTTCGTGTAATGTTAGTAAATTCTTACAGGGTTTATGATTTTCATGACAAATAAAGTATTTTACTTTGAAGTTTAAAGGCTGAAAATTATATTCGGCCGCTGGCCGCTGGCGGCCGGTTCACTCGTCACAAGTTTATAAGAAAACGGCCGCCCTCGCAGCGGAAGCATATAATTCATTAAATACATATAATTTTATACTTGCGACGGTAGCGGACGCATATAATTCAAGCCTAGTCTTTGAAAATTATTTAGCAGAATCCTTTATCTGGCGTGTACCTCTGTCGGTCTGACGTAGTTTTATCCATACGACGCTATGTGTATTTTTTCTTTATATAATTCTAGACTTGCTATAAACTGAAATTTTTGATTTCACATACTTTAGAAAAAACGTATTTTTCTTAAATGAGTGTCAGATGTCACAGAGTATCAGTATGTCTCGTGACGTTTACAGATCTTTTTCCAACACAATTTTTTTTTTTTGCTAAATGGTTTATAGCAAGTCTATTTATTTAGACTAGGCATAGATTTCGTTGAATGCAACTGTAATGTTGTGTTCTAATATTCAGGAGTATTCTATTTTATTTTCCAGGTAAATACTTATCAAAATAAAATAAAACATTAGATAATGAAATTAGTTTAAATTTTAACTGGAATATAAAGTAGAAATAGTCCGATTGAACTCTTAGAGTTTGTTTTATTTTATAACATGGAAATATCGTAATATAACAACCCTGATAGGAGTTACGAACAAAATCATGTTCGCTATATTTTGTGCAAGTTTTCAGAATAAACGTTAAGAATTACTTTCTGAATTTTATTTCTTTCAAGCAGAAGTGACACTTCAGGCACGAATTATATCAGTTCGTTGACCTACGGCGGTGATCTGTTCGCTAATCGCAAGTTTGCAAGAAAGTGGTCGCAAGCGGACGCAAGCAGTAAAAAAAATATAAGTCCAAGTAGATTCACAATGCCCTCAATTTGGGATATAAATTCTCTTAATATACCTTAAAGTGCTGTCATTTTCCGTCAAATAGGTTTAGAAAAAGATAGGATATATCTAAGTCCTGTCATGATTCAAAATGACAATGGGTTCTTCGCAATTTCTAGTCAATTAAGTCGCCATTGTATTCATCGTCACCTTATATTGATAGATAACACGTATAACTTTTTAAGCACTCGCGATCACTTTCACTCATTTTAAGTATTAGACCGGGTCTAGCGCGATAGTATTTAGGTAAATATTAGTAATTTACCTGTGTCCCGACGTTTCAACACAGTTTCATGTATTGTGGTCGCGGGTGTGACTGACTGATACTAAGGCCGTACGCTCGCTCACGCGGTTTCACGCGCGGGACGGCCCGCGCGGGCCAGATTTGACAAAACACAAGATTGGCGCCCCGTGACGCGGCCTGCGGTCACCCGCGCCGCGGCTTCAGCAACCCGCGACATAATATAACCCGTACGAACACGACGACACTTGCCATATTACAACTACCTAGGCACTATGCGCCTTCTAAATTTGGACGGGTAATAATGGCGGCGATGTCAGACCGCCGCGCGGATCCCGCGAGACCGTAAGCGAGCGTACGGCCTAATATTTACCTAAATACTATCGCGATAGACCCGGTCTAATACTTAAAATGAGATAACACGTATTTTGCGTCAAATTATAAGACATGACATGACTAAAATATCTCCTATCCTTTTCTACACCTATTTGACGGAAAGTGACAGCACTAATTTAAATATACCCAATTGAGGCCAATGAATACTTTCTAATGTCTAAAATTATGTCAGTTGTAAACTCCACGCACGCCCCATTTTATTTTTGAGTGCGTGTTTCTTGTGCTGAGCTTGTGTATATTTTCTGGTAAACTTGCGACGAATCGACCTACCTGCCGGTGGTCGGTGGACGAATATAATTCGAACCTTATAATGCTGATCGCTATAAAGTTTTATTTATTCAGGTACCTTGATTAAAACGAAACATTGGTCTTCAAAAAGACGTGTAATAAATAAAATATAAGATTGCTTAATTACTTGAATTAGGTAACAAATGGACGTGCGTCATATGAGGTACTATCAAATTCAGTGCAAATATTTTTAGGCTGAGTTCTCGTGAAACTGATCAATTTTTCCCAATAAACGTAGGAAGCAAAGAAACAATTCACATAGAAAAATATATAAAAAATGTGTCGCTTTGTATGGGAGGTCAAATTGATTTTTCATATTTCGTCCTATGTTTATTGGGAAATTTGTTCAATTTTACGAGTTCTCAACCTATATTATATTTACACTGAATTTAATAGGACCTTATATAAGTAGCAATGCAAAAAATGTATTAACTAATATGAATAATATAAAGTTTGAACTTTGAAATTCGGCACCAAGGTTGCATAATCGTACTGGAACAAAATCTACAGTCTGGTTCTTATATTGGTCGGGTTCTCTGAAAAGGTTATTTCACATTTTAGTCACATAAATCTATTTCATACCAAGCAATATTTAATACATCATACGCATATAGGTAGACAGAAAGTTAACGGCCAAAAAATACGGTCGCTATCGCCACGTGACAAATATTTAAGGGCCATTTTAGAATGATCGTCCATCACTATAGTGACAGGTTGTCAGCCTGTCGCCTAAAATTGTTATACATATCTCTAACGACACCCTCGGGAAAGGAATGGCGTACCTACCTAATGCTATTCTAAGCCGGCATCACATGGAAATATTATTTTCATAAGAAAACGACGAATTGGGAATTATTTTATTTAAAGTCTGCTTATATAATTCTCTTGGACTGCATCATTTAATATAAAAAAATACTCACTTTTTTGTTCATGGTTGTAAAGAAAAAAAGGACTGAAAGAATAATATAAACAAAATTGATAAAAAGAAATATTTATATTTGTCATTGATTATTATTAACAAATTGCTATATCTACTGAAACACATAGGTAAATATAAAATAAAATATAAATATTCTGGAATTTATTACATTATTTGTTACATTAAAACTGGGGAAATAACTAACAAAAATCATCAAAATAGTTTATCCTAAGAAATACAAAAAATATTAATCTCGATTTAAAATACTACATAATTAATACAGTACCTACACTACAGTTGAACATACATTCTTACGCTCGAAATATATCTGTCCGCTAACCGCCGGCGGCTTTGTCGCTCGTCGTAAGAGAAATAACCGCCCGCTGCCGGCGGATGTAAATAATTCATTGCATAGGTACCTACTTTTTACTGAATAACATAATTTGTGCCTAAAACTGTTTTGTTTCTTTAGAATATATCTGATTAATTCAATCGATTTGTCAGAAATCTTGTTCATACATTTTTAAATCACATTTACCTACTACCTACTATACCTAATGGACGGACAATATTACCCGGATACTCTACCTAAAGCCCAACGCTGCGTTAAACGGATAGCACGCGCGGAATTTAATAAGTATTTTCAAATGTTATATACTTTTATGGGAGTATTGAAAAAATATATACATTTCATAACACTAAAAGTTCTCAATCTGCCCTATATCCCATTGGTCGTCTATGGTAGGATCTGTCGCAATAATTGGCAAATTATGTATAGCTATTATTGACTGCAGGAACCCTGGATGGAATCCGCTCCAAGCGGGGTTGGTTTTATTGCTCGGAGGATTTTTTGTACGGCGGCTGAATGAAAAAAAAAATTGTATCAGGCAAAGGTTCGTTCAAATTATATTTGTCAGCCGGCCGTCGGCGGCCAGGTCGTAAGGTTACAGGAAATGTATGCAACGGATTATTTGCGTTGGCCTGACTGGCGGGTAGCGCTTTTCTTGAAAACTTGCGACTACCGACGTTACCGCCGACGACGGCTAGCGGACGAATATAAATCGTTTTAATAGCGTACGTACGCTACAGTCGCATTTATTTTATTTATTTTTTCTAGTTAAATTCGACTACAATTCGAATGTTTGTTATGCACTCGACATAATAAGTCATTCAAAAGTATTAAAACCAACCAAACCGTCTAATGTCTTATCAACATACTGCTAAGTTGCCTACATATAGCGATAAAGCAAATCAAATTGCAATCAACCCGGTTTACTACACTACAATACAAAAAGCCAGATTTAACAGCCGTCAGATTCATTATTATAATGGTTCAGCACAAGGTACATTTTTCGTTGTTTACACCACTTTCAATATAATTCAGCTGTCAAATATAAAATTATGGTCATATATTTTTGCTGTAGTACATGATACTTTTAATAATAGATATTTACGGGTGTAACTTCGATAATTTTTCTTTAAAATAGAGCTGTCACTTTTCATTAAATAGTTCTAGAAAAGGATGGTTGATATCTTAGTAATGTCATGTTTAAATAATGCTATGGTTTCTTTTTTAAGTCGTCGCTCAAATTTGACGGACACTGCGCATTTTTCGTCAAATTATCAGTCAATTTTAGTCGCGATTATCATTTAAACCATTTCTGAACCTTTTTAAATTTTGAAATTATTGAATTGACACCACAGTAAGACATTATAAACTGTTGGTCATTTTATAGTTTCAAACACACATGAGGCGCCATTTTAGGTACTTATGTGGTTGTTTTTATGATGAAGTATATTTTTGTAGTAGGCAGGTGGAATGTGTGTAAGAACAACAAAAACTGCTAAAATTTGGAGGTAAACAAACATTGCAATTTTTCAACACTACAGCTAGTCTACTATTACAATAATTGTTAACCATACTACGGCACTCATATCTAATCTACTCCTCCACTAGTTCTTACATTTCGTCAAGGAACGTCCAGCGCCATCTATTATGCGAACTACGCATCCCATTTCACTGCCTTTGTTTGAAACTACAAGTCTGCGCCACAAAAGGAGTTCCGCGGAGAAAATATTACGAAAATATTTATATGTGCCGAGATATTGACAAACGTAGGTAGGTATATTCCAAGCGATAGATTACAGATATTATTTAAATGACATAGTCGGTTCCCCTTTCGTAGCACGGACTCAAGGTACTCACAATTTAACTGTCAAACTATTTAAGTAAGCGCCATCTATTATCTAAGGTACACAACCCATTTCAATCTCCGTTTCAAACTACACAAGCCTTTCCTCTTACGATGAGAACTCCCGGAAGTTGGCCATAGTTTTCCTGTTTCTACGCTGTCAAGCCATGTAGACCTTTGCCATCTCTATACCCTGAATAACGGCCAGCAGAGATTCCTCCAGGTATTTGAAAATTACTTAGGTAACCCTCATCGTAAGAAGTAGCCGTAAGTAATTTGAAACTACTATAACCTGGCAAACTAAAGAAAAGGCCCCGAAATGGCAACATTACTGTTTGTATCTCTCTTTAGTAAATGACTTATTTAGGAGTGGGATGACAAGAATAATGTAGGCATAAACATTAGGTCCGCCTTTTGTACTATGTGCAATAAAGTATACAAAATTAATAAATAAAATAAAAGTTGTCATTTTGTGTCGCTTTCTTTGATTGATCAGGTTATACTCTACTAAAGCTCTCGATCTAAGTACTAAATCAAAAAGCGCCATCTATCGTCAACCCATTTCTATACATTTCAAAGAGCGCCATCTATGTTTCCCCGTCCGAATCAAACTACAGTCTTACGATGAGAACTCGCGGAACTTTTCGGCCACAGTTTTCTTGTTCCTGTGCAGCCAAGCGATGTTGACCTTCGCCGCCTCTATACCCTGGCTGACGGCCAGCAGAGAGTCCTCCAGGTATTTGGCGTTCAGTTCGCGCCACGCGAGGAACTGGGGAAGAAATGATTTTTAAATATAGTTTATACTTGCAATTGTCGGCACTTGGTGAAACTCCATTGTTATGATTTTGATTCAAACACTTGTACTCGTTTCACTTATTTTTTATTTTCGTCCCAACCGGTTTCGCTTAAATAAGCATCTTCAGGGGGCAATTACACTTTTCGTACTAAAATAAACAATTAAAATACATCGAAAACAGTACGATACATTTGATGATAGTGCAATAATCGTTAAATGTAAAGTGTAATTGCCCCCTGAAGATGCTTATTTAAGCGAAACCGGTTGGGACGAAAATAAAAAATAAGTGAAACGAGTACAAGTGTTTGAATCAAAATCATGATTTTTAAACGTCAGACTTGCTAGTAGAACTGATGTGTGTTTACTGGGCTAGCTAAATATAGGGCCGTTCATTTTATTACAGACCAAAAGTATATTAATTTAAATATTAATTTAATTACAATAGGTTTTGTGAATTATGTAAATATTGAAGAATATATGCCAAACAGTAATAATATGTAAAATATAAATGATAATAAGATACCTAGCTAGTTTATTTAAGTTTTTTATCCAAATTGCGATACCCTAGCAGGGAGCATGTTGGTGTCCAATTAAATTTTAAGATCTTTTTTACAGCATGTAAACAGAAATAAATAATTGTATTGAATTTAACTAACACTAAAATCACCCTTTAGGCGAGAGTACCCAGTCGTGAACAGTCTCGACAGTGGCGTCACTTAACATAATTTATCTTTTTAGAAACAATCTATCGAATGTCCATTGCCCAAGTTTTTTTTAATGGCAATAATCAACCCTTTAGTTAGAGGATATTCCTGCCAACGTCTAGTGAAAAACAAGTAAGAACAATCAAAGAGCTATATCGTGAAAGTATAAATATAAACACAGACACTTTATATACAACTTATTACATAAACACTACTACAACAAGTATTTACAGGTTCATTTATTCCATAAGGCGAGTGTAGCCGCCAACGGCCTCGACAGTGGCGCCACTTCACAAAACAAGTTTACTCTTTATACAAACAATATATCAGAATGTCCGATGCCAAAGCACAGATTAATAATAAGTGGCCAAAGTTAGTATTATCCAGTATTATTATATATTTGCAAGTAAAATAAGAACTTGCAAACTTAAGGATAATACTAAAAACTTGGGCAACGGACATTCTGATAGATTGTTTGTATAAAGAGAAAATATTTTTTGTGAAGTGGCGCCACTATTTTTTTTTATTTTTTTATTAATGATGGGTTTGCTCTTGACTCTAGTCTAGGTCATAGGACAGAGACAGAGTGTAAGATGGAGCGAGCTCACCCAGAAGAAGCCTGTTCACTCTTACTTTGAAGAGATTAGGGTTGTATGCGTTTGGAAACACAGACGCAGGAAGTGAGTTCCACTCTTTAGCAGTGCGCATTATAAATGATGACTGGAAGCGCTTAGTCCGAATTGGTGGAAGGGCTACCAGGTACGGATGGTATCCGGCGGTACGTCTGGATTTCCGATGGTAGAAGGGAGCTGGTGGAACAAGGTCGTGAAGCTCTTGAGCACACTCTCCGAAGTACAATCTATAAAATACCGACAAGCAGGCAACCTTGCGGCGATGTGCCAGGCTATGTAGCTTGGTGTCCACCAGTTTTATGTCGCCCATGAGCCTCTTGGGCCTGCGTTCCACCGAGTCAAGAGCGGCAAGTTGATATTTGGCTGAGCCATCCCAAAGGTGACTGCAATACTCCATGCAGGATCGGACTTGTGCTTTGTAAAGAGTTAAAAGCTGTCCAGGCGTAAAGTATCGCTTCACTCTATTCAGGACGCCCAGCTTTTTAGCCGCCGTCTGAGCCTTGTACTCGATGGTCGCGCCGAAGTTTAGATTTGATGTCAACTCCATGCCTAGAAGCTCAAGCCTGTCAGTGACTGGGACAGATGTCGTTCACGGGTACACTCGCCGTAAGTAAAATTAGACCAACAAACTCAATAACATACACATCATACACATACACTTAACACGCCTATAATCCTTTTCGGGGTAGGCAGAGCGTAAACGGTCGCAAAAAACGGACATTCACACAACGTCCGACAAATGTTCGAAAGTCTCTCGAAAAATTGTGTATCGACACAGTGACAGGTTGTCAGCCCATCGCCTAAAATTGCAATACCCTGCCTGCATCCTCAAGTCCCTAAGTCGCCTCTTACGACTCCCAAGGGAAAGAAATGGGGCGATGCTATTCTAAGCCGGCATCACACGGCATTGACAATAATCAATATAATTGAAGTTATGGCAATTAAAACCAAAAGTGGCCGTTTTAAGGCACCGAAAGGGGGCTTACTAACTAACACACGCCTAACAAAATGCAATTAAAAAGTTAGTTAGTTTTTGAACTGAAAATTTGCTACAATTGAAACTTGATTAGTTTAAAATTTAATATTTAAACTTTAAATATCCTTCTAGTATGAGTTATTATTATTTTTAGCAATTTTGAAGTCTCATTTTGCGTTTGAAACTTCCTAAAAACTTGAGTTCATTAAATCACTAGGTCTGACTGACCCGAGGGGCTTAGTCATTTAATGAATCGCTAATCATTAAATGACTAAGCTCAGAATAGCCTCACCCCATTTCTTTCCTGTGGAAGTCGTACGAGGCGACCAAGGGACTCGAGGTCGAGGGTGTGTATTGCAATTTTAGGCGATGGGCTGACAACCTGTCACTATGGCGATACACAATTTTTCGAAAAGCCCTCAAATATTTGTCAGACGTGGCGTAAATGTCCGTTTTTGCGTCTGTTTACGCTCTGCCTACCCCGCAAGGGATTATAGGCGTGAAAATATGTGTATGTATGTATGTATGATTAGGATTACATTGATAACCGAAAGAAAACGATAGTTTTGAATACTTTTATCATATAATTTTAATTAAAAAAAAAAACATTTATACGCAATATATGGATGAAAATGCACTTAAGTAGGTATATAACAATAACAAAAAAATTATATTGTTATTGATAAAGTTGTCGTTGATTCTTCAATTAAATTCAATTCAAAAATACTTTATTGTACACAGAAATGTAGTAAAAACAAAAACAAGTGTATACAAGGCGGCCTTATCGCTTAGGTAGCGATTTCTTCCAGGTAACGGGATTCTTGTTTTCTTACTCGTAGAAAGGCTTAATCTTCTCCCTGAATATCTCAATACCCTTCGCGTTGATCTTCTGGAACCAATCCTCTTTCTCCAGCATAGCGTACCACGCCTTCAAGTTCTTAAACTCATCAGGTATAGGCAGAAACAACGCCAGGCTTCCCAAAGATGAACAGCATGTCAGATCTGCGAGTGTCAAGTGATCTGTGGCCAAGTATTTCGTCTTTGATAAAAACCCATTCAGCCAGCTGTAAAGCTCTAATAACGCCTCCTTTTGTTTCTCAGTTATCCCTTTCAAGCCAGCTTTCAAAGAATCCATGCTGGTTATAATCTTAGGCGTCATGGACGTACTTTCCAAATACATTTTCTGATCAATCAAACAACGCGTCTTCAAATCTTTCGGGTATAAAGAACTTTCTGGAGCGTATTTCTGGACGATATATGTCATTATGACATGACTGTCGCAAAGAACCAAATCATCGTCTTCAAGTACAGGCACTGTATGTAACGGGTTCTTTTCCATGTATTCAGGTTTCCTGTTATCACCAGCTAAAGGATCCATGTCGAAATAAGTGAATTTGTCTTGAAGATTTAATGCCTCGATGGTCATAAGCGCGCCTCGCGATGGTGCGCTGAATATACACTTGTATAGCACTGGCATGTTGTCAGTTTAAAAATAGAATCACAGCAATAAAAAAATAATGATTTTGATACGTGTGTTCGACTCGGAAGTTGCCGTCAGACTGAACTAGACGACTGTATGAATAACAAACAACCGGCGCGATTGTAACAAGTTATTGTGAGTTGATTATGTAGCTCTGTTACTCGATAGGTGCGGTTACGGTGTCGATTCTGGCGCGATCTTTCTTCGTTAATGAAATTGAAATTCTTTATTTAATGTAGGATAGTATTATCACTTATTGGCGTCATGAACCGTCATTGTAAAAAGAAAAAATGTATAACATTTTTTTTTAATTTAACAATTTTGTAAGAAAACCGGCTCGGGCGAGATAAAAAAATGAACATAAAATTGCCACGGGGCTAGCCAGGTTAATCACACGGCATGTAACTTTACGCCACCACTATCTGAAAACGACATGTGTTTCAAATTGAAGTCAAGATTTTTAAAGCGTGTAGTTTACATGATAATTAATCGGACCTCCTGAACAGGAAAAACCCCCCAACAAAATCTGCCCAGAAGTGCTCCTATGATAAGAATTTACCGGTTATCTTTTTTTGAAGGCTGAATTAAATCATGTCATAGGCCCTGCTAAAGTGACCTTTGGATTCCTATATACAATAAATTTAAAATAGGTATACAATGAAAAAAAAAGGACCTCCCATAGTAAATTAACCAGCTGACCGGCAATTTCGTATAGGAGGTAAATTGTTTATATTTTGACTTATGTTCTATGGGAACGTTGTTCAGTTTCATGAATGCCTTGACTACTTTTGGCATGTTACACCCTTTTTGTTACTCCCTGTTTACCTATGCTGTTTTATGTATTATGTATAACAACTGCAGCTGACCGCTTTTAATTATTTTTAAATAAAAATTGTTGACACATGCGGTTCAATCGCTCATTTAACAAACTGAACAAAGCGGTTTATTATAAATAGAGCTATACATACCTACTGCACACAATTTATCGACTAATGACGTGCCTCATCCTTTCATACATACACATATCACGTCTATAATTCCTTGCGGGTTAGGCAGAGCATAAACGGCCGCAAAAACGGATATTTACACCACGTCTGACAAATATTTGAGGGTTATTCAGAAAATTGTGTATCGCTATAGTGACAGGTTGTCAGCCCATCGCCTAAAATTGCAATACACACCCTCGAGTCCCTTCGTCGCCTTTTACGACTCCCATGGGAAAGAAATGGGGTTATGCTATTCTAAGCCGGCATCACACGGAAAATTCACGGCTCATTAAACAAACTGAATATAGCTGTTTATTGTAAATAGAGCTATACATGTTCATCTCAGTCAATAAACCATTATTGATTACAGAGGTGGACCTTAATATCAAAATACCTACCTACAGGCATGCACAATTCTATGTTTAAGATAGTAAGGTTCAAGGATGCACACAACGAATAATACATAATAAAAAACATTTATAAAAAATAAAACATGGTAATAATTTTTTGTATTTCACTATTCTATAGGTTGTTACAATTTGGTGCCGTGACCAGGATAAGTTGCTTTAGTAAAGAGAGACAGAAAAAAAGAATAAATATATAACTTTCGTCTAATGTGATAGACGAAAAGTTAGTAGACAACTCTCAATTCAAAAACTTGTTCCTGCAGAGGATAACTACTATTATTGGCTTTTATCTAAGTTAAACATCCCTTTTTACCTCAATGTAGCATTAAGCTGTTGTTATCCCAAATAAAGAAAATAAAAATAAAATAAATAAATAGATAAGATCTTATTGATTGAAAATTTGGTTTTCTCGCTCACCGCTACGCTAGATGATTATGGCCAATATTTTTGTTGGGAGTTGCAAACAATAGTTAAAATAAATAATAAATAAATATTTTTTTACCTCATCAAGTTCCCTCTGCGTAGTGAACTGAGAGAGCATGGTCTTGACGATACCGCCTATCCGGCGAGCCTGGCCGCGGAACCTGGGAACAATTACATTAGATACTATAGCAAATCTAAGATGTCATGGCATTAGAATGGGAGTGTCTGTTAACATAAAAGTTTGACACTAGCATTCTAATGCCTAATTACATACAATTACATACACATACATACAGGTAAACGGCAGCAAAAACGGACATTTACGACGCGTCTGACATTATTTGAGGGTCAATTCGGAAAATTGTGTATCGCCATAGTGACAGGTTATAATTTTTTTTGAAAACTTGCAAAATGTTCAAGCGCGGGCAGGATTTGAACCTGCGACTTTCGCATTACTAGTGGCGACGCCTCTTCCATCTGGGCTACTGCAGCTCGTTCCTTGCCCGCCAATTTTACAAGTATATTTTGTAAGTTATATGCTCCATCTACCGGGCTAGTTTTGCAACTTATACCCAGCGACTAATTCCATCTATACAGATTGAATGTAGTCTAAGCGATGAAAACCTGCAATATATTGAATACCACATTTAAAACACTTCCCGTGTTAGGTATACAATTTTTGAAAACGTGCAAAATTTACAAGCGTGGGCAGGATTTGAACCTGCGACTTTCGCATTACTAGTGGTGACGCCTCTTCCATCTGGGCTACTTGTTTGGTTTATAACCATTGGCAGGGACTCCATTTTGGCCAATTGAAACTGGTGACATGAATGAAAATAATATAACATTCAGTCTTTTGCATCTTGCTTATACTTGCTCATGCTAATGAAGCAAAAGTGACTAAAAGTTGAATATTGTGTTGGTTCTATAGTTTAGTAATAGTTATGTATATATAGCACGAAATACTCACGCATTATGAATATCCTTTATCCTGGTGTAAATGAAATCTTTAGCGATGTAATACCCGACAGGCGAGTTGGTAATACCCGCGATCACTCGCGCCGCGTCCTGCCTTCGCACCTCCGAGTTATCGGTAATTGCCCACTCGAGGTATCTGTAATATTAATAGCAGATTTTTTAAAACAGTACCCTTTTTGTTATTTTAATATACACTGGTTATTGCTGGTAGAATACTGATATGTTTTGCTAGAATATAATACACACATATTATGGGTAGAATACACACATTCCGACAGAATACAGATATATTCCGATAGAAAACACACATTCTAGTACAATACAGAAATTCTATGGAATACAGGAAGTCTAGTAGAATACACATATTTCGGTTAAATAGACACATATTGCGGTACAAACACACACAATCCATTCGGATATTATTCATCCTGTTAAACCCTCTTCTTATGATCAACGGTTCCGTGTTTCGAAGGGTACGTTAAGCCGTCGGTTCTGGACCATGGAATTTTATCATTGCATCGCAGCACTATTTTAACAATTTAATGTTCAATTGAATTTGCCAACGCGGCGCAGCGTGATTCGGTATACATTGCTTGTTATTTCATGAGTGTCATGTCATTATTTCAATAAACGAAAGATAACAAAGCAATGTATGCCAAAACGAAATTCTTTGGAAGGGATTTGTAGTACTTAAGACCTAGACTAGTGATGCGATTATTTCATCGACTGATCATAATGAAGTTTTTTTTTGTAGATCCTTATACTTACTGTGACAATATCCAAACTTCATTGGTGCATGTAAGGGAAGTAAGCGCAGCTTCCTTAGCGGCGGCAACGTTTGCTTTCCTCTTTCTCTCCAACATGAAGCGCCATTCCTTGACGCTGCCTCTCCTTATGGCCACGCAGTACACTGTCCTGCGTAGGTCCAAGGGGATACTGAAAGAAAAATACTTTGTGAATACATGAATCCAATTGTAGATTTCAAGTTAAGGATTAGGTTTATTGATAACCATGTTTATAACAATTTGACATGTTTTAATTTTGATCTGAATAAATTTAATATTTTCTTAAGTTTGTTCAATTACTCATCACAATAAAACAATTTTAAACGGATTTAAGTTGTAAAACACATAAACACAACTTTAATTTAAACTTAACTTAAATTTATTATTGTATTGAAATCATATTATTGAGAGTATAGACCAAGAAAACGGTTTGAACAATCCGATTTTTACTGAGTAACAGGATAATCTAATGATTTTGTCTCTTCTTCGCTGTACCTAGTACTTTTAATTATACTGTGGCTGTACATCTACCATTATTACCTAGTCTGTTTAAGTTTTCTATATCACTTCTTTCTTTTATCATAACTTCAGTTTTGAAGATTATTTTGCTATGAAAAAGTGTTTCAAGTGCAGTTGACCAAGGCAGTCAGTTATTTCGTGCAAGTCTACTCCAGTTTGCACTCAATGTTACAAGATTGGGCAACTTTTGTTCACTATTTTTTTCTGTAGTTTCACTAGAATTTTAAAATCTTACGGGTTGTTGGTATCAGGGTCGGCTTCGTTCATCCAATCGTTGAAGAGCTCGATAGCGTTTTGTTCACATCCGGGCATTTTGACTTTGCATGCCCAACTTGACAGCAGAGTCTGAAAAAAGAAACGGAAATGGAATGGATTCAAATTCATATAGTATTCATTGCATAACAACACACGGTAGTACATACAAATTTCACTACAAACAAGTGTAAAAGTGTTAACTACTCCGCTCGTAACAGCACACATGTGTGCTTGAAGTACAATACAAATCTATTGTTGCAAAATTCGACCTGAGCGAAGTGGTAAAACAATTTCTGGAAGCATTCCCAAAGCTTATTTTTCACATTTAATTGAAGAAAAATGCCAAAAATGCTAATATAGTCATAGTTTAGGGACGTAGAAAACTCAACTGTGCTATAACTGACACGGGTTTTTACAACTAAGTCATAGTTAAAATGTTGCTGCGTTCGTGCATATTTCACACAAGCTATTTGTTTGAATTAATCAAAATCTCAGTTTAATTTATTCTTACCTGCATCTTAACACTCTTCATATCATCCCCATTGATGATGTCCTTCTTCGACAGACCTCCAGTTTTCAGATACTGTTCCCCGATAAGTTGTCTAACGAACTTCTGGAAGGCTCCATACTCTGCGGTGCGTTTAAGGACGTTGGACAGTTTCCCAAGAGCACTTAAACCGGTTTGGAGAGGTGACAGTTCTGTTTCGCGTTGAAGGTAGTTTGCTAGTCTGTGGACAAGATAATTCTTTAAAATGTCTCGAAACTAATCAACCAAGAAAATATTTGTCTTCTGAATAAATCACAGAATTTAGAGAAGTTTCGTCTCTAAAATGGCATTAATAAATGTAAACTGAGACATGCGTAGATTTGGAGCCTTGATGCGTGAAAATGCGTGTCTATATTCTACTTGTTGTGAAGAATTTGAGAAGGAGGCATTACATTTCCTACATTGCTGGGTAGCAGCGGTTCCTTACAATCAAGGACTTGCTTTTGCTAGGAAAACAACTCTAAAGATAGTCTGAAGGTGATTGGATGAAAATTCAGTGTCGATCATGTAACAGCTTTTAAAAGATATGGATTTACTCCAAAGAAGTAGAGTATTCCATTATTTGCTCGCTCTAGGCCAGCGCCCTTCAAACAGCAAGTGCACCCTGCCCAGTACAGGGATATCCGTGAAGCGGGAGCTGGTGAGAGTCTTCATTAGGGACTTACTCTAAAGTGGTAGAATATTCCATCAGCTCGCTCCAGGCCAGCGCGAAGGCATCAGATAGCAACTGCCTAGTACAGGGATATCCGTGAAGCGGGAGCTGGTGAGGGTCTTCATAAGAGACTTACTCCAAAGTGGTAGAATATTCCATTTGCTCGCTCCAGGCCAGCGCGAAGGCATCAGACAGCAACTGCACCCTGCCCAATGCAGGGATATCCTTGAAGCGGGAGCTGGTGAGGGTCTTCATCAAGGACTTACTCTAAAGTGGTAGAATATTCCATCTGCTCGCTCCAGGCCAGCGCGAAGGCATCAGACAATAGCTGCACTCTGCCCAGGACAGGGATATCCGTGAAGCGAGAGCTGGTGAGGGTCTTGATCAGGAGTTGCCAGTTTCGCTTGTCGTAGTTTATGCGGTATGGTGCTGTGAAAAAATACGGTTAGGTGAGCCATCACATCAAAAACCATCGCTACAACAGTCTACTGCTAGACATGGGCATACACACATACATTACCATACATTAACAGCCACAACAGTCCACTGCTGGACGTAGGCATCCCCTTGTTTTTTATTTTTTATTATAATAAATAGGTAAGCATTTGTCTGCCATCTAACCTGATGCAGACAGTATTGGAGGGTATTGCCATATTCACCATTCTTGGCAAGCGGATTGACGAGAGCAATGTTAGATATGCTTTCACAGGGAATGCCGCTGCCCATACCCTGGACGAATTTATCCCTTAATCGTATTTTACGACACCCACAGATTGTATAAGGATGATGCTATTCTAAGCCGGCATCACGCGGCACTCTATGGGGTGATTTTCATACCTTTCACACAGAGGTAGTGGGTTGGCGAGCGCAGTGCAAGGTGTTGTATTGACAGAAAACTTGGTTGAATATTCACAGAGTTTATTCCTTGGGCACCTTTTACGACATCCTCAGATAGAAACGGAGTGATGATTATCTGATCAGCAGGATAAGCTCTGTGTACTAGTTTATTTGACTGGCCGAGGGTTGTGGGTTCGATCCTCGCAAGACACAAAATTTTCCGATATTTGTGTTTAGTCTCCTATGTATAATATGTATTTATAAAAATAATGTATGTAAGTATCAATATCAGCTTTTGAGTTTCCAAAGTAAAAGCTATGCTTAGTTTGTAGCTGGCGTTGTGGGAAATGTCCACGATATATAAATTAAATTTTCATGTTTTTATTTCACAAGGAATATAACAGGTCATAAGGGAAAATATGTAGAAACAAAACTAAATTTTATATAACTAGTTTCTTCATGACATAAGTACCTATTTTTGGTAAAGGCAACACAGCCTATCTCTGTCTCTCTCTCTATAGTCTTAATCCGGTGGCATACCGTGTGCTAATAAATCAGTAATTAAAATACAAATAATCATTTATTCCATACAAAAAGTATAAAGTTCCCAACAAGTTACATTACTTACCGATCATATCGTAGTTGAAGAGCACCCATTCGTTAGCGTTGGCTGAATGTTCGAAACGATGCTGTAAACGAAAAACAAGAGTAAGCCAAAGGTTGTCTAGTAGAGATGTCTTTTAGCGATAAGGCCGCCTTTGCGCATTTTTAGTTTAAGTTTTCCTGTTATGTGAGCGGCATGAGATTCTACGCAGAAGTTTAGTTTTTTATTAAGTATGGGTTTGCTCTTGACTCTTGCTAGTCTAGGTCATAGGACAGAGACAGGGTCTAAGATGGAGCGAGTTCACCCAGAAGAAGCCTGTTCACTCTTACTTTGAAGAGATTAGGGTTGTAGTGAGTTCCACTTTTTAGCAGTGAGCATTATAAATCGTGTACATATAGGCCGGCCGGATGTGTGCATGTGTGGCTGCGAAAACCGGGCGTTAGTAAGATGTTAAACTACTGCTGCTTGGTATATTGTGTCTATGCTAACTCAAATTCCAATGTTCTTCGACAGTGGAAACAAACCTTCAAGTCAAGTCAACAAGTCTTGTTCGACTGGCATGTGCTTGTTCTCCTTGTGGTTGACGCCGCGCTCCACTAGCGACAGTTGCTGTAGGTCCTGAATGTGGAGAGTCTCCTGGGTCCAGGTCACCTGGGTCCAAGTCACCTGGGTCGCTGGTTCTAGTTCTGCAGCTGCGGCTTGTTGTCGATTAGCTTGTGCTTTCTTTCTTTCTTTTCGTGTGGGACACCTAGTCGTCCAACGACCCGATGAACCCTGGTGTCAGAGTTCATCAACCGCCTACTACTAGTAGGCCTCTGATATGGTTGTGTAACGACCGCCGTCTAAGTAATCATAGACAGCAACCAGGACCGACGGCTTAACGTGCCCTCCGAAGCACGGAACCGTTTCTTTTCGGACAATCAGGTGGTTCACCCTGCAATGTCGTAACCAGAACGGGAACAAATTCACAAAGTGATATATATCAATTTTGTGAGAGTCCCACCGAGAATCGAACCCGGAACCTTTGCGTCGCAGGCAGTCGCACTACCACTGCGCCACATCAGCCGTCGAGCTTGTGCTAATGGCGACTGACAGGAGTAATGCCAATAGGCAGAATGGAGGGTTCCAGGTGGTGTCGGGACAAGGGTAGCTACCCGCCTGGCCGGGTGTTGTGGCCAGGGGACCGACTGGTCCACCTGGATAGAATTGGAAGTTGTATATATGCGTTGCGCGGTGAAACACTCGAACAGGCGCGTAGTGCATTTGTGAAAATGAGCGACCTTCTCTGCAACCGGTCTCTTCAAGTGTCTACGCGAGTCCGCTTAGCACGTTGCTACGTTTTTTCCATCCTTCTGTACGGATCCGAGGCTTGGACATTAACAGAAGCTATGGCAAAGCGAATACAAACATTTGAAATGTGGGTGTACAGACGTATGCTGAGGATATCGTGCACGGACAAAGTGCGAAATGACATAGTGTTGCAGAGAATGAATAAGAAGCTTGAAGTTCTCAACACTATCAAGAGGCGAAAATTGGAATACTTTGGTCACATAATGCGGAATGAAAAGTATAAACTCCTGCAACTTATTATCCAGGGAAAAATTCAAGGCCGCCGACTACCAGGCAGACGTAAAATGTCTTGGCTCAAAAACCTGAGAGAGTGGTCCGGAATGAGTACCAGGTCGTTGTTTCGAGCGGCTGTAGACAAAGTGAAAATTGCTATGATGATCGCCAACCTCCGGTAGGGAGATGGCACCCGAAGAAGAAGACGTTGAAACACTTCGATACCGCGTTTCAGGCTCTTTGTTGTCACGTGGCGCCATCTTGCAGATATGTTGGAACTTCTGTTGCGTCTTGCTTGCTCGTGAACCACTTTGAGTGAGCTTCTTGTCGTAGCTCCCAGAGGTCGCTACATGCTTGTTCTCCGTGTGGAACAAGGGAAATATTCATAGTTTTTTGAATTGAACTTTGGTACATACCTTGTTGCCAACTCCTTCGTTACTAGCGAGCCATTGCACAGGTTCTGATGGCTTTCCGACTTCCGTTTCACACATGACGCTTAATGGAATCCACCAAGAAACTTGCGTAGTCGATTTGGCGCCCAGATTCAAGTAGCGTTTCTGGGAAAAGAAATTATCTTTAAGTGTGAATTATTCTATATTTAAACCAATAAGAAAATAATTTGTTCAAATAATACGAACCTGCATAAGAAATTAGCAATATTTGAAATTTGTTTTCTTAATTTGTTTCAAATTTTTTATGGGCGTTTGATATAGGTATTGAGCTTGTTAAGAGGCCGTACATAGTTTTGAGTAATTTTGTCTTGTTTCTTCAATTCTGTAGGACCTCGTTTAAAAAAACAGAATAAGTAACAATGTGTTATGATATGTTTTATTGAAGATTAATTCAATATCTAAAAATTGGCCCAGACAAATTATTGATTTTGATTGTTCAGTTTGTTTAATAGTTAATAACCTGAGACGTGTTTTAATTGTTTTCGATGCGTGACGTTCGTATCATTATTGTTTACATGAATTTTAAAATATGGAGTGGTTTATAAAGTATACAGCAATAAAGACATTGAAAAGTGCTAAAAATTGGCCGAGGAGTTTTTAGTAATTTAATTCAAAAATTCAAAGAAAAACTGCAGTAAAATGGCCCTACTTTGAAGAAATTTTAAACGTATACAGCGTCGGATTTCTAGTACAATACAACACGTTTTTAAAAAAATCAATTTACACATTGAAAAATAGATTCATGCTAACACATTAGCTATAAAAAAAATGCAAATATGTATTTTATGAAATTTATCGAATATCTTAAAGTTCTCCGGAATTATCAATTATATACGGGAGCGCAAATGCTGTTTCGGCAGACCGCGCGCCGCGCTCTTGGGAGAAGGACGTGTATCCTGCTGCGTCACACTCACGCACACATACAAAATTACGAATGTGTGTCGATCGCGCGCGTAGAGGACAGTAGTCACAGTAGATCACGCGTCACAGGCGGAATTATAGTGCGACCGATACTTTTTGATCCTGTAAGTATTTTTTTCAGTGCGGTATTGATTTATGATTGATTAAATTAATTGAACTAGATATTGTGATTTTACTTCCTATTAGAGTATAAATAACTTGAAATTTCGGGATTTTGCAAATAAATGGCCATTTTAACGGACTATAATGATACATTACAGATTTAACTATCCACACTAATATTATAAATGCGAAAGTAACTCGGTCTGTCTGTCTGTCTGCTACGCTTTCACGGCCAAACCGCTGTAACGATCTTCATGAAACTTGGCACAGAGATTGCTAGCATACCGAGAACGGACATAGGCTATTTATTATCACCATTCGAGGGTCTGGAGTATAGATGTAGACCACCAGGTGTACCATCAGGAGCCAAGCTAAACTATTAGAGATACAGGCATGGTCCTAAAACAAAAGTTGTTCAGTATGATGGGCCGCTTCTTTTTACAAGAACATTTGAGGATCTGGAGTACCTTATGTAGACCACCAGGTCTACCATCAGGAGCCCACCTAAACTATTGGAGATACAGAAATGGTTCCAAAACAAAAGTTGTTCAGTATGATGGGAATAAGTTGAGAAAGGACATTGCCTACTTTTACCGAGGATTTTTTATCATTACTGAAAAATACCGCTGTGCCGCCGCCGTTTGCATCGTATGCACTACCTTCATTGTAATTAGGCATATCTACTTAGGTGATACGTTACCATGTTCTGAACTGAAAAGTATCATCCACATAACACGTTAAGTCGGGGATCACATTTGACGTCCGATGCGGCGTATTTTGTAAGTGTAAGGGAGTAAAATAGAAATTCGCGATTTCCTTTCGTCTGACATACGCATGCGTTATGGATATGTATTGAAAATACACAGCAACTAAATAAATAATGCCCGGTCTTATGACCGCGGCCGCGCACACCGGCCGATCCGGCGCGGCGCGGCGCGCGCGCTTTAGCGGCGATGCGGGGCGGAGGGGGAGGGCGCGACAGGGTGCGGCTACCCGAACGGGCATACACGTGAGGGCAGACTCACGAGTGTCAAACCCACAAAATCTTTGTTTTCGCAAAATACAGAAAAACAAAAAATGTGGTATATAAAAATGTATTACAGTAACTTAAAATACCTTTTTATCTGTCTTATCTACTTATGCTGACCATTTTAGTGTTCTCAAATCGGCACCCCTGGAGTAAGTACTCTGTTATCTACTGACTTTTATATTCAATTTTTATAAATATTGGTCTCTCAGGCCGGATAGCAAATCTTGAATTGTCCCTTTAACAACAGAAGCAAGCAAGTTATCTCTAAACAGTAGAGATAACAACTGTTCTAATATCACTGTCACACTTACTATGAATACACATAGGTACCTACTTTAGAACTTCTGCCAAAAAAAACTATCTAACGCGGACGAAGTCGGGGGTAAAAGCTAGTGGGCAATAAATATAAATTCGGCGCTGTTAAGCGAAAAAAAGATGCTGGTACATGGGCACACCCCTGAATAGTAGTCGGTAATTAATTAGTTTCGATAACATTCCACAAATCCCAAAATTCTTAGTAGGTACGCAATAATTTTAAACTTTTTCATACAATTGCCACAAAAACTATAAATAGGATCAAAACTGATTGATCGAACTATACGCTACCGTCCGCCGCTGGGTCTGCATATCGCCGCCGCTCGGCTGCACGATGACGCGTTCTAATGCTAATTACCTACTTTCGCCCAGCGCAATTTCATGTACGGCCTCTTAATACAAAAAATACACATAGATTAAGCCGTTAAATCGTATGGAATAATAACTTAATCACAGTTTAAACGCGCGTCTAACTTTTTTGTAATAACACCGCAAATGATAGACCGATGACTTAAAAAAGCGACTGGATGGCGAAAACAAGAGATCGTGCCCTATGGCGTACCCTGGGGGAGGCCTACGTCCAGCAGTGAACTGCGATAGGCTGAGGTATGTTTGTATTAAATAAATAAAGAGTAAGATACATTAGCTACTGAATAGAACGTCCATCGCTGGGTATCTAACAAAGTTTCTAAATTCGGCTTAAAATTTATCTATTTACTAGATTTCTGCCCAGCGGTTTCACCCGCTGCCACACATTTTCACGTGGTAATAGTTGTTTTCCAGCGGTAAAAAGTCGCCTATATGTTATTCCAGGTTATACTCTACCTGTGTTCCAAATTTCATCCAAATAAGTCAAGCCGTTTAAGCGTGAATAGGTAACAAACATATATACACACACAAACTCTCAGATTTATAATATTAGTATGGTATATCTAATCATTGCCATCAGGCAATGAACCTTTGCCTGACAATAATAAAAAGCACGTTCTGAAAAAAACCATATCTGATGTAAAAGACTAACCTGCTGAACAGTAAGAGTGGTGTCACTGTAATCCCTGATCACAGTCAACAAAGGATACCCGGTCTGTTTGGTCCAAGTGTCCATGACGGTCTTGACAGAGACGTTCTTCGTGAGACCTCCGTATTCCAAGCTGGTGGTTGTCAGTTCCGCCCAGAGGTCGTCTTGTTCCGCGTTTGAGTAAGAGTATTTTTTAAGGTAACTGGAAATAAGGCAAACAAAATGTTCGTTGGTATATTTTGCACTCACAGTGCTATATTATTTTCATGAAGCAATATACAGGACGTTTATTTAAATGCGTGCCATAGCTTTTTGGTTGTTGAATGATTTTTTAAGATATTTGTTGCGTTTGATCGTATACGTTATTAATAAAATAATCTTAAAACAAATTGAAAACAATTTTAACAAGTTTCTAAATCAGTTTGGTTGAGAGCGATCTTGCTCTTGCAGTACTTTAAAAAAAAAATTAAAGGATTTTTTAGTTTTTTTTTTTGGCATCCTTTATTGATACTGATACTGCCCTGAAGCTATGGCACGCATTTAAATTAACACCCTGTATATGGAGTGAATTTTAACTAGTGATAGTGACCGATAGCGAAAACTCAAGACGGGCTGTTGCTAAGGAACAACCTTTTCCAAGGAACATACCTAGGTCGAAATCAGAAAAAAAATTGGACCCCCCATACAAAACTTGCGATTAGCTGATTTGAGGTACTATGAAAACTCTAAATATTTTTGTCACAATTCAACCTATGCTCCTTGGGGAAAGCTGTTCCTTATCACTAGCCCATCCTGAGATTTTGCTATCGGTCACTAGTTAAATGTCACCGTTTTTAAAGCATGCGATATTTCAGCAACCGTCGTCGGTTTCTAAGTCTTTTGCCCTTGTTTAAAAGTAATCAGATTAAAAGGAGTACTGTAGGAATGGAGTACTGTCCCACAGATCCACAGGTCCTGGGTTCAATCCCCGGCCGACACAAAAAAAAACAATTTCACATTTTCATTCATAAACAAAATGTTAGCTTTAATAATATCTAGAAAATTTACGTAAGCTTGCTGAATGGTAAGTTTATGGTCTTTTCGGAAGAATTAAATAATTTGATGTGTTTTCTGATTTCTTTGAAACATGGGCAACAGACTTAGATACCGGCGACGGTTATTGAAAAAATACTTTAATTTTGCGCCTTTTTCAACCTGTTTTTATTACAGCTCACTCAATTATTCAAGCAAGGCCAATTCGACAGTAGTCATATTTATTTTAGTAACCGGGTTTGTATCACTGCACTTTACTTAAGTCAAATCGGATCAAATATAACTTTAAAGAACGCAGTCTAAACAATTAATTTCCGTTTTCCATTAGGCGGACCCTAAAATTTTTACTTTCTTTCTTATTCTTTGTAAAAAAAAGCTACCTGGATAGAGCTCGCCTGAAGACATCTTCTCCAAGGAACATCATCATCATACGGATCAAAACGGATCCTTTGCGGTACGAGATCTCGTCGAATATCTCGTTGATGCGTTTCGGGTCGTCCAGTGGCGCTGACACCTGTAAAAAAATGAAGAAGTACTTATCTATTATCTATCCATGACAGAAAATGTACATCATTTATGTGTCTATGCCGGCTTAGAATAGCATCATTTCATTTCTTTCCCGCGGCAGTCTCAAGAGGCGACTAAGGGACTCGAGGATTTCATGTATATTAAAATTTTAGGCGACAGGCTGACAACCTGTCTCTATAGTGATACACATATTTGTCTGACATGGAGATAGTGCCCGTATTTTCACGGCCGTTAACGCTCTGCCTACTCCGCAAGGTGTATATTGGCGGACTTAACCTCTCAGTCTACCAAGTCTAAATTCAAATGTTTTTTAAAAAATCGTCAGGTAAATCAGATCTAAATTTTGTAACTTGTTCCCTTGCCTTTTCTTACAAAATGGCTAAACTGAATTTTGCATATTGCAATTGAATGACCTCAACGTTTGCAGGTCAAACATATTTTTAGGCGTTATTTGACAGGAAAACTTTCTTTGGCCCGGACTGCCATTTAAAAATATGATGCAAATATTTGTGCTTAAATTAATTAACAAATTAAATAAAGTCGCTCGGTTTGATATATTTTGCTGCAGTACCAATAGCATTAAGAAAATGTTGCCCAAGGAACCAAACTTAGTATCTAATTAGTTACGTATTTTATTTCTTTTTGGGCTGTAAAATATGTCTGTTTATCTGTGGTAGCTTGTAATTGGCATATACTGCTACAATTAATTAACTTTTGTGTAAAAACAGCAGTACTTAAGCTTCCCAAATAAAATAATAAAATTGTCTTTTACTTACAGGATGAATACTAAATTTTAAAACATTTCCCGTTTTATGTACACAATTTTTGAAAACTTGCAAAATTTTCAAGCGCGGGCAGGATTTGAACCTACTAGTAATACGAAAGTCGCTAGTTCAAATCCTACCCGCGCTTGAAGATTTTGCAAGTGTAAAAAAAACTTACAGGATGACTAGATTCCAAGGCGTCCAAGTTGAAAACTGTCAGTTGACTCTCCACGGCGGTTATTTCTCCAGACTTCCACTGAGGTTCGACTGCATCTACTCCAATGGATGCGACGAATGTTGCAAAACCTTGACACAACATAAATATTCTTTATTGTACGAAAACAAGAAAACAAAACGTATTCATTCGTAAGTATTCGTTACAATAACTTATACTAGATGTCGTTCGTATACGTCGCTTCGAGACGAGTACCAAGAGATTGAAAAATTGGCAAGAGTCAGTTGGGGGGCCGGTAGCTCGGTTGGCAGAGCAGTGGAACGGTGCCCCACGTTCCCAGGTTCAAGTCCCGGCGGGCGCTAACATATTTTCCATTTCCTATATTAATTTATGCAAAAAAAAAAAAAACCACTTTACCAACCACTGCTGGATATGGGCCTCCTGGACAAGAAATAAAACTACATGTAAATGTAAAGAAAACAGCGCAGTTTCTAACAGACAACCTTAGGGAACAACAAAGTTTATAGAATATAGGGTAGCGTCTTTCCTATACTTTACATATATAAGTAATAATTAACATGAATGAATATACTACTAAATACCTTCATTCAGCCATAAGTCTGACCACCATTTCATGGTGACCAGGTTTCCAAACCACTGGTGGGCTAGCTCGTGAGCAATTACCTGTAAGGAACCGAAAAATCTTCATTTATCATCAGTATCAAAATGTGGATTATTTTTCCAACTGCAGAACATTCGGCTCGAAATCACGTATCAGCACTTTGTGTTGTTTCTTGCAGTATTTACATTATATAAAAGACTGTTGTTAAAATTGCCTAAACCTTACCTCAGCAACCCTTTCTTTGTTGATGAACGACGATTGGTACTGTGAAAGAAAATGAAAGTTCTTATTTAAATCGCCATTTTTCATAATATTATATAGATTGATACATAAAAAAGCTGAACTTGACTATAATTTCAGAAATTTGTATTTTTATTTAGAGACAGAAAATGAAATGAAATTATCTTTATCAATGTAGGATAGTACTATCCCTTATTGACGTCGTGATCCGTCATTGTAAAAATAGACATTTGTGACAATTTTCTTCATTTTATATCAATTTTGTAATGTTCTGATAGAAAACCGACTCGGGCGGGATAGAAAGTACTTAAAAATAAAGGCACTGCCTCGATTGCAGGTTGTTTAGTATTATAGTGACAGTATGGGAAAGAAATAGCGTGGTGCCATTTTATGCCGACGTCACACAACATTATACAAAAATCAGAGGTCTTCGATTTACCTTGTCATACAGCAGCGCGGTCTCCCTGTACGTGATCAAGCCCCAATTCTCCATAGCGCCGGCCGAGAAGTCCGGAATGGCAAACATGTCCTGCTTCGGCAATGGGAATGATACGTTGAAGAATTTCTCAAAGTGCGCGAGGACCTTCGGCCCGATGTACGCGGCGTATGTTGTCTGAAATTCAAGCAAAGGATAAAGTAAGTACCTGCCGTTACTATAGTTAGGGATAGTTAATTGTCCAGGATTTGTTCAGTTCGATCCGTTCATCCTAAAATAACTCCTAATTGGGCTGATTGTTTGGACAACCACACAAACTTCGCCGCGTAAGCCCTATATAGCCCCCCCAGGGTTAGAAAATGAAATAACTTTATTCAATGTAGGATAGTATTATCACTTATTGACGTCATGATCCGTCATTGTAAAAAAAAATGTATAACACAATTTTTCATTTTTTTATAACAATTTTGTATTGTCCTAATAGAAAACCGGCTCGGGCGGGATAAAAAATAAAAATAAAGGCACTGCCTCGGGGCTGGCCAGGTTAATTACACAGCACGTAACTTTACGCCATCACCATTTGTAAACGACATTTGTTTCAAAGCCACGGGGATAAAATCGCAGTGTCCAGTTAAAGAAATATCTTGTCTTGTCTTGTCTAGCCCACACCATCCCACTGCTGGGCAAAGGCCTAAGAAATATACTGATACAATATTATCCAGCATATTTATTAATTTTATTTTATTATGATTGATCGATTGCGTTGATATCTTTTACATGCAAGTAGAACTTTCCGATTCACCCATCAAGATCTCAAAATTTTTATGAGTGGCGATCTTTCAAATCAAACTAAGAACAATCTCACGAAACGTATAGGTAACCGACTTTGTAATATGGTAATTGAATCATCTGCCACCGGATCTCAAAACAAAGGCAAATAGAGTTATCACCATTTCACACCTTTGATATTTTGCAACCTCTCGTGAAATTTAAATTTACAACTGCCTTGGGTATGTCCCTATTGCAAACAACATAAGCATTTTTTGTGTTCAGGTCCCTTTTTCACCCAGAAATCATGTAGACTTAGAACTCACAAGATCTTGGAGATCATGACACATACTAGATAATAAGTAACAATAACATCAATTCCATACGAATGCGAAATTCCCACCTTCATTCCAAATTCTAAAATACCTAAAAACATAAATCTATCTCATATGACAACCCCTATGATTGCACTTTCGGAAGTGAGTCGTCAGTAGGGGCATACTTGTGATCTAAATGGAGTGATTTAGGTCTAATCATGACGAGAGCATGGCCACATCAACCAAACTGAGAACAACCTCACCTGTGAGATAGCGTCTTTCCTGGCCCAGATTTTGAAAGTGGTGTCAGTGAGGCCTGCCGGACTGTCCACATGCTCAAACTTGGAGATGACAAATGCAATGAGGTAAGTCGACATCGGCACTGATGTCTCGAAGCTGTCCCAGATAAATTCAGACTGCTCTTTGCTGGAATGTAAAAGTCGACAGAAGTTATACTACGCTGCATTGATTACAAAAATATCATGTGGTTGAAGTGGATCTTCGCGAGCTTCTGGCAAGCGATTGGCGAGAAACCACACGCGACTGCGACAAGTGGCGAAATCTCGTATCGGAGGCCAAGACTCACTTTGGCTCATCGACCCGGCAAAGTAAGTAAGTCCCAAATAGGGAATCTACCATAAATGAAAATAAGAAATTGAAAAAATGTTAGCGACGGCCGGGGATTGAATCCGGGACCTGTGGAGTACCGTCCCATCTCTGCCACTGAGCTACTTTCAAATTTTCAACCTCTTGATACTCGTATTGAAGCGACGTATCGGGAATCTGCCAGTTGAAGGGTTATAGCAACCGAAGAGTAAAATCAGGAAATGGCGCATTTCACTGTTATTACCGATATCACTACATTTTCTTGATCCCACTGCTGGGCAAAGGCCTCCCTCGCCTGCTTCCACTGTTCACGATCCTGTGTCTCCGCATGCCTGGAAAACCCATCCAGTTCGTCTCGCCATCTGCGTCTGGGCTTTCAGCGACGACATATATCTTGGCTTCCAATTAGTGGTGGTTTGAGCCCATAGAACGCCAGGCATGCGGCAGCCATGACCAGCCCAATCCCACTTAAGGTTTGCGGCTGTGTAGGCTACATTGGCAATTTGAATCTTGGAACGCAATATAGACTACATTACATAGTATAAAATAAAATTACTTCCCGTGTCTCGGTGTCTTGTCGGTAGTGTATGTCTTTATAAGTACGCCACAGATTTTGATGCGAATCTTTACACACATACACATATCACGCGTATAATCCCTTGCGGGGTAGGCAGAGCGTAAACGGCCGCAAAAAACGGTCATTTACGCCTCGTCTGACAAAATATTTCGAGGGTCATTCAGAAAATTGTGTATCGCCATAGTGACAGGTTGTCAGCCCATCGCCTAAAATTGCAATACACACCCTCGAGTCCCTTAGTCGCCTCTTACGACTCCCACGAGAAAGATATGGGGTGATGCTATTCGAAACCGGCATCAAACGGCACTCATGCGAATCTTAAATAGATAGATTAATTCAAGAGGAAGGTTATGCCAGGAAAAACTTACATTACAGGACCGGTAAAATAATTGATAAAAATACTCACTTAAAAGATTTATTAATTTCATCCCATGACCAAGGCTTGGCCAGCAAGCTGAAAGAGTAAAAACAACGTTAAATAGAGATTTATTAAAGCGAAGAAGAAGCTGTAACACTAACGTCGCTAATTGTAATGGTAAAACGGGCTATTTTCCGCAACTTGACGTCTATATGCGCCTATTTTGCGTACAGGGTGGGGGCTCACTACTCGAGCCATCCTAGCTCCCTGAGGAAGCTCAGCAACCCTACCAAGTCACTGAGTGCCTCAGGGATCGACCTCGGGGTTCCGAGGTACTTTGCCCAGTATGTTGCCACCTCTTTGCAGTGTATCACCACATGGGCAGCTGTTTCTTCTTCCTCCATGCATGCTCTGCATAAGGGGCTGTCAGTAACACGTGTGACTAAAAGGTGCTTGTAGAAATGATCGACAACAAACTATTCATAAACTGAACACTAAATAGGGAATCATCGTTAATGCATATATTTACCATAAGTGTAACAGTGACGTGGCGCAGAAATTTTACTATCATGTTTCTGCTGCTACATAAACTGCACAACACAGCCCCTAGTTGTAAGACTAGGATATCCGTGTGATGCACACACTCAAACACTCGCCTTAACATAACCTTACAACGACTTGACTTAACCAACCTGACATAAATGGCGAAATACGTCTCAATTCACGAGATATGACGCCAGTGGCTTTTCGACATCAAAATCAAACTATTGTCAGTTTAACCAAGTGACCCTTATGGAACGTCTCACGGCTGATGACGATGACTTACTTCTCTTCAGTAGACTTCTTCAAGGGCATGTTAGACACCGCCGTGTAGTTCTTATGATGTCCAAGGTTCATCGACACAGTGGCTTTGTAAACGGGCTCATCGAAGCACGGGAACCCTTTGCGGGCTGATATCGCTTCGAATTGAGTCACGATTAAATATCTGTGGGAGATGAAATTAAATTATAAGTAAGAAGTGGATTTTTGTGGCTTGTAGTAAAGTAAAAACTCTTAATTACATACACACGAATAAAGGATAAATTAAAACCAGAAAATTTTAATATAAAGTGCGCAAAGGCGATCTTATTGCTAAAAGCGATCTCTTCCAGAAAACCTTTGGTAGAGAAGAGCGGTAAAGAAAACAGAGCAGTGCATGAGAATTAAAGAATTGCTTCCAGACATGGAAGAGATCGCTTTTAGCGATAGACCGCCTTTGCACAATTCAGATTAAGATTTTCTGTTTTAAAATTATTCTGTATATGTGTGTAATAAAAAGTTTTTACTTATTTACTTATTCAGCACTATCAAAACTATTTTACACCAGAGTACAACTGGTCATTAGTTGCCTCAATCACACCTTAAAGTTTTCAAACCGCCTTCTACTACTAGTCGTTTGTTGCCCCAATCACACACACACCTCGAAGTTTTTCAACCGCCTACTTCTAGTTGTAGGCCTCTGACATGGTTTTTGTTGCAACCACCGTCTAAGTAATCATCGAGAGCAACCGGGACCGGCTTAGCGTGCCCTTTAAAGCACGGTAACATTTTTCTTTTCGAACAATCACAGTGGTTCAGCCTGCAATATCCTAAGCAAACCGGAAACTATTTCACAAAGAGATAAATACCAACTTTGTAAGTGCCCCACCGAGAATCGAACCCGGAACCTTTTGCATCGCAGGCAGTCGCACTACCACTGCGCCACATCGGCTATCACCCACACAACAAAACAAGACTATGTTTAGGAAACTTACTCTTTGTTATTAGTTTCGATGTCAACGTAACTGCTAATGTACGGTCCGTCCAAACTATCCCCGATGTTTCCGAAGAATGGTATCGTGATTGTGTAGTTCGTATCCACTTCTAACTCCTTGCCTAACTCTATGGTCAGGAAACTGAGCTCCTTGTCTATACTCCACTTTTGAACCTGTTGTAACAAAAAAAACATAAGTGGCGACTCAAGGACTTGAGGGTTGCATGTATTTGAACTTAATTATTAATAAAGAATTTGCTTATCTCTCATCTTAACTTTAAATGTGTATTGCAATTTTAGGCGATAGGCTGACAACCTATCACTATGGACTTATGACACAATTTTCTGAAGGAAATTATGCATTTTACACGTTATCTGTCAAATTAAGCGACGATTTAATAGAAGGCGATTAAGACATCTTCTATCATTTTCTTAAGCTATTTGATAGATATTATCGAATGTATAGATAGTAAATCACTCGAAAGTTTAGATAGTCAAGTATACATACATACACATATCACGCCTATAATCCCATGCGGGGTATGCAGAGCGTAAACGATCGCAAAAAACGGACATTTACGCCACGTCTGACAAATATTTGAGGGTCATTCGGAAAATTGTGTATTGTTATAGTGACTGGTAGTCAGCCCGTCGCCTAAAATTGGCAAACACACCCTCGAGTCTCTTCGTCGCCTCTTACGACTCTAGGCGAATATATAATTGTAAGAAAATTGTATTTTGTACCTACCTCTGGTGTTTTGTCTGCAGTTCCCTCCAAAATGATTCCATGGTCAGGTATCGACAAGTTTTCCACGTGAAGAACTATTTTCGAAGTTGGTGCTGTCGATTTTAACTGAAACAAAATGAAAAATGATCAGAAGCATAACTCAAGAACGATAAAAGGTAAAATATTTTTGTCTGAGTGAAACCTGTAGAAAATTTTATGAGCTTCCAAGTTGCTCAAGACATTTTTCTCTAAATCTATCGTTTTCGAGTTATCAGATAACAATTTAAAAAAATGGAGATTTAGCCTTTCAGGAGTGATAAATACTGTAGCAAGAGTCTGAAACTCGGTAACTTTTAGGACCCCTGTACCTATTTCTGAAATAAAAGAGATTTATCCCTTTCATGTCGTCAATACCAGATTTCAAGCATTCATTAACCGGAATATCTACCAAATGAATAACAATTAAGGAATTCGCGTCAACCATACATCATGCAACATAAAGATACCGTTTGAAATCATGAAAAACATAAAGTACCGCCGTTCCAATGAATCGTATTTGAGCGTTTCTTATAATTTATGCCACTGATTTCAAAAACACCAAAAATAAAAAAAGTCATTGAAAGTGTTGTTGTATTCATAAATATGATAGCATGTTTAATAAATATTTGTTTTATTTAAACTGAATTTCATTTAATTTAGGTTTATTATGAAAAATACATCAAAAACTGAGGGATGGAAATCTGAACGTTCTTATTTTGCTACTTCTTATTTCACAAAAAATGTGGAAAGCTGTCTAAGAATCCCATGTTTTGAATTGTTTTCTAAAACTTTAGGATCGAATAATTATGTTTCTACAGAGAAGAAACGAATAAAGTTGCATATTTCTTGAAAACATGCTTATTTATATTTTTTTTGCTACCAAGTCCCAAAAAATAACATAAAAGTTTCATGCAAATGAAAAATAAAAAAGTGAGGTTGCTTATATGTAGATCACAGTCTTCTTCTTTTTTTAACTTATTAAAAAACATAAAGCTTTAGTAATTTGCTATTAAAGAAACATCAGAAAACCAAAATCAAATGAAAAATATTATCGGACGGTTACAAAAAAGGATTGTTGGTAGCAAAATAAAAACTATAAGGCAGAGTGTACAAAATTGTAAAAAATGCCAGGTTTTTTCACTATTTTCATAGTTCTTCTAATGTTGTGCCTTCTACAACTTTGTATTTTTTCTTAATCTATTTTTATACTTACGAATCTTACTTTCTAAACCAACAAAATCGTCCGTATGACGGACCTGCAATAGCCTAACCAGGCTAGAAACTAGGGAGACCGAGTTTTCGTCCCAAAAAACTCCAACACTCAAAATTTCGTGAAAATCGTTGAGGTCTTCTCCAAGTACCTGATTTTAAATACATGAATAATAACTTTTTTTAAAGGGAACCGACTTCAAAGAACGTGTTAAATGTGCAAACCTCCGTTTTTTTGTCGGTCAATATGCCTTAATCCTTTTTTTTAAGTCTGACAACTTTGCTGAAAACCGCATCAAAATTGGTTCAGCTAAACACGAGATAATCGCGGACAAACATACAGACAGACCTACATACATACATACATACAGCCCAAACTGAGAACCTCCTTTTTTTGAAGTCGGTTAAAAATTAAACAAATTGCTCGTTTAATGATAAGAACATGTTTGTCCGGTCCGCTATATTTATCTCAAAACCCACAACATACAAAATTTTAAGAAAATCGTTGGAGCCGTTGCTGACGTCTTAATATTATATTTATATGTTCGTTAAAATAGTAAAAAATAAAAATTCGTTACAAACTAAAAAGTACACTTTGGAGCAAAGTTCATTAATATTGTGGGTAGATGAAACGTTATTTTTCAATAAATATTCACAACCTATATACATCGAACAAAAAAAAAACCGAGATAAATAGTACCAAATATACGTTGTAGACGTGGCTTTATAATTTCCTACTTTGTAACCAGCATTTCCACTTATACGTGACTATGGGAAAGTTGCAAAAAGGAAGTCACGAATACATGATTCACGAGCAAAGAAATTTGATTGTCGTGATTTGAATTGTTGATTGATCTAGTAAAAGTCATCAACTTGTAGTGTAAGTGACAATCTATGTGCAAGCATAAAAACAAGTGAATATTTGTTGTCAACTCTCCTTTTTAATTGGTCGCAAAAACCGAACGCAAAAAATTTTCAGCACCGAAACCGGATGCGCTTCCCGCACACTGACACCAGCAGATGACATTTCATCAATATGGCGACCTCAAATGGCGTTTTGGTGTTGCTATTTTATTCAGACTCAATAAAATTGGTAAATTTAATTAATTTTAGGGGTATAATAGGGTCACAAAAACTGGAGTATTTTTTGGAACTATTTTTGGGACAAGTTTAAAATTAAAAATATATATAAAACGTCGTCGTAGCGCTTAATACGTCAGTCAAATATGGACCGTCTTAAATTGGAGCAAATGCTATAATAGAAATACGTACGCTGTTTCTTACAACTTTATGGAAAAAAATAGCTTCAAGTAAGACAGAAATGAAGTGGGACACATGACTTTTCATACATTTAAATTTTTGAGTGCATATTTTATTTAGTTTTTTTAAAGAATTGTATAATAAATATGCTTAAGAGTATTTTTTTATGTGAAATTAATTAATAAAGTATACTTAGAACTCATCAATACAAGCTAAACACGTTATAAATTTTTTTTATTGATCCTTAAAGTTACGGGACAGTGCCCCAAATGCGATTGGCATAAATTATAAGAAACGCTCATTTGACTGCTGTCAGATTCTTGATAATACTATGGCAAAGGGTCCTCTGTTGACATCTCTTTTAGTATAGAGATGACAGCTGTCCAATACGACTTATTGGAACGGCGGTACTTTAGATACTTGAATCTGAGGTTTTTATAAAGTGCCTTATAATTATCAGTGAGAAGGCACATGAAGTGTGCAATGGTGCAGCCTTATGCAGGAGATTTTATAGTTAAATAAATATCTTGGTCATTTTACACAGCGCCATCTAACCCCAAAATAAACAAAGCTTAATATTTTCTTGAGTTTGCATAACTATTACTCATCACAGTAAAACAATTTTAAACTGATTTAAGTTGTGTTTATTTTGGATTTCATGACCGTGACCACGGGCTCTGTAAAGAGCTCGAAACGTAGGAATTGTAAAATCCAAAATAAACACAACTTAAATTCGTTTAAAATTGTTTTATTGTGATAAACATAGCTTGTAACGTCCCGTTGCAGGGCAAAAGCTTCATCTCTTCCTTTCTTTCGAGTATGTATTAAAAAGTAAATACAAAATAAATAAATAAATCTTATTTCTTTCAGACATAGTCCATAATTTAGTCATTTCATGCACATAAAGAAAATAATAAAAACATAAAGTAAAATAATAAAATAGTTCCACTCATTCATTACATTAAAATTAAATTAATTACATTGTTCATTATCATGAGAATAATAACAAGACCAAATTATCCACTTTGCTGACAGTTTTACCTTGTATTAAAAAACCGGCCAAGTGCGAGTCGGACTCGCGCACGAAGGGTTCCGTACCATTATCACATGTGTTTTGTATAGCAGCCCCTATAAATATTTATTTTATATATTTTGTTAGTATTTCTTGTTATAGCAGCAACACAAAAATACAACATCTGTAAAAATTTCAACTGTCTAACTTTCGCGGTTCATGAGATACAATACAGCCTCCATAGAATGGGTTCCGTACCATAATCTATAAAAACGCGCAAAAAGCACGTATTTTGTATGGAAGCCCCCTTAAATATTTACTCTATTCTAATTTTTAGTTGGTATTTGTTGTTATAGCGGCAACAGAAATACATCATCTGTGAAAATTTCAACTGTCTTGGTATAACGGTTCGGAGATACAGCCTCGTAAATGTAGGACGGACGGACGGACGAACAGACAGCCGAGCCTCAGTAATAGGGTTTCCGTTATTACCCTTTGGGTACGGAACCATAAGAATAAATAATAATACTGCGTATAGAAACGAAACTCCTTTGTCTGGGCCCCAAAATCCGCGCTTTAAATACCTACTTCCCCCCGCAGCCCGTAACGCCCCGCACTCTCCCGCGCTTTAAGTCGGGGCTGTCACGTGCCAATAATTTTATTCCAGACTAGCGGCCAGTCAAGCGGTTGCGACCGCTGCTAACAGTTTTCCCGTGGGAACAAAATATTTACCCATTTTAAAGTCTTACCTTACCATTTTATTGTTAATAGGTAGGTACAGAATTTAAAATAGGTGCAAAACATACCTACGAAACGAATATGCTAATTTATCATTATCAGCTAACAATGACTTAGGCACCTAGGTAGTTTAAATTAGAAAATGGAAACTAGGTACCTACGTAAGTAAGAATAGGAGTACACACAACAATTACGTATAATAACGAATGGTAGGTACCTAGGTATTTACTGTAAAATCATCACTTACCTTGGCTTATCTTTAGGCAAATTATAAAAACTTAGATGCGGAGTCTTCCTCGCATCACTTTTGCAGCCATACACACCACAATAATTCGGCATTGCTAAATTTTTCACAAAAAATGAAAATTCGACCCGCATGACGAACGTTTCCGCGGCGAAGCGCACTCCCGACTGAATTGTTCTCTAAGAGACAGCCAGACGGATTGACCTTGAGCGCGTCTGGAGCGGGAGTGTCATCTCTATGTGATTTCTACTCTATGACGGAACCCTTAAAAATTGTCACAGGTCATACAAAATTATGAAATTGATGCAGTTTAAGATGTAATTTACCAAGTATGTATAGCAAAGTACTTATCTTATGGAATGGATGACGTACTCATACAATTTTACTTTGAAGCGTAAACTGAAGACGAGTTGGTGTTAAGGAACAACTTTCGCCAAGGAACATACATATATCATACATATATCACGCCTATAATCCCTTGCGGGGTAGGCAGAGCGTAAACTGCCGCATAATACGGACATTTACGCCACATCTGACAAATATTTGAGGGTCATTCGGAAAATTGTGTACCGCTATAGTGACAGGTTGTCAACCCATCGCCTAAAACATTACATCGCAAAGAACATTATTATGTTAAAATACGGAACAAAAATTTGGACAAACTTGCCGATCAGCTGATTTGAGCTAAGATTATGTTCCTTGGTGAAAGTTGTTCATTACCAGCCCGTCTTGAGTTTTCGCTATCGGTCACTAGTAAAATTTCGTCCTATACATGGTATAAAAAAATTAGCTGAGAATATTTTAAGGGGTGAACCAGTACGTAAAATTGAACAACTTTCCCCAAGGAATATAGGTCGAAATATGAAAAAAAAATTGGCCCTCCCATACAAATTATCCCGGCCGGGTAACACACTAAGTATGGGAGGGTCAAATTATTTTTTCATATACCGGCCTATGTTCCTTGGGGAAAGTTGTTCAGTTTCACGAACTGGTTCACCCCTTAAAATATTCTCAGCAAATTTTCTTACACCTTATATAGTTACTTTAGGCATCGATATTTTCCAAAAATAATCAATAAACAATGCTATCAAAAAGTCGAAATTGGACATAAACCACAAACAGTATTGATGTATTGTTTGTGAATGAAATCGTGCGTGAAATCAGCCAAGGTTGGTTTGTTGCAACCGCTGATACGATTACTAGTACCTACTACCATTTTGTATTTAATGCATTTTTAAATTGCACATTGATGAAAGTCGATAATTTCGTCGAGGTACCTGTTTAGTATTGTGACGTGATTGAACATGAATAAGGTGCCATTAAAGTATACAACATAATGCATTTTTACCAAAAACGTCATCCACGCCGTGTGATGCTGGCTTAGAATAGCATCACCCCATTTCTTTCCCGCGGGTGTTGTAAGAGACGATTAAGGGACTTAAGGGGTTTGAAGTGTATTTAAAGGACAGGAAGGCTGACAACATGTCACTATAGTAATACACAATTTTTCTGAAACTATTCTCAAATATTTGTCAGACGTAACGACAGCAACCGTTTTTTTACGGCCGTTAACGCTCTGCCTACCCCGCAAGGGATTAAATTGTTTAGTGGCGTGATATGTGTGTGTGTGTGTGTAGCTACTTAGCTGCAGACTTTCAGGATGTCAGACTTCATTAAATACTCAGAAACAAGTACCTTTACAATGCAGTTTAGAAAATTCGAAAGTAGGACGTTTGCCGGCCATTGTTGTATTTCAATAGTCACCAATGCAATCTAAACCTAACTGAGTGTGAACGTTTGTGCCTGTTCGTTGCACAAATAATCAAACCCGGGACCAACAAAAAAATACATATTAGTTAAGCCTATCACTAAAAAGATTTTAAAAATGGTTGGTTCCGGTTCCAGGTTTATTTTCCGATTGGGATAGATATTCGATTAATAAGAGAGACCTGTTAGCGGCTATGAATTCGATCTGATCGCGTTTGCCATGTGATAATGGCTTAGAATAGCATCACCCCATTTCTTTCCCGCGGGCGTCGTAAGAGACAATTTAGGGACTCGAGGGTTTATATTGCAATTATGGGCTGAGAACCTTACAATATGGTATACACATTTTTTTTAATTTCATTCTTACTAGCCCTACTACTACTTGTGGTAGTAGGCGGTTGAAAAACTCTTGACTACAGGGTTCATTGGCTCGTTAGATGACTCGGTGTCCCACACGAAAAGAGAGAGAGAGATTAGCCCCCAAGAAATAAAAAAAATGTATTGCCTAAAAATGGCTACATAAAAAAAAATAGAAGTTCGAGTAGATTCATGTAACTTATATATTTAATTTATTAAATGAGCTACCATACTTGCATCGAAAATTTAAGGAATTGTAATAAATAACACAAAATATAATACGTGCGCGGTTTGGCCGGAGTTTCATTTCTACACGGTAATGCTGTTATTTATTCTTTGCCACTGCACTTGCCAACCTCGCTAGCTACAAGGAAAACCTTATTCTCCGCTGAGCGCTACGGTCAAGGCATACAAAGCAGCCGAGGTGTGTCACTGACCTTATATTATTAATACACAAGCATATAGTATAAAGCTTTATACTATGATACGACACTAGCGGCCCACCCAGCGGTTTCGTCCGCTGCTTCCCGTTTGTGAAAATACTGCATTGGCTTTTTACCATAACTTTAATCACAGCGCATATTTTTATGGAGTTTGCAGGTTTTAATTTAACTTCAGGATAATACAAAAAAATTGGGCATCGGACATTCTGATAGATTGTTTGTATAATGTATAATTGTGGCGCCACTGTCGAGGTTGTTGGCTACACTCGCCTTAAAAGATACTTAAAAACTTTCCTCTTGAATCACTCCATCTATTTCAATAAACTGCATAAAAATCGGCTGCGTAATTTTAAAAATCTAAACATAAATAGAGACATGGGGACAGCCGAAAGCGACTTAATTTCATACTAAGTAAAGTCCTGCATTTCCAATAAGTCGTATTCGACAGCTGCCATCTCCATACTAAAAGAGATGTCAACAAAGGAAAATGGACCCTCTGCCATAGTATTATCATGAATCTGACAGCTGTCAAATATGACTTATTGGAACGGCGGTACTTTAATGATGATACATACATCGCTGGCTGAATGCAATAGTGTTACAACTCAAAATGTGCAATTTTAGGGAAACGCGTCACAAAGTTTTCTACAGACAGTTCGAGCGCACCAAAGTTATTGTAATTTCTTGGAAAGCGGTGTTTTTGGTTCCAAACTGGCAACCTAGAATTTACATGATATACTCTTTTAAATGTATGCAAGGTTTTTTATCTTTAGTTCCAGGATGTTGAGTAAGAGGGATGTTTTTTGGGGTATTCAGAGTTGTGCCAGTATTGCATAATGATTTTTTGCAGTTTTTGACTTATTACTTAGGAAATTACTATATTTTTACATGTTTTATTTTTATCAGTACAAGTATAATAACATGAATTATTAATAAAAAAAACTCTCTCGTAAATCACAATTAAAATCTTTATTTCTTTTTCACTTTTAATAAGGATATCAAAATAAAACTTCTTCTTTAATTAGATAATACTTAAACTTTAAGACTTTTAGGAAATGTACTGAGGTACTCAGTCTTGAAATGACTTAAACTTATGTATGACAACCAAATCACAAAGAAAAGAATATAAATCAAAGTGATTCAAATCATAAAAGTTATCATAATTTTAAACACAACATGTTTCTTCCAACAATTATAGCACTTATAACTACATCACAAAGAAAAGAGATCAAAATATTTCAAACAACAAACATCATGATAATTTTAAACACAGAATATCATTCACAACTATTATAACACTTACATCAAAAACCTATTAAAAAAATAGTAAGTAGGTATATCTTGAAGACAAAATTTAAATGTTTTCTAAAATATTCAGTGAACAACCATTTCTTATTATAATAGGAACCAGATTAAGGCACAATCGTATCAAATAGGCACTAACGATTAAATGAAAATATTATTAATATAATGTTTTAAGTAACAAAAGTAATCTTAACTTCCATCAACAACATGAACTTTTTAACAGTTACAAAATCAACAAATGTATCTATTACTTAGGCAAAGGTATAATTTCTTACAATAATAGGAACCAAATAAAGGTTCAAACGTAAAAATTAACGAAACATCAATATTATAATGAAGATACTAAAAAATGAGTCATCACAATGAAAAAAAAAAATTATTCATGACTTAAATTTCTATAAAATGCAGCATGGCAGGGAGGTATAGCTCTAGACGTTACTAAAGACATTAAATCTCGATACTTTCTTTGAGAAATTGGGATCGAGACAGTGTATGCTTTTTTTAGCTGAACATCTTGAAACTTTTTTAATTGTCTCCTCGTTCTGCTAAGAGTGACACTGACAGATTTAAATTCATTATCTTTATAAGAAGTCTTATAAAAATATGTGCCAGGATTCTCTTTTTGTACTTTAATGACACAAATGTCATTAAAGTTGAACTGTTCACCATCATCGTTTCTATTAAAATTAGAAGCAGTAGATTCTACCAGATCCTTCAAGTCTTAAAAAAATTATGCTCTAGCTCATGAACTTTAAAAGCCTCACCAGACTTCCTTGCCGTAGAGATTAATGTTGCATACTGTGAAGGTAGGTAAATTGGACTGGCTTTTAATGCCTTCTTGATATTTTTCTCAATAAGTGAGTGAGAGACATCACCCTCATTTTGTGTATGACCAACCACTAAAAATTTGTGAGTGATTGATTTAATGTCAAAATTTGTAACTGCATATAGGTAAGCAGCTATTATATATTTATTTTTTCCCTGCCCACCACAGTTGTCAGAATAAAATACAACTTCTGAGTAGCTGGATCCTTCAGAAGATCTATCATCATTTTCTATGGAAGCACTGGGCTCTTCTGGTCTTTTATCTTCTCTGGTAGTACAAAGTTTTAAGTAATGTAGCAAAGAGGAACCAATTTCATTAGAACCCTTGTGACCTTCGCCTTCGTGCCATAGATAGCAATTAACAGTCCCCAATCCTGTTTGATTTAAGTCGAAGATAGTAAAATTGTAAGTAGATAGTTTGCTTTTATAATAGAAAGTTGAGACTTCACCCTTTGGAGTAGGCAGAGCTGCTTGTAAGTCGAAACAAGCCACCTTGTATTTTGTATTTATACGTGATTTGTCTTCTTCTTTTTCATTGCGACTTAAATTTTTTTCCTCATGGTGTCTTATATAATCAATTTCTTTGTCCAGTCGTTCATCATGATTCATGTTTTTGTAGGACTCGCAGAACTGGCATAAATCTTTTTTAGGCTTGAAAAATTCTAAATTAAATTCATAGTTAAATATTTGTCTAAAAATAGAAAAACTAACAAAATCCTGGTTTTCTTTTTGGCATTCCTTTTTGTAGTCTTTGTAAATATCTGTTAATGAACGTCCGCCTTCAATGTAAAGTTTTGAAGAATCTGCACGAGTATAGTGGCTCTCAACTGTTGGAATGCTCGCTATGTGACTACGAGCTCTGTTTTTTACACTCTCAGGAATTGTAACGTGTTTGTCATGTTTTCCCCTTTGATCATCACTCAGGAAACCATCTTTTGTTTTTGCAACGACTGTCCTAATACATCTCCCAGTGATTCCTAGGGTAGATGTAAAAAAAAATTTACAGACTCTTATTTTGCTGTCGTCTTTGTACATATAAAAAGCATTATTCACTTTTCGGGGATTGTCCTGTTTTGGATATCTATATTTAGGCCGGATCACTTGAAGAGATTTAGATATGAAATTTCTTTGTTTATTAATATCCTTAAGAGACCAATATCTGTCGAAATATTCCTTGCGATCTTGTTCTGAAAATTTTTCTGAACACTTGGTTCGGCACGAAGCACCACAAGGTGGACCGATTTGTCTTGGTGGTATGAGTTTACCATTTTTTAATGTGGTATATTGCTGCCCAGAATTACGGAGTAGCTTTGTAATATTTCTTTTCCATTGAGCAGGATTAGCTTTCTTTTTCCTGGAACGAGCTACAGGAATTTCTCCATCAGTATCACCAGAAATGGAATTTTCAGAGCTTTCATGATTTTCGAAATCATTTTCGTAGTTGGGGTCCGCATCAGAGTCATCTATCTCTGAATCTGATTCACGAACATAACATAAATTGTTTCTTTCACGTAAACCACTGGAAGTAGAAGGCTCATTAATACTCTCACAATCAGTTCTGTCGCTGTCGTAGTTCATAGTTTTTGGCTCAATGGCCAATTTTATTAATGACGGAGAAGATGGTTCAACCTCTAATTGCTGTTGTGTAGTAAAAGTATTAGCAGAATTGTCACCATCATCTTGAATAGATTCCAGCACGACAGGCACAGTTGACATTGACGAAGAAGGTTCCAGTCCAGGTGAGTGTATTTTATGAATAGTCACATTATCCGGTATAGCAGGTATGTTACCGTCAGTAGCATCTTCAATAGTTTCCAGCACGACAGGCACTGTTGACATTGACGAAGAAGAAGGTTGCAGTCCAGGTGAGTGTATTTTACGAGTAGTCACATTATCCGGTATAGCAGGTATGTCACCGTCAGTAGCATCTTCAATAGTTTCCAGCACGACAGGCACTGTTGACATTGACGAAGAAGAAGGTTCCAGTCCAGGTGAGTGTATTTTACGAGTAGTCACATTATCCGGTATAGCAGGTATGTCACCGTCAGTAGCATCTTTCATAGTTTCCAGCACGACAGGCACAGGTGACATTGACGAAGAAGGTTCCAGTCCAGGTGAGTGTATTTTACGAGTAGTCACAGCATCCGGTATAGCAGGTATGTCACCGTCAGTAGCATCTTTAATAGTTTCCAGCACGACAGGCACAGGTGACATTGACGAAGAAGGTTCCAGTCCAGGTGAGTGTATTTTACGAGTAGTCACAGCATCCGGTATAGCAGGTATGTCACCGTCAGTAGCATCTTTAATAGTTTCCAGCACAACAGGCACAGTTGACATTGACGAAGAAGAAGGTTTCAGTCCAGGTGAGTGTATTTTACGAGTAGTCACATTACCCGGTAAAGCAGGTATGTTACCGTCAGTAGCATCTTTAATAGTTTCCAGCACGACAGGCACAGTTGACATTGACGAAGAAGAAGGCTCAAGTTTAGGTGAGTGTGTTTTACATGTAGTAATACCGTTTGCAGATACCAGATCAATGGGCACATTAATTATTGACTGCGCTTGTGGAACGATATTATTATTCAGTTTGTTATTGTCCAAAGTGATATTACCAATGGTTAAATCAATGGGCGCATTTATCACTGATGAAGAAGAAGGTCCAAATTTGCACGATTGCCTGGTTGCAGTGTTTAGCTCTAAAACTGTATTTCCTTTACAATTTGCATCACTGCTATCACAATTTTGAACAGGAATTGAAGGAATCACCTGTTCTATCTCCATCGATGATGTCGTATCGTTTTTATTTTTTAACTCCGAAGGTCTCTTTGACGTTTCGTTCTGTGATATTTCAGAGTTCGACAGTTTAATATCAAATTCTGACCCATTCAATGGTGATTCGTTCAAAATTCGTGTGACTTCTATCATGTCGCTACCGTTAAAAAGATTTTTCATTAAATCGTAATTAAGTCCCGAAAAGCTTTTATTCTCATCTGAACCTCTCGCTTCCTTCAATTGTTTGACGTTTGAATTGTTATCTGGTTTATTGCATTCTGAGACTAGTTTTTGACGTTTTGATTTCGTCGATCTGAAACCAAAGTAAGTAATACATTAATATATTTTATTTACTCCGAGAAAACTTTTTGCATTGCAATTATTATATTTTATGCATAAATGAAATTGTATTAAAATTAACCCTGTCCTGTATAAAGATGTAGGTAATAGAGATTATTGTAATTTATAAATTTTAAGATACTTACGTAGATGGTTTTGAACATTTTTTCTTCCTAGAATGCATTTTGACTTGAGTCACTGTCACAACTAAAAATAAACTGAGTTTTTTTATGTTAAACTGGCACAACTCAAAAGTGTCACTATTGCATGAACCATGCCGTGTAATCGCTGCGAGCGCATGCCGCACACTGACTCGACCGCGGCGGTGTGCCAGTGTTGTATGAAAGTGACAGTTGAATCCCCAACGTGCAGTAGTGACACGTAACGCCATCTATCGACAATTACGTAGAAAGTGAACTGGGTCTTTATTGCACAAAATAAAGTATGCTTTGTAAATAATAAATTTAACTCTAACTCAAAAACCTTAAATTTTGAATTGTGCCACTATTGCATTCACCCAGCGACATATCAAGCTTTACTCTTGCGGGGTAGGCAGGGCGTTACCGGCCGTAAAATATGGTCGCTATCGCCACGTTTGACAAATATTTGAAGGTCGTTTCAGAAAATATAGTGATAGGTCAGCCTGTCGTCTGAAATTGAAATACACATGAAACCCTCGAGTCTCTTAGTCGCCTCTTACGACACCCGCAGAAAAGAAATGGGCTGATGCTATTCCAAGCCGACATCACACACGAACATACGTCAAAATACGAATAACAATTTTGGACCCCATACAAAATTGTCATTCAGGTGTCGATTTGAGTTACTATGGAAGCTCAAAATATTTTTGACTTATTTCGACCTATGTTCCTTGGGGAAAGTTGTTCACGATCACCAGCCCGTATTGAGCTTTTGCTATCGGTCACTAGTTAAATTTCACCCTTTATGGTCGAGTAATATTGTATTTATGCTGCTAATTTAATAGCATGTAGTTTTATTTCTAAATAATGGAGCGATTTTGGAGCTATTCCCGAGCTAATGCCGTGTGATGCCGGCTTAGAATAGCATCACTCCGTTTCTACCCGTGGATGTCGTAAGAGGCGACTAAAGGACTCGACGGTTAGATGTGTATTGCAATTTTAGGCGATAAGCTGACAACCTGTCACTATAGTGATACACAGTTATCCGATTGACCCTCAAACTTTTGTCAGACGTGGTGTTAATATCCGTTGTACGGCCTTTAACGCTCTGCCTACCCCGTAAGGGATATAGACGTGATTTATGTATGTATGTATTTCCAAGCAAATGCGGTAAAACATACCTGTTCTTATTTTTCGTGCAAATAGTTTAAAAACATCTATTCAAGTAAAAATTTCGTTGCAATGAGCAAAAATATATTTTCAGGTAATAAAAAACTGCACCTAAACCGTATACTTTAGGTCTATGGCGTAGCAAAATCATTTGACGTTTTCATTAGCTAATTGGAAAATGAAATGCATCGTAATTGAATTAAAGTCACTATTGGTTTAGTCACCGATAATCAACTAGTGGCCTTAGATTCATAAATAAATCACACACACACATATCACGCCTATTATCCTTTGCGGGGTAGGTAGAGCGTAAACGGCCATTTACGCCACATCTGACAAATATTTGACGGTCTAAAATTGTGTATCACCATAGTGACAAGTTGTCAGCCCATCGCATAAAATTACAATACACACCCTCGAGTCCCTTAGTCGCCTTTTACGACTCCCACGGGAAAGAAATGGGGTGATCTTATTCTAAGCCAGCATTACACGGCAATTAATAAATCGCTCTTTATTTTTCGTGTGGGACACCGAGCCGACGAACGACCCGATAAACCCTGGTGTAATTGAAATTGAAATTGAAATTCTTTATTCAATGTAGGATAGTATTATCATATCACTTATTGACGTCATGAACCGTCATTGTAAAAAAAAGAAATTTGTGTCACACAATTTTCTTTTTTTTATAACAATTTTGTAATGTCCTAATAGAAAACCGGCTCGGGCGGGAGAAAAAAATAAAAATCAAAGCACTGCCACGGGGCTGGCCAGGTTAATCACACGGCATGTAACTTTACGCCACCACCATCTGAAAACGATATTTGTTTCAAATTGAAGTCAAGATTTTTAAAGCGTGTAGTTTACATGCGTATAATTAATCGGACCTCCTGAACAGGAAAAACCCACCAAAAAACCTGCCCAGAAGTGCTCCTACTCTAAATTAACAATCTTACTAGCCCCTAAGCTACCCTAGCTAATTCTGTAAGTAAAAAAAATATGTATAGATCAAAAATGGCTACATATTTTTTTTTTGTAAAAATTTAAGTAGATAAATCTACCAGTTTTAACTTATAAAATATTTACTTTAAACAATTGAAATTACATCCATGCAGATTTGTAAAATTATGTCAGTTGTAAACTCCACGCACGCCCCATTTTGGTATTAAAAATGAGTGCGTGTTTCTTGTGCTGCGCTGGAATTTCAGAGCTCCATGCCTCTTTGTCATTAATGTACTCATCTAACTTGTAGTAAGCTTTATAACATAATGTTTTCTTGATAACAGACTTAAATTTACTTTCTGATAAACTCAATATATCTTCCGGTATTTTGTTATAGTATCTTATACTTTGACCTTCAAATGAAGTCCTAACTTTAGCGAGTCTATGCTTAGGTTGATCTATTTTATTTTTTCTCCTTGTATTGCGGTTATGCCTGTCACAATTTCTAGTGAAAGTATGTATATTTTTTCTAACATACATGATATTTTCATAAATATATTGACACGGTACAGTCATAATATTAATTTCCTTAAACAGTTCCCTTAGGGAATCACGACTGCAAAGTTTATAAATTGCTCTAATGGCCCTCTTTTGGAGAATAAAAATTGTTTCAATATCAGCGGCGCGCCCCCACAGCAAAATTCCATAGGACATAATGCTATGAAAATAACTAAAGTAAACAAGTCGCGCAGTTGCAATATCCGTGATCTCTCTAATTTTACGTACCGCATATGCAGCTGAGCTTAATCTTCCCGACAAAGATGTAATATGAGGGCCCCATTGGAGACTTGAGTCGAGAGTAATCCCTAAGAAAACTGTACTGGTAGTAAACTCTAATTTTTCATTATTAAGTACGACATGATTATTCAAAGAATGTACTACGTTAGGTAAAGTGAATAATACACATTTAGTTTTTTTCTCATTAAGAACTAAATTATTTGCAGTAAACCAACTATGAATTTGTCCAAGAGTGTTGTTTACTTCGTCATAGTTATGTGCATGTCTATCGACCTTAAATATAAGGGATGTGTCATCAGCAAATAGTACAATCTTGGACAAATTCTCTACCATGTAAGGCAAATCATTTATGTAAATTAGAAATAGAAATGGTCCTAAAATAGAGCCTTGAGGCACACCAATTTTAACACGAGACCCCAGTGATTTGGCGCCGTTTATTTGGACCTTTTGAGTTCTATTATCTAAATATGAATTCAAAAATTTCAGAGCTGCGTTTCGAATACCGTAGTGTTCTAATTTTAGCAATAAAGTTTCATGATCTACGCAATCAAATGCCTTGGAAAGATCACAAAAAACACCAATGGCATCTTTTGATTCTTCCCAAGCATTAAATGAGTGGATTTCTCAAGCGGAAATTTTTCATGTCCTCGCTGAAAACGAGGTGACGCTTTGCAGATATGACTATGGTTTTTTTTTTCAAAATATAAGACACTTGTTCTGATATGAAGCCATATAAATAATGTTTGAAAAATTATTATGCTTTTAGAAAAAAAATAGTAAGTGTCGAATTTCAATGTTCGGTGGCTTGTCCCCAATCCGTTTTTCACAACATATTCATCTCTCAGGAAAATTATGTGCAACATATTAAGGAAAATTATTTTTGATTATGTTAAGGATTAGTGACCCTACGAAAAATTATTAAAAATTGAATTTTTAGACGAAAAGTTTATGAACTATGTCAAAACTAGATTTGTCCCAGCAAAAATAGCAATATCGGTGGCAATTTTGTTTCGACGCTCCCTGCTCACACTGTTGAGTATATCCAGATCTAAAACCCCTCCCCTGCTAGGATCAGCCGAACACTCACGCGCAGTGGGAACGGTTGTGCACTACCTCCTTGCGTCTTCCCGCCAAAAATGTTAGTAAACTATTTCCGTTTACTCGGAACAAAATTTTGCAATTTCGGTGCTCGGTATTAAAATGTTTCCTCAAGATTTAAAAATATTACAGTAATGTATTCTAAATAGCCTTTAGGTACACTTTTGAGATATAAGTTGCAAACTGGAATAACCTTGATACTTTAGTATATTTTTTAAATAAATAACTAGTTTGCAATTTCGGTGGGCACATTTCGGTGGCTTTTATGGCTGCTAGAAGCCCACCGAAATTGCAAAGCTCCACCGAATTTTCTCAATTGATACAAATTACAAACATATTTAGAAATATCACGCTTTCACTCCTTGTGGGGTATACAGATCAAAAAAGCCTGTAAAATGCGGTCGCTTTAGGTCGTTTCTTTGACAAAAACAATGCGGTTATTTCAGAAAAACTAAAATCTGCGTCGTAAAAGAAGACTAAGGGATAAATTCATTTAGGGGAATGGACAACAGCGTTCCCTCTGAATGCAAAATTTTGTACTGCGCTCGCCTATCCGCCAGCCGAGCGTGTAGAGGATGGCAATACTCCTGATAGGGGAAGGCCCATGTCCAGCAGTGAATTTTTGAGCCAGCCCGGCGATCTCTCGTGGCCTTCCTGCACGGCGATCCCTCGTGGCCCTCCAGCCAGGCGCTCCCGCGAGGACCTCCTGCCCGGCGATCCCTCGTGGCCCTCCTGCCCGGCGATCCCTCGTGGCCCTCCAGCCCGGCGCTCCCGCAAAGTCCTCCTGCTCAGTCATTGACACCCGTCAGCGATAGCCGAAGACGTGGCTACTTTTTGTTGTCGCAGGTATCAGTTGATTTGTCAACCGGCAGGTGCTAACAGGTGTAGACGGATGCCGATAACAGCGGGGTCTACGGCTGTTTTTAACACAATGCCATCCATTTGTAAGCAGCCAAACAAGGCATTTTTTTTTATTAAGGATGGGTTTGCTCCTTGACTCTAGTCTAGGTCATAGAACAGAGACAGAGTCTAAGATGGAGCGAGCTCATGCAGAAGATGCCTGTTCACTCTTACTTTGAAGAGATTAGGGTTGTATGCGTTTGGAATCACAGACGCAGGTAGTGAGTTTCACTCTTTAGCAGTGCGCATTATAAATTATGACTGGAAGTGCTTAGTCCGAATTGGTAGAATGGCAACCAGGTATGGATGGTATCCGGCGGTGAAACTGAATGTCCGATGGTAGAAGAGAGCTGGTGAAACAAGGTCGTGAAGCTCTTGAGCACACTCTCCGAAGTACAATCTGTAAAAAACCGACAAGCAGGAAACCTTGCGGCGAGGTGCCAGGCTAAGTAGCTTGGTGTCCACCAGTTTTTTGTCGCCTATGAGCCTCTTGGCCCTGCATTTCACCGAATCAAGAGCGGTAAGTTGGTATTCGGCTGAGCCATCCCAAAATTGACTGCAATACTCCATGCAGGATCGGACTTGTGCTTTGTAAAGAGTTAAAAGCTGTGCAGGCGTAAAGTATCGCTTCACTCTATTCAGGAAGCCCAGCTTCTTAGCCGTCGTTTGAGATTTGAAGTTTAGATTTCATGTCAAACCCATGCCCAGAAGCTCAAGCCTGTCAGCGACAGAGACAGATGCACCCCGAAAAGTAGGTGTCCAGTCGAAAGGACTCCTTTTTGCAGTGAAAAGATACGCCTGTGTTGTTGAATGAGACCAGATTGTCGTCGCCCCATGGGCAGACAAGACTTAAGGTCAGATCTGTTCGCTCTACCATGGCCTTTCTTAAGGAACCTATTTCATCCCCACTGATTCTTCCTACTGTCAAGTATCTCTCTGAAATGGTACTATCATTTGCGTATCCAAAAATACCATGCTGAAGGAGGTCATTGATGTGCAGCTGGAAAAAAGTTACAGAGAGAACAGACCCCTGAGGAACTCCGGCATCAATGGCCATAAGGTCAGAGCGCAGCCATCAACGACTACTCTGATGGACCGTTCACTAAGGAAGTCTGAAATCCAAGTACAAAAATCAGCTGGGATGCCATAAGCAGGAAGCTTACTGAGCAGACTTGCATGCCAGACCCTGTCAAAGGCCTTCGAGATATCGAGTGAAACGGCAAGTACTTCGCCGTTTTTCTCGATGGTTTCGCCCCAGCAGTGCGTGACATACACAAGAAGATCACCAGTAGACCGTTAAGTACCCTCTCCATGACCTTGCATAGGATGGAGGTAATGGCGATTGGACGGTAATGGGCAGGGTCAGCACGGTCGCCCTTTTTGGGAACTGGTTGCACATTATATATATATATTCTTTATTGTGCATTAACAATACAATAATATTTGTTTAAAAAAGTAGTTCACAAAGGCGAGCTTATCTCTATAAAGAGATCTCTTCCAGCCAACCTGTAAAACTAAGTACGAAATAAATACGTACATTAGCAAGCTTCCAGGCCCCCGGCACCGTTCTTTCTTTTAGAGAGAGGCGCAACAAGCGTGTCAGCACAGGAGACAATTCAGGCGCACAAAGTCTTAACACTCTCGCTGGTATGCCATCAGGTCCGCTGGCTTTGTTCACTTCTAGACTGCACAATACTCCTCGAACCTCTTTAGTGTGTACTGCGATCTCCGACATCGAAGAATCGCAACGAGGTACAGTAGGTGGTTGCTTGGTGCCAGCGTCCAGACGTGAGTTGCTTGCAAACAGGGACGCAAACAAATTTGCTTTCTCACTTGCAGAGTGAGCCAGCGATCCATCAGGTTTCAGCATCGGAGGATCTGAGGCACAATTGCAACTTCGGTGGCACAAACCCAATTTCGGTGGCATGAATTCAATTTCGGTGACAAGGCAATTTCGGTGACCCAAATAACTCACTTAATACTATTGTTACATATTTCCCTGTTAATATTCGACGGGTTCCGGGCTATTTGTATTAAGCGACATTTTTTGCGATATATACTTTTTATACATGTTTGGAATCAGCAATTTTTTCTGCGTCGTTTGAGCTCGGTTTGGTGACGATCGGAGCAGAAAAATGTCGCTTAATACAACCGCATTTTTTGGGCCTATTTTGCAGTGCAATGTATGAACCGACACAAAATATTGTCAATTTTAAGACTTGTGTACTTAAGCTCACTACCAAAATATCACACATTCGTTTAAACCTTTTATCCTTAAGCAAAAATTTACAGGCAGCGTAGGTTCAAGCATTTAGCCTGACCATATAAATATAAAGACATGTCGTTTCATACAATTAGCCTCTTAGTATTTTTTTTGTCTTTTGTCGCTTAACACAATAAGTCTCTCTGTCAAATTTATATCCAGTGTCGCTTAGTACAATTAGCCTCTTAGTCAAATTTATGTCCAGTGTCGCTTAATACACACCTTATTATTTTAGTATAATCATAAATAATCAAACAATAAAACGATAAATAAATAAGTCGCATAAACTAATTAGCCATATATTAATAATTTCGAGATATGGTAATTAAATCAATTAGCTTAGGCTTAAAATATGACCAACTCATTGGTTTTAGCACTAAGCTTAGAGCTATAATTTGAAATCTTAGGCACTTAAGTCAAGTAGCTTGGAACATGTATAATAAACCTAGGCGGTTATGTCATTTAGCCTGGAACAAAAAACAATAAGTTAAGGTGGTTACATCATTTAGCCTGGAACATTAAACAATAACCTAAGGCGGTTAAGTCACTTAGCCTGGAACATAAAACAATAATCTGAGGCGGTTACGTCATTTAGCCTGTAACAAGAGAAAGTAAGATATGGGTCATTTTGTATTAAACGACACTTATTTTCGTTAAAAATAGGAAAATCAGGAAAAAAATTAATCAGATTATGAGTAATATGTAATAGAAACAGAAATTACCTTTGCTTTGAAAACATAATGCGATCTGGCAATGTTATGATTTTTTTTCTGAAAATCAAAACTTTAAACTGCTCTGGTGTAAAGTTTAAAAAATGACGGTTAATACAAATAGACCGGAACCCGTCGAATTATTATATTCAAAATGAGTATCGTTTGCTAAACAGCTACAAAAAACATTAAAAAAGCAGAAAATCAAAAAATCCACCGAAATTGACAAAAATATGCACTTGTTGAAAATGACTCAAATACATGTTTGATTAGAGCAACACCAGCATCTGTGGTACAACGTCCCTTTGTAAAACCGAATTGCTGGTTGTGTAACAAATTGTTCTGATTAAAATGGGACAGCATTTGATTTAGTATGATCTTCTCAAACACTTTGCTGAGTACTGGCAGAATTGATACAGGCCTATAGTTACTGGGGTCTTGTTTGTCACCAGCTTTAAACAGCGGAACTACCTTGCTATGTTTCATTAAATCAGGAAAAATGCCGTGATCAATACATTCATTGAAGATATCTGCTAAGTATGGTGCTAATATTTCGATTACTGATTGACAAACTTTAACTGACATCCCCCATAAATCTTCGGTGCTCTTTACTTTGATATCTTTAAAAGTTTTTAAAATATACTGGGGACTTACATGAGTAAATTTAAATTCAGAATTGCAAACATCTACATTTTGCTTCAGCAATGAATATGAAATTGTAGGTGAAGATCTTAATGACTCAGTAGTTTTTAGAGGTATATTTGTGAAAAATGTCTCTAACTCCTGCGCTACATCTGAATTTAAACTAATCACTCCTTTGTCGGTTTTAAGTGAAAAGTTATTTTCGCGTGGCTTAGTTTTACCTGTTTCGCTATTAATAACTTTCCAGACAGCTTTTATTTTATTATCTGAAGACTTTATCTTATTACTAATAAAGTTTGCTTTAGCAATTTCACAAGCTATTTTGAAGGTTTTAGAATATTTTTTTACTAGCTCACTAAAACTTACATCGTTTGTCATGTTTTTAAGCTCGTAAAGTTCAAAAAGCCTATCTCTACTAATCCTAAGACCTTTGGTCGCCCAATCACTAAACTTAAATTTCGTATTAATTTCTTTCGTTTCTAAGTTAAAAATGATTTCGAATTCTTTGCTTAACAAATTGAAAACGTCTTCGTATACATGATTTGGGTTTTCAAAATTATAATTATGGACAGGCAATTTCTCGATTAACACATTTTGATATTTTTCCAACCTGCTTGCAGTGATGCGCCTGGTTTCTATTTTGATCGTTTTAATATGGTTTTTGAATGGGAATATTACACTTTGACCCTTGTGATCTGATTGAAGAGAATTTATAATGCATTTTTGTACCGGGTCACAATCGCTGAATACATTATCAATACATTTGGCAGAAGTAGGCGTCACACGAGTAGGTTCAAAAAATATATTAAATAAATTGAATGATTTAAAAAGACCTAAAAATTTATCACTTAATGCATTGATTTCTAAAATGTCTATGTTAAAGTCACCTGCAACAATTACATGTTTATTAGTTTTTGTGACTAATTTGAGTACATCTTCCATTATTTCTAGGAATTTGGTAAAATTTTTTGCTATTGGCGGTCTGTATACGCATACTATAACATGACTTTCCAGCTCAACACAAGATAATTCAGTACAACACTCAACCGACAATCCGACAACATCCTTACGTTCTTTGAATTTAATGTTGTTTCTAATAAGTATTAAGGAACCTCCATGTATCGCGGATTTTCGGTTGAAAGAACTGGCAATGCAATAATTTTCATAATTTATCAAAATGTCAGGATCTTTGTGAAAATGTTCCGTTAAACAAACTACGTCATAATTATGCTTTTCTAAGAATAATTCAATGTCTAATACTTTGCTAGCAAAACCCTGAATATTTTGATGTAACACTTGTAACTGATTTTGCTTTTCCTTTGTCTGAGGATGAGTGCAAGAAAACCCCGGTTTGTGTTTGTTATTAATATCAGTCAAAGAGGGGATTTCCTTTGTCTTAAATTCTAGTTTAAATTATTGTTAGTAACATTACAAATTAATATAGGAGATGACACAGATTTTGTGTCATTTATATTATATGCTAACAATGTAGCTACTTGTTTTGTGTCAGAGTTTTTCTAGTAGTAGGTCTCTGAAATGGTTGTGTAACGACCGCCGTCTAAGTAATCATAAACAGCAACCGAGACCGACGGCTTAACGTAACTGAGTCGTAGTAGTAAGTCGTTTAATAGTAGGGGTAGGGTGTTGGCTGCTTGAATTGGAAGGTACTTGAGTGGCTACTCACCAGTATATCAACGCAGCCGAACATGGAGAAGTTGGAAACGGGGTTGACATCATAGATCAACCTCAAGTCGTAGTGCAGATATTTGACGGTAGATGACAGTAGGTAGTATGCTGGCTTCTACTGGTTACCACTGGTTACCACTGGTTACCACTGGCTACCACTGGCTACCACTGGCTACCACTGGCTACCACTGGCTACCACTGGCTACCACTGGCCACCACTGGCTACCACTGCCCACCACTGGCTACCACTGGCATCCACTGGCTACCACTGTCTATCGGTGGCTACCGCTAGATACTGCTGGGTCTTGCTGGTTGCCGCTGGCTACCACTGGCTACCACTGCCTTACACTGGCTACTTAAATATTTCTCACCAGTACATCAACGCAGCCGAACATGGAGAAGTTGGAAGCAGGGTCGACATCATAGATCAACCTCAAGTCGTAGTGCAGAGGTTTGACGGTAGATGACAGTAGGTAGTATGCTGGCTTCTACTGGCTACCACTGGTTACCACTGGCTACCACTGGCTACCACTGGCTACCACTGGCTACCACTGGCTACCACTGGCTACCACTGGCTACCGCTGGCTACTTAAATATTTCTCACCAGTATATCAACGCAGCCGAACATAGAGAAGTTGGAAGCAGGGTCTACATCATAGATCAACCTCAAGTCGTAGTGCAGAGGTTTGACGGTAGATGGCAGTTAGTAGTCGGCTGGCTTTTTCTGGCTACCACTGGTTACCACTGGCTGCCACTGGTTACCACTGGTTGCCACTGGTTACCACTGGCTGCCACTGGTTACCACTGGCTGCCACTAGTTACCACTGGCTGCCACTGGTTACCATTGGCTACCGCTGGCTGCCACCGGCTGCCACTGGCTGTCACCAGCTGCCACTGGCTACCACTGGCTACCACTGGCTACCACTGGCTACCACTGGCTACCACTGGCTACCACTGGTTATCACTGGCTACCACTGGCTACTACTGCCTACCACTGGCTACCGCTGGCTACTTAAATACTTCTAACCAGTATATCAACGCAGCCGAACATGGAGAAGTTGGAAACAGGGTCGACATCATAGATCAACCTCAAGTCATAGTGCAGAGGTTTGACGGTAGAAGACAGTAGGTAGTATGCTGGCTTCTACTGGTTACCACTGGCTACCACTGGCTACCACTGGCTACCACTGGCTACCACTGGCTACCACTGGCACCACTGGCTACCACTGGCAACCACTGGCTACCACTGGCTACCACTGGCTACCACTGGCTACCACTGGCTACCACTGGCTACCACTGGCTACTTAAATATTTCTTACCAGTATATCAACGCAGCCAAACATGGAGAAGTTGGAAGCAGGGTCGACATCATAGATGAGCCGTAGATCGTAGTGCAAAGGTTTGACGGTAGATGGCAGCAGGTAGTCGGCTGGCTTGTACTGGCTACCTCTGGCTACCGCTGGCTCCCACCGGCTGCCACTGGCTACCATTGGCTACCACTGGCTACCGCTGGCTACCGCTGGCTACCACTGGCTACCACTGGCTCCCCCTGGCTACCACAGGCTACCACTGGCTACCACTGGCTGCCACTGGCTACCACTGGCTGCCACTGGCTACCACTGGCTACCGATGGCTACTTAAATATTTCTCACCAGTATATCAACGCAGCCGAACATGGAGAAGTTGGAAGCAGGGTCGACATCATAGATGAGCCGCAGATCGTAGTGCAAAGGTTTGACGGTAGATGGCAGCAGGTAGTCGGCTGCGCGCGCGCCGGCCAGCGCAGCGGAGACTATGAGCCATACAGCCCACATTGTTCACTGAAAAATAAAGTAGGTTGAATACACGAACTATAATAAAAAAACGAATATTCAGGCTATTTTAATTTTATCGACGTGTGATGTCGGCTTAGAATAGCATCACCCCATAAAAAAATATCGGACCTGCCATACAAATTGACTTGGTCGGCTGGTACAATTTTTATAAGAGTCCAATATTTTTCGACCTATGTTCCTTGGGAAAAGACGATCCTTCTAATAAAATAAATAAAATATAAAAAAATCTTTATTTCAGACTTTTACATCCATAGTTCAAGTTGAAAGTTTATAGCTAGGGTTAGGAACATAGCTTAAACTTAATAAAATTAAAATTTAAACTTAATTAGAATCACCAGGCTGTTCCTGAGATTTCGATCACGGGCACTAGTGAAATTTCACGCTATAAAGGACAAGAAATTTATAAATAATGAAGAAACAGGTAGTTTCTTGTCTTTGTCTTTCAACTGCGAACCGCGATAGACCCATTTTGCTTTGAAAAATAAGCAGTTTGCTGGTTAAAATCTTAACTGAAAAGTGGTGCGTGGTTACCATTCTGGTGCCGTGACCAGGATTAGGAATTCATTTATAATTCTTATCTAATAGACGGTATCAGTTTTCGTCATTCACCTTTTATTAAATGCAAATTCTTTGTTTGTAGATAATATTCCCATGTAATATAGGGATAACTGCACGAACTAATTTTCAGTTTAAACTTAATCATTCATTTAAAGATATTAGATTGATTAGTGGGAGAGGCATTATTTAAAGAAGTAGAATGTGATGGCATCAAACTAAAAAATCGTTCACCCAATTTAAAAAGTTCGTTTAGTACTAAATGAAATATCCCTGATATGTGATCTAAAAACTTTTCCACGCAGAAAGGTTATTGGTTACAAACTATACCTTACGTATTTATAAGGTTCTTACGTCATGGTTACAAAAAATAAAGACTCAAAATACTAAAACTTGGGGTTCTTGCCGCGATACTTGTTTTTATTGATTTGTCCGTTAAAGAAGAAAAAGAGTTGACTGGCCCGATGGCATATTGGATAGTAGCCCTGCCTGCTACGCCGAGGGTCGTGGGTTCGATCCCCACACAGCACAAATATATGTAAATTACTTTTCAAATATGTTGTGTCTGGGTCTTTTCTATGTATTTATGTACAAAAAAAGCATGTATGTATTATATCAGCTGTTTAATTCCCATAGTACAAGCTTTGCTTAGTTTGGAGCTAGATGGCGCTGTGTGAAATGTCCGAGATATGTATATTTGAGTGATTTTGTTGAAGATTGATTATAAAAACAATGAACAGTCTTACTAAAGTAACTTAAAGTATGGATAAGTACTTAAATATTTATGAGTAGGTAGTTATAGGTATGTACATAGAAAAGCTAGTTCATTCTGACACGTGGTGAATAAAAATTTATAAATAATCACATTTATAAACAAAAGCAAGCATTAAACTAACAAGGTAAACTGACTTGTGTTTGAAGCTTTAAAAATGTCGTTATAGAAAAGATTCAGCAAAGATAATCTAAATAGAACAATCGTTCTATTTTCAGCTAAAAACCGCAATGTGGGTATACTTACATATTGGCCTCAGTTAGGGAAACGAATTATCTTAGTTTACTTAAGTTAGCGCTGTCACTTTCCATCAAATAGGTTGAAAAAAAGGAGATATCTAAGTCATGTCTTGTAATATAATTTTACGCAAACGCAAAATACGCGTTATCTATTCGTATCAAAATAAGGCGACGATGAAAACAATGGCGACTAAATTGACTAGAAATGGCGAAGAACCCATTAAATTTTTTAAACATGACAGGACATAATATATCTCTTATCCTTTCCTAAACTTATTTGACGGAAAGTGACAGCGCTAATTTAAGGTGAGGTGACTGAGGCAATTATTCAACGTAAACATTTCCTGCGAGTTGTTCTAAAACATTTGAAAATGAAAAAAAAATTAGAATGAAATAACTTTATTCAATGTAGGATAGCATTATCACTTATTGACGTCATGATCGGTCATTGCAAAAAAAAGAAATTTGCATAGGTAACGCAATTTTCTTCTTTTTATAACAATTTTGTATTGTCCTAATAGAAAACCGGCTCGGTTTATTTAAATGTACAAATCAGCCAATAGCATACTTTGTAAATAAAAATGTGCACTGCGTTCGCCAAACAGCCAACTAGGTCCAAATCTAGCATTTTAAACTATCCCAGTTACTAAATTGGGTCCCTAATCTGTATCTACCACCATACCACTTACTCCTATAACAGCCACAAGTCCACTGCTGGAAATAGGTCTTCCCATTGTAGGAGGGTATTTGGCATACTCATCATCACGCTTGGCAGGCAGATAGGCGAGCGCAGTAAAAGGTGTTAGTTACATTAAAAGAGATCGCTGCTGCTAATTCTCTGGATACATCACTTAGTCGATTTTTACGACACCCACAGGTAGATATGGGTGATGCTAGTCTAAACCTGTATCCACACAAATAACAAACATTTCTAACTCGTTTTTTCCTAAAAGATATAAGGGACGTGTATTGCAAAATTAGGCGATAAGCTGACAGCCTGTCATGACGATACACAATTTTCTGTATGACCCTCAAATGTTTGTCAGACGTGGCGTAAATGTTCGTTTTTACTGCCGTTCACGCTCTGCCTACCCCGTAAGGGATATATGTATGAATGCTTTTCCAGAATCACCATGTTTTAAAATTGGGTTACTTTACTTGATACCGTCTGATACCGTAATATGTATTCATTTGAGAGGATGTTCAGTCCACATTCAAGTTATTAACTCGTTTCTTATCCCACTGGGTAATTAATTGCATTCCCTGGGGAATCTTTGACTTGCATGAGCTAGTGTTGTCTTAAGGTCGATAGTTCCATATCGATAGAAGACGTATAAAGTTAGTTTCAAATGTAAATATGTTTAAATACGTAGCCATTAATTAAGTCGTTTCTTATACTGTAAATAATCTAACGATTATTCATTTGAACAAATACCGGCTTGATCGACCGATGACTTAAAGAGGTGGCTGGTAGCAACTGGATGGCGATAACGAGAGATCGTGTCGTATGACGTACCCTGGGGGAGGCCTACGTCCAGCAGTGGAAAGTGGCTGATGTATCAAAAGAGTGACAACTAGAAAGTACCTACCTAACACCTATCGATATGGTTTGTTATCCTATCTTGTGTTTAATTATCAAAATGTCATAATATTACTAATTTTATTTTTACACTTCATTGCACAAATTACAAAAGGCGGGCGTAATACCACGCGGCGTTCTCTACTGGCCAACCAGAGGGTAAACAGAAAGAAAATGATACGGGCACACTCATCGGGTGTGAAAAATCGTAAAACTAAAATTCAAATTATTTATCGTTATCGATATGTTATCTGCGAACAACCCTAATCCAGTAAGAAGACCGAAGACCGTTTGACATTAAATACTTACGTAGGTAACATTAATCAGTATCACATTAATATTTTATAAACACCTTCAGTGGTAATTTGACCTTAAGTTCGAGGAAAAGATGTTTAAGGAAAGTCCAGAGGTATATGTGGTCACTAAGTGTGATAAATTGTCACCTTTATTGCCTATAGAATATTTTATAGTATGTTTTGGTTGTAAATTAAGAATAAAAAAATATATTTTGTTGACGCGCTTTTAAATAAACGCTATTCAAGTTTTAAACACAATATACAGGTGTAAGGGACAGCCTTCCGAATATTGATGTGGTTTCATGGTCTGAATGCACCCTTTTAGGCATTCGAAGGGCTGTTTGTGTATACTCCGAATACTGATAGGAAGCATGTGTACTATGAAACCTTCTCTTAAGATAATATTTCAGGAAACGTCATAAATTTTCGGACTGTGCCATGCATTATTGGAATCAATATACAATTTAAAAATTCGCGGGCAAGAGACGAGTTGCAGTAGCCCAGATGGAAGAGGCGTCGCCACAAGCGATAGCGAAAGTCGCAAGTTCAAATGCTGCCCGCGGCAGAAAATGTTGCTAGTTTTCTTAAATGCAGATGGTTAGCATAAGTAGTTGTTATTTGTGTGTGTTACAATAGTGTTAAACCATAAATGGTGAATTTCTACAATTATAAAGGCCTATATGCTATTTACGGCTACAAAGGTTGCCTAAAAGGGTTGTATAACTACTTGAAAAGGTCATACCAACATCTTTCTTCAAACACAAGCATGCACACACATAATGCTCTCAAACACTGCACAAAAACTGTGTTCAATCATCACAAGCATAAATAATCGATTATGAACTTTGAATTATACACTAAAATTGATTAAATAAACTCGCAAACTGTAATCAAACATGAAATAAACACAAATAGTATTCAAATCAATTTGTGAATTGAATACAAAATAAGATACAAAACCATTGCCCCATTGCGCCACGTCTAATTTGACGTTTAACAAAACTTCAAGCTAAAATTTGTAGGAAAAGCGCGGGAAACTTCGTAGCAGTTGGGTGTTTTCTGTAATTAGGAAAATAAAATTTATTTTAAAATAGGATATACTGATCAGGATAGTCTGGTAGTGTAATTATCTTTTGTACTTAGTGTATATATTTATTTGTTTGTGTTTATTTGCTGCTTTTCTGGTAAGTTTTGTAAATATTTTGTAAATAATCTAAACTCGCCTATGGGCGAGCCCCCCGATAAAGATCGGGGGGATTTAGGCGGGCTTTGGTCTAGCCTGAATCTCCCTGTGGGCTCGTCTATTAGTATTGTATCAAATGATGAACTCAGTAAGATGGATACTGATGGCTCGGTATCTTCTAGAGCCGGGGATACTGCGCGGACAGGACGGAAACGTACACGTTTTATTCGACTTTGCCGCGTATGTTCGAAGCGTAGGAAGAAAACTAAAAATGGCCAACCAATTTCTGGTGAATTTTGTCAATGTGAAAATATTACTACTGATACTGATAAAAATACAATTTTATTAAAAAAAGTTACGCCTGTGGTCGAATCGCCCACATTACCTCAGGTACAAATGACTTCACAGAATGGTCAGTCTACGGATAGGCATTCTGAGAAATCCCCACCAAACATGACCCAAACAAAATCTCAATTGGACAATTCACAAAATAATGCTAATCAAGGTCGTCAAACTGGTCGGACCGAGTATTTACCTTCGGATGTTGCTCCATATCTTATCCACGTCCAACGTATAGAATCCTCACCAAACGACGGAACAATTTTGCATCCCATTAGTTTTGGTAATTTCCTCAGAAAAATGAATTGTCAAAACGTAATCCCAGGCAGTGTGAAGAGAATAGGTAGAAACCGCTGTGCGGTTGCATTTTCTAAGTTTAATGATGCGAACGACTTTCTGTCTAGTTCTCTTTTGGATTTGAACAAACTCAAGGCTTTTATTCCTACATTTCATGTAACTAGAATGGGACTTGTGCGCGGTATTCCTACAGAATGGGGTGAAGAAGAAATTAAAGACAACATTTCCACGCCTATAGGCTGTGGAAACATATTAAAAGTTAGACGGCTTAATTACAAAGTTCATATTGACGGAAATGCAACATGGAAACCATCTCAGTCGGTTGTAGTAACGTTTGATGGTCAGGTCTTACCTAAGAGATTGTTTATGTGTTACAATGCGCTGCCTGTGGAAGTTTATGTTTATCCGACCATACAATGTTTCAGATGTTGTAAATATGGACATACTAAATTGCAGTGCCGCTCCAAAACACCAAAATGTTTCAAATGTAGTAAAGACCATCTTGGGGAAACATGCAATAAAGAAGAAGGATCCGCATCATGCGTTATGTGCGGAGGCCGTCACTTTGCTACGGATAAGTCTTGTCCAGAAAATGTTCGTCAAAAAGAAATCAAACATACAATGGCCCATAGTTGTATCTCTTACCTAGAGGCTAGCAAGCTTTTTCCCCCTGTTACAAAATCTTTCGCAGATGTTGTTGCTTCTGAGCCAACAGAATCAAATAAAGATGAACGAAACTCTCCAAGTCGTATTTCATATAAAAAGACTGTTTTTAAAAAGCCTCGTTCACCACCGTCAAAGACACAAGGTGGATATGATAGGGCTGCCCACAATGCACTTTTAAAAGAATTTGAAGCTCCACCACCAGAAAATGGGTGTGCTTTTGCCCCTCAAGACTCAGAATCTAAAGATAATGACATAAGTTTAGTCTTAACCCTAATAAACATTATATTAAAGTCGAAACTATTAAAACCGTCCCACGTTGCCCCAATTTATGACCTTCTTCTTAACTTATGTGATAACTCCAATGGATTCCAAAATAATTCAGTGGAACTGCAGGAGCATAATTCCAAAGAAAATTGATTTAATTTATTTGATTAACAAATATAACCCAATTATTATAGCATTAGTCGAGACATGGTTAAAACCTGGGTATATTTTTAATATACCTGGATATACCTGTCTTCGTAATGATCGTTCGGATGGGTATGGTGGTTCTGCCATACTTATAAAAAAAAATATACCTTTTACTGAAATTGTGTTTCCAAATTATGCTTTTAATGATATAATTAATGTAGTTGGCTTGCATTTTGATAACATATCAGTTGTATCAATTTATTTGTCTCGCTCTTCTTATGAGATTCTTAATGAAGTTAATACTTTATTCAGTATTATACCAAGTCCCGTTATAATTTTAGGTGATTTGAATTGTCATCATAGGTCTTGGGGCTGTGGAATTACAAATAGTGACGGAGAAAAAATGATTGAGATTCTTGATGCAAATAATTTATGCATCTTAAACACAGGCTTCCCTACTCGACGAACCAAACCTAATGAAAATGTTAGTGCAGTAGATTTATCCATTTGCTCTCCTAGATTAGCTTCTTCTCTAAATTGGACACCACTTTCTTCAACATTAGGTAGTGATCATTTTCCAATAATTATAACTTCTCCAATAAGGTGCCCGTCTCCTCGTAAACGTAAGCCTCGCTTAATATATAAATTAAATAATGCAGATTGGACAAGATTTAAAGACCTTGTTGAAGCTAAAATTTCGGAGATCCCTGAATTAGTACAAGGTGGTGAGACTGATTCTTCTAACGCTCTTGCCAGATGTTTAGTAGCAGCAGCTGACCAAATTTTCCAAATTAAAAAAGTGTTTTTGGGTAAAATTCCTTTTCCACCATGGTGGGATAGTCAGTGCTTGGAGGCTGTGCAAAAAAGGAAAGAAGCTGAACAGGAGTATGCTACTAACATGTCAGATGAAAATTTAGATAACCTTAACGATATAATGAAAACCACTCAGCAGTTTCTTAGGGATAAGAAGCAGGAGGGATGGCGAGCGTTTTGTGCTTCTCTCTCTCCTTCTACTTGTCCAACAGAAGTTTGGCGCAAAATTAAGCGTTTCAGGACAGCTTTTCATGAATCATCTTCATCCACTTCATTGGCTCCCTCTCTAATCAATGATTTTCTTGATAAGCTAGCACCACCAACTGCTCCGGAAAATATAAATTTTACGTCACTATCCAACTTTGTAATTTCTGATACTTCATCGACTTTAGATTCACCTTTTACATTATACGAACTAAAAGGCGTACTTTCAAGTGTAAAGGACTCAGCCCCGGGAGAGGACGGAATTCCATATTCATTTTTAACACATCTTGGTGATAAAAGTTTAAATTATTTTTTAAGTTTAATTAATTCCGTCATGGTTTCAGGAAACATCCCACCTTCCTGGAAATCTCAGGAAGTCATTCCAATTAAAAAACCTAACAAGCCTTCAAATAGTGTTGCATCTTTCAGGCCAATAGCATTATCATCAGTGTTTGCTAAAATTGCTGAACACCTTGTTAAAAACCGGTTAGAATGGTTTGTAGAACATCACGATATTTTATCCAAAAGCCAATTTGGTTTTCGAAAAGCAAAGAGCACATTAGATAATTTAAGTATTTTGATAACAGATATCCATCTAGCATTTTCTTCCAACAATCATGTAGTTGCAGCCTTTTTAGACATCACTTCGGCTTACGACAGTGTTTTAATATCTATATTAAAACAAAAACTAATTGATCTTAATGTACCCAAGTTATTAGTCCGCTTTATTATTATTCTATTAGCAAATAGATCAATATCTTTAATTCTTGATGATGTTACAAAATTCACTCGAAACGTTTTCAAAGGTTTGCCACAGGGATCTGTTCTAAGTCCACTTTTATACAATATTTATACTTACGATTTAGAATCTTCATTGAATAATTCCATAAACGTTTTGCAATACGCTGATGACTTGCTTTTATATGCGATTGATGAATCTATAGATTGCGCTAGTAGCTCGTTATCGTCTTCTTTGGAATTATTAAAAGGTTGGTTAGAAAGCAATGGGTTAGAGCTTTCAATATCCAAAAGCTCAGTAGTAGCTTTTTCTAGAAAGAGGGTAATTCCTCCTATATTGGTTACATTCGATAATCAACAATTGCCTGTTGAACGGAGTGTCAAGTTTTTAGGCGTAATATTAGATAGTAAGCTAACGGGAGTTGACCATATTGAATATGTAGTAAATAAATGTGAACGTTTACTTAACATCGTGAGATGTCTTTCTGGTGTTTGGTGGGGAGCACACCCTTTCTCAATGAAACTTTTGTATAATGCTCTTATAAGATCTGTTTTAGATTATGGTACTTTTCTTTTGGCAGGTGGTAGCGTTTTGGCTCTTAAAAAGTTGGATTCCATCCAATCAAAAGCACTTCGAATAATCTCTGGAGCAATGCAATCAAGTCCAATCAATGCATTACAAGTAGAGTGTTGTGAGGCTCCATTAAAGTTAAGACGGCAATTTCTATGTGATCGGTATCTGTTTAAATGTTTTCAATTTTCCAGTCATCCCCTTAGATCAAAGCTTGAAGCTCTGGAAGATTTCATTGTATCTTCTCGATATTGGCGACATAAAACCGTCCCTTGTTTAATTCAAAGTTACAGAAAAATATTGTCAATACAATCACGCGTACATCACTCTCCCACTTTGCCCTTATTCGAGTCTCACTATGAGGCTTTAATTTTAAAACCTGTAATTCAATATGATCTAGATTTGAATAGACACGACATAAATGCAAACATTAGCTTTTTAAATTGTATAGATAATGCAAATTGGCAAAATTACAACCATATATATACTGATGCTTCCAAAACAACTTCAACAGAATGTGTCGGCGTGGGTATTTATTTGGCTCAGTTTAAATTGATTGAAAAAGTAAAATTGCCACCACAAACATCAGTTTTTACTGGTGAGTGCTTTGCTATTTATAAGGCTTTAGAGTTAGTGTTACTAATGAACCTTAAAAACACAGTAATTTTTTCAGATTCAAAAAGTGCATTACAAACTTTAGATAAATTTCCGTTCAAAATGAAACCTTTCTATCCCATTGTTTTTGAAATCCGCAAATATCTTGAATTGTGCATATTCAGAGGCTTTTCAGTAATATTTTCTTGGATCCCTAGCCACTGTGGTATAAGGGGAAATGAAAAAGCCGATCGATTGGCTAGGGAAGCAGTGTTGGATGGGGACATGTTCCCATATAAAATCTATTGCCATGATTTGACTGCTCTGCCTAGAGTCTATCTCCAAGATTCTTGGAATAGTCTTTGGGCAGAAAGTAGTCGGATAAAGGGGAGGTCGTATTCTCTCCTCCAACCATCTATACCTTCAAAGCCTTGGTTTTTTAAAGCTAAGTGTTCTAAAATTGTATCGTCCACTATTTTGAGAATGCGTTTGGGTCATGTTTGCACTCCTTTTCATTTAGCAAAACTTAATATTGTTAGTAGTAATTTATGTGATTGTGGGGCTGATGTGGGTGATCTAGACCACATTTTCTTTGCATGTTCTCTTTACAACCGCTCTTCATTTATTAATTCCCTCCTGTCTTCCAAAGTACCTTTTCCTACCCGATTATCTTGTCTATTAATGTATCCTCTATTGTATTGTAAAGTATTATCATCATTTATCACTGAAAACAATATCAAACTGTAATTTGAATTATATGTTTCAGACTATCCTTATCTTTTGTAACTTTTAATGTGTGTAGTTTATATATTTCGCGAAAAGTTTCCTTAGCTTTATATTTATAAAAAACTTGACGCTGGCATAAAGAAATTCTATTGCCACGACACAAAAAAAAAAAAAAAAAATTTGTAGTCAAAAGTCATTTGATAAAAAATAGGTTGGTATAAGAAAAGATTTATCTTTATATATATATTCTTTATTGTGCATCATCACTACATAGTATAAAATAAAGTCGCTTCCCGTTTGGTGTCTCCTTATATCTTTAGAATTACCCAACGGATTTTGATGCGGTTTTCTTTATTAGATAGAATAACTTGAGAGGAAGGTTTATAAGAATAATTTATTCCGGGAAATAGTCACATTCCCATGGGAAAACGGGTAGCCCAACTGGTAGTAAACTTTTGACCCCCTTTTGGCACCTTTAAGAATTAAAATTTCAAAAATGCTGAAACACGTATTTAATTATTTTAAGTTATAAGTCTAATCAGAAATTTTGAAATAGATCACATTTAAGATAAAAAACTTTCATACAAATTTTTAACCCCCTTTTCACCCATTTAATGGTTAAAATTTCAAATATGCTAAAACACGTGTTTAATTATTTGAAGTTATAAGTCTAATCACTAATTTTGAAACGGATCACACTTAAGACAACGAACTTTCATACTAACTTTTAACACCCTTTTCATCCCTTGGGGGATAAAAAAGGGTGTTTCAAGAGGAAGGTTTGTATGTACAATTTATGTCGGGAGAAGGTCTGTTTCCCGTGGAAAATGCGTTAGCAGCGGGTGAAACCGCTGGGCGGGCCGCTAGTTAACAATACAATAATATTTGTTTAAAAAAATTAGTTCACAAAGGTGAGCTTATCTCTAGAGATCTCCTCTAGCCAATAAAAATAAAAAACTAACTGTAAAACTAAGTACGAAATAAATACGTGCGGGGACAAGATTGCACACAAAGTAAAAAAAAAAAAAAAAAAAAGGACAACAATATGATAAATAATTATTTGATAATAGTCAAATAAATACACATAGCTAAACTAATTGAACTATAAATACAAAACCAATATACAAAATACATAATATACAAATACAATACAAACAAATACATAGGTACTTTATATTGTCTTTAGAGAAAACGGATAACACTCTTGTGGTGCTGGTATAGAATAGCATTACCCCATATCAAGCCGTGGGTGTCGTAAAAACCTTACCAGCAGCGTTCTCTGTGAATACAACTAAGAATAAGTGCGCTTGCCAATCCGCCTGCCAACCGTGGTGAGTATGGCAAATACCTTCCCTAATAGGGAGAGAGAGGCTAATGTCTAGCAGTGGTAGTATCAAGGTTTGGAGCAGAGAAAAAGACAAAGAGATCTTCGGCAGAGACAGAGAAGGGACTGAGTTTAGCCCACAGAGCATCGAACCTTCATGCGCTTCTTCTTTTCCCTATTTCATTTCGCATTTAATCTCAATCTATAAAACAAGCGCCACTTCATGAAAAAAATCCTATCTCTTAATGCAAACAATACACTCGTACGTCCTTTGCCCAAGTTTTGCTGTTATCTTAAAACAAAATTGAAACCTGCAAAGGCTACATAATATTTTCTGTAAGTAATTAAAGTTATGGATGAAAGTGCCAAAAACGGCCACGTTTTGTACTTATTGTTATAACTCAAAATACCGCGAATATTTCACCGAGTTTGTGGGATCTAATTTTGCTTTACGATAATACCAAAAACTTGGCAAAGGACATTGTGATGTATTGTATGTATTAAGAGATATTTTTTGTGAAGTGGCGTTAGTTTCGCGGCACCACTCGCCTTAATATGCCCCTTCTTATTACTGAGTTTCATTCCTTGATATTTATTTCGGTTTATCTCAATAACAAAAAACTTTCCTTAAACTAAATATAGATTTTCAATCAACCTCGACCCTTGATCAACCTTGTTGTAAATATTTCTATGTTTACAAGGCACGTTCTTGACAGTTGGCTCTCGACATAACATTGCAAAAACCACTTCATTTTGCATACGATACGACTTGATTTCTTCACGAATTATTGCATTAGAATTTGATTTTTTTTGTCTACTTTTTCACAAGTAGTACGTGTTTAGGAGGAGTGATGATGAGGCCAGTAGCCCGAGTGACATTGGGAATATTCCCAGTAAATTTTCCGGGCACTAGGAATATTTCCCGGAAGCATTGAAAAGAAATATTTATTTCACAAAATTTTAATTAAAGTGTTTACTATTTTGTAAGTCATTTGTGTTTTGAAGTAAAATAAATGGAAAGGCACAACAAAACCAAATATGACGAATATTCACATTCGACAGATTGTGGTAGAATACGGTTATTGTTGGTATTTTATAGAAAAGTTATGTAGTTAGGGATAACGGATTACCAATTCGAGTAATAATGTACTGCAGGCAACAGGCATGTATTTTTGTAAGGTGCAATTTGACAAGTGAACGATAATAATTGACAAGCGCTCAAATTTCATAATATCCACTTTTTCTATGACCATTTCGGAGATTTCTGAATGCAGATTCATAGTGAAAAAGTTTCAAATTTTTCTGTTGAAAATCTAGGAAAAAATAATCAACTTTATGAAATCGTGCTTGTGACGTCACAATACGATGATTATCCTGCAAAAAAAACACATCCGTTTGTAGACGTAAATTTACAAAAAAAAGCGCATCATGAGCGCCAAAACTGTCAATAACGTCAAAGTACATAGTTGGCTGGGTTGCCAACTGGGATTTTTTTTTCGTACTGAAGCACTTAAGGCTAGCGCAGACTGCGGCTTGTACGTCTACGCAAATGAAGCACGCGCGTCGACGCACCGGTTGTAATCTATGTAACCAATATGGAACTGGAAGCTTAAGAAACATGCCACGACATGGCACACCAGATGCGGGCCGTGTTGACATGTCACACGCCAACAATTAGGTAACTACCGAAGAGTACCAACTGACTAAGTTACTAGATTAGATGCCAAAGGCAAAACAAAATGCTTATCAATATCAATATCTACCCCGGTGTCGTAAAAGCCGACTAAGGGATGACTCCAGGAAATGGGCAGCAGCGTTGTCAGTGAATACAACACCTTACACTGCGCTCGCCATACCACCTGCTAAGCGTGGTGAGTATGGCAAATAACCCCTTATAGGGGGAGGCCCATGTCCAGCAGTGTGGTATTCCCACACTTGTGTCTTTCCTGCTAGGGTTTTGATCTCTTAGTACTACACGACTCTACTAAAGTTACGTTAGTCACGACTCGTAGACTCTCCGTTTCTTAATTTGAGTAAAGTTTGTGCGTCTTCGTCTTTCTTTTTTCCCTTCCACCCTCCCAATTAAGGCGGAACTATACTATCTGACGCGTTCATCAGCCGCGTCCGTCAGCCGCGACTTATTTGAATCTGTGTAGTAATTTATGTGAAACTGCAAACTATCTAAGTCGCGCACAGTCTGAGAGAGATATCTAGCCGGTCGGATGCCATAGACAATGTGCACTGGCCTTTAGACTCTGGAGTCGCTTTTAATTTATTTCGTGGACGTAAACACGTAAACGCTTCTTTTTAGGCCGTACGCTCGCTTACGCGGTTTCACGCGCGGGCCAGCCCGCGCGTGAGGCCGCGCGCGGTCTCGTGGGATCCGCGCGGCGGTCTGACATCGCCGCCATTATTACCCGTCCAAATTTAGAAGGCGCATAGTGCCTAGGTAGTTGTAATATGGCAAGTGTCGTCGTGTTCGTACGGGTTATATTATGTCGCGGGTTGCTGAAGCCGCGGCGCGGGTGACCGCAGGCCGCGTCACGGGGCGCCAATCTTGTGTTTTGTCAAATCTGGCCCGCGCGGGCCGTCCCGCGCGTGAAACCGCGTGAGCGAGCGTACGGCCTCTAATTTCTTGGTAGACAATACAATGTGGCCACAGTTGAATAAAAAATTTCGTCCTACTCGTTGCTCGACGTCATCATCGCGACCGCGACCATAGACGAATTTCGTCCGCGGACACTCCGTGCACACTGTCTTAAGCCGCGGCTGATGGATGTGTCAGATAGTATGTTTTCGCCTTTAGACTTCTTTAACATCCAATTTAATCAAAACATTTCAATACGTAAAATCGTTTGCAATCAGCATTTGCAAGCAAAATTATGAAAAATTCCAAAACCTCGTACAGAAGTGAATACTTGTCCTCGCGTGTCGTACGGGAGACCATAGTTTCGTATTCGTACGAGGAACCTTGTATTGTACGGTTGGCAACCCTGGAAATGTATGGTAATGTCGCTGTCAGCTGTCAATCATCTTTCAATCATCAGTATTGCCATTATATTTTATTATTTTCAAGAATTGTAGTGATACCATTTTAATAATCGTATTCTGACGTCATCATGCACTTACGACCTTTTAGAATGAGCAGTTTTAAATTATTTAAATAAAAAGGGATAAAAGTGTTGTTTTTTCTAAAATGTTACTCGGGGGCTCCACTTGTTCACTAAAGTTTAATTTAAGCTAATAATATCGGTAGGTTTACGAAATGAGCGGTCATCAATTGATTGCTTTGGCTCGTGATTATATATACCACTTTGCTTGAGAAAGTAAGAAAAAAAAATTCAAAATCAATAAATTTTTGTGGAAATTTCCCAGTAACTTAGAAATTTACTGGTATTTTCTAACTTTCAAAATTATTTTGCAAGATTTCAAAAATTGTATACCTAACACGGAAAGTGTTTTAAAATTTGGTAGGTATTGGTAATGGGAATATTCCCAGTAAATTAATAAAATGGGAACGGCACATTGCTACTCCTAACTGTGTATTTATTCATTCTTTGGAAAATATTATACTTACTTACGATTATTTGAGATTACACGGGTGATTTTAAAGATAATAGCGTTTTTTAAAAACATGGTCATAATTCAAGGTCAATGCACTGTGAAATTAATAAGATGGCGTCACAGAATTTGAATAGCGAATAACTTTGCATAAAATATCGTTAACTATAGGGCCGCCGCCAATACTTACTTTGTGCTATAGGTTTCCAAATTGGAATAAAGTTCATCGTAGAATTAATGACCAATTTTTACTACTGACCTATATTGAAAACAGAGGAAGGGCTGGTAATAATATAGGGAACAACTTTCCCCAAGGAACATAGGTCGAAATGTGAAAAAAAATCTCTACCGGCCAACCAGAGGGTAAAAAGAGAAAAAATGTAAGAAAATATTAGTTATTGTAAAGAGATCTCTTAAAAAGGTAGATAGTTTTATGGGCTAGTTCATAATTTTCGGCGATTTATTTTTCATATACTAATCACGCTTATAATCACTAGCGGGGTAGGCAGAGCGTAAACGGCCGCAAGAAACCGAAAATGTACGCAACGTCGTCTTGACAAACATTTGAGGGTCATTCGCAAAATTGTGTATCGCCATAGTTACAGGTATCAGCCCATCGTCTAAAATTGCAATACACACCCTCGACTCCCTTAGTCGCCACTTATGACACCCACGGGAAAGAAATGCGGTGATTGCATTCTATGCCGGCATCACACGGCAATCTAAGCCGGCATCACACGGCCATTTTTATTTTTCATATTGTTTCATAATAAATTGTGACGCGTTTGGAAACTGATTTTATTTTAATATACGTATTATAATTCGTAGTGCACACCTAATGAATTATACACGCGATTATTTCGTCACGAGTAATCTTACTGACGCACGTAAATACCTATTTTCTACCACCTAGGTAATAACTAGATGTTGTGAATATGAAATTTCAGTTACAGATATGGATATGCCATTAGGCGAACCCGGGATTACGGGGTATCGTCCCAATGCTCTGCCAACTGAGCTACCGGTGCCTCGACTGACACTTCCAAATCTTCAATCTCTTGGTACTCGTCTCGAAGCGACGTACAACCGACATCTAGTTTATGTTATTGTAACGAATACTACGGTTTGTTCACAAAAGGGGATTTTCTTTTTATTTATTTTTTTGCCTTCTCACTACCCTAGGTCTGCTGAAAGAGATTTATTTTTAGCAATAAGCTGGCCTGTTGTGTATTGATCTATATGTTATGTCCTTTGTGTTATATTGTGTAAAATAAACGGTTAAATAAATAAATCACTGGCATCACAAATATATTTACTATCATGGGTTTCCTTGCATATTAATGAAAACTACAACGTACAAATAAAACGGAGTGTTATCGAGTTAATAAAAATAAAACGAGGATAGATTCGGAAAGAAAAATTACTTTTTTTTATAGCTTTTGGCTTTGGCATCTAGTAACGTAGTCAGTTCAACGCCATCTACAGAGTTCTTGGAATACTTAACTATTATTGTATTTCTCAAAATGAAACCTACCTATCGTTTCGGAGTTTATTTTGAATTTTGATATTTTGTATGTATTATCTTTTAAAGACGGTACGCTTATTGGTACCGGTACTCAATTTAGGTATTCAATTTATCGCGGGTTTTCATCGCTTAGACTTCATTCAATCTGTAAAGATAGAATTAGTCGCCGGATATTAGTTGCAAAACTAACCCGGTAGATGAAGCCGTGCCACGCGTTACTGGCAACCGGTTAAAATACATTTGCAAAATTGGCGGGCAAGGATTGAGCTGCGGTAGCCCAGATGGAAGAGGCGTCGCCACTAGTAATGCGAACGTTCAAATACTGCCCGCGCTTGAAAATTTTGCAAGTTTTTAAAAACGGTACGCTTATTTTTTCATATAATTATATTATAACTATTGTGTTACACTATAACAGAGGCATTTTATTTAAGTTTTCCTTGTAACGTTATTAAATAAATTAAATCAATGTTAAAACATGACTCATGACAGCGCAGTTTTAGGTAAGTACATGTTAATTTACAGCAAAATATATATATTTATATATAAAGTCATAGATGGAGACTTATTGATAGAATTTGTTTATTTAAAATTATTAATATACTTTATTTATACAGCTGTTAGTCTTCCTAAGAACAATAAAATAAAATAAATAAATTCAAAGATTTTTATACGGCGTGTTAGGAACGGTGTATCGAAAAAACAGGCATGGTAAGACTGTGAAAATAAACAAATTTTTTTTACTCATTTTAAGTATTAGACCGGGTCTATCGCGATAGAATTTAGGTAAATAGTAGATAGACCCGGTCTAATACTTAAAATTAGTGAAAGTGATCGCGAGTATAATATATAACTTTTTTTTTATTCCAAAATTAGCTAGGGTAGCTTAGGGCCTAGAAAGATTGTTAATTTAATGTAGGAGCACTTCCGGGCAGGTTTTTTGGTGGGGTTTTCCTGTTCAGGGGGACCGGTTATTTATACCTACGCATGTAAATAACACGCTTTGAAAATATTGAATTAAATTTGAAACAAATATCGTTTACAAATGGTGGCGGCGTAAAGTTACATGCCGTGTTATTAACCTGGCCAGCCCCGAGGCAGTGCCTTTATTTTTATATTTTTATCCCGCCCGAGCTGGTTTTCGGTAGACATCATCCATTTTAGTTTGTTATGTATGTTTATGACTACCTACATGTCATTTTTTTATACTTATACAAATACTAGCTTTTACCCGCGACTTCGTCCGCGTTAGATAGTTTTTTTAGGCAGAAGTTCTAAAGTAGGTATGTGTATTCATAGTAAGTGTGACAGTGATATTAGAATAGTTCTTATCTCTACTGTTTAAAGATGATTTGCTTGCTTCTGTTGTTAAAGGGACAATTCAAAATTTGCTATCCGGCCTGATAGATCAATATTTATAACCATTGAATACAAAAGCCAGTAGATAACGGAGTACTTACTCCAGAGGTGCCGATTTGAACACACTCAAATGGTCAGCATAAGTAGATAAGACAGATAAAAAGGTAATTTAAGTTACTGTAATACATTTTTATAAACCACATTTTTTGTTTTTCTGTCCTCGGTAAAAAGTAGGCAATGTCCTTTCTCAACTTATTCCCATCATACTGAACAACTTTTATTTTGGAACCATGCCTGTATCTCTAATAGTTTAGCTGGGCTCCTGATGGTAGACCTGGTGGTCTACATAAGGTACTTCAGATCCCCAATGTCCTTGTGTAAATAAAGCGGCCCATCATACTGAACAAATTTTGTTTTGGAACCATGCCTGTATCTCTAATAGTTTAGCTGGGCTCCTGATGGTACACCTGGTGGTCTACATAAGGTACTCCAGATCCTCAATGTCCTTGTGAAAAGAAGCGGCCCATCATACTGAACAACTTTTGTTTCGGAACCATGCCTTTATCTCTAATAGTTTAGCTGGGCTCCTGGTGGTACACCTGGTGGTCTACATAAGGTACTCCAGATTCCCAATGTCCTTGTGAAAAGAAGCGGCCCATCATACTGAACAACTTTTGTTTTGGAACCATGCCTGTATCTCTAATAGTTTAGCTGGGCTCCTGGTGGTACACCTGGTGGTTTACATAAGGTACTCAGGATCCTCAATGTCCTTGTGAAAAGAAGCGGCCCATCATACTGAACAACTTTTGTATTGGAACCATGCCTGTATCTCTAATAGTTTAGCTGGGCTCCTGATGGTACACCTGGTGGTCTACATAAGGTACTCCAGATCCTCAATGTCCTTGTGAAAAGAAGCGGCCCATCATACTGAACAACTTTTGTTTTGGAACCATGCCTGTATCTCTAATAGTTTAGCTGGGCTCCTGGTGGTACACCTGGTGGTCTACATAAGGTACTCCAGATCCTCAATGTCCTTGTGAAAAGAAGCGGCCCATCATTCTGAACAACTTTTGTCTTGGAACCATGCCTGTATCTCTAATAGTTTAGCTGGGCTCCTGATGGTACACCTGGTGGTCTACATCTATACTCCAGACCCTCGAATGGTGACAAAAAGTAGCCTATGTCCGTCCTCGGTATGCTAGCAATCTCTGTGCCAAGTTTCATGAAGATCGGTTTAGCGGTTTGGCCGTGAAAGCGTAGCAGACAGACAGACAGACAGACAGACAGACAGACAGAGTTACTTTCGCATTTATAATATTAGTGTGGATAAAACTAAGAAGCTTGTAGCTAAAACTGGAGTCCGTACTCGGAAACAAGGAGAGCAGTCAATAAATATGACCTTTAAATTCGTTGGATACTTCTATCTCCTTCTAATACTTTGTAAGTAAGCTGACCATGTAGTTTTATTCATGTCGGAAGTAACCGGGACTATTTTTCTTTCAAACAAACAAGATACAAAAAGCATACTTTAATGCTCTTTAGAAAGGCTGGTATTTAAGAACTTAAATATAACGTCAATCTACAAAATATTCATTGTGTTCGGATTTTATTGAATACAAACATGATACAATGAATGAATCTATTGTCAATTTCAAAATGGTTGTTTCGTTAAGATTTCGTACCTCATTTCTTTCCGTATGCATACCGGTTTCAAAAACTTATTATATTATGTTATGGTCACCCCAGAAAAACGTTCAGAAATGCCACAAAGATCTAAATATTGAGAAATCATATATTTGTAATCGAACAAAACCCTTATAAAAAGAATTAGGAATTAGGAACTCTTACGACTCCGGAAAATAGAGGGTGATGCTATTCTAAGTAGACATCACATGGCACTATATTAATACCTACATACGATATATGTTGCAATACAACTTATTTACACAAAACAAATTTAAATATCTTGGCTACCTACGAACTGGGCTATCCATCGAATTTCTAATTCCCTAATCTTAAGGCAAGGAACAAATTTACCAAGAATACCGAATTTGCCGTGTGCTGCTGGATTAAGCGTCACCCCAGTTCTACTCTTTCTTTTCGAGTCATCCAACGACCCGATGAACTCTGGTGTCGAGAGTTTTGCAACCGCCTACTACTAGTAGTAGGCCTCGGACATGGTTATGTAACGACCGCCGTCTAAGTAATCAAAGACAGCAACCGGGACCGACGGCTTAACGTGCCCTCCGAAGCACGGAACCATCTTTCTTTTCGGACAATCAGGTGCAATGTCCTAACCAGAGCGGGAACAAATTCACAAAGCGATAAATATCAACTTTGTGAGTGCCCGAGTGCCCCACCGAGAATCGAACCCGGAACTTTGCGTCGCAGGCAGTCGCACTAGCACTGCGCCACATTAGCAGCCAACTTGATTATATATTACTCGTGTCGTGGGCGACTAAGGGATACTCATGAAGGGAATGGGCAGCAGCGTTCCCTGTGAATGCAACATCTTGCAATACGCTCGCCAATCCGCCTGCCAAGCGTGGTGAGTACGGCAAGTCTCAATAGAGGGAGGCCCATGTCCAGCAGTGGACTGTTGTGGCTGTTAACGTAACCGAATCACAATAAAAATTATAATACCAAAGATAGACTACCTCTACAACAATATTCATAAATATTGAAGAATACTAACGTGGTTTAAAAAACACTTTATATATTTACATACAAAAGACATCAACGCGTTAATATTATTTCCGCAGACTGAATTCGGTATTCGGTAGTGGTCTATTTTGAAATTTTGAGTCATTTTAAGAAACATATTCCTAAATAATAATATTCATATAAATATTCTTATTCTAAAGCATTGAGGTCGTGACGTCACGATTTTTGTATAGATAGAATTAAAAACCCATTGCTCGCTCAAAGAAAAAGTGAAATCATAGACAAAACAAACGTCAGTTACAAATTACAGTATTTTTTTTCTAACAATGGCATGAAAAGCATTTATTCATATTCAGGTTTAAAGGCTTCTGCAAAGGGCATCAAGAGTAAATATATTTTATTAATTATACAAGAAATAATACAACTTTTTAGTATTCTAATAAGAAGATATTTTAAATATACTTAGTATACCTAACTTTCGAAATATATTTGAGATTTTTCTTGAAATAGACTATCTTAGAATACCAATTCAAATTATTAAATAGAAAAATTATTGGAAATGAGCTCTTTAATGTTTTTATTTGTAGGTTGGTAGGTAGGATGCTACAAGTTATTCAACTTTATAAGTAACATTCGACGACTCGGTGTCCCACACGAAAAAGAAGTAACATTGTGTGAAAAACGAGCAATTTTTCGGATACCTTCTGAATTCGTAGAAACTATCAAGAAATTGTTCAAAAACTTATTGATAAAAAATGTTTATCGCGTCACTAGACTTTATTTTACGTTAACTAAATTTCTATCAATCCCAATAATTATGTACCTACCTTTCACTTCACAAATAACGAATTCACCGTAATTAAGTAAACATTTGACTGTCTTCACGATTAAACCAAAACAAACACGAAACCGCAAAAATAATATCCGATCGTGCAAACACGGCGTCCAAAAGTAACCTTACTTTTAAAGTTGAGGAAAAATAAAGGTACTCACGCACAGAATACGTATCGTCGGTCCGGACAGTCGGACACTACTGAAGGTGTAGGTTTATGTAATCTTTCGGTTTGACTAGGGTTGTCTACTCTTACGTTCTCTTCACTAACTTTAAAACTGTTAGATAGATAGATGAACACAATAAAAACAAAACAATACAGAAAACTTGAAACTAAAAGTAAGCAAAGGAGGCTTTATCGCTTGCAGCGATTACTTCCAGGGAACCTTTTCTTTAAAAGTGAGACAAATAGAAAAGTAGTAAGCCAACTTGATTCACTTTTATTTTCATCGTGATGAGGGCTTAGAATAGCATCACCCCATTTCTTTCCCGTGGGAGTCGTAAGAGGACACGAGGGTGTGTATTGCAATTTTAGGCGATGGGCTGACAACCTGTCACTATGGCGATACACAGTTTTCCGAATGACCCTCAAATATTTGTAAGCCGTGGCGTAAATGTCCGTTTTTTGCGCTCTGCCTACCCCGCAAGGGATTAAAGGCGTGATATGTGTATGTGTATGTATCTTTTCGTGTGGGACACCGAGTCAACCAACGACTCGATGAACCCTGGTATGTCCTCCACAAAGTTATTCAGTTTCATGGTCGGATCACGTCTGTAACAGTCAGGGGTAGGTTTCAAAGCCCCGGGACTAAAATCTAAGAGTCCAATGAAAACAAAACACGTCTGTAAAGTTTTCAGTACACCCCTTAGGCACAGTATAATTAATAGTACTAGCGTACAGTATGGTCACTCCCTGCCTCCCCCTACAAGCGCCGCCCACCCGCGCTTGGAGGACGCTCAGACACCGGCTAAGCAAGGACGCGACGACGAAGGTCATTTCATACTGCCGCACAATGCATTCCCGATTCGCGAACGCAAAATGGCGGCAACCCTGACATGTTGTCTCACTCACACAAGCATGGTCCGCGTTCACCTACGCGAGCTTAGACTGTGTGCGTAGCAACGCGTTTGATTCATACATTTGAGCGCCAGTGTCCGAGGTGTGCCTTAGGTACGCCTTGTGTTGTTTTACCGGAGCTAAGCTTAACTGTACGCAATAAACCGAATGACGCCTTTTTTGACAGCTGTTTAAAAAAGAAAAAAGTACTCAGATAGTTCTAAAAATCATCGATAGATGGCGTTGAACATCTGGGGGGCATCTATTTGGGGAGTTTGATACTTATTCTTTTAATGTAGGACTCTGAGTCGTCCGATGACCCAATGAACGTCCTTGAAAATTTATTTACAAGTTATAATTAATGTCTGATGGAAAGTTTGGACGTAATATTTGCGGTGCTTGTTGCGCTTATTTCAGCGTTTATTGATATTGCTAACAATGAATAAGTATTACGGGTCCGAAAAAAGAGCTCACAACTATTAGAACGCTAATTTTATTACTTTGCGTGGCTAGTTGTGAAACCCCCAGATGTTAAGCCATCTATTGGCGCAATAATGCGTAATTTTTTTATCTGAAAAAAAAAGACCTTATTCGATAAGATAAAATAAAGTTTAATCAATCACATTTACTGTGACAACCCTAACGGCACATGCACAGTTTGGTAATTGTACCTATGCGATGTTAAGATTTCTGTTCTGTTATGAATTTGTGATTAATGATCTCGTTAGGTGATTTAGGTACTTTCCAGATTTGAAATTATATTTTTTAGAAGTTGTTATGTGTAAATTACAGACACAAGGATTTTCACCAAACACGCCGCGTCTTTGTAGTTTAGATACACATGATGATGGATTTTTATTTTAAATTGATTTGTTCACTATTACTTACATCTACATTACAGCCTATTGCAGTCCACTGTTGGACATAGGCCTCCCTCAGGGTACGCCATAAAGCATGACCTCTCGTTTTCGCCATCCAGTCGCTACCAGCCGCCTTTTTTAAGTAATCGGTCCATCTGGCCGGATGTCGTCCAACGCTACGCTTTCCGTGGCGTGGCCTCCACTCGAGAACCCGCTGACTCAACCGTGCGTCGGTTCTACGACAGATGTGCCCATCTCACTGTCATTTTAGTTTGCTACACTTCCAGACTATGTCCGTTACTTTAGTCTTTTTGCAGATAGTCTCATTCAGGATGATACCGAGCATAGACCTTTCCATAGCACTCTGTGTGATATGTAGCCGGTGGGCCAGTTTTACTGTCAGGTTCCACGTCTCGGCTCTGTTACATCTTAAATAATACCAAGTGCCAACGTGTCGTGTTATCTAGGCTCCGAGAGGCACCGGCGCTCAGGGAGCCAAGGTAACCGCAGGTGAATACTTATAGCTAAGTATTTGTAGAGTGGTCTCGCGAACACGAGTGCCTGTGACCCCGGAGGGCGTGAGTGAGTAAGTGTGGGTAGAGTGTCCTGTGTGTAGGCACAAAGTAAGTATTGGCGGCTGCGCGCCGAATACAGAGAGCTCATTTCAAGCAAACGTCACAAAACTCTCCACAATTTGACACGCCGCCGTTTACAAGGAAATCCAAACCAATCCAAACACACTTGTAGTCGAGTGTCAACCGGGTTTGATGCGGACTTGCAAAATGGCTTCACACAAATATAAATAGGTAACAAAAAGGTTTATTAGTATACGATGTGATTTGTACAATGTTCCTATAATATTTTGTACCAACTTAAATAAAAACTTGCTTTCATAAAAGAACAAACCAGATTAAAAACTCTAATCAGTATATTTTTTTTTATAATGTGATTTGAGTTTCTACTTAAATAAAGGCAACTTTTCATTTTTGATGTACATACATACACATAATATCACGTCTATTATCTAGGTAGGCAGAGCGTAAACGGCTGCAAAAACGGGTATTTACGCCATATTGACAGGTTGCCAGCCCATCGCCTAAAATTGCAATACACACCCTCAAGTCCCTTAGTCGCCTTTTACGACTCCCACGGGAAAGAAATGGGGTGATGCTCAGTCTCAACAGCTCCAAAGCAGATATCTACCTACTCGTCATTCCCCATTTCATAATAATTGTGCTATGTAGGTGGTATACGTAATGTAAATACAGGGAGTAACAGAAAGGGTATATCAAGCCGAAAGGAGGTCAAAGTGGGGAAATGGGAAAAGTTGTTCAGTTTCATGAGCACCTTTCGGCTTGATATAGCCTTTCTGTTACTCCCTGTATGTTTAGGTACCTACTCCATTGAATAAAATCGGTAAGAAAACTGTGGCAACCCTTGCCTAAAGCGGAAATAATCGAAAAAACGGTCGAGTGATCCTTCTGTACATTCTCTATTTTGTGGTGTAGGCACCCTAGCAAGCCTCGCGCCCGCACGCTAAGTGAGGGGCCGAGGGAGTAAAAGAGGGAACGTAAACGATAAGGCTTTATTAAAGAATTAACAGATAACCACCTCCTGATACGAAAACCAAAATTATAACCTGGCCACTCACACAGAAGGTAACGGCGGCGCGTCCAGCGCGAGGAGCGTCTTCGCAGCAGCTGTATCTTCAATCCGACGAGGCGTAGGCGCTTGAGGGGAGACTTTTAAGCTTCCGTCACTTGAGGGGAGACTTTTAGGACTAAAATAGACTGTTACAGTGGTTACTCAGTGAGAGACTATACTGGGAGTCTTCGAGATCACAACTTAGAGTCCAGACCAAACTGATCCCCTAGCTGCTTGACGTGGCTTTTATACCCTCGTCTGACGCTGACTGTCACAGTCTTCATTTCGATAGTCATGTTCATTTCCAGAAGCTTCGATGACGATCGCGCTCTTCATTTCGATCGTCATCCTCTTCGGTTCTAGAATCTTCGACGATCGTCGACCTCGTCAGCCGTCATTTTGAGATCATGGAACTTGTCAGTGGCCAGTCGTCGCTGTCCATGGAGATCTGTTGGCATCTCATGTTAGCTTGATGATGAGGTGGTTATGAGGATGGCTCCGAGGCACGCTGGAGGGCTCGGGACCTCAGTTCCTCCGGAGGGAGAGGGAGAGGGAGAGTGCCAGGCGTAGTAAATTTAGATACAAGTACCAGGAGGTCAGAAAATACGAAGAGGTAGATCAATGTATAATAACTTTTTAGTAGAAAGCTACGCGGCTCTATGATGTATAGATAGCCGTCAACTTTGAGAGGTTGACATAACATCAAGAAAGTAAACAAACAAATTGATAAAATAAAATGGATTTCAGGAAATATTTAGAAAAATGGTAGTAATTGTAGCAGAATGCTACAAACGTTACCTATCTGTAACTAACGAAGTCTGGTATTGGCCTCAATCCGGGATACCAATTATCTTAACTTACCTTAAAATGCCTTAAATTAGTGCTGTCACTTTCCGTCAAATAGTTTTAGAAGAAGAAAATAGATATTTTACATTACATTTTGCACTAGATTTCCGCCCAGCGGTTTCACCCGCTGCCACTCATTTATTTTTAATTTTATAGTTGTTTTCCCGCGGTAAAAAGTGGCCCATGGTTATTCCGGGTTAAACTCTACCTGTGTTCCAAATTTCATCCAAATCGGTCAAGCCGAAGAGGCCGAGCGTGAAGAGGTTACAAACATTCATACACACACACAAACTCTCAGATTTATAACATTAAGTACGGATTGTCTGAAACAAAGCGTGTTTCAATTGGAGTTACCGTTAGTGTCACGTTCTAGACTTGGGGATTTGGTATGCTAAACACTTTACAAAACTGTTCAGCCGTTTAGGCAATGCATTTAGGTCAGTTTGCGATTCACTTATAAGTTTGTAAGTAGGTAAGTTAAGTGGGTAAGTTGTATTTCTTTTTCCCAGAATAAAATTAAATAAATTTTATTCAATGTAGGATAGTATTATCACTTAATGACGTCATGATCAGTCATTGTAAAAAAACAAACTGGTCTTACAGAATTTTATTATTATTATTAAACCATTTATTGCACACAATAAAAACATAGGACACATACATATATGAAACAATTCACAACAGGTCTACTTATTTCTAAAAAGAAATCTCTTCCAGCAGACCTTGGGCAGTGAGATCTCATAAAGTGAGGCAGATAAGGCGTGCACTATCATTTAAAAAATTTAGATAATAATTTTAATTTTCTTCTTTTAATAACAATTTTGTATTGTCCTAATAGAAAACCAGCTCGGGCGTGATAAAAAAATTAAAAGGCACTGCCTCGGAGCTGGCCAGGTTTATAACACGGTATGTAAATTTAGAAGTATTAACTATACGGGGTGTATGGGACAGTTCTCCTGATGCATTCAGACCATGAAACTGAACAACCTTCCCCTAGGAACATATGTCAGGAAACGACAAAAATATTGGACCTCTCAAACAAAATCACGATCAGCTGCAATTACTCCGGAAAGTAAAAAAAAATTGACGTTTCCTGAAATATTTTCTCATGGGAAGTTGTTCAGTTTCATGGTCTGAATGCACCCGATATGTATTTGAAGGGCTGTCCCTTACACCCTGTATAGGTAAGTAAGTAATAGGAGCTATAGAAATAGCCATTATTACCTATAGCTCCTATTTACCACGCAACGCGTCACGTTACGTCACTCACGCTTGATATTAAATTCGTCATTTCTTCCGACACAGCACTATATAGGTACTCATAACTGCATCCATGGTCCAGTGGTCGGAGCTTTCACCCCAGGATCCGGAGGTCCTAGGTTCAATTGCTAGAGGGATCCAAAAAGTTGATATTTATTATTAGGTAAGGTGAATTTGTTTGGTTTGGTTTGGTCATCCAAGTTTGGTTAGGATATTGCAGGCTGAAAAAAGGCTGATTTCACGCAAGAGAGATGGTTCCGTGCTTCGGAGGACATGTTATGTTAAGCTGCTGCTGCTGTTTATGATAACTTAGACGGCGGTCGTTACACTACACAACCATGTCATAGCAATGTCAACCATGTCAGAGCGCCATAGGCCTATGGAGGTATTTGTAGGCGATTAAAATACAATGATACCAGGGTTCATCGGGTCGTTCATGACTCAGTGACTGACACTACAGATAAATAGTATTGTTAACTCATTGATTACTTGACAATACCTACTTCAAGTCAGCCGTTCCCTGTCAATAACGTTCACGCTTGAGACCCACCAGGGTTCATCGGGTCGTCAGTCAAATCGATGTCTGCAATTAATACCTAAGATTACGTAACTGTTAGATAATTCTTAGACATCAGGGTCTATATTCCGCTATTTGAAATGCGTCTCAGTGGAGTTTCAATATTGTGTCAGTTGGATGGTTTCGGCTCTTTCGTACCTATTCCGCGAACAATTTAAGGTATAGAAAATAACAGTGCCAATAGAAAGAAATTTAGATGGCGGTCGTAACACAATCATGAGAGGCGTACTACTAGCAGTACCTATAAATATAGTGTATAGTCTATGACTAGCTGCAGTAGGCAGTTGAAAAACTCTGAAACCGGGATTCATCGGGTCGTTGGATAAGGGTGTCCTACACGAAAAGAAGAAAAACGTGAAGGAAATTTGAGTGTCAAAGGCATTACAATCGCTTATACAAGTAATGAGAGAATAGAGGCCCAGATATACGTTTACGTATGATGACAATAAGTGATAATGCTATCCTAAGTACTTGAATAAAGTTATTTCATTTTCATTTTTTCATTTTTCATACGTTGTGCAAGCCAGACTCTGAACCATAATCGCTGGAAAATTAAGTAGTTTAGTTTAATGATGATGGGCTGGTTACTACATACATACATGACTATATTCCTTTGGGGGTAGGCAGAGCGTTAACGGACGCAAAAACGGTCATTTACGCCACGTCTGCGAAATATTTGAGGAACATTCGGAAAATTGTGTATCGCCATACAGACAGGTTGTGAGCCCATCGCCTAAAATTGCTATACACACCTCGAATCGTTTGTATGTATGTACATACACACATACACATATCACGCTTATAATCCCTTGCGGGGTAGGCACAGCGTAAACGGCCGCAAAAAACAGACACACCACGTCTGACAAATATTTGAGGGTCATTTGGTAAATTGTGTATCACCAGAGACAGGTTGTCAGCCCATCGCCTAAAATTGCAATACACACCCTCGAGTCCCTTTGTCGCCTCTTACGACTCCCACGGGAAAGAAATAGGGTGATGCTATTCTAAGCCGGCATCACACGGCACTCGGCGGTATGTATGTAACTTAGCATTATGGAACCTTAGTGAAGTTTGAAAAATCAATTTGTTGACATCCCTGCAAATATAGGTAGTTTCGGGCGGAAAAGTGCTCGAGTTAAACTTCTGCTGCTATACAGGGTGTAAGGAAAAGTACTGCGTTCCTTTCAAGTAATGAACCAGCCCATGAAACTGAAAAACTTTCTCCGAGAAACGAAATATGAAAAAAAATTACACCTCCCATACAAAATGTAGCAGCCGACCAAGTCTGGTTGTATGGGAGGGCTAAATATTTTGTTCAAATATTTCGACCTATGTTTCTTGGGGAAAGTTTTTCAGTTTCATGGTCTGGTTCATCCCTTTAAAGGAACGCAGTTCTTTTCCTTACACCCTGTATTGTGCCTCACAATCAAGGTCAAGTCAAGCCTTCGATGCAGCAATCATAAATCACTGATAAATCAACATCAAGTAGCCATTTCCATGCTTGAAGCTGGCATTACTCCAAGAGTTGGAAGGTCAAGCATTGGCGGTTAATATGGTAAACAGTAGGTAACTTAGTGTTTATTCATTGTAATTTGCGGTGTGATGCCGGCTTAAATGTTTGTCAGACGTGGCGTAAGTGACAGTTTTTTCAGTCTTTTCCGCTCTGCCTACCCCGCAAGGGACATAGGCGTGATATATGTATGTATGTATGCCGGCTTAGAATATCATCACCCCATTTTTTATCCATGGGTGTCGTAAGGGGACTCAGAGACTCGAGGATTAGATGTGTATTGTAATTTTGGGATATGGGCTGACAACCTGTCACTATAGTGATGCACAGTTATCTGATTGAACTTCTAACTTTTGTCAGACGTGGTGTTAATTTCCGTTTCATTTCATTAAAAGGTACATAAATGTTACAAATAAGTTACATCTCGCCAAACTGATAGTCAGTTTGTTGGCGAGTGATAGTCAGTTTGTTGGCGAGTGATAGTCAGTTTGTTGGTGAACTCGTAAGGGATATTAAGGCGTGATTTATGTATGTACCTATGTAGGTAACTAAGTGAATCAACAGAAACAAAATTACTTTTTAAAACACTTCCCGTGTTAGATTACAATTTTTGAGCAATTTTAGAAAATTTTCTACTTTGGGCAGGATTTTAACCTGCGACTTTCGCCATTCAGTTGCGAAGCGTATTCTATCTGAGCTACCGCGTCACTGGCATCAAGATATTTTCATCTTCTTAGATTTAAGAGCATTGCTCTTGTCGATGGAGTTTCCACCAGTTTTCTCTGTCTTCTGCCTTTTCCTGTACGACATTACTTTTTCTTCTATTTGGTCTAAGTAACTCCTTCTTGGTCTTCCTCTTTTTCCTTCGGTCTTTCACTCAACAATCGTTTTGAATAACTGATCATGTCGTATCAGGTGTCCTATCATGTTTCACCTTCTATTGAGTACCGTGCTTTTCTCTTTTAGAAACTGGAGCCACTTCCTCTTACATCTTCCTTTCTATCCAGCTTATTCTCCCCATTCTTTTACCAACACCACATTTTGAAGGCGTCAATCATCGGCATCAAGATACACTGGCAAAATCGCCAAATCCTGAACGCGATAGAAAATCTTGCAAGTTTTCTAAAAAAGAAACAAAACTTATTAGCATACTATACCATCCGGCATCCTTTTTACCAAGAGTACCTAGTAAGACGGTGCCTCACTCTCTTGGCAGGGGTGGGTTGGCGAGCGCAGTACATAGGGTGATGCTATTCCTTACCGGCACCAAACGGAACTAACTGAGGAATAATATATACGTAAGTATAACTATATTTGCGTGCATCCATTGCTAAACGTTTAGCTCCACGCAAGTGCAATAAAAATAATACTTTCCAAAGCATTATCTAACCAATCGGCTTTTGTAATGTAACCGCATTAAATAAACCCATACAGAATACTTTAATATAATAAGTAGGTAGGTATAACGTGTATACCTACGCACGCGTTTAGGGTGGACGTATCAGTCATGAACCAATACAGGGTGGCCCTTATAGTGACGTCCAAAGGCTAAATTTGAATACCTTATTTATACTAAGGGGTATCACCCGCATGTATGTTCCTTGACTTTTTGTAGTTCCCGAGTTAATCAACTTTTAAAGCTGTTTGGGAAAACTTTGACTGACACGCTTTTTTCCTTACCTTTCTTTTTTTATATCCCTAAAAGGGCTTTTTGAGCGTTTGTTTCTGTAGCATAATCTTCATTATTTGTACTTTCTGGCGTATAAAAAAGGAAAATAGGCTCCAGTAGAATTTTTCCCGTACCACTTTAAAAGTTGAATAACTCAGAAACCACAAAAAAGCACGGAACATACAGGAGGATGATTCGGATACCTCTCAAGGCATTTAACATTTGTCTTTGGACGACACGTCACTATTCGGGTCACCCAGTATAAGATATTTCCCTTAAAACTTGAAATACCTATTCAGGTTGGTATTCGCTCCAATAATTCATTATTTTTAATGTCCGGTTTGCTATAATACCTGATTTTGATAAGCAAATTATTGCCAAAAAAGAAAAATATACAGGGTGTAGTGTAAGGGACAGCCCTCCGAAAATATGAAACTGAATAACTTCCTACAAGAAAATATTTCAGGTAATGTCAAAAACATTTGGACTTCCCACAGAAAATGCAGTCACGATTTTGTACGGGAGGTCGAATATTTTTAGTCGTTTCCTGACATATGTTCCTAGGGGAAAGTTGTTCAGTATCATAGTCTGCATGCACTCTATCAGTATTCGGAGGGTCCCTTACACTACACCCCGTATACTATTTTTAAAACCAACTGGTTTTGGACTGGTACGTTGACCTTATAAAGCAAGTTTCATTGTCAGTTGAAACAGGTTCTATCCTATTATTTGTTCGTTGACATCATAGCCAAACCGGCACCTACGAAGTACCTACTATTTTTTATTATGTGCCTACGGGTAGATAAAGGCTGGAATAAAATAAGGTATTTTTTAAAGATGCATAAAGATACGCTTCTCCTCGCCAATAGATGGCGTTAAACGTTTTGGGGTTTGCATACCAAATTTTTAAAAGTTATTAGTGGTAGGTTTGCTACTTTTTGAAAACGGGTAAGACTTTCAAACGTGGGCAGGATTTGAACCTGCGACTTTCGCCATCACTAGTGGCGATGACCTTCGGTCTGGGCTACCGCAGCTCGTCGCTTGCCCGCGAATTCTTGCCAGTGCATCTTGATGCCAAAAACGCGTGGAACGGCTCCATCTACCGGGTTAGTTTTGCAACTAACATCCTACAAGTAATTCATTCTTTACAGATTGAATGTAGTCTAAACACCTGCGATAAATAGAATTAAAAAATTTTAAACACTTTCCGTGTAAAGTTTTTTGAAAACTTGCAAAATTTTTAAGCGCAGGCAGAATTTGAACCTGCGACTTTCGCCATCACTAGTGGCGACGCCCCTTCCATCTGGGCTACCGCGGCTCGTCTAGGGGTCTCTCAAATAGGCACGCAAGGTTATAAAATTTGCTTTCTAAAGTTCCGCCGTTCGTTCCAATAAGACGTATTTGACAGCTGTCAACTCCATACTTAAATAGATGTCAACAAAAGAAAATACAGCTGTCAAATACGATTTATTGGAACGGCGGTACTTTAGTAGTTGTGAACTGTTTTCTACCTCGTAACCTTGCTGGCGTTTGTTTTTCGGATCCGTAGGCCTTATTCATTGTTAGTCAAAATACGCTGAAATAAGGGCAAGTGGCACCGCAAATATTATTTCCAAGCTTACAATTAAACTCCAATTTTATTGTATTTATTTTAGTTTATTTCAGTGTTTTATTTACACCATATAGTGTTAAGTTGAAAAAAGGACTCGTTAATTTTTTCCGGTGTTTTATTATACATACAGCAGCCGCGCTAGGGCTGGCTATTTTTCTTTTCGTCTCAATATTATATATAACTTCTTAATACATTTTCAAGGACCTTTATTAAATCATTGGACAACTGGGCGTCCCACACAAAAGTCCCCCAGATGTTTAACGCCATCTATGGATGCTTTTCACTACTTTTTCTTTTTGAAACAGCTGTCAAAAAAGACCTTATTATTAATTGGTAATAGCATCTGAATAATGAATCACACGACGTCTATTTGAACTGAACTTAATTTCCCCGAGGTAAATAGGTCGAAATGTGTTATTTTTTAGACCTTGTAGAGACCTCTGGGAGCTACGACAAGAAGCTCACTCAAAGTGGTTCACGAGCAAGCAAGACGCAACAGAAGATCCAACATATCTACAAGATGGCGCCACGTAACAGAACAAAGAGCCTGAAACGCGGTATCTAAGTGTTTCCGAGAAGTGTTAATATACATATACAACTTCAAATTCTATCCAGGTGGACCAGTCGGTCCCCTGGCCACAACACCCGGCCAGGCGGGTAGCTACCCTTTTCCCGACACCACCTGGAACCCTCCATTCTGCCTATTGATATCACTCCTGTCACCCGCCATAACCCCTTTTGCAAAATAGCTGGATTCACTAACACAATGATATGGAAGCATTAATACAGGATGTTAGGAAAAATAGGCACCGCGCCCTTCCAAGCAGTAAACCGGACCATAAAAAACTGAACAACCTTCCCCAGGCAACATATGTTTACTCTTGTCAAGAACGCAGAACTGGCCTAATTATAATTACTTACGTTACTTTTTCTATAAGATTTTTCCTCAACAACTATGTCTTTTTGTATTTTTTTTTATTTATATGGATTTTATAGATAATGGTGGTGTTATCATAGAAAACAAAATAATAATATTTAAATACATAATTTATTCAATAAAAAACGTATCACTTAATTACTAAAAATAATACTTTACAATAAAATGCCGGTAATTTCGGCAAAGGCAATGGCACCGATCGGTAACTCACAATACATACATACATACATCACGCCTTTATCCCTTGCGGGGTAGGCAGAGCGTAAACGGCCGCAAAAAACGGACATCTACGCCACGTCTGACAAACAATTAAGGGTCATTCGTAAAATTGTGTATCGCCATAGTGACAGGTTGTCAGCCCATCGCCTAAAATTGCAATACACACCCTCGAGTCCCTTAGTCGCCTTTTACGACTCCCACGGGAAAGAAATGGGATGATACTATTCTAAGCCGGCATCACACGGCTTACATACATACATCACGCCTGTATCCCATGCGGGGTGGGCAGTGCGTGAACAGCCGTTAAAGCGGTCGTTAACAAAACTCACAATATTGTATACAACTGCGCTATTCCATACAAAAATCAACCAATTCTATACAAAAAGCGTACATGGATTCCTTATTGCCTAAAGACTAATAATTATTATGCAAACTGCAATTATCTATACAAAAAACTTTACATGATTTTTGAGATACAGAATGTATGTGAAAACTTTAACCGACTGCGTAAAAAACATAGTTAATATTATTTTATGTCTTGATTTTTTTGCACAGCTGGACTTTAACTATGTCTATCAATTTAAATAATTCATGTTAACATGTGTTTTTAAAATTTATTCTCTAAAAATGCAATAAACAGCTTTTATATGTAAATGCTACATCTTATGTTACTTACATAAATATTTCAAAATTCAGCTTTTGTAAACATTGTACACATTTCTCTATCTACTAAAAAGAAGTCTTCAGATCTGCTCAATTCCTTAAATAAAAATTAAAGTAACTACAATAAAATTCCATATTACTAATTGGTACATTTATCTACATGAAAAATTATGTCAAATATTGTGACCAGTATACAAAATGTAAAATGCCATAAATACGTGGTGTAAGGGACAGCCCTCCGAATACTGATATGCATGCAGACCATAAAACTGAACAACTTTCCCCTAGAAACATATTTCAGGAAACGATAAAAATATTTGACCTCCTATACAAAATTACGATCAGCTGACTGCATTTACTATGGGAAGTCCACAATTTTTAGACGTTTACTGACGATTTTTTTATGGAATGTTGTTCAGTTTCATGGTCTTAATGCACCCTATCAGTATTCGGAGGGCTGTCACTTACACCCTGTATGGGTATTATGCAAAATTCCATGACAGTCATACATAATCGTATCAAAATTGTCTTTTTAACCTTTAAATGTATTTCAAAAATATGTATTTTTATTCTTATGGTATGTCTTTAACTTCGTTCAAAGTCTTATTTGTTTTACGTTAATAAATATTTATTATTTCGGTCTGTTTATATTTTTAATAAATATTTTCGTAAATATGTGTAAAATTGATTGTACTATAAAGTGTTATAGTATTTTTAATTGACAGTTATCAGTTCTTGTGTCCCAAAGCCTCGAGATCTGAGTTCAGTATCCACAATGGATTAAAAAAAACATATTATGTGGAACATCAAGTCTAAAAATATATAAAGGTGTAGTTAAATAAAGTAGGAAGACTTCGATAACTTAAAATAATAACTTATCGCTAAAACGAGGATAATGTTGTTGTCTGTATTACCTGGAAACAAAAATAATTGTTTGGTAACTAGATAAATGCTAAAAGTTTGTAGCAAGTTTAGGTTCAAACTATGCCCATATGGGCAGGGAAATAGTAAGGGAAGTGGGCAGAGCGAATATGTAAACAGGGGCCGATCGCGGTAATTTTTAACGTAAATACCAAAACAAAACCAAACCAAAAACGTTACGCTACGCACTTTTCGTATCGCGGTAACCGCTTGAACGGAAACGTTTCGGCTTTTGTTTGGAAGTTACGCTGGTGCGGCGAACGTTCGAACTTTAAGTATGCATGTGGTATCGCGCTACAGGTTACTATTTAGTATGCATGTGGTATCGCGCTACAGGTTACTCTTTAGTATGCATGTGGTATCGCGCTACAGGTTACTATTTAGTATGCATGTGGTATCGCGCTACAGGTTACTCTTTAGTATGCATGTGGTATCGCGCTACAGGTTACTCTTTAGTATGCATGTGGTATCGCGCTACAGGTTACTATTTAGTATGCATGTGGTATCGCGCTACAGGTTACTCTTTAGTATGCATGTGGTATCGCGCTACAGGTTACTCTTTAGTATGCATGTGGTATCGCTACAGGTTACTCTTTAATATGCATGTGGTATCGCGCTACAGGTTACTCTTTAGTATGCATGTGGTATCGCGCTACAGGTTACTCTTTAGTATGCATGTGGTATCGCGCTACAGGTTACTCTTTAGTATGCATGTGGTATCGCGCTACAGGTTACTCTTTAGTATGCATGTGGTATCGCGCTACAGGTTACTATTTAGTATGCATGTGGTATCGCGCTAGAGGTTACTATTTAGTATGCATGTGGTATCGCGCTACAGGTTACTCTTTAGTATGCATGTGGTATCGCGCTACAGGTTACTCTTTAGTATGCATGTGGTATCGCGCTACAGGTTACTATTTAGTATGCATGTGGTATCGCGCTAGAGGTTACTCTTTAGTATGCATGTGGTATCGCGCTACAGATTACTCTTTAGTATGCATGTGGTATCGCGCTACAGGTTACTCTTTAGTATGCATGTGGTATCGCGCTACAGGTTACTCTTTAGTATGCATGTGGTATCGCGCTACAGGTTACTCTTTAGTATGCATGTGGTATCGCGCTACAGGTTACTCTTTAGTATGCATGTGGTATCGCGCTACAGGTTACTCTTTAGTATGCATGTGGTATCGCGCTACAGGTTACTCTTTAGTATGCATGTGGTATCGCGCTACAGGTTACTCTTTAGTATGCATGTGGTATCGCGCTACAGGTTACTCTTTAGTATGCATGTGGTATCGCGCTACAGGTTACTCTTTAGTATGCATGTGGTATCGCGCTACAGGTTACTCTTTAGTATGCATGTGGTATCGCGCTACAGGTTACTCTTTAGTATGCATGTGGTATCGCGCTACAGGTTACTCTTTAGTATGCATGTGGTATCGCGCTACAGGTTACTCTTTAGTATGCATGTGGTATCGCGCTACAGGTTACTTTTTAGTATGCATGTGGTATCGCGCTACAGGTTACTATTTAGTATGCATGTGGTATCGCGCTACAGGTTACTCTTTAGTATGCATGTGGTATCGCTACAGGTTACTCTTTAATATGCATGTGGTATCGCGCTACAGGTTACTCTTTAATATGCATGTGGTATCGCGCTACAGGTTACTCTTTAGTATGCATGTGGTATCGCGCTACAGGTTACTCTTTAGTATGCATGTGGTATCGCGCTACAGGTTACTCTTTAGTATGCATGTGGTATCGCGCTACAGGTTACTCTTTAGTATGCATGTGGTATCGCGCTACAGGTTACTCTTTAGTATGCATGTGGTATCGCGCTACAGGTTACTCTTTAGTATGCATGTGGTATCGCGCTACAGGTTACTCTTTAGTATGCATGTGGTATCGCGCTACAGGTTACTCTTTAGTATGCATGTGGTATCGCGCTACAGGTTACTCTTTAGTATGCATGTGGTATCGCGCTACAGGTTACTCTTTAGTATGCATGTGGTATCGCGCTACAGGTTACTCTTTAGTATGCATGTGGTATCGCGCTACAGGTTACTATTTAGTATGCATGTGGTATCGCGCTACAGGTTACTCTTTAGTATGCATGTGGTATCGCGCTACAGGTTACTCTTTAGTATGCATGTGGTATCGCGCTACAGGTTACTCTTTAGTATGCATGTGGTATCGCGCTACAGGTTACTCTTTAGTATGCATGTGGTATCGCTTCAGGTTACTCTTTAGTATGCATGTGGTATCGCTACAGGTTACTCTTTAGTATGCATGTGGTATCGCGCTACAGGTTACTCTTTAGTATGCATGTGGTATCGCTACAGGTTACTCTTTAGTATGCATGTGGTATCGCGCTACAGGTTACTCTTTAGTATGCATGTGGTATCGCGCTACAGGTTACTCTTTAGTATGCATGTGGTATCGCGCTACAGGTTACTCTTTAGTATGCATGTGGTATCGCGCTACAGGTTACTCTTTAGTATGCATGTGGTATCGCGCTACAGGTTACTATTTAGTATGCATGTGGTATCGCGCTACAGGTGACTCTTTAGTAGGCATGTGGTATCGCGCTACAGGTGACTCTTTAGTAGGCATGTGGTAGCGCGCTACAGGTTTCTCTTTAGTATGCATGTGGTATCGCGCTACAGGTTACTATTTAGTATGCATGTGGTATCGCGCTACAGGTGACTCTTTAGTAGGCATGTGGTATCGCGCTACAGGTGACTCTTTAGTAGGCATGTGGTAGCGCGCTACAGGTTTCTCTTTAGTATGCATGTGGTATCGCGCTACAGGTTACTCTTTAGTATGCATGTGGTATCGCTACAGGTTACTCTTTAGTATGCATGTGGTATCGCGCTACAGGTTACTCTTTAGTATGCATGTGGTATCGCTGCAGGTTACTCTTTAGTATGCATGTGGTATCGCGCTACAGGTTACTCTTTAGTATGCATGTGGTATCGCTACAGGTTACTCTTTAGTATGCATGTGGTATCGCGCTACAGGTTACTCTTTAGTAGGCATGTGGTATCGCTACAGGTTACTCTTTAGTATGCATGTGGTATCGCGCTACAGGTTACTCTTTAGTATGCATGTGGTATCGCGCTACAGGTTACTCTTTAGTATGCATGTGGTATCGCGCTACAGGTTACTCTTTAGTATGCATGTGGTATCGCGCTACAGGTTACTATTTAGTATGCATGTGGTATCGCGCTACAGGTTACTCTTTAGTATGCATGTGGTATCGCGCTACAGGTTACTCTTTAGTATGCATGTGGTATCGCGCTACAGGTTACTCTTTAGTATGCATGTGGTATCGCGCTACAGGTTACTCTTTAGTATGCATGTGGTATCGCGCTACAGGTTACTCTTTAGTATGCATGTGGTATCGCGCTACAGGTTACTCTTTAGTATGCATGTGGTATCGCTTCAGGTTACTCTTTAGTATGCATGTGGTATCGCTTCAGGTTACTCTTTAGTATGCATGTGGTATCGCTACAGGTTACTCTTTAGTATGCATGTGGTATCGCGCTACAGGTTACTCTTTAGTATGCATGTGGTATCGCGCTACAGGTTACTCTTTAGTATGCATGTGGTATCGCTGCAGGTTACTCTTTAGTATGCATGTGGTATCGCGCTACAGGTTACTCTTTAGTATGCATGTGGTATCGCTACAGGTTACTCTTTAGTATGCATGTGGTATCGCGCTACAGGTTACTCTTTAGTAGGCATGTGGTATCGCTACAGGTTACTCTTTAGTATGCATGTGGTATCGCGCTACAGGTTACTCTTTAGTATGCATGTGGTATCGCGCTACAGGTTACTCTTTAGTATGCATGTGGTATCGCGCTACAGGTTACTCTTTAGTATGCATGTGGTATCGCGCTACAGGTTACTATTTAGTATGCATGTGGTATCGCGCTACAGGTGACTCTTTAGTAGGCATGTGGTATCGCGCTACAGGTGACTCTTTAGTAGGCATGTGGTAGCGCGCTACAGGTTTCTCTTTAGTATGCATGTGGTATCGCGCTACAGGTTACTCTTTAGTATGCATGTGGTATCGCTACAGGTTACTCTTTAGTATGCATGTGGTATCGCGCTACAGGTTACTCTTTAGTATGCATGTGGTATCGCTGCAGGTTACTCTTTAGTATGCATGTGGTATCGCGCTACAGGTTACTCTTTAGTATGCATGTGGTATCGCTACAGGTTACTCTTTAGTATGCATGTGGTATCGCGCTACAGGTTACTCTTTAGTAGGCATGTGGTATCGCTACAGGTTACTCTTTAGTATGCATGTGGTATCGCGCTACAGGTTACTCTTTAGTATGCATGTGGTATCGCGCTACAGGTTACTCTTTAGTATGCATGTGGTATCGCGCTACAGGTTACTCTTTAGTATGCATGTGGTATCGCGCTACAGGTTACTCTTTAGTATGCATGTGGTATCGCGCTACAGGTTACTATTTAGTATGCATGTGGTATCGCGCTACAGGTTACTCTTTAGTATGCATGTGGTATCGCGCTACAGGTTACTCTTTAGTATGCATGTGGTATCGCGCTACAGGTTACTCTTTAGTATGCATGTGGTATCGCGCTACAGGTTACTATTTAGTATGCATGTGGTATCGCGCTACAGGTTACTCTTTAGTATGCATGTGGTATCGCTACAGGTTACTCTTTAGTATGCATGTGGTATCGCGCTACAGGTTACTCTTTAGTATGCATGTGGTATCGCTACAGGTTACTCTTTAGTATGCATGTGGTATCGCGCTACAGGTTACTCTTTAGTATGCACTAGCGACCCGCCCAGCGGTTTCACCCGCTGTTAACTGATTTCCCACGGGAAACAGACCTTCTTACGACATAAATCAAACATAAAAACCTTCCTCTTGAATCACTCTATCTTTTAAAAAAACTTCATCAAGATCTGTTTAGTAGTTTTGAAGATTTAAGCATACAAACAAACAAACAGACAGGGACAGACTTGGAAAGCGACTTAACTATACTATGTAGTGATAATCCGTCTCGCTTCATTAACGCATTGCTGGCTAGAATGTAGATAAAATTTTGTATGAAGCCCAGATAAGAGGCAATTTAAAGACTTTATATTGGCAAGATACATTGACGGAGGTGGACGCTAAAATTGTATCACTACATCAAACTACATAGTATAAAATAAAGTCGCATCCCGTCTGGTGTTTCCTCATATCTTTAGAATTACCCAACTTGAGAGGAAGGTTTATAAGTATAATTTATTCCGGGAAATTGTCGCATTCCCATGGGAAAACCGGTAGCCGAACTGGTAGTAAACTTTTGACCCCCTTTTGACACCTTTAAGGATTAAAATTTCAAAAATGCTGAAACACGTGTTTTATTTTTTTAAGTCATAAGTCTAATCACTTATTTTGAAACGGATCACCTAAAGAGATAAAACTTGGACATGAAGTTTTTTTATGTAATAAAGCAACTATTATAGATAAAATTCCGTTTTTTAATCCCCCAAGGGGTGAAATGGGGGTTAAAACTTTGTATAAAATTTCGTTGTCTTAAGTGTGATTCGTTTCAAAATAAGTGATTAGACTTATGACTTAAAATAATTAAACACGTGTTTCAGCATATTTGAAATTATAGCAATTAATAGGGACAAAAGGGGGTTAAAAGTTTGTATGTAAGTTCGTTTTTTTAAGTGAATGTGATCTATTTCAAAATTTGTGATTAGACTAATAATTTAAAATAATTAAACACGTGTTTCAGCATTTTTAAAATTTTAACCCTTAAATGGGTGAAAAGGGGGTTAAAAGTTTGTATGAAAGTTTTTTATCTTAAATGTGATCTGTTTCAAAATTTCTGATTAGACTCATAACTTAAAATAATTAAATACGTGTTTCAGTATTTTTGAAATTTTAGTCCTTAAAGGTGTCAAAAGGGGGTCAAAAGTTTGTAACCAGTTGGGCTATCCGGTTTCCCATGGGAATGTGACAATTTTCCGAAATAAATTATACTTATAAACCTTCCTCTTAAGTTACTCTATCTAGTAAAAAAAACCGCAGCAAAATCCGTTGGGTAATTCTAAAGATATAAGGAGACACCAAACGGGAAGCGACTTGATTTTATACTATGTAGTGATGTGGTATCGCTACAGGTTACTCTTCAGTATGCATGTGGTATCGCTACAGGTTACTCTATAGTATGCATGTGGTATCGCGCTACAGGTTACTCTTTAGTATGCATGTGGTATCGCTACAGGTTACTCTTCAGTATGCATGTGGTATCGCTACAGGTTACTCTATAGTATGCATGTGGTATCGCGCTACAGGTTACTCTTTAGTATGCATGTGGTATCGCTACAGGTTACTCTTTAGTATGCATGTGGTATCGCGCTACAGGTTACTCTTTAGTATGCATGTGGTATCGCGCTACAGGTTACTCTTTAGTATGCATGTGGTATCGCGCTACAGGTTACTCTTTAGTATGCATGTGGTATCGCGCTACAGGTTACTCTTTAGTATGCATGTGGTATCGCGCTACAGGTTACTATTTAGTATGCATGTGGTATCGCGCTACAGGTTACTATTTAGTATGCATGTGGTATCGCACTACAGGTTACTCTTTAGTATGCATGTGGTATCGCGCTACAGGTTACTCTTTAGTATGCATGTGGTATCGCGCTACAGGTTACTCTTTAGTATGCATGTGGTATCGCGCTACAGGTTACTCTTTAGTATGCATGTGGTATCGCGCTACAGGTTACTCTTTAGTATGCATGTGGTATCGCTACAGGTTACTCTTTAGTATGCATGTGGTATCGCGCTACAGGTTACTCTTTAGTATGCATGTGGTATCGCGCTACAGGTTACTCTTTAGTATGCATGTGGTATCGCGCTACAGGTTACTCTTTAGTATGCATGTGGTATCGCGCTACAGGTTACTCTTTAGAATGCATGTGGTATCGCGCTACAGGTTACTCTTTAGTATGCATGTGGTATCGCGCTACAGGTTACTCTTTAGTATGCATGTGGTATCGCGCTACAGGTTACTCTTTAGAATGCATGTGGTATCGCACTACAGGTTACTCTTTAGTATGCATGTGGTATCGCGCTACAGGTTACTCTTTAGTATGCATGTGGTATCGCACTACAGGTTACTCTTTAGTATGCATGTGGTATCGCTACAGGTTACTCTTTAGTATGCATGTGGTATCGCTACAGGTTACTCTTTAGTATGCATGTGGTATCGCGCTACAGGTTACTCTTTAGTATGCATGTGCTATCGCGCTACAGGTTACTCTTTAGTATGCATGTGCTATCGCGCTACAGGTTACTCTTTAGTATGCATGTGGTATCGCTACAGGTTACTCTTTAGTATGCATGTGGTATCGCGCTACAGGTTACTCTTTAGTATGCATGTGGTATCGCGCTACAGGTTACTCTTTAGTATGCATGTGGTATCGCTTCAGGTTACTCTTTAGTATGCATGTGGTATCGCGCTACAGGTTACTCTTTAGTATGCATGTGGTATCGCGCTACAGGTTACTCTTTAGTATGCATGTGGTATCGCGCTACAGGTTACTCTTTAGTATGCATGTGGTATCGCGCTTCAGGTTACTCTTTAGTATGCATGTGGTATCGCTACAGGTTACTCTTTAGTATGCATGTGGTATCGCGCTACAGGTTACTCTTTAGTATGCATGTGGTATCGCGCTACAGGTTACTCTTTAGTATGCATGTGGTATCGCTTCAGGTTACTCTTTAGTATGCATGTGGTATCGCGCTACAGGTTACGCTTTAGTATGCATGTGGTATCGCGCTACAGGTTACTCTTTAGTATGCATGTGGTATCGCTTCAGATTACTCTTTAGTATGCATGTGGTATCGCGCTACAGATTACTCTTTAGTATGCATGTGGTATCGCGCTTCAGGTTACTCTTTAGTATGCATGTGGTATCGCGCTACAGGTTACTCTTTAGTATGCATGTGGTATCGCTACAGGTTACTCTTTAGTATGCATGTGGTATCGCGCTTCAGGTTACTCTTTAGTATGCATGTGGTATCGCGCTACAGGTTACTCTTTAGTATGCATGTGGTATCGCTTCAGATTACTCTTTAGTATGCATGTGGTATCGCGCTACAGGTTACTCTTTAGTATGCATGTGGTATCGCGCTTCAGGTTACTCTTTAGTATGCATGTGGTATCGCGCTACAGGTTACTCTTTAGTATGCATGTGGTATCGCGCTACAGGTTACTCTTTAGTATGCATGTGGTATCGCGCTACAGGTTACTCTTTAGTATGCATGTGGTATCGCTTCAGGTTACTCTTTAGTATGCATGTGGTATCGCTTCAGATTACTCTTTAGTATGCATGTGGTATCGCGCTACAGGTTACTCTTTAGTATGCATGTGGTATCGCGCTACAGGTTACTCTTTAGTATGCATGTGGTATCGCTTCAGATTACTCTTTAGTATGCATGTGGTATCGCGCTACAGGTTACTCTTTAGTATGCATGTGGTATCGCGCTTCAGGTTACTCTTTAGTATGCATGTGGTATCGCGCTACAGGTTACTCTTTAGTATGCATGTGGTATCGCTTAAGATTACTCTTTAGTATGCATGTGGTATCGCGCTACAGGTTACTCTTTAGTATGCATGTGGTATCGCGCTTCAGGTTACTCTTTAGTATGCATGTGGTATCGCGCTACAGGTTACTCTTTAGTATGCATGTGGTATCGCTTCAGGTTACTCTTTAGTATGCATGTGGTATCGCGCTACAGGTTACTCTTTAGTATGCATGTGGTATCGCGCTACAGGTTACTCTTTAGTATGCATGTGGTATCGCTTCAGGTTACTCTTTAGTATGCATGTGGTATCGCTTCAGATTACTCTTTAGTATGCATGTGGTATCGCGCTACAGGTTACTCTTTAGTATGCATGTGGTATCGCGCTTCAGGTTACTCTTTAGTATGCATGTGGTATCGCGCTACAGGTTACTCTTTAGTATGCATGTGGTATCGCTTAAGATTACTCTTTAGTATGCATGTGGTATCGCGCTACAGGTTACTCTTTAGTATGCATGTGGTATCGCTACAGGTTACTCTTTAGTATGCATGTGGTATCGCTTCAGGTTACTCTTTAGTATGCATGTGGTATCGCGCTACAGGTTACTCTTTAGTATGCATGTGGTATCGCGCTTCAGGTTACTCTTTAGTATGCATGTGGTATCGCGCTACAGGTTACTCTTTAGTATGCATGTGGTATCGCGCTACAGGTTACTCTTTAGTATGCATGTGGTATCGCGCTACAGGTTACTCTTTAGTATGCATGTGGTATCGCTTCAGATTACTCTTTAGTATGCATGTGGTATCGCGCTACAGGTTACTCTTTAGTATGCATGTGGTATCGCTACAGGTTACTCTTTAGTATGCATGTGGTATCGCGCTACAGGTTACTCTTTAGTATGCATGTGGTATCGCGCTACAGGTTACTCTTTAGTATGCATGTGGTAGCGCGCTACAGGTTACTCTTTAGTATGCATGTGGTATCGCTTCAGATTACTCTTTAGTATGCATGTGGTATCGCGCTACAGGTTACTCTTTAGTATGCATGTGGTATCGCTACAGGTTACTCTTTAGTATGCATGTGGTATCGCGCTACAGGTTACTCTTTAGTATGCATGTGGTATCGCGCTACAGGTTACTCTTTAGTATGCATGTGGTATCGCGCTACAGGTTACTCTTTAGTATGCATGTGGTATCGCGCTACAGGTTACTCTTTAGTATGCATGTGGTATCGCTGCAGGTTACTCTTTAGTATGCATGTGGTATCGCTACAGGTTACTCTTTAGTATGCATGTGGTATCGCGCTACAGGTTACTCTTTAGTATGCATGTGGTATCGCGCTACAGGTTACTCTTTAGTATGCATGTGGTATCGCGCTACAGGTTACTCTTTAGTATGCATGTGGTATCGCTACAGGTTACTCTTTAGTATGCATGTGGTATCGCTTCAGATTACTCTTTAGTATGCATGTGGTATCGCGCTACAGGTTACTCTTTAGTATGCATGTGGTATCGCGCTACAGGTTACTCTTTAGTATGCATGTGGTATCGCGCTACAGGTTACTCTTTAGTATGCATGTGGTATCGCGCTTCAGGTTACTCTTTAGTATGCATGTGGTATCGCGCTACAGGTTACTCTTTAGTATGCATGTGGTATCGCTTCAGGTTACTCTTTAGTATGCATGTGGTATCGCGCTACAGGTCACTCTTTAGTATGCATGTGGTATCGCGCTACAGGTTACTCTTTAGTATGCATGTGGTATCGCGCTACAGGTTACTCTTTAGTATGCATGTGGTATCGCGCTACAGGTTACTCTTTAGTATGCATGTGGTATCGCTTCAGGTTACTCTTTAGTATGCATGTGGTATCGCGCTACAGGTTACTCTTTAGTATGCATGTGGTATCGCTTCAGGTTACTCTTTAGTATGCATGTGGTATCGCGCTACAGGTCACTCTTTAGTATGCATGTGGTATCGCGCTACAGGTTACTCTTTAGTATGCATGTGGTATCGCTTCAGGTTACTCTTTAGTATGCATGTGGTATCGCGCTACAGGTTACTCTTTAGTATGCATGTGGTATCGCGCTACAGGTTACTCTTTAGTATGCATGTGGTATCGCTTCAGGTTACTCTTTAGTATGCATGTGGTATCGCGCTACAGGTTACTCTTTAGTATGCATGTGGTATCGCTTCAGGTTACTCTTTAGTATGCATGTGGTATCGCGCTACAGGTCACTCTTTAGTATGCATGTGGTATCGCGCTTCAGGTTACTCTTTAGTATGCATGTGGTATCGCGCTACAGGTTACTCTTTAGTATGCATGTGGTATCGCGCTACAGGTTACTCTTTAGTATGCATGTGGTATCGCTACAGGTTACTCTTTAGTATGCATGTGGTATCGCGCTACAGGTTACTCTATAGTATGCATGTGGTATCGCGCTACAGGTTACTCTTTAGTATGCATGTGGTATCGCTACAGGTTACTCTTTAGTATGCATGTGGTATCGCGCTACAGGTTACTCTTTAGTATGCATGTGGTATCGCTACAGGTTACTCTTTAGTATGCATGTGGTATCGCTACAGGTTACTCTTTAGTATGCATGTGGTATCGCTTCAGGTTACTCTTTAGTATGCATGTGGTATCGCGCTACAGGTTACTCTTTAGTATGCATGTGGTATCGCTTCAGGTCACTCTTTAGTATGCATGTGGTATCGCTACAGGTTACTCTTTAGTATGCATGTGGTATCGCGCTACAGGTTACTCTTTAGTATGCATGTGGTATCGCTACAGGTTACTCTTTAGTATGCATGTGGTATCGCTACAGGTTACTCTTTAGTATGCATGTGGTATCGCTTCAGGTTACTCTTTAGTATGCATGTGGTATCGCGCTACAGGTTACTCTTTAGTATGCATGTGGTATCGCGCTACAGGTCACTCTTTAGTATGCATGTGGTATCGCTTCAGGTCACTCTTTAGTATGCATGTGGTATCGCGCTACAGGTTACTCTTTAGTATGCATGTGGTATCGCTACAGGTTACTCTTTAGTATGCATGTGGTATCGCTACAGGTTACTCTTTAGTATGCATGTGGTATCGCTACAGGTTACTCTTTAGTATGCATGTGGTATCGCGCTACAGGTTACTCTTTAGTATGCATGTGGTATCGCGCTACAGGTTACTCTTTAGTATGCATGTGGTATCGCGCTACAGGTTACTCTTTAGTATGCATGTGGTATCGCTACAGGTTACTCTTTAGTATGCATGTGGTATCGCGCTACAGGTTACTCTTTAGTATGCATGTGGTATCGCTACAGGTTACTCTTTAGTATGCATGTGGTATCGCGCTACAGGTTACTCTTTAGTTAACATGTGGTATCGCGCTACAGGTTACTCTTTAGTATGCATGTGGTATCGCGCTACAGGTTACTCTTTAGTATGCATGTGGTATCGCGCTACAGGTTACTCTTTAGTATGCATGTGGTATCGCGCTACAGGTTACTCTTTAGTATGCATGTGGTATCGCTTCAGGTTACTCTTTAGTATGCATGTGGTATCGCGCTACAGGCTACTCTTTAGTATGCATGTGGTATCGCGCTACAGGTTACTCTTTAGTATGCATGTGGTATCGCGCTACAGGTTACTCTTTAGTATGCATGTGGTATCGCGCTACAGGTTACTCTTTAGTATGCATGTGGTATCGCGCTACAGGTTACTCTTTAGTATGCATGTGGTATCGCGCTACAGGTTACTCTTTAGTATGCATGTGGTATCGCGCTACAGGTTACTCTTTAGTATGCATGTGGTATCGCGCTACAGGTTACTCTTTAGTATGCATGTGGTATCGCTTCAGGTTACTCTTTAGTATGCATGTGGTATCGCGCTACAGGTTACTCTTTAGTATGCATGTGGTATTGCGCTACAGGTTACTCTTTAGTATGCATGTGGTATCGCGCTACAGGTTACTCTTTAGTATGCATGTGGTATCGCGCTACAGGTTACTCTTTAGTATGCATGTGGTATCGCGCTACAGGCTACTCTTTAGTATGCATGTGGTATCGCGCTACAGGCTACTCTTTAGTATGCATGTGGTATCGCGCTACAGGTTACTCTTTAGTATGCATGTGGTATCGCGCTACAGGTTACTCTTTAGTATGCATGTGGTATCGCGCTACAGGTTACTCTTTAGTATGCATGTGGTATCGCGCTACAGGCTACTCTTTAGTATGCATGTGGTATCGCGCTACAGGTTACTCTTTAGTATGCATGTGGTATCGCGCTACAGGTTACTCTTTAGTATGCATGTGGTATCGCGCTACAGGTTACTCTTTAGTATGCATGTGGTATCGCGCTACAGGTTACTCTTTAGTATGCATGTGGTATCGCGCTACAGGTTACTCTTTAGTATGCATGTGGTATCGCGCTACAGGTTACTCTTTAGTATGCATGTGGTATCGCGCTACAGGTTACTCGCGCTGCTACTCGTCATGTCGCTGCCACTTCCCGTGCTCCCGCGAGTGTCGGCGCCTCGTGCGTGAGTCAAAGGAACGGCAGCACGAACGCGTGTGGGATGTATTTCTATCTCGCTCACTCGTATTGCTGCGAGACGAGTATAACAGCGTTTGGATGAGATTCTAATATGTACCCGTTTGGATACTCACTCACGTTTATACTTTCGCGGAAGTATTTCAGATAATTGTATATTTGATCGATTATTAGGTTAGTTGATTAGATGATTTGTTTGTTTGTTCAATAACAATTATGTTTGATTGTAGGCTAGTTTTAAGATGATTTGTTTGTTTGTATAATAATAATTCTGTTTGATTAGTTGGCTGGTTTTTAGATTGTGTTTGTTTTTTGTACCTGATGTAAGAATACTTTGTAATAGGTTGTTTTTTCTACCTGGTGTACCGTCAAGGGTCCCCGCTGCCAACACAACTAGGCCTTGTTACACTTCTCCGCTTCCTCAACGTTCCAATATGGCGAGCATCTCTTTGACAGCTTGGGATATTTCTCTTTCGGTTTTATTACGAAGAATATTTCTAAATGTTCAGTTTTTTTTACTAACTAAGTTAGGATTTGCTGTCTTGTGTTTTAGGAAGTTAGCTGGTAAATGTTTTCTTTGATTTGTATTTCAAAAAGTTGTGTTTAATTTTGATAATATTACTGATTTTATTTTGATAAGATTTGGTTGGTTGGTTGATTCGTTCGTTTGATTGATAAGTTTCTAAATTGTTCATTGGTATATTAGTTGATCGATTGGTATTTCGGTTGATTGATTGGATATAGGTTTGTTCATTGATTGTTTGGTTGATTTTAGATGACTTTTCAACTACCTTAAAGTAACATAGGAACATAACCAATAACCTACCTGGTGTATTGTCAAGGGTCTCCGCTGCCTACAAAACTAGACCTTGTTACATTTCTCATCTTCCTCAACGTTCCTAATATATCGAATATATTTTTGACAGCTGCAGGTGAGCCTCCATCGGTCTCATTACGATGATTTTTTTAAACTGGATTAGATTTTTGATTTTTTATAAAAACTTCGTTTGAATGTTTCTTTATTGATTGCTATTTTTATTTTATTAATGGGTTTTTTGGATTGGTAGGCCGTATGATTGAAAATTTTTGATTGTATATTTGTTTGATTGTTAGGTTTGTTGATTGATTGGATGATTTGTTTGTTTGTGTAATAACAATTCTGTTTGATTGGTTGGCTGGTTTTTATGATTTAATTTGTTTTTTAGATAGTTTTTTTGTTCCTGGTGTAAACAATTATTTGATAGGTTGTTTTTTTGTACCTGGTGTACCGTCAAGGGTCTCCGCTGCCAACAAAACTCGGTCTTGTCACACTTCGTCTCTTCCTCAACGTGCCCAGTATGGCGAGCATCTCTTTGACAGCTTGGGGTTAGTTCTCTTCCGGTTTCATTACGAAGATTTTTTTATAACTAAATTACTTATGATTAGATTTCTTGATTTTTAGAGAAAGGTCGTTTGACTGTTACTTTATTGATTGGTAGTTTATTTTATTGATTGGTATTTTATTTTATTTATTGGTATTTTATTTTATTGATTGGTATTTTATTTTATTGATTGGTATTTTGGATTGGACGTATTAATGATAATTTTGATCAGATGATTGATGTATATTTGTTTGATTGTTAAGTTTGTTGATTGAGTATTGAGTATTGAGTATTGTATTGGATGATTTGTTTGTTTGTTTACTAACAATTCTGTTTGATTGATTGGCTAGTTTTTAAAATTCTGTTTGTTTTATTTGTACCTGATGTAAGAATAGTTTTTAATAGGTTGTTTTTTCTACCTGGTGTACCGTCAAGGATCCCCGCTGCCAACAAAACTAGGTCTGGTCACACTTCCCATGTTTAGTGTTCTGGTCACACTTTAGATTTTTGTTTTTTTATAGAAAGTTCGTTTGAAAGTTTCTTTATTGATTGCTATGTTATTTTATTGATTGGTGTTTTGGATTAGTAGGCCGTATTAATGATAAATTTTGATCAGATGATTGTATATTTGTTTGATTGTTAGGTTAATTGATTGATTGATTAGATGATAAGTTTGATTTGTTGACCGATTCTTGAGATTCTGTTTTGTTTTTAGGGATTTTTTGTACTTGATGTAAGAATAGTTTTTTATAGGTTGTTTTTTGTACCTGGTGTACCGTCAAGGGTCCCCGCTGCCAACAAAACTCGGCCTTGTCACACTCCTTCTCTTCCTCAACGTGCCTAATATGGCGAGCATCTCTTTGACAGCTTCCGGCTGCTCCTCTTTAGGCTTCTTCTCCATGAAATTCTAAACAAAAAAAACCACACCATTTCATAAATATTATCACAATTAATTAAGTTTAGCTTTAGACGTTTTATATTAATTTTATACATACATATATCACGCCTATAATCCGCGGGATAGGCAGAGCGTAAACGGCCACAAAACACGGACATTTACGCCACGTCTGACAAATATTAATTAATTTTATTTACCCGAGTAAACCCAAGACAAAAATAAATAATAGAAACAATTTCTTTTATTTTTGCCGTGTGCAATAGAATAGCATCACCCCATTTCTTTTCCGTGGGAGTCGAAAAATGTGACTAAGGTACTACAGGGTGCGTATTGCAATTTTAGGCGATGGGCTGACAACCTGTCACTATAGCGATACACAATTTTCCGAATGACCTTCGAATGTTTGTCAGACGTGGCGTAAATGTCCGTTTTTGCGGCCGTTCACGCTCTGCCTACCCCGCAAGGGATAAAGGCGTGATACATGTATGTATTTATGTATGTAAAATTAATTTATTTTAGCTTTAGACCCTTTGTATTAATTTTATTTACCCGAATAAACAATAGGAAAATAAATATATAATAGGAACAATTTCTCTATCAGCAGTTACTCAAATCCACTGATGGACATGGGCCTTCCCCTATTTGGGGATATTGCCATAATCAACAAACTTAATAAACGGATAGGCGAGCGCAGTGCAATATGTTGCTTCCACAGAGAACGCTGCTGCCCATTCCGTGAATCAGTTTATCTTTTAGTCGCTTTTTACGACACCCTTGCCATTTTTAGTCGGCATCACGTGCGTGGCACCGTATACATTTTTACCAAAAAACCACAGATACATCTTAAATGAAAATAAGAAATTGAAAAAATTACAGCGTCGGCCGGGGAATGAACCCGGGACTTGTAGAGTACCGTCCCAACAAACATCTTAAGCCAATTTAAGCAAGGGCGAACTTATCACTCAAAGCGATCACTTCCAGACAACCTATGGGTGGAAGAAACAAGCCTACCTGGTCGGTAGATTTTAGCTGGAACTTGCCGCCCTTAATCTGGTCCACTATGGCGTCTATGGCTCCACCTTTAAAACAGAAAATAATATAAATTATTCTATACCAAATTTTTAAAACACTTTCCGTGTTAGGTATACAATTTTAGAAAACTTGCAAAATTTTCTACCGCGGGCAGGATTTGAACCTACGACTTTCGCCATCACTTATGGCGACGCCTCTTCCATCTGGTTATTGACATCAAGGTACAATTGTGAAATTCGCGGACAAGGGACTCCATTTGGCAGTGGTAGTGCGAATGCCTGCGACGCTAAGGTACCGCGTTGAGATCCCGGTAGGGCACTATGAATTTGTGACTCTGGTAGATGACTTGCCAGAGCAGTTAAGATTACATAACGCTACTTTTAAAAAATCATTATAATAAATGGATATTACCAATCCATCAAACTGAACATTCATATTGTGTTAAGATATGGCATGATACTATGGGGAGAGATAGATAGAAAGAGAGACCGAGCCGGTTTTCTATAAGGACAACATTAAATAAATAATTGTTATTTTCAGATATCAAATGTGAATAAAATGTCAAAGATTAAAGATAGATTTAGATCTCCTATTCAAAATGCATTAGCTGAATGAAGCAATCATATTCAGGCAACATTTAAAAGCCTATTTTAACAGTTGTCAAATACCAAAAGTGATGTCTATAAGGGAATGGCGCTTAGCATTAGTGTAGACTTGTCATCTGTTAAAACGAGCTTTTTGAAATGACCGAACTGTACATACCTCCATTAGCCTGTTTGGTCTTCTTGAGTGTGCCTTGCTTACTCGCCAACAAACTCGCCATATCATCCCCCCCACCGTTAAACACGGGCGGAGGAGGCGGCGGCGGAGGCGGGGGCGGACAGTTGGGAGGGGGTGGAGGAGGTATGCTGGGTGGGGGAGGGGGGGAGAAGGTGGGAGGAGGTGGGGGCGGGGGAGGTTGGGGGGATTGAGGTGGTTGGGAGGATGGTGGGGGTTGTGGTGGTTCTGAAATACATAAATAATGGTTTTTGAACATCTGTTGAACAAACGTTTGAATTAACACTACACTCAGGGTATTTATATAATAAAATAAATAAATATGTATACATTTACGATAAAAACTATCAGGAGTGTAAAAAACTACTATTAAATTATTTACAACATAAATGTTATGATGAGATTGAGTTATTGTTGGAACGTGTTACCTAATCCAGGTAATCCAATCATATATATACACACTCACGCACATGCACACACACACACACACACCCACACACACACACACACACACACACACACACACACACGCACACACGCACACACACACACACACACACACACACACACACACACACACACACACATACACACACGCACGCACGCACACACACACACACACACACACACACACACACGTACTTACTTAGATATTGGCCACAATTCGGGATGTACATTCTCCTTACTTGCCTTAAATTAGTGCTGTCATTTTCCGTTAAATAGGTTTAGAAAAGGATAGGAGATATTTTGGTCGTGTCATGTCTTATAATTTCATGCAAAATACGTGTTATTTGTCAAAATAAGGCGACAATCAAAACAATGGCGACTAAATTGACTAGGAAAGGCGAAAAAGCCCTTGACGTTTTTAAAAATGACAGGACTTAGATATCTTCTAGCCTTTTCTAAACCTATTTGACGGAAAGTGACAGCACTAATTTAAGGCAAGTAAGGAAAATTTAAATCCCGAATTGACCTCATTACATATAGTATTACTCACCTACCTTTTATTAGTATTACTACCATGCCTTGCCTATAAATATTGATAAGTGTTATTTAACGAAGAGTGGTTCCTCCAGACACAGGCTTTTTAGCTTAAATGGAGGCTCCGTTCAATGTTTAATTTAAGGCTCTTTTGTAAAAACCAATTTATTTTTTTTTACACTCTATACAATAACAAAAAAAACGCTTTTTTGCGGTAAGGCCATTATATTATTACGATTAATATTGTACGATGTGTTACTTTAAAACGAAACTAAGTCAAATGCAAAATGCGAGAATAGCTCATGATAATTAAGCACTTTTTTAAGGAACTGTATTTAAGAAATATGATCCATGTTTTAGCATTTATCGTCTAAGCAATAGATAACTAACGAATAGTACCGATTTTTGTTTCAGTTTATCTTAAAATAAAGTAATACGAAAAATATAAATTTAACATTCTTTTGCATCTTTTTCTTGGGATTTTTAAACTTTGTACATTACATACATACATATAATCACGCCTCTTTTCCATAGGGGTAGGCAGAGACTACATCTTTCCACTTGCTACGATCCTGACATACCTCTTTCGCTTCTTCAACATGCATCAATCTGTTCATACATGCTCGTCGGTTTAGGGTACTCTTGACCTGACCTTTCTTTAGAACGTCCCCGATCTGATCCAAGTACGTGCGTCTTGGTCTTCCCCTTCCTTTGCACATTATAGAATCATTAAAAATTTACGCACAGCTTTTTAAGACTTACCAGCGACAACTTCTGTCTCTTCTTTCTCTTCTTTTTCTTCGACAACTGTCTCTACAATCTTCTCTTGTTTAGCTTCAGTGATCCCTCCGTTCTCGAAGTAGCTGATCCTAGACATGATCCCGCCCGGCTTCTTCTGTCTGCTTCTCTCTGCTTCTGCTAGCTTCCTCTCTGCTCGCTCGGCTCGCTCTAGAGCCTTCTGTGCGTCTTCTTCTGCGAGTTTAATCTTCTCTTCCCACAGGAGTATGTCTGTTTCTTCGTGTTTTTCTGATAGTTTCAACTGTAAATGAAGAAAATATCATATTATATAGGGTGAAATTAGACCCTCAAATATTTGTGAGATGTGGCGTAAATGACCGTTTTTTTGCGGCCGTTTACGCTCTGCCTACCCCGCACGGGATTAAAGGCGTGATATGTAGTGTAAATTTTACTAGTGACCGATAATGAAAACAGAGTACGGACTGGTGATAAGAACAACTTTTCCTAAGGAACATAGTTTAAAATATGACAGAAAGGTTTTTCATATTTTTAATTTTTCATATTTTTATCCATGTGCCTTGGGGAAAGTTATTCCTTATCACCAGCCCGTCTTGAGTTTTCGCTATCTAACTAGTAAAATTTCACCTTATATTCACAAAATTTACATACATGAAGGCTGACAACCTGTCACTAATTCAGAAAATTGTGTATCGCCGTAGTGACCCTCAAATATTTGTCAGACGAGTTAACGCTCTGTCTACCTCGCAAGGGATATAGGCGTGAAATGTGTATATACTTGTTATTATTTATTTATTTATCATGTAACTGTGACACATTATGGTTAGTAGAATACTATAATTTACACCTCATTCGCTAGAATTAAGAATCAAACGAAGACATGTGAAGTTTGATTCCAATTATGCGAAGGTCTCAACCGAAGACGATTACATACAACCCTCCCAACCGTAGAGCTCCCAAAAACAAAAAACATGTTAGCATTGCTCTAAAAATAATGACAGGAGATAAGATAAGATAAGAATACTTTATTTGCACACAAAAGGAAACAACATAAATATATACAGCCAAAGTAGAACTTAATTAGCGTACAATTAGGCGGCCTTATTGCTAACAGGCAATCTCTTCCAGGCAACCTAGGTACAGGAAATTGTATATGGAGCAGCGGGAGCAGTGCATAATCGTATTTGCATAGGACTATACGTTAACTAATTACTACGAACAAATTATAAATAAATAAATGGTCATAAAATATACTACGTTCTATACAATACTATACAGGCTCCAAATATAATATAATAACTACTATACATATACTACACACTAATTAATAAATACTGACTTTACACAAAGTGACTATCTAATAAGAGAGAGGGCGCCCGTCCATCGGGTACGGGTGCAAGCGGGACAGATATACTTTTTTCTTTTTAAATTTCTAGACTGGATACAGAGCCAAGATTTGGCTGCTAGGCTTTTAAGGTGTGACTAAGACGGCATCATCTCATGTGCTGCTGCAAGTAAACTATGTTATCGTCTTCGGTTGAGCACCCGAAGTATAATTCTGTTTAACAAACCTGTAAGTCTTCCATGGGTGTCGTAAGAGGCGACTAAGGGACTCGAGGGTGTGTATTGCAATTTTAGGCGACGGGCTGACAACCTGTCACTATAGTGATACACAGTTATCTGATTGACCCTCAAACTTTTGTCAGACGTGGTGCTAATATCCGTTGAACGGCCGTTAACGCTCTGCCTACCCCGTAAGGGATATAGGCGTGATTTGTGTATGTGTATGTATGTATGTAAGTCTTCAATCTGCTCGTGATGCCTGAGCGCCTGGTAACAAACTTATAATTGACACCTCATTCGCTAGGATTCATGCTCAAACCTGTAAGTCTTCAATCTGCTCGTGATGCCTGAGCGCCTGGTAACAAACTTATAATTTACACCTCATTTGCTAGAATTCTGTTTAACAAACCTGTAAGTCTTCAATCTGCTCGTGGTGCCTGAGCGCCTGGTAACAAACTTATAATTTCCACCTCATTCGCTAGGATTCATGCTCACACCTGTAAGTCTTCAATCTGCTCGTGGTGCCTGAGCGCCTGGTAACAAACTTATAATTTACACCTCATTTGCTAGAATTCTGTTTAACAAACCTGTAAGTCTTCAATCTGCTCGTGATGCCTGAGCGCCTGGTAACAAACTTATAATTGACACCTCATTCGCTAGAATTTAACAAACCTGTAAGTCTTCAATCTGCTCGTGATGCCTGAGCGCCTGGTAACAAACTTATAATTGACACCTCATTCGCTAGGATTCATGCACAAACCTGTAAGTCTTCAATCTGCTCGTGATGCCTGAGCGCCTGGTAACAAACTTATAATTGACACCTCATTCGCTAGGATTCATGCTCAAACCTGTAAGTCTTCAATCTGCTCGTGGTGCCTGAGCGCCTGGTAACAAACTTATAATTGACACCTCATTCGCTAGGATTCATGCTCAAACCTGTAAGTCTTCGATCTGCTCGTGATGCCTGAGCGCCTGGTAACAAACTTATAATTGACACCTCATTCGCTAGGATTCATGCTCAAACCTGTAAGTCTTCAATCTGCTCGTGGTGCCTGAGCGCCTGGTAACAAACTTATAATTGACACCTCATTCGCTAGGATTCATGCACAAACCTGTAAGTCTTCAATCTGCTCGTGGTGCCTGAGCGCCTGGTAACAAACTTATAATTGACACCTCATTCGCTAGGATTCATGCTCAAACCTGTAAGTCTTCAATCTGCTCGTGATGCCTGAGCGCCTGGTAACAAACTTATAATTGACACCTCATTCGCTAGGATTCATGCACAAACCTGTAAGTCTTCAATCTGCTCGTGATGCCTGAGCGCCTGGTAACAAACTTATAATTGACACCTCATTCGCTAGGATTCATGCTCAAACCTGTAAGTCTTCAATCTGCTCGTGGTGCCTGAGCACTTGGTTCTACAGCGCCTCCTTCCAGCTGTCCACCTCTATAACACACCTGTAAGTCTTCAATCTGCTCGTGGTGCCTGAGCGCCTGGTTCTACAGCGCCTCCTTCCAGCTGTCCACCTCTATAACACACCTGTAAGTCTTCAATCTGCTAGTGATGCCTGAGCGCCTGGTTCTACAGCGCCTCCTTCCAGCTGTCCACCTCTATAACACACCTGTAAGTCTTCAATCTGCTCGTGATGCCTGAGCGACTGGTTCTCCAGCGCCTCCTTCCAGCTGTTGAGGAGCAGCATCAGACCCTCGTCCATCTAAAGCTCCCCCATCAGCAACGCTACTTATAATTTACACCTCATTCGCTAGGATTCATGCTCAAACCTGTAAGTCTTCAATCTGCTCGTGATGCCTGAGCGCCTGGTAACAAACTTATAATTGACACCTCATTCGCTAGGATTCATGCACAAACCTGTAAGTCTTCAATCTGCTCGTGGTGCCTGAGCGCCTGGTAACAAACTTATAATTGACACCTCATTCGCTAGGATTCATGCTCAAACCTGTAAGTCTTCAATCTGCTCGTGGTGCCTGAGCGCCTGGTAACAAACTTATAATTTACACCTCATTCGCTAGGATTCATGCACAAACCTGTAAGTCTTCAATCTGCTCGTGGTGCCTGAGCGCCTGGTAACAAACTTATAATTGACACCTCATTCGCTAGGATTCATGCTCAAACCTGTAAGTCTTCAATCTGCTCGTGGTGCCTGAGCGCCTGGTAACAAACTTATAATTTACACCTCATTCGCTAGGATTCATGCTCAAACCTGTAAGTCTTCAATCTGCTCGTGATGCCTGAGCGCCTGGTTCCCCAGCGCCTCCTTCAGGCTGTCCACCTCGTTGGACGATGTCTTTAAGTCAAAACTTCCACAATGCCTGAAGACCAAGGTGTATAACCAATGTGTTCTGCCTATTCTCACCTACGGTGCCGAAACATGGACACTCACTAAGCAAAACATGCACAAGATAAAAGTCGCACAAAGAGCCATGGAGCGTTCTATGCTAGGCATCACCCTCGTTAATCGCGTACCAAACGTTGAAATTCGACGTAAAACGAAAGTCGAAGATGTAGGTAAGCAAATAACAAGGCTAAGGTGGAAATGGGCGGGACACTTGGCGAGAAGAAGTGACGATCGGTGGACAAAAGCAGTCACGGAATGGTGGCCAAGAGGAGCAAAAAGGTCAGTGGGTAGACCAGCTGCCCGTTGGTCCGACGATATCGTCAAGCTAACAGGACGGCACTGGACAAGGCTGGCACAGGACCGTGAGGATTGGCGCTGTAGAGAAGAGGCCTATACCCTGCAGTGGGTGGATGTGGGCTGAGGATGATGATGATGATGAGGCGCTCGTCCATCTTCAGCTCCCCCATCAGCAACGCAACTTATACACCTCATTCGCTAGATTTTTTTTTAACACACCTGTAAGTCTTCAATCTGCTCGTGGTGCCTGATTGCCTGGTTCTCCAGCGCTTCCTTCAGGCTGTCCACCTCGTTGAGGATCAGCATCAGCCTCTCGTCCATCTCCAGGTCCCCCATCAGCAATGCGCTCTGGTGGGACAGTTGCTTCACGCGCTTCTTGGCGGTTAGGGCTTCCGATTTGTACCTGAAAATAAATTCAAACATACATACACGCTTATATCCCTTACGGGGTAGGCAGAGCGTTAACGGCCGTAGAACGGATTTTACACCACGTCTGACAATAGTTTAAGGGTCAATCAGATAACTGTGTATCACTATAGTGACAGGTTGTCAGCCCATCACCTGAAATTGCAGTCATGGGTAAGAAATGGGGTGATGCTATTATAAGCCGGCATCACACGGAATATATATATATATTTTATAAATACTTATTTTGTATTATAATTTCGTATTCGATTTTCTTTTTTAGAAAGAAATTCTTTATGCATTTGGCTTCTACATATTTTTATTGAATTTAATTTAATAAATTGTGCCGTGTGATTCCGGCTTCGAATAGTATCACCCTATTTATTTCCCGTGGGAGTCGTAAGAGAGAGTGTGTGTATTGCAATTTGAGCCGATGGGCTGACAGCCTGTCACTATGGCGATACACAATTATCCAAATAACCCTCAAATATTTGTCAGACGTGGCGTAAATGTTCGTTTTTTTCGGCCATTCACGCTCTGCCACCCCGCAAGGGATAATAGGCGTGATATGTGTGTGTGTGTGAGTATAATTTAAAAAACTCAGTACAGAATCAAACGCTGTATCAAAATAAATATTTATTTCGCCACACATCGAGAAATTGAGAAATGAAATGAATTTTTCGTTTGTGCATCGAGAATTTATATGAATTTTTATAACTCAAATAAATAATTAAAATACAAATACCACCCAGACGTGACTTCATTAGTTTTTTCCATATTTTAAGGAATTTCTGTGTGGATTGTAAATAAAATAGTGTATACACGTTCGTATAATTAGGAAGCAAACACTCGCATCCTAATGCTCCATTATAATAATATGGCAGTTGCATAAACTACTATTATTCAATGTCAATTAAGTCGTTAATCAACCTTGTCTTTCTAACTAATGTAAACTTACGTCTCCGCCATTTCTCTGTCCTTGTCTGCATGGTTCTTCAGAGCTGTCACTTCTTCCATCAACAGTTTTGACACTCGGTTGTGTCTCTCCACTTGACTCCTCAACTCCTGAAGTTCCTTGTCTTGTGATGAACATTTCTCCTTTTCTGATTCTAGTTCCTGGTAAATATAGATTAATTAAGTCTGAAGTAAGAATTACTTATATATGTTATTTTTATACTTTATTGCACATGGTACAAAAGGCTGGTCTAATAAATAAATAAATAAAAATAAAATGAAAATGTTTTATTTCAGACCTGACGATCCATAAAAATGACAAAATTAGAGCAAAGTACAAAATTTAGTTGGTAACAATTAATGAAAAGTATTAGTACACACACTTAAGGTTAAGTTATTCCAATGCCACGCGGCATTCTCTACCGGCCAACCAGAGGGTAAACAGAGAGAAAAAGACATGGGTGCACTTGGGTGTGAAATCATAATAATGGAAGATAACAAATTAAACTAATACGAAATAAATATAAATATATAACATATAACATGCCTAAATATTGTATCACAATTGATAATTTTCACAATAGACAACATCAATATCAAACGGATTTGGATGAATTTTTGAAAACCTGCAAATTTTCAAGCGTGGGCAGGCTTTTGCAAGTTCTGAAAAATTGTATACCTATCACGGGAAGTGTTTTAAAATTTGGTATTCGGATTTGGATGAAATTTGATACATAATCACTTTATGATAAAAGCTTTTTCTTTGTCAAGTATAATTCATCATTTCCATGAGAAGGCACTTTCTTTAAATACTAATTAATAATAGCAGATTTTGGAGGGAAATCGTTACCTGCGCAAGAGCTACGGTCTGTTCGTGAGCCTCAAACTCCTGTAACTTAGCCGCGTTAACCTCTGTCTGTAAAGCTGCAACCTGTTGTGATAACTCTGATATCTGTTGTTTTAAGAATTCCACTTCTTCATTGCTACTTGTGTCTGATGCTGGAATAATAGAAATAAAAATGTTTGTACATCAATAAGAAAAGGAGCCCTAGTATACTGCCTTGTCGTACTCCCTCAGTGAGTACACACAAACTCATAGGACATAAACAATTATTTTTAAGTAAAAAGATACTTCTAAGAGGGTATTTAAATGACAATAGTAGACTGATATCTCAATTTGAAATGTAATCCATTACACGCTTGTAATGAATATTTATCTTGAAGAATACGTTTATCGAAGGCCTCTGTTAAAACAGTCTGAAATGGACATAAATGACAGGTGACCAAAGGCAAAGAATACTAGCTAGCTATCCAAGTGCTGGCAGCTTTTTTGCTCACATAATAAGTTTTGCTTTGCATAGGGGTAATGCTGCCAGCTTTTGTGGGACCTTGCCTTGTTGTGGTACAAGACTTTCATTCTCGGCAAGCGTAGAGTTGGACGCCTTTCGGTCAAATGGACTGAAGACTAAAGAAGACGGCAGGTAGCGACTGGATGGCGAAAACGGAAGATCGTTCGTTCCTTACGGCATACCCTGGGGAAGGCCTACGTCCAGCAGTGGACTGCTATAGGCTGATGTATTGAATTAGGGCAAGATCTTACCATTGTCAGTGCAGTCTGTAAGGTCGATGTCAATGGCGTTGGGAATGGCGCTGAGGATGGCCGTGCTTCGTCTCTTCAGCTGTTTATTCTGCTTGTACCATTCGCCAGCTTGTTGCATCACCCTGAACAAAAGAAGAAAGTAACTTATTAGCGGAATATCTAAGAAAATTCTACTATGAAACTTAAGGTATAAAAACGTGATGGTGTCTGTTTACTACTTAACTGTTTGAACAGAGTGTATTATAGCTTTCAAAGATTCAATATTTATTTTTTCAATGTCAGTCAGATGTTATAACAAGAAATAGACGACATAATCAGTCAATGTAAAAAAATATATTGACACAATTCTCTTCTTATTTATAACTATTTTGTTTAATAATGATAGAAAACCGGCTCGGGCAGATAAAAGAATAAAAATAAAGGCACTGCCTTGGGGCTGGCTAGGTTAAGGCAAGTTTACGCCAACACCACCAGTAAACGACATTATGTCTCAAATTCAAGTGAAGATCTTTAAAGTTGTGTTTACATGCGTACAATTAACCGGACTCTCTGGACAGGAAAACTCCCAAAAATCCTGCCCAGACGCGCTCTACACTATATTAAAAATCTATCTAGGCCCTAAAATACCCTAGATAAATTTGAAAAGTGCATAATCACCAGCCCTGTTGTATCCCTTGTGGCGGCGCACATGCGCTCCACATACAAGTCCTGAAACGCGGTATCGAAGTTATTCCGCCGATCGCTATATATACAACTTCCAAACATGTCCGGTTGGAACAGTCGTTCCCCTGGTCACAACTCCCGACCAGGCGGGTAGCTACCCTTTTCCTCATAGTCGTCCCTCAGCCTACTGGCCTCATCATCACATCTCCTAAAACCTTTTGAGCACATGCGATTGGTTCCTATTCCTTAAGTATCGTAATTAAAGACAGGTATATAATCTACAGGGTGTAAGGGACAGCCCTCCGAATAGGGCGAATACTGATAGAGTTCATTAAGACCATGGCACTGAACAAATTTCAAAGCAAATAACACATGTTTTAAACATGTTACGATAAAAAACTCGTAGATTGAAACATAATGAACACCCGTCACGTATTGTCAATGTTAATAATGGTTTCTTTAAGCGTATGATTTATTTTAGTACTGCGTTTCAGTACAATACACGTGTCTCTACATACTGTATGTAGTGTTAAGTACTGCCGTTCTAATAAGTCCTATTTGGCAGCCGTCAGATTCGTGATAATACTATGGCAGAGGGTCCATTTTCCTATGTTGACATCTCTTTTAGTATGGAGATAACAGCTGTCAAATAAGACTTATTGGAATGGCGGTACTTTAGCTATAACTAGCTACCTAATCGTATACTTTCACATTTTGTTCTTTCATAATCATAACATTAACGCATTGGCTCCTTGTTATCAAAATGTGATGAAATGTTATTTTTCAATATTCTACCTCTACTTTAACTTGCTTTATATTACACACACATCACGCATTTTCTCTTGGGGAGTAGGCAGATCTTTAACGGAAGTAGCGACTTACTTTATATTTTACACGACTGCCCAACCAAAAAGGATTGTAATGTTTTTAGAGTTCATGTATGTACGTAGTACGTACATATGTGCTATTCTTTAAATTGCTGCAACTCGTTAACTACTAAACAGATTCGAATGGGAATTGCATCGGAAGAATCCTTACATTATCCCCAATGTCATACGCTAGGCTTTATCTCAGAAAGCAGTCGTGTTTTTAAATTAGTTCTTAATTTTTTTATGCTTGTTTTAATTCGGTTTCACCCGCTGCTAACCGTTTTCCCGCGGAAATAGACCTTCTCCCTGCATAAACTATAAATAAAAACCTTTTTCTTAAATCACGCTATCTGCTACAGAAATCCGCATCAAAATCCGTAGCGTACTTTTAAAGATCCAAGCATACATAGGGACACGGGAAGCGACTTAATTTTATACTATTTACTGATGTGGTTAATTTAACTTACATTTTGTATAATATGTACACGAAAATCTTTGCAATCCAAACAATAGGTATAATTTATGATAATAAATCACATTTCAACACAATAACACGTTTTATTCCATTACTTTAATTACATTTTGAACTAATAAAACACTTCCGATATTTAATAACGTTCTAACACTACGAAATCGAAACGCTTAATAAATCAACGTGTATTTTTTTGCAACGAGTGAAAACGGTCAAAATTATACATTCAAAGTGGCAAACTTAGCATATTTTAGCGGATTTTGTAATATCTGAGCTTTCTACTATTGCCTGTAGGCAAGATTGCTAGTAATATCACTAAAGTACTGCCGTTCCAATAAGTCGTATTTGACATAAATACATACATACACATAATATCATGCCTATAATCACATGCGGGTAGGCAGAGCGTAAACGGCCGCAAAAACAGACATCCACGCCACGTTTGACAAATATTTGAGGGTCATTTGAAAAATTGTGTATCGCCATAATGACAGGTTGTCAGCCCCTCGCCTAAAATTGCAATACACACCCTCAAGTCCCTTAGTCGCCTCCTACGACTCCCACGGGAAAGAAATGGAGTGATATTATTCCAAGCCAGCATCACACGGCAAAATTCTTGTGCTTAGATTTTTAAAACTACTTAACGGATTTTGATGTTTTTTAAATAGATAGAGTGATTCAAGGGGCATGTTTTAAGTTATCATTTATCGCGGGAAAAAGCTTGATTCCCACGGGAAAACGGGTAGCACCGGGTGAAACCGCTGGGCGAGTCGTAGGTATAAATTATGTTTACCATTTAGGATTGCTTGAGGTTATGTTGGGGACGCAAAGGAACGATGGGATTAGTAAGTTCTGGAGTGGCGATTACCTCATAACTAACTATAGTGTCCTATGTTATTACAGGTGACATTCTAAGTACATTGCGTAACCGCTTAATATTCCTGGTATTATAATGTGGTTGGCCGACTACGCAATGAACATTGAATTTCACCTGTAAAATTGTAGCCTGTAGTTTGATAATAATAAGAGGTGACCAAGAACCTTGTAAAGTATGTGGACAGGCATTGGATTCAGTCAGCCTAAAGTGAGCGTATTAGTACGCTAGTACTATTAATTATACTGTGGTATTAGAGAGGCCTATGTCCAGCAGTGGACGTGCTGATGATTATGATGAAGGGTGATCATTAAATATCAAATTTCCAAAACACTTCCCGTGTTGGTGTTCAATTTTAGAAAACTAGAAAAAAAAAATCACGGGCATTGGACGAGCCGCCGTAGCCAAATGGAAGAGGCGCCGCCACTAGTTATGGCGAAAGTCACAAATTCAAATCACGCCCGCGGTATAAAAATTTTCATGTTTTCTTATAAAGGATGTTCATGTAATTATAAATAAATCCTTACTAATATTATAAATCTGAGAGTATGGTGTATGTATGTATGTTTGTTACCTCATCACGCTCAAACGGCTTGACCAATTTGGACGAAATTTGGAACACAGGTGAATAACGCATAGGCCACTTTTTACCACAGGAAAACAACTATTACCACGGGAAAATGAGTGGCAACGGGTGAAACCGCTGGGCGGAAATCTAGTAAATAATAAATAAAAAAAATATTAATTGTTCATGTAATTCAAGCTATGTATCATTTTATGTGTCATTTTACAAGCGATTCCGTCAGGAATTCACTACTAATCCAATTAACTAATTTGTATTCATACGGCTAAGCTAATAGGTAGTTTAATTAGCGATCTAATCAATACGACGAACCTCTGTGTCATGAAGTAAGCGAAATGTAGTAATGCGAAAGTTGCAGGTTCAAATCCTGCCCGCGCATGAAAAAAAAATTTTTATACCTAACACGGGAAGTGTTTTAAAATTTGGTATTCGAAGTAAGCCTTGTTATGTTTACTTTCCCATATAAAAAGAATGGTTCTATTTTGGTCTTTAGGGAAAGTTGTCCAGTCTATTCCTACCAATCAGCCCTTGAGATTTTCAACGTTTTTATACATTCTGTATAAGGTGTTGCTGTATGATGCCGGCTTGGAATAGCATCACCCCATTTATTTTCCTTGGGAGTCGTAAGAAGCGACTAAGGGACTCAAGGGGGTATTGCAATTTTAGGCGATGCGCTGACAACCTGTCAGTATGACGATACGCAATTTTCCGAATGAACCTCAAATATTTTTCAGACGTGGCGTAAATGTCTGTTATTTGCGGATGTTTTGCGCTCCACCCCGCAAGGGATTATAGGCGTGATATGTGTATGTGTGTATAAACTACAAACTACAATTTCCACTGCTAAACATGGGCCTCCCCTAATTGCCATACTCCCCACGATTGGCAGGCGGATTGGTGAGCGCAGTGCAAGGTGTTATACCTACTCTCCAGATGATTCTAAGTACCGTCAGAGGTCAGAGGTAAGGAGCCAATTATGAACCTTCAAAATGTTTTATTGTGGTTTTATTATAGGTACCTTTCTATCGATACACACACACACACATACACATATCACGCCTATAATCCCTTGCGGGGTGGATAGAGCGTAAACGGCCGCAAGAAACGGACATTTATGCCACGTCTAACAAATAATAATAGAGGGTTATTCGGAAAATTGTGTATCGCCATAGTGACAGGTTGTCAGCCCAACGCCTAAAATTGCAATATCTACACACCCTTGAGTCCCTCAGTCGCTTCTTACGACTCCCACGGGAAAGAAATGGGGTGATGCTTTAATAAGCCGGCATCGCACGGCAATTTTAATTGACATTTACAGCCACACACAACATTTCACTGCTGGACATGGGGCTTCCCCAATCGGGGGGTAATGCCATACTTACCATGCTTGGCAAACGGATTCGCGAGCGCAGTGCAAGATATTATTTTCACAAAGAACGCCGTTGCCCATTCTTTGGAAGAACTAATCCCTCAGCCGCTTTTTACGACGGGTAGAATTTTGGTGATGATATTTTAAGCCGGCATCACATAGGTAAGTAGTCTTAATAAAGAGTAATAGCCTTCTAAGGCTTACGAGTCTTAATTTTCTATCCCGCTTATCTTTACGCACTTTCCTATCACCCAAAGGTTGCCTGGTATAACTTGCTACCATAGGCCGCCTTGTTCCTACTTCACATATTTCTATGTTAAGGATGTTATTTCCTTTTTTTAAATTTTTTGATATGAACGGTCTCACATATCCACATATTGGTATGCAGAAAGTGACCTGACTACACGCAATTAATGCCGCGTTCACACACTCGAGCTATGGGCAGGGAAATAGTAAGCGAAGTGGGCAGCGCGAGCATGTAAACAGGTTACTCGCGCTGCTACTCGTCATGCCGCTGCCACTTCCAGTGCTCCCGAGAGTGTCGGCTTCACCCTGGAATGTCCTAACCAGACCAGGAAAAAATACACAAAGTGATAAATATCAGCTTAGTGAGTGTCCCACCGAGAATCGAACCCGGAACCTTTGCGTCGCAGGCAGTCGCACTACCACTGCGCCACATCGGCCATCTACGAGAATAGTATGACGGCAGTGTGTGAACACACGCGTTGACACTTCCACGGAAGTGTTTCGGGGAAATATTCGCGGCAGCGGTAGTAGCAGGAGTAAATCCATAGTGTGAACGTAGCATAAGATGGCATCGGCTGCCTTACATCATCATTGCAATCGGGTCTGAGGTCACTACAGGTCAACAAGATTAAATTCGGCTTAAAGTAAATATTAAAAGAAGGTTTGCTAAAATCTATCAACCGAAATAACTTGCAAAGTAGAATATGAAGCATTTATATATTGTTATTGAACGAAAAACTCTGAAACTAGGGTTCATCGAATCGTTGGATGACTCGGTGTCCTACACGAAAAGAAGAAGAATGAACAAAAATGTTAGTGAAAATATATGATGAAATTTTACTAGTGACCGACTACAGCGAAGACTCAAAATCAAGACGGATTGGTGATAAGGAACAAATTTCCCCAGGAAACATAGGTCGAAATACGAAAGAAAAATTTACTACCCATACAAAAAGCCGATCAGCTAATTTAAGTTACTATGGAAACTATTAATATTTTTGTCTTATTTCGACCTTTTTTCCTCAGGGAAAGTTGTTGCTTATCGCTAGTCACTAGTAAAATTTCACTATATATAAGATCATTGAGTCGAAATATGAACAAAGATTTGACCTCCCATATAAAATGATCGTCAGAGCAATCTATATGGTACCTCCACCTTTTTTTTCTTGTGATCTATGTGTATTGCTAACTGTTGATAAAATGAATTACTCATTAAAGAGCTGCTAAGTAAAAAGTTGCCTATACCTACTACTTGCCGTGTGATGCCGGCTTAGAATGGCATCTCCCCATTTCTTTCCCGTGGGAGTCGTGGGAGGCGACATAGGGACTTGAGGGTGTGTATTGCAATTATAGGCGATGAGCTAACAAACTGTCACTATGGCGATACGCAATTTTCCGAATGACCCTCAAATATAATATGTCAGACGTGGCGTAAATGTCCGTTTTTGCAGACGTTTACGCTCTGCCTGCCCCGCAAGGGATAATAGGCGTGATATGTGGTTAAGGTACTTCGTAAAGCAGTAGAAGTAGTGACTAGTTAACTACCTGTGTTCAAAGTTCAAAATGGCAACAAATTTATTTAGCTCATTTATAATTTATTTCTCTTGATTTAAAACCAGTTTCATAATATACAATTACTGTTACCTGTTAGTATAGAATAGACAGTACAGTTAACATCTATTATTAAACGACGCTTGATACACGTGAAAAGTATTAAAAACCCCCAAAAACGCGAAATTTGCAAGAAATTTGATTGGGTGTTTCTTTCTGTCTGACGTAGCGGCAATGAAAGGGACAATCGATACACCCTTCTTAGCGTCTTAAATTGTAAGTTAATAACAATTCCTAGTTATAGATCAAATCATCATGTTTATTGACACACACACATATTACGCCTATAATCCCTAATGGGGTAGGCAGAGCGTAAACGGCTGCAAAAAACGAGCGTTTACGCCACGTCTGACAAAAATTCAAGGCACATTATGAAAATTGAGTTTCACCAGCGTAACAGGTTGTCAGCCCATCGTCTAAAATTGCAATACACACTCCTTGAGTCCCTTTAGTCGCCTCTTACTACTCCCACGGGAGAGAAATGGGGTGATGCTATTCTACGCCAGCATAACATGGCAAACTGCATACTGTATATAACTCCATGTAATAAGGCAACAAGGCAAAACATTAATACCTAATTGAAAATTAATAGTTTTACTCATTAACTATTTCTTTAGGACAAGTCGAGATAATTTACTTATTATTAAACTGGTTCCTTTATTTAAAGTTTGGAGGTTAAATGCGTTAATTTGGAGGCAAAAAGTTTTTAAGGTGAGTGTAGCCGTTAACGACCTCGACGGTGGCGCCACTTCACAAAAAAGGTTTTCTCTTTATACAAACAATCTATCAGAATGTCCGATGCCCAAGTTTTTAGTATTATCCTTAAGTCAAATTAGAACCTGCAAACTCAATAAAATATTCGCTGAAATTAAAGGTATGGCAATTAATACCAAAAGTAGCCGTTTTTAGGCACTTTTTCCATAACTTTAATTGCAGCGAATATTTCATTGAGTTTGCAGTTTTAAATTTTACTTTAGGATAATACTAAAAACTTGGGTATCGGAAATTCTGCTAGATTGTTCGTATAAAGAGAAAACTTTTTTTGTGAAGTGGCGCCACTATCGAGGTCGTTGAGGGCTACACTCGCCTTAAGTTTGGAGGTTAAATGCGTTAATTTGGAGGCAAGTTTTTCAATTGGACATGTATGTATTTTATCGATATCCATTGCATGTAAGATAAAGACTGATATGATGGGTAAAGTATCCACAAACCAATCAGCTGATCTCCAAGGTTCTTCTTATAGTCAAGGAAAAGTTTCAGTTGTCATCAGTTTGGATATAATTTGAGGTTTTCACACTTCCATATTAAAATTTTGTCTTACTACTTTTGGGGAAATTTAATCAATCGTTCTACACGCATGATTAAATTATTCATTGTTGAAATGGGTCGCAATTTGTATGATAAAAAAAATACGATGAAAAAAAGCCTAAAAACGGCTACTTTTGGTATTAATTGGCATGAGTTTAGGAGTAGGTTCTAATTTTACTTAAGGATAATACCAAAAACTTGAGCAACGGACAGTCTGATAGATTGTTTGTATAAAGAGAAATTTTTTTTTTGTGAAGTGGCGCCACTGTCGATGCCGTTCACGGCTACACTCGCCTTTAGAGAATCGATAAGATGTTTAGTGCAATTTATTTTCAAATGTACGACCTAAGTATTTTGAGCAAATCGAGGGCAAGATTTTCGTTGTTAAGAAAAACTACTTATTCGTAAACTTTTGGCATGATGTAAATTTTTCAAAGATGGCCGACTTACTTCTGCATGAGTCCCGCGTCCACCTCGCTCTGGTGCTTGAGCTGCTGGTACTCCTGGAACAGCTTCTCGGAGACGGTCCTGAGCTTGCTGAGCTCCCGTTCCCTCTCCAGCAGCTCTGAGGAGAGGTGGTTCCTCTCCTCAATGAGGATGTTGAAGCGGCGCTGCAGGTCATCATGCTCGCGTCGTGCTGAAAGAGGTAATGGTTGGATTTATTGATATAGGATCTAGGTAGGTAAGGGACTCGAGGGTGTGTATTGCCCGTCACTATGGGGATACACAATTTTCCGAATGACCCTCAATTATTTGTCAGACGTGGCGTAAATGACCGTTTTTTGCGGACGTTTTCGCTCTGCCTAATCCGCAAGGGATTATAGGCGTGATATATGTATGTATGTATGTATGTATCCCTTGCGGGGTAGGCAGAGCGTAAACAGCCGCAGAAAATGGTCATTTATGCCACATCTGACATATATTTGCGGGTCATACGGAAAATTGTGTATCACCATAGCGACAGGTTGTCAGCCCATCGAGTAAAATTGCAATATACACCCTCGAGTAACTTATTCTAACTATACCTATAATGTCACAGTTTTCTCGGTAGTGACTCAAAATCAGTGTTTTTGTGGTGACAAACACAACAAGTGTGTGATTCATGTAATGTTTCGATAATGATGGAATACTTATGTGTAATACAATTACATTTTCCTTGCTCAGAAAAGTTTGCTAGCTTGGAACAGCATACTAAATAGATAGTAAAAGGTGACTATGAATTTAGTTTTTGAAAAAATGTAACATGTTTAACATTTGATGCAAGCAGGGGTTGCCATACACAATATCAATTTTAGAAAACTTGCAAAATTTTTATCGCTTAGATTACATTCAATCTGTAAATAATTAGTCGCCAGGTATAATTTGCAAAACTAACCCAGTAGATAGAGCCGTGCCACGCGTTACTGGCATTAAATACACTTGCGAAATTGGCGGGCAAGAAACAAGCTGTGGTAGCCCATATTGAAGAGGCGTCGCCACAAGTGATGGGGAAAGTCGCAGGTTCAAATCCTGCTCGCAGTAGAAAATTTGCAAGTTTTCTTAAATTGAATTTGTAACACGGGAAGTGTTTTAATATTTTGGTAAACACTATGCCAATGATGATAAGTATGGTTAAAGTTTTGCATAAGTACCTATATTAAACAATAAGCTTTGTATAGTTTGAAAGAAGAATAGTAATAGAAAGATAAATATTATTTTCTCACCAATAGGTATAATGTTATCTCAACTATCATCAACATACAAAATAGTATATAATCTCTTTGTCAGTAAACAATTCATATAACAATCAAAACAAACAAAAGGTACAAGCTACAATGATAAATAAATAACAGATTTCTTATAATAATATAGATTAATATTAGAAAAACAATCAGAAAAGAACTCTACTGATTATTAATCGTGGATATTTTATAAATCTTAGGAAATAAGCCGTTTATGTTAATTCTAATTTAGATTCTAACCAAAAAAAGAGTCATGAAAATTATTATATTTACCTGTATTTATAGTTTATTATTTTATCTACATAACTAATTGTAATTAACTAACAATTAACAATTCTTTTCCAAAATTTTCTAAATTACTTCAGTTACAGTTTGACATTTCAAAACCAAAACAAACAAAAATAGTGATGTGCAAGTTGCGTAACAGACTATTATCATTGCGTTGTCAACACAGTTTCGAAAAACATATTGACAGATAAAAAGTGTTTTTTGTTTGTAAATAACATAATATAAATGAGCTTTCTTTTTAGTGTTCTTTTGTAGCTACAATCCAAAACACACCTTTCATCATGCAAGTATTGCGCAGCTCAATAAACTGGTTTTGAGACTGACATCAATCGCTAGGTATACCTACAATATAAGTTTGTGTCAAAACTATTGTTTAGTTTGCAAACAAAAGAAAATAAAAGTTAATCTCACATGTGCATACATTATGAAAGTTTAAGAATATTTAATGTGTGAGCAACAGGTTATCTGTCATAATCCGAATTCGCGAATAGCCTTTCTAGATTTCCACTCATGTTTTTGTTTGCATACGGTCAGAGTTCCTTGCACATGCGCAGTTGCTAATCTTCAAGAAACTCTAGAATAATCGTGTTTTTGTTTATAATTTGAGTGAGACTTACCTTTTTCTGACTTGAGAAGATACGATTTGTGTTTCCTTTCCGATTCTTCATATCTGTTTTTCCACTTTTCGACGTAACTGGAGAGCGCAATATTCGCCTCCTTCGTGTTGTGATGCGCGTCGGGAGGCGTCATCCTTGCCGTAGTGGCGCGGGGTATCCGCGTGCCCGCGCCGCCGCCGCCGCCACCTCCGCCGCTCACGGGGGAGAGCGAGACGGCGCTCCTGCCGCCCTGACACTGATTGTGGCTCGACGCGATCGCAAATACATTATCACCATTCCTTTTAATCATTTTTTATTCGATTTTTATCATACACTCGCGTCGTACGCTCGCATCCTCTCTTTTTAGCGTATGTACCGTGTACACGTGTTCGGATCAACAGGCTGGTGCGTCCGCTAGGGAGTGCTAAAATAATTTTCGCAAATCAATCTCTTTGTTCCTGCCGTTTGAGGAAAATAAGCGGAATATTACGTACACGACACAGTAAGGCACTGATTGGCCTTGAATGGGCGACGTATGTAATTTAAAATAATAGAGAACGGTGAATGCAGACAAGAACGGTCTACGAGTGTCGGATTGCAACTAACGTATGTGCCTGTGATATGATAATGAAAACTTCGTCATCGTGAGTCATCGGACTTGATGTTTACGCTTATTGTTTACGTTAGTCTCTATCAGAGACCAAGATATTCGTAGAAACTTAGTGGTTTTTAGTTAGAATTATTCATGCATGTTCAATGTTATGATGATGATAAGATAGCAATGTATTTGGCCTTATTGCCGCTATTGGTTTCTATATGGAGTAGCGATTAGCAATTCGTTTAGCTGGAATTAACTTGTCATTGATTTCTGGTATCTACCGTATCTTTTATTTCTTCTGCCTAATTTCCTTAATTTATTGATTAGTGGAACCCTTAAGGTGGACTGCCATTGTTTTTGACATTTTAGAATAATGCCAATGTCTCTGTTTTTATTTGCAAAACTACACACATGTTTACACAAGAAATTGCCCAGACATCAACTAAGAATACGAGTAGGTAGATACATGTCGCAATCTGCAACGATCACTAACCTTGAGTAAATGTCTAAGCTAAGCTGTTTCTAGACTTCTGATTGGGCCATTCATGAAACATTTACCTTTGATATTATCATATTTTTTGACAGTTAAAAAATATTTCTATCTCATTTTAATATGATAGGTTACTCAAGTTACCACATAAAAGTTCTTTTTCTTTAGCCTAAATAAGAACAAAATACATATAAAATTAAAAATTTTGCTAAAGCTGAGCCAATCACACAAAAACAACGTTAAAACAGCAAGAACAAACAGACTTGATTGATAGTCACCTTTTGCCACCGAACAATAAATAGATCGCCACAGAACTGATAAAAAAAACAAACTAACTTTCGTCGCGTTTTAACTTAAAACAAGAGCCCATTGACTCTGGTCTAAATCACACTGGGAAGTCTTCAACACTGAGCACATTTTAACCAAGTAGGGCCGAACGGAAATTCTAAAATTAACTGATTCTGGTGAAACGACCGAGCGTACAGACCACAGAACACTATGTGCTGACTTTTGGTAGATAGTGTAAGACACGGGCCCAGGCAGGACGCGATGTGTGGGCGACAAGACAAGTCAACCGATTTAATTGTCGCAGCGTACACTAATCTTGCACTGTCTGATAGGTGCAGTTGTGTCTGGAGACGACTGGAATGTGTGGGACTCGCTTGACACACGCCCATGTCACATGGTCTTAATTTAGAAGAGCATTAATAGCAATTAAGTTGCTGTGAGTTATTCTAAGAAAGTTGAAGCTGTTTGAGAAGTTTATTGCCAGACAAGAAGGAAGAAATTAATAGTTTAATATTCTAAGGAGGAAAACAGTCATGATGCGAAAACAAGTGTTTAACGTAACGGATGATCACATTCTAAAAGCTGGAGTAACTTCCTTTCCTTATAGTGATGCTTTCCTGTGCAAAATATTGAGCAAGCCATACAAAGTAAAAAAATATGCAGGCTGACAAACAAAAAAACAGAGTAGGTACTTAGTATAAGTTTCTGGCCTTCCAGATTTCAAATGTGTATTATCAAATCAATAGATCATATCATGTCATATATTGCTGACAGACTTTTTTAAAAACATGAACCTTAAACAGCAAGACAGGAAAAAATCGAAGGTTAAAACAGATGAAAAGAACTTGTACAAAATAATACGATAAAACTTGTTACTGGACAGTGTAAGGCGGATAGCCTTACAAAACTTTTCCATATTTAGAAAATGGGGTCAAGCCGAGGTTTACCTTTGTAAAGAAGTCGGTAGCCGAGCCAATCCGATTACCTTACGATAGCCATGTTCGTACTACAATATGCTCGTTAAAACTTCCTCGATTCTTCTGGCTTCCATGCCTTCTTTAAAATAAAAAGAGGACTGATGATACTCTTGCTTGTGATATTTTTTTATAGCAGAGCAACCACTGCGAGATCTATCGCCTCATAATGTCCTAATTATGCTTTAATTTAAATATTCAAATGTTGCTTAAATATGTCTTGGCTTTGATATTCCAAATATAGTTTAAAATTTCACACCCTAAATCACGGTCACGCCTAATTTGGGAAAGTCACTTGCACATGTTAAAACATTTATTACTTCCTCAACAGATGAGTCACAAAAAATATTTGATCCTGTTTATTATTTTTACGAGCAAATAATAAAATGTTCAGCTCCTGCGTGCGTTCACCCGGCCTATTTATACGTTGTTATCCTGGCTCGCTCGTAAAATCTGAACATGACATGAGATTATGTCTTCTGTGAAGGAAGATACCACGAAGATACAGTCTTGTTGGGCTGGATTACCTATTACTGGGGTTCTCCTGAATAAAATACCTAAATAAGATATAAACAAGATAAAGTAAAAACCAGTCAAAAATAACATATAAAAATATGACTAAAGCATAAAGCTATTCGCCCATTGTCAAGCAAGAATGAATAAAATTCTCACGACATGCCTAAAACACAAATTCGCGTGACACAATAGTCCTAATTGTCAGTCAAGTGGCATTAAACTTTTTAACAATCAATTATTTAATTCAGCGCACACAATATTTTGCCCCGTCCCAATTAATACCGTTAAACTGGCATTGCAGTAGCCGCCTACAAGATTATGTCTAGTCAGTTTGTGTAGGCGCTACACTGAGTTTATTGCTCAAGTTTTTATTGTTAATTTAACCATGGGCATGGAACCTGTGTCCAAGACAGTCTATATTAAAATTTTAAATAAAATCTGTTAGGTTCTAGAAATTAATGGACTTGGACATCTACTGAATAGTTTGTTTGCTAAATTTATCTATTCACCAGAAGCCTCCTAATATACGAACTAAAGATTTATTTGTTTATCTCTTTACCACTTGCGGTAAATATTATGATAGATAACTGTTAAAGTCAGGATGATTAAACATAGGCTTGCTGTTTGCCATTAGTGACCGTTATGTGTTAAAAAACTATCAAGTAACCTTTTCTCATGAGCGTTTTTTATATTACAACCAATTTTCTATACATATTGCTTAAGCTAATTCACGAAATAGACAATATCTTAATTATATTGATAATAAACTAATCAATGTGATTATAACTCTGTCTTGAGTTGTGGTGGCAGTCAGAAACACTCAACAGAATTAAATACAATAGCTAATTGATCTGTTTCAAATCTCAGGCTACTTTAATAAAGAAAAAAGCAAAACGTAATTTTATAAGTACCTACTTAGCATGTTACAATTTTCAAGCCTTTCTGTATTTAGAATTTGACTTATGCATGCACAGTTATGTAATTATTAATGATATTCTCTTAATTTTGTGTATGTAGCCTGCATGTGAATTGCTCTTAGTTTCAATTTGGTCGTAGTGTAATTAGGTGCCATTAGAGTCCATACATGTGCATGAATATCTCGTTAGATTCCATTTAGATCACGGATAAGTGCGAACGGTAATTCTGTCCCACTGTTCTCTTGTGTTATATCTTATCTAAGTATGGAATTAATGATAGTAGGTACAGGTACTTTTTATAAGTCAGTTTCTAATCTGTTTCTATTGAGAATATGAAGAGCTTTGGGTTTATAGAGTACCCAGATGGAAATGATAGTGAAATGTATACCTACTAAGTACCTACCTAAGAATAAACAATTTAATTAATATATATTAATAACAACTACACAAGAACAAAAATTAAGCGGTGGTCAGTACCTATCTTTCCTAGTCTATTTTTTTCAATGCCATAACATAACTGTTTGTTCATTCGTTGACAGTAAAGACAAATAATATGTAAAATATTCCAAACTTGAACATCTGTGTATGACTCAGGCTACGTTTATCGAATAACTCTTCCCGGTATGTGTGAAATCTTTGTGGGACACAAGTTAGACACGCCCAGTAACGGATCAAGATATAATTCCAAAAGTTGTGCTTACCCAAAGTAGGCAGCTAGTTGTAAACAGCAGAAAAATGTATTGCCAAATGACATAAACCAAATAACTACGAATTTAACTTCTGTCGTCCTGATTTTTCTATTTCCTTACCATAGGTATATATTGCTGAATTCTCGAAAACTAAATTATAATTTAAATTTTGCAAAAGAAACACCTTAGCACCTTTTTTATCCTACTAATATTATAAATACGAAAGTTTGTATGTTTGTTTGTTTATTACTTCTTCACGTGAAAAGTACTGAATCGATAGAAATGAAATTTGGCACAACTATAGAAGATAACATGGATTAACACACAGGATAGATTTTAGCCGTGTGATGCTGGCTTAGAATAGCATCACCCCATTTCTTTCCCGTTGGAGTAGTAAGAGGCGACGATGGGACTCGAGGGTATGTATTGCATTTTTAGGCGATGGGCTGACAACCTGTCACTATGGCGATACACAATTTTCCAAATGACCCTCAAATGTTTGTCAGACGTGGCGTAAATGACCGTTTTTTGCGGCTGTTTACGCTCTGCCTACCCCGCTAGGGATAAAGGCGTGATATATGTATGTACTCGTATGTATGTATAGATTTATTTTCGGGCAACGCCGTGGGAGTACTATTAATTATACTGTAAAGTAGTTTTGCACAAAAGCAACGGGATAGGGAACGGCATTGTGGCACATCACATTGCTAAATGTAAGTGCAGTCAAATCAAAGAAAGAAAATATACCACTCGAAACATATCTGTATGCCCTGTGATGTGGGCAAAGGAAAACAATGCTTCCAGTGTTGGAAACTATTCTTATATTAGACGTGAACCCATTTCCTTTTAATGCTTTCTTGTTGACTGACTGACGTTCGCTGAATGATGCAACTGTTGCGGCCACAAAGAGTTATAAAGACGATAAAATGCCTTAGTTCGGTTGTTACAAAACAATTATGTTTATATTTAGCTTGCATAAATATTTGGTTTTGATTTTATATTTAATAACGTTCCTCTAAAAGAGGAATTTATCAGCCTCGACGGGAAATCAGTCAATTGATGAATCTGAAATTCAACCAAAAGGTATTTATTCAATGTAGGATACTTTTCAAATCACATATCATATTGACTTCATGATCCGTCAGCGTAAATCCACTTTATAACAATTTTGTATTTTATTTATTTTTATTTATTTATTTATTAGTACAATGTACAGTGAACAGGTAAAACCTAAAAGTACTGAACAAGGAACATACTATAATATTTTAAGAAAAGATAATACTTAATTCTATCATTAAAAACAAAAAAAAAAAATATGTACCAAACATATAAAACATACTTAATGAAAACCAAAATGATCCTGATAGAAAACCGGCTCGGGCGGGACAAAAAATGCCAGCTTAGAATAGCGTCACCCCATTTCTTTCCCTTGGGAGTCATAAGAGGCAACTAAGGGACACGAGCGTGTGTATTGCAACTTTAGGCGATGGGCTGACAACCTGTCACTATGGCGATACACCCTCAAATGTCTGTCAGATGTGGCGTAAATGTCCGTTTTTTGCGCCTTTTTTGCGCTCTGCCTACCCCGCAAGGGATTATAGGCGTGATATATTGTGTATGTATGAAACAAAACATTAGGGAAAATAATTTTATGTATGTAGATATCAGGACAATATAATGACGTTTATTATTAAGTTTTTTTTTAAATAGGTGTTATTACTGTACAGTATATTAGTCAGTCTATTCATATTTAAAACAAGTTATAAAGGCTACAAGCTATAACAAAAACAATGAGGCGTCGCGTCAACGTCAACGGTCGAATGATTCATCGGTCAATGGTTGGCCTTCTTCCTTTTGCTGATAAAGTGCTAAGTTACGTCATACGACATTTTATAAATTACTCTATGCATAAAATTAACAGTTGGTGAATGTTTTATATCCAATATCCATATGTCCAGCAGTGGACTGTTGAAGCTTTTGTAGTTGTAGTTTTGTTTATTACACAAATTTGATTATATTGAGTAAATCGTGTACAGTATATTTACAAACGCTTTCCAGCTATAAATGTTGGAGCATTAGAGTCTAAGAGACTTTGTAAAATAAAATTGTAGACAATTGCAATTTTAAACATTTAATCTAATGACAAAAGCTTAGGTTTCAGTTTTAATAAGGACAGTATAAAATTATTAAAATAAAATAAAATAAGGTGAAACATTTATTAAAAAAACTGTAACTAATTGTAAGTATATTAGTAGCAGTAGCAGTATCTAATCTTACACCTATTTCTCATAACTTTTGGACATCACTATTTTAGAAATCAAATTATTTGACTCTAGCCGCCATCTATGAGTACAATTTAAAACTAATGAAACGCTTGATTGCGTCATGAAGTGATGCGTGTAGGTTACGAAATTATAGCAGCAACTGTTCACAGATGGCAGCAGCTGTACGAGTATGATATGAAGTACCTTTGTAACCACGCTTTGATTTTCTTTTCCGGTAGCGGTAACACGGCGAATATCGCAAAGAAAAAATTTATTTGCAGTCTGTTTTTTATAACTAGACCCATTACAAAAGAAAAGGTGTCGATTCTCGAATGTCCAGTGTGAGACAGCAGAATCGAAGTCAAAGTTTGAAAGTTTAAAAAACAAATGAAATCAAATCTTCTTCTTAACTTGAACGCAATCGTAACTAATAAAATTGTCCAAATTCAGAGTGAAAATAAAAAAAATATCCCAACCAAACTACTTTTTGAACCTTCTCCTTTTTTAATTTAAAATATCTGACCTTGTACACATACATATATACATACACATATCACGCCTATAATCCCTTGCGGGGTAGGCAGAGCGCAAACAGCCGCTAAGGACGGTCATTTACGCCTCGTTCGTTCTGACAAATAGGTATATGAGGGTCATTCGGAAAGTGTATCGCCATAGTGACAGGTTGTCAGCCTATTGCTTAAAATTGCAATACACAACCTCGAGTGTCGAGTCCCTTGGTCGCCTCTTACGACTCCCACGGGAAAGAAATGGGGTGATGCTATTCTATGCCGATCCTATTCTGACCTTGTGTATCGTGAATAGTGAAGTTTCATTATGAGAATCAGCGGGGCTTACATATGTAGACATTACCTATATGTGTACATATGTATGTAAATATGTAGCCATTTTTGGTCTATACATATTTTTTTACTTCCAAAATTAGCTAGGGTAGCGTAGGGGCTATTACGATTGTTAATTTAGAGTAGGAGCACTTCTGGGCAGGTTTTTTGGGGGGTTTTCCTGTTCAGGAGATCCGGTTAATTATACGAATGTAAAGTAAACGCTTTAAAAATCTTGAATTCAATTTGAAACAAATATCGTTTTCAGATGGTGGTGGTGGCGTAAAGTTACATGCCGTGTGATTAACCTGGTCAGCCCCGTGGCGTTGTGTGAATTGTTATATATCCTGAACAATTCACATAGCGCCATCTAGCCCCAAACTAAGCAAAGCTTGTACTATAGCTGATATTAATACTTATATACTTTTAATTAATACATATAATACATAGAAACACCCAGACTAAACACAAATATCTGAAAAATACTTTACAAATATTTGTGTCTTGTGGGGATCGAACCCTTGACTCTCGGCGTAGCAGACAGAGGTACTATCCGCAACGCCATCATCGGGTCAGTTACCTAGCATTGTAACTAGCAAAAGTGTTCAATAGTACAGGGTGTAAGGGACAGCCCTTCGAATACTTATAGAGTGTATTCAGACCAGACTAAACAACTTCCTAAGTTTTCAGAATTATACTTAAGTAAAATAAGAACCTGCAACCTCAATAAAATATTCGCTGTAATTAAAGTTATGGCAATTAATACCAAAAGTTGCTTTTTAGGTACTTTTTTCCGTAACTTTAATTGCAGCGAATATTTCATTGAGTTTGCAGGTTCCTATTTTATTTAAGCACAATTCTGAAAACTTGGGCATCGGATATTCTGAAAGATGGTTTGTATAAAGAGAAATTTTTTTTTTGTGAAGTGGCGCTACTGTCGAGGTCGTTGACGGCTACAATCGCCTTAACATTACATCCATTACAACACTGCACTCCCCTATCGACAAGCGCCTGAGGAATTCGTCACGGCAAGTTATCTCGAGCGCCGCAACAGATTTGCTAAAGTGTTCTTGCCAGGGGTTACGCTTCGTCCCCGCGTTCCTGAGAATTCAAAATTAATATAGAATAAAGAAGTGTGCTAGGGTTTTATTATGCACTCACAGTAGGGTTTCGTTTTTCCCGGCCATTTTCAGTTCCCGGGAAACGGGAATTTATTTTCGCTTTTCCCGGGAATTCCCGGGAACCGGGAAATTTTTAATACTTTCTTGTTTTGCTGTGTTGTAGGAGCTAAACACTTTATTTAATTGTTTAAATTACATACTTAAAAAGTTAACACTGTCATACGAGTACTGAACGAGCCTATCCTGGTCTCTGAGTTTTTAAACCGTCTTAACAACTTTATTTATGATCAGTGTAACAATTTCAAAACAGCGACCGGGATCAACGGCTTAACGTGCTCTACGAAATAAATAATTTTATTAATCAAAATAAACTGTTCAATCAGCCTAAATTGTCAAATATAAACACTATGGGAATCGAATCCCAAGATCTTCGGATTGAGCAAACATGTGTCAGACATTTATAGCACAGTTAGCATAAACGGCCACAAGAGTCCACTGCTAAATATGGGCCTTCCCTCATAAGTAGTGTTTTTGCCATACTCACCACGCTAGGCCCGCAGATTGGCGAGTGCAGGGCAAACTGTTGTTTTTCACAGAGAACGCTTATACAGACGTTAAGTTATACGGTCAGATATTGATATACAATAATAAATAAAAAAGAAATCAATTAGGAATTATAATGATCCATTTACATCATCATATCGTGAAGCACAACAAATCGAAAAACGACCCAATGAACCTTGGGGTCAGAGTCTTAGTGGGTATTCGTAACTAACGTGGTTAATAACCCCATCTATGGTTGTTTTCCTGCTTATGATTCGTGCGTTTATGCACTGTAGCCGTATTTTATTGGGAATAAGATCGAAATTCGCAATTTCCTTTTGTCGGACAAACGCATGCTTTATGGTGCGTTAAAAATACGCAGCGACGGACGACAAGTGGGCAAACTGCTTAAGTATTCATAGACATCAGCTGAGACGACGGCTTAATGTGCCCTCCGAAGCACCGATCTGTAATTCTTACAGCCAATTAGGTGAATCAACTTGCAAGGCCTTAACCCAACAAAACTGGGTACGATCTCACAAAGTGATAAATTGACAAATATCAACTTTGTATGTTTCCTTTGAGATTCAAACCAGATACCTCCAGATCCTAAAACAAACGATCAGATCACTAGATCATGGAAGCAGTAAAGGTCTATTATTGTTTAATTTTACATTTAGAAATTTTGTGCTATTTGTCTGAGAATAATTATCAATAATGTAGATTTTAAGAGCATTAAACCACAATTTAAACTTTCCGGGAATTCCCGGGAAATGAATTAAAATTTCCCGTCGCCGGGAACGAAGTTTTTCCCGGGAATTCCCGATTCCCGGGTCCCGGGAACGAAACCCTAACTCACAGTGCTATATTATTTTCTTAAACGAAAATAATAATTTGAAAAAATGTGGGGGGACTGACGTTTCAAGTACCGTCGCTAAGATTTTTCAATTTCTTATTTTAATTTATAAAATAAAGAATTTATAATAACATACTAAAACATTACCTAGGTATAAGACATTGTTAATATTGCGAGTCAGCGTAATAGTCCGGTACGGCTGGCATTATTCAAGGGCATAACTTAAAAAAAATCTAAAATCGCCAAACCAAACCAGGAGTGTAATGTTTGAGAGTTCATTTATGTACTCGTATGTATATATGTGCGATTCTAAAAAGGACTGAAACTCGTTAACCACTGCACATATTAGAATGGCAATTGTATCAAAAGAATCCTTACATTATCCCGAGTGTCATAATAGACTAGGCTTTTTCTTAGAAAGCACACGTGTTTTTTTTAAATCTATTGTGCTTGTTGAACGATTGCGGTAAGTGTAAAGCGTAATATTACATTTTGTGTCATTTATACGTAATTTTTCAATTAAATTTTTGAGTCGACAAACGATGCGAAAAACCCTGGTGTCAGGGTTTAAACCGCCTACCAAACACTACTAGTAGGCCATGGATAGTTGTGTAACGAAGCCGCCGTCTAAGGAATCATAGACTGCGACTGAGACCGACGGTTTAGCGTGCCCTTCGAAGCACGGTTCAGTCTACAATGTCCTAACAACACTTGAAGAAAATTCACTAAGTGATGATCAACTTTATGAGTGCCCCACCGGAATCGAACCCGGAATCTTTACGCCGCACTACAACTGCGCCACATCTTAACTTAATTAAATACCTAGTTACTTTAAAGATCTGTCCTCCCACATATTTAACGAAAACAAATCAATTCAAACCCCCTTTTCAACTATCAATGCTCGACTTAAAGCTAAACATAATCCCCCAGACACAATCTGACCCCCCAAAACCTCCACAGCTTTAGAACCGTGACCCCCCTGGTAAAACCCCTACAGTTTTGGAACCGTAATCCGTGGCATTGTAAATGTATTGCCGTTGCTTTTATTATTATTTTAAACCGTTTTGGAGAGTGGAGATTGTGAATGCTGGGGTTTTACCAAGTGAATATAAGAAGGGGGGGGAATTTAACTAGTGACCGATAGCGAAAACTTAAGACGGGCTAATGATAAGGAAAACCTTTAGGAGTCGAATTACAAAAAAAAATTACCTCTAATACAAAATTGTGGATCAGCCGATCTGAGTTACTATCTTCTTCTTCTTTTCGTGTGGGACACCGAGTCATCCAACGACCTGATAAACTCTGGTGTCAGAGTTTTTTAACTGCCTACTACTACTAGTAGTAATAGGCCTCTGACATGGTTGTGTAACGACCGCCATAACATAACATAACAAAAACCCATCCATCTAAGTAACCATAGAGAGCAACCGGGACCGACGGCTTAACGTGCCCTCCGAAGCACGGAAGTGAGTTACTATGGAAACACAAAATATTTTTGTTATATTTCGACTTATGTTCCTTGGGGAAAGTTGTTCCTTATCACCAGCCCGTCTTGAGATTTCTCTATCGGTCACTAGTATTTCACCCTATATTTAGTAGAAGGCAAAGTTTCTCGGGATCTCGCTAATAGATAAAGTTCGAAATGAGATTATCTGCCAGAATCACTACATAGTATAAAATAAAGTCGCTTCCCGTTTGGTGTCTCCTTATATCTTTAGAAGTACCCAACGGATTTTGATGCGGTTTTTTTTATTAGGAAGAGTAACTTGAGAGGAAGGTTTATAAGTATAATTTATTCCGGGAAATTGTCACATTCCCATGGGAAACCGAGTAGCCCAACTGGTAGTAAACTTTTGACCCCCTTTTGACACCTTTAAGGATTAAAATTTCAAAAATGCTCAAACACGTATTTAATTATTTTAAGTTATGAGTCTAATCAGAAATTTTGAAACAGATCACATTTAAGATAAAAAACTTTCATACAAACTTTTAACCCCCTTTTCACCCATTTAAAGGTTAAAATTTCAAAAATGCTGAAACACGTGTTTAATTATTTTTAGTTATTAGTCTAACCACAAATTTTGAAACAGATCACATTCATTTAAAAAAACAAATTTTCATACACACTTTTAACCCCCGTTTGACCCTATTAAGGGTGAAAATTTCAAATATGCTGAAACACGTATTTAATTATTTTAAGTCATAAGTCTAATCACTAATTTTGAAACGGACCACACTTAAGACAACGAACTTTCATACAAACTTTTAACCCCCTTTACATCTCTTGGGGGATAAAAAAAACGGAAGTTAAAGTAAAGTCGCCTCCCACGTCTTTCCCTGTCTGTTTGTTTGTTTGTATGTATCTTCAAAACCACTTAACGGATCTGGATGGAGTTTTCTGAAAAGATAGAGTGATTCAAGAGGAAGGTTTTTATGTATGTATTTCTTTTTCACCCTAAGGTTGCCTGGTAGAGAATGCTACCTAGCATTAAGGCCGCCTGGTTGTACTGTTTCTTTTATTTGTGTTTATCTACTGTTGTATTATTTATTTAATGTGCAATAAAGAATTTTGTTATGTTGTTGTTATGTTATGATTTATGTCGAGGAAAGTCTGTTTCCCGTGGGAAATCAGTTAGCAGCGGGTGAAACCGCTGGGCGGGCCGCTAGTAATATAATAAAATCGTTAATTTTCAAAAGAGAGTACAAAAGAACATTAGAAGATCAATAAACGATCATAGTCTGGAAGTGTAGCAAACATTTGAGGGTTATTCAGAAAATTGTGTACCACCATAGTAACAGGTTGTCAGTCCATCGTCTACAAATGCAATGCACACCCTCGAGTCCCTTAGTCGCCTCTTACGACTCCCACGGGAAAGAAATGGGAGAAAATGAAAGCGTTTGTCAAAAATCGCTGTTATTTCCTCCACAGATCACTTATAATACAGGGTGTAAGGTACAGCCCTCCGAATACTGATATGGTGCATGCAGACCATGAAACTGTACAACTTTCCCCTAGGAACATATATCAGAAAAGGACCAAAAATATTCGACCTCCCATACAAAATATACGATCAGCTGGCTGCATTTACAGACAGACAGACAGACAGAAACACTTTATTGCTCACATTAATAATATAACTTATACAAGAACAAAAACAAACAACACAATACAAGCAAAGGCGGCCTTATTACTTCAAGCGATCTCTTCCAGACAACCCTACTCACTAAGAGAAAAAACACACTGTGAATAGCAGCGGCAACACATACAAGACATAAAAATAATTTATTTATTCATAGTCCAAAATATCATCATACAAAAGGCTGAAGAGTACAACTTGCCGCTGTATCTGGGATATGTGGACTACGAAAAGGCTTTCGACTCTGTGGAACATTGGGCTGTAACGAGATCTCTCCAAAGGTGTCTAATTGACGAGCGGTACATCCAGATCTTAAAGAGCTTGTACAAGGCGGCTACAATGACGGTACAACTTAAAAATCTTACCAACCCAATCCCTGTCGAAAAAGGTGTCAGACAAGGCGATGTGATATCACCGAAACTGTTCACGAACGCAATAGAGGATATATTCAAGACCCTTAATTGGGAAGGCAAGGGAATCAATGTTAATGGCTCGTACTTGAACCACCTACGGTACGCAGACGACATTGTCATTGTAGCCACATCTGCACGGGACCTGCAGCAAATGTTCGACGACCTGTATCATGCCTTACTAAAAATCGGCCTGAAAATGAACATGGGGAAGACGAAGGTGATGGCGACCGCCGATTTATCCCAAAACCCCATTTCACTCGAAGGCCGACAGCTGGAACAGGTACAACAATACGTCTACCTTGGACAGCTTATCACACTTGGCCGTGACTCTCTAGGAGCAGAAATAAAGAGACGGATCCAGTTGGGATGGGCGGCATTCGGCAAGCTGAAACATGTACTGGAGTCTAAAATACCCCAGTCCCTCAAAACGAAGGTGTATGACCAGTGTATCCTCCCAGTCATGACGCACGCGTGCGAGACGTGGACCTTAACAAAGGGTATGATCCACAGGCTCCAAGTCATGCAGAGGAGCATGGAACGCAGAATGCTGGGAATATCTCTGCGCGACAGAGTCCGGAACGAAGTCATCAGGCAGCGTACTCGTGTAGTAGATATCGGATACCGAGTCGCCAAGCTGAAATGGGCTTGGGCTGGACACATGTGTCGCCGAGGAGACGGGAGATGGAGTAGATGCGTTCTGGACTGGAGACCCCGATTAGGGAAACGCAGCGTAGGCAGACCACCCGCCAGATGGACCGACGACATCAAGGATCGCGCCGGAACATTGTGGATACAGAAAACGGAACTCCGCGCAGAATGGAGAACTTTAGGAGAGGCATATGCCCAACAGTGGGCAAAACCGTGCTGACAAAGAAGAAGAAGAAGAAGAAGTCCAAAATAGTTGCCCTTTCCTGAAATACTTAAGGGCAGCTTAGTGCTGAAAAGTAGGCATTTACGGCCTGCCGCCCGTCGCGTAGAAAAGATCGCGCGAGCTAGTCTGCGGTGAACTCACTTGACCCTGCGGTACGGACCGGGCGGCAAGCGCAGCTTCCACAGCGAGCGCGCGCGTTACAGTATACAAAACTATGGCAGTAGGTCAATAACTCCCCAAGATATAGATATAATTTTATTGCTTACGTAATTTACTTAGGAAAAATATGTTGGTACAATTGTAGGATTGATAAAATTAAACAGTGAATATGTGTTTTTATATTATTAATTTTTAATTATTGAATTATATAGTTATTAATAATAGTAATATTATTTAAATATAAATTTAAATAATGTTAGCATTATGTAATGTGCAGTTGAATAACTCATTATGATGAACTTTATCCTGTAATTCATTTAAAATATGGTTGATGTCAACAAGTCGGCGGCGTCCCGTAACAGTTTGAAATTCCTCTTCCTTGGTTTCCGCTTCTACTAGCAGGGGATATATCCTCAATATCATCACCGTCGGTACATCTGAAATTTTTCATTAGTTACTTATCATCATCAAAACATTGAAAATCGAAGGACTATGACAAATAATCCTTACTATCCGTACAAATTTTATATATAGTGTGTGTGAAAAGTGTGTGCAAAAATGCTATCCAGTCTTAGCGCAGCCTCGAGACGTGACAGACTCGGGATGAACTTGGACAAGACAAAAGTCAAATTCAATCAACAAATCATCCCCAAGCCAGTCTCCGTCGAAGGTGTAGCCTTTAAAGTTGTTGAAGTATGTGTACTTTGGGCAAACGTTGCAGTTGGGTAGAGACAACTTTGAGGCTGAAAGCACCAGAAGAGTGCAGCTTGGCTGGGCGGCATTTTGGAAAGCTGCGTCATATCCTAGAATCATCTTTGCCACAATGCCTCAAGACCATGGTGTTCGATCAATGTGTTCTACCAGTCATCACCTACCTTATCCGCAAAAAAACCCAGTGACGGACATTTTCTGGAAGTGTAGCAAGCTGAAGTGGGAGTGGGCTTTTGTCGTAGAACCGACGGACGGTGGAGTAAGCGGGTTCTTGAGTGGAGGCCACGCCTTGGCAAGCGTAACGTTGGACGCCCTCCGGCCAGAATCCAGATGGACCGATAAATTAAAGAAGGCGGCTGGTAACGACTGAATGGCGAAAACGGGAGATCGTGCCTTATGGCGTACCGAGGGGGAAGCCTACGTCCAGCAGTGGACTGTAATAGGCTGATGAATGAATTAATGAAAATGAGTGTGTATGTGTATATTTGTTACCTCTTCACGCTCAAACAGCTTGAAGGATTTGGGGGAAATTTGGTACACACACATACAGAGTATAACCTGGTATGACACATAGGCTACTTAAACAGTAGCCTATATGCCTGTGGTATCAGAAATATTCCCACGGGAAAATGAGCAGCAGCGGTTAAAACCGCTGACGGGCCGCTAGTTTGACATATAATTTTTGTATCTTACTTATGAGATTTAGAAGTTGATTGAAGTGGAAATGTATGGGAGTCCATAACTTGCAATAAAGGTTGATCATCATTTATGCTTGAAGCTCTGAAACATGTTTGAAACATAAATTTTCACACAGAGCAGTATTTAAATAACATTAAGAATCGTCATTTCCACTTTTTGTTCTAAAACTTACGTATTTCTATCTGAATCTGCCTTTTCTGCTTGGGAGGTAATATACATGGTGAGGCTGCTGTATAGAACTACAGTAAAAATGTATGTATAAGTAATATCTATATATAAATATGAAAAATATCATAAATGCTTTCAAAGTCTTATTAAAAAACAACCGTTTATTAGCTGAACAATAAAACATTTAATTTTCGTAACTTACTCATTAGACTAGAGAGTTGCTTGGCGTGGAGATGTCTTCTTCTTCGTCGATACACTCTTAACAGAGCGGACATGGTCGTCAATCCGGGTTGGTGGCACGCTTTGCAATCCATCGCCATTCCTCACGGATGGCTGCTTTTCTGGTGCACTCAGTCACGGAACCTTCTTGTGTAGCGGCTTTAATTTGGTCCGTCTGATCCCTCCCCCTCACTCACCCTCGACCTTCCTCTGGACCACGAGCCGCTTGATAGATATGTCCCCGCGTCGGGCGACGTGTCCAAAGAATGTAAGGATGCGAGCTTGCACGATGGAGGAGAGGCGTTGCTTGATGCCGAGTTCCTTGAGAATGGAGTCATTGGTGGGGAATGCTGTCGATGATATTCTAAGCATTCGTCTCCAGCACCACATTTCCAGTGCGTCTATCCTCTTCTTTTCGATTTCCCGCAAAGTCCACGTCTCCGCAGCATAGAGGAACACGGGGAATATTAGTGCTCTCACGAGTCGTGTTTTGGTGGCTTTCGTGATATTGCGATTTTTCCAAACCTTATGAAGCTTGCTCATGGTGGATCTAGTTATCGCCATACGTCTTTTTACCTCGTCTATGCAACCGCCGTTGTTGGAAATCAGCGCTCCCAGATAAACGTAGGATTGGACAACCTCGCAGTTTGCGATATGTTTGACTATGTTGGTTTGGAGATGTATGTGACTCCAGAACTTGCAGAGAGAGTTGGTCATCGTCATGACAACTTGCAGAGAGAGTTGGTCATCGTCATGACGGCTTGAAGTCCTGGAACATTTTTATCAAAAAGTACAGTAATCTTTAACAGGCTTACCTTTTCAGTTTCACTAAATTATACTTACTTTTCAGAAGCACTGCAAGGATTAGAAGGCCAAGGTTATACATACATACATACATAAATCACGCCTATATCCCTTACGGGGTAGGCAGAGTGTTAACGGCCGTTCAACGGATATTAACACCACGTCTGACAAAAGTTTGAGGGTCAATCAGATAACTGTGTATCACTATAGTGCCAAGGTTATCGGTACAATATATACCGTCTAATTAAATATACTATTACATTACAAACAAATCCAGTAGTTGCACTACTGATTTTGTTTTACTGTATATGTACCTACTTGATAATTACTTATAGCATGGCTCAGTAATAAATAATAAAATTACATTATGTAAAATCGTACTGTCTTCGTATGATTTGAACTGTGGCTGCACCACTGGTTTCATTTCTACTGTGTATATATTATGATGTGTACTTTTAACATGGCAACAGTTTATGAATAAAATAAAATACTTTATTATTACTTATTAATAAAATGACACTAGATTAAATGGTAGGTAGGTACAATGTTAGATACTGCGGTTGCAATACTTTTTAATTTTACTGTCTGTTGTTGTTAAACCTAAAACTGCTTCTGGTTTAGTTACCCAGATTAGCTATACAATTCTTTGTCTACTTACCTATTCACTAAAATTGATACCTATACATACTTACTTCATAGTAGGTAGTTACTTAGGTGGGTCAAAAATTGGTTAGAATTATGTTCAGATACTTACGATATTGTTTGCTGGTTTTTCCGCTTTTGACATATAGGTACCCTCTTGTATTCATTTTTATTTCCCATTTTTACCTAGTTACAGACCATGTACACGTTTATTTACAATAAATTAACGAAATATTTACACATTCACAAAATATTTACAGTCAAAATATATACAACACTTATTTAAAACTTAGTAGCAAAGGCGAGCTTATCTCTTAAGAAGAGATCTCTTCCAGCCAACCCATTTGATGTCAGAAAATTAATATCTTATTAATATTACGCGACAAGATGAAGAAAGCAGGTTGCGGAACGCCGCGGTCGAAAAAAGGCATAGGTCCTGCTCCGGTGGTGCCCGGCGGGCGTCTGAAGCGCAGCGCGCGCGTCGTTTGGTTATATAATGGGAATAATGGGGTTTCAAAAAATCACAAAAAACTATTTAAAAAATCTATCCATTATTTTATTTACATCTTGTAATTTCCTACATTCTGGCATATTTAAAAAAAAAATTAGTGTGAATAATCTTTGAGTAATACTTGAAAAATTGTCATAAACTTACGTATATTTGCATTTTTTTATGATCGAGAAAAGTTATAGATATCGTGTTTTTGACCATTAAATAATCAAGAACAGTTCATAAACAACAACATATATTTTTTCTGGTTCAAATAAAATAATATACGATGCTTAAAAACTCAACCAAAAATAGGTCGATTCGACATTTTTCACACTAAGCCGCCCTTAATGCACCTTATTATTATTCGGAGGGCTGTCCCTTACACCCTGTATATTCCTCCCGTACCTTCAGTGTCGACAGGGGTGGCCCCGAGGGCTGAGGGACGCAGGGCGATTATTTTAATGCACATCGAATTGGGAAGAGAGCGCTTACCGGTAGGGTAGATATGATACGCCGATTTTCCGGGATAATTCTGACAGGGAGACAGGAAAAATTAAAATATTTGTTCATTTGTTATTTTTGTGTGTTTTGCATTACCGATTAGGTAGATATGATGCGTAGTTTTTCCGGGATAATTATTTTAGTTCTGACAGACACACAAAAAAAACTTAAATTATTTGTTCTTTTTGTTTGTGGTAAATATGATGCGCAGGTTTTCCGGGAGTATTCTTTCAATTCTGACAGTCAGACAAATTTAAAACATTTGTTAATATTGTGTGTTTTCTATTGTGCAATGAAGAATATTTGATTTGAAAAATAAGTTTATGCAAAGGTGTAAGTCGCCTGAAATACAAGCAGTTGACTAAAACTCAGTTATTTCATTCCCTTTTATAAAGGCTGAGGTATGCAAAGAGCTTATTTAAATGCACAGCAAATTAAAAAATTTGTGTATCACCATAGTGACAGGTTGTCAGCACATTGCCTGAAATTGCAATTCACATGTAGATAGATTAGATTAGATTTATTTATTTCACATTATCAAATTCATAATTACAGCACTAAAACTAAATAAAAATGTCAGAGGATAATGTGATCGTCAAAAACATTAAATAGAAAAAATAACAATGTCAACGTTCCACAAAAGTAGATTAAAAGTAGGTACAATAAAATTACAAAAGTAAAATGTCAAAAACATTAAGAGAAATAAAAAATCACAGTGAATATGTCAAATTGTAAAATAAAAATGTCAAACCAGTTTAAATAGTACAAAAATAATAAAGGTACTAAAAGTATATAAAAAAAAAATATATATTGATGTCAAAAGAATATGTCAATAATAATAAAATAATTAATAAAAATCTATTTTATTAATTTGAAATATTCACTTACGCTATAGTATTCTTTATCCAATAAAAAATCTTTCAGTCGGCGATAAAACGTTTCGTCATGTTGCTCGTTTTTTATATCTGTGGGTAGGTGCTCGTAATAAGTCGGACCCATTACGCGCGGGTTTTTGGTAGCCAGCTCGGTTCTCCGCCGGACTGTGCACAGTTTCCCTACCCTGCGAAGATTACGCCCACCACCCGTTCGACGACTAAAGTTTTCTAAATTGTGCCGAACATATTTTACTGTTTCGTATAAATAAAGTGACGACAAGGTCATGATGCCATGCTTTGCGAATAAAGTTCTGCACGATTCTCGAGGCTTTGTCCCTGCTAATATTCGCAACGCACGCTTTTGGAGTACAAAGACCCGTTCACTGTCACAAGAATGGCCCCACAACAATACCCCATACGACATCACCGAATGGAAATAAGCGAAGTAAACTTGGCGCATAACAGTGCTTGAGATCAGTGGACACAATTTTCGGAGTGCATATGCGGCACCAGTCAGTCTAGAACAAAGTGCACCGATGTGTGACTTCCAGTTGAGGTGTGAGTCTAAGGTGAAACCAAGAAACCTACATTCAGCACTCAGCGGTACAGAAGTGGCTACAGACGGTGGTGATCTTAGTAGGCCTGTGGAGAAGAGCATCAGGTTTGATTTGTATCGCTTGGGTTTCCTTAATCGCCCCTTACGATACCCACGGGAAAGAAATGGGGTGATTATATTCTAAGCCGGCATCACACAGCGCTATATATAGATTGATAGATCGATTATTATAACATTTTATTCATAAGCCATGGTCACCCTAGTCAGGGGTAGCGTGACTTTTGTAGTGGTTATAATTGTCCGGTTTTCCCGTTGCGGATATCAGAGGAAATTAATATAATCGATAAAAGTTATTATTATTACATACAAAGGCCTGTTGCAGTCCACTGCTGGACGTAAGCTTCCTCCAAGGTACGGCATAGGGCAGGGTCTTTCGTTTTCGTCATCCAGTTGCTACCAGCCGCATTTTTGAAGTCATCGGTCCATCTGGCCAGACGTCGTACAACGCTACGCCTGCCGAGGCGTGGCCCCCACTCGAGAACCCGTTTACTCCACCACCGTCCGTCGGTTCTACGACAGATGTGCCTCCTGCCACTTAAGTTTGCTAGACTTGCAGACTATATCCGTTTCTTGAGGTCTTTTGGCAGATAGTCTCATTCCGGACAAGACTATTATTTCTCCATAATCCATGGTCATTCTGGTCAGGGGTAGTGTAACGTGTGTAGTGGTTATACTTGTCTGGTTGCCCGTTGCGGATATCAGATAAAATATAATCGTTACCAGGTTTGCCGACGATATAGTCATAATGGCCGAATCGCTGCAGGATCTGCATAAAATGCTGACCAGCGTCGACGCCTCGAGACGTGTTGGACTCGGGATGAACTTGGACAAGACGAAAGTCATGTTCAATCAACACATCATCCCCGTGTCGGTCTCCGTCGCAGTTGTCGGACTTTATCCATTATAGATTATTATTACTTCATTATCCATGGTCACCCTGGTCAGAGGTAGTGTAACGTGTGTAGTGGTTATACTTGTCCGGGCAACCGGATATCAGGGGAAATATTATCGCTACAAGGTTATTATTATTATTTCATCTCGCAGACGACCGATGTGGCGCAGTGGTAGTGCGACTGTCTGCAGCGCAAAGATTTCGTGTTCGATTCCCGGTGGGGAACGCACAAAGTTGATATTATCATTTTAGTAAATGATTCTGTTTAAAAGATTTTTATTTCCAGTAATTGTTATTCAAAAAAAGTGACTCAGTAGGGTTCATGGGTTCGTTTGTCGAACCCTGCAATACATAACTTACATAGCTACGTAGACTTTGGCTATGAGATAGGTATGTTAGAGAGTAGCGGGCGGGACTACGCTTCGCAGAGTTCATCGGGTCGTTCGTAGACACTGCAATACATAACCTACAAATCTACGTAGACACTAGCTACGAGCGGCAGGAATGTAGCGGCTCGTAGCAGGGTTTATCGGGACGTTTGTAGACACTGCAATACATAACCTACAATGCTACGTAGACACTGGCTACGAGAGGTAGGTATGTAGCGGAGTGTAGCGGGCGGGACTACGCTACGCAGGGCGGCGTAGCCGGGGTTGCCAGCGTACGAGGCCAAAGCTCCAATTTAAATTTTAATGTATCTTTTCGTCTTAATATCATTATACAATATTATCGTATAATATTTTCTTTATTTTGAACTCGACGTTTCACCCGCTGCTAACCATTTTCTCTTTGAAATAGGATATTTTCCCGTGGTATAAAGTAATCTATGGTATTCGGGGATGCTGTAGTTTTCTAACGGTGGAATAATTCTTGTATGTTTAAGGTTAAAGGTCAATTTGAAGTGGTTGTTGATTATCTGACTTGAAAAGACATGATGCGTAAACGCATATATTTATGATGCAATTAGCCAATTTCACGGCTGGCTGACCCCAGCAACACAACACTGGCTTCGACAGCCTTCACTTCAAAGATAAAGAATAATTTAAATTTGACAGGTGAAGGTAAAAATACTTAGATATATTTTTGCTGAATAAACGTTTGTCAATTTCCCCAAATCCGGGCGAATTTCCCAGCAAGCACCTCCCCCTTGAAGAGAATTTAGTAGTAACCCCGCCGCGCCGCGGCCTGCCCGTGCCGACTAAACCCCGGCCAATACCAACACAGTAACACCTAATAAACCTCCCTATTTATCTACAACAGTCTGCCTCTCATAAAACACCTAATTTAAAAAGAAAATCTCAAAGCCAGTGTTCCATTTTTAAATAATTTTGTTTTTGGTGCCAGTGCGGAGTCTGCGTTACGCTAGACGGATTGATTTTTTTCGGTCGTGATTCGGTCTTTATTTGTAACGATTGTGCGGATTCGTGGATTAGCGGAATCTGTTTAATCTGTTTGTGAAATTAAGATAAATTGTTTATGGTTGTATAAATCCTAAGATGTCACAATCAAAACATTGTATTGCTAAAAGATTATGCGTAATTTGTGAGAGTATATTTAATTTTGTTTTAACGACAGCTTATTTTTTATAGCTCAATATTGGAATGACTATAATTTTTTCTCAGTGTTTTATCATAAAAAACGTGAGTGTGTTAATCTTTACAAATCCCATTCACATCATAAAACCACATTTTAATAGTATTAATTGTGCGAAAATAATTTTAATCTAACGAATTTTTGCGTATAAGTTTTACAAACGTTTTTATTGCAAAATGTTGTATTGCTTTTAATGGGTTGGTACTATGCATATTCCATAGGTATGTGGAGAGCAGTGATTAATACTACAAAGCTCTAGGCATCTTGGAATAGAACTAGACATGAGATCTGTATTAATCTAAATCCTTTTAAAGTTAAAATCCTAAGAAAACATTTCCCCAAAATGACAAGGCAAAATGGCGGGCGCCGCCGCCGGCTTGTAAACCGCGCTTTTGGTTTTCTTCGTGTTTGGCGGTTCCGTCCGGTCCGGGCTCCTTTATTTTGAAAATAGAAGATATAACATTTAGGTTCTTTATAAGACGCATTTTCGCAACTTTTGTTAAATAATACAAATTGTTTCTTTAAGCTTTTTAGTAAACACGATTTTCCCGTACATTAGGTGTTAGGTTTTTGTAAAAATGCTTTATTTTACAAGCAATAAAGTAGGCTGGGTGAGTTTACTCAATATAGGGTATCTATAAGTAAATATTTTTGTTTTTTAGTATTTTTGTTATCCCACTGCAAGTCATTTCAAATAATGTACGTGTAATATTTGATACAGGAAGTTTTTTATTCACTGCAATGGAGTAAATAATCTTACCTCATAAAAATACTCCAATTTTAAAATACTAGACTGGGAACTTATTTGCTGTGTGATGCCGGCTTAAAATAGCATCACCCTATTTCTTTCCAATGGGTGTCGTAAGAGGCGACTAAGGGACTCGAGGTCATGTGTGTATTGCAATTTTAGGCGATGGGCTGAAAACCTGTCTCTATGGAGATACACAATTATCTGTATGACCCTTAATGTTTGTCAGACGTGCCGCTTGTGCTCTGCATGCCCCGCAAGGGATATAGGCGTGATATATGTACGTATGTTAGGTACTTATTTTAATTTAAACTCTCTTCGCTCATGTAGTTTCAAAATGATATTTCATTTTCAGTAAGTAATATTTCCAAAGCTCTTACGGGATGTTAACATTAAGGTTCCGCCCGCTGCTAATCGTTTTCCCGCGGTAATAGGACTTTTTATTATACCTATGTTCATCAGGGATAATGTAGGATTCTAATGGTAAAATATTTTTTAAATCGGTCCAGTAATATCGGAGTCTATTCAATTCTAACAAATAAAAAATCAAATCATACCTACGCATACGCTTATCACGTCTATTATCCCTTGACATAGGTATATTTGAAGGTCATTCGGAAAATTGTGTATCACCATAGAGACAGGTTGTCCGCCCATCGCCTAAAATTGTAATACACACCCTCGAGTCCCTTAGTCGCCTCTGACGACTCCCACGTGAAAGAAATGGGGTGATGATATTCTAAACCGGCATCACACGACACAGAATTTACTACGTGCGTGGTTAAAATATCGTTTTGAGACTGAATGTTCATTTAGATTTTCACTACGTCACAATATCATCCAGCTACTACAAAATGACGTCACATCATTGTGACGTCACTCATTGACGCGTCCGTGGGCGTTGACATCTGACATTTAGATGACAAGTTGAGAAGATTTCTGATCTAAATGTCATATTATAACTTCAGACATAGAAGAGGGTCAAAACGTGTGGGCTTAATTTATTTTACAGCGTGGGTAGTTGAGTCGACGTTCGACTACTTGTATTATAGAATTTTACTATTATAACGTGTCAAAAAGAAAAAGAAAAGATTTTATACCACACCTACATAGAAAGTGCCCTATAGCTTAATTAAACGTAGAGAGGCACATGAGCATGGACGTATTATTTAAACAGGACTGATAACTTCAAAAACAGTTATTTACGAATAGTAACTTTATTGGTACTGAAATATGGTCTATTTTACATTAAGTCTTTCCCAGAGGCTAATCCGAGCCGAGAGAGATAGCACGTAGAGAGGCTGTGTGTCTCGTTCTTTCATATTGCCAGTGTAGAAAATTACTGGAGATAAAATTTTGCCTAACTTATTTTTGTCAAATATAATTATAATAAAGTAATATAATAAAACAACTTGCGTCAGTTATATCAAAAACATGTTGGAAATCATAAAATTATACACTGATTAATTTTAATTATGTAAAAACTATTAATCAAATAATTTTCTTATGGTATCCCTTTAAGATTGAATTTTGGCGGTAAGTTGAAACTTTAGCGACAAAAAATTACATTCCTAATTTATTACTTAAAATCAGTATTTGACGAAATTTCTCACTCAAAGTGGTGAAAAAATGTTGTGTTCGAGGTTGTCCAAGTGAATCGTATGTATGTAAATTTCCCTATCTTTAAGCTCATTGTAATACAAAATATTGATGTCCTATTAGAAAGAGACGAAAGGCCTCGGTGTGTGCGGTCTCGCTCGGCTCGTTTTTTCTGCAACAGTTATCAGTCCTGTTTAAATAATACGTCCATGCACATGAGTCATTGTTGACAATGATCCATTCAAATCACTTTCTTCCCTAGGGAAGAAAGCATGCAACTGTCAAAACATTCGTAAAACACAAAGCAAACGCAATAAGTTCATTCAGCCAAGTCTTGCATTCGGCCTGCTAAAATATTAGAGAGAAAATTTATGTATTCACAATAGTAGACTTGGCTGAATGGATTTAATTGCGTTTGCCTTGTACGAAATACATTTAAAAAGGAAATCACTCTAACGCGCCAATTTGCATTGAAATTTTCGAAGTTTTTCTTTTGTATTCCTGTTTTTCATTCACGTAGGTGTAGTATACTATGTATCACTCGGAAGAAAGTCCGATAAAACAAACAAACGACAAAACAAACGATGGTGTGTATTGAGACCCCTTAGCTGCTATTCGGCTCCTATAATACAAGCATTACAGCTATTGCGAGTAAAGCGAGCCCCTATCCTATGCCCCCTAGTATCCGTGCTTGACCTTGACTCGTGTCACTTGGGTATTCTGTCAAAAGTTTTCACTTGTCTGATAGAATCTATTCGTTTTGACATGAAATACCAAATTTTTAAACGATTCCCGTGTTAGGTATACAATTTTGCAAAAATTGCAAAATTTTCTAGCGCGGTTAGGATTTGAACTTGTGACTTTCGCATTACTAGTGGCGACGCCTCTTCCATCTGGGCTACCGCAGCTCATTCCTTGCCCGCCAATTTTGCAAGTGTATTTTAATGCCAGTAACGCGTGGCACGGTTTCATCTACCGGGTTAGTTTTGCAACTAATACCCGGCAACTAATTCTATCTTTACAGATTGAATGTAGTCTAAGCGGTAGCCCAGATGGAAGAGCGGCGTCGCCACTAGTTATGCGATAAGTACATAATGAAGAAACTCCAGACTTTCTGTCCTAAATAAATAAGCATCTGTTTAAAAAGTTAAGCAATAATCAGACTAAAATTATATAACTTTAGCTTTGATACGAGGCCTGCAAGTAGTGCAGCAGGATTGATGCAAAATAGTACGAGCATCTATACTTTCATCATCTTTTAAATTCTTTATTCCATCTCGTATAGCAAGGTCAGAGCGAAGTATTTCACCGTGAAAGTTCTCAGTTCGTTCATTAACAATAAAACAAAGGCTGAAATACTTGGAACTTGTGAATACCAAGCGTTCTACCTACCTATGTATGGCTACGCAGTAGTATTATATTATCTGTGGTATGGCTAGCTTTTCATGTTTCGAATAAATTTAAAGTCGTTTATTATATCTGACTATCCTTAAAAAATATATATTTTTATTATAATTTTGAACGCGTTTCGTTTCCCTACCTTTACAACATGACATTGGCACAAAGTTTAACTAGCGCCACAAAAAAGAAAAAAAAAAGCGTCGTACTGTTTTTTTTAACGCAGCGTTTAAAAAAAAGAATAAAATTATTTTCGTCGTTCTTTTTGTGATCCCGTGTGATACGGTCAGTCGTCATCGAAACTTGACACTGGCGAAATCGTAACGAAGACGCCATAAAATCAAGAAATTGTATTGAACGCATGCGTCTGTCAGACGAAAGGAAACAGCGCATTCCAATCTTATTCCTATACAAATACGGCTACGGTGGGTTTACGGTGTGTAACGGACGCGTCTGTCAAGTTGTTTGGAACGACGACCTTTTTGGACCATTGGCCAAAGCCAATTTATAATTTTGTGTCATTCTAGGTATATGCATACTTTCGTTTGCAGTGAATAAAAACGAGTCAAATTTGGTTTTTACACTGTGTAAACTGTCACATAGACAATCAATCCATACTAATAGAGTTTGTGTGTGTGTTGTATGTATGTTTGTTACCTCTTCACGCTCAAACGGCTTGACGGATTTGGATGAAATTTGGAACACAGGTAGAGTATAACCCTGAATAACACATAGGCTACTTTTTACCGCGGGAAAACCACTATTACTACGGGAAAATGAGTAGCAGCGGGTGAAACCGCTAGGCGGAAATCTAGTACATATATATATATATATATATATATACGCCACTGTTTCTTCACGACAACGCTAGACCACACACTGCACAACAGACGGCTAGCAAATTAGAAGAGCTTCAATTGGAATGTCTAAGGCATCCACCTTACTCCCCGGACCTTGCTCCAACAGATTACCATTTTTTTCGAAATTTGGATAACTTCTTGCAAGGGAAAAAATTCAACTCAGATAGGGCAGTCCAAATCGCCTTCAAAGATTTTATTGATTCCCGTCCGAATGGTTTTTTTAGTAAAGGGATCAATGAACTACCTATAAGATGGCAAAAGTGCATAGATTACAATGGCTCATACTTTGATTAAATAAACATACTATATTAAAAAAAAATGACTTTTTGTGCCTCCCATACAAAACGCCAATTTCATATGTAAGGACCTAATATCTGTCGATAAAATAATCACATCACTAGTCTAGTACTACCTACACTTCCCTTGCAAAGAATCTCGATTTGGCATGCATTGCATCATTTTATTGAAATGATGACACCCATGAAATAACAAGCATTTTTTTTTTATTTATGCACAAAAATGTATGACTTAACGCCAAAGGCGTTATCTCCCAGTCTACATTAGGGCATGTGGAAAGGGTCAAAGCAGGTGCATTAAACAAAAAAAATAATTAAAGAAAGGCTTGAATATATATACCACATATGTACATACGTATAATAACAGCAACAATATACAATAAATACAGCAATATAGCAATGAACAATATTTGCCGTGTGATGCCGGTTAAGAATAGCATCACCCCATTTCTTACCCGTGGGAGTCGTAAGAGGCGACTTAGGGACTCGAGGGTGTATATTGCAATTTAAGGCGATGGGCTGACAACCCGTCACTATGGCGATACACAATTTTCAGAATGTCCCTCAAATATTTGTCAGATATGGCGTAAATGTCCGTTTTTGCGGCCATTTACGCTCTGCCTACCCCGCAAGGGATTATAGGCGTGATATATGTATGTATGTATGTATGTATGTATATAGCAATGTAAACCGAATCTCGCTGCGCCACGTTGGCAACTTCAGATTCAACTTCAACTTCAAATTATCAAAATAGAGCTACGATGCATTGATACAATTTTTGTGTTACTATTTTGATTTTAAATAATAGTTTTTCATTATTTTCAAAAACTTAATAAATTTCAAAAGCTTAAATTTTTTGTCAATATGCTCTACTTAGCTTTACTTGTTATTCTGTAACACGCTGTATACATATACAGGGTGTAAGGGACAGCCCTCCGAATACTGATAGGGTGCATGCAGACGATGAAACTGAACAACTTTCCCCCAGGAACATATGTCAGGAAAAGAACTCTCATACAAAATTACGATCAGCTGACTGAATTTACTATGGGAAGTCCAAAAATTATAAACTTTTCCTGAAACATTATTTTGTTAAAAGTTTTTCAGTTCCATGGTCTGAGTGCACACCCTATTAGTATCCGGAGGGCTGTCCCTTACACCCTGTATACTTACACACATGCACTCGCGCCATTTCCGGATAATATATTACGCGAGGACGTTACCATTATTGCATTGCTGTACACTGTACAACAACACACGATGGGCCACTTGAGTTGAACAATTATTTTATTATTTTATGTGTAAATGGGACATACGGGCTCTTAAATAAAAAAATAAAATAAAAATGTGTAAATGAACACAGCGACTGTATGGAGAAAAAAGAGATTGTACCCATGGCGTATCCTGAAAGAGGCCTACGTCTGCAATAGGCTGATGTATGTATGAACATGGATGGACTTAATGCCTTATCTGCCAGTCTATTAAAATAAGCGCCAGAAATTTTTAATTACAAACAAAGATGGTGAAACATTTTGTAAAGTAAAATTCTGTAATGGAATACATACACATATCACGCCTTTATCGTAGGCAGAGGCGGCCGTAAAATACGCTATCGCCACGTCTGACAAATATTTCAGGCCTGTTTCAGAAAAAACGGGTTATTAGTGACAGGTTGTCAGCCTGTCACCTAGAATTGTAATAAACATGAAACCTTTGAGTCCCTTAACCTGTAATGATATTGGATTAACAAAATAAATTTGAGTTCTATTTATTTTTCATAACGTTTTACGGTGAACGCATACCTAAAAGGTATCCCAATAGGCCATTATTTGATAGCTGTCATTTGAATACTAAAAGAGATGCCAACAAAGGAAAATGGACCCTCTGCCATAGCGTTAGCATAAATCTGACAGCTGTCAAATATGGCTTATTGGAATGACCGTACTGTAGATAGCCTTTGGTCTCTCAAAAGCATAACAAATTGCTGACCTCGGTCGCATGATCATGCGATTTGATTGTGTGTTACTTTAAGGTACTCACGTACTACTTTTGTACATTATGTAAGATACCTATGTAAAATAAATCTCATCACTTTCTCAGATCTATGATCTATGCGTTTGAAAGTGTTCTTCACTTTTTCTGTATTGTTGTACAATATCCACTATCTTTGATAAATTTACTTATGTAGTATTTTATGAATAGACATTAAAAAGTATTCATGTATTCAGCTATCTAGTTTTCATAGTACAAGCTTTGCTTAGTTTTGGCTAGATGGAATGTACGACATATTTTATTATTTATAGCATACAGGATGTAAGGGAAAGTCCTCACTGATAGATTGCATGCTGACTATGATAAAGAACAACTTTTCCCTCGGAACGTATGTCTGGAAAGGACAAAAATAACGACCATGCATCCATAATCACGATCAGCCGACTGCCTTTACGTTTCGTACAATATATACTTAAGTAAATGTAGTTCAGTTTCATGTTTTAAATGCACCTTATTAGTATTTGGGGGATATCGCTCACTCTATATATTCTTTGACCCTGTACGAGTAACGAGTACTCTGTTGGGTCGAGCGATTTGCATGTTCTAGAAGGCTCAATACTTTTGGAAATCTAATCAGTCCCACAAAAAATGTGATATAAATAATAACCATTGCATGTTGTTGCATTGCACGCACCATCGTGTGTTACCTATTCGTTTAACTACTCCGCTCGTAAAAGCACACATGTGTGCTTGAAGAACAATACAAATCTATTGTTGCAAAATTCGACCTGAGCGAAGTGGTTAAACGTAACATACGTGTAAGTACGTACCTAGCATATTACGTATTATCTGTTAGTTGCCGCATCTTGCCAAAGTTGATAAAAAAATTGGACCCCTCATACAAAATTGGCGATCAGTTGGTTTATTTTCTTTAGGAGTATTTTTTTTTTGTTTTTGGATCTATGTTCCTTGGTAAAAGTTGTTCAGTTTCATAATTATGTACCTTAACCTCCTCTCGGCTTGTTATACTTCTAATATAATCATTGTATGTTGTTGTATTGCATGCGCCATCGTGTGTTGCCAATTCATTCAAACGTAACATACGTGTAAGTACGTACCAAGCATATACGTATTATCTGTTTGTTAAGTTGCTCTATAACGCCGCGTCTTGCCAAAGTTGTGTAACTCGGCTTCGGTGAAATACTGGCCAAGTTTGTTTTCGGAGATATGCTGTGTTAGTGCCTTAAGTTTGGCGGTTCTCACACTTGTCGTCCGTCGCTGCGTATTTTTAACGCACCGCATGCGTATTTGCGAAATCACGCCTTTATCCCTTACGGGGTAGGCAGAGCGTTAACGGTCGTAAACCGGATATTAACACCACTTCTGACATTAGTTTGAGGGTCAATTAGATAACTGTGTATCACTAAAGTGACAGGTTGTCAGCCCATCGCCTAAAATTGCAATACACATCTAACCCTCGAGTCCCTTAGTCGCCTCTTACGACACCCATGGGTAAGTAGGTAATGGGGTGATGCTATTCTAAGCCGGCATCACACGGGTAAACATTCCGATCTTATTTCCATACAAATACGGCTACGTTGCGTTTCAAAACATAACAGACGCATTCGTTGCGCAACGTAAACACACCGTAGTAGTCGTATTTGTATGAGAATGAGATTGGAATTCTCAATTTCCTTTCGTCTGACAGACGCATGCGTTATACTTTTATGTCCTGTTCTGTCACCATTTAAATTTATAGTAAAGTAAAGGACTAAATTCGCGCCGCCGCTTTACTTTGTGACTGAATGTAGGGTAATTAATTTGTTTAAAATTAAAATATTGTAAACAAGAGAGGCAGACTTTGTAAATTCGGTAAAGACGCACCAGCCTGTGTCCAAATACAAATTCACATTTATTGATCAAATATAGTCATATACCTGTGCCCGATATTATCAAATGGGTACAAGCAGGCTACAATTTTACATATAAAATTCGATGTGTATTGCGTAGTCGGTCAGCCATTATGATACCAGGAATATTAACCGGCTACGCAATGTACCTACTAAGAATTTCACCTAAGTAGAGTTCAAGCCTGTAGTTTCATAACATAGGGGCTGTTATCAGCAGTACTTCGAGTTACCTATTTAAAGGATCAAACTTTAATGGTGGTTTCTAATAAATTGCATTAATGTCCAGCATTATGTTGGTCTCCAAAATAGGTATTTCGAGGTGCGATGAATAGTAGCTGAAAGAACCAATCTTTTTGCAGCAATAACTCAGAGAAATTATTTACAACCAAACCCAAATCTAAAGACTGTTACGAAACGCCGACAATAATATAGTGATAAGGTCAAAAGTAACGTGTTTTCCGAAGTAATGAAGCTAACAAGATGTGTCTGTGTCGCCAACCGGTTACCAGTGAATGGATTCAACAACAAGTGATGCAAACCGACGTAACAGTGAAAGTGATCTGTCAGTATAGCAAGCGCGCTGGCTGAATGCGAACGCATGCCACTGCCTAAACAAAATCAAAAAATAAAACGCGCGCGCCAAAACCGAACTGTCAAAATTTAAAAAGAAAAGTGAAAGTGCGTTCAAAAACCGGTGTTTACCGCGCTAAGTGAAGGTTTTCGCGTGTATATTTATATTGTGTTGTGAGCTTGCCGCCCGGCGCCCGGCTCGGCCAATGGCGCCTCGGGAGCCGCCCCCGCGGGGGTCGCCACCGCATTTCTGTCTGGCGGTTTTACTCCTGCTGCTGAACACTGGTAAGTCGATTTTGCTCACATTTTCGTGGCATGTTCCCGGCCGCTTTTTCCCGCGTGTTTTTCGCTTTTTGAACGTAGTTTTTAATTTAGCTCTTTGAGATTTTGCGAGTGAAGCGGCTTGGGATATTTCCTCATGATTAAAAATGTTTAATCTGGTTATAAAGTTTTCATAAACTGTATTTTATGTTACATTAAGTTGAAAATTTCCTCATCAAATTCAGCAAATGCACTTTTGAGACACTTACCTATGCATCTTTCAACAGGGAAAATCTTAAGTAGGTCAAATCGAACTACAACTTGTCATATTTCTTAAGACTCCGAAGAGCCTTGGGGAAAGTAATTCAGTTTTATCAAATAAAATTTTAGAGAAATAAAAATTATTCGGAATAAAATAAATATCACAGTTTATGAGATACAGGAAGTGATAGGGTGCATTCAGACCATAAAACTGAACAACTATCCATTAAAAATTATTCAGCTAACCATAAAAATTTACTTCCCATAGTTACTGCAATTAGCTGATATTGATTTTGTATACTTAGGAGGTAATTTTTTGCTCCGTTCCGGTTTGTCAGACTGTTAGTTCGATTGGTATAACAAATCGGAAAAAAAAATCCGTTCTGTTAGATTGAGTTCGATTGGTATAACAAATCGGAAAAAAAAATCCGTTCTGTTAGATTGAGTTCGATTGGTATAACAAATCGGAAAAAAAAATCCGTTCTGTTAGATTGCTTAGGCTAACAGACAGGAAGATGATATTTTCCGGTTGTTCGTACATAGTTTATTTATATTATTATTATTATTATAGTGTTCTCCCACTGTTACCAAGAGATAAGGTGCATGAAGGCTGGGAGTACATATATGGCGGGTGACAGGAGTGATGCCAATAGGCAGAATGGAGGGTTCCAGGTGGAGTCGGGAAAAGGGTAGCTACCCGCCTGGCCGGGTGTTGTGGCCAGGGGACCGACTGGTCCACCTGGATAGAATTGGAAGTTGTATATATGCGTTGCGCGGTGAAACACTTCGATACCGCGTTTCAGGCTCTTTGTTCTGTCACGTGGCGCCATCTTGCAGATATGTTGGAACTTCTGTTGCGTCTTGCTTGCTCGTGAACCACTTTGAGTGAGCTTCTTGTCGTAGCTCCCAGAGGTCGCTACACATAAAAGATGTACATTCCAGTGACTATTGTAAAATTAAGAAGTTTATTAAATATATGGACAGACAATGGATGAAAGACAATAGGGGGAGGGCTGCTGTTGAAAATAAACTTCCAGAAGTTTTTGAAGAAAACAGGAAATTAGAACAAATAATAAAAGACAGATATATTCAGGAATGCCAGCTGAAACTGATAAACGGTTACATAAGTGTGGGGCATTTTCTAGAAATGATGACTTAACTAAAAAATAATGGACAGGTAATTTTGAATTGAACATCACTGCAAATAAGGCACGCAGGCTTTAAATTTGTTACGGTACCGATAGACAAGGAATTCATTTTAGTTTTATTTTACCTTATTATTTACTAGTACCAGAATTTACTTTAATTTACTTTTTTACTGCAAGTAAATAAAGAAAATAGCATATATTTTTATTATTATTGTACACCTTAATAGGGGGAGGTCCATGTATAACATTGGACTGTCGTGATGATAATTAATATTATTATTATGAAACAGAAAAGTGCAACACTAATGGAACAATCCGGAACTAAATATCATCTTCCTGTCTGTTAGCCTAAGCAATCTAACAGAACGGATTTTTTTTTCCGATTTGTTATACCAATCGAACTAACAGTCTGACAAACCGGAACGGAGGATTTTTTTTGTCTTTTCCTGACAATTTTTGCAGGAAATATCATATGTACCTAGGGGAAAGTTGTTTAATTTCATGGTCTGCATGCATTATCCAGTAGTCGGAGCGCTGTCCCTTACACCCCGATATGCCTTAGACCTATAAAATAAAGTCCTATTAAATTCAGTGCAAATATTTCTAGGGTGTGTTCCACTCAAAGAGGTCGAGGAAAACAGGTACCTTACAGGAACTTCTGTAAAAAAATGATCTAAAAATCTGTCACTTTGGGAGGACCAATTTTTTTACATATTTCGAGCTATGCTCATTGAGGAACAGTTGTTTAGTTTTACGAGTAGAACTCATTCTAAAATGTTTACACTGAATCTACAAGGACCTTTTACATGTTCTGCAAAATCTATTAAGAAAACGGCTTTGATTGACATTTATGGACGGCGAAGTCTCAAGATTAGGGTCCCGTTTTAACCCTTTGGGTACGAAACTCAGAGAAGAATGTATGTGTAGGTAGGTACTACCTACTAATTTTACCTTTATTTTCTGCACTACTCTCTTCTTCCCTTTGATTTCTCCTCCACCCAAAGGTTGTCTGGTAGAGATCGCTTTCAGCGATAAGGCCGCCTTTGCGCATTTTTAGTTTAAGTTTTCCTGTTACTTATTTATGTTTTGAATGTGCAATAAAGTGTTTTTACTTACTTACTACTTCCATGTTTTTTTTATTACTAAACGAACAAATATCACTCATTATGAAATGGTTTAATGGGTTAGCGCACGCCGGGACTTAATCCCGGGACCGTGGATCTTCTTTAGAGTTTTTTATAAATATAGCACTGTGAGTACATAATAAATCCATCGCACAAATGGTTTATGATTTGGTGAAGAAAGTCTGTCTTAAGAGCTTGCCTCGAACTTTGAAACGTCCCTTTCCCGCCAATGGCAAATCATGTGTGCGAGAACAGAGCGGAATCGCCATATTTAGACGATTTCTCACTCTTTTGGAAATTTCTTGCTAAATAAACAAGTAATCAAAAATCTGTCTAGTAATGTACAAGACGTATCGTAGGTATTCACAAAAAATTATGTGTTATGTGCATAAGATTGCTATACACTACGCAAAACAGTTGAAAGATAGACAAAACTTTGAAGAATAAATCTGTCGAGCAAACTTTTTTCATCGTGTTTTCCTGTGACCAAAATCTAGATAATACATATAATGAAAATTCATCATACATAAAAATAAGGTGTTTATCGAATACCAAATTTTAAAATACTTCCCGTGTTAGGTATAAAATTTTTGAAAACTTGCTAATTACAGCCCGCGCTTGAAAAATTTGTAAGTTAAGAAAAAAAGGTGTTTATCGTATTCACCAACGAAATTGCGTGTATCCAAAAATACCCATTTTTCTCACGGCGCGCCTATAACCAGCCGAAACGTAGATGGCTAAACTCTCTACTAAATCTAAAACAAGTAAGTCGCGTAAACCTATTTCCATGGTATTAATAAATTTCTCGCCTCGTCTCATGGCCTCGTAGTCGGTAGTCAGCATTCTAGAAATCCTTGTGAACAAAGTTCAAAATAATACAAAGTGTTATGAAAAATATCGCGTTCCTTTTAAGGGGTGTAGCAACCCGTGAAACTGAACAACTTTCCTATAAAATTTCTTACAAGCTTTCCACTCTGCAATTTCACTCGCGTTTGCTTCCATTTTCCTTAGTAGCCTATGTTCAGCCTCTTGCCAAATAATATAGCGTGTCATCGTTTTGTTGTGACAGGAAAAAAGGACAAACATATAAACAAACGCACTTTTCTATTTATAATATTAAAAAAGATGAAATTGTACTAGTAACTGATACTGAAATCAGAGTACATGAACAAATTGGACTTTCAATACAAAATTGCCGATCAGCTGATTTGAGTTACTATGGAAGCTCAAATATGTTTGTCATATCCGGACCTATATTGAAATTGAAATTGAAATTCTTTATTCAATGTAGGATAGTATTATCATATCACTTATTGACGTCATGAACCGTCATTGTAAGAAAAAGAAATTTGTATCACACAATTTTATTTTTTTATAACAATTTTGTAATGTCCTAATAGAAAACCGGCTCGGGCGGGATAAAATAAATAAAAATAAAGGCACTGCCACGGGGCTGGCCAGGTTAATCACACGGCATGTAACTTTACGCCACCACCATCTGAAAACGATATTTGTTTCAAATTGAAATCAAGATTTTTGAAGTGTTTAGTTTACATGCGTATAATTAACAGGAAAAACCCTGTACCTATGTTCCTTTAGGAAAGTTGTTCCTTATAACCAGTCCATCCTCTATTTTCAGTATCAGTTACTAGTAAAATTTTACACGATGCATAATAATATAGTAAGTATAGTATGGATTTCGGCCTATATGTGCCTTGAAATCACTTATTGACGTCATGAACCGTCATTGTAAAAAAAGAAATTTGTATCACACAATTTTCTTTTTTTTATAACAAATTTGTAATGTCCTGATAGAAAACCGGCTTGGGAAATGTTGTTCAGTTTCACAGTCTGTTTCACCTCTTATCCTTACACCCTGTATAGCTGCAACATTGCATATATCCTTTGCCGGATTGATATCGAAGGTAGTAGGGCGAGGTCAGGGCTGTAGGAGCGGCACGTATCTTACTCACATATGAGATCATATAGATCTCCGTGTACTACACAAACGTGCTGGGTTTTAAGGTGAAATACTTATCTGTTATGTTATGTATAACAAAATATTAATATAAGTAAGGACATACGTATAATGTTATCTGGAGTTTTTATATTATGATGTAGGTAATGAAACTGGAAAGTTGCTCTAAAAAAGAGAAACTAGATTTAATGCTATTTTCATCACCTTTTTATATTTTATCTACGCTCGTCTCATAATGTTCGAATTATGAATTCGAAAACAGATGCATAATGACCTACTTTATGCATTCTGCCTATAAAAACTAGGGTTTACTATAAATTACAGAAGCGTAATGACTTAATGAGAAAACTCTAAATACGATAAAGTTGAGAAATGAAACGAAGTTTTTTTTGCCAGTACTCAAATCGCTATCTTCCGCCGCACCTGACAGTTGTTGCTATACGGTAATTTTTCGGATGTTGTTCAGTTGTTTTGATAGGTTTTTGTTCTGTTGTTGTTGAGATGTTGTTCAGTTGTTGTTCAGATGTTGTTTAGTTGTTGTACCGATGTTGTTCAGATGTTGTTCAGTTGTTGTTCAGATGTTGTTCAGTTGTTGTTCAGATGTTGTTCAGTTGTTGTACAGATGTTGCTCAGTTGTTGTACAGATAATGTTAAGTTGTTGTTTCGATGTTGTTCAGATGTTGTTCAGTTGTTGTTCAGATGTTGTTCAGATGTAGTTCAGTTAAGTTATTGTTAAGACTCTACATCTAAACAACTGCTAAAGTATAGAATTTTCAAAAATTCATATCTAGCCGTATTACGTTCTCGTATTGAATTTGTTATTGTATCGGGCCTTGCAATGGCCGGTGCGTAGTGCGTTCGTTTAGAAAAGTGTTTCTGAATTTTTTTTGGAGAGTGTAGATAAAATAGTGTATGCAACTGCTATAATTAGGCATTAGAATGCTCGTGTCAAACTATTATCATACTCGGCTGCGCCTCGTGTGATAAACAGACACTTGCATTCTAATGACCCCCATTATACGACAGTTGCATAAACTACTATTACAAAAACGTACTAACAGTTTATGACAGTTCTACTTTACACAATGAAGTTGACAAGCAACTTCATTGTGCAAAAACACCACAAACTATAAAGAAAAATAAAACTAAGGACAAATGACGTTTTGCCTTATTTACATACGTACATATACATATAACACGCATATAATCCCTTGCCGGGTAGGCAGAGCGTAACCAGACGCAAAAAACGGACTTTTACGCTACGTCCGACAAACATTTCAGGGCCGTTCTGAAAATTGACAGCCCATCTCCTAAAATTGCAATCAAAACTGTCGAGTCCCTTGGTCGCCTCTTACAACACCCACAGGAAAGAAATGGAGTGAAGCTAGTCTAAGCCGACGTCACACGACATTCTATTGTCATCATCATCATTGGCCTCACACGTCTGTGACAGACGATTTAATCAGTGTCTGAGGCAAGACTTTTCATGGCTGTATAAGCCGATACGGGAGCGGCATAATTTTCCGCACGCTCTACAAGTGAAGGTGGAATTTGAGACTGGCACATGCATGTTTAGATGACGTTTTTGCCTTTTGTTAGCGAGATTGTAAACTTGTATTATAAACATTATAATAAACAACAACTTGACTAGCTTTTAAGATACCCTGTTCTTTGCAGTGCCCTAACGGGGTTTCATGTGTGACACTATACAGAGTGTAAGGGACAGCCCTCCGAATACTGATAGGGTGCATGCAGACCATGAAACTGAACAACTTCCCTTGGAAAAAAAATCGGGAACGTCATACATTTTTGGAGTTAGTAAAGGCAGTCAGCTGATCGTTATTTTGTATGGGAGGACAAATATTTTTTGTCGTTTCCTGACATATGTTCCCAAGAGAAAGCTGTTCAGTTTCATGGTCTGCATGAACCCTATCAGTATTTGGAGGGCTGTCCCTTACACCCTGTATATTTTTTAAATATTACCTTATTTATTATGCTTTTAAAATAACAATAAAAAATTTGGTGAAAGTTGTGCAGTTTCATGGTTCGCCCCTTTACGGGATCGTGACGTATTACAGTAACCATTTTTCACTTTTTCCTTGGATACAAAAATTTAAGCTTTCTCCGAACATCAATAGAGGTTTTAACTGAACAATTCACATTTTTAAAATACCTTCAAACGATTGAGAATCTTCAAGACTCTTGAAAACGGACACTCTGAAGAGTAAGCCACACGAGAAACGCTTTTAAATTCACACGCATTCTTTTAGGGGTGAAAAGAAGGGTATATTTCAATTTAAACAATTCACAAATACATACATACACATATCACGCCTTTATCCTTTGCGGGGTAGACAGGGCGTACATAGCTGTAAAAAACGGTTGCTATCGCCACGACTGACAAAATATTTGAGGGCGATTTCTGAAAAATCGCTTATTACCATAGTGGGAGGTTGTCAGCCTGTCGCCTAAAATTGTAATACACATGATACCTACCCTCGAGTCCCTAAGTTGCTTCTTACGACACCCGCGGGGAAGAAATGGGGTGATTCTATTCTAAGCCGGCATCACACGGCATCTTATGAAACCCGCAGGGAATAAATAGTGGAAGAAGACGGGGGAAGATATCGTAATTTATAGATAATCTTGTGTATTTCTGATGCAGGATCTTTTTCAAAAACATCTTAAGTCACGACTGTCCACTGCTGGACATAGGCCTCCCTCAATTGAGACGTATTTGCCATACCTACTCACCACTATTGGTAGGCGGATTGGTGAACGCAGAAGATATTGAATTTCACAGGGAACGCCTGGATTCATTCCCTGGATTTATCCCTTTAGTATACTTTTGACCCACTGTATATAAGATCTTATCACATTCAGTGCAAGTATATTCGTGAAGCTGAACAATTTTAAAGAAACATGGGTCGAAATCCATTCAAAGTTTTTTTATATAATTTGACCTGTTTATTGGGAAAAGTTTTTCAGTTTTACGATTAGAACTCACCCTAAACATATTCGCACTGAATTTAACGTCTAAAACATTAAAATGAAACTAATTATTTTTAGTACTTCCATACTTACCCATTTTCAACACAAAATTCAATCTAAATCTTCCTTATCTCCCCCGTTCTGTGAATGAAATCAGGACTTTCCGAATTTCCATTCCGACGCCATTCCCAAATCATATGCACCCCAGCCATCTGTCTTGTATAAACGACGATACTGGCGCAGTAAAAAGAGGTTTAGAGTATTGTTTTATTATGTATTATTGATTTAACTTTATGCACAAAAATGTACACGGGCGGACATAACGCCAATCTTCAAGTCTACCTTAGGGCATGTGGAAAGGGTTAAGGCGTAAAAAAAATGGGAAGGAAGAGTTGAATATTATACAGGATGTAATGAAAAGTACTGCGTTCCTTTCAAGGAATGAACCAGCCCAATAGAACAGCCGAGGTCGAAATATTTAAAAAAAAAACTTTAGAGCTCCCATACAACCAGACTTAGTCGGCTGCTAGATTTTGTATGGGAGGTATTTTCTTTTTCATTTATCGACCTATGTTTCTTGGGGAAAGATTTTCAGTTTCATGGGCTGATTCATTCCTTGAAAGGGATGCGGTACTTTTTCTTACGCCCTGTATAACTCAGTAATATGTACAGACGTATAATAATAATAAGTATATATGAGTATGCACCAGCTGAAATATTAATTCTTCTTCTTCTTGTCGGGTCAATGGCAAAATGTGGGTCTTCCAAGTTTACCAGCCTAAGCCAGGTGGTCACATCGATGGCTCGTTGGTTGGCGCTGAAAAGGTTCATTGACGATGATAGATGAAAGATTTATTAATAAAATGATAATTGGCTCTGTGGTTTCAGGTTGGAAAAGCATAATTTCTTTGTTAACCCCTCTTTCAGGAAAAGGGCGTTTCTTGTGAATACAACATCTTCAAGCGTGGTGAAAATGAAATTACTTTATTTAATGAAGGATAGGATAGTTTTATCACTTATTGACGTCATGATCCGTCATTGCCAAGAAAAGAAATTTGTAGAACACAATTATTATTTTTTATGTTTAAGGTAGCGTTGAATGAAGTGATTTCATTTTCATTGACTAGGAAATATCCTATTGTGGTACATCGTCTAAATCTTTTCACTCCGTCAACTATGGCCACCCCACAATGATTACCATAATGCAGGCCGGAGCGCGGGACAGTCTCCGCCAGTCGGAATAATAAATTCCTGGATGAGCGACAACCTCCTTCAGCGAATTATTTTTAAGTGGAAAAAGGAATTGCAAGGATTTACGAGTTCCTGTCGATATTTCGCGCTTTTTTCTGTTGAGACGTTTTTTTCTGATGAATGTTCTTGAATCAAGAATGAGACTAAAGCAACGTCTAGTCTGGTAGTGTAGCACACTTAATTGGCAGTGGACTGGGCACATCTGGCGTAGAACTGATGTACGGTGGAGTAAGCGGGTTCTCGACTGGAGGCCACGGCAAGTGTAGCGTTGGACGACCTCCGGCCAGATGGACCGATGACTTTAAAAAGGCGGCTGGTAGCGACTGGATGGCGAAAACGATAGATTGTGCTTTATGGCGTACTCTGGGGAGGCCTACGTCCAGCAGTGGACTGCAATAGTTCTTGAATGAGGACAGTAGATAGGAAAACGTAGCAAAGACTGAGCGATGATCTTTGCCGGATGGGATAAAATTAGTCCTAGAATTCGATCTCATCCAGTCCACTCATGACAGAACAGAACCGTGTGTTGGACGACTCGGTGTCCCACACGAAAAGAGAAAGAGAGAACAGAATGAGGTTTAATTTCAGGGTTTCATGTGTAGTACGTTATGGCGACAACCAGTCACCGTGATACACGATTTATCTGAAACGGCCCTAAAGTATTTAGCAAATGTGGCTACTGTACTTTTACAGCCGGAAATGCTCTACCTACCCCGCGAGGAATAAAGGCGTGATATGTGTAATGTAACGTTCAATAATCAATCCAGATTTAGGTATTCCTCATTTTGCTGCAGTTCTACCATAAAGGGCTCATCACTTCCTGGTTTTCCATTTAGTTAATAAGTACAACCAGTACAAGTTGATCACTTAAAACAGTTCGACAGACAGACGTGTTTATTACGCATTTCCACTCTACGCACCCTCCTACCCGCGCCCCTCGGTTCAGACGTGTATTGTGTTTGTTCAGCACTTCCCTTTGGTACTTCTCCCTTTTCCCTACGGAAGGGAAAGGGACGATAATGTAGCCAGAGAGTGAAAATGTTCAGCTTTTTTTTCTCGTTCACCTTGCAATTTTTTTTATTAGCTCGGCTTGAGTAGCATATATTTTGAAAACAGAACAGTAAGCCAACTAAAACTTCTTCCTTTCGTGTGGGACACCAAGTTGTCCAAGTACCCGATGAACCCTGGTGTCATAGTTTTGATACTTGAGGGCCGTTTCAGAAAAATAAACGTGTATCTCTAAAGTGAAAGGTTGTCAGCCTGTCGCCTAAAATTGTAATACACATGAAACCCTCTCTCTCATGAAAAGTCTCTTAGAAGCCTTTTACGACACCCGCGGGAAAAATTGGGGTGATGCTATTCTAATCCGGCAAAACACGGCCGCGTTAATATTCAAACAATCCTAAAATCTGTGACACCGAATTTAATTACTTACGCAACTTCGAATATTTTGCATGTTATGAAATAGAGATAAAGCATATTTAAACAATAATGAATAATTTAACTTGACCTAAATGTTCACCTTAATTGCTTTGTGCAATTAATTCGTTTGTTTTCGGATATCATCTTACCTAGAGGTTTTCCCACTTGTCGTAAGCCGCTGCGGATTTTCAACGCAACGTAACGCATGCGTCTGTCAGACGAAAGGAAAATACATTGTGCTCTTTTTCTTCTTTTCGACAAACGAACCGATGAACCCTGGTTTTGGAGCTTTACAACCGCCTGTTATGGTATTCCGTACTATGCAACTATGCCACCACGTATTATCAAGTAGTTTTTTTCACCATGTATTGTACGCGCAACGTATACAGGGTGTAAGGGACAGCCCTCTAAATACTGATCAGACCGTTAAACTGAACAACTTTCCACTAGGAACAGATGTCAGGAAACATCAAAAAAAATATCGACCTCCCATACAAAATTACGATCAGCTGACTGAATTTACAATGAGAAGTATTTTTTTACGTTTCCTGACATATGTTCCTTTGGGAAAGTTGTTCAGTTTCATGTTCTGCATGCACCCCATCAGTATTCGAAGGGCTGTGCCTTACATAGAGCTCATAAACTTATATGCAAAAAATTTAATACATAACATAAGTACGAGACTGACGCGATAGCGCAGCGGATAGTACCCCTGCCTGCTGCGCCGAGGGTCATGGGTTCGATCCCCACGAGACACAAATATCTGTTAAGTCAATTTTCTGATATTTGTGTTAAGATAGGTGTTTTCTATGTATAATAAGTATTTATTTACAAAAAAAGTATTAATAAAATAATCAGCTATCCAGTTCTCATAATACCAGCTTTGCTTAGTTCGGGGCTAGATGGTGCTGTGTGAATTGTCCAGGATATTTATATTTATTTATTAACGATAGTGACAGTATTTTACGGCCGTCGATGCTCTGCCTGCCCTGCAAGGGATAAAGGCGTGATATGTGTATGTATGTACAAGTGTATACAAAAACGACAAATACATCCCACAAACAGTGACATTGAAACTGTTAGAATCCGGAGTTATTTTTTACTTACAGAGTTTTTCCTGACAAGACAATCGGACAATAAAGTGATTCTACGAGCACGTATGCATAGTATAAAAAGGGGGGAAGTAGGCCAACTCCGGCCCAATCCGCGCTATAATTACCTACTCTCTCAGGGTTGTCACTTTCAACAAAATTTCAATTCAGTGTCTAGGATTTGGCAAGCGTGGAGAAGTTGTTGTTTTGATCCAACCAAGGTGTCTGAGGTCAGTTTTACCTAACCACACGATGATGAAACCTATTTAATGAAAGAAAGAATCTTGTTTGGGAAACATGAGACAATGAGTGGCACCTGGTTGCACGACCAGCAGACGTGCGGGGCGGAGTTGGTTGAGCATGTCATCTCTGTAAAATATTACTAATTCAATGATGATTGATCATTCATTGATCAATGATCGCTCTTTGCTTTTGCACGTGGTGTCCTTTGTTTGGGAGGCGGCATCCTTTGACAAATGCCGGAACGCGCGATCGCATCTGAGCGAACGGACTTTACCAAGTTAATTTACGTAAACGGCTTAAAACTCTGACAACAGAGTTCATGGGGTCGTTTACGGCTCGGTGCCCCTTCACACGACAAGAAAGTATTTATAATACCTAATGTGAGCAACCGGCAGACTCAACTTGCAGATTAAAAGCACCTATACCTACTAGGAAGAACACCAATAATTACACCATATAGACAACAAAATACAACTAATAAATCTCATCATCGAGTTTAACATTGTGAAATTTATTTATAATAATAAAACAAGTTAATTACTTAGGTACCTATCCTCGTCAGTAGGTAATTTGAAGACACAAATCAGGAATCCATACTTCCATACTAATATTATATACTATATATATACTAATATTATAAATGCGAAAGTGTGTTTGTTTGTTTGTTTGTTTGTTTGTTTGTCTTTCTTTCACGTTACAACAGAGCGATATCATGCAGTGTTTTTTAGGTGTGCAGTTAGGTGAGAGGCTGGAGAGTGACATAGGCTACTTTTTATCCCGGAAAAACATATTTTTCCCATCGGAAAAGCGATTAATGTTTAGCAATAGAATACACCCATACTACGAACATAGATGAGTATCATGCAGCGATGTAAAGCATTTTTTTTTTGAGAGCAGCTAAATGAAAAGCTGGTGAGTGACATAGGTTATTTTTTATCCCGGAAAAACATATTTTTCCCTTCGGAAAACCGATTAATGTTTAGCAATAGAATACATCCATACTACATACATAAATGAGTATCATGCAGCGATGTAAAGCATTTTTTTTTTGGAAAGCAGTTAGATGAAAAGCTGGTGAGTGTCATAGGTTACTTTTTATCTCGGAAAAACATATTTTTCCCATCGGAAAACTGATTATTGTGTAGCATAGAATACATCCATACCACATAAAAAAGATGTATATACAGGATGTAAGGGACAGCCCTCCGAATACTGATATTCCCATAGTAAATGCAGTGAGCTGATTGTGATTTTGTATGGGATATAGAAAAAAAGAATTTAATCTATGGCAGGTTGTTCAGTTTCATGGTTTGAATACACCCAATCAGTATTCGAAGGGCTGTCACTTACACCCTGTATAGCACTACTATGAGAATGTCTCTTGAATATGAGTTTTGGGATATGAATGTGGCTTTAAGGGTGATGTGGGTATGTACTTGAGATACTTCTTACCACAGTAGTAAAGTTAATTTCTACAGTTAAACATGATAATAGCGTATTAAAATAGTGCTCTGTTCTGTGTCCATTAAGCTGTGTACTATGTCTTTAACACTCTTCTGGAAACAAACGCTCCGAAACACTGTAAAAGCATAAATCCCTCCCCTTTGAAAGACAATTTTTGTATACGCGCTCTCCATCAAGATATGTCTTCCATATTACTCACGATAATTTTTCCGGTTTAGTGACTGCGTCTCTATTAAAATTACGTTATCTTTACTTTTAACATTAAATGCCTGTTTTTCCTTACACTATAAATGTGTCATAATCTTCTTTCTAGCGTCGTAATATCTTCATTATTGAAGGTCGTAATTCCCCTGATGGGAAATATTTTTCTCATTCAGGATTCTTTTCCATCGCTGCGTATCTTTGGCGACATAGAGCGCTGAGTGTATTTAATGAGACCACCTAATTGTACTGAAACCTCTTGGTCGTTTGCCATCGACTTTTCCAGTGATCATGAGTGCAAAGTGGCAAAAGAACTCAAGGATCATTCTTGCGCCTCATTACTTGATTTTACAATAGCCTGTATTAGTGATGGTAGCGCCCAGGTACCACAAATTATATACTTTTTCAAGGAAGTGAACCATTCCAGTGTAGTGTCGTCTGTGTATCGGTGAATAGTGATTTTAGTGCCCTCCCAGTTTACACAGTTGTTCGCCTTACGATGTGTCGTTTAGAATACACAACTAATTAATAAAACTCTATGAGTACGCGGGCGAAGCCGCGGGTAACAGCTAGTTGATAAATAATTTAGACACAGCAATACTTTCTTTTGCTACAATCAACCATTTTACAAATTGTGGTTACGCGGTCGGTACTGGTAAGCGTGACGCGTCGTGACTCATCGTGCGGTGTCGACTAGCGGCCCCGACGAAGCGCAGTGCGAAACCACCCGAGATGTGTCCGCGTGTGCGTGCGACGACGCATAGATACTATCGCGCACACAAACAAGCCGCGCGCGGTGCGTTTGTATGAAGATAACGTACTTCCTTGTTTATACTATGACGTATGCCTACTAAAGGTCGATTCTGATGTACACATTCCTAAACAAAAAATACTGAGAAGTATTAAAAAAACAGGGTTCAAAAGTAGCTGCCAACAAGACTGACTTATGTTAGATGTTTTTTTACATACGAATAAGTTACTTTAATCGATAATCGAGGGCGATACACAATTTTCTGATTGACCATTGAATATTTTTCTGATGTGGCGTAAATGTATGTTTTTCGCGGCTGTTTGCGCTCTGCCTACCCTGCAAGGGATTAAAGGCGTGATATATGTATGTGTAAGTTACTTCAATTAGTTCAGTGACTTTTAATATTTATTGATACGTATGCAAGAATGCATATGAATGATTAACATTAATTAAAACATTTTTACATACATAAAGTAAAAATAAGGTACAAATAAATATTAAAGATAACTTAAAAACTAGGAGTAGAGCCCTGTCTGTACCATAACAGATCCTTAGGAAATATATATCCTTAACTAGAAAAAAAAGCTGTATCTGGTATGCAACCGAATGTAGCAATAAGAACCCACAAATTTTGGCGTACCGTGCCTGTACCGTGCCTGTACCGTTGAACTATGGTATGTTCTGTTATTTGGCAGAAATTTTCGCGCTCATGATAATTTTTTTGGTTAGTTTATACATGGAGGTACTGAACAACAGACTTCCCCAAAAATACTCAACTCAACCAACTTAATTGAAACAAAGTAGATTTTTTTTTTAATGGACCGACTTAATAAAATAAATAAAATTGCTGGTGAGTAATTTTCTATAGGAAGTCAATTATTTATAAAAGTTTTGTCCTTTGTTCGTTTGGAAAAGTTGATCAGTTTAACAGGTTGGGCTTAGCGTTTTCGGGAAAGTCGGTCGTTCCAAACCTCTCTATAGAATTATTTGTTTCTATAGAACAGCACTACAAATGACATAAAATAAAAAATAAACTCAGAAAACTTATCCTATGCTACTTCTTCTTTGCGTGTCGTGGCGAATCAAATTTGATTTGCCAAATATGTTGCCACACGAACGGCATTTGTAGTGGCTGTTCATGGTTAGGAATGCGTGCGCCAGAATCGCAACGAATGGTGTTTAATTATTCGTATCTCCGTGTGTCTTCCCAAGAGCCAGTTACGACAGAGTTCATGAGAATTGCTCACGTATTGTCGTCATTCAACCGTGAGTGAGCATAGAGTACCTGCCTTTATCTCTTATGGGGTAGGCAGAGTGTAATCGGCTGTTAAAACTGACATTTATACCAAGTCTGACAAACATTTGAGGGTCATTTCAGAAAAGTTGTGTATCGCCATAGCACAGATTAATAATAAGTTACTAACGTAAGCCATAGTGACAGATAGTCAGTCCATCGCCTAAAATTTCAATACACACCCTCGAGTCTCTTAGTCGCCTCTTACGACACGCGGGAAAGAAATGGGGTGATGCTATCTAAGCCGGCGTCACACGACAATATCAAACTGATTGAAGTGGCGCCACTGCCGAGGTCGTTGACGGCTACACTCGCCTTAAGGTGAGGTGGCCTTAGAAATCTGCCGAGCAAAGGTGGAGTAGTGTTCGGAGTTTTCAATGCCATTTCTTCAAATCTCAAAAAAACGTGACGTAATTATTTTCAGGACTACTTCAAGATATATGCTACAAAACTATGGGGCCCAAAACACGATTGGTTAAAATTTTCTCGATAGAAAAAAATCGCAAAATAAGCTCTAATTTTGCGGTTTTTGGCCTGTTTCTTAGACTAAAACCCTGTACCATTTGACTGGTATCCAATATTTCAGAATTTATTTTATGTTATTTTGTTCCTCATTGTATTTATAATCAACGCATGGAGCTAATTTTTCAATTATCTACTTATTATCATTAAATAAGAACACTTAAACACAAAAGTATGTTCGGTTTGCGCACGGGCACGTCGGTTTCTACCGCGCCCGCTCCCCTCAGTCGGCCACTGAGCCTCGTCGGAAGCAGTCATGTACAACTTTTTTCCAGCCGCAGAGATTTTACGACATTTAGTGAGCATGGAAAAAAAATGCCAAGTAAAAGAAAAAAAACGACGCTTTCCAAGCGGTGCTATAAAAAACAGAGGATTAGGTAGTTTGCGACGTAATATTTTTACATACATACACATATCGCGCCTATAATCCTTTGCGGGGTAGGCAGAGCGTAAACGGCCGCAAAAAACGGTCGTTTACGCCACGTCTGACAAATATTTGAGGATTATTCGGAAATTTGTGTATAGCCATAGTGACAGGTTGTCAGTCTATCGCCTAAAATTGCAATACACACCCTCAAGTCCCTTAGTCGCCTCTTACGACTCCAACGGAAAAAAATGAGGTACTGCTATTCTAAGCCGGCATAATATTTACCAAATTTTTAGAGATATTTTTTTTTGAAGTAGGGTAGAAGTACCTTTGCAAGGACTACTTTATGTATGGTAAACATAACAATTTATTTATATCTAGCCTGACCCATTGAGTAATGTTTTTCCCGTAGGAAAAGATATTTCTATAAAGTAAAAAAAACTTGCCTATGTCACTCTCCAGCCTCACAATCAACCCAACGCAACGTGACGTGCCGTTACAACTACAACGTCAAGGAAGGACAATCAAAGAAACACGCTTCCATTTATAATATTAGTGAATAAGTGTGGATGGATAAAAAATATTAATTATAAGTTAAAACATTGTCAATCATTGCAATAAAAAATATATAATAAAAACCGGTCAAGTGCGAGTTGGACTTGATAGCTGAGGACGGTTCCGTACAATCTAACTTCACTATTGTTTAGGGTGAAATTTCACTAGTGACCGATAGCGAAAACCATGGAATGCCTGCAAGACACCAGCCTGGTGATAAGGAACAAATTTCCCCAAGCAACATATAGCTCCCATACGAATTGACTAGACCGGCTAGTACAGCTTGTATGGGAGGTTCAATTTGACATAAAACCGCTCCGTTGCGACGCGACGTGAAGAAAGGAAAATCAAACAAACTGGTTTTCCCATTTTTAATATTAGTGTGGATGGATAAAAACCGGTAAAGTGCGAGTTGGACTTGATAAGTGAGGACGGTTCCGTACAACCTAATTTAACGATTCTATGCGGTGAAATTTCACTAGTACCGAAGGGTTGTATAGAACATTGTAAAGACAAGAAAGTAAGAGGGCATTATGTCGATGGCGGATCGGAAGCCACTTGAGTTGTAAGCAAAACTGTGAGACATGGTCGTATTTGCGTAAGCCGAAAATGAACGTGATGCAGAGGTTTTGGAGACGCTAAAGTTTAAAATACCAAGGTTTTTGGCAGTTTTTGTGAAAGCTATAGACGTGCCGTTATAAATAACGGGTTGGATACTAGGATAGTCTACTTGCCTATACACACATTTAAGAACTACCTATTAGCATGGCCTGAGTTTTATTGGGTTGACCAATAGACCGAAGAATTCAGCCCATTTAGCAATTTTGCTGAGGTCATTGTTGATAGCCGCAGTTGCACAATTAAAAACATCACAGGTGAAATGACGGTAAATCTGCGTCTGCGTTACGATGAAAGCTAGAAAAGAGGACAGAAGTAACTGTGTTAATGACAACAGAAAAGAGAAGTTGGGAAAGGACGCCACCTTAAGGTACGCCTGCAGAGAGACCATTCCATTCCAAAGTGCCTCATCAGAACGGACCCGCTGCAAGCGACCCCGAAAGTATGAATCAAACCAAGTAATTGCCGGAGAAGAGATGTTATAACGAAGGATAGCGAAAAGTACATCAAAATCAACTGAATTAGAGGCGTTACTGAAATCAAGTAAAATAAGAGTAGTCAAAGACTAATTCTTCATGGCATGGCGAATATTGTGGGTGACTTTGATAAGTGCCGTCACGGTGCTGTGACCAGCACGAAAGCTAGACTGATACGGTACTGCTTGTGAACAATGTGTTCAAGGATCTTGGATAGGAATGGAGTTGCGACAAAATTGGGAGAACAAAAGGATTAGAAACTTTAGGGGGATATAACATCAGCTCGTTTCTGTGCTGAGGGGAAAGAACTCGTAACCAGAGAAAAATCAAAGATGTGTGTGAGGATTGGCAAGAGTTAAGTATGGATAAGGGAGATCATCATTGCCCACGGCAGTTGATTTGATGGATAATATATGCTTAACATCGTCCTCGGCAACAACTTCAAAAGAGTGGAAGTGGCTGACGGTTTATGTTAGCGATAGTCTTTGCTTTGCTTTGAGGCCATCATTCAGTTCAGGACGAGACGAAAATGCCGTTTGAGTGCTGTTAAATCTACAGCACCACTAGGGGTAGCGTGCGTAATAATTTCCTGACTTGTGCTGAGTTACAATTATCGAAAGAGTCATCAATGTGGCGTCTTTTCGCATCCCTACACAGACGACTACAGCAATATCTCAACAGCTTGTACTGTGCAAGGTTTGTCATTTATTAATATTCTGTAAAAAAAATAGGTATCTCTTCAGTAACGTCGGTGGCAAATGGTATAAAATGTATAAATATGTATATATAATGGTATAAAAAGAAAATTTGAGAATCGAGCAATGTGGACTATTTGTAGATGAAGAATTTCCCTTCATAGGAGCTACGACTTTCGGAAACGTGGGTGAAGATACCATAGTGGAAGTGAAATGCCCAGTTGCTGCCTTAAAAAAAATATCCAATGAGATGACAACTTTTGGTAAACGAAATGGAATCCAGGCTTGTTCGCTTTTACCAAGATCATATTCTCCATGAATTGGGAAATTATCGTCAAGCCCGTAGAATGCCTTTGAGAAGTTCTGAAAAACCGGCTACATAACCATGTGAGTGGGGATTTTCAATTTTGCCAACTCTGTCTGTCTGTTCGTCTGTATGCCCTGCCTCGATGATTTCAACAGACTGCAGAACCCTAATTATGGGCTTTAGTAAAAGAAGCTGATATGTTATTTTAATGTAATTTTTATTTGTCTAGAAAATTAATTTTGATTACATTTTGATGCCTGTAATTTGTTTTTTTCTCCGTATAACATAAATTATAAATAATTATACAGATCCCTTGACGTTATATCTTCACAAATATTCCTGTATGACTGATTTAAAAACTTTACGTAGTAGCATCAATCCTTACTAGGTGCAGATGCCTAAAAAACAAATATTGAATCAGTATATCATATTATATTAAAAATGACAACCTATCAATGAAACAATTAGTTCAATCATTAGCACATTTACCCTACGCCTATACTTTCGTGCGCGGGAGTCTGCTACGCTGCGTTTGCTACTTGCCCGTGCGGGGGTACACCCCGCGCCTGCTCCGCCCGCGCGGCTGCTTCACCCCCTTGAAAACGCGGCTACCTCGGCCAGATTTCGCCTTAAGCGGCGCTTCCCCCGATCATTAGGGACACCCTCAATGTTCGGTGTCAAGGGACTCCTCGCCGATTTGCGAGTTATCTATTTTGTGAATTTGTGACGATACGACTTAGCATGGGTGACGTTTTAACCGCGTGGTGTTGGTGTAGAATTCATGTGTATTACAATTTTAAGGTAACATGTGTATTGTAATTTTAGTGTTACATGTGTATTGTCATTTTAGGTTTACATGTGAATTGTAATTTTACGGTTATATGTGAATTGCAATTTTAGGGTTACATGTGTATTGCAATTTGAGGCGATGGACTGGCAAGCTGACGCTATGAGTTTTATGAATAACCCTCAAATGTATATTTTAAACTTTTACGGTCACAAAATACTGAAACGTCGTTGTTCCGTGATCGGGGCCAAATTTTGGACAATTCAACAAAAACAAGTATCGCGGTAAGAACTCGGTCTCAGTATTTTGAGTTCTTAATGTTTGTCAGACGTGGCGTAAATGTTCGTTTTTTGCGTTTTGGCTCTGCCCGCAAGGGATAGAGGCGTGATTTGTGTATATGTACTACCGCCGCCAATACCCACTTTGTGGTACTTCATAGAAAACACACGGACTCAACACAAATATTTGAAAAGTAACTTACAAATACTTGTGCTGTATGGGGATCGAACTCGCAGCCCTCAGCGTAGCAGGCAGGGGTACTATCCACTCCGCCATCGGTACAGTCTGGTGCATGGTGTAGTTATGTACAGTGAAACCTGGTGAACTGGGACCTGGATAAGTGAGAAACCTCTATAACTGATACTCTCAACCGAAGGCGGCACTTTTGCCTCGAACTACCTGTATAACTGAGAATTATTAACCTCATTATCTGAGATTAATTTTTAGAATTTTTCTCATATTTACCTCCGTAACTGATACAAAGAGCTTAATAGCATCATTAATAATTCTTAATTTAGACTTTTTTTCATATTTTTCCTGTTCTAATACATCCGTCCTTGTCTTGTAGTAAAATTTTCAGTTTATTAATAATCGCTGACCTTTATAAATGATAAATTGTTATTGTAGACCACTATAAATGAGATTTTTAATACTCACGTCTCTACCTCACAGGCCATTTGGTAAATTTTCATGGAATTATTAACCTCTTTAAATGAGAAATTGGCTTTTTTTGACCTCTGTAAGTGAGAACCTTTATAAATGAAATTATTCTAATCTTAAAACTCGCTAACTGGGAAACTGGGTCATGGATAAACCTCTATACATACATACATATATCACGCATATATCCCTTGCGGGGTAGGCAGAGCGTAAGCGACCGAAAAACCTCTCACTTACGCCACGTCTGACAAACATTTGAGGGTCATTCAGATAATTGTGTATCACTATAGTGACAGGTTGTCAGCCGATTGCCTAAAATTGCAATACACACCCTCGAGTCCCTTAATCGCCTCTTACGACTCCCACGGAAAAAAATGGGGTGATGCTATTCTAAGACGGACACACGGACATAAACCTCATAGGTGAGAAAAACTGTTTGCACCATGAGATCTCAGGTAAACAGGTTTCACTGTAATATCCTAAGCGGAATTCACCCATTAGAGGGTGTCTTGATTGACGTTTTCTCTCCCCTTCCTTTTGCGCAGTCGGGGTAGGGTTTGGTTCATTATTAACTTTTATCATAATGACTTTTTTGAATGGAAAAGTTTGGGAAATTGTAAGGGGATGTTTTTTGGTGGTAAAGAACTTTATTCGACTTATTTTCTATAAAAAGTTAAGATCATTTTTACGATAAATTACATGAATATTATTAGTAAGTACATTTCCTTATTTAATATCAATCTTATTCTTGTTCTATTCTTGTCACTTTCTTAACTAGTCAAAAAGAGTCACGAGTTTCATCGATTGTATTATTTGGTAATTTTTCTCCTAAAGTCAAGTTAGATTCATAATAAAAAAACCCATATTTTACTAGTGACCGATGATAGCTAAAACTCGAGACAAGCTGGTGATAATGATAAGGTCCAACTTTCCCTAAGGAACACAGGTCGGGAAACGAAAAAAAAAAAACTGTTTATATTGCTATCTATGTTCATTAAAAGGAACTCGGGTGTTAATGTGTATTGACATTTTATGCGATGGGCTGACAACCTGTCACTATGACGATACACATTTTCCTGAATGACCCACAAATGTTTGTCAGACGTGGCGTAAATGATCGTTTTTCCCGGCCGTTTACGCTCTGCCTACCCCGCAAGGGTTATGAATTATTTCACGTTTTTCCTAAAAAATAAGAGCAAGATTCGAACCCTTGACGCCGAGTTCACCGAGGCGGGTACAATCTAATTCTACCACCCCTGTTTCCTCCCTTATACATGTTATACTTTATACTCAACGCTTGTATGTAATACAGTTTTGTCCTACCATTTCGATACTCATTTTGTTTTTCACTTACACGCCTTGTGATACATGTACATATCACCCTTGCGGGGTAGGCAGAACGTTAACTAACGCGTCGTCTGACAAATATTTGAAGGCCGTTTTCGTGTATCACTATAGGTTGTCACCCTGTACCCTAAAATTATAATCTTCTTTTTTTCTAGTGAGATACCGAGTCGTCCAACGACTCGATGAACCCTGGTGTCAGAGTTTTTCAACCGCCCACTACCAGTAGTAGGCCTCTGACATGGTTGTGTAACGACCACCGTCTAAGAAATCATAGACGGCAACCGGTACCGACGACTTAACCCCTCCGAAGCACGGAACCAGCTGTATTTTCGGACAATCAAGTAGTTCAGCCTGCAATGTCCTAACCAGACAGAAAATTATAATAAGTAAGTACACATAAAAAAAATTGGGGTGGTATGGGATCTACCTCCTAGCGGTCCACCCCGGGCAACGGCAACACAGGCTTGCCTGTGGATAAGTCCGGCTGAACGATCCCACGTGCGCGGTGGAAGGCTCCGTAAGGGGCCGCCTGGCTCGCGACCACCATCCCACCGAAGTCTGGCGCCAAGTATAGGATGATCTTCGGCTGTCCCCGAGTTTCAGTACAAATAACTTCCCTTTAACTTGTTATTTGTTCCCCAATTATCATCTGAATATCTAAGGTCCATCAGTCTTATCTTATTTATAGGAAAAAGAAATAAGTGTTTTAAACTTTAGCGGTCACACATAATTACTAAAACGGGGTTTTAGCGCGATACTTATTTTTGTTGAATAGGAAATTTTATAGAGATTCTCGAGTGTCATGTAGAGGGCGCACAGCTTAATTGAAATAACGTTCCTTTACATGAAAATCTGTACCACTTCACAAAATATTCTTTATTTTGTATAGTTTATACTTGCAATTGTCGGCACTTGGTGAAACTCCATTGTTATGATTTTGATTCAAACGAGTACAAGTGTTTGAATCAAAATCATCTTTATTTTGTATTTATGTAATCGTTCTAAACTTCTTATAGATTTTTTGTGTACTTACATGAATGACACTCAACATAATAACAAGACGACAAGTTTATTTTGTAGCAAATCAAACTAAAATAAATAAATTATTAACGAACACAACGTGAAACGGAACCTGAGACAAAACTATGGCTGCCGCCAGCCATATTGAAGCGTCAAAATTTTCAGTTTAGCACAGAGCCCTCTGGTTTGACATTCAGAACTATTAACAGAACTGTCAACAGAAAATCTCCCATTGTCCGATATTAAAATGTACAAAAAGAGTGATCGTGCTAATAGTGACATCAAACGCGAGAACAGCGTGAGTTCGTACTGTCGTGACTTTCAAGTGAGTTCCTGTAGTGATCGACAAAATCGTAAGAAGAGGGAATAATTTAAAATAATTATGAAAACCCCATCTACCCACCCGCAAAACATCAGTTGTTCCGTCGGCCCATGCAACTGGGTCGAAATATCGGACAATTCAACAAAAATAAGTATCGCGGGAAGAACCCCGTTTCGACAGTATATTGAATTAAAAAGAAAGGACCTTACAAGTAGATAAAGTCATGTGCCTGTGATGATTTCTCAGTGTAATCACTAAATAGTAACAAATTGAAGTCGCTTCCCGTGTACCTATGTATGCTTGGTTCCGGGAAAGGTCATTTTCCCGCGGGAAAACTGTTAACAGCGGATGAAACCATTGGGCGGGCCACTAGTTATTCAACAAAGTGATTCCCATTACCCACTTATTCTTCTACTAATTCCTCAGAAATATGACATAAATCTCAAACACCCCATTGTGCACTCAATGTCCAACTCAATATCGATTCGAAGAATGCAATGGGCAGCGGTAGTGTTGTATGGCATCAGATATCGATTAATTTGTCGATAAAGAGCTTTTATCTTTGTGCATTCAATGTCTCAAGTTCAAGTTAATATCGATTCGGACAATGGTAGTGTTGTATATTATTAAATATCGATTCTCTCTCTCTCTTTTCGTGTGGGACAACGAGTTGTCCAACGACCCGATGAACCCTGGTGTCAGAGTTTTTCAACCGCCAACTACTAGTAGTAGCATGGTTGTGTAACGACCGCCGTCTAAGTAATCATAGACAGCAACCGGGACCGACGGCTTAACAAGCCCTCCGAAGCACGAAACCATCGATTGTTTTATCGGTAGAAAAGCTTAGATATATATTTGTGCATTCAATGTCTAATATTCAATGTCCAACTTAATATCGATTCTGACAATGCAACAAACAGTGGTAGTGTTGTACGGTCATCAGACTAATTAGATGTCGATAAAAAGTCCATAGAAGAGCAACTATTGAATACCAAACTTTAAAACACTTCCCGTGTTAAGTATAAAATTTTTGAAAAAATGCAAAAATTTCTTAATCCTGCCCGCACTTGAAAATTTTGCATTTTTTTTAAAGAGGAACTATCTTTGATGGCTGTGATAATAGAGGTATTTTGTAATCTTTGCAGTGACTTGGGTTTTTATTGGCTTAAAAGCCAAGGCAGCATACAGAATGGCACCTAAGACTATAGCCAAAGCAATGCGCAAAATAAACGCAGAAATTGTATAAGCTCCTATGTAATAGTTTGTCCAAATGTAGTTTAATAAGCAACTCTACAACAAACTACGGGATTATTGCCGTGTTTTAACATGCAGACGATTTTCGATGCAAAAAAAAGAGAAAAAAAATTTGCGATATCATTGACATGATCGTTTTTAAAGCTCATTATTATGCTCATGTTGGAGTGACGACGCCGCTCACACCACCTAACAGGCAGCTAGCATATCATATACCGCGAGTAACAGAATTTCAAGTAAAACCCAAAGTTATGAAATCTGCTTTGCTTGTCTCTCTCTCTCTTTTCGTGTGGGACACCGAGTCGTCAGAGTTTTTCGACCACCTACTACCACGAATAGGCCTCTGACACGGTTGTGTTACGACTTGCCGTCTAAGTAATCATTGACAGCAACCGGGACCGACGGCTTAACGTGCCCTCCGAAGCACGGAACCATTTCTTTTCGGACGATCAGTTGGTTTACCCTGCAATGTCCTAACCAGACCTGGAACAAATTCACAAAGTGATAAATATCAACTTTGTGAGTGTCCCACCAAGAATCGAATCCGGAACCTTTGCGTCGCAGGCAGTCGCACTACCACTGCGCCACATCGGCTTTGCTTGAAAAGAGTCTATTGACAATACATTTAGGCCGTCGCGTTGATTTTGATTATTACGGAAAATATATGTATAATACACACATAATTAAATGCGGCACAAGACAGAGAAGTTTGGAAGAGGTGACGAACATTGCACAGAGTAGTCACTCCCTGAGGCTTCGACCAAGAAGAAGAATTACTATCTATCGATAGAAGAAAGAACAACACTACCAGTCCACATAATGCTGTAGTCTGTTTACTTTCAACTTCAATATTGATCTTCCTCTTCCATTATAACTCTTCTATTTTCCATGTTTGAAAGCTGATTATCATCATCGAAGGGTAAAATTTTGCTTGGGGCCGATATCGAAAACTCAGGACTGGTGATAAGGAACAAATTTGCCAAGTGAACATAGGTCGAAATATGAAAAAGCAATTAGAGCCTGATATATAGAGGATCGGCTGGTACAATTTGTATGGGTGGTCCGAAATTCTTATTCGCAATTGGAACTATGTTTTTGAAAACTTGCAACATTTTCAAGCGCGGGTAGGATTTGAATCGCGGTATTAGTTGCAAAACTAACCCGGTAGATGGAGCCGGTCACGCGTTACTGGCTTTAAATACACTTGCGAAATTGGCGGGCAAGGAACAAGCTGCGTTAGCCCAGATGGAAGAGACATCGTCACTAGTAATGACGTAAGTTTCAGGTCCAAATCCTGCCCGCGCTTGAAAATTTTGCATGTTAAGCCCATCGCCTAAAATTGTAATACACGCCCTCGAGTCCCTTAGTCGCCTCTTACGACCCCCACGGCAAAGAAATGGGGTGATGCTATTCTAAGCCGGCATCACACAGCACCTTTTCATACAGTTTCTTTGTATTATTTATTTATTATTATATTAGATACATTTTCATTAAGAATTTCCGGAATCTAAAATCAAAACACCTAGGCAACCATTTCAATACAAAATGAAGGGTCGTGTACCTACTCGTATTTGCAAGCTCATAATTAAAACAAGGGAGGTGCTATGGCAACGTTGTCTTGCCCTCTTTGATTAGCCTAAAATGATTTTTGAATATATACAGGGTGTAAGGGACAGCCCTCCGAATACTGATTGCATTGAGACCATGAAACTGAACAACTTCACGTAAAAAAAATATTCAGAAAACCTAAAAAAAATTATGTCATATCAAGAGGTCAAGTCGCTGCCAGAAGATAGAAAAAAATGGCAATTACTCCACCGACAAGAGCCAAGCTCTTAAATTTGAATGAATGAAAAAAAAATTACTTTCCATAGTTTAAGCAGTCAGCTGATCGTAATCTTGTATGGAAGGTCATTTTTTTTGTCGCTTCCTGACATATGTTTCTAGGGAAAAGTTGTTAAGTTTCATGGTCTGCATGCACCCTATCAGTATTCGGAGGGCTGTCCCTTACATCCTGTATATACAAGGAGTATCAAAAAGAAGGTCAAGGTACTTACTTATGAAACTGTACAACTTTCCCCATGGAATATAGGCCGAAATATGAAAAAGAAAAATTACTTTGGAACTCCCGTAGTAAATTAACCAGCTGATTTGTAATTTTGTATGGGAGGTCCATTTTTTATATTTAGATCCATATTCAATGGGGAAAGTTGTTTAATTTCATGAGTATCTTGACCTATTTTCGGCTTGTTATACCCTTTTTGTTACACCTTGTAGCCTATATTTGCCTAGCCTTTGCACTGTAAAGGAACATAACTTATTAGATGCTAGCTGTTTTCTGATCGAATGGGACTGTAAAACTATCATAGTTGCTATTTACAGATCACCCTCAATAAACAATATCAGCAACTTCATAAATTCATTAGACAGTTTACTAACAGGTTACAAAGCTTTCAAAAATATTATTATTATGGGTGATATAAATATAGATATAAAGCCAAATAATACTGACAAAAAATCACCAGAGTATTTAAATCTACTAGCCAGCCATGGTATTTTGCCTACTCATGTTTTTCCCACTAGATTTGATAATTGTTTAGACCATTCAATGGGTAAAACGACTAACAAACTTGTTACTATTGTTCTTGACTCCCCAATTACGGATCATACTGCTGTCCTTACTTGCATCACATTAAAGCACAGATTAGATAATAAACAGAAGTTTATTTTGAATAAGGTTAATTATGACGCCCTTCTATCAGATTTAGATAAGGCAGATTTTGAATGCATATTTAAAAGTTCTGATCCAAATTGGGCTGCAGAAAAATTGGTTGAGATACTGAGTGGTTGTATTATGTCTAATACAATAAAAACTCTTATACCTCGACGGTCGAGGTGCATTAAGCCATGGATTACAATAGGCCTCCTCAGGTGTATTAAAACTCGTGACAATATGCATCTCAAAGTAAAATCTGAACCTAATAATAATATACTCAAAATCACATACAGACGATACAAAAACTTCTGCAATGATTTGCTTAAACGCCTAAAAAGAACATACGAACGTAACGAACTTAACAAGCATATTCGAAACCCAAAAACTAAATGGAAAATTATTAAATCAGCTACGAACCAAAACACTAACAAAAGTACATCTAATGACCTTCTAACTATAGGAAGTACGCCTCAGGAATCAGTTTCGATGGTAAATAAATATTTTGCAAACGTTGGTAAGGAGCTAGCTGAAAAAGTAAATTTACCACAGTCAGGCCGAACGGACCACAACACGACAATTAAGAACTCTAATTTACATGTCGCAAACTCGTTGGTACTCCTTCCTACTACTGAAAATGAAGTAGAAAGAATTTTGAACTCTCTAAAAAGTGACAGTGCTGCGGGGTGGGATGGAATCTCTACAAAGACCTTGAAAATGGCTAAACATGTTATAGTACCCATATTGACGCATGTTATCAACCTCTGCCTTGAAAATGGTATTTTTCCGAAAGTATTTAAAATTGCAATAATACACCCTATTTATAAAGCAGGTGACAAAACCAGCGTCTCAAATTACCGACCGATATCGGTGCTTTCATGCATGTCTAAAATAATGGAAAAGGTAATGAACAAGAGACTCTTATCTTTTCTTGAAAAAAATAATGTTTTATCAGATAACCAATATGGATTCAGAGCCGGAAGATCAACGTCACATGCAGTTTCAAAACTCACAGAGACTATAATTAAACATTTAGATGGCAAAAAGAAGTGTATTGGAGTGTTTTTGGACTTACAGAAAGCCTTTGATACTGTTTCTGTCACTATCATGATCCAAAAGCTAGAAGAAATAGGTGTTCGTGGTATTGCTCTGGACCTATTCCGAGATTATCTAACTGACAGAAATCAAAGAGTAAAGTTGGACAATATCTACAGTGGGGATCACGTGGTCACTTATGGAGTTCCTCAGGGTTCAGTTCTTGGTCTTAGCCTCTTCTTAATCTATATTAACAACCTATGCCGTCTTAAAATAAACAATTGTAGTATTTTTACTTTTGCAGACGATACGGCATTGATTTTTCATGGTGACTCTTGGGAGGAGGCTAGGTTCCAGACTGAAAAGGGACTAAAGAGTGTCATGTTGTGGTTGAATAAGAATATACTAACATTAAACACTTCTAAAACTAAATTCATTCCCTTCGGACTAACTACAAGCAGAATCCCAACTAAACAGGACTTAGCTATTCGGGCTCATCACTGCTGTAGTAATTCAGCTCAACTAGATTCAGATTGCAATTGCGATCAAATATCTTGGAATAGTGCTGGATCAAACCCTATCCTGGAAACCCCAAATAGATCTCCTTTCGAATCGAATTCGGAAATTAATATTTATATTTAAAACCCTACGCCATATTGCCGATACCGCTTTACTCAAAACTATATACCTTGCATTAGCACAGTCACTTTTAACTTATTGCGTTACTACATGGGGTGGTGCATGTAAGACCCACATCATTAAAGTTGAAAGAGCCCAACGAATTCTTTTAAAGGTGATCCACTCCAAACCCTTCAGGTTTCCAACAATTGATCTGTACGCGCTTAGTGGTGTTCTTACAGTAAGACAATTGTATATCCGCGAAGTGGTCTTAATGCAACATTCTACACTTGAATTTAATCCAACCCTTGCTCTTCAAAGAAGAAAAGATATAGTTTGCCCAAGAATTCAAACCTTCACTATTTCCGCTACAAAATCCCAGCTTTATTTAGGTCCAATGCTGTACAATAAAATTAATAAAATTTTAAATATATATCCCTTAAACATGGCAAAATGTAAGGTGAAGATAACACACTGGCTAAAGACCTTAAATTATAATGACACAGAAGGTTTATTTATAATTTTAAGGTAGCCGAGACGTAAGTAACTTTAAATTTTTATTATCCTTTTTATTTTAATTTTTAATATGCCAAACTTTATAAAAAGAAAAAAAATGAACGAAACTGAATACAGCAAATATTGAGTTCACAAAATTAAACATTGGAGGACACCTAGTATCTAAGATACAGGCAAGGCCTAGTTTAGATACTAGCAAAATTGTACTAGATTATAAATTATACCTAGCTTTAAGTTTTGTTCTACAAATTTAGTTCATGTATCTAGTGTATAAGTCATTGTTATTTTGCAATAAAATCATTTATTTATTTTATTTATTTATTTATATTGTTTCCTTTTACGCGAAACAAATTCAGTCACAGGTTTTTCGCATTTCATTCTTCTTCTTCTTGTTTTATGGGACTCCATCGATGAGCGACCCGTTATTTTAAATATGCATTTCTTCCGAGTCGTCCAACGACCAGAAGAACCCTGGTGTCAGAGATTTTCAACCGCCTACTACTAGTAGTTCTGACATGGTTGTGTAACGACCGCCGTCTAAGTAATCATAGACAGCAACCGGGAGCGACGCCTTATCGAGCTCTCAAAAGCACGAAACCATCTTTATTTTCGGACAATCAGGTGGTTCAGCCTGCAATCTCCTAACCAGATAGGGCACAAATTCACCAAGTGATAAATATCAACTTTGTGAGTGCTCCACAGGGAATCGATACCGGAACCTTTGCATCGCAGGTAGTTGCCATCACTGCACCACGGCCGTCTTAATAAGGATAACGCTCCGTCTTATTCATTACGTCACTTGGGGAGCCTCACTGATTTCCCATCAGTCATTTCTGTTTGTTTTAGCCATAACAGAAGAATAAGGTGCCTATTGATACACCTTTGTTACACGCCAACTTAAGATTTGCCGTGTGATGCCGCCATAGAATAGCATCACCCCATTTCTTTCCCGTGGGTGTTGTAAGAAGGGTGTGTATTGCAAATTAAGGCGATGGGCTGACAACCTGTCACTATGGTAATACACAATATTCCAAATGACCCTCAAATGTTTGTTAGACGTGGCGTAGATGTCCGTTTTTACGGCCGTTTACGCTCTGCCTTCCCCGTAAGGGAATTATAGGCGTGATATGTGTATGTATGTATGTAACTTAAGACTTAACGTAGAAAAGTCTACCTATGATTTTGGTATGGCAATTTTTATTGGGTGGTTCATCGACTCGTTGTCCCACACGAAAATAAGAAGCATAATTAAGCAGTCGCGTATGTTAACGTGAAATAATGAGCTTGTTGCTGTCACAATTTGTTGTGTTGTTTTTTTTTTTTTTTTTTTTATTAATGATGGGTTTGCTCTTGACTCTAGTCTAGGTCATAGGACAGAGACAGAGTCTAAGATGGAGCGAGCTCACCCAGAAGAAGCCTGTTCACTCTTACTTTGAAGAGATTAGGGTTGTATGCTTTTGGAAACACAGACGCAGGAAGTGAGTTCCACTCTTTAGCAGTGCGCATTATAAATGATGACTGGAAGCGCTTAGTCCGAATTGGTGGAATGGCTACCAGGTACGGATGGTATCCGGCGGTGCGTCTGGATGTCCGATGGTAGAAGGGAGCTGGTGGAACAAGGTCGTGAAGCTCTTGAGCACACTCTCCGAAGTACAATCTATAAAATACCGACAAGTAGGCAACCTTGCGGCGATGTGCCAGGCTATGTAGCTTGGTGTCCACCAGTTTTATGTCGCCTATGAGCCTCTTGGCCCTGCGTTCCACCGAGTCAAGAGCGGCAAGTTGGTATTTGGCTGAGCCATCCCAAAGGTGACTGCAATACTCCATGCAGGATCGGACTTGTGCTTTGTAAAGAGTTAAAAGCTGTCCAGGCGTAAAGTATCGCTTCACTCTATTCAGGACGCCCAGCTTTTTAGCCGCCGTCTGAGCCTTGTACTCGATGGTCGCGCCGAAGTTTAGATTTGATGTCAACTCCATGCCTAGAAGCTCAAGCCTGTCAGTGACTGGGACAGATGTACCCCGAAAAGTAGGTGTCCAGTCGAAAGGACTCCTTTTTGCAGTGAAAAGACACGCCTGTGTTTTGGTGGCATTGAATGAGACCAGATTGTCGTCGCCCCATTGGGAGACAAGACTTAAGGTCAGATCTGTTCGCTCTACCATGGCCTTTCTTAACGAACGTATTTCATCCCCACTGGTCCCTGCACCTGTCAAGTATCTCTCTGAAACGGTACTATCATCTGCGTATCCAACAATACCATGCCGAATGAGGTCATTGATGTGCAGCAGGAAAAGAGTTGCAGAGAGAACAGACCCCTGAGGAACTCCGGCATCAATGGCCATTAGGTCAGAGGAGCAGCCGTCAACGACTACTCTGATGGACCGTTCACTAAGGAAGTCTGAAATCCAAGTACAAAAATCAGCTGGGATGCCATAAGCAGGAAGCCTGCTGAGCAGACTTGCATGCCAGACCCTGTCAAAGGCCTTCGAGATATCGAGTGAAACGGCAAGTGCTTCGCCGTTTTTCTCGATGGCTTCGCCCCAGCAGTGCGTGACATACACAAGAAGATCACCAGTAGACCGCCCCCGGCGAAAGCCATATTGACGGTCACTGAGAAGATCATTGTCTTCAAGGTAGGTCAGCAACTTACTGTTAAGTACCCTCTCCATGACCTTGCATAGGATGGAGGTAATGGCAATTGGACGGTAATGGGCAGGGTCGGCACGGTCGCCCTTTTTGGGAACTGGTTGCACATTAGCAAGCTTCCAGGCCCCCGGCACCGTTCTTTCTTTAAGAGAGAGGCGGAACAAGCGTGTCAGCACAGGAGACAGTTCAGGCGCACATAGTCTTAATACTCTCGCTGGTATGCCATCAGGTCCGCTGGCCTTGTTCACGTCTAGACTGCACAATACTCTTCGAACCTCTTTAATGTGTACTGCGATCTCCGACATCGAAGAATCGCAACGAGGTACAGTAGGTGGTTGTTTGGAGCCAGCGTCCAGACGTGAGTTGCTTGCAAACAAGGAAGCAAACAAATTTGCTTTCTCACTTGCAGAGTGAGCCAGCGATCCATCAGGTTTCAGCATTGGAGGTAAGGTTGGACGACAGAAATTAGTTTCAACCGCTTTGGACAGGGACCAAAACTTTTTACTACCCGGAGGGTGTGATGCTAGTTTGGCCCCTATTCGTCCGACATGGTCAAAACGTGCCTTACGTAAAACCCGTTTGCAGGACTTAGTGGCAGAGTTGAAGGTTCTTTTCTTCGCGCGAACCCTACGTGCTCTTAATTTGCAGTCGCGAGCCTTGACCCAAGCTTGGTATGCCGATTCTTTACGCGCCTCAGCTTGGGCGCATTCTGCGTTAAACCAAGGCTGGGCTTTGTGACCGAGCGGGATGTCGGAGAATGGAATAAAATATTCCATCCCCTGCCGAATCACGTCCGCAACCGCATCTGCACAACACGAGGGGTCACGCGAAGAGAAGCACACTTGACGCCACGGGTAAGATGCAAAGAAGTGCCGCATCTCTTCCCAATCTGCTGACTCGTATCTCCAAACTCGCCTCGTGCCCCTGGGGCTGTCATCGAGAGGAGAGCAGGTCGATACGGATTTCACCAGACAGTGGTCGGACGTTCCCAGCGGAGCTGAGACCGAAACTGAATGACTGTCTGGATCAGTTGTCAGCAGCAAGTCCAAGCAATTGGGTGTATGGCCGTCGATATCCGGTATCCGCGTAGCTACATTCACCAGCTGGGTCAGATCTAGCGATAACGCAAACTTGCGCGCCTCTAGCCCAGCATGGTCAGTTTTCTGGAACGGGAACAACCACTCCTTATGGTGGGCATTAAAGTCCCCCAGAAAAGTTAGCTTCGCTGTCGGGTATCTTTGCTGTGCTACGTCTGTCGTTTCAACGAGGTAATTGAAAAGCGCTGTCGTCTCCTGGTCACCGCTGTGCGATCGGTAGACGCCGACATATAGAGTTTTCTCCACGCCAGAGTCCTCCAGTAGCCAAATGGCAGAAAAACCCGATTTCTCAAAGCAACGGAGACGACGACAACAAATGTCATCGCGGATATACACACAGACCCCAGCCTGCTTCTTGAACTTATGCTCAAGAGAGTAACCCGGGTAGTTGAGGTACGCCACGTCCGACGGTGTTGTTATCTTCGTCTCCGTTAGGAAGAACAGGTGCGGCTTCTCGGTCTCAAGGTGGTGATGGACCGGATCGAGATTGGAGTGCAACCCTCGGATGTTAGTGAGGTGCACTTTTTTTGGGAGGAAGTGCAGCCGTTGTATAAACCTATTCTTCTTTTTTACTTTTTTCATAATTTGAGAGTTTGTGGGGAAAAAGTTGAATTGTCGAGGCGCATTTTCAGTTGTTGGTGTAATGTAGCGCCAATCTTTCTTAAAATAAACTGTCTTATTATTCTGAATATTCGATATACCTGCGTTAGGGCTGTCGCAGATTAAACGTACGTTTTTGCTAGTTAGGAGCAATATTCTGAGTAATCCGAAAATGAACCGTGTACGTAATTGAAATCAAGGCGACATTGCCTTCATTCTAGTTTATGTCACCTTTACTTAAAGTACGATAGAGTTCCTATTCGAATATCTAGTGAAAACTTGAAAAGTATTTGGACTGTCGCTTACAAAATCGGCTCCTACTGTGTGGCGGCCCCAAAATGCCAATTGAAATTCAAATTTACTTTATTCAATGTACAATAGTATTATCACTTATTGACGTCATGGTCCGTCATGGTAAAAAAATGTATGACACAATTTCTTTTTTTGTAACAATTTTGTATGGTCCTAATAGAAAACCGGTTTAGGCGGAAAAATAAATTAAAAATAAAGGCACTGCCTCGGGGCTTGCCTCGCTATTATATTACCTGCGTTAAATGTCAGTTTTTATTACTTGCTACAGTGTATGTTGTATATGTATGTATATATATATTTATTATACCTTCCTTTGTTATATATTTTAGATTAAAATTTAGATATATATTCTGTGCACGTCTTATCCGCATATCGTATAATACCATTACTCTTCCCTAGGTCTGCTGTAAGAAAACTCTTATTAGAGATAAGCAGTGCCTGTTGTGTCTGTATTCCTTATGTGTTTTTCTCTTTAATGTTCATGTGTACAATAAATCGTAAATAAATAAAATATGTTGTTGCCTTAAACACTCTATCTCTTGTTCCAGACGCAGTACAATCCCGTCGCCAAGAGCCTTACTACGGCCGCTTCATCGGCCGCCTCACCCAATACGCACACGGCATCAAAGGATCTGTATACGCCGTGGACGAAAATACCGTGTTCGTCCGCAATTTCGCGTACGACGGGACGGGGCCAGACGCGTACTTTTGGGTGGGGGACACGCCACAGCCCTCGCCTGAGGGGATATTGGTGCCGTACCCCGAGGACTATACCACCAGGTGAGACTAGGATTAAGCTAGTTTTAAGACTTTACTAGAAAACTAAGTAAGTAAACACACACACACACATATCGCGCCCATTATCCCTTGCGGGGTAGGCCGCAAAATGGACATTTACGCCACGTCTGACAATCGATTTGAGGGTTATTCGGAAAACTGTGCATCGCTATAGGGACAGGTTGTCAGCCCATCGCCTAAAATTGCAATACACGCCCTCAAGTCTCTTAGTCGCCTCTTACGACTCGACTCCCACGGGTAAGAAATGGGGTGATACTATTCTAAGCCGGCATCACACGGCACTAAGTAAACTAAACAGTTTATTACACAAAAATACACAAAACAAGTAACTAGAATATCTAAGTTACATACTTAGATAAGTACCTAATTTTGCTTCTTTATCGTGTAATGTGGGACACTGAGTTGACAAACAACAAGATCAACTCTCATGTCAGAGTTTTTAAACATTATCCGGCTAACACAATCGTGGAATAAAAATATCAGTATACGTTGTGGACGAAAATACCGTGTTTGTCCGCAATTTCGCGTACGACGGGACGGGGCCAGACGCGTACTTTTGGGTGGGAGACACGCCACAGCCCTCGCCTGAGGGGATATTGGTGCCGTACCCCGAGGACTATACTACCAGGTGAGACTAGGATTAAGCTAGTTTTTGATTTTTACCGGAAATCACTATTTTAGGAGATCAATATGAATAAGAACACATTATTCAGAGCCCACCTAAAGCAATCTATGTAAGTATTAACTCTCGTATCAGAGATTTTAAACAATCCGGCTTACGCAATCGTGGCATAAAAATATCAGTATACGCCGTGGTCGAAAATACCGTGTTCGTCCGCAATTTCGCGTACGACGGGACGGGGCCAGACGCGTACTTTTGGGTGGGAGACACGCCACAGCCCTCGCCTGAGGGGATATTGGTGCCGTACCCCGAGGACTATACTACCAGGTGAGACTAGGATTAAGCTAGTTTTTGATTTTTACCGGAAATCACTATTTTAGGAGATCAATATGAATAAGAACACATTATTCAGAGCCCACCTAAAGCAATCTATGTAAGTATTAACTCTCGTATCAGAGATTTTAAACAATCCGGCTTACGCAATCGTGGCATAAAAATATCAGTATACGCCGTGGACGAAAATACCGTGTTCGTCCGCAATTTCGCGTACGACGGGACGGGGCCAGACGCGTACTTTTGGGTGGGGGACACGCCACAACCCTCGCCTGAGGGGATATTGGTGCCGTACCCCGAGGACTATACTACCAGGTGAGACTAGAATTAAGCTAGTTTCAGATCAATCCCGGAAAACGCCATTTTAAGAGATAAGCAGCAGTGTGCTGGCTCGACGGCTGCCGGATTGAATCATGCCAAGTACGCAAGTTTTAGGACTTTACCAGAAAACTAAGTAAGTAAGTTAAACATTCCACAAAAATAAACAAAACAGTAACAAGAATATCTAAGTTACATAGATACCCTCGTGTCAGAGTTTTTAAACATTATCCGGCTAACGCAATCGTGGCATAAAGAGGATTATACTACCAGGTGAGCCTACTTCAGATCTTCACTAGAAATCGCCATTTTAGAAGATCTTTTTTTTTGTCTAATATAGGCCCTCATTTGTCGGCTATCTAACCTGATGGTAAGTGACGATGCAGACGATGATGGTACATGCTTGCCTAGATAATGCCTATTTACTCTTGCCTTGAAAAGGTTACGGTTCTACTTTACCTTTGAGGTTCTACTGTATTTTTCTATGGTTCTACTTATAATCTTCTCTGTACTATGTAAGTGCGTAGTCGGCTTCGAAGCTGAAAGAATAAATAGATAGTAGTGAAGAACTAAAGTTAAAAGGTTTAGGTTTGTTTCGCGTTCCTTTCAGCTCAAAATCATACAACAACCTGTGACCTATGTTATCAAACTACAGGTAAAGGTCGTACATTGCGTAGCCGGTTTATATCTGGTATCATATTGGCTAACCGACTACACACTGAATATCGAATTTAACCTGTAAAATTGTAGCCTGTAGTTTGATAATATCGGGTTGCTGCTACAGCTTGCTGCTGGGTTGCTTCCAGACTACTGCAAATCTGCGAATCATCATCGGTCTCATGAAAATGTCTTGGCGAAAACTCGTATGACACATTTACGCCACTTACTCGTATTCGTTAGTAGCTCATTCCACGTGACACTGGCTGAATTGCTTGTCTGCAAAAGCCATAAATTAAAAGAAGAAGGTATACATAGGCACACAAAGGCAATATTTTCTGTACATAAGGCAATCTTTTCCGTACATTTCAGTAAGAAACCACAACTTCTGCCAAAGAAGCTCTTTACCGCGTGTCTCAAAGATCATTCAATTACCCAAAACGACCCGGATCGCCCATTATTTAGTATTCCCACATCGTATAGACAGACTCACTTTGAGCCAATGCGAATAAATTGTAAATGCCTAAATAGAATTACAACTACGTTTTGAGGCCTTGTTTCTCTTTCTTTGAAGACTTTTTCGGTTAATGTGTAAAATGAATTACCTTCTAAAACCTTCCATCGCTGCCACTTCTTTTTTATTCCTAGAATCACTGGGGATGATAATCCTATACGGAACAGGCAAGGCGTCTTCGCCAGGTCTGTCAGTATCATTACATTATGTGTGTACATGGCATATTTTATTTTTTTTAACAATTTTTGTATCCACTGATTGTTACCTGTTGTATTTACCTAAATTACCGTGGCGTAAATGTCCGTTTTTTGCGGCCTTTTACGCTCTGCCTACCCCGCAAGGGACTATAGGCGTGATGTGTGTGTATTTACCTAATAAAATAAAATAAATATAACCTAGCAACATTGTAATCAACGAAAATCTTCTATAAATGGACAGTTTATGTGAATATACACACGCACACACATATCACGCCTATGATCCCTTGCGGGGTAGGCATAGCGTAAACGGTCGCAAAGGAACGGACATTTACGCAAAAATTTGAGGGTCGTTCGGAAAAATTGTGTATCGCCATATTGACAGGTTGTACAGGTGTAGCCCATTGCTTAAAACTTCTTCTAGTTTCTTACGACTCCTACGGGATAGAATAGTGATGCTATCCTAAGACCGCATCACACGGCTGTAAATACAACAGCTTTCTCTGGAGTCTCGTTATTTTATGGTGCCTTAAGAAATAAGATCATAGAATTTTGCATCTCCATTTTTCTATCAGTAATGTTAAAATTATAGTGACAGAAGAATGGGCACAAATGAGTGTAATGTAGTTGTAGGTCTGACTGCTACCATTGTCGGAAAATCGGCCATTTCATTTCGTGTGCTGTAACACATTAAATAAAGCCCATTGGAACAATTACTGGCGGACTATTAGCGTTGACAATAGCCGTGTCGCCAGTGGCGTATTTAGACATTTTGATGCCCTGGGAAAAAAAATACCGCCCCATGTTATGAGTCATAACTACTTGTGACGACATAGAGACGTGTAATTCTTATGGATCATAGCATACTATTGTAGCCTTAATATATAAATAGGCCAAGCGACTTCACCAATACATATTGCAAGCAAAGCAAGCTCGGCATTTTACATAAACACAAGTGACAGTGGCGCAACACTATGCTGAACCTACTATGAGCAAAGCGAGCTCGTGATTTTACACAAAAAATATGACAGGGACGCTTCAATTTGCTACGCCAACAGATCACTAATTGCGTGCGAAGAATTTGACATTAATCAATAGGTGAGTAATAGAAATAGGAATGGGAGGTGCAAATAGCATTTCAAGCGGTGTCGTCCTGCTCCAGAAAGGCACTAGGGTAGCTGTCAAATCTTCTTAAATAACACACCCTTATATACTTTTAACTATTATTCACTCACACAATGGGAGTTTTTCTGTTGAAAGTTCTGAATGCCAAACCAGAGGGCACTGTGCTAAACTGAAAATTTGACGTTTCAGTATGACTGGCGGCAGCCATAGTTTTATCTCAGGTTCCGTTTCACGTTGTGTTCGTTACTAATTTATTTGTTTTAATTTGCTTTGCTACAAAATAAACTTGTCGCCTTGCTATTATATTGAAAGTCATTCATGTAAGCAAACAAAAAATTTAAAACGATTATATAAATACAAAATAATGAATATTTTGTAAAGTGGTACAGATTTTCATGTAAAGGAACGTTATTTCAATTAAGCTGAGCGCCCTGTACATGATACTCGAGAATCTCTAGAAAACTTCCCATTAGAAACGTAATAAAAAAGAAACAACAATGTATGCGGCTAAGTTAATGGTTTGTGGAGAACACATCGCTACCACGTTTTAAAAGTACACTAGTGACATCTCTTGGATTCTAGGGCAAAGTTTTCATAACAACTACTTATACTGAACAGTAGTATGTCTTAGCATCCTTGCGATGAGCCGCTTGCGCAGCTTGGTTACGCCTGGCGCCCTGGGGCACCAGTTGCCTATGTAATTATGGCGGGGGACAGGAGTGATGCCAGTAGGCAGAATGGAGGGATACAAGTGGAGTCGGGAAAAGGGTAGCTACCCTGGCTGGCCGGTCCATCTGGGTAGAATTGGAAGTTGTATTTATGCGTTGCGCTATGAAACACTTCGATACCGCGTTCCAGGTCCATTGTTGTCTGCTAATCTTTCACGTGGCGCCATCTTGCAGATACATTGGAACTTCTGTCGTCTTGCTTGCTTGTGAAACACTTGAATGAGCTTTTTGTGGTAGCTCCCGGAGTTCACTACATGGTAAATACGCCCCTGTGTCACCACAACCATCTATAAAATACAATGTAGCAACGCAATCAGGCATGCGATCATCGATTTTAAAAGAAATCGGAAGGCTGACAGACTGGTTGTTGATGTTTTATGGTAAAATAATTGTGCAGGTATAGAAAACTTATTTGTATGGTTCAATTCTTTCAGCTGTAGGTAATTAGTTCTACCTGTATATCAATGAGTAAGAGTATTACCGTGTGGTGCCGGCTTAGAATAGCATCACCCCATTTCTGTCCGTGGGTATCGTAAAAGGCGACTAAGGGATGAATCCAGTGAATGGGCAGCAGCGTTCCCTGTGAATACAACACTTTGCACTGCGCTCGCCTGCCGAGCGTGGTTAGTACCAATGGTCTCCAATTGGGAAAGGCTGATGTCCAGCAGTGGACAGTTGTAGCCGATGAAGATGAAAATCAATGAAAATTCAAAAAAATGAAAGTCTCGCACACACTTAACGATTCTGCCGGCTTGTTTATCAAAGCACATTACGCGCATCACCGTGGGGATGTCACAGGCTGTCATTTTCTTACTGGATGTCAAAACCGCATTATCATGTGGCGTAGTAAACGGAATGGGCGTACAACATTTTTCAAAATTGCGACCCCTATCAGTTTTCTAAGCGCTTATCATTACGAATACCTACATTTTAACAAGTACCTCAAGTCACAAATCATTACACCACCCTCTGCATTTATAGATCACTTTTCATTACAAGACATTTTTTTCTGTATTGTTGTTATTTTTGTCCATTAACGCTGGTTCCTATTACAGACAAATCTTTTGCTCAAAAATGAGGTGGTCGATTTTTGTTTGTTGTTAATTGGCCGTATGATGCCGGCTCAGAATAGCATTACACCATTTTCATTCCTGCGGGTGTCGCAAGAGGCGACGGGACCTGAGGTTTTTGTGTTACAATTTTAGGCGATGGGTTGACCACCGATTGACCCTCAAACTTTTGTCAAACGTGGTGTTAATATCCGTTTTACGGCCGTTACCGCTCTGCCTACCCCGTAAGGAATATAGGCGTAATTTATGTATGTATGTGAATCCCAAGTTATTCAAAAGCCTTATTCACAATTGTCGTGACATGGCAAGCTTTATGAAAAGGATCGAGCTCCATTGACCAAAAATCAAAATAATATATTTATGTAGGTTTATAAATAATACGGTCTATTATATACCCGTTTTACGCATTCAATGACCCCTAAAGACTTTCTACCCTTAAGTTATCATTCAATGGTGACGACATAAAACTAACATTATCTCGTATGTATTCCAGAGACCCACCCATTCTGACGTCACACAGCAACACAGACATTCTGCTGCGGCTGCCGGGCGGCAAGCGGCTACGAGACATCAAGTGGCTGAGCGTGTGGTGCCGCCGGTTCACGGTAAGGTAGCCATGTTGACATCACACAGCCACTCTGACATCCTGCTGAGTAGCCATGTTGACATTACACAGCAACACAGACATTCTGCTGCGGCTGCGGGCGGCAAGCGGCTACGAGACATCAAGTAAACTTAATCTTTCTTTCTTTTGCCTTTGTTTAGCCTTGAGTGCACGGTATTATGTGTGCTGCTGTTTTAAGAAGAGCGGTGTCTCCTAACACAGGTTTTGTCAACTTAGTAGGAGGCATCTGCCCCTGTTGTAATTGTTAAGTGCTTAAAATGAATAAAGATTTATTATTATTATTATTATTATCAAGTGGCTCAGCGTGTGGTGCCGCCGGTTCACGGTAAGATAGCCATGTTGGCATCACGCAGCCACTCTGACATCCTGCTGAGTAGCCATGTTGACATCACACAGCAACACAGACATTCTGCTGCGGCTGCCGGGCGGCAAGCGGCTACGAGACATCAAGTGGCTCAGCGTGTGGTGCCGCCGGTTCACGGTAAGGTAGCCATGTTGGCATCACGCAGCCACTCTGACATTCTGCTGCGGCTGCCGGGCGGCAAGCGGCTACGAGACATCAAGTGGCTCAGCGTGTGGTGCCGCCGGTTCACGGTAAGGTAGCCATGTTGACATCACGCAGCCACTCTGACATCCTGCTGAGTAGCCATGTTGACATCACACAGCAACACAGACATCCTGCTGAGTAGCCATGTTGACATCACACAGCAACTGAGACATACGAGCGGCATCAAAACACCAAACAAAAACGTAGAACCTAATAAAAACGCTTGTGAAAGTTATCAAAATATAAAAAGTTAATACCTACTTTAATGTTAATCAGGTAACTTTTTTTAATCAATATGTAAATGAGTCCAGCGATTTTTTCAATTTGACAAGCGAAAATGTAGTTTTTGAGCGGGATACAAAAAACAAGACTCCCGCTAGTTTTACTAGTTGGCACAATATTTGCGACATATTGGAAGACAAGTTAGAGGACACTATTGATTAAACACTAAATCCGCATAGACATCCTCTGTAACAAAGTACTAATAATAAAATGGTTTTTTTTTGTTCTAGTTTAAAAAAAATGAGACGTCCTATACAAGTTTCCGTACCTACGTAGTATACAGGGTGTAAAGTATAGCCCTCTGAATACTGATAGGATGCATTGAGACCATAAAACTGAACAACACCCCGTAAGAAACTATTTCAGGAAACGTATTTATTTTACTGCCAATAGTAAATGCAGTCAGTTGATCGTGATTTTGTATGGGAGGTCAAAAAATTTTTGTCGTTTCCTGACATATCTTTCTAGGGGAAAGTTCTTCAGTTCTGTTCACGGTCTGCCTGCACCCTATCAGTATTCGGAGGGCTGTCCCTTACACATAACATGTGTCGGTCAAATTCGGTCAAATTCCACCCGCGGAATTTCGGATACTATTTTGAATGAGTGACATCAAAGATTATCTCGAAAATAGACCAATTTAAAATTCCGCAACTGAAATATGAGTTCGTCAAATAATTTTGTAAATGTAGGAGTAGTATTTTATAAATACCTACTGCAAATATATTATATTTGTGAGAAAAGAAATGAAATATTATTATTACTCTTTCGAATTTCGAGCCCACTGGGAATCGGTCCTTTGAGTTTATTATTATTATAATTACTTAAAAGATATTTAGTACAAATACAATTCAAGATAATTTTCATCCTCCTCCATGACACATTCCATACACCGTGTTATGGTTCGCAAAAACATCGTACGCTAAAAATCCATTAAAACATTAGCCATATCAATCACTTGTACGTATAGAGTAATGTATCAAATCGTAACCTGACAGCTTTGTCAAAATATCGATTAGACATTTAGGCGTAGAGCGCATGCGTGCGCCTTCCCGCCAAAAATCTTACAAACTAACACTTCTGGTCCCGCGTCACGCCGCCATTCACGATTCGGGACAATGGCATCTTCAATGGAGGGACGGGAATTATTAGGAGGGAAAATTTGTCGTGTTTATAAATATGATGTTATACTCAATTCCTGTTACCGACTAAAATCTGTAACTAAACTGTCACTTTCAGTTAAATAGGCTTAGACTTTATCATTTTCTGTCCTTGGATAGAAGATAATATTTTTTTTAGTTATTCATTTCTTTTGTTAAATTCATTTCGTATTGCCTGTTTGCCCCGAAAAGTTTAAATTCTCTCACTAAACATGGGTTGGCTGGAAGATATCTCTTCTTAAGAGATAAGCTCGCCTTTGCGACTTAAATGTTTATATTTATTCTGTGTATTTTTGTGCATTAAAGAATATTGTATAAACGACCGTAAAAAACAGATATTTGCACCACACAACAAACAGTTTAGGGCCATTCAGAAAATTGTGTAGGTACCTATCACTAGAGTGACAGTTTGTCAGTCTTACATACGTCCAACCCTCGCGTTACGATACCCACAGGAACGAAATGGGGTGATGCTGTTATAAGCCGCCTTCTCCCGGCAGTAGTCACAAGTAGGTTATACGGGTATTTATATCTAAGTACTCTTTTTTATTATACTCACATATGAAAAAGTTTTAATTAACGAGCTCACGTTGAAGAGCTTTCTATTATTAGAACCGTTTTCACAATATTAAACTCTAAGCAGGAAAAGTTGGTTGACTTTGACTCCCGCCCTTGTACCTCTAATTTGTTTTTGGATATTATTCCTCTAATTTGTTTTTGGATACTATTTCTAAAATTAATAAGTATAATTACATACATACATACATACAATTATCACGCCTATAATCCCTTGCGGGGTAGGCAGAGCGTAAACTGCCGCAAAAAACGGACATTTATGCCACATCTGACAAATATTTGAGGGTCATTCGGAAAATTGTGTATCGCTATAGTGACAGGTTGTCAGCCCATCGCCTAAAATTGCAATACACACCCTCAAGTCCCTAAGTATAATAAGTAGGTATAATTATTCATTTAATTACCGTGTCGTAGAATAACACCACCCCATTTCTTTCCTGTAGGTATCCTAAGAGGTTATATGTGTATTGCAGTTTTAGACGACGGGCTGACAACCTATCGCTACGGTGATACACAATGTTTTGAATGACCCGCAATGTTTGTCATCCGAATCTTTGGAACCGATAATAAATAAAAGTGCTGTTGATACACTTCGCCATCTAGCCCTAAATTAAGCAAAGCTTGTACTAGTGCAATGGGAAATTTTCAAGACATTCTCGAGTGTCATGTAGAGGGCGCTCAGCTTATATTGAAATAACGTTCCTTTACATGAAAATCTGTACCATTTTACAAAATATTCTTTGTTTTGTATTTATGTAATCGTTCTAAATTTCTTATTAGTTTTTTGTTTGCTTACATGAGTGACACTCAAGACGTCAAGTTTATTTTGTAGCTAATCAAACGAAAAGAAATAAATTAGTAACGAACACAACGTGAAACGGAACCTGAGATAAAACTATGGCTGCCGCCAGCCATATTGAAACGTCAAATTTTCAGTTTAGCACAGTGCCCTCTGGTTTGACATTCAGAACTATCAACAGAAAGCACTGATACTACACAAATAGTAATGCAGAAAATAACGCGGACCTTTATTCTTTATTTCCAGGTGAACTTCGGCGACGTATTCATCCCTCCAGGCCTGGACCCTCCCAGGCCGCGAGTGTTGCCAGAGTTCAAGCGGCTGGCACACGGTCTGCGGTCTGGCAACATTAGCGTGTTGGACGCTAAGACTTTCTACATTCCAAACTTGCACTATGATGGAGCCGGCCCTGACGCGTATTTTTGGGTCGGGAACGGCAGCGATCCGAACCCTTTTGGGACTAAGGTAGGTGTCACAAATTTGCTGATTCATTTATATCGTGTGGGACAATGACCAAAGACCCGATGAATACTAGTAACAAATATTTTTGTAAAATCCAATCATTGATGGCCAAAATTAATACTTTTGATGGAGACTGGACAAACTCGTAAGATAAACATGTCTTAATTTGCCTGATAAGTAGGTAGGTCATAGGCCACTATGACGATTAAAAAAATACAACAAATGGAGAACCTCCTCCTTTTACTGAGTAGGTCATAGGTCACTATGACGCTATGACTAATAAAAAATTTACGACGAATGGAGAACCTTCTCCTATTATTGATGTCGGTTACTAGTTATTATTCTGTGATGTCGGTAAAAAACATATAGTTTACAAACACCTTTTTTGCTACATTTTTCTTTCCAGGTCCCTAATGAAATGGGCTCACTCAGTCCACTGCGAGGGTACCAAGGCGAGGACATAGAGATCCAACTGCCTGGCAAACTGACAGCTTATGACATCGACTGGCTGGCAGTGTGGTGTGTGGAATACAGGCACAACTTTGGCCATGTCTTCATACCTAAAGATTTGGACGTGCCGCCGGCGCTGGGGCAGACCAAGATTACTGTGAGTTGGTATTACTTTGTGGGGCAACTCTGCTAATAATAAGAGACAGGCTCCTAGTAAAAACTACTTCCAAGTGATAGGAGACAACATTATCATGAAAGAGATAGTAAGTTCTAATCCGGTGACTAGGCATGCTAACGGCTTATGATATCTACTGGCTGGCGGTCTAATGCGTCAAGTTTAGGCACAACTTTGAGCATGTTTTCATACCTAAAGATTTGATGTGCCGCCAGCTCTTGGACATACGCAGATTACTGTGAGTTGGCATAATGTTGTGCGGCAATCTGCTGATTATAATAATAAGAGATAGACTCCTTAGTAAAAATTACTTCCGAGCGATAGGAGACAATTTTCATGAAAGAAGGAGATGGTAGAATCTAATTTGGTCACTGGGCATGCTGAAGGCCTATACTAGCTTGCGGTGTGGTGTGCAGATGCAGAGTACAGGCACAACCCTGGCTGGGCAAGTTTCCATACCTAAAGACTTGCATGTACTGCCGGCACTGGGGCAAACCAAGATTACTGTGAGTTGGTATTACAATGTGGGGCAACTCGCCCGAATATAAGCGAGATGTGACTTTATAGACATTTGTTTTACAAATTTTAGTAATCTTATGTATTGCCTCGATACACAAACTTGATTGATTAGTCCAAACCTTCTTTAGGCTTTTGATAATCCGTTTAGTTAAATCTAATAATATGTGTTTTCTTCTTTTTAACCAAAATTTCTTTCATGCTAACAATGGACCTAACATTTTAACTTTTCAGCGCTTACCAGGATTAACTTTATTTCTTTTAACCAAACCTTTCTTTCCAGGGAAAAAGGAAATCGCCTAAACGCCCGCCTGCTCATAAATATCAAAAACTAATCATACCTCAATACGTTCAGCCTTCTTGGTTTTCTTTTGACTGGCTTCCTAACTTTCGATAGTCGTGCGAAATGAGAGCATAGATTCTACTATCTAAACATTCCAATCTTAAAATTGGAATAGTTGCAACAGTTTTTTTTCCATTCTCAAAGGTACATGGCGCTAAGCTAAACTGAAAAAGTTTCTTTCTAGGGAAAGATAATGTAGGTAGGTACATAGATGAAATGTTTTGAGACTGAAATGTCAAAATTTTTACTTAACACAGCGTCAGTATTTAATTATAAAGAAAGTCGAGAACTGTCAGATAGAAAAGTCCCCATTAGTTGTACCCCTGGGGGTACCTACAAGTCAGGGGTACTAGGGGTCCTGGAGGATTTTTTCTAGACTAGAATATTTAGCGTCAGTCTAATGAACAGATTACTTGATTAGTATTTTGGGTACAGCAGATATGTCATCAAAATAGGGTGACAAAATTTTTGCTCTGATTTCGTACAACCATGAGACTGATTTTCTACTTTATTGATAACATTGTTAACATACTTTTTAAGGTTATTTTAATGGCTAATAATAAAATACTTTTTAACCTGTCTAACCATGTTTCTCTCTAATGCTTTCCTATGGATATTTGGATTTCCTTTACAGCCGGCTTGGTGGTATAACCCCGTGAGTATGACACATGCATTTATTATTTATACTTAAGGTGCTCCTACAACAAAGTTTGAGTTTGTTCTATTCTTTTTCTTTTCGCGTGGGACTCGTCCTACAGCCCGATAAACGCTGGTGTCAGAGTTTTTCAACCGCCTACTACTACTATTTTATTCAAAGCCTAGAAACTTCCAGTGTAGAAAAATATTGTCAGGTAAATATAGATTTAAAAATTCGGTCTGAACTTTGCTGTAAGAACACCTTAAGCATAATATAATAATATAAAAGCTTCTTTAATTGGCTTTTGACCCTAGTTAAATTGCAAAACATAAAAAAATATTTGTACACCAAGAGAACAAAGTTAATTTATTATTATATTTAAAACTCGAATGCTTCAAATAGAAAAATATTCCCGGCAAGCTGTGAATACTCCTTTCGAAAGTGCGTTTAGTCAAAAAAGTCAAAATTGTTTCAATATTAAGAAAAAAAATACCTTTTTTAATGGCTGACTATTATTGTAATTCCAATTTTTTGGTGACTGAAAAAAATTTCAGAACGCACCGCCGTCATTATTATGATTTGCTTTTGAATTTTTTGTATAAAATGTAATGTTCGAAATTCAAATCACTTTTCTCCACTCTGTGGATAAAAACGACTTTTGCCCACTGGTTTTACGCGGCAAAACTGTTCTCTTCAAGCTGGAGAGGTAAAAACTATATTTTCCTGCTTGTTAAACTGCATTTTGTTTATGTTTTTGTGTAGAGGTAGTTATGAGACAAACTGATATTGAAATTGAAATTCTTTATTCATTATAGGATAGTATTACTTAATGACGTCATGATCCGTCATTGTAAAAAATAGGACTTCTTATCACATAATTTTCTTTTTTTTTTACAATTTTGTAATGTCTTAATGGAAACCGGCTCGGGCGGGATAAAAAAATAAAAATAAAGGCACTGCCTCGGGGCTGGTCAGATTAATCACACGGCATGTAACTTTACGCCACCACCATTTGAAAACGATATTTGTTTCAATCTAATTGTATTATATCCAGGAAGGAACCAATTTAAAGGATTTAAATATACCAAATCAAATCAAATCAAATCAAATTCTTTATTTAATAAACATAATTACTAATACGTAAAACTATACAAAACAATTATGAGGCTTAACTATTTCCTAAACTAAGAATAATCATTCCTGTGTCTTAGGTAAACAGTTTGCCAACATAACTGTTCTAAATAAAATATAAAAATAAAATACGACTATACAAGTAAAATAAACTTAAATACACTTTAAAATATTACTATTCTAAAACCTATTCTAACGGTGAAGCCGTGAGCGGTAGCTTCCCTCGGAAGCGGCGAAACACGACTCCCTGCGGCCAAAACTCAGGTGACGTGAAGACGCTCACAGTAGCTGTCGGGACTCGCACCACGAACGAGTTGAAACCCACCCAATGGCGCGACTCCAACGGCTCCACGTATACTCCGAGTCTTGGCGTATCCTTGAAGGCACCTGCTTTATGCCTCGCGAAGATGTAATCCAGCACGTCTTGCTTGGTAGTGGAGTCGTGCAGGCGGGAGACATAAAGCGATGTCCTCGGCGTGAAGGCACGCAGCTGTAGATTGGCCTCGACTGGGGCGGTGCCACACTTGTTCTGGCGGGGTTGCCTGCTGCGCTTCTTCTGAACCAAAGTAAACCCATCCGCGTCTACTTGGTCACAACGCTTGTTAAGGCGTGGCTCACAGAGTGATAGATGAGCCATGCCCTTTTTGTCTACCGCTGCTGCAGTGAGCGGCTTAGGAGGCCGGTTAGTGATGTTCCGGCGCCGACGTTTAATCGTGTCAGCAGCATTGCCGGGCGCAGCTGACAGCGTTTGTGCAGCGGGGCGGGGCGGGTCGAGCGGTGCGGCGGCGGCGGGGGGCGCGGGCGCACGCTGGTCGGTTCGCTTGGCGGGCGAATTAGCTGACGATGTGCTTGTCGCCGATGCATATGATTCACCGACGGCACGCACTTCGCGTTGTTCCTTGTGAGCAGAACTCGAAGTCTCAGCTGACCTAGTTGCTGAATTTCGTAACAAATCTACTTCGGCACGTAGTTCAGCAATAGTTTTCTGTGAGCATTCGAATTTCCGCTGAAATTCTTCCAGCTTATTCTCCAGGTTCTTGACGTCCCTTAGCAGCCGGGTAACATCCTGCTGGTCGAGCGCGTTGGGAAGTGCCTTATGAGTAGCCTTCACGAACACTGGTACTTTGTTGTAGTCGGTCTCTTTAAGGATATTGATAATGTCCTGAAGGCTTTTCTTCCCATTTTCGTCCCCTGTTCTATGGGGCACACACTTGGCGTTCAGCTTGAGCCACTCACACAGCAACGCCTTCACCATGCATATGTCGTCCACCGAGAAGTAGGTCGTACACAGCTGGATGGCGCTGGCCTCATTTGTGAAGGTCAGTTGATCTTGCAGAAACGCCAGAACATCGTTGGCCAAGAAAGATGGCATCTTGGAACAAGCCGAGCGCAGTCGTTGCTACGCTGACGAATTATTATTTCACAATAAAATAATTTATGTCGGCAAATACGTGCGCATCGCTCGGCGCATTGCGACTGACCTACCTAATATATACCTACTGGTTATTCTTAAGCACTGCATCATAAGAATAGATAATAATACTGCGTATAGAAACGAAACTCCTTTGTCTGGGCCCCAAAAGCCGCGCTTTAAATACCTACTTCCCCCCGCAGCCCGTAACGCCCCGCACTCTCCCACGCTTTAAGTCGGGGTTGTCACGTGCCAATAATTTTATTCCAGACTAGCGGCCAGTCAAGCAGTTGCGACCGCTGCTAACAGTTTTCCCGTGGGAACAAAATATTTACCCGTTTTAAAGTCTTACCTTACCATTTTATATAGGTAGGTACAGAATTTTAAAATAGGTGAAAAACATACCTACGATACGAATGTGCTTATTTATCATTATCAGCTAACAATGACTTAGGCACCTAGGTAGTTTAAATTAGAAAATAGAAACTAGGTACCTACGTAAGTAAAAATAGGAGTACACACAACAATTACGTATAATAACGAATGGTAGGTACCTAGGTATTTCATCTCTCTTTAATCTCATCATAGGCAAATTAAAAAAACTTAGATGCGGAGTTTTCCTCGCATCACTTTTGCAGCCATACACACCACAATAATTCGGCATTGCTAAATTTTTCACAAAAAATGAAAATTCGACCCGCACGACGAACGTTTCCGCGGCGAAGCGCACTCCCGACTGAATTGTTCGCTAAGAGACAGCCAGACGGATTGACCTTGAGCGCGTCTGGAGCGGGAGTGTCATCTCTATGTGATTTCTACTCTATGACTGCATCAAAATCCAGTACTTGTAGATCCTTTACATGGGCGGTTTTCTATTAGGACATTACAAAATTGTTATAAAAATTGTGTGATACAAATTGTTTTTTTTTACAATGACGGATCATGACGTCAAGAAGTGATAATACTATTTACATTGAATAAAGAATTTAAATTTCAAAGTTCAGTCAGTACACTATGTAAAACTATTCACTAATAAAGCGTATATTTCAGACGAGTTCGACGACCTCTCAGACCCCTTACAGTGCCGCTAACAACTGCGCAGAGATCCTCGATAAGAGATTGCAGGTCCGCTGGGAGATGCTGGTAAATATTGCCTTTTTTTCTATATAAATATCGCTTTATATATATTGTGAATTCATTTGACTGAGCTTAGAATTGACTAGTCGAATGTAGAGACAACATTGTGTCCCTAAGGCAAGTGTACTCGTGAAAGACCTCGACAGTGGCGCCACTTCACAAAATAAGAACATTCTGATGGATTGTTTGTATAAAAAGTTTTTTTTAAAAGCTTTTATTTAACTTGCAGTGTATGTAAATATGTAAGTAACAAAATGTTTGTTCGGTGCAAATCTTGCAAGTTTAATTTGAACCACTTTTCGGTATCCGATTGAGTTGAAATTTTGCATGTTGGTCCAGAACCGATGACAATAAATGTTAATCATAAATTTGACCTGATGCTGCTGCCAGGATCGGCTCCGTACGAGAGATCTCCTCAGCGGTTTATAGCTGGGACACAAAATTTTGTATACGAATTCGATTATTATAGGCAGTTGGTAGGCCCACCATGAATTAGACGCTACATCCAGGGTTGTCTTCGAACTATGGAACTCCTCAATATTCAACTGCTGGGACTTGCAATTTTGTATACGAATTCGTTTATTATAGGCAGTTGGTAGGCCCACCATGAATTAGACGCTACATCCAGGGTTGTCTTCGAACTATGGAACTCCTTAATATTCAACTGCTGGGACTTGCAATTTTGTACAAGAATTCGTTTATTATAGGCAGTTGGTAGGCCCACCATGAATTAGACGCTACATCCAGGGTTGTCTTCGAACTATGGAACTCCTCAATATTCAACTGCTGGGACTTGTAATTTTGTATACGAATTCGTTTATTATAGGCAGTTGGTAGGCCTACCATGAATTAGACGCTACATCCAGGGTTGTCTTCGAATTATGGAACTCCTCAATATTCAACTGCTGGGACTTGCAATTTTGTATACGAATTCGTTTATTATAGGCAGTTGGTAGGCCCACCATGAATTAGACGCTACATCCAGGGTTGTCTTCGAACTATGGAACTCCTCAATATTCAACTGCTGGGACTTGCAATTTTGTATACGAATTCGTTTATTATAGGCAGTTGGTAGGCCCACCATGAATTAGACGCTACATCCAGGGTTGTCTTCGAACTATGGAACTCCTTAATATTCAACTGCTGGGACTTGCAATTTTGTACAAGAATTCGTTTATTATAGGCAGTTGGTAGGCCCACCATGAATTAGACGCTACATCCAGGGTTGTCTTCGAACTATGGAACTCCTCAATATTCAACTGCTGGGACTTGTAATTTTGTATACGAATTCGTTTATTATAGGCAGTTGGTAGGCCTACCATGAATTAGACGCTACATCCAGGGTTGTCTTCGAATTATGGAACTCCTCAATATTCAACTGCTGGGACTTGCAATTTTGTATACGAATTCGTTCATGATAGGCAGTTGGTAGGCCCACCATGAATTAGGGTCACGTCAATAGAAGGCCTCCTGATAGAAGAATTAGACTGTTCGAAATTAACTGGGACTCGGCCATGTAATAATGACGCCATCAATGAAATGAAAAGACTAAGACATATTACAAGCTAATTATTCTATTAGGGATGCCGGAGGAGTAGGTACCAACCTACTTCTATAGAATATAAAAGAGATAATTATACTTTATCCTAATGTTAGTTTTCCCCGTGCCTTAAGTTTTTCTATTGAAGGTCTGTCCGTTTTATAGAAAGACTTTCGTATTGATCAATTACTATCGTAACATAAACTAAAAAATATAAAATAAAATTATGTAAAAACACCTTTTAAAACAAGCTTTTATTTAAGTGCTCTGAAAAGATGAAAATAAAATTTTGAATGACATTAACCACATTCATTTATGACTTTACAGAAATGAAAATATAATAAAAGCTTGTCGCGAAACTTTCAATTTGTGATTGAGATTTTGTAATAAGGTACGCACCTAACTGTAATTAGGTAGTTTCTTCTAGGCATCGCAACAAGCTTTTATTATATTTTCATTTCTGTAAAGTCATAAATTAATGTGGTTAATGTCATTCAAAATTTTATTTTCATCTTTTCAGAGCACTTAAATAAAAGCTTGTTTCAAAAGTTTTTTTTACATAATTTTTTTAGAAGTGGCGCCACTGTCGAGGTCGTTGACGGCTACACTCACCTTAAAAGTTTTTGCTATAATTTGATATGTATGTGCCTAAATATTTTGTCTCTACATTTTATTCAAAAGTATATGGTATATTTTTAATTAAAATCGTAATATAAATATGAGAAACCGATAAAATCATACAAAAATTCTAAAACTGTTTATTGGAAAAGATATCCGTACCGTAGTATTTACTACATATCGTAGCACTTACTACAACGTAGCAGGATACACCTACGATCTACATCGAAATAATGAAATCTTCTTCTTTTGTTAAGTTAAACGTTCGTTGAACGCGTGTCTGTCTACCGTTTTATGTATAGAAATATTATTAAACACGCATGCCACGTATTTTTTAAACCTTTTTTGTGGTAAGGCCCTAAAAAATAAAGTTGTTTCCTTTCCTTATATTAGGTATATACTATATACACTTTTGACTCTTATTAACATATCAATACGGTTGAAATCATCTTGAGTAACAAACCTGTTATTCTTAGTTGTTAACATGTATGCATGCTTGAATTAAAATGTTTAATTTACAATAATATTACAATTGTTTACAACATTACATCTACTTTAATTAGTTTAATCTTTTCACATTCAAGCAAGTGAGAGATTTGGAAAGGTAATTCACAACAAAAACTGATTTTACCGTGGTAATTTTAAGTCCCATGTTAAGTTTCATTTACTTTTTAGTGCCAGTTTACATGTGCAAAATAATTTTTAATATGGGTGAAATTTAACTAGTGAAATCTCAAGACGGACTGGTGATAAGGAACAACTTTCCCCAAGGAACATAGGTTGGAATAGAGCAAAAATTATTTGAGCTTCCGTAGTAACTCAAATCAACTGATCTGCAATTTTGTATGGGAGTACCAATAATTTATTTTTTTGTATTTCGACCTATTTTCCTTGGAGAAAGTTGTTCCTTTCACCAGCCCGTCTTAAGATTTCACTATCGGTCACTAGTAAAATTTCATCCCATTTAACGAACATAATTCTCGTCACGATACCAAATTTTTATAACACTAGGTACACGATTTTTGAAAACTTGCAAAATTTTCAAACGCGGGCTAGATTGAACCTTATTATTGTTTTATAATTACATATTATACATGAAAAAAAAAACATCCAGACTAAACACAAATATCTGAACATTGACTTAACGAATATTTGTGTCTTGTGGGGATCGAACCCACGACCCTCAGTGTAGCAGGCAGGAGGACTGCTACGCCATCGGGCCAGCAAATAAAATTTAGCAATTTAATGTTATTTACTTAAAATTTAATAAAAAACGTAAAAAAGTTAAACGTTAATGTGAACAGGCACTAAAATAATCGCTACCAACTAGAGATGGGCAAGTATCCGATAATTACTCGACCGTGAGTAAATATCGGATAAATATCCGATAAATACTCCAATGTACTCAAAATAGTGAGTATTTATAACTTGTAGTTTAAAATATTCTATTTTGTATTTTATTTAACCGATTTGTGTCAGATAATTTATTTATGCTGTTTTTGGTGTGGATAAACAAGCCTTAAAAGTTATTTTTTTAGTAAAAGCATATTAAAAGGAGCGGATAGTAGTTTAACTCGAGTACCTTTCCGGTTTCATACTTACGTGTAATGATACGCCCAATAATCAATGCAGCAGTCGTACGTATAAGCGCGTCTGCGTTTGTGAGTGAGGATTCGACACGTTGTATGAAGATATCTTACTACCCGCTCTTTTTAAAACAGATGAGTGAAAAAACCAACACTTGCATTCCAAGCGTTAAAAGAAACATAGCGCTCTATATCTATCTCTTTTACGTGTATAGTGCTGTCACACTCGCAACAATGGGTAGAATATTTTTGTGTGCTGGTCGCACGCGCCGCATGTGATTTCGTTTGGACACCAGTTGCTCTTCGGCTTTGTTACGAAGCGGAATATTTTAGTGCGTGTCTTTGATTTTTGTCGACCCGGCTTTCTTTTTATTTGCTGATCTTGTTTTGCTCGATGAGTAAGGCTTGATAATTAACGGACTTCGGATTAACATTTTTTTTTCTACATAAAATATCAAAAACATACTAATATTATAAATACTCACCATTTGAGTGCATACGAGTATTTACTCAGTAAATATCCAATCTTCTGAGTAAATACTCAGATGAGTAGATTGGATATTTGTCCACCGCCCATCTCTACTACCAACGTTTAAAACATTGAAATGTAAAACTCCCCATTGCGGGGGTAAGTCCCCTCCAATTACAAAACGAGGGAGTCTACAATGTAACTCAATTTAGGAAATTGTCGCTTATGAATATTGCGTTATGCGAAGAATATTGCATGATAAATTATATTCTCCCCTTTTTCGTTTTGGGCGTTACTGTAACACCCAGATTGTCACGATTATGATTATGAGGTAGTTTATTCGGTTTCTTGATTTACGCCGTGTGATGCCGGCTTAGCATCACCCCATTTCTTTTCCGTGGGAGTCGTAAAAAGCGACTAAGGGACTCGAGGGTGTGTATTGCAATTTTAGGCGATGGATTGACAACCTGTCACTATAGCGATACACCTTTTTCCGAATGACCCTCAGTATTGTTAGACGTGTCCGTTTTTGCGGCCGTTTACACTCTGCCTGCCCTGGAAGGGATTATAGGCGTGATGTGTGTGTGTGTGTTTCCTGATTTTAAATTGTCTTTTCACAACAGTCCACTGCTGGACATGGGCCTCCCCTTATCGCAGGGTATTTTCATTGGTAGTCGGATTGGCGAGCGCAGTGCAAGATATTGCATTCGCAGGGAACGCTGGTGCGCATTCCCTGGATAAATTTATCCCTAAGTCGGTTTTTACGATTAAAAACACGTGCAGTTTGGTTGGAAGAGATCTTTTCATAGAGATAAGCTCACCTTTGTGACTGCGTTTAATATTCAAATTTATTGTAATATTTTGTTTGGTACACAATAAAGAATATATTCTAAAGGGTTAATAACCATAGGTATACACTTTTCCGTGTAGGCTAAATTATGAGAAACTTGCCAAATTCTTAAGCAGCCAGGATCCAAAGGGTTTTGCAAGGTTCTAAAGTCAATCAAAAATAATAAGTCATTATCTTATCGTGTTTAATCAGTCTATTGCAGACAATATAGAAAAAAGGGTCACATAATATTTAAGATGGAGATAGTTTTGTACTTATGTCTGTGAATTTTCGCAGCGCAAATATGTTCTGTTAAAATGATCAAATTCTCCTTCCGTCTTTAAATTAACCTCATTATCCCTCACGAAAAGAGTCATACTTTATCCAGAAAAAGCTTATTATTTGAAAGTAACCAAAACCATTGTTTTACAGGGTGACCAGGTTCAAATAACTCTGTCGGCGCGCCTTCGCAAGGAACAATACATGGCGTTCGGTATATCCGGGGCTGAAGGCAGGCCTGCCATGCTGGGCGCTGACGTGGTTGTCGCTTATTGGGACACCAGGTATCATCATTGAAAGCCATTATATTAAAGTCCACTGCTGGACATAGGCTTTCCTCAGACGGTTCCATAGATACGAGGTTGTCTGTCCTCTGGTATGAAACTGTCCAACACTCCGCTTTTCACTCTAAAACACTCGCAATGAATGAAACAATGCGTATCTGGCAAAAAGAAACCGTCTTCATTACCACAAAAGAAAGGCGTCTTATCTATGGACGTAACGTAATCTAACTCTGTTAATCAAAGTTGGTAACGCCTGTTGTTTTAATGCTAGCTTTTGTTTTAATGACCTTTTGTTTTAATCTATTTTACGAAGCCACAAAGTTATCAATTCAATTCAATTTATTCAATAAACAGTCTGTATGCGAAATTACATAAAATATTATCAGAAATTACTTATAACTTAAAAGCTACCATCAAAATTTAAAAAATAGAATTAAAATTAAAATTATAAAATTTATATAATTCATGTCAATCTTTCTTACTAAAAAAATATCAAATGTGTAGCAATTTTTTTCCAATAAAAATTACTTTAGTTTCCGCTTGAACATGTTAATATTTGTATTACTTTTTAAATTATTAGGAAGTCCATTGAAAAATGAAACAAGTTATTCCAATATGCCTCCTCAAGGTGTCCATTCTGGGGTGTCATATTCGGCTATTTTTAATATGAAAAAATATTTTGCAATCCGTACTAATATATAATATAATAATATTATAAATCTGAAAGTTTGTGTGTGTGTATGTATGTATGTTTGTTACCTCTTCACGCTCAAACGGTTTGACCGATTTGGATGAAACTTGGAACACAGGTAGAGTTTAACCTAGAATAACACATAGGCCACTTTTTACCGCAGGAAAACCACTATCACCGCGGGAAAATGAGTAGCAGCGGGTGAGACCGCTGGGCGGAAATTTAATATTATAAATGTAACTGTGTCCCCAGTACTTGAAGCTGTAACGAAGCATCGATTCTATTTATGCAAAATTTATAGATTTTAATCATATCAGAGCCGATCGTAACGTAATTTATAAAAATAATTTTGTGTTTCACAAACTTTGCTGTAGTCGGTACTCGTATGTCACTAAATGGACGAGTGAACCTCCTCTTCAATTCCAGGGTTGATCAGCCGCGAGTGGCGGACTACACGATCACCCATCTGGCGCAATGTGACGGCGAACGAGGAGTGTGTCCGGATCAGAGACTTGGTGGGAGCAATGACGTTGTCCTGGGTAAGTTATCCTACAATAAGTAGGTATGAAGTCATATTAAGGAGAGTGTAGTCGTCAACGACCTAGACAGTGGCGCCAATTCACAAACAAAAGTTTTCTCTTTTTAGTATTAATTGCCATAACTTTAATTACAGCGAATATTTCATTGGGTTTGCAGTTTCTAATTTTACTTGAGGATTATACCTACCATATAATACTAAAAACTTGGGCAACGGATATTCTGATAGATTGTTAAGGCCATATGGCGAGTGTACCCGTGAACGACCTCGAAAGTGACGCCACTTCAAAAAAATATCTTTATACAAACAATCTATCAGAATATCCGTTGCTCAAGTTTTTAGTATTATCCTTAAGTAAAATCAGAACCTGCAAACTCAATGAAATATTAGCTGCAATTAAAGTTATGGAAAGAGTACCTAAGGACGGCCACTTTTGGTATTAATTGCAATAACTTTAATTACAGCGAATATTTCATTGAGTTTGCAGTTTTCAATTTTACTTGAGGATAATACTAAAAACTTGGGCAACGGATATTCTGATACATTGTTTGTATAAAGAGAAAATATTATTTTTGTGAAGTGGCGCCACTGTCGAGGTCGTTCACGGGTACACTCGCCTTGAGAGGTGATTGATGTTTAGACGAAAAGAAATCGAATTTACTATTATCTGAACTACAACAAATTATACTATTTTTCAACACCTCCCAAGCAATTCAATGCGTTTCACCTACACAATTATATTCTTAGTTTAATTTACCAGCTTAAATCAATCGAAAGAAAGGCGTGCGGTTTAGGATAAACATGTAGGCGGCATTTTAACAAAGGTGCTTTGATATTTTGACTGTTTCATACGCCTTTTCGGTAGTATTTCTAAATCTATTCAACTTCTATACAGAATTTAAAATATCAATAATGCACAGTCAAAAAACAAATTTACTAAGTACTTACGCTGATTTATTTATACAGGGTCTAAGGAAAAGAACTGCGTTCCTTTTGAGGGATGAACCAGCCCATGAAACTGAAAAACTGTTCTCAAACATAGACCAATATATGAAAAAAAATTGACCTCAACCATACTTGGTCGGCTGCTACATTTTGTATGGGAGGTCTAATTTTTTATCATATTTCGATCTATGTTTCTTGGAGAAAGTTTTTCTGTTTCATGGGCTGGTTCATTCCTTGAAAGGAACGCAGTACTTTTCCTTACACCCTGTCTTTACAATCATTTAAATTTACAAACATTTCAAACTCTATTAAAAACATGTTAATAGGTTTATGTTTATTGTGCACCCCTCCCGCATTTCGGCTACTCCCCTATCCTCAACCCTAAGGTTTCCTGGAAGAAGCGACTACTACCTAAGCGATAAGGCCGCCTTGTGTACACTTTTTAATTTAAATCTTGTTTTTACTGTACTTTCTGTGTTCAATAAATTATTTTTGAATTTGAATTTGAACTCTGATTTACCTAGACGACCTTTTCTTTTAACTTCACATTATACTTTGTTCTATTATGAGAACATCTGTAAAAACTAAAAAATATTCTTTGTTCCAGTATCTGGCGCCCAGAAGAACGGCGTGACCACCATAACCTACCGTCGGCCAATATCAGCCACAGAACCTGGCAAAGACCTGGAGATCCTCACGTCACGGTCTCAATCCGTGATAGCCGCTTTCGGCCCACTGAACTCCCGATACGAAGCCAACGCCCACTCATTCATGGATACCACTAGGAATGATGTGCAGTTAGATTTCGGAATAAATGTGAGTTGTCAATATGTCAGTACTAGATTTCCGCCCACCCGCTGCCACTCATTTTCCCGTGTTAATAGTTGTTTTCCCGCGGTAAAAAGTGGCCTATGTGTTATTCCGGGTTATACTCTACTTGTGTTCCAAATTTCATCCAAATCGGTCAAGCCGTTTGAGCGTGACGAGGTAACAAACATTCATACATACACAAACTCTCAGATTTATAATATTAGTAAGGATTTTCTGTGAGTTTCTAAAGAATTCTCAAAAAGCTTGGAGATCCTGACGGCATAACAGATGCGTTCTTTCCTTGAGCAATTTTCTTCAAATTTAAGTAGTAACTATGAGTTTTCAAAGGCGATTCACCCACTTGTCATCCGTCGCTGCGTATATTTATGCATCGTCTGTCACGACGAAACGTGGTGGCGGAGCCGTGCCACGCGTTATTGGCAGCAAGATACACTTGCGAAATTGGCGGGCAATGAACGGGCCACGGTAGCCCAGATGGAAGAGGCGTCGCCACTAGTGATGACGAAAGTCGCAGGTTAAAATCCTGCCGGCGCTTGAAAATTTTTACAGTTTTCGAAAATTATATACCTAACACGGGAAGTGTTTAAAAAATCCGGTATTCAATTTATCGCGGGTTTTCATCGCTTAGACTACATTCAATCTGTAAAGAATGAATTAGTCACTAGGTATTAGTTGCAAAACTAACCCGGTAGATGGAGCCGTGCCACGCGTTATTGGCATCAAGATACACTTGCAAAATTGGCGGGCAAGGAACGAGCTGCGGTAGCCCAGATCGAAGAGGCGTCGCCACTAGTGATGGCGAAAGTTGCAAGTTCAAATCCTAACCGCGCTTGAAATTTTGCAAGTTATCAACAATTGTATACATAACACGGGAAGTGTTTTTTTAATATATTTCTTTATTATGGATGGGTTTGCTCTTGACTCTAGTCTAGGTCATAGGACAGAGACAGAGTCTAAGATGGAGCGAGCTCACCCAGAAGAAGCCTGTTCACTCTTACTTTGAAGAGATTAGGGTTGTATGCGTTTGGAAACACAGACGCAGGTAGTGAGTTCCACTCTTTAGCAGTGCGCATTATAAATGATGACTGGAAGCGCTTAGTCCGAATTGGTGGAATGGCAACCAGGTACGGATGGTATCCGGCGGTGCGTCTGGATGTCCGGTGGTAGAAGGGAGCTGATGTATGCGTTTGGAATTTTGTATTCAATCAATGTATTTTTTTCAGAACGAGAATAACTGTCTCGGCCTAGCAGAACTAGACGTAGACGGACCCACTCCATGGCCTACCAGGGTGATAGCTGGAGTCACCAACTTCACAGCCAGGATCGGACCAGCCGGCGGAGCGAGGGGGTACACCCCTATTACAGGTACGGGTGACGGTCAATGTGTGCGACTGCCTGCGACGCAAAGGTTCCGGGTTCGATTCTCGGCGGGACACTCATAAAGTTGATATTTATCACTTTGTGAATTCGTTCCCGGTCTGGTTAGGACATTGCAGGCTAAACTACCTGATTGTCCGAAAAAAGAAAGATGGTTCCGTGCTTCGGAGGGCACGTTAAGCCGTCGGTCCCGGTTGCTGACTATGATTACTTAGACAGCAGTCGTGACACAGCCATTTCATTGGCAACACAGAAAAATACTCGCCTGAAACCCCATTGTAAACCAGACTACTTCCCACCAAATAGAAGGACTTTGCGGGTAGCAAGCAAAGCAAGCATTTAGGTACATAATGTCCAATTCCTAAAATGTCCAACGTCCAAAAAGCAAGACATCCAGCTCCATTCAACAATAATAATGACAATAATAATTTTACTCTTGTATTTTATATCTTGCTAAGCTCACCAACTAATAATAATAAATTACGTTTATTTACATGCAGACAATGATATAAGCAACGGATTTATGCCAGGTAAGCACACACAGAAACAAATACGTTATCAGGACTTCACAATCAGACATTTCTGTCCTTTCCTTTCCTTTCCTTTCCTTTCCTTTCCTTTCCTTTCCTTTCCTTTCCTTTCCTTTCTGTTTTTCTTTCCTCTTTACACACGCCTAGATGTTACCTTCGATTTTCTCACAAATATGATTCCTCCACAGGTCACCCATCTTGGGGCATAGCGTGGTACATCAACGACCAGCTGATTCCAGAGATCTACGTTGAAAGAGGCAAGACGTACACCTTCTTTGTGGAAGGTGGTAACGATAGCACCAACCCTGCCAAGTAAGTTTCTTATATCTTCTTTCTTCAAATGGGATGGCCTAAAGCTATCTTAGGGTGTTTGCTTCATAATCATAATTCCTGTTTTGTACACTTGTTCCATACATATATGGACCTTAATCAAAGAAAAAATTGGTGTCATGTCGTATAAGGAAGTCAAAGAGAAGGCTCAAATTGAGCAGATTGGATATTACTCCACCGACAAGAGCGAGGCTCTTAAATTAATGATGATGACACTTGTTCTACCAAATTAAACTCTATTAAAAATTGGGTGGGGCCTACACGACCTATGAAACAGAACAACTTTTGTTATGCCTTTTTGCAAAAGCGCATTAGAAGGTCACAAATTGTCCCTGACTAAAGTCAACCCGGTTTTTCCAATATGCCTCCCCAAGGTGTCCATTCTGGGGTGTCAGTTTCGGGATACCGTCGTTTTGCATATTGTTGAAGTTCCTAATATACTTTGGCATATCTCAGTTTGTATAAAATTCTTTGTCATACTATTTGTTATATGTCATACTGCATTGAAAGTGATACCATTATTTTCACCTTTTTTATTTTAGACTAGTTTTGAGTCGCATATTTGTTATTTTTCATAATGTTTTTCTTCATTATAGGTTTTGGGCCACCCCTAAGCCGCGAACATGTTTTTAAAATAATGCCAACGAATAATATGCCTAGTTATTTTTATGCTAATAAATAATATGCCTAGTTATCTCTATGCTTATAGACATTTTGACTTGGTAATTTATGCTACAAGGGTTATGCGTGTTGTTTTTATGACTTTGAATAATTATGACTATATAACATATGCGTAATACAAATATGGCTTAAAATTTTATGCAAACCGACCCCAAACCGTCAGATTTGGCTATTTTTAATAAGATAAAATATTTTGCAATGTCCCTATATTCATTGAAACAAATCTGTCACTATGGCCAGTAGTATTATATTATCTGTGCTATGGCGATACACAATTTTCCGAATGATTCTCAAATATTTGTCTGACGTGGCGGCCGTTTACGCTCTGCCTACCCCGCAAGGGATTATAGGCGTCATATGTGTATTGATACAAAAAATATTCAGTTTCATGAGCTGGCTACGTTATCTTCTCTAACACCCTGTATTTCTTCCATCGCCAGATTCCACCCGTTCTACATCAGCGACTCCTCGGAAGGGGGTTTCGGCCAGAAGAAGGAGGAGGACCAGAGGAAACAAAGAGTATTCGCTGGAGTTGCTTACGACAACGAGCAATACCCCTTCCCAACTGCCGGTGAGATTTTTACCGCAAGAAAATAACTATTACCACGGGAAAATAAGTGGCAGCGGTCGGTACCTTAACCCAGGACTTATTTTGTTTCTAATTTGGTTAAGAGTTACAGATTTCTTGGATAATTTATTTTTATTCATTTATTTAACTATATGCAATAAATTTACATGGGCAGACTTAATGCCGGGGGCATTATCTACCAGTCTACCTTAGGGCATGTGGAAATGGGCGAGGCAGGTGCAAAATAGGTGCAATAATAAACCTAAATCAATACACGAACACTAATATATGTAATTTTTTATTTGTTTGCAAAACAACACAATATACTCGTATCGATATAGTATCTAGTAGTTTATGTATTTTTGTTTTTTAAAATGTGTTTTATTATTAAACACAGAGCTATATGTAATTAATAATTATATGTATAAATAATCTCTCTCTTTTCGTGTGGGACACGGAGTCGTCCAACGACTTGATGAACCCTGGTGTCAGAGTTTTTCAACCGCCTGCTACTAGTAGTAGGCCTCTGACAGGGTTGTATAACAACCGCCGTCTGAGTAATCGTAGACAGCAACCGGGACCGACGGCTTAACGTGCCCTCCGAAGCACGGAACCATTTCTTTTCGGACAATCAGTTGGTTCACTCTGCAATGTCCTAACCAGACCGGGAACAAATTCACAAAGTGATAAATATCAACTTTGTGAATGTCCCACCGAGAATCGAATCCGGAACCTTCGCGTAGCAGGCAGTCGCACTACCATTGCGCCACATCGGCCGTTTCTGATTCTGATACGGCAAAAGCTAGTCTTTAATAAAAATAATAAATCGAAATAGCAATACTCAAAAATTCGAAATGTCTGAAAAATCGGTGGACCACAGAATTCGACTGAGGTCGGTACCTTAACCCATCCTGGAATACCTTATGAGCTTATTTTGTTTCTGAATTGGTTAAGAGTTAACCTAAATTTCCGTTAGAAAGTTCGTTCCGTGCTTCGGAGAGCACGTAAAGCAATCGGTCCTGCCTGGTTAGTGTCAGACAGACAGAAACACTTTATTGCTCACACTAATAATTATAACATAAACAAGAACAAAAATAAACAACACAATATAAGCAAAGGCGGCCTTATCGCTTTAAGCGATCTCTTCCAGGCAACCCTGCACACTAAGAGAAAACATTAAAAAACACTGTAAATAGCGGCGGCGACACGTAAAAACAAGCAACAAGTGTCCGTGGACGTTCTTATCATAACATTACACAACCTTAACACTTCGGTAGGTACTACCACAGAATATATAATAGTACTAACGTACAGAAGAATCACTCCCTAAGAAATTACATGTTTAGGAATAAATTAATACCTACGCTCGGTGTACCCAACCGCTCACAAACAAAATTGAAACTTAGGAAACGCGCGAACGCTCAATCTCCCTTGCGCATCGCAGTTTTATGACTGAGCCGCCGCCGGCGAACTTCAAGGGTTGTAACTTGTCATCATGTTATTCGTGCACGAAGATTTTTTGTTATTGATTTTGCTATAATATCTTATTTGTTCACTTAATCTACGGAAGGAATTGTAAGATTTGTAAATATTTATAAACCTAAACGAAATTATTAATGACTACTGTTTATATAGAAAAACAATTAATTATTCTTGTGTCTAACTGTTCTTTGTATCGAGTGGGACACCGAATCGACGACCCGATCGATTTTTTAACGAATAAACGTACTAAAACACAGAAAAAAATCAAGTAAGTGTGCGCGCGAGCAGCACGTGCGTGCGAACAGTGCGGCGGCTAGCGGCACACTGGCGGTCTGGCGACGACAAGTGACAATGACAACCCGCGGATATTAGTCCCCGTAGGGAACCCGCCGCCGGAACATACCTAAACCGTGGAGTGAGACCCCCCTGGTACTACATTATCGGTTCATTACCTGACACGATATCTGATACGAAAAGTAAGTAAACTGTCTTATTCGCACTTCCAGTGGGCCGCTACTGCGAATGGACTCACAAGACCGTGGACCAGGCGGCTTCCTCACAGACCTTCGAGGAATACATGAAGACCTTGGACTTGAAATGCAGTGACGGGGAACCAGCCGTTCTGAACTGGACTGTTGCGCATGAGACGCCTGACTTGGTCTACTATCAGGTACCTACCCGTTTAGTATTGACTTACTTTCTTACTTGCCACTGAGCTGCTTAAAACTGACAATGATGTAAATAGGTTGAAAAGAGGAAATATCCTACCTACACTGAAAATGAGAAGCTAAATTTGTTGGTGAACAATTTCTTCATACGTCCTACACCATGTTATTTTCTAAGTTATTTCAAAAAATATCCTCTGGGGTTATTCAGCCAATTTTAATAGCTTCAATGCATTTGACTCCTAGGTGGTGAAAATTTAGTAAAACAAACTTGCAACCAAAATACAGGGAATGGAAAACCAATTGGGAGGAAATAAAGTTGGAAATTGATTAACTTTTAAAACTTACATGATATGGATAGTTTTTACTTCCTTTGCGTCGGGTATGGCTCCGACTATAGTTACTGTTTTCTAATGTCGTTTTTTTCAACCTCCAGTGCTACACCCACAACAACCTCGGTTGGAAGATCCACGTGGTAGACCCGGGGACTCCAATCCCGTACCCGATAGACCAACGCGCCGGCCTCAACGCCGCGTGTATTTTCGCGCCATTCACACCAGTCGCCATCTTGGCACTTTTGACAGCTCTCCGCTATATGGCGGCGAGATAAGGATGCGTTCCATTTCAAGCGGACTCTACTTTTCGTAGGAGGATTTCGAAGCGCTCGATGTTATAAATCCGATGTGGTTTTTGTAATGCACAAGGAAGAAAATTCATTTCTGCATGACACATAAAGCAGTGATTTATAAAATAAAGGAAAAAAAATAAAATATAATAAAGGGTTCTCATCCTAAAATTTCGAAAACTACCAATATAAAATAATTCAGAAAGTTGGTATTTGGTGTCATGCGTGTATCGGTGTATGTAAATAAATACAAACTCGAAAAGACATGGTTTTATAACTAGAGCGAAGATTGTGATATTATTTTTGGGATAAATAAAGAGGGTAGAGTCCGCTATTTTCTATTGTACAGGTTATATAAACAATGGGTAAATAATGTCAATCTACATTATATCAATTTCATATCAATCATTGATAAGTGCGTTGGATCACTTAACTTTACAATCATTAACATATTGAATGAAAGACAACCTTTTTAAACATACTCTATGAGCTGTGTAAGTAGCACAGTTGTTGTATTATATAAGTAAAATCAAATATACTGAGAACTACTTTTTGTAGGACTTATGACTTTACAAAGGCTCATTTACTTACTGACAATAAATAAACCATGCACTTAATTTTAAAAGTTTCATGTAAGTGTAAATGGAATTGATGACAATAAGAAAGTCTTGTTCTTGATGAAATGTTGATGTTTTTATAATGTATACTGGGTGCAATTCTTTCGCCATTGAATGGAAATATTGACAATAAAAATAATTATAATTATTTACTACTTACATTAGACTATTTGTGAGTTGACTCGTCCTAGCCATATAATTGCTTGACAATAATAATGTTATATACTTAATAAAGGTTTTCCTATTATTATAACATTTATTAGAATTTAGGATTTATAGTAATTATTCGTTTTTCAAAAATAACGTACTATTTATAAATTCAAAGTCAGGTTACTGTAGAACTTCGACAATAACTATATAGATATTAGAAACAAATATTTTCCTGTTTGGCATTTGAATGTCATTACGATCAAATTTTAAGTTAATGACAATAATTTATTAGAGAAATTAATGCAATGTAAAGGATATTAGTAAAGTAAAGAATGGTTTTCATTCTTTAGTCATGACAATAAATAAAATTATGCAATAGAGTAAGCAAATATTTTGTACAAACTTTTAGTTTTAAATTTCAGTAGGTACTCATCGGCTTTTGCCGTGTAAAAGTATTGATTGTATAACATTATTTTGCCATATATACTACATTATACACAAATTGCATTCAAATATAATTTTATCTTTATTTTATACCTAACTTGTTTCTTATTTGACTGTGGGATTATAAAATTGTAGCTTATGAAATTATCACCAAAATCAGATCAATCAGATTATCATCAATATTAAAACAACATTTCAAAGCACATATCGTTTTGATAATACATAAATAATCGTCTTTTTAATATAATTTGAAGATTTTCTTCTCAGTTGTGTACCAATATTTCATTAACGTTAAGACTTTTTCCTTAAGGTGTTCTTACAACATAAAAGTAAAGAACTCTTAAAAAGTACTAAGTACACATTTTCAAAGTTTACTTTGTCCCACTTACATACTTTTTAAAGAATATAATATGATATCGTTTGAAATGAGACAATAAATCATATCTTAGTAAAATATTTAGTAGAACTCTTTAAAAGTACCTACTACACATTTTCAAATTGAAGATAACTTTGTTCCCACTTTTGTACTTTTTAAAGAATTTAATATGATATCGTTTGAAATGAGACAATAAATCATATCTTAGTAAAATATTTAGTACTTACTATGTTCTGCTATCATAATATGTACCTATTAATATAAAGGATTAAAAAACGGTCCTAAATTTGACAATAAATCGTGACTTTATGATAGTAAATATTACTTGTTGTGTGTTTGACGAAAACAATGAAAAGCCATATTGAAATCAATAAGTTTCTGAAACTTTTACGCATTGTATCGTCACTTGGCAAAACGATAAATTAGTAAGTAATTAAAAATCATTTTACACTCTGTAGCTGTAGATGTTGATGCACAAATTTCTGTTATATTGTAAGAATTTTATTAGAAGTTAACTATTGTAAAATATAGATCTAACAGTGTGCAATTAAGGTGGCCTCAACTAGTTTCAATTTGAGTCTGTTTATTTAAATTTAGCAGGAATTTTATGAGCTAAAGAGCTAGCCACGTTTGATTCCTCTTTTCTACAAATCAAAAATCCAGCCTTACTAGTGTAACAATGCGATTTTCTAATTTAACAGCGAATAAAGTTACATGCGCACAAATGTCAAAATATGTTGTGTTGCGGCGCGCAAGTTTACCAAGCCGGTCATATTTTCCGTTTAACAAAACCAGGCTCAGAATTATGATATGAATCTAAATTTTGATGATCTGCCATAACACAGCTATGTTTATACACTTACTGGTGATACATGCATCCCATTCTCGGTGCCTGGTTCCGTAAATAATATTTAAATACCACCTGATTCTTTACAGTGACTACGTTGATTTTAAAAACCATTATTGCTATGTCTGTGGTTAGTTCTTCAATCTTAAGCACTTTATAATTATTTAACATTTTAATATACCGCAGCTATGTCAAAAGCAATCATTTTGTTGCTATGCAATAATCTATTTACCCTATCCAACAGGTTAATAACTTGGTGAAAAAGCAAATAATTTTCATTTCCTAACATTTGAAATGTTACTATTTTATTCTGTTACACTACACGTCAACTTGCTTCAACTTATGATAATGCTATTCATACAACAACAACAACACATATCACGCCAATAATCCCTTGCGGGGTAGGCAGAGCGTAAACGGCCGCAATAACGGACATTTAAGCCTCGTCTGACAAATATTTGTGGGTCATTCAGAAAATTGTATATCGCCATAGTGACAGGTTGTCAGCCCATCGCCTAAAAATGCAATACACACCCTCAAGTCCCTTAGTCTTACGACTCCCACGGGAAAGAAATGGGGTGATGCTATTCCAAGCCGGCATCACACGGCTATGCTATTCATTCACATAAAAAAATACTTAGATAACTTGAACGTGGTGGAGATGAAATCAGTACATAAAAAAAGTAAGTAAAAACGAAAGCATATCCGATCGAGTATCAATAGATAGTGCAAAATAATAAGAATCGATAAGTTTTTTAGATTGCTCATTTTACAATTTGATAGATGAATGACAATAATAAATATTATAATATTCGTAAGCATATGACTTGATATTGTTTGTTTCACAGTGTTTGCTTTACATGATGTACTATAATCTTTCTATAATATGTACTTAAACTTAGTTAAAGAATAACATGACCACGATAACTTTGTTGTCTTGAAGTTGATTAACATTGTTAACATAATATAGCATTAAAATTTTCTTTTACCTACAGAATCAGAACTAAGTATAGTTTTAGCACTGTTTAAAAATATCGTTATATATGTATATATTACTTCAGTGTGCCATGATTTTGTCGCTTTATTTACGAATTCACTGATATCTTATGCTGACTTTGCTTAATTATCTCGAGTAACATTATTTTTAATATTTATACAATAAATACCTTATGATTATGAATTACAATATTAAGTAAGTTACCATGACAGTTCGTAAAAATTGAAATGTGATTTGTTAGATATAATTCTCACATAAGTTATTTTCGATTCGTGATACCTACCTTACCTTCTTCTTCTTCTTTAAACTTATGTTAAATGTTTAAACTTTAAACTCTTGTCGGTGGGGTCACTTCCATTCTTCCCTATCCCTTACCTAACATACCTATTCAAAACTATAGACCCAAATGTTTTGAAGTCTGTAACCCATCCCACCACAAATATAAACCAAAAGCTGACCCAGGAGAACGTTTCGATGTTTTTTTTAATACGAGTAATATCGTTGAAAATTATAAATAGGGGTGATGCATTTTAAAGATGTTTGGACATCACTTTCGGGGTATCTGAATTATTTACATATATTTTGTATGCAAAGCTTATCTTTTGTTTGTTGTTAATCCATGCACAAATTTTTAAGATTACTATGAAATATTTACATTTTAAATTAAAGTTTAAGAATAAAATTAGCCTTTAATGCTTTTTACAAAGATTGTAAATAAGTAAGTAAATGTTTCTATTAAGACAGTTTTTGTAATGAATAATGCATTATCTACAGTTTTCAACACTAAATCGCAGTTACTTTTGTGTAATTTATAATAACTTTGACAATAAAACCTTTTCCTGAAGTAAACTTAAGACAGTTGTTTTATTTAATTTCCTCTTCTTCATTTGATAATAATATCATGACTTAAACTTTTGAATAAATCTCAATAAACCTATTTTCCGTCGCAGACACCTGCGACGGACTCCCGCCTCTCACACCGCCTTTTTTTTTAGTTGTGGACCCTACGATTTTTAGCCCCGGGGCTTCTAATCTCACAGCGCCGCCGCCGCGCCGCCGGTACAATTGTGATCGCACGGGTGTACAGTCGATATCCTGGATTATTTGTTGATATACTACCTAACCAAAAGACGACGTAGACAAGAGCGACAGCCAATCAGCCCATATGTAACGTCTAGATTGTTATGTGGAGAATTTGTATCCAAGTTTACGTTATTATGAAGAAGATGAGAAAAAAATACTTTACAATGTCAACGTGCTCCGTCACACGGACACTCGTCGTCACTCGCGCCGCGTGCAACGGGGGGCCCGCTGCACGCAGCGCTGATCTGTGAGATTACAAGAAACAGCACGCAGCCGTGCATCCGCTTAACGCAGCGGACCCCCTTAGTACCGTCATCTAGTCTAGCGATACGATTGATTTCGTCAATTCATCTAACCCACTTTGGTAGATTTATTTTACCAAAATGTGGCAACACCAATCAACCAAAAAAACACTGCGGTCACTGACTCACGCACGCTTTTCATGTGTATTTATTTTTATTTTCGAGTGTTTGTTGTGTATTTTGTTATAAATAATTAAGTGAAAAGTGTCCTTAGCTATTTTAAAAACATTATGTTCTTTATCTGCCGTCGAAAATTGTGATTTAAGGGCAGGAAGTGATAACACTGCTTGTTTTTCGACATCCCTATTGTTTTGGACAAGAAAATGGCAGAAAAGGTAAGCAAGGAGGCTTTATTTACGTGTCTACATCATGTTGCATCTCTTGCCTAAAAATACCACGCAAAAGGTTCTGACGTATTGTTAACTCCTTGGAAAAAACTATAGAAAAAAGTTTGTGTAAAAAAGGTCAGGCTTTGCATCTGCTCTGAGATCTGCTCCTGTCTTTGTCATGGGGCTTCTCAAGTACCCTGTGGCTTCTCTCCTCTAATTTTTGGTTAGAAATGTGAAATTACGGTAAAATTATTAGTTTCGGATTTGAATTGTACAATCTTATGATCTAAATTAAAGTAAATGTTACTGTTGTGAAATCTTTATTGTGAAAGGTTAGAAATGATATGTGTTCAAAGCAGTTGAATGAATTTTTAAGGAATAAATGAGTAGGGGATGGCCTTTGCCCGGCAGTGGAATCTTGCTATAATAATAAAATGTTGGTAACCTCAATTAGCCAATTCATATTATGATTCAGATGATTAAATAATATTGTTATTTGGTATGAATATAATTAAATAAATATAGATTGGGAGGATCCATTTTTGAAAGTCATTATTACACATTCACACACTCAAGTTATGGGCAGGGTAATAGCAAAGGAAGTGGGTAGAATGAGCATGTAAACAGGTTAGTCGCATTACTACTCATCATGCCTCTGCTACTTCCCGTGCTCCCGCTAGTGTTGGCTTTTAGTGTGATAGTCAAAGGAACAGCAGCACTAATATGAGTAGAATTAAATGTGTGAATACTCACTTGCCCTGATACTTCTTTAGACATATTTTGGGCTATATTCACAATCCCCTTAGTAATTCAACTAAATGTTATAATAAGAGTAAGATATATACCCAAAAAGGTAGTTTGCCACACAAGTTTTTTTAATTTGTACAATACTAAAAATACATACATACATATATCACGCCCATTATCGCTTGCGGGGTAGGCAGAGCATAAACAGCCATTAATACTGTCATTTACTCTACCTCTGACAAACATTTGAGGGTCATTAGGAAAATTGTGTATCGCCATAGTAACAGGTTGTCAGCCCATCGCCTAAAATTGCAATACACACCCTCGAGTCCCTTAGTCGCTTCTTACGACTCCCATGGGGAAAAAAATGGCGTGATACTATTCTATCCCTGTACACACTGGATACTAATACTAAGAAATGCTAATACTAAGAATCATTGTTTTTTATGCAGAAGATCCACGAAAACCCTTTACCAGACGAGCCACAAGCACAAATGGAGCCCCCGGAACCTGTAAAACCCACCGATAAACCCACACCAACAGCAGTAGTGGCCGATAAACCTACAGTAGTAACACCGGTCACACCAGCTCGGATATCAGTGCCGTCCTTCACGAAGACATCTCCGAATGATATGTACCGGAGATTGCTGCCGGCTGTGTTGTTTCTTTTGACGTTTGTCACCGTTATGACCATGTTGCTGGTGTATATGGATACTGTTGGTAAGGGAAATTATTCTTGAAATAGTGTAATTAAATTAAAACAGTCAAATATTCTGTCTGTGTAGATGTGTGATGTATAAACTAATGTTTTATACTGTGTGTATGGAACAGCCCTCTAAATAGGGTGCATGCAGACCATGAAACTGAAAAACTTTTGCCTTACATCCCATACATAATCAAATCACAATCAGCTGACTGCCTGTACTATGGGAAGTCAAAAAACAAACTGAGCTCGAAATTTTACTTCGCTTTATTTTTCTTAACGCTACCATTGTACATATTGGTGAGCAAAGCGATCTCGTAATTTCACGTAAAAAAGACAAGAAGCGACACACTGTGCGCTAACTCTGCACGTATTGCAAACAAAGCGAGGTCGACATTTCACATTAAAATTGGTGGTAAGAAGCATTTGATGGAAGATGTGATGATGTGTAGGCTAACACGGGAAGTGTTTGAAAATTTGGTATTCAATTTATCGCGGGTTTATATATATCCTTTATTGCATAAAAACAAACGAAAAATGTACAAACAGTGTGAGCAAAGGCGAGCTTATCTCTAAGAAGAGATCTCTTCCAGCCAACCCGTCGGTAGTGCGAGAATCAATATTTTTGTGGGGACAAAACAATGCAACAATTAAAATGAATTTTAACTATACTACAGTACTTTACATAAATATATACATTATTTAAATATATATATATATATATATGATAGATACATATACATACACGTTTACATAAATACCTACAAATACAGTTTAGAGCCGTGCCACGCGTTACTAGCATTAAATACTTGCAAAATTGGTGGGCAAGGAAGGAGCCGTGGAAGCCCAGATGGAAGAGACGTCGCCACTGGTAATGGCGAAAGTCGCCGGTTCAAATCCTGCCCGCGCTATAAAAATTGCGTGGTACTAAAAAGTGGTCAAAAAGTGTTTTTAAATTTGGTATTCTGTCACACTGTTATAAAGATAAAAAAGTTTGTTTGACTTTTTATCACCTTCTTAATAGACATGTTTAATTACTGCAAATAAGACACTTGGAATAGCTATATTATTGGGACAACTTCCGAATAAAGTACGTGCAAATCCTGCCTGCACTTTACAATTTTGCTTATTAAAAGTGACAGCATAAAACGACAGACGGTGTCTTTCTTTCTCCCAGCCCTCGGAGCCCAGCAGTTCCGTCTGAACATGTCCCGGGACTACGAGCTGGCACGGATCCCCCAGGAGTCCCCTCCGCTGGTGGCGTACGTCAGACAGCTCCACTTAGCCCCGCGCGCCCCGCACCGCACCCCGCCCGCCCCCGCTAAGACTGACAAAGTACTTGCGCTGGATAAAATACTTGGTGATACGGTAAGTAAGAGATTTCTTTTTAGAAATAGCTGACCTGTTGTGTATTGATTTATTTTATTTATTTATTTATTTAACCGTTTATTGTACACAATATAACAGAAAGGACATAACATATAGATCAATACACAACAGATCTATATGTTATGTCCTTTATGTTTTTTGTACACAATATAACACAAGGGACATAACATATAGATCAATACACAACAGATCTATATGTTATGTCCTTTGTGTTATATTGTGTACAATAAACGATTAAATAAATAAGTTTCAAACTGCTGTATCGCTCTCCAACGACGCGATGAACCCTAGTGTCAGAGGTTTTCAACTGTCTAAGTAATCATAGACAGCAACCAGGACCGACGGCTTAACGTGCCCTCCGAAGCACGGAATATCGGATAAAAAACTGCTGTATGAATGGTAATAAATAAATATGAAAACTTTGGCTTCAGGGTTGATCAGGACGTTTGATGACTGTGCAGGAAGAATTTAAAATCATTGAGCCTGGTAGATCCTTTCCTTACTTGATTAATAATAATAATAAATATACTGGACAATTCACACATCACCATCTAGCCCTAAACTAAGCAAAGCTACACTATGGGAACTTGATAGCTGATAATAATACATATATACTTTTTTTTTGTAAATAAATAAATATTATACATAAAAACACCCAGACTAATATCCGAAAATAATTTGTGTATCAGTCTATTGCAGTCCACTGCTGGACTGCTGCATCTGTCCATCTAGCCGGAGGTCGTCCAACACTATGCTATAGGTCACTAGTAAAATTTCACCCTATATATATAGAAATACCATCGTCCCCTTGATTTGCACGACAAAACTTCTCTGTTCAATCCAGAAAGATGTTTTTTATACTCCATTTTCCAGAGCAACGGCACGTTTATAGAGTTCGTACCTCGCGGACCGCGCGACCCGACCACTGCGTACCTGGAGGCGGCGCGGCGCTGGGACGGCGTGGTGGTCCGCGCGGCCGCCAGGGACTACCTGGCGCTGCGCGGCGCCGCGCGGACGCTGCACGCCTGCTTGAGCCCCACTGATCACCCGCGCGAGGTAAACACACACACACACATACACATAGCGTACCTGGAGGCGGCGCGGCGCTGGGACGGCGTGGTGGTCCGCGCGGCCGCCAGGGACTACCTGGCGCTGCGCGGCGCCGCGCGGACGCTGCACGCCTGCTTGAGCCCCACTGATCACCCGCGCGAGGTAAACACACACACACACACATACACATAGCGTACCTGGAGGCGGCGCGGCGCTGGGACGGCGTGGTGGTCCGCGCGGCCGCCAGGGACTACCTGGCGCTGCGCGGCGCCGCGCGGACGCTGCACGCCTGCTTGAGCCCCACTGATCACCCGCGCGAGGTAAAAAAAATAATTAATAAATGAACTTTTATTTCAAAATCAGCACAAGTTTTTACACTGAAATCCGCCAAACTATACAATAGTTTGTAGGCAAACAAACATTTTCAAGAAATGTCTTAAGGATTGTAAGTTAATATTTAAACCATCGGCCAAGACAGTCGTTACATTCGAACCGCCGCAAAAAACGGTTATTTGAGGATCATTCGGAAAATTGTGTATCACCATTGTGACAAGTTGCCTTAAATTGCAATAGACACGTGAAAGAAACGGGGTGGTGCTATTCTAAGCCGGCAAAAAATATTAAAAATAACACATACTACCATTTCCATTACAGGTAACATATCACGAGGCGGACGCCCATTCCACCGCCTTCAGTTCCCGTGTTCTGTGCCTCCCTCTATACACAGTGCTACTGGCGGCCGAAGCTACTCGCGCCGACTATGTGATCATTGGAGGGGAGCATGTGTTACCGGCGCTTTCACACGTGCCGTTCAACAACATCGCCGTACAGGTAAGTAAAACACTAATGAAACGCGCGCCCGTGCTGATATACTCACACAGACACTCATATACTCAGTTGGACACTCAGGTAAGGTTTAGTTCCCTTGTGTTATGCCTCCCTCTATACACAGTGCTACTGGCGGCCGAAGCTACTCGCGCCGACTATGTGATCATTGGAGGGGAGCATGTGTTACCGGCGCTTTCACACGTGCCGTTCAACAACATCGCCGTACAGGTAAATCACTAATGAAACTACTCACACAGACACTCATATACTCACACAGACACTCATATACTCACACATACACTCATATACTCACACAGACACTCATATACTCAGTTGGACACTCAGGTAAGGTTTAGTTCCCTTGTGTTATGCCTCCCTCTATACACAGTGCTACTGGCGGCCGAAGCTACTCGCGCCGACTATGTGATCATTGGAGGGGAGCATGTGTTACCGGCGCTTTCACACGTGCCGTTCAACAACATCGCCGTACAGGTAAATGAAACACTAATGAAACTACTCACACAGACACTCATATACTCACACAGACACTCATATACTCACACAGACACTCATATACTCACACAGACACTCATATACTCACACAGACACTCATATACTCACACATACATTCATTTACTCACACAGACACTCATATACTCACACATAAACTCATATACTCACACATACACTCATATACTCACACAGACACTCATATACTCACAACAAACACTCATATACTCACACAGACACTCATATACTCACACATACACTCATATACTCAGTTGGACACTCAGGTAAGGTTTAGTTCCCTTGTGTTATGCCTCCCTCTATACACAGTGCTACTGGCGGCCGAAGCTACTCGCGCCGACTATGTGATCATTGGAGGGGAGCATGTGTTACCGGCGCTTTCACACGTGCCGTTCAACAACATCGCCGTACAGGTAAATAAAACACTAATGAAACTACTCACACAGACACTCATATACTCAGTTGGACACTCAGGTAAGGTTTAGTTCCCTTGTGTTATGCCTCCCTCTATACACAGTGCTACTGGCGGCCGAAGCTACTCGCGCCGACTATGTGATCATTGGAGGGGAGCATGTGTTACCGGCGCTTTCACACGTGCCGTTCAACAACATCGCCGTACAGGTAAATAAAACACTAATGAACTCACACAGACACTCATATACTCAGTTGGACACTCATATTTCAGTTGGACACTCATATACTCACACAGACACTCATATACTCACACAGACACTCATATACTTTAATATAATTTTAAACTTTCTTAATGACAGCATTTTACCTACCAATAAAATGCTTATTAAACTACTTACCTTCCTTATAGCCTTACTTATAGAGAGAGAGATCTTCCTTTGCAGCGATTGGTCGCACTTATCTGTTCCAAAGCTGTGTGATTGGTTACGTATGCCCCCACACCCCACCCCACTCCGACACGGCAGGGCGGGGCGAGTCGGCCCGCTTGGCTTCATTGCGTCTCATAATAATATTCTAATTAGAATATTATTACTACAAAATACACCAGGCAGAATTAAAAATTTAAGGCTATAAGGAAGGTAAGTAGTTTAATAAGCATTTTATTGGTAGGTAAAATGCTGTCATTAAACCACTGTACGTTCCTTATAGCCTTACTTATAGAGACATGTTTGATATCGCCTGGAGGAGTGGGAGCTATCGCCAATGTGAAAAACTATAAAAAGAAACAGGTATTATTATTCTTTAAAAAAGAAAAATGAATTTCTTTATCAACAATAATGATTTTGATCCACTATACTGAAAAATTATTTATATTGTATTTATTAAAAAATACTGTAATATCATAAACTCACCCTTAAATGACCATAAAATATAATAAATTATAATGAAAATGTTATTCAAAACCTCTTGTACTATATTACGGCATTCTAGGTAAGCATAATAGAATGATGAAAATGATGCATTTGTAACATGCCATTTATAATGTCTTTGAAAAACTTTACCTCGTGTTTAATAAAAAATGCACATAATACAGTTATTCATTATGTTAGTCTCAATACGTTTTGATAAGATAGAAAGTACGCGGCAATTCATCTGAAAGTTTCCGAACAGTAAACAGAAAATTTAAAAAAAAATTTTGAAAAACTCAATAGATAAAATAGTAAAATATAAAAATATTGAACCTTTAGTTAGAGGTAAATACGCATTGCAGGTCGTTTTTATAAAACCTTTTAAATATCTATTTACTTACATAGTAAATAAATAGCTCTTTTACACAGAAAAACATAGCTTACATATTGTAATTGTGCTTGATCACTCTAGCTATAGGTAACGTAATAAGTAGGTTAAATTTCCCTAGGTCAACACTACTGTTTAAGATATGCATTGACCTAAACGGGCTTAACTACTCCGCTCGTAACAGCACACATGTGTGCTTGAAGTACAATACAAATCTATTATTGCAAAATTCGACCTGAGCGAAGTGGTTAAGCAGGTAAATCAAAAAACCTGGCCAAACGACTACCTAGTTTCCCAGGAGAATAAAAGGCATATAAATTTGTTATCAAATCATACCTTCATATGATTTTTTAAATATGATTCATTTGGGCTTGCCTTAATAGTATTTGCTATAATACATAATGATCAATAACTAACCTTGTTTACTTTGTCGGAGTAACGGTCAAGCTTTATTTAAAACATCACTCGGGCCTCTGAATAAACTATATTGTATATAATAATATAGTTAATTAATATCTTGGTAAATCTACCTAAACTTGATATAATAAAAGAGGCGATTATTGAAATTGTTTTCTGCCATAACTACTTCTGACCGTCCCATGCAAAGCCCAGATCTCTGTTTAAAACTTGAAAAGGGCACAAATTTGCTTTAATTTTATGTACAATCAAAAACGAGCTAGCTATAAAAGAATATGAGCTAAAGTTTAAATTATAAGAATTTTATCATTTTGTTAACAGCTTACCTACGGAGAAAATTTAATCCGAAGGTACGTCGGTAAACGACGTTATTGTCTATTAGACAGTACAAACATTGCAACATTGCAAATTAATTGTGGAAGCCTAGATCTTACTTGGGTCACCATACAAATATTATATATCATTATGATCACCGTTGGTAAAATATACTAGCTATTGAACGTAGTAGGTAGTTCCCAATATAATTCTCGCTAGGTATCTATTCTGAAAATATTTTACTTGATAGGCAAACTATTTGCCTAGTACAAAGGTACATTCAAGCATTTTTTAAAACAACGTCTTGTGCTCGACATTCAGAGCAAACATATTGGAACAACGGTATTATTATTTTAGGCTGACGTCTTACGATAGGCAATTATGTTCACTATCGTACGTTTCTAACAACCATCTAACAATGTTATACACAGGAGTAGATACTCGTGTTTCAAACCCAAACAAGGCAGACAGGGCACTTACAAAAATATCAATTAGCAAAAGTACCCTCTGATTGTAACCTTTTGTATATTTATTTAAAATACCCACATAGACTGTGGGTACTTGTTGTTTACTTGCCCAAAAGCTTTCATTCATTATCGAAAAAGTAGGTGTAGTAAGCATGACTACACTTGAGGAAATAAAAACTTAATATCGTCTGGGACAGTGTCGCATTATTGCTATTTGCCACTATCGCTCTAAAACTTTTCATCTCTAGAGGAGGTTGTTATACATATTACGCCATATGCATTTCATTCATAACATTTCAGGTAATATGAAAGCACCTGAAAAATATATCATGAACTTTTCATCTCTAGTGGAGGTTGTTATACAAATTACGTAATATGCATTTCATTCATAATATTTCGGGCAATATAAACGCACCTGAAGAAAATATCATGTTCAAGATCAAGGCACTCGAGTAGGTAACACAAAATTTGGCATATACCAATTAGGTATATATTACATCACTCGCCTTAGCAGCTAGACAACCTTCCACTAGTTTTGATGTTATACAGCTTGATATAGCAGAATTAACAATAGGGTGTACTTAGCTCCCAAGTTGCAACATGCTGGAATAAGTAAATTACCTACATACATCTCCACCTCACGAAATTTACTCCGTACACTCAATGCACGATGAATTAAAAAGTAAAAATTATTATAGTTTCGGTGTGAGATCTATTAAATGGGTAGGTCTTCATTATTTACTTATCCATTTTGAGATGAGGCCATTACAAAAAGGCCGTTTTCTCTCCCCACATTTGTCTGTTTCCATGTTGCTAAGAAAAACTTAGGACTATTTTAGGACAACTCTGCACTTAGAGAGCTTAGATTGTACACATTCCCTTCCGTGATTGATGCCAGAATCATAGCGAGTATTTAACGTAGGTACTCTTACGCCACTTTTTGATCATAGTTCAAAGAAGTAAACAAATGACAAGCGTGAGGGATCTCCTTCAGAAATGCGTTAGCACTACGAGGGCTGTGATAACATTGAAATAGAAGTGAATTATTGCTACTTAGGACAGTGAGCAAGGGAAAAATTTATAAATTCAGTCGTTTTCACAGTTACCTAATAAATCAATATGTTTCTCATTTTCTTACTGCGTGGCCTCGGTAGGCCACTGAAATGATCATAAAGGAAAACTGTTTCAGACTTAAACCGTCTATAAATTTTCCTTAACCTGCGAGAATTTAGACTCGGCAGTAACGGTTACTAGGATGGGACTGAATGCGGTGAATCTACGACAAATATGTCTTCTGCTTAAGAATCATTGTAAAAGTTAGACAGCTCTCTAACTATGAACTTTATTCCGAGTAGATAAAGTTCATACTTACGTAGGAATATTGTTCCCTGTACTTTCTAATAGCCAAGACTTTTTCGGGCTAGGATGTTATATTTGAAACATTTTTTCAAACATTTAAGTAGGTATATTTTGCCTACAGATAGCCTATTTTGCAAATTCTCAGTGGAATCTAGCTATCGTTATTTGAAAGCGTAAGCTCATGGAACTAAAAGAGGGGGACCTTATGAACGCGTGCAAGGTAAAAATATTTTCAAATTAACATCTTAGGAATCCCTTCGCGTTCTATTTTCTAATACGCTCGAGGTAACACATGTGTCAGACAGTAAACTCCTTGTACTCAAGTCTGTAACACACCTTTCGAAGCTTTTATTTCTTAAATATATTTTAATACTTAACCTTAACCGTGTTAGGTAGGTATAAAATTATGGAAACTTGGCTAATTTTATACCACATGCAGGATTCGAACCTGCGCGCTTCACTATCAATACTAGTGCTACACACTACCCTTCGCTACAATTGCTTTATCTCATCGCAGGCGGTGGACCGGACGATGTACTTTCAGATAAGACCAAATTCAACGAGGGCATTTCACTGTCACGTTAGAAGACAAATAAGCATAGAAGTAAAGAAAGACTGCTTTACTTTGATCAGACAAAAGCAAATCATGCATGTGCCGGATGCCATCAAAACTTTTGGAAGTTTGATAAAAAGGTAGGTAGGTACCTAAAGTAATACCTATACTTAAAGCAATAACGTTTTATCAAAGGTGCTGGCCGACTCTGCACGAGGTATTAAAAATATATTGGTGGGTACATTTCGAAACTTTGGCTCCACGAGGACCCAGTTCTTTGAGTTGCATATCGTACCGAAACCCACAACACAAATACTTTTTAGTACTTGTTAGTATTTTTGGCAATATTTGCATCTAAACCGTCTATAATGCATGGAATTTGTATCGCATGTCGATTTATTAATTCGTCAAGTATACGAAAGGCTCGAGGACGGAATTTCAGGCCCTGCAAGTGCAAGCGAGGGCATTCTGCATGACATCAAAAGGTACAACCCCTGCGCGGGGATGTAGGAGTCTAAGGACACGTCATGCGCTGACGGCCTAATGAACTCCTGATGATGTTATAAAATAGGGTATACCTTGCGTTGCGCAGAGGTAGCTTATAAAACCGACGAAATGTAGCTTGGCTTGTGCTGCCATTTCATATCATAGCAATCAACTAGAATATATATTTTCTGCAATTTATTCTAGGTACAACGAAAAGATCCTTGAGGAGTTCTTATTACTCTATTTTATAAGACGTTCTACGGACTTGGACTTCCGTAAACTTTCTTATTACTAAGAGCATTTCACAGGGTCATGGCGGCCCCCTTTTAAAATAAAAATTGTCGCTATTCGACTTATTTATTTAAAGAACTTTGAAGGTATCCGAACAATACCTACAGATCACGTATTTGATGCGTTACTTGAATAACACGTTGCTACGTGAAAGGAGCATCTGTATACCATTACTAGCTCCAGTAAACGACATAAAAATGTATTTATGTCCAAATAACAATTTACAAAAACACGTGTAAAAATAAAATAATCATTCACAAATGAAAACCCATAAATCAATCAGGCACATTAATGAAAAACGTGCACGGGGGATATGTAGAAACTAGATCGACGGGATAGTAACCTATAAATAGAAAAAAGGTATTACTTCTCTCGAGGAATACCTACCTATCAGTTCAAGGTAACTAGTTTAAAAACCTGCGAGGGATGAACATTTATATTGAAAATCTTAAAATAATGCCACTCAAAGCTTGTGCGAAGTGCACTATGATTATTGGATTTTCATTTGATCGTTCGTAAAGAATCGAACGAATTAATTACTTCCGGATTAAAAACTTTTCGTAAAAAAAATTCACTATTGTTAAATCCGGGTAACTAAAACTTCGATAGCAACCAAATTTCTATAACAAACTTTGCCTATTTATTTGGGATCATTATTCTTGACAAATAATTCCCATAAATTATTTACTATTTTGTTCACAGAATTCGGATCGCCAGGAACAATTTATTTATTCGTAAACGGTCTTGACAGATTTCAATAATAATTTATTAAAATTGTAAGAAATTGCAAAGTTGTGTCCGACGGAAAACCGCCTTCAGAAATTTGATTTGCCACATGCATAATAAAATATAAAGGACTTACCCAGTTTATACACACACTGATATTAAAATTTATTGAAATAGGAACAATTAAATCACTAAATTTATTAATTTAAAAAACGAACGGTGCAAAACCGTTAAAATTGTAAGAAAATAATTTTTTAAAGTTTAAAATTTAAAACTATATCGAAATTTAAAAAAATATTTTCTGAGCTCGACCGCTCACTGCGAAAGAAAAATCGCCAATGAAGCCCGCGCGGGCCGACTCGCCCCGCCCTGCCGTGTCGGAGTGGGGTGGGGTGTGGGGGCATACGTAACCAATCACACAGCTTTGGAACAGATAAGTGCGACCAATCGCTGCAAAGGAAGATCTCTATCTCTATAAGTAAGGCTATAAGGAACGTACAGTGGTTTAATACTAATAATCTATGGGCTACGTAATTGTCTGAAAGTAAATTAGGATTAGTTAAAAACTATCCTATGCGTTAATCTATTTTACCTTTTATGTGTGCCAAATTTCATTACAATCAACCGATTGAAATGAAATTTGGCATTAGTTTTAGCGTGAAGAAGTAACATACAAATTATAATATTAGTTGGATGTATGTATACAAGTAATTGTAACGTGTTAATTGTTCGTTCGTTAGGTTCTGGAGGTCCGCGGCTCGGACCCCGCGTCTCGCAACAAGACTACAAGCTTCCTTAGCACCAGGAACTACACGGTGGCGGCCATCTTTGAAGATGGCGTCATGTACACTCTACAGGATACTGCGGTTTGAATACACACTTATACAGGATGTAAGGAAAATAAATGCGTTCTTTTGAAAGGATGAACTAGCCCGTGTAACTGAAAAACTTTCCTCAAGGAACATAGACAAGTATATGAAAAAAAATTGTCCTGACTTGGTTGGTAGCTACATTTTGTATGTGAGGTTTAATTTTTTTTTTGTATTTAGACTTATGTTTCTTGGGGAAAGTTTTTTAGTTTCATAGGTTGGTTCTATCCATGAAAGGAACGCAGTACCTTTCCGTATACCCTGTATATCACTTATTTAAAAGGTCCTATTCAATTTAGTAAAAATATTTTTAGGGTGAATTCTACTTGTAAAACTGAAGAACTTTCTCCAAGGAACATAGGTGGAAATATGAAAAAATTACTGATTTTCCCTACAAAGTGACTAGTTTTACGATGGGACTTCCAATTTTCGTTCATTTTTTAAGACTTGCAAAATTTTCAATCGCTGGTTGGGTTTGAACCTGCGACTTTCGCCATGCCAATAATAGAAAAATTGTGTACCGGACACGGGAAGTGTTTTAAATTTTGGTATTCAATGTTGTTTTCATATTTCGTCGTATGGTCCATGAGGAAAGTTGTTCAGTTTCATAAGTAGAGCTCACCCTAAAAATATTTTAACTTAATTTTATAGGAGTAATGTTCTGTGACTTTTTGATCAAATTTCACTGTTTATGGAACGCGCTTAAAATTCACTCATGCACTTAATTAAACAGGCAACTTTTTGAAGATACTTCAGGTAGCTAGAAAATTCAACCCTATATGTTTTTTTATAAAAATTATGTTTAGATTTTTTCTGTTTTATGCAAAATTTGGTAGCTAAAGATATAATACCGGTCCCTTGATAATTAAATACTTACTATATCGTAAGTTTAAAATCTTGCAATTTTTTCTACCGCGGGCAGGATTTGAACCTGCGACTTTCGCCATCACTTTTGGCGACGCCTCTTCCATCTGTGCTACCGCGGTTTATCCATTGCCCTTTTAGCAAGATTCCTAAAATTGTTTACCTAACACAATGTGTTTTTAAAAATTTGTATTTAATTTCGTAAGTTGGTATCGCGTGCCGTTATTTTCTAAATGTTTTAACTTTACATTTTTATGTTCTGTCCTTATTAAATCAAAATTCATTAAAAGCAGTAGAATCTCTCATGTCTCGTTAAAAGTAATCCATGACAAAATAGAAAAAAAAGCTCAAATCGATAATACTCTACAAACATACATACGTTAATTTTAAACATATCTTTTGAAATCAAAATGAACAAAAAATAACGTGTTTTGAAAAATCTTTCGACCGCCTGTCATCCAAGATTGACAACATTTGTGCCTTCAGTTGTCACGGCAGCTAGCATAAAATGTTTCAAAAATATTATAGTCGTTTATTTTTGGCTTATAGTTTCTGGACCATTGGCTGAACCCAATTTAGTATGTTGTGTCATTTTAGGTACATGCTTACATACTTACAGTGGATAAAAAGGACTCAAACTGGGTTTTTACGCTTTGTAATTTTGTAATATTAATTCAATTATTTACACATTTTAATTCGATTTTATTATTCAATTAAATTATATTCAAATTAACAAATGAGCATACATTTAATCGAAAATAACGCAAGCGTAAAAAGTGTCACAAAATGTAATATGAGCTTTACCCATTTATTTATTCGTATGGCGAATGTCACTGTTCTACAATTGTATGTCCAAGTTCTTCACCCAATGGGCTGCGTTATCTTCAAGGCTGAACAAATCCTGGTAATCCCCGGTGAGTTTTCTTTTTGGGCAATCTAGGATGACGTGACTTTACCCATAACGCAATCGTACAAAAATAGGCGACTTTAGAATTTTGGAAAAACTTCCTTAAAAAAATCCCAGCCGTATCGGAGTATGGGTGACAGCGGCGGTCGAAAGGTTAATCTTACTATTATTCGTGTATTTCTACTCGTGATTTCTACCATTTTGGTAATGTTATGAAAACAGTATTCCATCTATTTAATTATTAAATATTCATTTGAACAAAATAGTATTAATTTTAAATGTGTAGATTCACATCGAACTTTACTTTTTATGTGATCTTAAATTAAGTCTTATCTCGAATAATTATAATTTTAATACTTGGTGGTACCGAACGATCGACTTTCCTAGAAATTCTTAGCTTATAAAGTAAAACTGAACAACTATCTCTTTTATAGGTCAAAATATAATAAAAAATTACTCCTATTTACATTACAAGGCCAGCTGTTTTATTTTGATGAGAAGCACAATCTTTTTCTTATATTTTGACTATTGGTGCTTGGGGAAAATTGTTCAGTTTAACGGATCGAGCGTATCGTAGGAAAGTCGCTCGTTCCAAGGCTCGTAATGTTTAAAGTAATTCTCATAGCTCTGAAAATGTGCCTTAAATTCAGTTTCAGTTTAACTAATGATTATAAGGTCCTTTCAGTGTAAATATTTTTAGGATGAGTTTTAGTCGTGAAACTGAAAAAATTTCCCCAAGGAAAATAGGTCGAAATCTTTAAAAACAATTGGGCTTCCTATACAAAAATGTACAAAAAACGTGTCACTTTGTATGGAAGATCCAATTTTTGATTTTATTTCGGTCTATGTTTAATCGGTTCAGTTTTTCAGTTTTACGAGTAGAACTCACTCTAAAAATGTTTGCATTGAATTCAATTGGGCCTTTTACAGGGTGTAAGGGACAGCCCTCCGAACACTGATAGGATGCATTAAGACCATGTAACTGAACAACTTTACATAAACAAATACTCCTGGAAACGTCAAAAATTTTGGAGTTACCATAGTAAATGCAGTCAGCTGATCGTGATTTTGTATGGGAGGTCGAATATTATGACATTATGTTCCTAGAGGAAAGTTGTTCAGTTTCATGGTCTGCATGCACCCTATCAGTATTCGGAGGGCTGTCCCTTACACCCTGAATCATACGAAATGCTAATATTATACCACACATTTTAGATAATGTATAAGATTGCACTGTATTACAATTATAGTATAATGTTAAGGGTATGTCTAGAGGGTGTCTGCTTTTATAAGTTTGGTTCATTTACAAATCGTTTGCTGATTATAAAGCTCTAAGCATTACATAATCACACCTATTATCCCTTGCGGGGTAGGCAGAGCGTAAACGGCCGCAAAAACGGACATTTATGCCACGTCTGACATATATTTGAGGGTCATTCGGAAAATCGTGAATCGCCATATGGACAGGTTGTTAGCCCACCGCCTAAAATTGCAATACACACCCTCAAGTCCCTTAGTCACGGATTATTCAATTTAGCTTTTGGCAATGGTTTATCGAATCGAGTCCCAAATTGAACAACTTACCCAAGTGAATATTTATAAGGCACAAATCTGTCAGGCTTAACTGTTTGTGAATGTAAGAACAATTCTATCTTTTTAAGTTTGATATTTTTGTTTTTACGAGTTATTGGACACCCTCGGCAGTAAGGTGGACAATAAAAGGTTTGTGAGCGGTTGTTATAAATACAAGTAGGATAGATAATTATTGATATTATACGAAATACAACTACACTTCTCATTTAAAGAATCGTTAAACAAATACTGAACCACCTGATAGTCCATAAAGAAAGATGGTTCCTTGCATCGGAGGGCACGTTAAGCCGTCGGTCCTGGTTGCTGTCTATGATTACTTAGACGGCGGTCGTTACACAACCATTTCAGAAGCCTAGTATTAATAGGCGGTTGAAGAACTCTGACACCAGCGTTCAAGAAAAAAAGAAGACCTATGAAATTTTTTTTAGATCAATGAGAATTTGAAGACATTATCTGACTCTCAACATTTGTTGAAGAAACATCCCAAAGATGTCGCTGTACGCCGCCATTCACTAAGTCGGAATAACTGTCAAAATGTGACAGCTACTGTCAAAGTGGCGATGGCGGCGTAAAACGCCATCTTTCGGATTATTATTCCAAAAATGCGCCGGTCTTCGGATGAGCTTCTGCTCCCAACCAATCAATCAGGTATAGGTTTTAAAGCCCCGGGGCTAAAATCAAAAAGTCCAGTCATATAATAATACGATTAGTGATAATACTATCCTACATTGAATAATTGATTAAATCGTCTGTCACAGACGTGTGAGGCCAATGATGACATTGAATAAAGTAATTTCATTTTCTTTTTCATAAATAACGCCCGTTCTAACGAAACAAACTTGCAGTACTTCGATTTTTTTTAATGAGAAGTATAGTTATAGTTTCTAGTAAGGCATTTCAACAGTATGCTTTTGATTCAATTGTAAACAATATTTTCTGTCACAAATTTAGATTTGTTGCACTATAAAATGAACAAAAAAAAATTAACGGCAAAATGTAATCATGAAATGCCACATTTGGAAATAAGATCTTTTATAGTTAATTCACTGCCATTTTTAGAATTGAATTAATGCTATTTATTTTAGTTTTATATAATTTTTGAAACAGTATTGTGTAATCTGATTCCCTCCAGTTTTTAAATTATTGTAATCATTCCGATAATTTTAAATTAATTTGTATAATTTCAAGTTACGTTGATTAACGAGTGTTTTTTATATATTTTCTAAACAATAATACAATGGCAAACGAAAAATTTATTTTCTTTTTAGAAAATTCCATTATTTATTATTCTACAAGACTGAGTCTACGAACGAACAAAATAATTAATTTATTCTTTATAATTATTCTCAGTATTAATGTAATTTGATTAATATTTTTAATGAATTGAATTAAGTAAATAATGACTAATGTTTTAAATTAAATGGAGGATTTAATTTAGCCTTAATAATGTTAATTTTAAGTAATTTTGCGTTAGGCTTAGTTTTATACGCGCTCAATTTTCACGAATAAAAAGCTTTAAATTTAAGAGTTATTTGTTTTATTTACCTAACCTTTAAAAACACATACATATAAAGCCTATATCCCTTGCGGGGTGGGCAGAGCGTAAACAAGAAATGAATACACAAAACTCAGGTAATATTTACGTTTATTAATACATTTCATTCTCCACATACATCCTTTATCTTAACGCTATCCAAATTATACGAAGAATTAACAGCACATAATTGAACAGTTCCCTAAACAATATAGGAAAATTAATTTCTCATGATAGTAACATAAAGGGTCTTATTATTTTCAAAAAATAAACAGCGTTGCGCAAAGATATAAACATTGTTAGATTTTTTACAAACAATTTGAAAGTTTAAAATTAAGTATTTTTTTCGAGCTTGACACTGACAGTAAGACCCTATATAATAGAAAATATAAAAATGATACAATCAACTACTAATTAAAACAAATTGTGCGAATAAAATTGATCATGACACTTTTAACATACAAAATATACATTATAAATAATAGGTGCAAAAACATAGGAATTTTACAGAACCATTTTTTTAGCAGCACCGTACGATGAAACGATTTAACCCTCCTGTTGCAAAATGTCACAGGAGTGAAATGTCACGTTAAAATATAATTGGATAAAATCTCAAACGATTATTTTTGAACAAAATCTTTATAATTTGATTAAGCACCCTAGAACTAAACTAATAAAATCATTTGCTTATAAACCAACTAGAAATTAATTTATTCCGTAATATTGCTTTAAAATCTCCATAGGTTTGCATGGAAGAGCTATGTGTAACTAAATTGGAAATAAAACATATTTACATGTAGGTATAATATGCCCATGTTGTGAGTGATATATTAGTTAAACGCAATAAAAATGGTCATTTTTAACTTATTTATTTTCAGTCAGGAGTCACATAAAAGTTCATCAATTGTTAAACATTTTCAAATAAGATTTTACTGAGATGTGAACCTTTTTACACTGTTTTCTGATGAGCACGAAATAGACTCAAAAATCGGCATCTTTTTCTCGTTCAATGTCCAACTTTATCTTTCAATAACTCCAGAATTTGTACGAATTAAATAAGAAGTTTAGTAATTATCATCCCCTATAATTATTTAAGATTAACTTTGATGCGAGGCCTGCAATTGGTGTTGCAGGATTGATGTAAAATAGTACGAGCATTCATACTTTCGTAATCATCTTTTATATCATTTTAATCTTCACAACACGGGCTTTTAACTAAACTACGCACCAAAATATTACAGAAGCACACAAATTATATAAAGCATTAAGGCGAGTGTAGCCGTCAATGACCTCGACAGCGGCGCCACTTAACAAAAAAACGGTTTTCTCTTTATACAAACAATCTATCAGAATGTCCGATGCCCAAGTTTTAAGTATTATCCTTATGTAAAATAAGAACCTTCAAAGTCAATAAAATATTCGCTGTAATTAAAGTTATGGAAAAAAGTGCGTAAAACGGCCACTTTTGGTATTAGTTGCAATAACTTTAATTACAGCGAATATTGTATTGAGTATGCTGGTTCTAATTGTACATAAGGATAATACTTAAAACTTGGGCAACGGACATTCTGATGGATTGCTTGTATAAAGAGAAAATATTTTTTTGTGAATTGGCGCCACTGTCGAGGTCGTTCACGTGTACACTCGCCTTAAGAAAATTGTTCAAAATATTTCAAAGGGTGAACCATATTTCAACCTGTACTCTGGCCAAATAGGTATTTAAAAGAATGTAAACAAACAAACAAAGCTACTTCTAGGCAGGTTTTTCTGTTCAAGGGGTCCGGTTAATTATACGTATGTAAATAACACCTTGTGAAAATCTTGACTTCGATTTGAAACATATGCCGTTTACTGGTGGTGGTAACGAGTTACATGCCGTGTGTTTAACCTGGCCAGCCTCGAGGCAGTGCCTTTATTTTTGATTTATTATCCCGCCCGAGCCGGATTTCTATCAGGACAATACAAAATTGCTATAATATTTTTTTTACAATGACGGAGCATTACGTCAATTAGTGATAGTACTGTCTTATATTGAATAAAGTTAATTCATTTTATTTCACATAAAGAGGGACAACATGATACCCTGCAAAAGATGAGGACAGAAAATAATCTTCACAGTAAGATTGTTTACATTCTTATAAATACCAAGTTAGACAGATTCAATGGAAAAACGTTCAGTTTCAATGGCCATTTCACTCTTTAAATACATCCAAAAAAAATATCATCAACGGCCAAACACGATTAAAAACGTAATTCTTTTGATTAGAAATTTACTGCCTGCCTTGGTCCCAACCAACTTTTTTTCATGTTATGTACTAAAATTCTTGTGTTAAGCTTGTGGGATAACCGAATTAATTTTCGGTTTTTAGTCGTTCTGACTGATGATGCTTTTAAAAACATTTCGTCGAAATGGTTTTATGTAGAGCGAAACGATTAAGAGAGAAAATAATGTAAGATATCCTTTTAAAAAGAACAGTTTTTTTAACGAAATGTCAATTTGGCTATTCAAATATGAGAGCAAGCAAGTAAGGGCGATATTACATTATCATTATCTCTGAGGGACTTGGGGGTTACATGTGTTTTGTAATTTTAGAGCGATGGGCTGACAACCTGTCACTAAGGTGACACAATTTTCTGAATGACCCTCAAATGTTTGTCCGACGTGGCGTTACTGTCCGTTTTCACTTTGCCTACCCCGCAAAAGATATAGCCGTGGTATATATGTACGTGAGTATGTATTATATTCTCTCTGATGCTAAATAGTTGTCAAAAATGCTAAATCTGATATTTTTTTACAGACATATACAGGTGAGAGACAATAATATGATAATGTAATATGCCCCTAAGGTTATTCTCTGCAAAGTTGAAATTGATTTAGAAATATTGTTTATTTGAAAATACCACATTGCCAGATCGTTTAAAATACAGCACAAAATTTAACAATACAATTATAATTAAATTAAATAGTGCATTTTACAGCTGCCAAAGCACAACGCGAAAGGAATGACATATAAATGCAAATAGTACAAAAATAATATTGGGATATTCAAAATCGAATAACATAAAAAATCTGAGTACCAAATTTTAAAACACTTCCCGTGTTGGGTATACAATTTTTGAAAACTTGCAAAATTTTCAAGCGCGGGCAGGATTTAGTAATGCGAAAGTCGCAGGTTCAAATCCTGCCCGCGCTTGAAAATTTTGCAAGTTTTCAAAAATAAAAAATCTGTTTAAGTATTTGCTAAAAATGGACAAGGAGTAACATAAAAAACAAACCAAAAGGAGACCAAAGCAGTAATGGAACTGAACAACTTTTTCCATTGAACACGGATCGAAACATGCCATCGTAAATTTGCTATTTTGTATAGGAGCTCCAATTTTTTTATATATTTCGTGGGGAAAGTTGTTCAGTCCCATAAGTACCTTGACCTCGGCTTGTTATACCCCTTTTGTTACTCCCTGTATAGTTTATATCCAAAGCTTTTGTATTAGGGATGTGGATGGATTACTTTATGATAAAACATAATAATCACATAAACTCAAAAGCTAAAAAAGAGCAAAAAGAAAAAACTAAAATTAAAATAAAAATGTTTTGCACGTCAATAAATAGTTTTATACAGATATAGATACAAATATTACAGATTTTAAGTACACCTTCAAGAACTAAATAGAATGAGCTAACGTCTAACCACATCTAAATGTATACACATTCTTTTGACCAATTTCATATTACCACACTCATTTTATACATTACATATATACAGGGTGTAAGGGACAGCCCTTGGAATACTTATAGAGCTCATTCAGACCGTTAAACTGAACAACTTTCACCATAAAACATATGTCAGGAAACGACAAAAAAATATTGTCTTCCTATACCAAATCACGATGAGCTGGCTAACTTTACTATGAGAAGTAATTTTTTTACGTTTCCTGACATATGTTCCCAGGGGAAAGTTGTTCAGTTTCATGGTCTGCATGCACCTTTTAATTATTCGGAGGGCTGTCTCTTACACCCTGTATATATTAACACTTACCGTTTACTATATATTTTAACTAGTTTACATTTGACACGCCTACATTAACCAGCCCAGTTGCACTAACAATCGGCTACGTTGAAAGTAATCTGTCGTTTATTTAGAATCTATAGAAATAAATTTAAGGCACTAAAATAATTCTAAATACTTTTCTAAATAAACACTTAAGAATTATTTACCAATAAGACAGATCAAAAAGTGTAGTACGTATTTAGACTGCAGAGGCCTTACCACAAACAAGCATAATGAATTTAAAAAATTTAATATGCGACTGCTTTCTAAATTAAAGCCTAGCCTATGACACTCGGGATAATGTAAGGATTCTTCCGATACAATTCCCATTCGAATCTGTTCAGTGGTTAACGAGTTGCAGTACTTTAAAGAATCGCACATATATGCATACATACATGCATCATTTTTTGGTTGGGCAGTCGTAAGTGCTAAACGAGTATCTGACATTTTGTGGTAAGGCTCCAGATGTTTCACTATGTCGCTTTCTTATTTTTCGCAGAGTTGTAACTTCGTCAGTCATTTTAATGATTATACATGTATGTACGGAGTACGGGGAGTGAAAGTGATTGGAGGACAACAACCGAAAAGCACTGACAGACGTCTGTTATAGACGTGTGTCGATTTATCCAAGCAAAATATTCTGTCAACTAACTGAGGTGCGCGGGTCGGGGCGGGGCTTGCATGCTGATTGGTCAGTGTTGGCGTCATCTCATAAATGACCAATAACTAACCTGACTTATGGTCTGTTGTGTTGCCAGAAAGTATTCGCCATTAGTGTGCCGTCGAGTCCCTATAGTGTACGACAGTGTTTTGCACAGCATAATCATGAACGACAGAGTTATGTACAACCCAAGCATGCATGACAGTGGCAATGGAATCTAAACAATGTCGCCAAAACATCCCGGTACTAACAATGTACACTCCGCGCATGCACGACACGATGTTTTGATTTGAATAACACCCCTGTACAATATTCGTCCGGGCCAGTTACTGAAGACGATCCATGGAAGTATGGATGAACCTTCAAGCTTCTTGAGACGATCCAATGACTGTGTCGAACATTGTCATGTACAAAACATTGCCGGGCGTAATCGTGTTGTGCATAATCAATGTCGTGCAGTGATGGTTCCCGTGCCGTACGTCTATCAGGGCATATACTTTTACATATGAATATAAGTTGAGTTATAGCTAATGTGTTAACATTAGTGCAACTGGGCCCCAGGGTAAAATGTTAATTCTGAAGCGGGTACAAAAATATTCTATCGTAGTAACATCAAAATCCAACAACTATGACCAACTACAACCTGTTTTAAAGGTACATATGGTAATTTTGATAAATTAGACTGAACGAATAATATTTAATGACAACAAATGTGGTTTGCTACATTGATTCCGGATTTACATTTTAGTGATTTTTTAAATCTTCTTCTACCTCTAGATGTAATATTGCTGCAATTAGACCTCTTTTTAAAAACATCTAATATTTGGTGATGTATTAAAAGAAATCTTGACAACAAAAGTTTGTAATAGTCTGTACAATATTTGGATCCGAAATGGTACTTTTGACCTAAGATCTAATCGCAGAGTCCTTGTTTTATTTAAAGGGTGAAATTTTACTAGTGATCGATAGCTAAAACTCAAGACGGGCTGGTGATAAGGAACAACTTTCCCCAAGGAAAAAAGATAGAAATATGGAAGATAAATTTGGACCTCCCGTACAAAATTGTACTATGGAAACTCAATATATTTGCCATATTTCAATCTACGTTCCTTGGGGAAGCTGGTTCCTTATCATTGTCTTGAGGTTTCATTTCACTTTATACATTTAGAAATATCTATTTTTATTGTGTATTTCTCCTGTTACTTTATTAAATAACATAAAAGGCCGAAATAAACATGTTTATATTTTATTATTATTGTTAGATATGAATATATATATGATTCGTTTTAAATATTTTAAAACTTATTTTCAATAATCTCATCGAAGTATATACTAAATATTATAATTATGAATACATGCAAATGAAACTAAGAAACCAGGAATGTGTGTTCAGAACTTTTCTTTGATTTTGGATTTTATTTCAAATGTAAATTATTATTTCTACATTGTATTGGGCATAATATACTTTCTTATTCAAAGAAAACAAAAAAATATAGTCTGCCAAAATGATGACGTGTTTTCCAAGTCAACGGAATTATTTATTTATTTTATTTTAATTTTAGTAAATACAATTTAAACACGGTAAGTTCTCAAAAGTTTCTTGTTTACCTTTTTCTTAGGAAATAATTGATATAAATTAAACCAAAACCTAATACAATCATTCTGAACAGACTATGATTTTTCAAATCTGATCAATAATATCGATTGATATTCTTTGATATGCATTTAGGTATATTAACCGCTGGGCTTTGCGCCCGTAATATCAAAATCCGTATAAAACTCGTTCATTCTCAATCGAAACCGAAAGGGGGACAAACTCAATCGATATAGATGTCGCCACTATCGACTGTTAAGTAAGCCAATGAGAACGCACCAAATGTGACCTTGATACATTTTTAGCCAATCAAAAAGCACCAAATTTGACCTTTTTTTTATTAAGGATGGTCTTGACTTTAGTCTAGGTCATAGGACAGAGACAGAGTCTAAGATGGAGCGAGCTCACCTAGAAGAAGCCTGTTCACTCTTACTTTAAAGAGATTAGGGTTGTATGCGTTTGGAAACACAGACCTTGACAAATTTTGGACCAATCACAGGACAGTCGATTGTAGCACCACCTAGTAGTTTTCTCATTCGTTTAAGGATATCTAAATTTACTTACGGATAGGGTTTGGAGCAATGCATTTATTGTAAATACTTTTCAGATTTTAACAAATCCGATGTATTTTCAAATGTTAAACTTTATGAAAAGGAAAATGATGTACAGAAAGTACAGTTCAATCGCCATTTTTAATCAAGAAACTACAATTCAGTTCATAAATATTTAATAATAGTACCTACTTGAGCTCTCTAAGTTATACGAGTTTACCGCGCGAACCGTACATGTTAAATAAAAAAATAATATAAAATTATACTTACACTTTCTTACATTGCTCCTTGAATGAATTTAATTATTCTGGCAAAGTGCCAGGAACGAATATCATTGTAGGAGGTTCTGATTGAACGCCATATTGTTATTGACATTTGATTGCATGAAATTGTTGTTCATGTTATTCTGATTAGCCATGAACGGCATATTGCCCATCATATTTGGCATGGTAGTTGGCATGTTCAAAGGCATCATTCCCATGGTTGGAGGTTTATGCGCTGGGCTATTTGGGCTGGATTTCAGCTGGTTTATAGACGGCGCAGGGCCGGCTTTGGGCGATCTTGGTGCTAAAAGGTTATCCATATCAATGTTGATGGCTCCTGTGGTGTCGGCCCAGGTGGAACCGATTTTTGTCGTCGGTTTGGACGCGGGCTGTTGGGGAGTAGTTGCAGTCGGTTGTAGAAGGTTCACTGGCGTTGGTTGGATACCTGGGTTGGCAATTTTGAGACAAATAAGTTGCAGTTGTGTCAATTCGATAATTTCTTTTAACTTAAAATAGCGCTGTCACTTTCCTTCAAATAGGTTTATACAAGGATAGTAGATATCTTAGTCATGTCATGTATAAAAATGTCTATCGTTTCTTCGCCATTTCTAGTCATTTAGGCGCTTAATTTTGTAATTTTGCATCAAATTACAAGTAAATTTTAGTCGCGACTATCTTCTATCTTTTTTGATCCTATTAACGAAAGTGAAGCGATATTTTATGTTAAGATAAATTGACGAATGTACACCATTACCTTACCAATATTATAACAGCTGAGCCAGTTTACAAGCCCCATTTAACAGCTGTCATACTAAAGGTATGCCATGCATGACACAAGGTTCATAAATTTTTGTTTCTTATCTTCTCTGGTATGAATTTTTATAGCTGTCAAATCAAGCTTGTTAAGGCAACCTAACTAAAAAAGAAAAGACCCTAAACTGTATTGATATGAAATATATGTTTACATGTGACTGCGTCTTAGTTCAATTAATTACTTAAACTCATGCAACAGGATTGTAAAAAAAAATTAATAAACCCACATTTCAAGTTGAATCTTTATTTAAATCTAAAATGGCTGATCGTAGATCACATCTAAAAACTATCACTTTTGCTTAGAAACTAACAATTTTGGCGGATTGTCCGAAATATTTTAATACATTCAATACCATTATAATATGCTTTGCAATACATATAATGACAGCTGGAATTAAGTTATACTTTATTTTATACTAGATAATAGAGAATTACATTTAAATACATCAAATCTCTATAGACTCATGAAAATCTAAAACTAAACTTAAAATCTAATTCTTAATCGCATTCCCCCAAAGACTTTTCAATCAATTGCAAAATCTGTCCAGCGAAAATAGCCGTTTCCGACTTAGGACCTCCCAATTTAAATGTCAAATCTACGTTGGTAAGTAGGTCAGCTAACCAAGTTCTAAATTCCATCATTGGTTGATAGAATTCCGCCCGTAAAATTGATGACGGTAAAGCTAGAACTATAGACGCTACCATAGAAATGACGCAAGCTTGAATTCTTGGATCAGCACCGTAGCGCATGTACATCAGAACTGGGATCAGTTCTGAACAGTATTGAGGGCATTTCGGGCAGTTTTTTGACGCTAAAATCAAGTTCCCGACGACTGATAGATATTTGTAAAGAAGAATGCTGTCGAAATCCTGTTTTATATTGTGCTGACTGAGACTTAATTGTCTTGTGCCAAACCCTCGGACTAAAGGATAGAAAAAGCTGTCTGAGACTGCGGCGAATTCGTTTCTCTTTGCTTTGGAGAACGGATGAGGCTGAATGGATCGGAAGTATCTTGTCTTATTAATCAGTCTTCGACGAATAATTTCCTCTGCAGGAATTTTTTCAGCGCTTTCGTCGGCTTTGCTGACGATTTTCGGTTTATTTTCTTCGATTGGCTGTGGACGAATATCAGCAATTTTGTTAGCAGCTTCAGATAATACATCAAGCATGAAGATTTTAGTCGCTATTGAGTACCTTCCAACGTCTGCGTGTATTTCTTTACAAAGATGCTCCGCGCACACTTTCGGTTGACTGCACGTTATGGCTACAGAAGTATTGAATTTTATATTATCGAAATCGTCAACGTGAAATTTGGGTTCCATATGTATGAATAGATCTAGCAATTCTGTGGCTAGTTTTGAGTTTTCATTTTTGAGTTGTTTTGTGACTAGTTCTTCAGAAACTTCTAAGGCTGCTTCGAAAGATTCGAAGTCTTTAGCTTCATTAATGACTTCTATAAGATCTCTTAGATAGTTTGGCCTCTTTTTGGCATTAACTGGTAGGTCATTGCTCATGTCGTATGGCTGCAGATCATCGTCGGAATCTAAATCTTCAACATTCTTGTCTTTGCCTTTCAATGCATCAAGTTTGGCTGAAATAATTGTTTTGACTATGGCTTTAGTCTGTTCAGGACTTTTCACTGCACAAGATACAATAGTATTCTGTACTGGTCTCTCTTCTCCAGTACCTTTCTGAGCTATGAAATCAAGTATGTATTTTATATCGATCGTTTTAGGTTTGGAATCTTTTGGTTTCTTGCGTTTTTTGTCAGTGAGACATTTAGTAGTGATCTCTTTAAGAATGTTCGCTATTTCTACACAAGTTTCACCCATGTCTTGATATTCAAATTTGAGTTTTTCTACGGCTTCTTTATCTTTGCTTTCAATTTCAGTTAGAAGTTTTAATATAACTTCAGTTGTAGCCATTCCTATAGCTCTGAATTCTTTCGACAAAACATCGAGATGTTTCGACATGCCTTTGAACAAAATCGGTTTGATTTCATTTGCTTGCCAATGTTTGTTGTGTTTAGTGTGTTCGTATACGCGATATTTCACAGCTAGTACGAGTAACAGTGACAGATACATGTGCTCGTTGATATTTGAAGTATCCGACAGTTTCACATCCGCCCAGGCATTTCCTAATCTTGTAATCAAGTCTGACAAAGTTTTCTCAGAGTCTTTCGAAGTGGAAATGTAGTAAATAAGATTTTCAACGACATTTGTGTTCTTGTAGCCTTTAGGTTTGTAATAAAAGGGGGTTTTTATTGTTAAGTTTTCGTACCAATCTTTGTTTTTATTGAAATTATCTCCTAATGTGTTTAATATTGACTGTTCTTTGGCTTTATAGTCAATCGGAGATCTTTGTAAGAGTAGAATTGATAGGCAATCTACTGCTTGACGGTTTAAATGAAAGAGCAAAGTCTGTACCAGTTTTCTCGTATCGAATTTACTTGGTTCTGTATTGTCAGCTCCCGTCCAATATATGAGAATATCAACAAACTTTATAATAGCATCAGAATTGCCACTCATATTGTAATTTACCAAGACTTTTGACACCAAGTGCGCTAGATATGACATGTCAAATTGAATTCCTTGATGAAAACTAGCATCGGATATGAAATCTATGCTTCTAATGACATGAAACATTAAATTGTAAGAATAGTTTTCGTGGGACAATTCTTTTGGGGTGTTTCTTTCTAATTGGTTGGCAACCCTTTCGGGCAGTGTTACCAATAACTGCACGTAATTTTCCCAATCAGTCTGATTTTTATATTCCAGATTCTTTTTATCGAACTTTCGACTACTGCTACTTACTATCGCTGCAAAAATTGCATCACTTTTCGAGTATTTCAGTAAAATATGAGCAAGCGCATCTAAAACAATTTTATTTGACTCGTTTTTCAAAAACCCACACAGTAAAGTTAAGATTTCGTTACTGACTTCGAAACTCTCTTCAATGAGGAATAGTTTCGTGATATCCTCTTTCAAAACCGGCCAATGGGGTAACAGCATTCTCACTACCGAACCGAGTAACCGTGACAGAGTATCTGTTAGTTCCGTATCTAGTATATTCTCGTCAGCACTAGTGAGTTTTTGCACGGTGATTGGGCCGGGGAGGTAGTTTTGTATGTTTTCGAGGCAGATTTTGATGATTTTGACGTCGTTCTCGCACTTGACAACCTCCATTGCGTGAAAGGTCTGCTGGCAGTGAGTGACAGCTTGTAGCAACTTCTCCTGATTGTGGTTACTCTTCGTTTTCTCTGCAAAGAAAGAAAACCTGAATGTGCCCAAAACTGAATCAAGTAACACTTATAAACACTCCCGGCATGCAACTTAAACACTTGCGAAATTAAATCGCGAGTTTTAAAACGTGAATAACGCAGTCACATGTATTTTAAATCAAAACAGTTTCAAAATGATAAATGGTATAGAATGACTTAAAATAAAGAAATATCGAGGGAATGTTTCCGAGAAAATTAAAAAATTTGGGGATATTTGTAAAAAACATTATTGATATAAAACACAGTAATAGACCATCATTTTATTGATCAGGGTCGTAAATTGGGTGAAATTTTACAAGAGACCGATAGTGAAATCTCAAGTAGGCTTGGTGATAAAGAACAACTTTCCTTAAGGAACATAGGTTGAAATAACACTAAAATATTTCGAGCTTCCAAAGTAGTCTAAATCAGCTGATCAGCAATTTTGTATGAAAGGTTTTCTTTTCATATTTCAACCAGTCTTGAGTTTTCGCTATCGGTCACTATCAAAATTTCACCTATCGCACCCAGTATAGGGTGTTAATTTATAACACCCAGTATAGGGTGTTCATTTACATGCGTGCGATAGCTTCAGGGCATTTCCAGTATCAACAAAGGAACCTAATAAACATATTTAAAAAAAAAATACTTTTGCAGTACATTTACATTTTCTTGCACATGTTTTTTTTGGTTCCTTTATCGATACTAAAACTGCCCTGAAGCGATAGCACCCTGTATATTATTAATTACTTAGGACACAAACATATTCGCCTCAAGTAATAATTAAACGGAATTTCGTAACTATGAACTGATTATACATACATACATACATAAATCACGCCTATATCCCTTACGGGGTAGGCAGAGCGTTAACGGCCAACGGATATTAACACCACTTCTGACAAAAGTTTGAGGGTCAATAAGATAACTGTGTATCACCATAGTGACAGGTTGTCAGCCCGTCGCCTAAAATTGCAATACACACCCTCGAGTCCCTTAGTCGCCTCTTACGACTCCCACGGGTAAGAAATGGAGTGATGCTATTCTAAGCCGGCATCACACGGCAACTGAACTGATTATCAAATAACAAATAAGTGAATTCCAACTCACCAATAGGCTGCAGAGTCGCCGACGACAGTTGAGCGGTTAGCGCGTCCATATTTGACAGCGCTGTCAAATTGGTCGCCATGTTGGTGGGGGGTGGGTTGATGCTGTTGAACGCTGGGAGCAGTGGAGGGGGGGATAGGTCACTGAGAAGGTCCAGGTTTGATGCTGGTGCTGAAAAAAAAAAAAAAGTAAGTCTTGATATACAGTGTAATTTTTTATTGAGCACGGAAATTTTACAGGGTGATTCTAATCGTGATTCCGAACAACTTTTTTTATGGGATCACCTGCGAAATCGCGAAAAAATAAACAGCTGTTCCATAGAAAAATTCAAACCTACTCGAACAAAATGTATGGAACAGCTGGTTTTTTTTTTTTCGCGATTACGCAGGTGACCCCATAATAAAAGTTGTTCAGAATCATAAGTAGAATAGATAACCCCGTAAAATTTCCATGCTGAATAAAAAATAACCCTGTATTATGCCAGACTTAGAATAGTATCTCCCCATTTCTTTCCCGTGGGAGTCGTAAGACGCGACTAAGGGAATTGAGGGTGTGTTTTGCAATTTTAGACGACGGGCTGACAACCTGTCACTATGGCGATACACAATTATCTGAATGGCTCTCAAATATTTGTCCCTGAAATGGTTACAATGGTACATCCATTATAATAATGGATGTACCATTGTAACCATTTCAGGTTATTCACATCGCCAATTAGAAGGTTGTCACAAGTTTCATTTACTATTACGCAGAATTCAGTAATTATAAACAACGATATACTTTGACACATCGCCAGTAGTACTACAAGGAGTGTTTATTTTACTTCTTAAATTGTTTGGGTAATTACACTCCATTCTGTCCGGTTGAAACTGGTGATATGAACGAAAATAAAACAGTCGGTCTTTTGCATCTTGCTTATACTTGCATATGCTAATGAAGCAAAGTTGAATAAGATATAGTTATTTTCGTTCGTCTTAAAGTAAGATATTGTGTTGACTCTATATCTTTAGTCAGTACTTGCATATGCTAATGAAGAAAAATGGAATAAGATATAGTTATTTTCGTTCGTCTTAAAGTGAGATATTGTGTTGACTCTATATCTTTAGTCAGTACTTGCATATGCTAATGAAGCAAAATTGAATAAGATATAGTTACTTTCGTTCGTCTTAAAGTAAGATATTGTGTTGATTCTATATCTTTAGTCAGTACTTGCATATGCTAATGAAGAAAAATGGAATAAGATATAGTTATTTTCGTTCGTCTTAAAGTAATTTATTGTGTTGATTCTATATCTTTAGTCAGTACTTGCATATGCTAATGAAGAAAAATGGAATAAGATATAGTTATTTTCGTTCGTCTTAAAGTGAGATATTGTGTTGACTCTATATCTTTAGTCAGTACTTGCATATGCTAATGAAGCAAAATTGAATAAGATATAGTTACTTACGTTCGTCTTAAAGTAAGATATTGTGTTGATTCTATATCTTTAGTCAGTACTTGCATATGCTAATGAAGAAAAATTGAATAAGATATAGTTATTTTCGTTCGTCTTAAAGTAAGATATTGTGTTGATTCTATATCTTTAGTCAGTACTTGCATATGCTAATGAAGAAAAATTGAATAAGATATAGTTACTTTCGTTCGTCTTAAAGTAAGATATTGTGTTGATTCTATAGCTTTAGTCATAGTTCTGTGGTCACCAGCCCCATCGCACGAGGCTCCAAGTGTGGAGGCTCCACACCAACATCATCACACCAGATAACATCTCACCAGGAGTAGCGGCAGCAGGCTGGCTGGCAGTGAAGGCGCTGCTGAAGTCTGCGAATCCATCACTAGCAGGCGCCGGCGGGGCTCCAAAGGCATTCGAGAAGTCACCAAATTCAGCAGAGTCTTTTCTTTCTGCTGGTTTCGGGTCGTCCGCTCTGTAGAGAATACATTTCCAATATAAATGAAAAAATCACAATAATTTTTTTTTTTATTGTCTAAGCTTTGGCTACAAGACCATCAGCTTAAAAATAAACTTAAAAAACATTAAGTGACTTATATACTAGACTAAACTAAAACTAAAAGCTAAATTATATAAAAATATAAATATGAATTTGTAATTTGTACAATATATTTACAATTTCCCTGTTGTAGTTTCAATAAAATGATAAACAAAACTGTACAAATTAGGATGCTTTAAAAGGTGTTGCAAGTTATCAGGCATAGAATGTATTACTTCTTGACATAAACCAATCAACAACAAACGCTGAAGTGAAAATTGAGGGCAGACAAAGAACAAATGATTTAAGTCAGAAAATTCGCTAGTACAATAGATACAACAAGGACAAGGACCATATATAACCCCTTTAGGACAAACGATCGCCGAACAATTCTGCGTTCCCCAAATAAAGCTGAAATTTCGCGTTAAACCTAGATGGCGCTTCAATTTGATCTGGCTATAGGTTGCAAATTATTTCCGCAAGTGTCGCTAGTTACAATTTCGCACTAAGGTTGAAACCAAGGGTTCAATTTGGTTCAATCAAGTCCTTAGTTGTTTTCAAATTAATCGATAGATGGCGAGTTACATGAGTTCTACCGTTCCACAAAGATGCAATGAAAACATACTGCTTGGAGTGGAGGCGAATAAAAACATACCTACTGGAAGTTTGCTGAAGTTTGACGGAAAGCCTTGATGTTTCAGCTGTCAACACAACACGCTACCGCTACCAGTCGTCAACAAATGCTTTTGTGAAATATTCACATAATAAGTTGTTTGTTTGTATAATCCTTAGATTTATTCAATGATTGATAAATTGAACATCAATCTCCGGCGTTGTTGATTGATCAGCCTGTAGGTATAGAAGTTGATCCCGTGACCCATAACTAGTTTTACTATTTTATGGATCTTGTTGTATCCATGTCTGCGTACTACCGGTGCTATTTAATTTTATTCTGACTGAGATCATGAAAGTGGTACATGATGGGCACGGGCAGTTGTATCTGGTGTGAATATCTAGCTTCGTGTTGTGTTGTGGATCACTTTAGAGATAAAAATAAGTGTCAGCAGAACTGTCTTAACTAATCGACATATATTTTCACCGAAATACATAGTATTATAATTTAAATTGCATAGAAACAATCATTATTTTTAACAATGAGAGACAAGACCTCCAAACTATTAGGAACAATATAGCGGGATGGTTGCATTCACAAAGAAGTCTATCTGAAGATGGTAACAGATCAGTCAGTCGGAACTAACTTTATTGGGGGAGATCATAACGCATTTCACATTCTACCTCTTGTCCCTTACAATTATGAGAAACGACATCAGATTAAACATCTACAAGCTGATATAAGACAACAATGGGTCTTCAACAGAAATCTTTTGAACAATGGATTCCAAACTTACAGAAAATTTATTATCTGAAAGTTCAGAATAATGACTTCGCCTCAATGGGGAGGGTGTTGTAATGAAAATACAGGTGAAACTACACTGCCTTTATTGGAGATCTGTTTGAAGCTTGATCACAACTACCTTCTAAAGCAGCGCTTCGTCTTTACCAACTGTGATGTTCATTCGCCTGGAGCATGTGGTTGATCTCTTTGGCGATAAAAAGTCACTTGTTACAATTCTGGTGGAAAATCAGCATTATGCTTATACATTTTTATCTAGATATAAGAAGTTCTAATAATTAAGATAATATGAAATAAATATATGGTAAAATATATATATTGTAGTATGGTGTAAATATATTTGCTGAAGTGTTTTTAACCCTTAATTTGACGGTGTTCCCTGTGAGGAACATACATACATACATACACATATCACGCCTATAATCCCTTGCGGGGTAGGCAGAGCATAAAGGGCCGCATAAAACGGACATTTACGCCACGTCTGACAAATATTTGAGGGTCATCCGGAAAATTGTGTATCGCCATAGTGACAGGTTGTCAGCCCATCGCCTAAAACTGCAATACACATCCTCAAGTCCCTCAGTCGCCTCTTACGACTCCCACGGGCAAGAAATGGGGTGATGTTATTCTAAGCCGGCATCACACGGCATATTTGACAGCTGTTAAACCCATACTGGAAAATATGTCAACTAAAGAAATAGACCTTGTGTCATAGCATTGACATGTTTATATCAGCTGTCAAGTGTGGCCTATTGGAGCGACCGAGCTTTGGTTTGTTACTTTGTTAATTAGAGATTTAGTTTAGTTGAACAATACTGTACCTACTTAAACTTATGCATGTATTTCAATATTTACGCTCGTTATTGGCTATCAATTTATAAAGCATGTATTTAACAATAACTTCTTAATATTAAGCTGTTGGTTGTCTGAATATAAATAAATAAAATAAAAATAAACAAAAAAAGAACTGTAAAAAAATAACCCCTTTTTACCCCTTTAGGGGGGCTAAAAATCAAAATCCTCTAAAACACGTATATATATTTTTTTATCCGTTTAATCAAATCGCAAATTTTGAAATAGATTACATTTAAAAATCATTACTTTCTACACAAATTTAACCCATTTTACCCCTTTAGGGGCAAAAAATCGAAAATCCCTGAAACACATAATTAAAGGACAATGGGCAAAATGGGCCCACCTCTTAGGCAAAATGGACCTACCTCCAATAAGAATGACGTGTATGTCAAAATAAAGGTTTGTTTACATACAACTATTATCAGAAAGGCTCATGCCAGAATTCACTGTGTGGTTGGAGTTGTTCAATTTAGAAAAGTTTATATTTTTAGGTATGTTTTTTTCAGATAAGTTTAGTGTTGTATTAGGTATCCATAAATCATAACTTATTGTGTGATTTAGGTTTTTTTAATCCGTATTACTTAACACATAACACATTTTTTATATCAAATAACTCCAACCACACAGCGAATTCTGGCATACGCCTTTCTGATAATGGTTGCTTGTAAACAGACCTTTAATTAAATATATAACTCATTTTTATTGGAAGTGGGCCCACGGTTCATACATTTTTGCCCATTTTCTTTTATAGCCTTTTGTTCTACTCGCAAAGTTTGAAACAGATCGCATATAAAAGTCATGATTTTCCATACAAACTTGTAACCCCTTTTTTACCCCTTTAGAGGTTTAAAATCGGAAATCCCTGAAAAACGTTCTTAATTTTTTTAGCTCTTTGATCAAATCGCTAATTTTGAAACAGATTGAATTTAGAAATTATGGTTTACCATACAAACTTTTAACCCCTTTTTACCCCTTTAGGGATTAAAATTTGAGGAAAAGAATATTTAAAACCTGCTTCTTGACTTATTTTACACTAGCAGCCAGTCCCGGCTTCGCACGGGTGGACAAATTACTTATCCTTCCTACAGCTTTTATTATATACCTACACTTTTTTTATTAACTAAAAGTTTTTTTGTTATACATTATTTTGTTTATGGTCGTCTTTTTTATAGGGTGTTGTTGTTTCTGATAGGGTACATGCAACATGAAACTGAACAACTTTCCCCTAGAAACATATGTCCAGAAACGCCAAAAAAAAACGACCTTGCATACAAAATCACAATCAGCTGACTGTATTCACTATGGGAAAACAATTTTCTTTTTACGTTTCCTGATATAATTATGTTCCTAGAGAAAAGTTGTTCAATTTCATGGTCTACATGCACCCAACAGTATTCGGAGATCTGTCCCTTACACCCTTTATTACATTCATGATTAAATATGATTGTTACCCTGGCACGAATTATGTGGCGTAGTTTGTACCGGCGCGACATGTTACTATTGCACATTTTTAAATGCAAAAGTAGTTATATTGTGGCATAAGCGGACATTGTTATATTATAACTTATAGATATTGATGTCTTCTATAAAACTGTAATACATCAATTCGCTCTATTGTCAATAATTTCCACAGCGAACGCGATATAAGATTTTTTTAGGAACATTTTTTACACATTGGGTTACATTATCAAAATTTTCACGCGGACCCCTAAGGTTTTCTTGTATTAAATATAACTTATTTTCATCAAGAATAATGTAGAATTCTAATGGTAAAAGATTCTTTTAAATCGGTCCAGTAGTCTCGGAGCCTATTCAATTCAAACAAACAATCAAATCTTATAGGTTGCATGCAACATGAAACTGAACAACTTTCCCCGAGAAACATATGTCCAGAAACGCCAAAGAAGAATCGACCTTCCATACTAAATCACAATGTAGGTATTAACTATGGGAAGTCAATTTTCTTTTTACGTTTCCTGAAATATGTTCCTATGGGAAAGTTGTTCAGTTTCATGGACTACATGCACCCTATCAGTATTCGGAGAGCTGTCCCTTAGACCCTTTAATACATTCATGATTAAATATGATTATTACTCTGGTTTACTAATAATGTGGCGTAGTTTGTACTGGTGCGACGTTACTATTGCCTATTTTTAAATAAAAAGTAGTTATTGTGGCATAACTGTAATAGTTAGACATATGGTATCGCAGACATTATTATAGATATTGATGTCCTCTATAAAACTGTAGTACATCACTTTGCTCTATTGTCAATAATTTCCACAGCGTACGCGATATAAGTTTTTTGTTGGTATATTTTTCACTCATTGGGTTACATTATCGAAATTTTTACGCGGATCCCTATTTTTATCTCGTAATAAATATAGCCTATGTTCATCAGGAATAATGAAGGATTCTCATAGTAAAAGAATTTTTAAAATCGGTCCAGTAGTTTCGGAGCCTATTCAATGCAAACAAACAAACAAACATACAAACAAACAATCAAATCTTTCCTCTTTATAATATTAGTGTAGATATAAAAAACCGCATCAAAATCCGCTAAGGGGTTTTAAAGATATACATACAGACATGGGAAGGGACTTTACTTTATACTATGTATTCATGAGTGAGTGAGACTGTCTTTATTGCGAAACTTTGCCTTCGCTTAACTTCGGGAGTAAATGACCTACAGTCTTGAAATTTTGGATTTTATGTATGTGATTATAGCTTACTAGATAACGGAAATTTCTGTGTTCTGGTCTTTTCTAAAAGTTCTCAATAGGGGCCTGAAAATGCGGCGAAATGGTTCCAGTAGAGTATGGTATAGCAGTGTTTGCTTTGCGCTCAACTTGGCGGGGCCACTGCCGTGCCCCCAGATAAATGGCAGATAATGGCAGGCGAAGGCGCAACTGTGTGTGCCAAGCCAAAATGCAGTGTTGTGTTATATCCTCTTCCTCTTTGCATACGACCTTTTGATGTCTGGTACGTACAATGTACCTACGATCATAAAGACGAGAACGAACTTTTTACCTTTATAATTTATCCAGGGCAGGCAAAGGTACTAATTAGACATGCAGCCGAATATTTGAAATGTACCAGTCAGTCTCCTCATTCGAACGACATCTAGTGGAAGTAAAAAGCAACTTTTCACCCAAACAACGCCATCCAAAGTATTCATGTAAAACTACCTTGGATTAATTTTGACATCATATCGCCATCTTGGTCGGCATGCATTTTAATCAAGTTTGATACTATCGGAGACATCTATCGTCTTATTTGGAACTAAAAAACTGAGTGACGCTTCCAGTTAGGCGATCGTTTGTCCTAAATGTTATATATGGTCCTTGACAAGGATTATCATCACAATAAAACAATTATATCCGCTTGTCTGACACGTACCGGGAGCCGGACAACAATTTTGAACCTTAACTACCCACAATAAAATTCAAAACCAATGAAATTGTTATAGTATGAAGCGACAGACGAGTGATTGAACGGATTTAAGTTGTGTTTATTTTGGATTTTGCAATGTTTTATTGTGATGAGTAATAGTTGTGCAAACTCAAGTAAATACTAAATTCCCGGTTGCTGTCTATGATTACTTAGACGGCGGTCGTAACACAACCATGTCAGAGGCCTACTAGTAGTAGTAGTCGGTTGAAAAACTCTGACACATTATTTTTTAATTTTTCATCGGGTCGTTGGACGACTCGGTGTCCTACACGAAAAGAGAGAGACTAAATTAAAAATGTTAACAACACGACTGCTCTCTGAGATAAAGCCTAGCCTATGACACTCGGTGTAGCGGCAAGATGTGCCAAACTACATATAATGTTAATGTTAATTGTTTTGGAAGGTTTTGTTGAATGTTCAATAAGAAATCTGTTTTATGTTTAAGATATTATTATTAAATTATTATACTGCACAAACTGACTTAAATGATATTAAAAGGTATAAATTTAGACGTTTAGGAAATGCCAAAATGATGTTATAATTTGGTGTAGCGCGTTCGCGGTTCCGTGGTAACTAACTATTATTCTGTATGCGACTTAATGAGCTGAGCTGCCAATATTGCTGATATTACATTCTAGTTCTAAAATTCAGGTCGCATCGGTACAAAGTCTAATGTGCGGTTGCTAACCGTACACTCGGGATAATGTAAGGATTCTTCAGATACAATTCCCGTTCGAATCTGTTCAGTGGTTAACGAGTTGCAGCACTTTAAAGAATCGCACATATATTCATACATACTTATCAATACTTTCTCCTCCACCTAAAGGTTGTCTGGAGGAAATCGCTTGTAGCGATAAGGCCGCCTTTGTTGCGCATGTTAGCTTTGAATTTTCCTGATAGTTTTGTTTGTTATTTTGTGCAATAAAGTGTTTTTACTTACTTACATACATACATAAACTCTAAAAACATTCGCCTTTTTTGGTTGGGCAGTCGTGTAAAAAGAAATAAGTTCATTCGGAAAGATTGCTTGATTTTACAGGATCGCTTCTTTGTAAAATTCGTAAATTGTCGGTAAAGTTAGATGTCGCTGTTAGTTTTTGAAACGTGGTATAAAGATTTATCAAAATGTTACATACACACAAATCACGCCTATATCCCTTACGGGGTAGGCAGAGCGTTAACGGCCGTTCAACGGATATTATCACCACGTCTGACAAAAATTTGAGGGTCAATCAGATAACTGTGTATCACTGTAGTGACAGGTTGTCAGCCCGTCGCCTAAAATTGCAATACACACCCTCGAGTCCCTTAGTCGCCTCTTACGACACCCATGGGTAAGAAATGGGGTGATGCTATTCTAAGCCGGCATCACACGGATCAAAATGTTGCGTAATTAAAAAAAAAGTATAATGTAAACATATTTGTTTAATTATTAATAAACATAAGGTATCCTGCCTTCGCTAAAATTTTTTAAAGTTTTCAAAAAATTACACATAAGGTCTTACCTAGAGGTAGAATCAAAATCGTCTTTAGCTACCAATCCTGGTAACGAAGTATGCGCGAGGCAAGTTTTAAACAAACTATCAAATAATTCCTGTGATTTGTTGTTTGTTTAAGTGTTTGCAACGCTAGTCGTTGCTAGTTTTTAATCGTGGTAATGTTCCAACATTTTGATCGTAATTTTACCGATTTAGTTCTTTATCTGGTTAATATTCTTACATACATACATACATACATAAATCACGCCTATATCCCTTACGGGGTAGGCAGAGTGTTAACGGCCGTTCAACGGCTATTAACACCACGTCTGACAAAAGTTTGAGGGTCAATCAGATAATTGTGTATCACTGTAGTGACAGGTTGTCAGCCCGTCGCCTAAAATTGCAATACACCTAAAATTGCAATACACATATTCTTGCTTGTTTAAAATTATTGTTATACTTAATTTACACTTTTTAATAGCAGAGGAATATTTAGTAGCAAACATTTAAGTCATCTAGTATCAAAATCATCTTCAGCCACCAAACTTCCAGTCAAACATGGCAATGAAGAAAGACGTAGACAAGTTTTAAGCAAATAATTAGGTAATTCTTGCAATTTGTTAATGTTTGTTTGATGTCGGTTACGTTAGATGTCGCTGTTAGTTTTTGAATCGCGGTATGTAGATTTTTCAAGATTTTGCGGATTTTTATTTAAGGTTTTTTAATGGGAGGCTCGGTTTAAGACTTTTTTTTTATTAATGATGGGTTGCTCTTGACTGTAGTCTAGGTCATAGGACAGAAACAGAGTCTAAGATGGAGCGAGCTCACCCAGAAGAAGCCTGTTCACTCTTACTTTGAAGAGATTAGGTAGTGAGTCTCTCTTTAGCAGTGCGCATTATAAATGATGACTGGAAGCGCTTAGTCCGAATTGGTGGAATGGCTACCAGGTACGAATTGTATCCGGCGGTGCGTCTGGATAACTTACCTACCTACTTAGACTTACCTAGGATCAAAATCGTCTTCAGCCACCAAACTGCCGGTCAGACTTGGCAATGAAGAAGGCGCAGGCAAATTTTAAGCGAATCATTAAGTAATTCTTGCGATTTGTAAATGTATGTTTGATTTCGGAAACGCTAGATGTCGCTGTTAGTTTTTGAATGGCGGTGTGTAGATTTTTCAACATTTTGCGGCTTTTAATTTGTGGTTTTTTAATGGGAAGCTCTTATTAAGACTTACCTAGGATCAAAATCGTCTTCAGCCACCAAACTGCCGGTCAAACTCGGCAAAGGAGAAGGCGCGGGGCAGGTTTTGAACAAATCGTCCAATAGTTCTTGAGACTTGTTGTTTGTTTGTGTGTTGGTGGGTGTCGGGGCCGTCGCGGCCGCTCGCGCGAATGTTGCAGCCGCGCCTACGATTAAGATAAACAATACTTATAACTTTTCAAGCACTCGCGATCACTTTCACTCATTTTAAGTATTAGACCGGGTCTATCGCGATAGTATTTAGGTAAATATTAGTAATTTACCTTAATTTAATTAGTCGAATTGAGTCAACCCGCGACCACAATACATGAAACTGTATTGAAACGTCGGGACACAGGTAAATTACTAATATTTACCTAAATGCTATCGCGATAGACCCGGTCTAATACTTAAAATGAATAAACAATACTTATTATTATTATTACTAGCCCATGTCGTCCCACTGCAGGGCAAAGGCCTCCCTCCCTTTCTTCCATTCTTCCCTATTTTGGGCCTATTCCATCTAATTTCGGTCATGCGTATGAAGGACGTCCTTCCATCTCTTTCGAGGTGTACCGCGCGCCCGCTTTGCATTAGGAGCTTGATTAGGCGGGACCCAAATGGTGCATGTTTTGGCCCAAAGTTCATCGGGCATTCGGGAAATGTGACCAGCCCAATCCCATTTTAAGAAAACTTGTTTGGTAACAATTTATTTATACATTTTAAGTATTAGACCGGGTCGATCGCTTTGACTGGCTCGATGGCGTAGCGGATAGTACCCCTGCCTTCTACGCCGAGGGTCGTGGGTTCGATCCCCACAAGACACAAATATTTGTTAAGTAAATTTTACAGATATTTGTGTTTGACCCGGGTGTTTTCTATGTATAATACGTATTTATTTACAAAAGAAAAGTATATATGTAATAATATCAGCTATTTAGTTCCCATAGTACAAGCTATGCTTAGTTTGGGGCTAGGTGGCGCTGTGTGAAAATGTCCAGGATATATTTTATGTCCAGGATATATTATATATATCGCGATAGTAGTTAGGTAAATATTAGTAATTTACCTGTGAAAAATGAGTGAAAGTGATCGCGAGTGCTTAAAAAGTTATAATTAATTTATATATGCTTATAATGGGTTCTCGAGTGGAGGCCACGCCTCGGCAAGCGTAGCGTTGGACGACCTCCGGTCAGATGGACCGATGACTCAAAGAAGGCGGCTGGTAGCGACTGGATGGCGAAAACGGGAGATCGTGCCCTATGGCGTACCCTGGGGGAGGCCTACGTCCAGCAGTGGACTGCTATGGGCTGATGTATGTATGCAGAACTTATACGGCCGCAAAAACAGACATTTACGCCACGTCTGACATACATTTGAGGGTAATTCGGAAAATTGTGTATCGACATAGTGACAGGTTGTTAGGCCATTGCTTAAAATTGCAATGCACACCTTTGAGTCTTTTAGTCACCTTTTAAGACACCCACGGAAAAGAAATGGGGTAAAGCTATTCAAAGCCGGCATCACACAATCTATTCTAAGCCGACATCACACAGTTTATTTTGTTATTAGAAATATATAAGGTGAAACGTATTTTTTTTACTTCCCATAGTAAATGCAGTCAGCTGATTGTTATTTTATATGGGAGGTCGATTTGTTTCCTGACATATCTAGGGGAAAGTTGTTTAGTTTCATGGTCGCATGCACCCTATCAGTATTCGGAGGGCTGTCCCTTACACCACGTATATAAGGTGTAAAAAAATTAGCTAAGAATATTTTAAGGTTTGAACCAGTACGTGAAACTGAACAACTTTCTCCAAGGAACATAGGTCGAAATATGAAAAAAAAATTTGAACCTCCCATACTTAGTGTGTTACCTGGGCGGGATAATGTGTATGGGAGGGCCAATTTTTTTTTTCATATTTCGACCTATGTTCCTTGGGGAAAGTTGTTCAGTTTCACGTACTGGTTCAAACCTTAAAATATTCTTAGCTAATTTTTTTACACCATGTATATTATAGACTTAATAGATGGACAGAGTAAATTATATTGTGTAGTTTCTTTTATGAATATAAAGATTATTTTACTATAAAGAAAAAGAGTAATACGTATTATGATAATGTTCAATGTTACAAATAGTATATCAATATCTTTGTTAAATAATATGATTGTTGCTACCAAAACAATTTGCTGTGCCTCTGCGAGGTGCTACATGCTGGACTTGTAATATTTTAAGATTTATGTAATGTAACCATGTGGTAATGCAAATAAAAACTTGAAACTTGAAACAGTAAGAACTTACCCAGGTCGATCTTTTTACTAGGCGTGCTGGGTTTCTGTTTGGGCGGACTCTTCAAGCTAATGTTCAATGCTTTGTTGTCAGCGGGCGGGCGGCTGTCGCTGCGTCGCGGCGGACTGTCCGCGATCGTTTCTGAGTCGCGGTACACGTTTTCTCTGAAAGAATAAAGGTTTTATTTAAAAAAAAGCCTGTACTTATGTGAAAATGATTGTAAACATTAGCAAGCTATTAAAAAAGGAAAACAAACTCATATTAATTACGATTGACCACAAAAACTGTTAAAAACAACAGTTGTAAAGTACGGGTCCTAAAGGGGATCCTTGGGGCACTCCAGGAAGATTTTGACTAAATTAGATCTGTCTTCACCAATATAATAAATGTAAGGGAATTGTTCGTGAAAGAAATGAGACTACTGATTATAACGAGCCCAAAACACATCAAAATTTTTGAAGGTTGTCTATAATAATACAGTGATCAACTTTATCTAATGCTTTGCCAAATTCAGAATCATAGTTTTAGAGTTAGTGGTACGCCTACACAGAAAATCGTGCTTCTTTTATACAAGAGTGTAATCAAGATTAAAAGCGATACGGGTATTTTTTTAATAGCCTACTGAGTACTGAAAAAGTTATGACATTTAGTATAGTTTTTCTAGCAGATTCTACTATTCAAACCTTTCCAGTGGACAAGAATCGCTCTGCCTTCTGTCCAGCGCTTGTGTTAGCTCCCAAGAACGGATTTGGTCTAAAGTTGTGAATGATGTGATAGATGACCTGCCAAGTATGATTTTAATGATATAAACAACAAAAATCTGACAATTCTGTTTTATGTAAAAGTTGAGAAAATACTTTTTTTGTGGTTCTTTTACGATGTTCTTTGACTGAAAAGCCGATGAAATTGGACAATCTACGAAAACATTAAGTAAACGATCCACATTTTCGTGTAAGAGACTCGTGTTTTGATAATAAGATATTGAAATTAACCGCATTATGTTTTATAGTCTTTAAACTTTGTTTGTATACATATGTGAATGTACGTACGGTGCCAACATACTGTTATGTTTAGCGATCGTTTTACTCATACTAATACATTTACATACATACATACATAAATCACGCCTATATCCCTTACGGGGTAGGCAGAGAGTTAACGGCCGTAAAACGGATATTAACACCACGTCTGACAAAAGCTTGAGGGTCAATCAGATAACTGTGTATCACTATAGTGACAGGTTGTCAGCCCATCGCCTAAAATTGCAATACACATACTCCCTTAGTCGGCTCTTACGACACCCAAGGGTAAGAAATGGGGTGATGCTATTCTAAGCCGGCAATCACACGGCAATATTGACTAGTTGAAAAAAGTAAACGAAAAATATTAATATAGAATGAAACGTGACTGATAACTTTCCACTTTAAAAAGCATGTATAAAATTATGAATTTTGTTCACTTGAAGATTATTTCGTTGAATTCATTTCTTCTACCATCGGACATCCAGACGCACCGCCGGATACCATCCGTACCTGGTAGCCATTCCACCAATTCGGACTAAGCGCTTCCAGTCATCATTTATAATGCGCACTGCTAAAGAGTGGAACTCACTACCTGCGTCTGTGTAAACAAACGCATACAACCCTAATCTCTTCAAAGTAAGAGTGAACAGGCTTCTTCTGGGTGAGCTCGCTCCATCCAAGAGCAAACCCATTTTATTTTTATTTTTTTATTTATAATAAGCCTGCTTGATCCCACTGCTGGGCAAAGGCCTCCCCCGCAATCTTCCATTCTTTGCGGTCTAATGCCACCGTCATCCACTCCTGTAAATGGGCGTCAAGATCGTCACACCAACGTTATCGGGGTCTACCTCTACTTCGGGACCCGTTTTGAGGAACCCATTGTTCGGTGACGATGTTTTCCCAACGATCCGGGTGCATCCGACAAACGTGCCCATAAAAAAGAACCATAAAAAAACATTAAGTGAAAATTTCTGCCTTTGAATTGTTATGAAAGCACTTACTTCTGTGGCCTGGGTCTTTCAGCCTGAACAGTCTTATGGCTGTAGTCGTCCTCGTCTGAGTCTCTGCCGCCGTAATCATCTTCCTCGTCTCTGTCTCGCCTCTCTTTCGGTTCATCTGGATCACAAACATAATCCCATTCAACATTTTCTTGAGTTTGTACAATTATTACTCATCACAATAAAACAATTTTAAACGGATTTAAGTTGTGTTTATTACAGTTACAGTTTACAGTTTTAGTTGTGTATTTTGGATTTTACAATTCCTATTGTAAATCCAAAATAAACAACAATTCCTATTGTAAAATCCAAAATAAACACAACTTAAATCCATTTAAAATTGTTTTATTGTGAATCCCATTCAAAATAATTACTGAAAACTTTACTACTATTTCAAAGATAAAAAATTGATTAGAACTTTAGAATCATGTCAAAACAAGGTAAACAAATAAGTGCATTAAGGCGAGTGTGGCCGTGAACTGCCTCGACAGTGGCGCCACTTCACAAAAATAAAACTTTTTATACAAACTATCTATCAGAATATCGGTCGCCCAAGTTTTTAGTACTAGCCTTAAGAAAAATTCAATGAAATATTCGCTGTTATTAAAGTTATGACGATTAATACCAAGGTTAATAAGGTTTACTTACTACAAATACAAAAAAAAAAAAAGATAAATCAATTTTTAATAAACATTTAAAGACGCTAAAAAAATGTATTAAAATAGCACAAAAAATTAATAACAGTAAAATAATGACTTCTTAAAAAAATAAATGCAAGTCTGCATGGAATTTGATAAAAGATAATGACAATAATGATATGACCTTAAATGAGATCGATAGAATTAGAGTAAATATATATTACTGATATTAGTCAAATTACAGAGCAGTTTAACACGAAATTTATAGACGATACAGCAAAATCAAGGACACAAAGTGCAAGACGCAGTTATAAACCTGCTGCAAATATTAACCATTCCATGTTTATAAAACCTTGTAGTGTTGAGGAAACTATTAAAATTACAAAATCGCTCAACTCTACCAACGCTTTGGGTTATGATGGCGTAGCAACTAAAATATTTAAAATATGTATCAATGAAATTGCTCATATTTTGAATTACTTGATAAATCTCTCGTTTTTAACAGGAAAATTTCCTTCAGCTTTAAAAATAAGTACGGTAAAACCATTATACAAAAAAGGTGACAAAGAGGGTATCAATAACTATAGACCGATTACACTAATTTCGGTAATATCCAAAGTTTTTGAAAAAGCCATGCATGTTAGACTTACAGAGTACTTAGCGTTGCATAATATTATAAAAAAAGAACAAAACGGCTTTCAAAAAATAAATCAACGGCATTAGCCGGTTATTTATTAGTGGAGGATATAACCCAAAATGTTGATAAGGGAAAGCAAGTTGCTGTAGTATATTTCGACATGTCAAAGGCTTTTGACTACGTGAATCATAAGTTACTTCTAAGTAGATGTGAAAGATTTGGCATAAGAGGTGTTGCTAATGAATGGTTCTATTCTTATCTCTCTGATAGAAAACAATGTGTAGAAATATCAAAATTAGATAATAAATCCAATCTTATATCGTACAGATCATCCATTAAAGCTAATAATCATGGTGTGCCACAAGGTAGTGTCTTAGGCCCCCTGTTATTTCTTATGTATATTAACGACCTACCAGAAATAACGGACTATAAAACGATTTTATTTGCAGACGACGTTTCACTCGTTATTCCTTGTAATAATAAAAATACATTTGAAACAGAAATTAATAATAGTATTGATACTGTTTATGACTGGCTCCAATACAACAATTTGCAGGTCAATATAAATAAAACTAAATATACTATATTTCGTAACTGGCAAATGAAAAAACTTGACGTAAAAATAGAATGTAGCGACCACACTCTGGTAGAAGTTCCTGAAGCGATATTCCTGGGTATAACTCTGGACGAGCATTGTACGTGGGTTCCTCATATTGAAAATATGTGTAATCGTTTAAGTAGATTCGTATATGCCTTACATAGAATTCGCTGTATAGGAGACACTAAAACTGCACTTATGGCCTATCACGGCTATGTTGCCTCAGTTTTACGTTATGGTTTGGTACTCTGGGGCAATTCAGGAAAATTAGAGGATGCCTTTGTGGTGCAAAAGAGATGCATAAGAGCACTTTGCAATGCTGCGCCTCTTGATTCTTGCCGTCCCCTATTTCGTAAATTCAGAATTCTGCCTCTACCGTCTTTGTATATTTTTGAAGTTGCTTGCTTTGTAAATAAGAACATACATTTATTCAAATCAAAAAGGCAAATCACCCAATTTAATTCTAGGTCCCCAAACAAATTAGCCCTTCCACGTGGAAAAACCGCCTTATTTGACAAAAACTGTCCACGAATGGTAATAAGAATTTATAATACTTTACCAGAAGATTTAAAAACATTACCTTTACCAATATTTAAAAGAAAGTTATTCAACTGGCTGTGTGAGAGTTGTTTTTATTCCCTTAAGGAGTTTTATGACTATAAATAATATGTATTTTGAAATGTTCTCAATATTGACATAAACTTTATTTTGTTTCTTATCCCTTGATGAAATTACAACCTAATAAATATGGACATAATTTTACTATTTTAATGTACCTATAGATGTTTCTTTTATTTTTTACTGTGACATTGAATTTGTTTATTTTCACGTTCTTAAATTAATGTGACATTTATGTATAGACTTCGTTCTCTTAATAATAATGTATTAATATTTGCATGTCATTTTTATGTGGCTAAATGTGATTCATTTATGTAACCTACAAGATCTATTGCACCATATTTATTGGCAAATAAATTTTTCATTTTCATTTTCATTTTCATTTACCAAAAGTGGTCGTTTTTAGGCACTTTTTGCTATAACTTTAATTGAAGCTAATATTTCATTGTATTGGCAGGTGCTTACTTTACTTAAGAATAGTACTAATAACTCTAGCAACGGACATTCTGATAGATTGTTTTTATAAACAGAAAAAAAATATTATTAAGTGGCGCCACTGTCGAGTCCGTTCATGACTACACTCGCCTTAAAGTAAGTATTTTTAGATGACTTTGCTGTATCAGCACCACAGAAAGCAAGTTGGACTGTAATCGTGGAACATTATACATTCATACATCACGCCTATATCCCTTCCGGAGTATAAACTAACAAATAAACAAACATTTGAGTCATTCAAAAATATGTTTATCACGATAGTGACAGATTGTCAGCTCTTCGCCAAAAATTGCAATACAAATATAATCCTCAAGTCGCCTTGGTGTAAAAAAAATAGCTGAGAATATTTTAAGGGGTGAACCAGTACGTGAAACTGAACAACTTTCCCCAAGGAAAATAGGTCGAAATATGAAAAAAAATGGTCCTCCCATACAAATTATCCCGGCGGCCGGGTAACACACTAAGTATGGGAGGGTCAAATTATTTTTTCATATTTCGACCTATGTTCCTTGGGGAAAGTTGTTCAGTTTCACGTACTGGTTCACCCCTTAAAATATTCTCAGCTAATTTTTTTACACCTTATATACGGGTCGTAAGGGACGGTGTACCGAAAATTTTGCAGGCATGACCAGACCATGAAGCTGAACAACTTTTTCTATGGAAGCTATGTTGGTAAACGAGAAATTTTTTTCGACCTCCCATACAAAAATACCGACTAGGGAATGCAATCTCGCGAGATTGAGGATCGGACGAGATCTCGCGAGATTATGAAAATCAATCTCGCGAGATCTCGGCAATTTCGAGATCTCGCGAGATTGGTAGTTTAGAGTATCAATTTTTGCAAATAATTTCACAAATAAAATAGATAAAGAAAAACATTGAAAGAACCATAGGTATTTTGAAATCAACATTTATTTTTACGAATATAGTTATATTTCTATCTACTTATCTATATACTTTTATGTATTATACATGCGAAGTCAAAAAGATTAATTAAAGTGCCACACAAAAACAATAAAATATGAGATCAATCAAGTGAAAGGCTCATTTCGCCGAACTAAAAAGAGAAATAGAATATGAAGTGAAAACCAAATAAAAACAATCAAATTAGGAACATGAGGAACATTTCGCCATACTACAATTTACAAACAATTTTGGAAGAAGCTTCGTAGAAAGCACAACGTATTTAACGTATCGTCATCTAACCTACACCTTATTTTGCAGGCTAGATAGCCAGCCGCTGAGAAGGCCCTTTCAGATTCCACAATTGTTGGAACTATAGTTGTAAGGCAGTTATCAGCGAACTGCAAAAGTTCTCCTTTTGACCCTCGGACTCGTATAGATTCATTTCCTTCTTTAACTATTGATCCAGCGAAATCTGTGCTTTCTTAGGGTCTTTGCAGGCAGTTATTGCTTCCTCCAGTTCTTCTTGCAAAGAAAGCTTGCCTGCCTCGAGTCTGGGAAAGGGAGCTCGCTCCGTCCGTGTCCTAACAGGATTTCAATCTCGCTAATCTCGCGAGATCTCGCCCAGTTTTAGGCCGAGATTAATCTCGCAAAAAAAGGCCAAGATCTCGCGAGATCTCATTCCCTAATCCCGACTGACTCTCTATGGAAAGTCGAAAAAAAAAATTCGTTTCCCAACATCGGCTCTATAGTAAAAGTTGTTCAGTTTTATTGTCTGATCATGCCTGCAAAGTTTTCGGTACACCATCCCTTACACCCTGTATATATTTGTACTGTACTTATTGATTGTGGTGCTATAAGATGTGATGCGAAATAAATATATTTGTATTTGTAAGATACAAGATACAAGATATTTTTATTTGCTTGAATAGGGTACAATGGATGGTAATATTACATAAAATAAGAATCTCCTATACAGCCGTCAACAACAGCATGCAAATGTAAATGAAGTTAAGAACATTAGATATACAATTAAAATCGAAATTAATTAGATACTTATTTATTGATTAATTAGGTAAACGACCACCAATGGATTTTAACACCAAGGAATTAAATGAAATACAGATATGACTTACCCCAATTGGAGGAGCGATCGCTGTATTCGCCCCACCCCCCGCTGTTTCCCCCGCTCCGCATAGCCCCCATACCGCCCATTCCCATAACTGAAGCTTCTGAAGACATGCCTGAAAAAACAACACGATTCATATGACAAACCGTTGGCAACCATAAAATAGTACTTTATGCAACTGTCGTATAATGGGGGTCATTAGAATGCGAGTGTCTGTGATAATAGTTTGACACGAGCATTCTAATGCCAATTACCTATAGCAGTTGCATACACTATTTTATCTACACTCTTAAAAAAAACTCAGTTAAGTGTACACTTTTCCAAATGTCCGCACCGGCGATTGCAAGGTCAAATTCAATACGAGAACGTAATGTGGCTTGATATAAATTTTCGAAAATTCTATACTTCAGCAGTTGTTCATATGTCGAGTCAGCAACTAAACAACAACTTAACTAAATAACAACATCTGAACAACAACTGAACAACATCTGAACAACAACTGAACAACATATCAACAACAATCTAATAAACACTAAACAACAACCGAACAATACCGTACAACAACAGCTGACAGGTGCGGCGGAAGATGGCGATATGAGTATTGGCAAAAAAAACCTTCGTTTCATTTCTTAACTTTATCGAAGTAAGAACCTTAAATAAATGAAATTGACCATTCTACGAGACGCAACTCACCTATATATTTATCCTTGTTCTTCTTCGCCTTCTTCCTTTCTTCTCTCAGTTTCTCGTCATCCTGAATGAAGTCAATTAGTTCCCGGACCTTGTGTCGGACGTTTATACCCTGCAATTCAAATATATCAAACTGATGTAATTAATTCTAAGTACACACACAAACACACACACACACACACACAAACACACACATTTCATGCCTATAGTCCCTTTCGGGCTAGGCAGAGCGTAAATGGCCGCAAAAACGGTCTTTTGAGGGTCATTCGGAAAATTGTGTATCGCAATAGTGCCAGATTGTCAGCCCATCCACCTTAAATTGCAATACACACCCTCGAGTCCCTTAGTCGCCTCTTACGACTCCCACGGGAAAGAAGAAAATATAATAGCACGTCCACATTATGCCTATAAAGGCAGTGTAATAATAAGGGATGTGCGCATCAATACGATTGAGCGAGATAGCAATACATTCCACACGCGTTTGTGCTGCCGTTCCTTTGACTCACGAAAAGCCGACAATCGAGGGAGCACGGGAAGTGGCAGCGGCATGACGAGTAGCAGCGCGAGTAGCCTGTTCACACACTCGCGCTGCCCACTTCCCTTACTATTTCCCTGTCTATATTGGCACCGTGTGAACGTGCTATTAGGTTAAGACTGAAAAAAAGTACGAACTGAAGACGAGGCTGTATGGTTTTAATACCTTTGCCTGTACAATGGACGAATAGATAAAAAAAAATGTTACCTGATCCTTCCCCAAATCGTCGACGTACGTGTAGTTTTCTAGCGAGCGCAAATCGTAGATATGTTCCCTTGCCGAGGTGACCACACGCTCCGAGCCGTTGCGGACGAGGTACGAGAGCAGCAACAGACACTGCACACACAACATTACAATCTGAGACAAGTTTCTCAGGAAAATCATTTTTATTTAATTTTCAATTACAGTTTACAGTTGTAAACTTAACACGGGAAGATTTAAAAAAAAATGGTATTCAAAAAACAAATTATCAACTCGCGCCGCCCGCCTTAAATAGGTGAGATCTCCTTTTTTCTTCGTGTGGGACACCGAGTCGTCCTACAACCCGACGTACCCTGATGTCAGTGTTTTTTAACCGTCTACAACTAGTAGTAGGCCTTTGACATGGTTGTGTAACGGCCGCCGTCTAAGTAATCATAGACAGCAACCGGGACCAACAGCTTAGCGTGCCCTCCGAAGCACTGAACCATCTTTCTTTTCAGACAATCAGGTGGTTCAGACTGCAATGTCTTAACCGGACTGGGAACAAATTCACAAAGTGATAAATATCAACTTTGTGAGTGACCCATTGAGATTCGAACCCAAAAAACTTTGTGTCGCAGGCAGTCGCACTACTACTGCGCCACATCGGCCGTAAATAGGTAAGATAAGATAAAATAATTTTTATTATTAAACTAAACTCGAAATAAGTACACTTATATTATATAGTTATGAGTCTTGACCATTCCCTAAATTAAGAATGAGAATTCTTGTATAGTAAATGGATAGCCGACATAACTATTATTAACCGCTATTGAAGTTTTCTCTCTGTTGATTAAATTAACTTTGTAAGTCGTCCACCAGAGTATTCGGTTTTCATGCAGCATCCTTCTCCAAAGCAAGCTTATGACTCCAGGAAAGTGCTCTGCTCAAAAGCGAATATAGCGATAGCGAGCTCATGCATCTGTCGCTAGATGTCGCTGTTATTAAACTATGCTCGCACTATGAAACCTAAAACGCGCTATAAAAGTTTAAACTTACTTTATATGTTCTTCGCCAGTGTGACCGGTTGTTATGCAGCATCCTTCGCCATCCAAAGCATGTTTATGACTTCGGGGAAGTGTTCGTAAGTGAAGGTGGCGAGAGCTTCTTGCATTTGTCGCTAGATGGCGCTGTTATTAAACTATGCTCGCACTATGAAACCTAAAACGCGCTATCAAAGTTTTAACTTACTTTATACGTTCTTCGCCAGTGGCTTCCGTTGTCATGCAGCATCCTTCTCCAAAGCATGCTCATGACTTCGGGGAAGTGTTCGTTAGTGAAGGTGGCAAGAGCTTCTTGCATTTTTCGCTAGATGGCACTGTTACGAAACTAGGTGCATCGTATAAAAACTAAAACGTGCTAACAGTGTTTTATCTTTAACTTACTTTATACGTTCTTCGCCAGTGTGACCGGTTGTCATGCAGCATCCTTCTCCAAAGCATGCTCATGACTTCAGAAAAGTGTTCATAAGGGAAGGTAGCGAGAGCTTCTTGCATTTGTCGCTAGATGGCGCTGTTATTAAACTATGCTCGCACTATGAAACCTAAAACGCGCTATCAAAGTTTTAACTTACTTTATACGTTCTTCGCCAGTGGCTTCGGTTGTCATGCAGCATCCTTCGCCAAAGCATGCTCATGACTTCGGGGAAGTGTTCGTAAGTGAAGGTAGCGAGGGCTTCTTGCATTTTTCGCTAGATGGCGTTGTTATGAAACTTGGCGCGACCTATGGTATATAAAACGCGCTATTGATGTTTTTTCACTTACTTTATACGTTCTTCGCCAGTGTGACCGGTTGTCATGAAGCATCCTTCTCCAAAGCATGCTCATGACTTCGGGGAAATGTTCGTAAGTGAAGGTGGCGAGAGCCAACTCCTGCATTTGAGCACCGGTGGGGCCCCACGCCTCGTCGGACGTCGCCTCGCGAACTTTGCCCTCGATCTCTGTGTAGTTCATAACTACGTTTGTTCTGTGGACGAGATTGTGGGTTGGTTATTACGACATACAAAAATAAACAAATTAACAATCATGCTTATATCCCTTGCGGGGCAGGTAGAGATTTAACTGCAGACAAAACGGTAGTTTGCGCCGCTTCTGGCCAATATTTGAGGTTCATTTTGGAAATGGCATATCTGAGTCTATTGTCTCCTCTATAAGTAATTCCTCGAACTCCTTCTATGGCAATCGTTCCTTATGACACCTTTGACGAAGACACCAGGGTCAATCAGGTCAAACCAATATCGGTTTTATTGAATTACTAGCGGCCCGACTAGCGTTTTCCCGGGGGAATAAGAATTTTTCCGGGTGGGCTGATCAATCTCCATTGATACTGAAAACAGCGCGCCCTAGAAGTACACCACAGCCCTTAGGATATTTATCTTACTTTTGAAACATGCCGTGTGATGACGGATTAGAATAGCATCACCCCATTTCTTTTCCGTGGGAGTCGTAAGATGCGACTAAGGGACTCGGTGTATTGCAAGTTTAGGCGATTGGCTAACTACCTGTCACTATCGTGATATAAAATTTCCCGAATGACCCTCAAATGTTTGTCAGACGTGGAGTAATTATCCGTTTTTGCGGCAGTCTACGCTCCACCTACCCCGTAAGGGATTAAAGGCGTGATATATATGTGTGTGTGGTGAAACATTTCTACAGTTTGTAATAAGTACTCAATGCTTGTGACCATTAAGGTGAAACAATAAAATATAATTATAAACAACACATACACACACATATATATCACGCCTACAATCCCTTGCGGGGTAGGCAGAGCGTAAACGGCTGCAAAAAACGCGACATTTACGCCACGTCCGACAAACATTTGAGGGTCATTCGGAAAATTGTGTATTGCCATAGTGACAGGTTGTCAGCCCATCGCCTAAAATAGCAATACACCCTCGAGTCCCTTAGTCGCCTCTTACTACACCCACGGGAAAGAAATGGGGCGATGCTATTCTCAGCCGGCGTCACACGGCAAACGGCGTAATTATAAACAAACAAAGTCATTATGTAGGTAATTGAATTAAGTTATTTTTAACCACAAGGATCTTTCTTAGTTGAATTTTCCTTTTAGCCAACCAACTCTTTGTGCGAATAATAACAAATTATACAGGGTGTAAGGGACAGCTCTTTTACTACTGATAGGGTGTATTGAGACCATGAAACTATGACGGCCGATGTGGCGCAGTGGTAGTGCGACTGCCTGCGACGTTAAATCTCCGGGTTCGAAACCCGGTGAGGCACTCACAAAGTTGATATTTATCTCTATGTGAATTTGTTCCCAGTCATGTAAGGACATTGCAGGCTGAACCACCTAATTGTCCGAAAAAAAATTGTTCCGTGCTTCGGAGGACATGTTAAGCCGTCGGTCCCGGTTGCTGTCTATGATTACTTAGACGGCGGTCGTTACACAACCATGTCAGAGGCCTACTATTAGTAGTAGGCGGTTGAAAAACTCTGACACCAGGGTTCATTGTGTCATTGGACGACTCGGTGTCCCACACGAAAAGAGAAGAGAGACTACTGATAAGGTGTATTAAAACCATGAAACTGAACAACTTCCCGTAAGAAAATAATCAGAAAACGTATTTTCTTTTACTTCCCATAGTAAATGCAGTCAGCTAATCGTGATTATGTATGGGAGGTCGTATTTTTTTGTCATTTCCTGACATATGTTTCTAGGGGAAAGTTTTCCAGTTTCACAGTCTGTGTCTAAGTAATCATAGACAGCATTCGGGACCGACGGCTTAACGTACCCTCCGAAGCACGGAACCATCTTTCTTTTCAAACAATCAAGTGGTTCAGCCTGCAATGTCCTAACCAGACTGGAAACAAATTCACAAAGTGTTAAATATCTACTTTGTGAGTGCCTTACCCAGAATCGAATCCTGAACCTTTGCATCATAGGCAGTCGCACTAACACTGCGCCACATCGGCCGTCGCCAAAACCATACCATAGTCAGTGAATCTCTAGTACAAATGTTGATTTGGCAAACAAAGTAACTGTATGACTTGGTGTGTTTATAAATATCGCCATTGGGGTCATTGTAATGAAGAAAATTGTTTTTTTGTTTTGTCACATGTGATGCCGGCTTAGAATAGCATCTACCCATTTCTTTTCCGTGGGGTCGAAAGAGGCGACTAAGGGACTCAAGGATTATATGTGCAATTTTAGGCGATGGGCTTACAACCTGTCACTATGGTGATACCTACACTATTTTATGAGTGACCCATAGAATGTTTGTTAGAAGTGGCGTAGGGTTAGTTTTTTAAAGCCGTTTAGGTTCTGCCTACCCCGCAAGGGACATAGGCGTGATATATGTGTGTGTTATTTTATTATATTATACATTTAATACCAAATTTTAAAACACTTTCCGTGTTAGGTATACAATTTTTGAAAACTTGCAATATTTTCATCATTACAATCTTTGCCCGCGCTTGAAAATTTTGCTAGTTGTCAAATATTGTATTGACACATCTTAAGAGCGTTTATGCACCAGAATCACGCTGGAGTCAAAATGTATGATTTTCGATTGCCGAAAAAAAGATATATGTTCCGTTTCTGGGAAAGTTATTAACGTCATCTTATTTGAAGATTCACTATCTAAAGATATTGTAACACAAAAAATAAAATATGAAAACAGTTTTCACTATACAACTGTTTTTTTACAGGCTATTTTTTAAACTAACAGTCGACGGTCTACGCAGATGCAAGATATTAGGAAAATTACTGACGCGAAACTTATAAAAACATTATTTTACAAAAATCTATTAAATTTTTAAGGTATTTTGTTGAAAAAAATTACGGATTATATTCATTTTCATTCAAGAAAAGAACAATCAAAAGAGCCATTTTTGATCATTTTAGCGTGATTTTAATCGCGTTTATTTTGGATCAAGTCTGGGATATTTAGTTTTTTCTTGGACTAAATATGTAAAGTCATTCATGTTCTTTAATATTACGTATAAATATATTTTTCAAGTTGTATTTTTATTTTATTACAAATTATTTTATAACAGCTATATAATCGACTCGCGAGCACCCCAGCGCTCAGTACCGGCCGAGGCCTTTTCGAGGTAGGACGTGTGTCGCTTCCGTCACCAAAATCAGGTCCACGTGCCGCGTAAAATATTCAAAGTTTTTAGCGCGACTGAATCATTTTGGTACTTTTAAGTTTTTATTTCTGTACCATAAATAAAAATCTTTGGTGAGTATAAATGATGGAGTTATAACAACATTATAGAAGATTAAACGAAATAGGATTCACTTATGTAATACACACATACATACGCGCCTATCACGCCTATGATCCCTAGCGGGGTAGGCAGAGCATAAACCGCTGCACAAAACTGATATTTACGCCAAGTCTGACACATTTGAGGGTCATTCGGAAAATTGTGTATCGCCATAGTGACAGGTTGTCAGCCCATCGAATAAAATTGCTATACACACCCTCGAGTCCCTAAGTCGCCTCTTACGACTCCCACGGGCAAGAAATGGGGTGTAATGTTTTCATATATATTTTTTTAAGGTATGGGTAGTAAAAAGCGCCCCTATGTGGGTAATAAAAAGAGAAAAAATACCGATAATATAGCCAAAGCGAGGGAATGTAAAAGGTAAGTGATATTTTTTAAAATTTCATATTGTTTTATAATGAGATATTTTTTTTACTTCAAATAATATCTTATTCTTGTTTTAGGCAGAAAAATAAAGTTCAAACTCAAAGCCAGGATGTCAATAAGGATACTCTTGTAAGTTTGATATTTTTACTTTCCACTTTAGTTGGACGACGACGAACTTTTTGGTATAGTGGCTAGTATATCTGCTTTCTGCGCCGAGGTCCCGGTTTCAATTCCCGGTGGTGGATAAAAGTTGATATTTGTTAAATTATCAATTTATCACCTTGTGTATTTTCCCTAGTCTGGTTAGGACATTGCGAGCATTTGACGACCGGTATGGTGCAGTGGCTAATGTATCTGCTTTCTGCCCCGAGGTCCCAGCGACTAAGGGAAACGAGGGTTTCATGTGTTTTACAAGTATAGGCGACAGGCTGACAACCCGTCACTATAGTAGTAATACATAGTTGTTCCAAAACGGCCTTCAAATATTTGTCAGACGTGGCAATAACGATCGTATTTTACGGCCGTTTACGCTCTGTCTACCCCGCAAGGTATAAAGGCGTGTATGTATGTAATAATAATATTTTTTATAATTTTCGTTATGACAGGTGCTTCACCAGATGGACTTATTGATGATGACGGCGTCTTTGAAATTAAATGCCCTAGTTCGGCATTTGGATTAGATGTGGATAAGGCTATCAACCAGAAGAAAATCAAATTTTGGAAGGCGGATGGATCTGTAAATAGACGCCATGACTGGTTTTATCAAATACAGGGACAGCTGCACATCACTAAAAAAAATGATTGCACTATTCGCTGTATGTACAGGCAAAGATTTAAAAATGAAGACTGAAAAAATAACTAGAGAGGATACATTTTGGAGTGAAATGGAACAACGATTAGTTAGTTTTTACGTCAAATGTTTTTTTTTCGGAAATCGTCGATCCCCGCAAAGCGAGGCCCATGCCATTAAGAAATGATATTAAACTATTATTTGATATCAAATGTTTTTTTTAGTATATCCTGATACTTAATAATCTAATAAATCACTCATTCATTACTATAGACTGCAAAATTTTAAAATAACATATTCCATACTGACCAAAAGCTGGCACAAGTATCAATTAGGTTCAAGCGGTACGGAGCAAACGCGCTCTAACGTAGACGTAAGTGTGCGTGCGAAAGTATATCTGTGTGTGTCAAATTTACCTAACGCGCGGTCCGCGTCTCGTGTATGAATGCTCTTAAATGAGTTTCAATGGGGTGGTCTCATCTACACAGTAAGCCAGTGAATTGGAGAGCTGGTTGCGTTTTATCTAACGGCCCTGTTTACTATACAACACATAATATGTCTGCTTGTGTTTGTAAATAACAAAAAAAAAAGTTTAGTTTCTTTTTAAGGCTCTCCAATATTAGCCCCGGGGCTTTGAAACCTACACCCGACTGATTGGTGGGGAGCAGGAATTCACCCGGAGAAGTTAGTGTGGTTATTCAAACAACTGGGCTGAGAGAGTTGTTGTGGGAAGAATGGATCGGACTGAATCTACCTAGTATGCCAACGGCCGATGTGGCGCAGTGGTAGTGCGACTGCCAACGACGCAAAGGTTCCGGGTTCTATTCTAAGAGTTGATATTTATCACTTTGTGAATTTGTTCCCGGTCTGGTTAGGACATTGCAGGCTGAACCACCTGATTGTCCGAAAAGAGTGATGGTTCCGTGCTTCAGAGGGTACGTTTAGGCGTCGTCGGTTCCGAATGCTGTCTATGATTACTTAGACGGCGGTCGTTACACAACCATGTCAGAGGCCTACTACTAGTAGTCGGCGGTTGTAAAACTCTGACACAGGGTTCATTGAGTCGTTGACGATTCGGTGTCCCACACGAAAAGAAAGAAGATACCAGTAGTTCCCAAACTGGGGAACAAATGAGGGACCTCCGCGCCCCCGCCGGAAGAGGCTTCGGTTGCTTGAGGAGCTTGTGGAGTGTGATCTACTCGCAATGGCTGCAGCAGCGGCTACTGTGATGTCGTCATCATCTTCCGAAAGGACGTGTCTGGGACGGCGTTTAAACCGTGAGGTTGGATGGGGGAAGTAGTTGGACGCAGCAACAATTAAGAGGGTTTTAGGATGAGTGATGATGAGGCCAGCAGGCCGAGTGACGACTGTGAGGTAAAGAGTAGCTACCCGCCTAGTCGGGTGTTGTGACCAGGGAAACGTCTGCTCTAACCTGACATGTTTGGAAGTTGTATATATAGCGATCGGCGGAATTTCTTCAATACACAACAATCAACAGTACGATTTACATTAGCACATAACGATAACTAAACTTATTATACTTGTTTTCGAAATAAAACTGAGGAGCTAAGTATAACAGGTCTAGCTTACAACACTCGCTCGAGCGAACCCCCGAATCGAGACCCTTAGTCGCCTCTTATGACCAAGTGATATTAAGATAGTTATTACTTTTATCAATGTGTGGTACACCATTACACTATCTGTCCACCAACACAACAGTCAACTAGTTGGAGTCTAATTGGACTAAATACATTAATTATTTGCTCTAGAGCTGCAGAGAAATTTTGCACAATACCTGAAGCTTTTTAATAAACTAATTCCTTTTTCTTGTCATGTTGTGTGCAAAACTAAGTCAACGGACAATTTAATATGCTAATTAAAAAGATATGAAACTGCAATCAGTCACAACTGTGATTTCTGTTGAGGTTTTTTTGCTTTCATTTCAATAAACAGGCAAAATAGAATGCCAAATATAATAACAAAAAAACCTTGAAAAATCAAAATGGATATTAACACCACGTCTGACAAAAGCTTGAGGGTCAATCAAATAACTGGGTATGACTATAGTGACAGGTTGTCAGCCCATCGCTTAAAATTGCAATACACATTCCTCGAGTCTCTTAGTCGTTTCTTACAACACCCATGGGTAAGAAATGGGGTGATGCTATTCTAAGCTGGCATCACACGGCGGACTTAATGCCAGTGGTGTTATTAACTAGTCTACCTGGGGCATGTGGAAAATACAGGCAGGTGCAAAAATTTTAATACAATAAGCGAAAAAATTAAAAATTTACTGTCTGAAATATACCTACCTAAACATTGTATACAGGGTGTAAGAGACAGCCCTTCCAAATACTCGTAGGGTGCATTTAGACCATGAAACTGAACAACTTCCTATAAAAAGATATTTCAGGAGACATCAAAAAATATTTGACTCTCATATTAAAATGCTGATTGTGATTTTGTATGAGAGGTAGTTGTTTTTTTGAATACCAAATTTTAAAACACTGCCTGTGTTAGGTATACAATTTTTGAAAACTTGCAAAATTTTCAAGCACGGGCAGGATGGTAGAGGCGTTGCCACTAATAATGTAAAAGTCGGAGGTTCAAATCCTGCTTGTGCTTGAAAGTTTTGCAAGTTTTCAAAAAAAAGTACTTTTTTGTTGTTTTTTGACTTATGTTTCTGGGAGGAAGTTGTTCAGTTTCATGGTCTGCATGCATGCTATGAGTATTCGGAGGGCCATCTCTTACACACAATACAAATAGAATTATATTATTATAAGTTCCATTATAATACCTTAATATATTTACTAGCCTCAGTTTATTGTGTATTAGGTCATTATCTGTTATCACAAGTCTTAAGGATTAATTATCTTGTTGAAAGATAAAGTACTGAATGTTGGATTAAAGTTTCCCAAGAAATGTGGGACAAACTTTCGTTTTCGTTATTCCTCAGTTCTGTTTATGAATGACTATAGTAAACGGTTCTCGATATTCGCTAAGATTCAGGTTTTACTTGTTAATTAATTTGTGCAACCCATTTTTCAAGGTTGCTTTTTCATTTGGTTTACATGCAACTGTTGATTCATAAGAGCAATTGGGCAAGTTTTATAAATCTTTAATATAGACGAGAAAGTGACCGGTCGACAAAGAAGATAGCACGAAAAATAAGGTAGACAAACTACTGTTTAGCCAGAAAAACTGCTAGAAAAGTTACTGCGAAAGACCTACTTTTAATCTCTTTTATCGGTTGATTTCTATGTAAACGGCAGATATAATGTAAAAGGGGCACATTATAACTGATTATACGCGTGCATTAGCGCCACAGATGGACATAATTAGCATAAAAATGAAGCAAAACGATATCATCAATTCCAGACTTACACTTTGTCCGCCAGCTCCCGCACCTTCCACATACTTATGAACCGATCCATTTCAACTGTTTAACACAAAAACTTAGTCCAAAAAACCCAAAATCACTGTAATTGAATAGAAAACAACATAAAAATTAGCTAAAAACTCTAGATGATGATTTGGCTGACATTCTTGCAAAATGGCGAGAGGGTTAGTGTTGCCAGTTAAATATTATTTTTTGTACCACGAACTACTTTGATAAAAAGTACTGCTCTCTATTTTTACAATCCGAAGGACCTGAGTTCTTCTCAGTAACAGTAAAATAATATATCTTTTCTTGAAAATGGATCTTTGATTTTGTAAAAACGATTATTACACTAGTGTGAATATTTGCCGTGTGATGCCGGCTTAGAATAGCATCACCCCATTTCTTACCCATGGGTGTCGTAAGAGGCGACTCAGGGACTCGAGGGTGTGTATTGCAAATTTAGGCGACGGGCTGACAACCTGTCACTATGGTGATACACAGTTATCTTATTGACCCTCAAACTTTTGTCAGACGTGGTGTTAATATCCGTTGAACGGCCGTTAACGCTCTGCCTACCCCGTAAGGGATATAGGCGTGATTTATGTATGTATGTATGAATATCGTGTACGGTCCGTCATACATTGCTCTATGATTCGTTTCCCTTCGGATTTTAGTTACTCACAGGCATTTGAGTAAACCGGAAAGGCTTATCGTGCCTTCCGACGTCAGGAACCATTTTTGCTTAGGGACATAAGGGAGGTTCAGCATACAAGGCTCTAAAAAAATTATATAGGTTAGGTAGGGTAGAAGACAGAGTAATGAAATAAAAGAAATAAGGCAAATACCTAGTTATTCTATTTTCACTATAAATAACCTGTACTTATAAAAACAGGTAGGTACAATATCAAGAACCTTTTAGACAAGACAAGCCGCCATCTTTTTGCAATAGCACTTCTACAACACATAAAAATAACCACTTTCTGACACTTTTACAAACTCACATATAACTTATTCTACTTAGTCGCCTACCCTGCAATGCAGGTTGCATTTACCAAGCTAGACACTATCGAGTAAAATTTTGCACATAAACATACTTTCTAATTTTGAATAATCGAACAAGTGTCTCTGTCATTTCCTCACTGCACACATGCAAATATTGCCACCGTTTTACTTCCAATGAGCCGCAACTCATTAGAAGGTCATACATCATTTCTTTATTTGATCGTTTTGTGGTTGCGCGCCGTAGTACTGCCAAAGTTCTATTGCTTTGTTGGCTACGACTTCTTCACACTGCTCCGGTATCTGCAAGAACAAAACAAAATTTATTCTACTGTTTGGTAAAGTATTTTTTTACGCTGGCAACATTATTCTTGTAACTTTTTTTTTAGTATGAAGCATAGGATATTTTGACAAACAGCCTTTTAAAAAGTAACAATTACCTCTGAGACACATTTCAGCACTTCTTCAGCATTTTTTGCTTTCAATATGTTCCGCCGCAGAGTTATGACTAGCATTACAGCCACGAATGATAATATCTTTGGTGCTCCACTGCAAACTTTGTCCCATATTCTGTAAAAAACAGTAGGTAAATATTATTATACTCATATATCACGCCTATAATCCCTTGCGGGGTAGGCAGGGCGTAAACGGCCGTATAAAAGGACATTTGAGAGTTATTCGAAAAATTGTGTATCCCTATAAAAAATATGAAAAACTCTGACACCAGAGTTCAGGGTCGTTGACGATTTGGTGTCCCACACGAAAAGAAGAAGTTTGTCAGCCCATCGCCTAAAATTACAATACAAACCCGCGAGTCCCTTAGGCACTTCTAACGACATCGACACCCACGGGAAAGAAATGGGGTGATGCTATTATTAGTCGGCATCACACGGCTCTCTTTTACATTATTATTACAACCCATTTATTGGATAATATAAGATACTGATAGGAAATGACTTACTTAGTCAAGGAAGTATCGTCTAGTACACCAGCGAAGCAACGATTGAACCATTTCGTAAGTGGTAGAACTTCCAAAGCATTGATGTCCACCAAATGACTGAAAAAGAAAAATATTGATATTTTACTGCAATCTTCTTATGTCATGTTGAACACTGAGTCAATGAACAACACAATGAACCCTGATGAGTTTTTCAACCACCTCCAACCACAAGTAGATCTCTGACATGGTTGTGAAATGACAACTGTCTATTTTAAATATATATTTAACCAAATATTGTGTACAATATAACACAAAGGACATAACATATAGAACAATACACAACAGGTCACTTATTTCTAAAAAAAATCTCTTATTATGTCTATGTTATTAATCACTAGATTTCCGCCCAGTGGTTTCACCCGCTGCCACTCATTTTCTCGTGGTATAGTTATTTTCCTGTGGTTAAAGTGGCCTATGTGTTATTCCATGTTATACTCTACCTGTGTTCCAAATTTTATCCAAATTTGTCAAGCCGTTTGAGCTTGAAGAGTTAACAAACACACATTCATACACACACATACATACAAACTCTCAGATTTATAATATTATAAGTATGGAGTACTATAAGAATCTTAAATAAGATTTGATTTGGAGCTTACATATAACAAAGTTCCACTGCAAAGTCCATGTATTGTGAACCTATTTAATAAGTACAGGAAATAAGGGATATAGGCGTGATGTATGTATGTTTGTAAGTATGGATTATCATAATCAGCAACCTTACATACTTAGGATAAAAAACAATAATGCTTGCGGATTACTTTACGGCATGTAACATTGTTAAATTGATTGAGTTATATCCTCTCGCACTCACTTGTAAACATCAGCATCCTCCTTCTCCAGCATGGTACAGAACGCTTCCTTCAACTTGGACAAGTCTCTCTGCATGCTCCGCACAATCTCCGTCAGGCTCTTGGCGAGCCAGTACACGTCTATTTCATCAGCGTACAGCTCTTGGAGAGTCTCCACTATTGGGACGAAGGTTTCTGCTGACTGGAAATAAACAAAATAAAAATTAAAATATGCCTTTATTGCTAGAAAGACCACAACTAGACAGATTATTATTATTATCTTTAAACTTTCTTTAAATCGCCTTTTATTAAATAAAATTATCACTTTTATTTAGGCCTTGATAAAACATCCTACCACCTATTTATTAACAATAATTCATAATAATAATTGCCTGGAAATGCTAAGACTGACATGAAAATTGAAATATTTTGATAATTCTAATAATTTCAATGTATTATTGTACTGTTTTTCTTTTCAATGTGATAATTTATATGATCTTGTAATTAATGTATGGACTTTGTCTGAAATAAATGATTTTTAATTTAATTTAAACAGGCAGCAGTTGTAGCAACTGATTATGCCTGCATCCAGCTGTCCTCTTGTGTGGATTTCTTTAATTATAATCTGTCCAATCGATTTTTGAATTTGTTTGTGTATTTTACACACACCACATTTTCTGTAAAACTAAAATAAACAAAATCATAATTTATGTTTTTTTATGATCTTCAGACCAGTTTCAGGGAAAATTATACACATGTTATGTTGTGCTCTCTCTCTCTTTTCGTATGGGACACCGAATCGTCCAACAACCCAATTAATCCTGGTATCAAGAGTTTTTTAACTATGTTGAGCTTTAGGCTATACTGTCTTGAGCAGGTTGCACGCGCGGCTTGTCATTATAACCTGTTCGAATTTAGAAGGTGCATCGTGCCTAAGTAGCTGTTATATGGCAAGATGTCGTCGTGTTCGTACGGTTGGACTATCCGTGCCCGCGCCACCTGTTGCTGCGCAACGCCTCACACAGCGCTGCTCTTATATTTTGCCAAATCTAGCATGCATATGCCCGCTCGACACAGCATGTAGTACTATAAGAATCTTATAAGATTTGATTTGGAGCTTAGGTATAACCACGAACAAAGTTCCACTGCAAATACCATGTGTTGTAAAGATTTTAAATAGGTACAGAAAATAAGTAGGTATGGCATAAATTATGAATTCAACTTTATCAATGTAACAAATAATTTACCTACCTACCACTACCTTTCAAATTTTTGTTTCTTTTCTTGTGGGACACTAAGTCAATGAATGACCTGATAAACACTGGTGACACAGTTTTCAATTGGCTATTACTACTAGTAGGCCTCTGACATGGTTTTGCTTCAAAAGTACCTACTGGCCTGGCAAAGCCAGAGTAATAAAAATAATCTTACATTATATCCAGTTTCAGGAAACGCCGGCGGTTTCAACTGTTCAGTCTCTAATAACCACATTTGCAGCAACACAGCACTGCGCGGCATGGTCTTATCAACGAGCTCCAACATCTTGACAGCGTAGAGGAGGTCCTGGTATTGACCAGTGCGTTGTTCCGATACAAATTGGTGGGAGTCAGGGTAGACTGGTAGAATGTCTGTAATGTTTATTAGAAAAATAAAATTTTATTTCTAATTTTTACATATTATTGAAGTAAGCTTAAATTAAGGAACTTAAAACATATGCATACATCTGAAACCTCACAAAACTTAAACACAGCTTTTAAATGCCTTTTTCTTTTTTAAAGTTTTGATGGATACAATATTTTACTAGCAGAACAATTTGATCTGAAATGTCTATTGTATTTAGTCTAGGTCTAGGTAAGTTATAGACCATGGAAAGAAAACTGTCAGAAGATGCTGTTTCTCTTACTTCGAAATACACAAGCTGATTTTGCAGTTATATTAGGCATGTAAGTTTAAGTATTATTTATTGGTATAAGTACCTATTTGTGTAAGTATATTTTTATGAATAATAATTATGCGTTGGTAGGTATTTATTTTGATAGTAGTTTTAACATGTTGTGTTCCTTTTGTGTTATTTTCTCATTAGTGCACCCGCTTCTATCTCTGTTTATCTTCTGGTTGGCCGGTAGAGAATACCGTCTGGTATTAGGCCCGCCTTTTGTACGATATGCAATAAAGTATAAATAAATAATAAATATTAGTAGTTGGTACTTTAGTTTACCTACCCAGCAACACTTTCCAGACCAAGTTCCTGTACGCGGCTGGCACGGTGAACCGCAAGCAGAACTGTTTCAACTTTACCCTATCCCAGGGCTTCTCCTTCATGAGAATTTCCAAAGATTTCTTCTCCTCCACACCCCGGCATCCGACCTTCTCGTAGTAAGACGAGCGAAAATTCCTTTCGTCACCCATTGTGGCTTACTAACCACAACTAAACTTTCTTTATCAACGCATTCCAATATGGATTTAGAATAGAATTACTAGTTTTTCATGAAAATTTTAATTTGTTTATTATCTCACTCGGCACAAAGAAACATTTTTATTTTTGATCAAATTTCGATTTATTGATGTAATTTTTACTGTAGCTGGCAAGCATGAAAGAGAAAGCGCTAAAAAAAACACCAAATCTTGTTTGATCTCTTTCTTGCCCTTCGTTTAAAGCTAAGTACACGTTTTTATCAAAAACGCAGCAATGGGACGTTTGCGTTCTTGTAGCCAAAGCTTACACAATAAAAAAAAAAAAAAAAAAAAAAAGTTTGCGTTTTGAAAAACCTTGAAAAACACATTTTTTCCTTGATTTTGTGAAAAAAAAGGGCGCCAAGTTCGAAGCGACTAGGGGGAAATTTTATAAATTTATTAATACAATTGTTTAAAGCCCTTTATATAGAGGTATTTCGTGTTATTTGGGGGGGCAATGAGTGCCGAAAGCGATGGAAATGGAGATGGCCATATGTTTGAGAGCATAAAGCGAAAATTTGAAGGAGACGACACAGGTTCTGGAAAACCAGCCAAAATGACTGCTAGTTTTAACAGAGGCCGGAGAGGCCTTTTCAAAGATTACAACCATATTTACATAGAGACTGGTAAAAAGGATTACCCGATACTGTTGACTTCAGCCTCACCTACTGAGAGGAAAATGGATGTTCTGAAAACTAATGGAATCCTACGTTCAGTATCAGGAGTGGACTATGTTAAAGCTGTAGGATTAGCAATGATTAAAGTATTCTTCAAGGATAAAGAAAACGCTAACAAATTTTTACTAAATCAACATTTACTTCAGCAAAATGGATGGATTGCAAGAGTGCCATATGACAATTTGGAGGTTCAAGGCATTATAAGGGTTCCAACTGAAATTACAGAAGAAGAACTGCTGAAAGAACTGAAGGCTTCTACTGAGGTCATCGGCGTGAAACGTTTTATGCGCAAAGCTCCAGATGGCTTGCTTATTCCGACCCAAACTGTACTTGTTACAATGCTTGGATCAATTCTGCCAGACCATGTCACATATGATCACATCTGGCACAGAATAATAACTAGTAACTAGCGTTACAGAAGCTTTACTTCGCAATGGTTTTCAAAGAAATATGTACTCAATCTGATAGACAATATGATTTAATTTAGCTCGCGTTCCAGTCAACCACTTGTTCATTTGCATACCTGTCAAATATTTTTTTGAGGGAATATGAGCCGCGGTCTAGGGTTGCTTACTTCGAGAAACTACTTACGCCATCTAGCGCACAACACGAGCGTTTACTCCTACTTTTGGCGGGCACGCAGCAGGCAGCGACGAGTACGTTCATGTGGTCTAAGATCTAGCAGCATAATTGTATATGCTATACGATTATTGCCGAAGATTTAATTCAATGAAGTAATAAACCTGCAATAGTCCTTGCATCAGGCGGGTGCTGGCTCTGGGTGTACGAGTACTTCTATAGTGCAGACAGAGCAAGTATCCGCTTGATGTACACATCACAACACATTAATTGGTATAAAAAAGGCCTCTGTGCTGTTGGCTTTGGCCCCACACATGCCTCAAAGGACCGGGTCCCTGTGGGCCCGAGATCCGAAAAGAATACCAACATAATAATAATAAAATGTATACTAATAATAATAATATTATAATGTATACTAATTTTTTTCCCGTGGGTGTCGTAAAAGGCGACGACGAACAATTTTAGGCGATGGGCTGACAACCTGTCACTATGGCGATTCACAATTTTCTGAATGACCCTAAAATGTTTGTCAGACGTGGCGTAAATGTCCGTTTTTAGCGGTCGTTTACGCTCTGCCTACCCCGCAAGGGATTATAGGCGTGATATATGTATGTATGTTTTCGTCTGTCCATCTTGCAAAAAATTGTCGAGAAAGTTGAACAAATAGCGCACGCGTGTGACTTCTTTCGCTTGCGGCAGCCCGCTAGATTAGCCCTTTCGCAGTGGCCGGCGCCTGGAGGTATGTTTTCAATACCTACACGCGGAGTGACACAGGCCTGCATCTGGTTTGATACAAAAAGTTATGTGAAACCTTTGCGACAATGCTACACCTGCTACAAGTTCGGACATGGACGGGGGTCTTGCAAGAGTAACCAGGTTTGTTCTTTGTGTGCTGGTGCTCACTTCTTCAAGGACTGTGATAATCAAGATAATGTCAAGTGCATAAACTGCCAAGGAGCTCACTCAGCGGTGTCAGTTCAGTGTCCCCAAAAGGCTCAAAAAGTTGCTGAACTGAAACAAAAAATTAATGGAACAGTCAGTTATGCTTCAGTTGCCTCAAAAACTAAAACCTCAGCTTCTGTTTCTCAACTTTCACCAAAAACTCCTCAAAGGAGAGCAATAATTACAGACATTTTAAATTCAAATGAAGTTATAACTAGTATTATTAAAACAGTTATGGAGCTCTTAACTCAAAGAGAAAAGGCAAAGGGTAAGGGAAAGGCTCTAACTTCACAGGTAATTAAAGAGATGCTCATTACTAACTTCACCACTCCTAATGGATAGTGATGGAGATGGTATTGAGCACCTCAGAATTTTGCACTGGAATTGCAGAAGCATTATAAATAAGTTAGATCAGCTTAAACATTATATCTGTTCTTGTGGTGTGGAGATTGACATTATTTTGCTAAACGAGACGTGGTTATCTCCTGGTAGAACTATAAAATTACCTGGTTATAATATTTTAAGACAAGATTCAGATCGCCCTCATGGTGGTGTTGCAATTGCTATCAAAAGTAAATATTGCTGTTCCATAATTCCTTCCTCATCTTGTTACAACTTTCAAAACTTATTGATTTCTGTCAAATTATGTTCCCTAACTTTAGATATTCTCTGTGTGTATATTCCTCCTCCTCCAAATGGAAAATTTAGGGTTCAACACTTGAATGAAGCCCTTTCAAACATTTCAAGCAGAGACTTCCTAATTGTTGGTGATTTTAATGCGCATAGCACTGCTTGGGGCTGCAGAGACACTAATAGAAGAGGTAATATTATTAATAATTTTGCAGATAACCATAATTTAGTATGCTTAAATGATCACATTGTCACTACTCTTGTTCCTTTTGGCCAAGAAGGTAATGTCTTGGATTTAGCTTTTGCTTCACCTTCGGTAAGTTCTAGTTGTAGTTTTGCTGTTCTTGACGATCCACTTAGTAGCAATCACTTTCCCTTATTATTGAACGTTATCTATAATAGTGCATCTCCATCCATGGATGGAAATGTAGTTGTTTCTTCTGAACCTATTATTCACTCTTTAGCTGATATAAATTATAATAAGATTAACTGGAAAGAATTTGAAGATTTATGTAAAGAAAAGTTTTCCGATTACGATATAAATTCTACAGAAGATCCATTGTTAATTTACAACGATTTCATTCAAATATTATGTGACATATTATTGACATTTCCGAGGAAATCATACAGTTGCTATACGAGAAAACGCAAAGCTATAATTTGGTGGAATGATCTTTGTAGTCAAGCTGTCAAATCTGCTAAATTGGCATTTCAGTCGTATAAAGGGTATCCTACATTAGAGAATTATATTTTATATAAACGACTTGATGCTAAAAAGAAAAGAGTTCTTTCTGAACAAAAGCTGTTGAGTTGGGTCAAACTATGTGATAGTTTCAATCGTATGACTTCCTCTAAAATTATTTGGGATTATATTAAAAAGTTTAAATTTTCGCGACTTAATTCTTCTTTAAAAACACATTTTCTTGACAACCCTAGTAATGCGTCAGCTTATCTGGATAAGATAGCTTCGTCGTCGTCAGATGGTAATATAAATTCGTTTGATCTTCAGCCATATTTTTTATCTCCTGGTTCAGATTCAGCTTTCTGGCTAACGAATTCATTTTCCTTGCATGAGCTTCGTGCTGCTCTTATTAATAAAAAGAATACTTCACCTGGTCCAGACTTTATTCCCTACATAGTTATTAAGAAATTGCCTGATAGTGTTTTATCTATTTTGTTAGATATTTATAATAAATTGTGGCACGAAAGGTGTATCCCAAACAGCTGGAAAATACAATATGCAGTACCTATTCTTAAACCTTATAAAGATGCTAATAGTTTAGACGCTTATAGACCTATTTCTTTAACTTCGTGTTTTGCTAAGTGTTTTGAAACTATGCTTAAAAATCGTATTGAATGGTTTATTGAAAACGAAATGCATATCCCAGATTTTCAAAACGGATTTCGTAAAGGTAAAAATACAATGTATAATCTTTCCTGTCTCATTGGTGACATACGATGCAATATACGAAATAATAAGTTTACTTTAGCTGTTTTTTTAGATATTAAGGGAGCTTTTGACAATATAAACCATGAGTATTTAGTAAAAAGTTTGGCTACTTTGGGTATACCTGGCTCTGTTTTGTATAGGATTTTTAATTTTCTTAATGAGCGACAGGTTTTCCTAAAAATTAGAAATAAACTTTATGGTCCAAGATTAACTGACAAGGGCACTCCACAAGGCTCTGTCTTGTCTCCTTTAATATTTATATTGAGTTTGGTTGAATTTATGAAACAGATACCGGCCAATGTTAAATATTCTTTATTTGCTGACGATCTTGTAATATATTTAAACTGTAATGATTTATCGCAGGGGGAAGCTGAAATGAACGATGGTCTTCAGGTTGTTAGTTGTATTTTATCAAATAATTTAAAGCTTGAGGTTAATATTGACAAAAGCTCCGTCGTGTTATTCTCGGAAAATTTTAACCATAATCCAAGAATTGTTTATAATAATGTGCCGTTACAAGTTAAATTAAAAGAGAAATATCTTGGGGTGATCTTAGATGCTGGACTTACATGGGAGCCTCATATTAGGCACATTTGTAAGAAAGCTGAATTGGGTCTTAATATACTCAAATCGTTAGTTGGCTTAAAGTGGGGTTCGGATCCTAAAATACTTAAAACTGTATATATTGCGACGATACGCAGTCATTTTGATTATGGTTGTATACTTTATGCTGACGCTGCTAATCATCTGTTAAGAAAATTAGATGTTCTTCAAAATAAGGCTTTACGCGTTGCGTTATAACGGGTGCAATGATGTCATCGCCTATAAATTCTTTAGAAGTTGAAGCCGGTATAGTTCCCTTGTTTGTCAGAAGGAGTTATCTTATTGACAAGTTTTGTCTTCAGTTAGTAAGTCGAGATAATGTAATTATTTCTCGATTTTTAGAAAATTATAACTTACCTAATTTTAATGTTACCCCTCTAACTGTAACCACATCTATGAGTGAGTCAATTGCTTATTTAAATTTTAAGTTTCAAGATATAATACTTTGGTCTTCAATACTACCTTGTTATAATTTCAACTTCCACACCATGATTATAGATATAACTGTTTATGTGAACAGATTTAAAACTAAATTTGATTTTTTGGAATTTCTTGAATCAAAACAGGAGTATGTAAAAATTTATACTGATGGTTCTAAAACCAGTGATAGGACTAGTTTTGCTTTTTATGATTCTTATTGTAAAAGTGGAAAAGTTTTTAATTGTAATAGTTTATTTTCAATTTTCTCAGCTGAAGTCTTAGCTATTATTTATGCTCTTGATTATATCTCCAATATATCATATGTTTGTGCTAATAAATTTATAATACTGTCTGATTCAATGAGTGCTCTCCAGGCTCTACAGAACAAAAAAATAAGCAGCTCTGTAAATTATTTGATTTATATTGTAAGAGAATATACATCGACTTTAATTTCTAAGGGTATATTAGTGGAGTTCTGTTGGGTACCTGGGCACTCTGGAATATTAGGCAATGAGCTAGTTGACGCTCTTGCCAAGACAACAGATAACGCTCTTAGTTGTGATTTTAAAGTACCTCATTCTGATTTCGTTGTGTTACTTAAACAAAATATGTTACAACGGTGGACCATTTCTCTAGAGTCTTCTAGAAATGTTAAAGGTAGTTGGCTTGCCACCATTGCCCCAACACCGTCAACTAAGGCTTGGTTTGAGATACCAAATGTATACATGGGCAGAAATTTCATAACCACTATTTGTAGGCTACGTATTGGCCATTGTAGAATTCCTGCTCATCTTTATCGTCTTAAGTTAAGTGATAATCCCTGTTGTATCTATTGTACTAGCGAATTTTCTGACTTAAATCATTTGTTCTTTGTCTGCCCTCAATTTTCACTTCAGCGTTTGTTATTAATTGGTTTATGTCAAGAAGTAATACATTCTATGCCTGATAACTTGCAACACCTTTTAAAGCATCCTAATTTGTACAGTTTTGTTTATAATTTTATTGAAACTACAACAGGGAAATTGTAAATATTTTGTACAAATTACAAGTTCATATTTATATTTTTATATAATTTTAGCTTTTAGTTTTAGTTAAGTCTAGTATATAAGTCACTTAATGTTTTTTAAGTTTATTTTTAAGCTGATGATACAAACATGAGAATGACAGAACCAAACGAAAATTGGCTTTATTCAGCATAAACAGTAACAGACATTATGAATGATGGATGACAGAGCCTACTGCTATAATAGACTACACCAGAGACCGTGAACAAGGATTTTATCACATTCACCTCCCCCTACGTGGAAGTCACGTAGTCTCGAAGATATCCTGGTGGTATCAGATGGTTCGTGGTCATTAGACAGTTCAGGTTCTTCATCATCGTCATCAACAATCAGTGGTCGCGGTGCTAGACGTCTGTTTGATACAGTTGTCTCCCGCCCGTCTGGTAGGCGGACGAAAGAGTACTCCGGGTTACCCTGTAAGAGCCCGACTTCCTCCACAGCCGGGTCGTATTTGGATACTCTTACGTTTCTTTTCATGAAGACAGGTCCAGGCGACTGTAGCCAGGTAGGCAAGGACTGACCATTTACTGAACGTCGAGGATGATGAAACATGCGCTCATGTGGAGTTGAGTTCGTTCCCGTGCATAGAAGTGATCGAATGGAATGCAGCGCCGGAAGTAATGCTAGCTCCCAGTATGCTACGTCTTTGTTAATGGACTTTAGATGCAATAGGATGGTGCGCCACAGCGTGCCATTAAGTCGTTCTACCAAGCCATTGCCTTGGGGATTGTAGGGCGAGGTACGGCTGCAGGATATTCCAAGCGAAGTTAGGAACTGTTTTAATTCGTCAGATAGGAATGATGCCCCTCTATCACTATGAATGTAAGCTGGAGTGCCAAATGTGGAAAATAGGTCTTTTAAGCACCTTATTACTGTTTCAGAAGTCATGTCCTTGCAAGCATATGCAAAAGGGAATCTGCTGTACTCGTCAATTATCGTAAGAATATACCGGTTTTGGGTGTTTGACGGAATCGGTCCCTTGAAATCTAAATTCAGTCTTTCGAACGGCGCAGTTGCTTTTATGAGACGGCCTTGATGGCCGACATATCGAGGTTTAATCTCGGCACAGATAGGGCACGCCGCGGTCATTCGTTTGACCTCTTCGACGGAGTATGGTAAATTCTTCGACCTTATCCAGTGAATCATACGTGTGACACCAGGGTGACAGAGCGATCGGTGGAGTTCGACTAGTTTTGAATTAGAGGACGCCGTGTTTATGAACATACAAACTCTAGAGAGTGCATCGGCGGCGTAGTTCTGTTTTCCAGGTCGATATATAATGTCGTATTTATAACAAGATAATTCTAGGCGCCATCTTTCAATTTTTTCGTTCTTAATTTTGTTTGAATGCGATTGATTAAACATAAATGCGACAGACTGTTGGTCAGTAATCAATAGAAAGTGTCTTCCGATTAAAAAATGTCTCCATTTGCGTAAGGCTTCGACGATCGCGCTAGCCTCTTTTTCAATAGTCGGTTGTTTCTTTTCAGAGTCATTAAGGGATCGTGAGAAGAACGCCACAGGTCGACCTTTTTGTGACAACGTGGCTGCGATAGCAAAATCCGAGGCGTCGGTTTCGACTGAAAATATTTCTTTGTCATCTATTCCAGCCAAGGCAGCTTCGCATATATCGGTCTTTAGTCTATTAACCCTAGATTAGTCGCGCTTAAAAACTTACGCAATCGGTCGCATGGGGTCTTTGTGGACCCCTAATTTTTGATTCCGTTATTTAGTTAGTTTTGATAAATTGTTTGTTTTTTAATACTGTTTACCAGAATTGGAATACCTTTAACAATAAAATACAAAAAATAAAGTGGAAAAAACAATTTATTATAGAAAAAAAAACACGTTCTTTTACAAAATTTTAGTTATTACTGGTAGTTTGAAACCATTATCGAAAAAGAATTGTTATTTTTATTTAACTTTCTAAATATGAAAAAATATATAATTGTTTCCTTTTTAACTCTTATTAAAGTAACTAAAAAATAAATAAACGGAAAGATTACCTCCAAAAAAATATAAAGTTTTTGAAAATGAAAAGTACCTAATTTTTGGTAGCACAACAATCAGCATCATCACAATATTCATCCTCTGGTCCACCAAGAATTTCCTCCTCTTCCTACTCCAATCACCCCATAATACGTTCTTGCTGTCTCTCATCCATTTTCAAACAATTCTTGCACGAAAACAACCAAAATATTTTTCTTTCGACAAACAAAATCGAATATTTTTTGTTACGCGAGCGGTCGCGCGGGGTCTTTAAAAGCCTTTGCACTTAAACAACGACTATACCTCCCAAACGCATGCATGCGAACTGATGAATTATAGCTAGGCTTTGGCGTACATACTAATCAGAAAGGTACACAAAATCTCGAACTACCCACATAACCGAATAAAAGAAAAAATCGCAGTTTTCTAATTGCAGGGCTTTTAAAGACCCCACGCGACCAATCTAGGGTTAAAGGCATTGATTGCGTCTTGAGGTAATGGCAGAGTTACTTTTATTAGGGGTCTTATTTTAGCAGAAAAGTTGTTGACCCATTTCGAGTAATGTGCGAATAGACCAAGTGATCTTTTTAAGGTAGCAGTATCGTTTGGGACTGGAAGGTTCATCAGTGGTTCTAATCGAGATTTGTCTGGTTTGATACTATTATTATGAATTGTGTACCCAAGAAGGTTGATTGATTCGTTTTCAAAAGTGCATTTTTGGGTATTTAAAGTAAGTTTGTATTTTTCAGCAGCTTCCATGAATCTGCGAAGGTTTGTGTCATGGTCATTTTTATCTACCCCACACACAGTGACGTCATCGAGGTACGCATAGGTACCTTTGAGATTCTCAGATTCAATTATGTAATTTAATGTACGCTGAAACGCTGAGACACCATTGGTTACTCCAAATGGTATGCGTGTGAATTGATATAGATTACCGCATGCTTCAAAGGCAGTATATATTCTTTCCGTAAGTGGAATAGGAACTTGATGATAGGCACTTTTGAGGTCGATTTGACTAAAGATATTGTATTTAGCCACCTTCGTGATTATAGAGTCGATACTTGGAAGGGGGTACGCATCTAGCTCCGTATATCTATTGATTGTTTGTGAATAATCGATTACCAGACGTTTACGATGTTGGCCCCCTCCAGCAACCAGCACTTGCGCTCGCCATGGTGAAACGCTAGGCTCAATTACGTTATCTTTAAGTAAGTTTTTTATTTCATTGCTGATATATTCTTGATCTTCTTGTGAGTGCCGTCTCGAGCGGATCGCTATAGGCTTTATATTTGGCGAAAGATTTGTAAAAACTGATGCCGGCGGAACACAGGCCTCCATGACGTTACAAACCTTCAGGGGTTCTCTGTTTCCCCCGTATTCGACTTTAACAGATTTATGTTGCTCTAGTATGTCTTGCCCGATAATGACATCAGCGCACAGGCCGGCCAGAATGTGAAGTGGATGGCGCTGGTACTTATGCTCACCAATTTCTATGTTAGCGTAACAATGACCTTCAGTGTATGAGACGTTGTCCAAGGATGCTAGGGCTACTGGTCGTCTGGAGCGCACACGCTTAAGATTCATAGATCGTGCAAGGTTGCTATTGATGAAGGTGATTGAACTGCCGCTATCCAGCAATGCGTCTGCGCGTATATTATTAAGGTTTATTTTGACAGTCGTCTTTCGTAGGCTCGCCGGGGCGGCGGCCAATATAGTGCGCAGTTGAGGATCATTAAAATTAGATTGGGAGTCGTCGTCTTGCACGGTAATAGCGTTAGCGGCACGTTGAGTTTGCGCACTAGAGCTACGGCAGACGTTGGCAAAATGTCCTTTCTTCGCGCATAGCTGGCAATCAGCATTTCTAGCGGGACATTTGAGTCTCTGATGAATAGCACCGCCGCAGAAAAAACAACGACGTCTATTTTGTGTAGGTCGATTAGGACGCGTAGAGTTTTGTTGGTTGCTCGATATTACAAAATTGAGGGCTTCAGGGTTGGCAGAAACTGCATTGACGGTAGCAGACGACGTAGAAGGACAAGGTGCCGTTAATAGTTGTGAGATATTTTCCGCAGTTTCTAACGATACGGCCAGATTAAAAGTCTCATCGAGATCCATAGAAGATTTTTCCAAAAGTCTTTCTTCGATTTTATGTGATGATACTCCGGCGATAAATGCACCGCGTACTGCCTCGTCCTGGTGTTCTTTAGCAGTAACAGCACTAAAAATACAGTCACGAGCTAGTATTGTAAGCGCTCTCGAGTACTCGGCCAAGGATTCGCCAGGCTGTTGTTTTCTGCTAGTTAGACGGTGCCGGGCTAGGATAATATTTTGCTTTTTCTCGTACGCCACGTTGAGACAAGTAATAGCGTCTTTGTACTTGCTATAGTCGCGGATATAGTTAAATATTGGTGGCGAGATATGGTTTGCAAGAATTTTGTATTTGAGCTCTTCGTTTGCAGAATCAGCTTCTAAGGCAATGAAGTTTTCAAAAGAATATTTCCAATGGGCCCATTTGAGATCCGAGCCGGGTATGGAAGGTTCTATGTCAAAGCGATCGGGTCGCAGATATTTCGACATCGACGAAGATGTTACCTTTTTTGTTTTGTCGGGCATGATGCACTTCGCAGGCCGATTTTTTTTATGCTGAATAAATTGATACAAACATGAGAAAGACAGAACCAAACGAAAATTGGCTTTATTCAGCATAAACAGTAACAGACATTATGAATGATGGATGACAGAGCCTACTGCTATAATAGACTACACCAGAGACCGTGAACAAGGATTTTATCACAGTCATGTAGCCAAAGCTTTCACAATAATAAAAAAAAAAAAACGTTTATTTTTTTTTATTATTGATGGGTTTGCTTTTGACTCTAACAAAGACAGAGTCTAAGATGGAGCGTTTGCGTTTTGAAAAACATTTTTTCTTTGATTTTGTCTTTTTTGCTGCTGATATTCTGCACGCACTTTTGCCCTGCAACATTTCAGTTTACGAAGTCATCTTGAAGTAAATACATTGAATGAATGAATTTATTTATTGATCAATAAAGTATTCTTAAAACTTATACATAGCCATACACATAACATAACCACTATTCGAGGTTTGTCTGGGGGATCGTCGAGTCAAAACCTCCAAAAACGGGTAATTTTTTATTTTAATAATCACTACATAGTATAAAATAAAGTCGCTTCGCATTTGGTGTCTCCTTATATCTTTAGAATTACCCAACGGATTTTGATGCGGTTTTTTTTATTAGATAGAGTAACTTGAGAGGAAGGTTTATAAGTATAATTTATTCCGGGAAAATGTCACATTCCCATGGGAAAACGGGTAGCTCAACTGGTAGTAAACTTTTGACCCCCTTTTGACACCTTAAGGGATTAAAATTTCAAAAATGCTGAAACACGTATATAATTGTTTTAAGTTATGAGTCTAATCAGAAGTTTTGAAACAGGTCACATCTAAGATAAAAAACTTTCATACAAACTTTTAACCCCTTTTTCACCCATTTAAAGGTTAAAATTTCAAAAATGCTGAAACACGTGTTTGATTATTTTAAGTAATTAGTCTAATCATAAATTTTGAAACAGATCACATTCATTTAAAAAAACGAACTTTCATACAAACTTTAAACCTCCGTTTGACCCTATTAAGGGTTAAAATTTCAAATATGCTGAAACACGTCTTTAATTATTTTAAGTCATAAGTCTAATCACTAATTTTGAAACGGATCACACTTAAAACAACGAACTTTCATACAAACTTTTAACCCCTTTTTCATCCCTTAGGGGGTTAAAAAACCGGAATTTAAAGTAAAGTCGCTTCCCACGTCTGTCCCTGTCTGTTTGTTTGTTTGTATGCTTAAATCTTCAAAACCACTTAACGGATCTGGATGAAGTTTTTTTCAAAAGATAGAGTGATTCAAGAGGAAGAAGGTCTGTTTCCCGTGGGAAATCAGTTAGCAGCGGGTAAAACCGCTGGGCGGGCCGCTAGTAAGAATAATAAAAATTACGCGTTTTATATTTTCAGAGGTTTTTACTAGTACCTAGTAGGCGGTTGAAAAACTCTGACATCAGGGTTCATCGGGTCGTTGGACGACTCTAAGGACGACTCGGTGTCCCACACTAAAAGAGAGAGAGAGAGAGGTTCATTGAATATTGAATACAAAAAATCAATACAAATCTTTTTCGTTATTTAAAATCAGAAATTATTTAGGTACAATTTAGGTATTTGAATAAGTTTGATCTAGTTTTTTATATAACTAGGTTCAATATTTTCAATTTTTGCTTTCTAAGCTACGTAATGGAACGTTGTGTTCTCATGACATTACCCGCAAATTTTTAAATTCTTATTTCAAACTTCGATCAAACAAAATGTCTGAAATGGTTTGGTATCCATGGAAATTCGTAACCAGGCAAAGTTTTTCCTATTTGTGTCAAGTGAAGTAATAAATATTATTGCATTTTGTGGGAAATTCGCCGATTACCAAAAATGGAGATCCCAGAAGGATCGCCAAGTGATCCCGCTAACATAGAAAAAAAACGTGAAGAGTTGCGAATATTTTTCAAAGATGCGAAGTTGCCAAAAGACGATATAGAGCGGGCTATTGAAAATGAGCTGAGACCGCTGATCGAAGGACCCAGACCATATATTGCCGCCTCGTGTTCTGGTAAAATACCTTCGGAATATGAAGTTATGACTGGACAACCTTTCTGTGACCTAGGAGACCAACCTAAGCCCTTAAGCAGAGATGATGTAAAGGAAATGTTAAAAGACAATCCAATAATAGCTGAGAAAGCGCGCCAAATACAAATCATGACTAATCCTGAGAACAGGATCAAAAACATAGCCGTACCGTTAAACGAAATCAATATAAAAGGATTTGAAGAAATGAGTGCTGAAATAGCTGCAGCCAAAGGAGACGCTGCGAAAATAAATAAGATAAACTGTGACAATATGACTTCCCTTATGAACTGCGTAACCGATTATTCGGAGAAATGTAAGAAGATTGATGAAAAACCCGAAGAAGAAGAAGAAGACTATGAAAGTACAGATAGTGACGAGAGAGAGTATGAAGCCATAGAGAAAGAAGTAAGCAAATATACCAGCAAGTCGTACGAAACGAGGTTCAAGGAAACTCAGGAGATGCTGTTGAAAATGGCCGATAAGTATGAGGATCCCGACGCTCCAAGTACACCTCGACATGAGCGTTTAAATCCTGAAATGCTGAAAGACCCTGTACTAAGGGAAGCCTCACAACATATTATAATACACGACCGAAAGAGGAAGACAGCCCACGACGAAATCAAAGAGAGCTACGCAATTAACCAAGCTATGAACATTTCTCTAAGCCCGATAACAGCAAACCTAAGTGGAGAGCCAGAAAACATTACTGCTCCCGCACGTGAACAAAAAACTAAACCGGAGCCTCTCATAAAATCGTTATTTCCAAAGAACTTTGAACATAGATTGAAAGATACAGAAAAAGCTTTGAAAGAGATAGAGATGGTTTTAGAAAAGAATCCGATTTTAGAAAATAATGTTGTCGAAGAAATGAATCAGAAAAATAAATCACGTGAAAATGTTTCAGACGTGTCACACGATCAACCAACGGAAGCAGCTGATGAGAAGCCGAATGAAGACATTGCGAGTAAACAAGACATTATAGAGATTCGTCAAAATGCAGCACAACAATTCACCGAAAAAATGGAGGAAACGTTGACAAACACCTTAACTAGCATCTTCGAGGTATCACGTGAGCAGGGTACAGAAAATAATCAGATGGAATATCAAGAAATGAAAAACCTTGCAAAGAATATCGTAGAAGGGGCTGACAATTTAAGCACTTTGATTCGCGAAGACATAACAAACAAGTTAAATAGCATGAACGAACTGCTGAGTGACGTTAATACAGCTTTAGAGAATTCAAAAAAATCAAACATTACTTATCAGAAACTAAAAGAAGAGGGAGATTTGCTAAAATGTAAAAATACAATGTTAACTAAAGACTCTGTGAAAAGTGAGCATAAAGAACCAGAGACTAATACCGAATTTAAATCAAGCGTAAGTGATGCCCAAATTGATGATATAAATACAGCCATACGCAAATTGAACTCTGAGCTGTCTCGCCACGAGGACAGAATTAATGAAAGTAAAGAACGGTATGAAGCGAGAAACAAAGAATGCACACAGTTCATGAAAGAAGTTGACGAAATCATGATAAAATCTAATGCAATCCTGCACCCTACGAAAACTCTTCCTAATGTGGATCCAATTCCTATTCCGAAAGAAGATAAACAATCCGTTGAGGTGAAAAAAGCTACACAGACATCTTTCAAATCCAACTTGAATAATAATAAAGAAATGGAAGACAAGGATGAAGTAAAACGCCGCAAAGAACTGTGGGATATTGATTTAGGCTTAGAGGAGAAAAAGAAAGAAATCGATAGTAAACTAGAAACCTTCAATAAAGAGCAGGAGGCCCGAAGCAACCGCATAAATGGCCTTCTTTGCGATATTAAAGATAAAATGAAAGATAACAAAGAAGTTTTGCGTCTTGCTAATAATATTTTGCGACGCGAAGAGGCTAAAAATAAAGGTTTGGCGGAGGCCAGTAATATTGAAGAAATCCCTTATACAGAAATAGATTGTAAAGCCCAAGGTGATAGTATAAGGGTTACAGATGATCCTGAACTAAAGGAAATGGATAGTCAAATACCACTTATTTCTAGTAGGCCAGGTCCAGATGGAGGTAAGTGTTTATATGTCATACATATACTCGTATTAACAGCCACAACAGTTCACTGCTGGGCATGGGCCTCCCTATATCGGGAAGTATTGCCTTACCCACTACGCCTGGCGGATTGGCGAGCGCAGTGCCTGACGCTGCATTCACAGAAAACGTTGCTGCCTATTCTCTGGATTCATCTCTTAGTCGCTTTTTGCAACACTCACGGGTAGAACTTGGTTAGAACAGCATCACACAGCCAACTGTCTGTAGTTTACCAATAGCTACGTAAATATTTCTGACAAACCTAAGCATACGTAAATATTAACGCAAAAAAATTTCCATAGAGACCATAACTGAAAAACGTGAACGCGAAGCGGCAGAGAGGAAGCAGAAAGATGCTCAAGAAGAAAGGAGAAGACAGAGAGAGTTCCAGATTCAACTGGAAAAAGAGATGGAGGAGCAGAACAGGACTCCAAAAATGACGAAAAAGTTCATCAAAGATCACTGCAGACAACACAAGTTGTATTGTACTCCGTATCTGAACGATATCCTTTATTTGCATTTCAAGGTATAAAAATATTCTTCATGGAAGGTATTCAAATATTTCTATCACCACTTTAACATCCACGTTCTATTCCAGGGTTTCGCCAAAATCGAAAACCTGGAAGAATACACTGGTCTCAAATGTATCTTTCTGGAAAATAACGGTATCCAGATGATCGAAGGCTTGGACACTCTCTCTGAACTAAAATGTTTATATCTCCACTATAATGTTATAAGGAAGATTGAGGGTCTATCCGGATGCCCAAAGCTTGATACTTTGAATCTGGACCACAATTTTATTCCTAAAATTGAGAATTTGAATCAAGTTCCAGACTTGCATACTTTGAGCATAGCCCATAACATGCTATCATCTGTTGGTATGTAAAATGTGTATTTTTATGTTTTTAATGATGAGTTTAGTAGGTGCACGGAGGAAAAACCATTGTTTTCATTGCCAATACGAATTTAATTTTTAAATTTTCATACAGACGATCTGGAGCAGCTGGCGAATGCCAGGAATCTATCCGTTCTGGACCTGTCTTACAACCGCATAGAGGACCCGTTAATTATCGATGTCTTAGAAAATATGGCTATTTTGAAAGGTATCATTGCTTTCTCGCCCTACATTCATTAACTCTCACCATCACGCAAATGAATTCAAAGACCTAAAACTTCCCTACGTCCTACCCTTTAAATAAATCCCTGAAGAATCCTTTTTGCCTTAACCAGTTTAGTCCCGTCCCGTTAGCTTTAGTACTATTATTTATTCCGTGCCGTTAGAGCTCTTTTAGACCAAAAACGAATGCAACATCACCCCTATTTACCTGTACCTACTGCGACCTCTTCTTGCTTCACATAAATGTAATCTTTCAGTCCTTGTACTAACCGGCAACCCCGTGGTCCGAAGCATCCCCGCGTACCGCAAGACGCTCACTCTTCGCCTGAAGGAGCTGTTGAATTTAGACAACAGGCCGGTGTTTCCGCGAGACCGTGCGTGCGCCGTGGCATGGCAGAGAGGCGGCGTTCAGGAGGAGATTGCTGAGAGGCGACGGTTTGTAGTTTTTTTTCAAACACATCGTACAATAAGATACATCCTGAGCATGAAAATCGTCAGTAGCGTTTCTTAGTCCGATTTGCTGATTTTTTTAAAAATTGATTTCCTTGCTTATTATTTTGTTGTACATATCATACCATCACCAATCAATCGATTCGATGATGAGGAAGAAAACCGAATCAAATTGTGAGTTATGTTGACAGGTGGATAGCGAAGGACCAGGAAAAAGTGATGGAAAGTGTCCGATACCTCATTGGGATAAGAGACAAGAACAAGGCGCTTCGTAAACAGAGGGAGGCAGAAGCTAGAGAAAAGCAAGGATTGCCTCCTGCAGTAAGTACATGTGTGAAAACAATACTGAAGCACGTAGTACAAATTCAATCGTTAAGTAGGGACTTAAGCGCCATCGAAAATATACATTATTTTTCAGGAAGACAGTGACGATGAAAATAAAAAAGCTGTAACCGAAAAAACTGAAGAACATAAAACCGAATCTGAAGAAAATACCAAGAAAAATAAAACTGAGGTAAAATTAGAAGGTCCTGAGGAGCTGATGGCTCAAGCTGATATAAAAGAAGAAGTTACAGCTGAACGGGACACTGCAGAGCAAGTTATGACTAAATATGGAATGCCTGTTGAGTTACTTTCGTCAGCAGATGAAGATAGCACGAGTGTAAGCAGTGATTCAGACAGTGATGAAAGAAATACGAGAAAAGAAGGTGGGTTCGAAATGTAAAAGAGTAACTGAGCGTAGCTTAAACTTGCACAGACCACCGCTAGTACTAATACTATTTATTTTCAAAGATCAACCTTCAACATCGAAGATCGAATGGTCTCAAATAGAGCGAGGGAAACATCTCATTCAAGAAATCAAGGCTGATAAGGAGCAAGATCTTCCTCCGCCAGAAGGCGACTACTGGGGTGGCTACGGCGATCTAAGCCACAGAGGCGATGGTGCTTCGTGAGTATTTTTGGATTTCTATAGACTTGTTAGATTACGTTAATTGTAGATTTTACGAAATTTTTATGAGTTTGAATTGACTTGAATGATGAAAAGAAGAGCCTCAAAAGACGCCAGTAAGTAAATACTCAAGCACATTACAAAGATTGATGACAACCTTATTGTTACAGACGTTTCACTGATGACTTCCAAGCGATTAATAATCTTTTCTTCAACCAACCATCGCAAAGCGGTAGCAAGAAGTTTCCGGGCGGTAATAAATTTGTACTTATTAATTTTACTTTGGTTGTGCCTCTTGATAGTAGTTTAAAGATATTATGGTATTAATTTATTGCAGATCGAAAACCTAAACATCAAACGACGATAACAGAGTTACCCGATGAAATTGCTAATGATTCAGAAAAATCAAATGCAGAACGAAAGTCGTTAATTGAAATAGTTGAGTCTATTGAAAATAAACCTTTGATAGAAGAAGTAGAAGTTAATAACTCAGATAAAAAGAAGTTAATCGATAAAGGCCAAGGCATTGAAAAACATCAGCAGGAAGGAACAAAACTAGTAACTAACTTGGAACCAGGTCAAGGTGATGCCGCTTATGACAAAGATAATATTAAAAGAAACGATTTACATACAGAAAAGAAAATTGAACGAATGAAGCCGAATCAATCTGGTGAAGATGCCGTTACAAAAATTAAGCATGACGAACTCATACAACAGAAACAGAAAAAACCATTTAAGAAAATACCGATTAAAGAAATAGAGTTGTCTATAATACCTTTGACAGATATACCAAAAGAAAAAGATAAGCATAATAATAAAGTATCAAAAAGTGACGAAGCAAAAGAAAAACAAACGGAGAAAACACAAGAGAAAGAGACTAAAGAAGAAGAAAGAAAGAAAGAAGATAATGATGATGCTAGTGCTTCAAGCAGTCAAGCTGGTACAGAGGATAGTCAAGCTGGTAGTGGTAAGTTTATACCGTACAGTTTTTATTATGATACTACTACGTACGTATTTATTAGTATTTTAATGCATTTAGATTTGAAGTATACACCAATCAATTTTAAAATTGAATTATCAATCAAACTTCGTAGAGCGTATAAAAACTAAAATTACCATCTTAAACCTAGCGCAAGACGGCGAAGGGGTAGCTCTGATAGATTTCATGCGGCGCATGCGTTCACCTGGCGACTTCGATGATGAGCGCTTGGATCTGGAGCCCAGCGCTGAGGATCTGGAGATCTTTGCTGAGCTGGACAGAGATATGGCAGAGAGGGAGGCGAGGATTGCCAGAGGAGAGCCACCTGTTGATCCGATGGTCAGTAACCGTAGCCAAATTTTGGAAATACTCAATTTGAGTTAATCTGTTAAGGAACAGTGTCATGATAAAGAAAAAGATGGTTAAGATGTGTACGTTGATGATATCAAAACATCCGGGCAGTAAGTAATAGAAAACTAAATGATTTTTTGGTGTAGTGGATGGCAATAGTCATTGCTTTTGATATGAGGCATCTTTATGAGTTAGATCTAATCTCAAAACTGTCCTTGAGAGTCAAAAAATAAATAAATGGAAAACAGCTTAATATCTTATTTTTAGAAACTGTATGACAAGAAGACGATGGAAGAATTCTATAGGCAGGAGGAGGCAACTCCAGCTCATAAGATGAAGGAAAAATGCCAGTTCACCACATACAAGCACGATAACGCGTTTGACAGGATTGCTTTGAGCCAGCTCACGTCTGGAGAAAAACCTGGTAACAATATTAAAGTAAAATTCTTCTTTTACATGCCAGTAATCATATTTCTTTAAATATATAATGAAAGTGTAGGTTTATGAAGCACTAAAATGCTTCTTCTGATCTGATCGAAGAAAGTTAGTAAGTTCGTGAAAGTTTAGCATATATTACAAATAATTTTGGAATCAAAATTAAAAGTAGGACTCTTTGGAATTTTTCGATAACCCGATATTTAATTTCATAGACGAAAGTAAGGTGAAACTAACTCACGTACCTGGAGCAGTTCTATTTGAGTACGTAGACCAAAAACCAGAGCAACTTAAATATGAAATAGGAGAAGAAAAGATAGAATCTGATCGTAAGTAGCTTTAAAATTCTACTATTCAATCCAGTTACAAAATAAGATAGTTTGATGAGTCGATGAATTCGTATCGTCTACGATTTCAGAATAAACAGGTAGATTGTTTTTCTTGTCTTTACTCACCATCCTTGTTTTAGCAAATTCATCCGCCGAAACAGAGTCAATAAACATTGAGAGCGATGATGAAGAAATAACAGCAGTAGACACAAAAAAGAAACCAACACAGGAAGAGAAAATCAAACCAAAGGAGAATAAACAAGATCAAGTGAAACAAAACGCAAAACAAGACGGCAGCTCTGGAGACCAAAATAAAAACACCAAAGGAAAAGAAACGCAAGCAACAGAAACAAAGAAACATGTTAGACCTGGAACAGCTTGCAGACCTAAGACGTATGGAACACTTTCAGGACAAGTATCCAGCACGCCAAAGAAAACAAAAGAGGCCAAGACTAAAGCAGGTAGAACTCCTGCTAAAAGACACAGCGATTTGGATGAAACAATCGTCGATGAAGAAATAATCCTCCTAGAAGAAGCAGGTAAACATGCCTTTCGTCAGTGGGTTGGTTTTGGTCGTTTTGTTTTACGCTAAAAGTAGGTATAAGTCATAGTCTAGTGGCAAAAAAATCACAGTTATGTCGCTGATATTGCAATGGCTAACGATTTTGAGAAGTGGGGACTCGGTAATGAAACCTTGTTCTTTCGTGTCGAACACCGAGTCGAAAAACGAACCGATGTACCCCGGAGAAGTAAAGTCCAAGATCTTGTCAATGTTGCAGATGACAACGACCTTGACGATCTGGTAGTACCGAATGATCTCAGCCTGCCTTCAGCTAGCTACGAAACAATGATGAACGTAGACCCTGATGATGCCAAGAAGTCTATCATCAGCACCATCAACTCTTACGATGACGAAAGATTTCCTTCTCGAGGTATTTTTATATACATTTTTAGTTTTTCTGTAGGTAAGAAGACTTTGTTTGTTTCACTTTTGGACATTGAAAATTATAAGGAGGAATGTATCTTTTGTAGATGAGACGACTAGAAACTTTTATTTGGCAATTGAAAACATAAATATCAGAACCGTTACAGACACGATAATGAGGAAATTCTGACATTTATTTCTCGCACATTTACAGATAGCACCTTCTATTCTAAACCTGTCGCCTAAGTTATAATGTTTATTAAATTCTATTCCTAAAGGAGTAACCGTAGACCCACAAGAGAACGCCCGCATAGAAGATGAAGTCGCTCAAGACATTCTCGCAAGAACTCTTCGATATGAGGAGCAGGAGATATACCGTCAGTATGACGTAATCACCAGCCACGCTGGCAAGATTGACAACAGAACCAACGCTATTATCGAAAGGATGACTGATTCCATGGATAATCAGTTGACGGTGGGTATCGTAGTTATCGATGGGATCGCTATGGATGAGTCACAGGACCGTAAAGATTGGCGCAATGGAGAAGAGGCCTATGCCCTGCAGTGTGTGGTTGTGGGCTGATGATGATATTGATCGTAGTTTAGTGAAGGAAGAATCTTCTGATGTTATGTCGTTATCACCGATCACATCAGAAATATCAGCAATAGGATGATAAGGTTGACCTTTAATTAGCTTTTCACTAAGTTTTCTTCGTCCAATCATTATCATCTTTATTTGAGATTGGCGCAATATGTTCGGACTCAAGACTATGTTGCAATAGGTACTCAAGATTTGCCTTTGTGTTACAATTACGACCGGCCATGTGTCTGACGACAATATTTTCTGGATTATTTTTTGGGATATTGACTTGTCATCCAAGTATACCCGACAGTTCATTATCACTTCTTTTCGTGTGGGACACCGAGCCCATCAACAAACCGATGAACCCTGGTGTCAGAGTTTTTCCAAAGGTGTTATTTTAATTTTATTAGTCTCTTACAAGTAAGGAAACACATGACAAAATTTGGCTAAACACTCTGAACTTCAGGGAAATTTATCGGGAGCACGAGCTACTACTAGTAGTAGCCTGTGACGTGGTTTTGTTGCGACCACCGTCTACATAAACATAGACAGTAACCGGGACCAATGGCTTAACGTGCCCTCCGAATCACTATCTGCCGACTATCAAGTGGTTCAGCTTGCAATGTCCTAACCAATAAATAAGAGCTCTGTTTCACAGCTCCCAGAAGTGTCTACAATAATCGAAGCCCACATATCTGAAGCGGAACAAAGATGGCGGGCGGGCGATTTTGTCCACTTTGTCCCGGTTAGTCCACCCGAATCAGACAACGAGAATGACAATAATGATGACCCTACTTTAGTACCAAGCCACGAAACTTCATTTGAAGATACGCTAACCGAGGATAACGTTCAGCATAAGATGGAGAAAATTCATGAGCGCAATGAAAGAGACAAAGGCGATATCGAAATTGGAGTTGATGTTGCGAACGAAAGGTTTATGGATGATGCCAAAGTTCAACTTAAAGCAATAATTGAAAACGATGGAGAGACCCCAAAAGATGACAACAATGTTGCAGATTCTGGTATAATTAAATCTAGAAAAGATGTTGCTGAACCTGATAAAAGTATTGTGGTTAATGATGACGATGTTGTAGAGCCCAGAGCTGATCTTGAAAGTTCTCTTCTTGATGATAAATCATTCGTGTCGGCTGACGGCGATGATTTCGAAGATTGCGTTTCTGAAGTAGAGGACGCTGAAAACGTTGATTTTGAAATGATGGCGCAGAACTACTCCTTGGAAATGAAGCTGGCCTTAGGCATTGAAGACAAAAATAATAAAAATTAGTCAATTTTCTTTTCCGATGAATAGTTTGAGAATAACCGGAAACACTAGAAAAGGTTCATTAGAATAAGCTTCTATTCTAGACAATCTTATTATTATTATAGGTACTGTAGGGCGTAGGTAGGGCCCTTCAATATAATGTATTTCATATTGCGATTGTGGCACTATATTTTACATTTCTTTATATGAATCTGTATTGAAGGTAGATTATTTCTCAATGAAAATGTTCTTCAATCTTTGCACAGCATGGAAAGTATCTCGTATTATTCATTATTTATTACTATTTCTTTATTTATTGTGATTTGTCTTTAATTAATAAAATACAGATATTAAACACACTGTGTCATTTATTGTATCATGTTTAAAATATTGCACCATACGATAGCATATTTTGATTATATATAAAAATATTGTTTTCACGAAATGTACAAGAAAATATAAATGATATTACGAGTTGCATCTACTTAAATTACATAAATAAAATAACTTTTTATAAAATCGCCGATAGCTGCTTTTTAAGCAAAATGTCACTTTCGTAAAATGACACTAAAGCAATGGCATAATGTAACACAGTGAAACATTACACGCAGTAAAAAAATATGTCTGAAATTCATTAACGCTGCATAAGCAAAGTCTATTAAAAATGTTGCAAGTGGAGGTAGAGGAAAGAAAATCGGTACGAATGATCTTTAGGTTAAAAAATCGATTTGACCCGTAGTTTTCGTGCCGATTTTCAATCAGATGAATCATTCTTTTCATCTTTCATTTCGGTAGACACCAAAAGGACTATGAAACAACTCGTAGGGTTCAATTTTGGCACTATCGAATGTCCAGCAAAAGTCCCTGGAACCTATACAAGGAGTAACAAAAAGGGTTTTCATAACAAGCCGAAAGCAGGTCAAACAACTTTCCCCATAGAACATAGGCCAAAATCTGTACTAATAGTTTAGTTAGTTTGTTTGTGTGTTGGATGAAATTTGGAACACAGGTAGAGTATAGCCCGGAATAACACAGGCCACCGCGGGAAAACAACTTTTACCAAGAGAAAAGGAGTGGCAGCGGGTGAAACCGCTGGGCAGAAAATCTAGTATGAAAATAAATATTAGATCAGCAATTTTGTATGGTAGCTCAATTTTTTTAAAATTTCGACCCATGTTCCATAGGAAAAGTTGTTCAGTTTTATGAGTACCTTGACCTCTTTTCGGCTTGTTATACATACATACATAAATCACGCCTATATCCCTTACGGGGTAGGCAGAGCGTTAACGGCCGTCCAACGGATATTAACACCACGTCTGACAAAAGTTTGAGGGTCAATCAGATAACTGTGTATCACTATAGTGACAGGTTGTCAGCCCGTCGCCTAAAATTGCAATACACACCCTCGAGTCCCTTAGTCGCCTCTTACGACACCCATGGGTAAGAAATGGGGTGATGCTATTCTAAGCCGACATCACACGGCAATACTTGTTATACCCTTTTTGTTACTTCCAGTGTATGTACATTTAGAAATTACTGAGTTTACAATAGGTTCGATGTTCAATGCCGGCTGCATACAAATTAGAATATTAGCATATGTAATACGCAAATACATAATATTTACAGATACAAAATATTGTACAAAAAAGTAACTAAACACTGTATACTATGATTAATAATCTTTGACTATCAAATAGGCACTATAAATTGACTAACAAATTAAATTAAATTTTGCATAAAAATAAAGTAAAAAATAATACTTACTAACTTACATAATTACAACATCATATCTACCACTGATATCTCTGCAAAGAGGAAGGCGATATTCTTAGTCATATGAGTAATAGTAAGTAATACTTAATGATAATTTAAAAGTTCATTATATATTTAATATTATTCAATTTCACTTATAAAAATATTGCTTTGTGAACACAAAAAAATTAACAATAGTCATAGGCCGTACCTAATACCTAAACTAATCTTACTTTTCATGATACCCTAAACCTAACATTGGATTGCGAAGGCGGAAGATCTATGTTTTTTTATCAAGAAAATCAAATATTGAACATTGTTTTGAACAGTTACAATAAACTTTTCTGTAAGGCAAAACTTAGGTACCTACCTAAATATAAAAATATTTACATAATTTCTAAGCTCAATGACCACCAAATGATATTATGGCGTTTAAAATGGGAGTCGTACAAAAATATAACTTACTTATAATGGGAGTTTTTCTGTTCTGTTGATAGTTCTGAATGTCAAACCAGAGGGCGCTGTGCTTAACTGAAATTTTGACGTTACAATACGGCAGCCATAGTTTTGTCACAGGTTCCGTTTCACGTTCTGTTCGTTACAAATTAATTATGTAAGTTTGATTTACTACAAAATAAACTTATCGCCTTGCTATTTGCTTGCCATTATATTGAGTGTCATTCGTGTAAGTAAACAAATAACCAATAATGATTTTAGAACAAATCAATAAACACAAAATAAAGAATAATTTATAATGTGGTACAGTGTTTGTGTAAGGAAACGTTATTTCAATTAAGCTCAGCGCCCTCTACATGACACTTGAGAATCCCTAAAAAATTTCCCATTAGCATTGTAATTATGAGCGGACAACACCGGTAATGTTGCCATGTTAAAATGTAAAATTATAACTATTGTATCATGAAACTTGTTAAAATAAAATCAAATTTATAATTAATAACAGATCAATATAGTCCAGTGTCTTTGCCCGGCAAAATAAATATATCCTACAAAATAAGTCTTAAATCTACAAATTTTGCACCTTCCAACGCACCATGACAATTCAGTTCTCTCTATTAAATAGAGACTTCACATATAATAAACTCTATACATTTTTTCAGCAAATTCGCGTATTTTGATGACCTTGTGTATAAGATTTTGCTAATGTTGCCGAATAGCGATTTAAAAATATAATTATACTAGCTGGTGCCCGGCGTCTTCGGACGCGCGGCGTTAATTCGATATTACAATTTCCCCTGGGATAGATAGATTTTCAAATTGAATCAAAATCGGTTCAGTAGTGGCTTAGGCGTGAAAACGTAACAGACAGCGTTACTTTCGAATTTATAATATTAGTATAGATTTTTCAGGCTTTTGAATGTGATTCATAAAACATAGAAAAAAGGTACACTGTGTCCCTGGCATAAAAAAATAAATATATCTTTTAATTTACTATACCACATATTTACATTTTTTACACAAACATCTGGCAACATAACTACTCGCTCTCTTGACTGAATAATGTTGCCAGATACGTCTTAAAAACTACCAATAAGTCCAAGTATCACGCCCCGTGGTGCTTCAAATCGAATATCTCCATAAGAAGGGGCTCAATGGGGTTCACGTCTAGATATACACCGTACACTTCTTCGGCGAATTTTCTTATTTCCAGTATCTTTTGTATGAGTTTGAGAAATGTGGATTTCGCTTCGCATCCCGCGTAAATGCTTTCTAAGTAGCGACGGAGTAGGTAGTAGTAGGAATTCTGGGGACAAACAACAGTATTTTTAATCATCACACCGTGTGATGCCGGCTAGAATAGCATCACCCCATTTCTTTCCCTTGGAAGTCGTAAGAGGCGACGATGGGACTCGAGGGTGTGTATTGCATTTTAGGCGATGGGCTGACAACCTGTCACTATGGCGATACACAATTTTCCGAATAACCCTTAAATGTATGTCAGACGTGGCGTAAATGTCCGTTTTTTGCGGCCATTTATGCTCTGCCTACCCCACAAGGGATAAAGGCGTGATATATGTATGTATGTATGTACACATCGCATCAGCCTATTGCAGTCCACTGCTGGACGTGTGCCTCCCCCAGGGTACTCCATAGGGCACGATCTCTCGTTTTCGCCATCCAGTCGCTACCAGCCGCCTTTTTTAGGTAATCGGTAGGTATAATCATTAACTATGTGTTTTTGTGGGTGATCGAGTGGAAGGTTTCGTAAGATCGGTAGATGTAGAATTTAGCTATTTATTGCCATTTTAATGAAAATCTTTTGACACGATTAAAAGAAAGTATAATTTTCACATAATTTACAAGAAACGGACCGTATTTTTTACATTATTTTCCGAAAACTAATTACTTTCTTATGACACGTTTTCGATTTATGACCTGCCTTTTTACAAAATGTGCAAAATACATACCTGTTCTAATTTAATGACATCTCGATGCACAACTTTGGCCCTGTCAGGCGTGAATAACAAGATGGCCGACATAATGAGTATGATGTTCTCGTCTGTCCGCCATTTTGGATCGAATGAGCCTATGAAGGGTTCATGAGATCGGTAGATTTAGCATTTAGATATATTTTTATAATCATACGTCATTTTATAAAAATCTTTTGACACGATTAAAACAAAGTATAATTTTCAAGAAAAAGACCGTATTTTTACATTATTTTCCGAAAACTAGTTACTTTCTTATGACACGTTTTCGATTTATGACCTGCCTTTTTACAAAATGTGCAAAATACATACCTGTTCTAATTTAATGACATCTCGATGCACGACTTTGGCCCTGTCAGGCGTAAATAACAAGATGGCCGACATTATGAGTATGATGTTCTCGTCCGTCCGCCATTTTGGATCGAATGAACTTATGAAGGATTCGTGTGAGCGGTAGATGTTGCCTTTGGCTAGTTTGAGCACGTCTGTGCGTATACTCCCGAATTGTTCTTGTGAGTGGGGCAGCTGGAAAAAAAATAAAAACATATTCATTTTGCCATCAGTGCCGTGTGATGCCGGCTTAGAATAGCATCACCCCATTTCTTCCCGTGGAAGTCGTAAGAGGCGACTAAGGGACCAGAGGGTGTGTATTGCAATTTTAGGCGATAGGCTGACAACTTGTCACTATAGCGATACACAATATTCCGAATGACCCTCAAATATTTGTCAGACGTGGCGTAAATGTTCGTTTTTTCGGCCGTTTACGCTCAGCCTACCCCGCAAGGAATTAAGGCGTGATATATGTATGTATGTATATTCATTCTAGTTAGAAACAGTTTTTACTTAAGGCGAGTGTACCCGCGAACGGCCTCGACAGTGGCGCCACTCCACAAAAAAAAACTGTTTATACAAACAATCTATCAGAATGTCCGTTGCTCAAGTTTTTAATATTATCCATAAGTAAAATTAGAACCTGCAAGCTTAATGAAATATTCGCTGTAATTAAAGTTGTGGCAATTAATACCAAAAGTTGCCTTTTTGCCATAACTTTTATTACAGCAAATATTTTATTTGATTTTGCAAGTCCCTTAAGGATAATAGTAAACTTCAGCAAGGGACATTCTGATAGATTGTTTGTATAAAGAGTTTCTTTTTTGTGGAGTGGCGCCACTGTCGAGGCCGTTCACAGCTACACTCGCCTTAATATTAATAAGACTAGTCAAGTTTTTATCTTAACTCGTTCCATAATGTACGTATTACAAATTCTACTAAATTTTTGTAAATACCAGTAGCTTCATTCTCTAGGTATTCGTAATTGAAATCCTGCATGCAATGGCCTAAAATAGCTATTTTGTAACCGTGAATTTTCCCAAGGTATGTATGTTCCTTATCACCAGCCCGTCTTGAGTTTTCGCTATCAGTCACTAGTAAAATTTCACCCTTAAGCGATTGACTTAAATCCCGACATTTTGATTACTACCATAGACCCGGTTAATTAACTAAAATGTGTGAAGGTAATGGCGAGTGCTTAAAAAAGCATAATAAATTGAAAAATTTAAAAACACGACTGCTTTCTGAGATAAAGCCTAGCCTATGACACTCGGGATAATGTAAGGATTCTTCCGATACAATTCCCATTCGAATCTGTTCAGTGGTTAACGAGATTCAGTCCTGTAAAGAATCGCACATATATACATGAACTCTGAAAACATTACACTCCTTTTTTGGTTGGGCAGTCGTGTAAAAACTTACTTTCCAAGAATTCCTTTGTCCGTCGTATGTCATGGTACTTCTGAGTATCATCATTTCTATACAACCACCTTTGAGTAACGCCACCTGCAAATAGAAAATAGTTTGTGAAAATAAAATTGTCCCGTAGATATCGCTTATAACGCGGTTACAAACATTAGTTTTTGAAAACTAGCGAAATTTTCAAGCGCGGGCAGGATTTGAACCTGCGACTTTCGTCATTACTAGTGACGACGCCTCTTTCATCTGGGCTACCGCATCTCGTTCCTTGCCCGCCAACTTTGCAAACAAGTGTAACCCGGTAGATGGAGCCGTGCCACGCGTTACTGGCTATTAATGCCACTCCATATTTAATTACACACACTTGCGGTAGCCCAGATGGAAGAGGCGTCGCCACTAGTAATGACGAAAGTCGCAGGTTCAAATCCTGCCCGCGCTTGAAAATTTTGCAAGTTTTCAAAAATTATATACCTAACACGGGAAGTGTTTTAAAATGTGGTATTCAACAAACATAAGTCTCAATTTCATGTTGCCGACTAATATCTCTAACTAAAATAGCACTGTCACTTTCTGTTAAATAGGCTTAGACAAGGATAGAAGATGATCGCTTCTTAAATTGTCCATGATTCACGCATTTTATGCGGTATCTGTCAAAATCAAGCGGCGATTAAATATACAAGGAAATCTGCAAAATTGACAAGCGCTCAAATTTCATACTATCCACTTTTTCTATGACCATTTCGGAGATTTCTGATTGCAGATTCATAGTGAAAAAGTTTCAAATTTTTCTGTTGAAAATCTAGGAAAAATAATCAATTTTCTGAAATCGTGCTTGTGACGTCACAATACGATGATTATCCTGCAAAAAAAACACATCCGTATGTAGACGTAAATTTACAAAAAAAAGCGCATCATGAGCGCCAAAACTGTCAATAACGTCAAAGTACATAGTTGGCTGGGTTGCCAACTGGGATTTTTTTTTCGTACTGAAGCACTTAAGGCTAGCGCAGACTGTGGCTTGTACGTCTACGCAAATGAAGCACGCGCGTCAACGCACCGGTTGTAATCTATGGAACCAATATGGAACTGGAAGCTTAAGAAACATGCCATGAACATGCCACACCAGATGCGGGCCGTGTGGACATGTCACACGCCAACAAGTAGGTAACTACCGAAGAGTACCAACTGACTAAGTTACTAGATTAGATGCCAAAGGCAAAACAAAATGCTTATCAATATCTACCCGGGTGTCGTAAAAGCCGACTAAGGGATGACTCCAGGAAATGGGCAGCAGCGTTGTCAGTGAATACAACACCTTACACTGCGCTCGCCATTCCACCTGCTAAGCGTGGTGAGTATGGCAAATAACCCCTTATAGGGGGAGGCCCATGTCCAGCAGTGTGGTATTCCCACACTTGTGTCTTTCCTGCTGGGGTTTTGACCTTTTAGTACTACACGACTCTACTAAAGTTACGTTAGTCACGACTCGTAGACTCTCCGTTTCTTAATTTGAGTAAAGTTTGTGCGTCTTCGTCTTTCTCTTTTCCCTTCCACCCTCCCATTCTGCAACGTTTTTTACTTCCTAATCAAGGCGGAACAATACTATCTGACGCGTCCATCAGCCGCGTCCGTCAGCCACGACTTATTTGAATATGTGTAGTAATTTATGTGAAACTGCAAACTATCTAAGTCGCGCACAGTCTCTGAGAGAGATATCTAGCCGGTCGGATGCCATAGACAATGTGCACTGGCCTTTAGACTCTGGAGTCGCTTTTAATTTCTTTCGTGGACGTAAACACGTAAACGCTTCTTTTTATCTAATTTCTTGGTAGACAATACAATGTGGCCACAGTTAAATAAAAAATTTCGTCCTACTCGTTGCTCGACGTCATCATCGCGACCGCGACCATAGACGAATTTCGTCCGCGGACACTCCGTGTCTTAAGCCGCGGCTGATGGATGCGTCAGATAGTATGTTTCCGCCTTTAGACTTCTTTTCCATCAAATTTAATCAAAACATTTCAATACGTAAAATCGTTTGCAATCAGCATTTGCAAGCAAAATTATGAAAAATTCGAAAACCTCGTACAGAAGTGAATACTTGTCCTCGCGTGTCGTACGGTTTCGTATCCGTACGAGGAACCTTGTATTGTACAGTTGGCAACCCTGGAAATGTATGGTAATGTCGCTGTCAATCATCTTTCAATCATCAGTATTGCCATTATATTTTATTATTTTCAAGAATTATAGTGATACCATTTTAATAATCGTATTCTGACGTCATCATGCACTTACGACCTTTTAGAATGAGCAGTTTTAAATTATTTAAATAAATAGGGATAAAAGTGTTGTTTTTTCTAAAATGTTACTTGGGGGCTCCACTTGTACACTAAAGTTTAATTTAAGCTAATAATATCGGTAGGTTTACGAAATGAGCGGTCATCAATTGTGAGGAAATCATATAGCTATACAATCATATAGTCTAAGACATAACATGACTAAAATCTATACTAAAATTATGTATGTGTGTGGTGTACGTATGTATGTTTGTTACCTCGTCACGCTCAAACGCCTTGACCGATTTAGATGAAATTTGGAACACAGGTAGATTATAACTTGGAATAACACATAGGCCTCTTTTTACCGCAGGAAAACAACTATTACCACGGGAAAATGACTGGCAGCGGATGAAACCGCTGGGTGGAAATCTAGTAGTCTATGAAATATACTACTATTGCCGGGTGATGTCGGCTTAGAATAGCCTCACCCCATTTCTTTCCCGTTGGAGTTGTAAGAGGCGACTAAGGGACTCGAGGGTGTGTATTGCAATTTTAGGCAATGGGCTGACAACCTGTCACTATGGCGATACACAATTTTCCGGCTAACCCTCAAACATTTGTCTGACGTGGCGTAAATGTCCGTTTTTTGCGGCCGCTTGCGCTCTGGCTAGCGATACAAAATACAAATTATTTATTATTAATGAAAGTTACATTCAAGTGCTTATCAACTAGTTAATAGGCGGGCATGTGTGTGTGTGTGTGTTATTTATAGAAAAAAGTAGGTTGAGTTTGATCAAATATTGTTGAATTCGATAAAACCTGATTGAGATAAAACCATTTTTTGCATTTACGGCTTTTTTTAAAGAGGATATAAAGAGATCGATAATTTAGGGGTTACTGCCAAGGCTCCGGTAGTTTAGTTCGAAAAGCGGTGGAACGGTATTCCACGGTCCCGGGTTCAAGTCCCAGCCACACTAGAAATATTTATTACTTACTAGATTTCCGCCCAGCGGTTTCACCCGCTGCCACTCATTTTCCCGTGGTAATAGTTGTTTTCCTGCGGTAAAAAGTGGCCTATTTGTTTTTCCAGGTTATACTTTACCTGTGTTCAAAATTTCATCCAAATCGGTCAAGCCGTTTGAGCGTGAAGAGGTAACAAACATACATACACACACAAACAAACTCTCAGATTTATAATATTATTTTCTTACCTGGTCTTCCTCACACATGTTCTTGAACGCGTTAATTTTCTTGGCCATCTTGATGAACCTCCTTATTGCTATAGCAGTAAGGTTGACTATCGTGATGAGGCGCGGGTCGTGCTTGCTGCTTCCCTCCTGAAAAGTATACGAAAATGTATTTAGAAAAATAACACCATAGTTTTTGATCGTAAAATTTAAAGTTCTATATTTAAGCTAATATTTTAAGAGTAAGTTCTACTCGTCAAACAAAATAACATAGCAAAAGAAAAGTACATAGGTCGAAATATGAAAAAAAAATTGACCCATACAAAACTGATCAAAAAATGAGTCGCTTTGTATGAAAGGTCGAATTTTATTTTCATTTTTCGCCCTTAGTTCTTTGGGGAATGTTTTTTAGTTTTACGCAACTGTCCTGCAAGACGAGTATTAAGAAGTTGAAAATTTGGAAGTGTTCGGTCGAGGCACCGGTAGCTCAGTGCATGAGCAGCGGGACAGTGCTCCACAGTTTCCGGGTTCAATGCCTGGCCAACGTTAACATTTTTTAAATTTCTTTTAAGAATGATATAGCACTGTGAGTGCAAAATAAACCATAGTATATCCTACTAATATTATCAATACGAAAGTTTTTATGATTGTTTGTTTTTTTTACTTCTTCACGCAAAAACTACTGAACCGACTGTTATCAAATTTGGCACACATATAGAAGGAAACATGGATTAACACATAGGGTAGTTTTTCTCGCAGGCAATGCCGCGGGTAACAGCTAGTAGGTTACAAAGGGTGAAATTTTACTACTGTCCAATAGCGAAAGCGAAATCTCAAGACGGGCTGGTGTTAAGGAACAACTTTCCCAAAGGAACATAGGTTGAAATATAACACAAATATTTTGAGTTTCCATAGTAACTCAAGAAATTACGTAATATATAAGGTGTTCGAGAAATTATGTATGGGAGGTCCAAAACTTTTTTCGTTTTATGTTCCTTGGGTAAAATGTTTGCTCATCAGCCCGATCTAAGTGTCCGCTATCGGTCACAAGTGAAATTTCACCCCATCTATACTAATATTATAAATTCGGAAATAACTCTGTCTGTCTGTTACGTTTTCACGCCGAAACCACTCAAATGAATTTGATACAATTTCGCATAAGCTAAGAAAGGACATAGGCTACTTTTTACCGCAGAAAAATCTATCAATCCCACGTAACAAAGTATGTGAATCATAAGAAACATAACGCCGAAGAAAATCATCAGACGAGATTTGTTGTGCGGATCGGATGTTTTGTGTCAGGCACCTTTTTTACAACTACATATACTATCTAGAAGAAGTCGCGGATAAAAGTTAGTATTATAATACTATTACCTTAAGCCCTGCAGTATCTCCTATCAATTGCGACAGGTCATCGTCAATGGGCGCGTGTAGAGCCTTATTTGCTACTATAAGCTCGTTCAGTTTCGCTCGCTCCACCTGAAATTCGTACTAATATTATAAATCTGAGATTGAATTAGATAAAAAGGTATTTAGCTTCTTCCGCACTTATGATGGCTAGTAATGCAGCTAGTTGAATGCACCACGCGTACGACCGCAAGTTAACGCAAATGCACAAGCGATGCACTTTACTCGCACTACTTCCACCGTTTTACATTCCACACGTGTTTCGCCCCTCCACGGAGCATCATCAGGAGATCTTCGACAGTCGAGTTCCGAGCACTGACTGAGAGTTTGTGTGTATGTTTGTTACCTCTTCACGCTCAAACGGCTTGACTGATTTGGATGAAATTTGGAACACAGTTGGAGTATAATCCGGAATAACACATAGGCCACTTTTTACCGCAGGAAAACAACTATTACCGCGGGAAAATGAGTGGCAGTGGGTGTACCGCTGGGCGGAAATCTAGTATATTCATAAATGGTAGGACTCCAAGTATATTTTACTGGCCTGATTAGTAAGTTACATGCCATGTGATTAACCTCATTCAGTTCTCTTGAATTGCCGGCTTAGATTACCCTATTTCTTTCTTGTGGGTGTCGTAAGAGGCGTCTATCACATCGTCACTAGTTTATCTAATAGGTATCCATCCATATAGGTTGCCGTATGATGCCGGCTTAGAATAGGATCACGCCGTTTCTTTCCCGTGTCGTAAGAGGCGACTAAGGGACTCGAGGGTTACATGTGTATTGCAATTTTAGGCGATGAGCTGACAGCCTGTCACTATAGTACTACACAGTTATCTGATTGACTTTTAACTTTTGTCAGACGTGGTGTTAATATCCGTTTTACGGCCGTTAACGTTCTGCCTACCCCGTAAGGGATATAGGCGTGATTTATGTATGTATCAGTTCCATATTTTCTTACACCGAGGCGATCAACGACCCGATGAACCCTGATGAGTTTCTTACCTCATTGAGTTCTCTCGATGAACCACCGCAAGGGTTCACAGGCGACGCATCGAATTCTAGTTTGATCGCTTCACATAGTATTGACTCCATCGAATTTGGTTCTATCCTGAAAAGGAAACAATGATGGATACGTTAGAGTTTTGACAGCAAGTTCATCGGGTCTTTCGTAGACTTATTGCCTTACAGGATTCACGAATCTTTGTACCGCTATATCATGGAATAACGAATGTTCTTATACCCCAGTAATAGTATCCCAAATACACGCAATCACGAATTTCGCTGCACTGACACGGCAATTGAGAGGACATTAATTCCCACGTAATTTTATCAGTGACACGGGAGTTACCACCATCCCACCGAAGTCTGGCGCAAAGTAGCTTGCTGCGTTCCGTCAGTGTGTGGGAAGTGCCAGTGCCTTAACAGGCTTCTTCTGGGTGAGCTCGCTCCATCTTAGACTCTGTCTCTGTCCTATGACCTAGACTAGAGTCAAGAGCAAACCCATCATTAATAAAAAAAAAGAACATGGGTATCAGTTACATGTGTGTTGCAATTTTAGGCGATGGGCTGACAACCCGTCACTACGGCAATACACTCTTTCCTCAAATGTATGTCAGACGTGGCATAACGTTTAACGTTTGCGGTTGTTTACACTATTCATAGTTATAATTTAAACGGGTTCTTACCGACGCATTATTTATTCGTCGCTACGATACGATACGATTCGTCACGATCATCAGTTTGACGCCTGCAACAGCGTCGAAATATCGGGAGCTCACATTATAAATAATTCGTCGGTAAGAACCCGTTTAAATTATAACTATGAAAAGTGTATTTTAATGCCAGTAACGCGTGTCACGGCTCCATCTACCGGGTTAGTTTTGCAACTAATACCCGCCTCAATGTATATTTTTATGCCAGTAACGCGGGGCACGGCTCCATCTACCGGGTTAGTTTTGCAACTAATACCCGCCTCAATGTGTATCTTAATGCCAGTAACGCGTGGCACGGCTCCATCTACCGGGTTAGTTTTGCAACTAATACCCGCCTCAATGTGTATTTTAATGCCAGTGACGCGTGGCACGGCTCCATCTACCGGGTTAGTTTTGCAACTAAAACCCGCCTCAATGTGTATTTTAATGCCAGTAACGCGTGGCACGGCTGCATCTACCGGGTTAGTTTTTTTTATTATTATTAAGAATGGGTTTGCTCTTGACTCTAGTCTAGGTCATAGGACAGAGACAGAGCCTAAGATGGAGCGAGCTCACCCAGAAGAAGCCTGTTCACTCTTACTTTGAAGAGATTAGGGTTGTATGCGTTTGGAAACACAGACGCAGGTAGTGAGTGGTAGGTTAGTTTTGCAACCAATACCCGCCTCACCTTTCCACGTCCTGTAGGATATCCCTGGCGTTGTTGGCGTCAGGGTCCGAGCTGGTGGAAGGCAGGTGCTCGCAGGTATGCTGCGGCTCCTGGTGGTACATCACTGAGTCGCCGTTTGTTAGTAAAGACCTGGAAAAATTATAACAATAAATTTATATGAGAAATTGAAAATTTTATTTTATTTATTGAAATAAATTTTACAGCATTACAGCTTAGCCTACGCACGGTAAAACTAAACATATAGTAATCATAGTAGACATATACGCAAGCCGTCTAAGTAATCATAGACAGCAACCGGGACCGACGGCGAAATCTCAAGACGGGCTGGTGATAACAAACAATCTTCCCCAACTAACATAGGTTTAAATATGTCAAAAATATTACTCAAACCAGCTGATCGGCAATTTTGTATGGGGGATCTAAATTGTTTTCCGTATTTTGACCTATGTTCCCTGGGGAACGTTTTTCTTATCACCAGCTCTCTTGAGTTTACACTATATCGGTCACTAGTAAAATTTCACCCTATATAAATGTATATCACAATACAAAACTACAATAGCTTTATTTTATTATTGAACATCACATAGTTTATGAGAATATCCGCAAAAAGACCAAAGTAAATAAAAAAGTAACTAATGGACATAGTCTGGAAATGTAGCAAACTGAAGTGGCAGTGGGCTGGGCATATCTGTCGTAGAACCGTCGGACGGTGGAGTAAACGGGTTCTCGAGTAGAGGCCACGCCTCGGCAAGCGTAGCGTTAGACGACCTCCGGCCAGATGGACCGATGACTTAAAGAAGGCGGCTGGTAGCGACTGGATGGCGAAAACGAGGGATCGTGCCCTATGGCGTATCCTGGGACAGGCCTACGTCCAGCAGTGGACTGCAATAGGCTGATGTATGTATGCATAGTATAAAGTAAAGTCGCTTCCCGCGTCTATCCCTATGTCTGTTTGTTTTTATGTATGTTTAAATCTTCGTAACCACCCAACGGATCTGCATGTTTTTTTTAAAGATAAAGTGATTCAAGTGGAATGTTTTTATGTATGATTTATCTCGGGTTAAGGTCTGTTTCCCGTGGGAAATCGGTTAGCAGCGGGTGGATCCGCTGGGCGGGGCGCTAGTAATATATATCATGCCGGAGCCGTGCCACACGTTACTAGCATTAAAATACAAATGCAAAATTGGCGGGTAGAATTGAGCTGTGGTAGCCCAGATGGAACAGGCGTCGCCACTAGTAATGCGAAAGTCGCAGGTTTAAATCCCGCCCGCGCTTGAAAATTTTGCAAGTTTTCATAAATTGTATACCTAACACGGGAAGTATTTTAAAATTCGGTATTCAATATATATCATGTTAAAATGAAATGTAATAAATAGTAGGTATTGTAGATAAGCGATATAATTATTAAAATAGCAGGATACTGCTTTAAATAATAATTTCAAATGGCATGAAACACTGGAATTTCCTTACATTTAAATGGAAAGTTTGAACATTTACATACATAGGTATAAACGTCTAAAATCAGTAGGCAGAGCGTAACCATATTCTTTATACTATGGCGTAACCGGCCGTAAATTCGGCCATTTACGCCTCGTCTGATAAACATTTGAGGGTCGTTCGGATAACTGTGTATCGCTATAGTGACAGGTTGTCAGCCCATCGCCTAAAAATGCGATAAACATGGTACCCTCGAGTCCCTTGTCGCCTCTTACGACACCCACGGGTAAGAAATGGGGTGATGCTATTCTAAGCCGACATCACACAGCAAAACATATACTTTCATCTTTTTACATTATTTTACTAAAGTCATTTTTGCTAGTGTGATTCGTGGTAAATTTGATACTATGTTAATATAGGGTTCTGACTTCTGAAACACGTAAAGAAGATCAAGAATCACACAGATGTTTATCTACCCTAGTTCCGTATCCTATTCTCTATCAGGTGTTCAATTACAGTATACTACTAATCCGTACTTAATATTATAAATCTGAGAGTTTGTGTGTGTATGTATGTTTGTTACCTCTTCACGCTCAAACAGCTTGACCGATTTGGATGAAATTTGGAACACAGGTAGAGTATAACCTGGAATAGCACATAGGCCATTTACCGCAGGAAAACAACTATAACCACGGGAACATGAGTGGCAGTGGGTGAAACCGCTGTGCGGAAATCTAGTATTATAAATGCGAAAGTTTGTATGTTTGTTTGTTACTTCTTCACGCAATAACTACTGAACCGATTGTATTGAAATTTGGCACACATGGAGTCTGGCTCGAGAGCTCTCTATTGACGGTCGCTCCGCGCACGGCATTCTAAACAAATATTGCCTACTTAATCACTTTAGGCATCCACAACATTTCATTTTACGTTAGATACAAAAGATATAAATATCGTTTAGAGTGTTTGGGATGCTTATTAAGATACACATATTTTCATAATTTTTAATGCAATCGTTTCTGAAATATTTTGAAAAGTTGTAAAAACTTCCAAAGTTAGGATTAACATAAAAAAATCCTTTGCTTATAGTAGAAAAAAAAAACAGTGGAAAAAACTTCATTCATTCATCTGTCAATGTCAATCAGTTTTTTTTTTAATAAAGGTAGGCAAACGAATTTTGTTTTCAGCAGCCTAGTTGTTGGAACTAAACTATCACTATTAAAATATAAATCTCTGATTATGAAACAAAATAAAATAAAAAGAACTTGCCCTTTATTTAATGACACGATAAACTATCTATTAAAAATATAATAGTCTTGTTAGAAATTTGAAATGTTGTGGATTCCACCATAACTACGGCTATCTGGATAATAATGAAGTGTGCCAGTGCAAAGTGTACTGAAAATCTAGAAGAAAAAGAAACGTTTTGTATTCACTGCCAAAACTATTACCATTTCAACTGTGCCAATATTACGGACGTGGGCTACAATCGAAAAAATGCCGACCTTAAAGCAGCATGGCGTTGCCCTACTTGTAAGTCAGGTAGGACAGATCCAGGACCGACTTTAAATGATGTTATGCTGGAATTAAAACGTTTTCGATCCATCATCGAGCCGAAGGTGTCGGCGACCCCTCTGAAAGTCTTGAGGTACTGAAGAAGCAATGGAAAGCAATTGAAGGTAGCCGAGGAAATAATTTCTTCAGCAGAAGATCGGATTTCTACCCTTTCCAGCCTGCCACAGGATCTTAAGCAGGCTCGAGAGTCTATTGCCGTTTTGATTGATGAAAATAATGCTCAGAACCAATTGTTGAGGATGAACAATGTCGAAATTGCGGGAGTCCCACTCAAGAAGAACGAAAACGATTTGCTCAATTTAATCAGCTCAAAAATTTGATTTACTCTAAACAGCACTGACGTGGATACGATTCTCCGCGTTCGTCGTTTTGTCAATGCCAGCAGCAAACCTGATGATGCCCAGCGCTAGCGCCCGCCGGCTCTTTCTCTTTTCGTGTGGGACATCGACTCATCCAACGACCCGATGAACCCTGGTGTCAGAGTTTTTCAACCGCCTACTACCACTAGTAGGCCTCTGACATGGTTGTGTTACGACTGCCGTCTAAGTAATCATAGACAGCAACCGGGACCGACGGCTTAACGTGCCCTCCGAAGCACAGAACAATTTCTTTTCGGACAATCAGTTGGTTCACCTTGCAATGTCCTAACCAGACCGGAAACAAATTCACAAAGATATAAATATCAACTTTTGTGAGTGCCCCACCGAGAATCGAACCCGGAACCTTTGCGGAAAGGTTCCACTACCACTGCGCCACATCGGTCGTCGGCTATTGTAGTCCGATTCACCCAGCGGCGTTGCAAGGATGCGTTTTTGTCTGCCAGTCGTACCCACAGGAGTCCTGTGCGGTCCTGCGTCCGCCATATTCATAAATCACCATCTGACCCCGGCAAATACATTATTGAAAGAAGCCAAAATCGTGAAATCTACACTCCAGTACTATGGGTACAAGATTGTAAAATTTTGATGAGGAAGAATAATAAGTCCCATTCCAAAATTATACATATTAAAAACGAAGGCGACCGACGTAAACTGAAGTGACTAATTTAAACACTCAAAAATTTTGTTCTTATTTACCATCCCAGTTTAATTTTTTATTACCACAGGTCTCATCATGATTACATACCATTACAGCCAACACATTTGTTTATATTGCCAAAGCTTATCGACAGCCCAATTAAAATGTTTACATCTGATACCTAACTTGATATTATACTACCTAATCAACAAAACATCTTTGGCGCCCACAATAAGCACTACAGTAAATTTATCTTTACCTATTGCGCCGTAACCACACCTCAAAGACAGCTTATTATTATTTTGATAACCTCACACGTGTTTAAATACATATTTTGTCTACGCAAATATTTTAAAAATTATTAATCATGACCTTAGTATTTATTATCAGAACGCAAGGGGGCTACGTACCAAATCTCACGATTTCCTATCTAGTGTATTCATCATCATCATCATTGGCCTCACACGTCTGTGACAGACGATTTAATCAGTGTCTGAGGCAAGACTTTTCATGGCTGTATAAGCCAATACGGGAGCGGCATAATTGTCTAGGGTATTAAGATCTAACTATCATGTGATATGCATTTCGGAGACATGGCTAGCCACTTACTTCCATGACTCGGAATACTTCCACAGTAGGTATAATGTTTTTAGGTTGGACAGATCCAGAGAGTAGGTATACGTGATGACCTGACGGTGCGCCGGCGCGATGAGTGGCGCTCTAGTACTAATGCAGAAGAACTCATCATTGGCCTCACACGTCTGTGAAAGACGATTTAAACAGTGTCTGAGGCAGACACTGCGTTGCCTGGGACGCAATTATGGAATACGCAGGGCTGCCCAGGACCTGCGCCACCCTCCCGGCCTTCCTGGCTGGATCCGCAGGAACGACTAAGTCAATACGTGCGGAGCCAGGTCGGCTGCAGGAGTCTGCCGCGCGGTAGATCTCTGTCACACGCGCCTGACGGAGACCCCGTTCCGGGTTTAATTGTGGAGTTGGCCTATCCAGGACCATTGTGCTTGGGTCGGATTTATCCCTCGGTCGCTTCTTACGACCCCCACGGGAAGAGATGGGGTGGTGCTATTCTACTCTCAGAAGAACTATGGTCTCCCGCGCAAAGCGCACACCTTACCGGCCGCCCCCCGGACGCCTTCCTCACTTCACATTGCCTGTACTTACATTCCACAAGTTGTGGAAAGTTTCCACACAACTATAACCATCATGATTCGCTACAGTCTTTCTTTGATAGTGCATCAGATATAATACTGGAAAACGAAAATTACTACTTTTTATAATTGGGAGATTTCAATATTACGTTTGCAAATTGGTCGATTTCAGAAAACTCAAACTATTTGCATCTAAATTCTAATCATAACTGTTTAGCTAGTATGCTCTCGGACTTCATGTCGTTAACTGGCTTAAATCACGTTATTTTAACGACCGAATTCTAGACTTAGTACTTACTAATATTGTACACACCTCAATATCTGAGAGCTTAGCCCCTTGACTAAAATTGACCCTAACCATAAACCGATAGATATTTCTTTAAGAGGGCAGTTACATCCTATATTGTTAAGCCATCAGTGGCGAGACTATGTTTTTCAAAAGCAGATTTCGAGTTTATCAAAGCTGAATTATCGGTGTATGATTGGAGTGTTCTAAATATTGTGAGAGAGGAGGCGACCATGCACTTTTATTATGTTTTGGAAAATTTGATCGAGAAATATGTGCCTAAAAGATTGGATGATTCCGATAGCGGAAAACCACCGTGGTATACAAACATCTTCACTCAAACTCATACACTCTCACTTCTAATTACACGACCACAACTCACAATACACAATAACGACTTCGAATTGGTTTTGTTTCCTGTTTTTACCCCAATTTTCAGTTTTAAATTATATTTTATATTATCATGATTGTCACGCTTCTGTTTTTCAAAACGTTTACATCTTTTTAATTACATGTACTTTTACCGTGTTTTTGCTTAATATTTGTGACATACTTTCTGTCAAAATTATGTTTTTGCCATTGTGTTTCCGGTTGCCCAAAATACAGGCGCTTCCTAGTGTGGGAACCATTATTTTAGCTTTCCTTGTAAAATATTTTGATATGAAATAAATTATTTGTATACTCGCACCTAAACAAACTAGAACGTAAGAAGAGGAAGATGCATGCTAAATGGAAACGGTACGGCAATCCACTACACTATAATGAATTTAGCTACCTTAGAACAAAAGAAAAACAGCTGGAAACTATTTGTTATAACAGATATATTAACCGCTCCGAAGAGAAAATAACTGTTTCACCAAAATTTTTCTGGAACTTCGTTCAATCAAAATTTCCGTTAAATAAAATACCACAGCTAATGCAATATAATATTGTATCCTCTAGTGAGCCCCGCGTATTAGCAAATATGTTTAATAACTTTTTTCATTCCACATTTGTGCCAAGTGCACCAAGTCAATTCGTTTTTAATGATTAAATTTTTTCTAATAATTCACCTGTGGCTATATCGATGGTTAACTTAACTCCCGAATTAGTGCAATCGCATCTTGAAAGAGTTGATATTAACAAAGGAGCCGGTTGTGATAATATCCATTCCCTGTTGGTTTCCAAATGTGCTAGGGAATTGACTTTACCTCTTACTATTATTTATAGGAAATCATTAACAGAAGGTCATTTTTCGACGATTTGGACGAAATCTATTATCACACCTATTTTTAAATCTGGTTCTAAGCTTGAGATTGTTCAATACAGGCCTATATCTAAATTATGTCTGTTCGGTAAAGAGTTGGAAACATATGTTACTAGGGAATTGTCTTCAGTATTTTCTCGGCACATTTCTCAGAACCAACACGGATTCTTCAGTGGACGTTCTGTTGAGTACAATCTCTTAACTTACACTGATTTCATTCTCAATGCTATGGATGTAGGCTGTCAGGAGGATGCCGTGTACACAGATTTTTCTAAGGCATTCGATAAAATAAATCATAATCTGCTATTAAAAAAGTTATACCAACTCGGTGTGCACGGTAATCTATTCAGGTGGCTGAAATCGTACATTGAGAATCGTTCACAAGCAGTTTCTTTAAAAGGTCATATGTCAAGCTTTATCTCAATCAACTCAGGAGTACCTCAGGGTTCCCATCTGGGCCCAGTTCTGTTCACGCTATATATTAATGATGCCGATGATGTGTTTATTAATTCCAATCATCTCTTTTATGCGGATGACACAAAGATTTGTAAAGTTATTACAAGTGACCAGGACTGCGTTGATTTATAAAGAGATCTTGATCGATTTTATATGTTTTGTACAGACAATCAAATGTTATTAAATACTGACAAATGCTATACCGTCACCTTTTCTTGTAAATCAAATATCATAGCTTTTAACTATAATGTAGTCGGAAGAAACATTAATCGAGTTACTCATATAAGAGATCTTGGAGTTATTTTAGATTCTAAATTACATTTTAATATTCACATTGAAAATCAAATTAAAAAGCCTTCAAACAACTTGGGTTTATACTACGCATTAAAAGTACTTTATTATTCCTTCGTTTAAAATATTTGGAATATGGGTCCATTGTTTGGAACCCCCATTACCAAGTACACATGGATAGAATTCAAAAGGTACAAAATAAGTTTTTAAAACATCTAGACTATTGAACCGGGAATATATTTACAGACTACGCTGCAGCCTCATTGAGACACAAAATTCACATACATACATACATATATCAATCACGGCTGATGATGTCCAAAAACATATCAAAGAAATCACCTCTAACGCGGTCGGTAGTGACTGCATTAGTCGTTCTATGATTATTCCTCTCCTTGATATCCTCTCCCCTGTCATTGTCAAAATCTTTAACCAATCCTTGTCCTGTGGTGTGTTTCCTACCATTTGGAAGGAAGCGCAAATCATTCCCTTGCCTAAAAGATCCAATCCTAGTTCATGTTCCGAATATCGACCCATATCCATTCTTCCTTTCCTCTCCAAAGTCCTTGAAAGGTTGGTACATCAGCAACTCATCTCGTTTCTTACTGCTAACAACCTTTTGAATCCCTTCCAATCCGGTTTTCGCTCCGGTCATAGTACGACTACTGCACTTGTCAACATCTCCGACGACATACGAGCAGGCATGGAGAACCAGGAGTTAACGGTGTTAACATTACTAGATTTTAGTAATGCTTTTGGCACCGTTGATTTTGACATTCTCCTTGCTATGTTACGCACACTAAATCTATCACCAGAGGTGATTGACTGGTTGCATAGTTACCTTTTTGGCCGACGACAGCGCATACGCATTGAAGAGTCTTTTTCTTCGTGGAGTGATACTGCTGCTGGCGTGCCTCAAGGTGGCGTGCTATCGCCTCTTCTATTCTCAATTTTTATAAATTCTATCACTCTCCCTCTTGCTTCTTCTTATCATCTTTATGCCGATGATTTGCAGATTTACACGAAAGCTCCTTTAACTGACCTCTCTGACGCCATCGATATCACTAATCGAGATCTAAGGTGTATTGCTGAATGGAGCCGAAATTTTGGTTTAAAAATCAATCCCACCAAAACTCAGACTATATTAATAGGTAGCCCTTGGTATATCTCTCGAGTTGACCGCATTTCTCTCCCGAATGTTATTTTTGATGGTATCGCAATACCTTTAAGTGAGAAGGTAAAAAATCTTGGCGTTATCTTCGACGAAAATTTATCATGGAAGCCTCAAGTTTCGGAAGTCAGCAGGAGGGTGTTTGCTGCGTATGGCTCGCTAAAGCGTCTCAATAACTTGTTGCCCACCAAAACAAAGATTTCCTTGGCACACTCTGTTTTCCTTCCAATACTGGACTATGCAGACGTTTGCTACCCCGATTTATCATCGCAGTTGCTGAGTAAACTCGAACGTCTGCAGAATCTTTGTATAAGATTTATCTTTGGGCTTCGTAAATATGACCATGTGTCGGAGCATCGCTCCAAGCTAAAATGGCTCCCAATCACCCGTAGAAGAGACTGTCATATTCTTTCGTTACTTTACTCTATCCTTTCACTTTCAAACACTCCTTCCTACTTAAAAGATCGCTTCACTTTCCACTCTTCTACTCTAACCCGTAATCTTCGATCCAGCCATAATCTTACATTGAGCATGATTCCTCACAGAACAGAGTTTTACGCCAAGTCCTTCTCTGTGCAAGCGATCAAATTGTGGAATGCCCTACCGGAGGATATCAGACGTGCTCCGTCTCTTGAAAGCTTTAAGGCGCGAGTCAGATCACACTATCTGTCCGAAAAGTGATTTTCACTTATACTGTTTTGTTTTTGTCCCCTGTCCATTTAATCTAAATGAACATGTATATTTCTCTATAATTATGTATATGTATTAGTTTATTGTAATATAAGGTATGTAGTAGTTTACTCATATTGTTATTTATGTAAAATATGTAGGTGTTATTGTATATGTATTTTATATAACCGTAAAAGCACTATCCCGCATCTCAAATCTATTCTCCTTTACCCTAAGGTTGTCTGGTAGAAATAGCTACCTAGCTATAAGGCCGCCTATATTGTACTCTTTTTTTTCTATCTGTATTACCATTTCTTGTTTTTGTGCAATAAAGTATATTTATGTTATGTTATATATCACGCCTTTATCCCTAGCGGGGTAGGCAGAGCGTAAGCGGCCGCAAAAAACGGACATTTACGCCACGTCTGACAAATGTTTGAGGGTCATTCGGAAAATTGTGTATCGCTATCGTGACAGGTTGTCAGCCCATCGCCTAAAATTGCAATACACACCCTCGAGTCCCTTAGTCGCCTCTTACGACTCCCACGGGAAAGAAATGGGGTGATGCTATTCTAAGCCGGCATCACACGGCACTTTACAAAATTCACCCACTTGTTAATAGACGAGGTTATATGGATGCCATCTTTTTATATAAGTTAATTCATGGTATTGTTGACTCGTCGCCTTTATTAGCCAAAATTCACATTCGTATCCCACCTTGCGTTCAAAATTCACTTTTTTGCAGTAAACCCTGTAAAACAAATTACACAATAAAAGGACACTTTCGTCGTCTATATGATTATATTACGCTGATACGCTTTACAGATGTCGACATCTTTGGGTTGTCTTTAGGTCAATTTAAATCTCGTATTGGTGATATCTTGTTTCCAAGTAATAATGATGAAATTGATGACTAAAGTACTTTCTTGTTTGTATATTTTCATGTGCGTTGTTTGACTCGCAATTATTGTGCTCTTGAAATATTTAAGTTTTTAGTTTTAATAAGTGGAACTCGAGGTCTGTTTGTTTCTATTTGTTTTAGACTGTATGTTTCCCAAATAAACATATATATAGAAGGTAACATGGAACACATAGGATAGTTTTATAACCACATAAGCTGGCAACGATGCGGGTAACAGCTAGTATGAAATAAGACAATGTTCATAGGGTTTGCATCCGTGATTTTACCGGATTGACACCAATCCGGCCAGGTCCGAACTGAAGTTACACACACACACACACACACACACACACACAAACACAAATATCACGCCTATAATCCCTTGCGGGGTGGGCAGAGCACAAACAGCCGCAAAACACGAGACATTTACGCCACGTCTGAGAAAATGGTGTATAGCCATAGTGACAGGTTGTCGCCCATCGCCTAAAATTGCAATACACAGCCTCAAGCCCTTAGTTGCCTCTTACGACTGCCAAGGGAAAGAAATGGGGTGGTGCTGTTCTAATCCGGCATCACATGGCAAGAACTAAAGTTACGATGTCAAATTATAACATTAGATACAATAAGACTAACAAAACCGGGGCATTCAGCTAAGTGCGAGGATTTAGGATGTAATTATTGAATCATCACTCGTCAAATAGAACACCTGTTAATCGACGTCATAACATCGTACGCATTACAATCTGACGAAAATATCAGGTGCAATTTGAATAGTGACTAGTGATGTGCCTGCGGCAATATTGCCGTTGCTGGCAACTTTGCTCAGGCAATATTGCCGGTAAACTTCCAATGTTGCCGGCAACTTTGGCAATATTGCCAGCGCTATATTTTAAGAATTAAACTATAAAAGGCTTATAAGTTATAATTATAGGCTTATACTAACGTATCAAAAATATGCACGCACATGTTTTCAGTAAAAAAAAATTAAAAGCTTGTTTATGGTACTTCTGTGTTCTCTAACAATAGCGTACGAATGAAAAATGCAAGCGAGATCTGTGATGCTGGCTTAGAATAGCATCACCCCATTTCTTTCCCTTGGGAGTCGTAAGAGGCGACTAAGGGACTCGAGGGAGAATATTGCAATTTTAGGCGATGGGTTGACAACCTGTCGCTATGGCGATGCACAATTTCCGCATGACAATCAAATATTTGTCAAACGTGGCGTTGATAGATCGTTTTTGCGGCCGTTTGCGCTCTGCCTACCCTGCAAGGGATTATAGGCGTGATATGTGTAAGTATGTGTATGTAATATGATTGTAAAAAACTATTTTACTAAGAAGTTTTATGGACACAGTCAATCAATGTTCGATATTAAGACTGATTTAATAGTTCCTAATTAAAATGTACCTTAAAAGGTTATTTAAGTTAAATGATTCTAGCTCTTAGATGTTTTTCTTAACCCACCTTAAAAGCAAAGTTGCCAAAATTTCCGGAAACATTGCCGTCAAATTTGGCTATATTGCCGGCAACTTTGGCAATATTGGTCATGCGAAAGGATTTGATCATTATAATCTAGTACAGATGATAGAACACACCATGAGGTTTCATAAAGTAGTACTAACCTAATGTTTTAAAGCATATTTCGGTAATGTTCCCTAAAATTTCCGGTCGAGGCAATATTGCCGGCAAAATTGACGGCAAAGTTCCCAATGTTGCCAAAGTTGCCGGCAACGGCACATCACTAATAGTGACCGATACGGAAAACAGAGGCCGGCCTGGTGATAAGGAACAACTTTCCCCAAGGAACACAGGTCGAAATATATATATATATATATATATATCAGATAGTAGGCTAGCAGCTATAATTAATTATAACATTAAGGTAAGGACTTGATGCGCGCGATGTACCAAAACCAAGGAACGATGAAAGGTCATTTGAGCCTTGCGCTACGCCCGATCGCTCAAACAACACTAACTCGGAATCTCTCTGTTCCCAAAAATGCCTTTAGCCAAACCACTTGACACAATATGTCTACTACATGCTTCAACCGAAGCCAACGCATAGGTACTCAATTAATGCTCTTTCCATAAAATACATCAAAAAGTGCACTTTACTTCATTCCTCAGGTTTAATACCTCACGCTCCGACATATATCATCATCATCATTGGCTTCACGCGTCTGTGACAGACGATTTAATCAGTGTCTGAGGCAAGACTTTTATCCGCGTGACGCGGGTGAAGTGTCCTCTCCACAGACACTGCGTTGCCTGGGACGCAATTATGGAAAACGCAGGGCTGCCCAGGACCTGCGCCACCCTCTCGGCCTTCCTGGCTGGATCCGCAGGAACGACAAGTCGATACGTGCGGAGCCAGGTCGGCTGCAGGAGTCTGCCGCGCGGTAGATCTTTGTCACATATATATATATATATATTTTATTAATGATGACTTTGCTCTTGACTCTAGTCTAGGTCATAGGACAGAGACAGAGTCTAAGATGGAGCGAGCTCACCCAGAAGAAGCCTGTTCACTCTTACTTTGAAGAGATTAGGGTTTTATGCGTTTGGAAACAGACGCAGGTAGTGAGTTCCACTCTTTAGCAGTGCGCATTTATAAATGATGACTGGAAGCGCTTAGTCCGAATTGGTGGAATGGCTACCAGGTACGGATGGTATCCGGCAGTGCGTCTTAATGTCCGATGGTAGAAGGGAGCTGGTGATATGACAAAAATATTTTGAGCTTTCATAGTAACCCAAATCAGCTGGATTTAAAAAATAAAATACTAGAGAATGACAAAATCGTATACACATACAGATATGAGTCATTGGCAAAAAATTAAATAAGATACAAAGTTATCTGATTGACCCTCGAACTTTTGTCAGACGTGGCGTAAATAACCGTTTTTCACGGCCATTTATGCTCTGCCTACCCCGCAAGGGACTATAGGCATGATATATGTATGTAAATAATTTTAAAACCATACGAAGTTTGAGCTCCTACAGTTATAATACGATTGAATCATTATTTGTGAAATATATTTTACTTTTTATTTTTATTTTAACAGGAAAACTTACAGCCAATATTTATAACAATGCCGTGTGATGCCGGCTTAGAATAGCATCACCCCATTTCTTTCCCGTGGGAGTCGTAGGAGGCGACAAAGGGACTCGAGGGTGTGTATTGCAATTTTAGGCGATAGGCTGACAACCAGTCACTTTGGCGATGCACAGTTTTCCAAATGGCCCTCAAATATTTGTCAGACGTGGCGTAAATGTCCGTTTTTTGCGGCCGTTTTCGCTCTGCCTACACCGCAAGGGATTATGGGCGTGATATGTGTGTATTTAATATTTATTACTAAAGTACGAAAGATAATCAGAACTGGGCCATTAACAAGTTTTCACCTATGGTACCTAAGATATAGACTTAATACACGTAACAAAAAACGTTCATCTCAAAACACACGATCAAAGAAAGAAAGAAAGAAGAAGGTACTTATAAGTAGGTACCTTACATCAGTTAAAGTTAACAATCATTCACTATTATCGCGTGAATAAACCTACCAGCTCTCACCTACTTTCAAAAAACCGTTTATTACACCAAGTACCACCAATACCTTAATATGATGATCAATTTTCTCAAAACCAACCTCTTAAGGCAAATTATATATTTAGTCACATTTACCCCTGAAAAACAAATACGGTGCTAAAAAAAGAAAATTTTCCGATTACTTAAAACAGGACATCCTTTATTTATAACTAGCTGTTACCCGCGAGAAAAACTATCCTATGTGTTAATCTATGTTACCTTCTATATGTGTGCCAAATTTCATAACAATCGGTTCAGTAGTTTTTGCGTGAAGAAGTAACAAACAAACTTTCAAACTTTTGCATTTATAATATTAGTAGGATAAATATCTAAGTGGTAATTATACGCCGTGTGATACCGGCTAAAATTAGCATCACCCCATTTCTTTCCCGTGGGTGTCGTATGAGGCGACATAGGGACTCGAGGGTTACATGTGTTTTGCAATTTTAGGCGATAGGCTGACAACCTGTCACTATAGTAATTGTTAGCAACACAGAGGAACCATCGACACGTCAACGCGCTGGCTCAAAAGACTTGAGGCCAAGCCGGAAAACGCCCCGCTCTGGCCCCGCTGTCAACTGTTATTTACGTCTTATTATAAAAGTGTCGGTAGACCAGGATATCGGGTTCATTCTATTCGCTAGCTGTCAGACCGTGAACACGTTGTAATTTGTTCAGAAAATCTACTATTTAGTCGGTGAAGTGTCGAGTGATTTATTTTAAATAATATTAATTAAGTTCTGTAATGTAAAGTGTAATAAAATTCTCTGTTCTGTTAAAATAATCTTCGGTGTTATTTCAGATTCCTATCTAAAATCTCCCTGTCTTTAATATCAGAAGTGAGACACGGTACGCCTACAAAATGGGAAAACGAAAGAGTGGCAAAAAGAAGCATACACGCAGCAGGAGTTCATCATCTTCGTCGAGTAGTTCAAGGACTCCGTCGCCGCCTCCTCCAAGGAAGAAGTCTAAGGTATCACGAAGAGCTGATACCGAAATTGTGAGTACGAGTGCCACTACCTTACATAATATGATACCCGACTTCGATCCGTTAACCGACAATGTTAGCGCATGGTTAAATGTAATAGACTCATATGCTGAAACTTTTTCGTGGAGAGATAGTGTTACTCGTTATCAGGCGTTAAATAAATTGAAAGGTTCGGCAAAAACGTGGTACGATTCGTTATTGCGTACTGAGCGAACTTGGCCATTATGGTCTTGGAAAGATTGGAAGGGAAAGATTTCTGCTACTTTTGAAGTAAAACGTAATATTTTTGATTCTTTGAAAGAAATAGTTGAGAAGAAGCCGAGCGAAAATCAATCCCTTTATGCTTTCTTTTTCGAACAAAAAGCCAAAATAGATGCGTTGCGCCTTAATTTTTCTGAATATGATATAAATTCAATTATACTGGGAAATATAGGGGACAGTAACATCAGTGCATCGGTTGAAGCCAGTAATTTTCAAACATGTGACAGTTTAGCTAGCTTTTTGCGTAGTCGAGTCTATAAATCTAAAACGATTAAACCGGCGGTAGCACCTGCTTCAACTAATACTCGCGAACCCAATGCTAAGCATTTTCCTCCGGATATTCCGTCAACGTCATCTCAATCTGTAACTACGATACATGATCGTGATCGAACCCCAAACCCGCCGTTGACTAGAAATTTCAATTCTAATCCGAATCAAAATCGCAGACCAATCGAATGTTTTGTCTGCGGTGGTAATCATAGAAAAGCATTTTGTTCTATAAAATGTGAGTTTTGTAAGAAAAAGGGACATGTTGAATCCGAATGTTACTCTAAAAAGAACGCTGAGGCCACAAAGAAGGCAAAAGAAGAAACTAAGTTCATAAAATCATCCGATTCAGGGGAAAAGTTTTGTAAAAAAATAAGTATAAATGGGATTCAACATGACGCTTTAATAGATCCAGGTAGTAGTTGTTCTTTGATATCAGAGTCCCTCGTCGATCAGATGGCGCTGGAGGTCACTTCTTTAAGGGATCCTGTTGTCTTGCAAGGGTTTTCTAAAGATAACATTAAAACTGTTACAAAAACGGTGCGACTAGATTTCGGGATAGATTCAATCAATGTTAAAAATGTAGATATGTATGTAATGAATGGTTTAGCTGGAGGTGACATCTTAATTGGAAGGAATATGACCGAAAGGCTGGATCTTATGTATTCACGCATCGGTAATTCATTGATATTTGATTATGACCGTAAATATAGAGAGTTTTGTAATATCGTAACAGAACAAGATATTTTTCTAAATACGGACTCACATCGCAGTGAATTAGTAGCTTTGTTTCGAAAATATAATCAGTGTATAGCTTCAAACATAAAAGAATTAGGTAGGGTTAACAACCACGAAATGAAAATTGAACTTAACGACTCCAAACCCATTCAGTATAGGCCCTATCGAGCTTCTCACTCCGATCGCCAAAAAATACGAGAAATGGTGAATGAACTATTAGAAAACGGAATTGTACGGGAAAGTTGTTCAGAATTTGCTAGCCCTGCGCTTTTAGTTGATAAGAAAAATGGAGAGAAAAGATTATGCATAGATTTCCGTGCTTTAAATAAAATAACAGTTAAGGATAAGTATCCCATGCCGCGCGTTGAAGATCTGATCGACAGATTGCAGGGTTGTAAGTATTTTACAAATTTGGACTTAAAAAGTGGGTACTATCAAATAAAAATGAGCGAGGATTCTGTACACAAAACCGCATTTATAACGGAAGATGGGCATTACGAGTTTTTAAGACTGCCTTTCGGGCTATGTAATGCACCATCTTGTTTCCAAAGGATGATGAACAAAGTTTTAGGAAATCTTCGGTTTGGCAATATTATACTTTATTTAGATGATGTGTTGATCGCCACTGAATCGGTTGAGGAGAATCTACGTCTTTTGGAACAGGTATTGCAAATATTCAGTGAGAACGGACTGACGCTAAATTTAAAAAAATGCAATTTTCTAAAAACAGAAATTGAGTTCTTGGGTTATAGAATCAAAGCCGGGACTATTATGCCAAGTATGGATAAAGTAAAAGCAGTGCAAGAATTTCCTGTTCCAAAATCCGTTCATCAACTTCGACAATTTCTTGGTTTAATCAGTTACTTTAGAAAATTCATAAGAAATTGTGCTCTTTTATCAAGTCCATTAACAAAATTATTAAAAAAAGACTCGCTTTGGACATGGGATAGCTCTCATGATAATGCTTTTCAGACTTTGAAGAATTCGTTAACGGCCCAAACAACTTTAACTATTTTTGATCCTAGTAAAGAATGCGTTTTGTATACAGATGCGAGTAGAGAGGGTTTAGCCGGAATTTTAACACAAGTAACACAGGAGGGTGAAAAGCCCATTCACTACTATAGCCGTCAAACAACTCAAGACGAAAAAAAATACCACTCATTTGAGTTAGAGATGTTGGCGATTGTGAGCTCGCTCCAGAAATTCAGATTGTACCTTCTGGGTTCACATTTTAGGATTATAACTGACTGTAATGCAGTACGATTTGCTCTTTCAAAAAAAGAAATAATTCCCCGGATTGCACGTTGGGTACTTTCAACTCAAGAATTTGATTTTGAAATTGTACATAGAGAGGGTACTCGAATGCGGCACGTTGACGCCCTGAGCCGCAACCCCGCCCAATCCGGTGAAAAGTCAGAAACTGAGTTAATTTTATCCATAACAGAGGCGGACTGGTTACTCTCAGTTCAATTACAAGATCCTAAATTGGTGGCGATAAAGAGCATTTTGGATTCTGGAGAGACTGATGGTCAGAAAGATATTTTTAACAATTACGAACTATTAGGTAATAAGGTATATAAGCGAACTGAACAAGGTCGTCGATGGGTGGTACCTAAAAACTGCATTTGGCAAGTGATTCGATCTAACCATGACGATCTTGGTCATTTCTCTCTCGATAAAACTTTGGAACGCATTTCACATAAATATTGGTTCCCAAGAATGCGACGAACCATCAAAAAGTACATTAAAAACTGCCTGAATTGTGTTTATTATAAAAATAAAGGCGGACCTAAAGAGGGTGAGCTATTTTCGTTGCCGAAATTCGCTCAACCATTTCACACGGTCCATATTGACCATTTGGGACCTTTCGTAGAAACGACTAAAAAAAATAAGTACTTATTGGTAGTTGTCGATTCATTCACCAAATTTGTGTTTATTTCCGCGGTCCAAAGTACTGAGACAAGATTCGTAATTAAAGAACTAGAGAGTATTGCTAAAATTTTCGGAAACCCTCGCCGAATAATTTCGGATGCTGGTAGTGCGTTCACGTCTAAATGTTTTAAAGAATACTGTACCAACAAAAACATTCGCTTACATTATATAGCTACTGGGATGCCTAGGTCAAATGGACAAGTTGAAAGGTTCAACCGCACCATCCTAGATTGCATGAAAACTATGAGCGCAGATTTGCAGGAAAATCGGTGGGATGAGTGTGTTAAGCCTCTTCAGCAGGCCATTAATAGCAGTTTTCATAAAACAATTAAGGCTGTACCTTCAGAAGTTTTATTAGGTTATAGGTTACACACGGACAGTGATAAGTTAGCCCCCGAACCTGATAACGAAAACACTTCTGTAGATGTAACTAAGTTAAGGCAATGGGTTGATGAAAACATTAAGATCAATGCAATAAAACAAAAGGAGAGATTCGATGGCACTCGTACAAAAGCTAGACAATATCATGAAGGCGATTTGGTTCTCGTAAAGATCCAAAGTCAAACGAATGAAGGTCGGAGTAAGAAACTAATGCCAGCTTTCAAGGGTCCTTTTCAGGTAAAAAGAGTATTGGGTTGCGACAGATACGAGATTGTAGATTTGAGAGGCAGTGAACGAAGCAATAAAAGATACCAAGGAAGTGCGGCAGCTGAAAATATGAAACCTTGGATCAATGTAAATGATTTAATTATTCAAGAATGATGTGAAAATGTAAGTATTAACTAAATATTCTGAATTATTAACCACATTTCTAAAAATAAAATAAAAAAATGGCTTTTCATGTTTTATACCTTTTGTACAGGTTTATAGTTATAACGGCTCTAATTTTTTTTACGTTTGTTTGTTAGTAAAGTTTTAACCGTTGTTCCTGCCTGGTGAAACAGAGGAAGCGAAGTTGAAACTAGATGGATTTCTTTATTCTCCGTCATTAAGGTCACCAGGGCTTGGGACGCTTAATGGTAGAGAGAATAGGAAGTCTTAATCGGAGAGACGTTAAGGAATATGGAACATCAAGATCAGAAGCTAAAGAATAAAAAAAAAAAGCAAGAAGACAGTATAATAATATTTCCTTTTCATTTAAATTTCAGGCTTAATAATGTTGTGCAGTCAAAAAGATGCCTGGGGCAGGCATCATGCAGTATGGCCGTGTTAGCAACACAGAGGAACCATCGACACGTCAACGCGCTGGCTCAAAAGACTTGAGGCCAAGCCGGAAAACGCCCCGCTCTGGCCCCGCTGTCAACTGTTATTTACGTCTTATTATAAAAGTGTCGGTAGACCAGGATATCGGGTTCATTCTATTCGCTAGCTGTCAGACCGTGAACACGTTGTAATTTGTTCAGAAAATCTACTATTTAATCGGTGAAGTGTCGAGTGATTTATTTTAAATAATATTAATTAAGTTCTGTAATGTAAAGTGTAATAAAATTCTCTGTTCTGTTAAAATAATCTTCGGTGTTATTTCAGATTCCTATCTAAAATCTCCCTGTCTTTAATATAATGCATATTTATCTGAATGACCCTCAAATGTTTGTCAGACGTGGCGTAAGTGACAGTTTTTTCGGCCGTTTACGGTCTGCCTACCCCGCAAGGGATGAAGGCTCTATATATGTATGTATGGTAATTATATTTCATTTCATTTTCATACAAAAATATTCTTTTTTATCGTTAGCTCCAAAAATTGTCGGTGAACGATCCATAGATGGAAAGGCCTGTAGCCAAAAAAGTTATGGCTATATTATCCTGTTGGTCAAATATTGTTCATTAACTGTTACTAACCAACAGTAGGTAATCGCCAGTATCAAAAAATAATTTTCATTTTTCTGATCTCGTGTCGTGTAAAATTGAAATTGAAATTCTTTGTATAGGATATTGTGTAGGATAGTATTAACAGTTATCACTTATTGACGTCATGAACCGTCATTGTTAAAAAATAACTTTGTATCATAGTTTACATGCGTATAATTAACCGGACCTCCTGAACAGGAACGCGGTGATGCCGGCTTAGAATAGCATAACCCCATTTCTTTCTCTTTGGAGACGTAAGAGGCGACTAAGGGACTCGAGGGTGAGTGTTGCAATTTCAGGCGATGGGCTGACAACCTGTCACTATGGCGATACAGAATTCTCGGAATGACCCCCAAATTTTTGTTAGACGTGGTGTAAATGTCCGTTTTGCGGCCGTTTACGCTCTGCCTACCCCGCAAGGGATTAAAGGCGTGATAAAATAAATATGTAAAATGTGAATTATGTAAAATACCAAATTTTGATTTATTTAGCTCATACCAAAATAAAAAAAGGCAAATGTTTCTATTTTATTAATTATTACATACATCAGCCTATTGCAGTCCACTGCTGGACGTAGGCCTCCCCCAGGGTACGCCATAGGGCACGATCTCTCGTTTCCGCCATCCAGTCGCTACCAGCCGCCTTTTTTAAGTCATCGGTCCATCTGGCCGGAGGTCATTCAATACTACGCTTGCCGAGGCGTGGCCATAGAGTAGAAATCACATAGAGATGACACTCCCGCTCCAGACGCGCTCAAGGTCAATCCGTCTGGCTGTCTCTTAGCGAATAATTCAGTCGGGAGTGCGCTTCGCCGCGGAAACGTTCGTCGTGCGGGTCGAATTTTAATTTTTTGTGAAAAATTTAGCAATGCCGAATTATTGTGGTGTGTATGGCTGCAAAAATAAGTTTTTTTTAATTTGCCTAAAGATGAGCCAAGGTAAGTGATGATTTTACAGTAAATACCTAGGTACCTACCATTCGTTATTATACGTAATTGTTGTGTGTACTCCTATTTTTACTTACGTAGGTACCTAGTTTCCATTTTCTAATTTAAACTACCTAGGTGCCTAAGTCATTGTTAGCTGATAATGATAAATAAGCACATTGGTATCGTAGGTATGTTTTGCACCTATTTTAAAATTCTGTACCTACCTATCTACATCTACACTAATATTAAAAAGAGGAAAGATTTGATTGTTTGTTTGTTTGTTTGTTTGCATCGAATAGGCTCCGAAACTACTGGCCCGATTTTAAAAATTCTTTCACCATTAGAATCCTACATTATTCCTGATGAACATAGGCTATATTTTATACGAGAAAAAAATAGGGATCCGCGTGAAAATTTCGATAATGTAACCCAACGTGTGAAAAATGTACCAAAAAATATCTTATATCGCGTACGCTGTGGAAATTATTGACAATAGAGCAAAGTGATGTACTACAGTTTTATAGAAGACATCAATATCTATAATAATGTCCGCGATACCATATGTCTAACTATTACAGTTATGCCACAATAACTACTTTTTCATTTAAAAATGTACAAACTACGCCACATTATTCGTACCAGCGTAATGATTACATTTAATCATTACTGTATTATAGGGTGTAAGGGATAGCCCTCCGAGTACTGATAGGGTACATGCAGACCATGAAACTGAACAACTTTCACCTAGGAACATATTTCAGGAAACGTAAAAAAACTGACTTCCCATAGTGAATGCAGTCAGCTGATTGTGATTTTGTATGGAAGGTAATTTTTTTGGCGTTTCCTGACATATGTTTCTAGGGGAAAGTTGTCCAGTTTTATGTTTCATGCACCCTATCAGTATTCGAAGGGCTGTCCGTTACTCTGTATAAAAAAAGACGACAAAAACATTAAATACTTAATGCATTAAAAAAATCTACACTAAAATAATACATACATACACATATCACGCATATTATCCCTTGCGGGGTAGGCAGAGCGTAAACGGCCGCAAAAACGGACATTTACGCCACGCCTGACATATGTTTGAGGGTCATTCGGAAATTTGTGTATCGCCATAGTGACAGGTTGTCAGCCCATCGCCTAATATTGCAATAGACACCCTCAAGTGCCTTAGTCGCCTCCTACGACTCCCACGGGCAAGAAATGGGGTGATGCTATTCTAAGCCGGCATCACACGGCACATAATTATATAATCTACACTAATATTAGAAACATGATCTTATTTATTGTTTGTTTGAATTGAATAGGCTCCGAAACTACTAGACCGATTTAAAAAATTATTTTACCGTTAATTGAAATTGAATTTTTTTATTCAATGTAGGATAGTATTATCACTTATTGTCGTCATGAACCGTCATTCTAAAAAACAACATTTTTATCACACAATTTTCTTTTTTTTTATTACAATTTTGTTATGACCTAATAGAAAACCGGCTCGGGCGGGATAAAAAAAATAAATATCAAAGCACTGCCATGGGGCTGGCCAGGTTAATCACACGGTATGTAACTCTACGCCACCACCATCTGAAAACGATATTTGTTTCAAACTGAAGTCAAGATTTTTAGAATCCTTCATTATCCCTGATGAACATAGGCTATATTAAACTGTCTTATTCCCGGGGGAAATTGTTAGCAGCGGGTGACACCGCTGGGCGGGCTGCTAGTTAACAATAAAATGGTAAGGTAAGACTTTAAAACGGGTAAATATTTTGTTCCCACGGAAAAACTGTTAGCAGCGGTCGAAACCGCTTGACTGGCCGCTAGTCTGGAATAAAATTATTGGCACGTGACAGCCCCGACTTAAAGCGCGGGAGAGTGCGGAGCGTTACGGGCTGCGGGGGGAAGTAGGTATTTAAAGCGCGGCTTTTGGGGCCCAGACAAAGGAGTTTCGTTTCTATACGCAGTATTATTATCTATTCTTATGGCGTGGCCTCCACTCGAGAACCCGCTTACTCCACCGTCCGTCGGTTCTACGACAGATGTGCCCAGCCCACTGCCACTTCAGTTTGCTACATTTCCAGACTATGTTCGTTACTTTATTATATTGAATATTTACAAACAAAAAGTAAACATAGTTTCAATCACATTAAGATTAATTTTAACTACTTTGTTAGTAACAACGTAATCTTGAGTGCAACTTGAATCTAATTACGAGTTTATCTATTTTAATAATAATGTTTCAACAAATATGCTGATGATGATAAATAAATTCTAAGCAAGCTTCTATTGCTACCTAAAATCTTATGCAGTAGGCATTACCGGAATCCTTACTAAGATTATAAATCTGAGAGTTTGTGTGTGTGTTTGTTACCTCTTCACGCTCAAACGGCTTGACCGATTTGGATGAAATTTGGAACACAGGTAGAGTATAACCTGGAATAACACATAGGCCAATTTTTACCGCGGGCAAAGGGTGAAACGGAAATCTAGTCATCAATATTTTCAATATTTCATCATAAGATAAACAGATATAAAAAAGACAACAATATTCAAACAGGTGGACTCAGTTTATAAACAGCTTAAGGCGAGTGTAGCCCTCAACGACCTCGACAGTGGCGCCACTTCTTAAAAAAGTTTCTTTTTATACAAACAATCTATCAGAATATCCATTGCCTAAGTTTTGAGTATTATCTACACTAATATTATAAAGAGGAAAGATTTGATTGTTTGTTTGTTTGTTTGTTTGCATCGAATAGGCTCCGAAACTACTGGTCCGATTTTAAAAATTCTTTTACCATTAGAATCCTACATTATTCCTGATGAACATAGGCTATACTTTATACGAGAAAAAAATAGGGATCCGCGTGAAAATTTCGATAATGTAACCCAACGTGTGAAAAATGTACCAAATAATATATATTATATCGCGTACGCTGTGGAAGTTATTGACAATAGAGCAAAGTGACATACTACAGTTTTATAGAGGACATCAATACCTATAATAATGTCCGCGATGCCATATGTCTAACTATTACAGTTATGCCACAATAACTACTTTTTCATTTAAAAATGTACAATCTACGCCACAGTATTCGTACCAGTGTAATGATTACATTTAATCATTACTGTATTAAAGGGTGTAAGGGATAGCCCTCTGAATACTGATAGGGTATATGCAGACCATGAAACTGAACAACTTTCCCCTAGGAACATATTTCAGGAAACGTAAAAAAACTGACTTCGCATAGTAAATGCAGTCAGCTGATTGTGATTTTGTATGGAATATAATTTTTTTGGCGTTTCGTGACATATGTTTCTAGGGGAAAGTTGTCCAGTTTTATGTTTCATGCACCCTTTATGTATTCGAATTCGGGCTGTCCCTTACTCGATATAAAAAAGACGACAAAAATAAATAAATAATGTATTCAAAAAATCTCCATCCACATATCACGCCTATTATCCATTGCAGGGTAGGCAGAGCGTAAATAGCCGCATAAACGGACATATACGCCACGTCTGACATATATTTGAGGGTCATTCGGAAAATCTACACTAAAAAAAATCTACACTAAAATAATACATACATACACATATCACGCCTATTATCCCCTGCGGGGTAGGCAGAGCGTAAACGGCCGCAAAAACGGACATTTACGCCACGTCTGACATAATATGTTTGAGGGTCATTCGGAAAATTTTGTATCGCCATAGTGACAGGTTGTCAGCCCATCGCCTAAAATTGCAATACACACCCTCAAGTCCCTTAGTCGTCTCCTACGACTCCTACGGGAAAGAAATCGGGTGATGCTATTCTAAGAGGGTGTAAGGGATAGCCCTCCGAATACTGATAGGGTACATGCAGACCATGAAACTGAACAATTTTTCCCTAGGAACATATTTCAGGAATCGTAAAAAAATCTGACTTCCCATAGCGAATGCAGTCAGCTGATTGTGATTTTGAATGGAAGGTCATTTATTTGGCGTTTCCTGACATATGTTTCTAGGGGAAAGTTGTCCAGTGTTATGTTTCATCACAGAATATATAATAGTACTGTTTCATGCTCGGATATCAGTATTCGAAGGGCTGTCCTTTACTCGGTATAAAAAAAGACGACAAAAAACATTATATAATGTATTAAAAATCTACACTTAAATAATACATACATACACATATCACGCCTATTATCCCTTGCGGGGTAGGCATAGCGTAAACGACCGCAAAAAGGACATTTACGCCACGTCTTACATATGTTTAAGGGTCATTTGGAAAATTGTGTATCGCCATAGTGAGAGGTTGTCAGCCCATCGCCTAAAATTGCAATACACACCCTCAAGTCCCTTAGTCGCCTCCTACGACTCCCACGGGAAAGAAATCGGGTAATGCTATTCTAAGCCGGCATCACACTAAAATAATAATAATATAATCTACACTAATATTAGAAACATGTTTTTTTTTAATGGTTTGTTTGAATTGAATAGGCTCCTAAACTACTGGACCGATTTAAAACATTCTTTTACGGTTAATTGAAATTGAAATTCTTTATTCAATGCAGGATAGTATTATCACTTATTGACGTCATGAACCGTCATTCTAAAAAAAGAAATTTGTATCACACATTTTTTTTATTACAATTTTGTTATGACCTAATAGAAAACCGGCTCGGGCGGGATAAAAATATAAAAATAAAGGCATGGCCATGGGGCTGGCCAGGTTAATCACACGGCATGTAACTTTACGCCACCACCATCTGAAAACGTTATTTGTTTCAAATTGAAGTCAAGATTTTTAGAATCCTACATTATCCCTGATAAACATAGGCTCTATTAAACTGTCTTATTCCCGGGGGGGAAATTGTTAGCAGCGGGTGAAACCGCTGGGCGGGCTGCTAGTCCTTAAGTAAAATTAGAACCTGCAAACTCAATTAAATGTTCGCTGCAATTAAAATTATGGAAAAAGTGCCTAAAAACGGCCACTTTTAGTATTAATTGCCATAACTTTAATTACAGCGATTATTTCATTGAGTTGTAGGTTCTTATTTTACTAAAGGACAATACAAAAAACTTGGGCAACAGATATTCTGATAGATTATTTGTATGAAGGGAAAATATTAATTTTGTGAAGTGGCGCCACTGTCGAGGTCGTTCACGGGTACACTCGCCTTAAGTGGAGATAAACCGGACACATGCTCAGAGAACAAAAAGAAAAATGGACAAAAATAATAACTGAATGGTATCCAAGAGGAGCTATATATTGGAGGAGGCCTTTGCCAGGAAAGGACATGCAGACAATAGTGATTAATTAGTGATTAAGAAATTAAATTTAATAGCATGAATCAAATGAAATCAAACAATATGTAATGCAATTAAATTTTACATACTTACCTACATTAAGAAATGAAATGTATTTGAATGAATTTGTGTAACGTAATGTAAAGGCTAAATTAAAAGCGCTGGGAAGACGAAATTATTATTAATATTAATTATTAAATTATTATCCAAGAGGATGTAAGAGAAGTAGAGGCAGGCCAACCAAGCGGTGGGAGGATGACCTGGAAACAGTAGCTGGTCCAGCTTAGATCGGTACTGCTAAAGACAGCTCAAAATGTAAATCTTTAGAAGAGGCCTTTGTCGAAAGACAAACTATAAACTAAAATGAACAAGTTATTAAAAAGAAGAAAAAAAAGGGAATTATTAATATGTTTAACTTGAAAAAAGCTTATTTAATTTTTATTTTTATTTAAACCTTTTTAAAGCGATGGGAAGAATGTTCCCACCTAAAATTGAACCTTAACTACCCGCAACAGATTTGAAAACCAATGAAAAAAATTGGTCATGCTCTGCCCGTTAAAGGGTTAACAAAAATTTGGGTCTCATTCCGAAAATTGTGTAGCACCCACGTAGCACCATACTGACAGATTGTTAGCCCATAAGCTAAATTGCCACACACACCCAATCAGGAAATTGATTCTTTAGTTGCTTCTTAAAACACCCACTTTTTCTACTGTGAGTTTTTAAATAATTTTATTTTCCTACTTTAAAAGTTCAGTTTAGTTTATTTATAAATATCACATTACAGGTAAAAAAAACAATTATTGTTAATAGGTTCATATCAACCAACCGATGAACCGAACCGACAGAAAATCAACCAACCGATGCGTGCGTAGCGCGCTCCGATAATCGATCAAAAATCTCGCGATACAGTTGTCGTTCGTTTCGGCGGAAGTGGTAATTGTGCTAATAACATCCCAGTGCACACCAAGTTGTGTTATCTCAGTGAATAACATAGAATTAAGTGCAAAATACGATTAGAAAACCATCCCTGATCGTCCAAGTTTTGTGCATCTACCTTCAAATCATAAAATATATTATGTTGTCAAAACCAAATTCTACAGCAGTGACCTAACACCTGACGCCTTTGGTGTTGCCAGATATGGAAGCAACCCCCCAAAATGAGGGAAACCCCATCGCCACAGGGAATAAAATCCTCGTACAACAAGTATTCCACAAAAGCATGTTCCAGGGTACACCAAAACAACAGCAAAACAAAGGGTCAATTAGCGATGACTCAGCCAACCTGCATAAAGGCGTCCAGCCTTGGCAAAGCGACCATATCCCCTCAACGAAAAGGAAGAGAATGAGTCCAAGCCCTAACTCGAAAAATATAAATAAAGTAGCTAAAAACGACCACACTATCAATATTCCTACACACAATCAGTTTGAAGTTTTGAACAACACTGAACAAGCAGAAGACCAACATAATGAAGAGCCTATAGCGAACCCGATACCAAAACCTGAACCTATCTTTGTGACAGGAGTAAATGATATATCAGTTCTTAGGAACAAACTACAACCACTCGTTGAGGGAAACCTATTCACCATAACTACACTCAGATCAGGCCACATAGTGAAAATCATGCCAACAAATATTGAAACTTACAAAACCATCCGGGAAAAGTTTGTAGAAGACAATATTAGTCACTACACATATGCACTAAAGAGTGAGAGACCATACAGAGTTGTTTTACGCGGCTTGCATTCCTCAGAAGAAACTTCTGTCATATCAAATGAGCTTAAAGAACATGGACATGATGTACGACAAGTAGTTAATGCACGTCACAGAAAAACTAAAGAGCCACTACCCCTTTTCTACGTGGACCTTGAACCTAAAGAAAATAACAAGGAAATTTTCAACATCAAACGACTTAATTATACAGTGGTATCTTTTGAAGCTCCATATAAAAAGAAAGAAGTACTACAGTGCAAAAGGTGCCAACGCTTCGGGCACTCCAAGAATCAATGCTACCGACCCTTCAGATGTGTCAAATGTGGAGATGAACACCCAACTGCATCATGCACCAAGAGCCCTCAGACGGAAGCTACATGTGCTAATTGCTCGGAAAAACATCCAGCAAGTTATAAAGGCTGCCTAAAATACAAGCAGTATAAGGAACGTATCTACGAGAAACCGTCAATCTCAACAAGGAACACAAAACCTACCTACCAAAACTCAGCCAGAGACCAAATTCAAGAAAACTCAACCATGCCTACAAATATGACTGACACATATGCAAACATAACAAAAAACAAAGAAAATGAATTTAAAACAAAAAACAATGCTAATTATAAAAACGTTAAAGATTCTGAAGATATAGCATTCTTTGGCATGCTCAACATAATGTTTGAAAGATTTGAAACAATCATGAAAACCATGATGGACAACATGATGGATCGTATGGTCCAGCTGATCGGAAAGGTAATTGCGGCCTCAAAATGATCCTCAACCTAAGAATAGTCACATGGAACGCCAACGGCTTAAGAGATCGTACCCAAGAGCTTGAATTATTTCTAAACAATGAAAAAATAGACATCGCTATGATATCCGAAACAAGACTGACAGAAAAAACATTTATCAACATCAAAAATTATATCATCCACACAACCAACCACCCATCTGGAAAAGGACATGGTGGCTCGGCGCTGTTAATCAGACAAAACATAAAACACTTTCCAATAGATAACCTCTGCAATGCAAAAATTCAATCAACTACAGTAATCTTACAAGATAATAACATTGAAACGGCTATATCAGCAATATACTGCCCACCTAGACATAATAATAATATAATAATAAAATCTTTATTTCAGACAACATTAGGTCCATAAGGTTAGGTTAAAAACAATTAAAAACTTATAACTACATGTTAGTAGATAATAATACTAATCTGTACCTAAAACTAAATCTAATAACTACGACCGCAGTGAGACTATCCGATGGTGGGCCACTCACACGAGTGCGTGCAGCCGTATCCAGCGGGCCAACATCGGCGAGTCCCAGCGGTCCGCCAACACTCTCAGGATGCTGTTAGAGCTACCACGCACGCGGCTAAGGATTGATGCGCAGCGTTTGCGCATAACAGCCGCAAACCCATCTACTTGGGCCTCCGCGAACATGGCGGAGGCGCTACACCAACGCGGCAACCTCATCAGCACCCTGAAAGCGTTGTTGTATTGTATGCGCAGGTCGCTGTATGTTCACTGCGTATAGTTAACCCACAAACTACACGTGTAAAAGGATTGGCAGAACGCCCTAAATAGAGTAACTTTAACCGCCTTACCACATCGTGCAAATCTGCGGGCCAACATGTTGCAGCGAACAGACAGCGCCCTGCGCTCCCTCTCTATATCCACAGAATCCTTCATGTCCTCCGTGACCCAGTGGCCCAAATATTTGAAACGCTCAACCTGTTTTAATTGAGTACCACAGAGCATAAATTTTGGTACGGTAGTGTATCTTATATTATCAGGTTTGAATACCATGAATTCACTTTTTGAGACGTTGTATTTGAGCCCCTGCGCCACAGCATAGGACTCACAGACAGCAAGCAGCCTCTTCATTGCACCGATTGATGGGCTCAGCAGCACCATATCGTCTGCGTAACTGATGTTATTTACACAGACACCGTCTATGTGGCAGCCGATACCAGTGCTGCTAAGGTCATCAATCAGCTGGTTCATGTAGAGGTTGAAAAGCGAAGGAGAGGTCAACCCCCCCTGCCTCACCCCGCATTCCAACCTATATTCCTCTGATAGAGAACCTGCCCATCTCACGTTGTTTTTCTGGTTGTTATACCAATACTGAAAAAGTGATATAACTTCCGCAGGTAGGTCAGTATCATGTCTCATTTTTTTCCACAGCTTCTCATAGGTTACTAGATCGAACGCTTTTGACAAGTCTAGATAACAAGCGTAGACAGGCGTTCTCCTCGCTGTGTAATACTGAACAGTCTGCTTGAGGCACAGGATCGCACTCTCGGTAGAAAGACCTGGCCTGAAACCGAACTGAGCATCGTTAAGCGAGATGTGCTTATCTAAATGTCGACCAAGCAAACTATCCAGCACCTTAGCAATGACTGTCGCCAGAGATATTGGTCTATAATTGTTTACATCTGATGAGTCACCAGTCTTGTTTTTTATAATAGGTACGACTATGGTACGCATTAAATTCTCGGGTAGGTAAGAATGACCCAGACACAGATTAAAAAACATAGACAATACCCCTGGTAAGTGGACTCCAGCATGCTGAAGATGCTCGATGCTGAGGCTGTCATGTCCTGGGGACTTGCCTCTCACCATGCTCTTAATCACCGCCGCTACCTCATTTGCGGTAAACTTAACATTACGCGCAGAGTTGCAGGACTCAGCATCGGACATCTGCCGCTGTTCTGCTAATGGAGGTTCCACCTTAAAATGTTTCAGAAACCGGTTTGCAATGTCCTGGGGCTCATGTACTCCCGCCACGCTGACTGGAAGGCTCGGCCTTGGATTCATACCATTTGTCCTTTTCCAAAATTGACTAAATTTCTTCTTAGAGTGGAGTTCAGCAATTATATTCATTTTGATTTGTTGCTGATTATTCTGACACCACTTTAATTTAGATTTAAATATCCGTCTTGTCTCGCACATTTCATCATAAACATCTCCAGATAGAGGTCTCCCATAAAGCGTCCAAACTTCAAAATAAAGCCGAGCCCTGCAGTGAGCATCGCGAACGTACTTGTTCCACCCGGGTAGGTATTCTCCGTTTTTCTTTCTCCTAGACTTACTACTACTAATTGCAGCTTCAGATAAAATACACACAACTTTGTCAAACATATTATCTAGCAAAATTCTATGGTCATTGTTACTACACATACCATCACTACAGTCTGTTAATTCTGACGGAAAATCAATTTCTCTAAGTCTCAAGTGACATTGCTCATGATAAGACAATATTTGATTTTTATCACGTTCTCCCCAAATTATCTCATTTACACTTTTATTCAGTAAGATAATCTTTGGCTTTAACACGTCAAAGTTACACTCTATAAGTAAGGGGTAATGATCAGACCAGTAGATGTCATAGAGTACAGAACTCGAGACGACGGAGGCGCGCGCAGCGCTCGTAACAAGACAGTGATCTAACCAACGTAGGCTTCCGTGCGCGTCACTCACAAATGTGTGACAGTCCGACGGTAACAGTTCCATATCCACGCACGACCACAATTGCTCCGAGCAGAATGATAGAAGTTCAGTCGAAAACAGCGTGCCTGGGTGTGCGTTGAAATCTCCTAACATATACACTGAGTCCACGTTATGACTCTCAATAATAGCCGCCATCTCTCCGAGACATTCCGTAAATTCTACCAAGTTTTTACCACAGTCCGTAGGCATGTATACTGAGAAAATCATAATATGACGATCACTAAGTTCAACCTTGATCGCAGCTAGGCGATCACTTACACACTTCACTACGGAGACCAAGGGAAGCTTACTTTTCCTCCAGAGTAATGCTACTCCACCGTAGCTCCTCCCTTTCAACACGCCGGCTGACGTGTCCACCGCAGAGGTTCCAGTAAACGCGAAGGCATTATCTATATTCCCCAGGTAGCCGATATCATGCGGCAGTAACCAGGTTTCCTGCAATGCAACCACGTCTGCAGCCTGGCATAGTCTTCGCACGCAGTCCACCGACGTCACGACATTTTTGCAGTTAAAGCTTACAAGTTTGGTTGTACTATCCATTAAGATTTGTTTTGATTTGTCCCAGTTGCCTTGACGGCATTTCCATTATCTCGGTATTTAAAGTTAATAAATCGACGATAGGCTACTTCTTTCGGCCAAAAATTTTCCGACATAAATGTTGGCAGGAAACACTTAGGCACGAATACCTTAAACGATTCATAGCCCTTTGTAATTTTCATATTCATCTTATCTACATTAACTTCTATGTCCGCCTTTTTCTTAATGTAGTCAGTGATATCACACACGGACACCCCCTTCGCCACATTATAAATATATACTGGAACTTTAGTTTCAGCCGCCTTAAAATTGTTCCCGGGCTCTAGACAAGCTTTACCTCTGTTTCCTACAAAACGATTACGCAGCTTTTTCCTCTCTACTCGAATCCATTCATCACTCTTGGTCTGGGGTTTCCAATTGCCTTCTTTAGCAATTTCAGCCGCAGATTTTGACTTAGTCGACATATTTTCGCTATGGCTCATAGTGGCCCTAGTAGGCTTAGGCGACGGTGGTTTCTGAGACATAGATCGTGGCGTAGTCAGTGCACTCTGCCCACCACTCGGGGCGGCTGTGTGTATCACATGGTCGTCCGACCGGTTCCCGGCAGCATTCATAGTAGGCATTGACGCAGCCGCGACGGGCGGTTGCGGCAAGCTACATTTATCAGCGTTCTCGCTTAGCTGTGAAGCGTCGTGAGTCACCCCAGCTGATTCGTGCTGAGCGTTATTTCCAAGTAGCGGCGACAATGACCGAGTTCTCTGACTACCCTCTGTGGCAAGTTTCTGTCCAATATCTCGGTAGGTTTGTTTTGGTGATGAGGCACAATTTACATCCGAGTGTTGGATAGTCGCATCAAAATTTCCTCCCGGGGGCAAACCCATTGGACCACTACTGTGGCATTCGAAACTGTTTATTAGACAAGCACCGCGTCGCATGTTTACATTACGCCCGTAGTCGTTAACTAACGATGTATGCTTTAGTGTTTCGACCTCACACTTTAGTGCATCCACCTGTTTTACACTTGCATAGTCTTTTGTTATCATTTTAATATCCTGTTGCAGCTTGACTATATCTTTTAAGAGTCTAGTGACGTCAACATGGTCAAATAAAACAGGCGGTAATTTTTCTAGGTCACGGGCTACAAACACGGGAATCTCCTCAGAATCGGTGTCTCTTAAAGCACAAATAATGTCATCAATGTCTCTTAGCTCCTTTCCTTGTCTCTTGCGGTTAATCTTGCGTTTTGAAGTCGCCATAGAATCAAACAACATATTTTTCGCCGTGACGATATCGCTTTCTGAGAAAGCACTCAAACAGATCCTGCTGATACTTTCGTCATCCATGACTGAGATCTTGTTATTCACAAAAGCAAGAAGCTCATTAATCACAATATTGCAGTGCGCACACTTAACCACATTAGAAGGCATTGTTTAGATACCTCTATACAAACAACATGTAAACACAAACGGTCGCAAGCGCGTTCGCCGGACGACTGAATATCCTCAGATGAATTTAAGGAATACTTCTCCTTACTCGGACCAAGGTACATCTGTGGTGGTGACTGGAACTCCAAGCATGTGATCTGGGGGTCAAGACTAATAACACCTAGAGGGAGACAATTATTTAAAACTATTGAAGACCTAAAGCTACAGACAATCTCACATGGAAAACCAACTTACTGGCCGACTGATCGGGACAAGGTGCCAGATCTCCTAGACTTTTACATTTCCAAAGGCATTCCACCTCACAAAATGAAAGTTGAACTATGCATAGACTTGTCATCCGATCATACTCCTGTAATACTCAACATGAGCAGTAAAATGCCAATGACAGAACCTACAGCCAGATTATACTTTAAAAACACAGACTGGGAGAACTTCCAAAATATAATCGAGACAAATGCTAACCTTAATATAAGACTCAAATCTATAGAAGACATTGAGATGGCTATAGAAGATCTCAACAGACTCATCCACATATCAGCTGATAAGTCAACCATGGTAAAAAAGAATAAACAAATAAAACCCCATTCTTATCCAAAGTTTATAAAAGACAAAGTGATTGAAAGACGAAACCTTAGAAAACAGTGGCATAACACCAGATATCCCAGCGATAAAAAAATATTCAACAAGGCATCAGAAGACCTAAAAACATTAATAAATAACTTGACCAACCAGAATATGCAGACATACATCGAAAACTTAACACCTACATTAGATACCAACTACTCTCTATGGAAGGCAACCAGAAAAGTACAAGGACCCAAAGAGCACATTCCACCTATCAAAAACCACACTGGTAAATGGGCCAGATCAGATATGGAAAAAGCCACAGCATTTGCAAAACATCTGCACACTGTGTTCCAACCACTAAGCAGCACGAGAATGGAACATGACACTGAGATTTACAACTACCTCGAGTCTCCGATACAGATGTGCCAGCCACTGAAAAGCGTAAGCCCTCAAGAGTTAGTAAAAGAAATCAAACAACTACAAGAAGGTAAATCCCCGGGATACGACTTGATAGATGCAACATTATTGAAAAAATTGCCAAGAAAAGGAGTCATGTTGATTACTGCAATATTTAATGCGTGCCTTAGACTGGAATGCTTCCCGAGCCAGTGGAAAATTGCTCAGATAGTAATGATACACAAACCCGGCAAACCTCCTACAGAAACATCTTCTTACAGACCTATTAGTCTTCTACCAGTACTGGGCAAACTGTTTGAAAGAATTCTCTTAAACAGACTGAAAACTCACCTGCAAAATGTCATACCAAAACATCAATTTGGATTTAGAGAGAAGCATGGAACCGTTGAGCAAGTTCATCGCCTCGTAGACAACATCAACAGAGCCTTTGAAAACAAGCACTACTGCTCAGCAGTCTTCATAGACATCGCACAGGCCTTTGATAAAGTATGGCATGAAGGTCTACTATATAAAGTTAAAAACACATTGCCTCATTCGTTCTTCCCCATCATAAAATCGTATCTTGCCAAAAGATGTTTTGAAGTAAGATACAACAATGCAAACTCAGATCTACACGAGATCAAATCAGGAGTACCACAGGGCAGTATTCTGGGGCCAATCCTTTACCTCATATACACTGCTGACCTGCCAACAAGCGAAAATACCACAACAGCAACTTATGCGGATGACACAGCTATACTATCGTCAAACGCGAACCCTGTCACAGCTTCCAAAAATCTGCAAAGCCACCTACAGGAAGTAGAGCAGTGGTTTCATCTCTGGAGAATAAAAGCGAATCAAAGCAAGTCAACACATGTAACATTTACATTAAGACATGAAACATGTCCATCAGTCAAATTGAACAATGATGACGTCCCCCAAGCTGATCACGCCAAGTACCTTGGTTTGCACCTAGATAGACGACTAACGTGGCGTAAACATATATGGACAAAACGTAAACAGCTTGACACAAAATTGAGAACCATGCTTTGGCTCATAGGCAAAAAATCTAAACTGAACCAAAACAGCAAATTATTAATATATAAAGCTATCTTAAAGCCAATATGGACTTATGGTATCCAATTGTGGGGTACAGCAAGCAACAGTAACCTAGAGATTCTGGAAAGATTCCAAAACAAAGTGTTAAGACTAATATTTAACATACCACCATACATCAGCAACAAATACATACAAATGGACCTAGGTATTAATACTGTTAAGCAGGAAATAGCACATTACAGTACAAAATACCAGAACAGATTATCTCAACATGTAAACCAACTAGCCACAAATCTGAAGGGGACAGGCAGTATATGCTTCTCCAGATTGAAAAGACACAGTATATCAAACCTAGCCCATAGATTTGACAGGGGTTTCAGAGATGGATCAATGGATTGTCTCTAAAAATTAAACAACAACACAGGAGACCGATTCTCAAAAAAATGGCCACGCAACCTGTACATCAGATTTCAACAGATATTTTTTTTATTTACGCATTCAGCTGATTCCTTTTACCACATTCGATACTTAAGAGGTTTCTTGCATAGAGGCCATGTGTTAATGATATAAATTAAGGTACATTATATTCTTTTAAATTACTTTATAAGCATATTTTGTCGCCAACTTGTGTGTCTTGACACGATATCCTCAAGTTTAAGCATCCAAAAAAGATATTTATATACAAATAAAAAATATTTTACAACACCATTTCATTTTCAAATATCCTCAATATTAGAATCACACAATTTAATAATTCTATATCCGTGGTTTTTATATATTTATACAAGTTTAAGTTTTTGTACGCCTATTTTTGTCGTTAACCTGCAAACGTGAAAACACGATCGCACCGCGAGTACCACTTCACCTCCCCCGCCTCACTCCTCACGAGCCGAACGAGCCAGTCACTCGCAAACACCTGCTAGGAGGAAGCCGCGTCAGTTGTGCAGTTCCCGGAGAAAAGGCGACGTTTATATTGGATTTTGGAGTTTGTAACGGGTAAGTAGTCGTTATTATGCCTTTTGTATGTGAAGTACTGTGTTATCTATTTAATTGATATTAAGGCATTATGGTGTAAACAAGTGTTTGCTTTCTTGTGTCTGAGTGGGTAATCCATATACGTAATAATATTCCTGTGATGACAAAATAACTACTAAATTGTCGTTTACCTGCATGTCGTTCACCTGTCCGAGGAATACAGGTGAACGACATAGATAACAGGTTAGCGACAATTATTATAGAAATATTGGATTTACAGTAGAAGTAATGATCTAATTACTTGTTTAATAGCTTTCTGAATAAACCAAAATAGTCCAATATTTATTAAAAAACAATATATAAACAATATCATGATTTTTCTCAAAAACTGTATATGAGGAAAATATTTTTTTTATTTATTATTATAATATATAATTTATTTATTTGAAGTGCAAGAAGGTTCTTATATGCACTGTAAGAATTAAAGTTAATAAATGATTTTGTACTTGGTGTTTTTATTGCAGAGTTATTACTACTGCTAACCCTTGTCGTTAACCTGCTGATGTGACTTAGTAAATTTGTACTGAAATGTCGATAACCTGCACCTCGTGTCGTTAACCTGATGACGTTGTCGTTCACGTGCCAATCTCGTAACTGAGATTGCCTATATTTCCTAAAGTAATTTCAAAAAAAGCTTCCCTCCATTAAATATGTAATAAAAAACCACTTTTCTAGGTAACAAAATTGTTTTTTTCGCGAAAACATTAACTTTTTGAAAACATGCAAAAATAATAACTTGGGGCCAATTTTTTGAGAATCGGTCAGGAAGAATAGAATTCGTTCAAACAAGTGGCTCATTGTTTTCGAAACAGATTGCCATGTTGCGGAAAAAAGAGAAAAAAAAAAAAAAAAAAAAAAATAGGTTCATATGGGCCTAAGGGCTCCCTTGAGGTTGAGGGCCCCAGGGCACAGGCCCCTTGACCCTTCATAGCTACAACACTGTATTTAAGGAACTAAAACTAGATACATACCTTATACTATTCCGAGATTCTGGGGGTTCCGGGTACATGCTGCTTTCCATACTATCACACATTGCGTATTGCTCCATCACATTACGTTGCTCATACAACGACCGGTTTATCACATTCTTCTCGTCTATCGGATACACTTTCATATACGGAACATCATTTGCATCTGTATATGGGGTATAGACCGGCGGTGACTGCACGGCTGCGTCTAGTTCATTGTTTATTGGAGATTGCACCCTACTATTTGGACTGCAAGTAGTGCTGTTCAAAACATCGTATTGTACCGTTTCCTGGGCGAGTGGAGGGAAGTTTGTCATAGTATCTGCATCTCTTTTTAACTGTTGGAAGTTTTTATGGAAGTAATGTTCTGCGTCTCTGTTTAAGTTTTTCGTACTAGAATTAATATCTTGACTATGAGTAGGATAGTTTGACATTGAGTTTGTATCTATTTTAAAGCTTTTCGTACTTGTCATAGTGTCTTGACAGTGCAAAGGATAGTTGGACATAGTATTTGTATCAATTTTACACGTTTTCATACTACTAATTGTGTCTCGACTACGTAATGCATAGTTTGATACCATGTTTGTATGTGTTTTAGAGTTCTCTATATTGCTTTTAATGTTTTTGGAACAGGAATCAGTCTCTTGGCCGTGCAAAGGGTAGTTAGATGTAGTATTCAAATCGTTTTTAGGAATGTTTTCTGTTGTATCTGTATTGTTTTTAACAAATTCTGTATCTTTTTTGCAGTTTTTAGAGCTAGTCACACCGTCATCCTGATCAGTGTTATGTCTCTTTTTGGCACGATTCTCTTCGATCTTCCTTCGCTTCTCTGCTTTATCCTCTTCTGACATTATGAACTCTTTCACCATGCCAACTGACAGACATTTTTCTAGGCGACATTTCTGGCAAAACCGTCTGGTCACTACAGTGATTTCACAGTTGTTTGTGAACGGACATTTGAATTCTTTACCAGTCAGAGCATTTCGTCGAAAGAACGCTTTGCAGCTCTCACAGGAGATCACGTTAAAGTTATATCCAAGGGCTTTATCCCCACAGACAAGACATATTTTCTGTGAATTCGGAGGGATTTCTTTCTTCTGTGAGCCCGCCTCCTGCGGTTTCTTTACACTATTTTCGCTGCTGCTGTCCATAATTACGACTATAACACTCTTCAGTAACTAACAATCACTCTAAACTAGCTTACTCTCCCACAAATTAGTCATAAGTACGAAGTATTTTTCATTAATAGAACTGAAATATTTTTTTTACGATTTCGAGCGAACCTGTTCCCCAAAACTGATATTTTTTGCAAGCACTATCACAGATAGCATTACGCTTGTATCTAAGGGCGATAACGCGATTAATAAAGGAAATATTTCGACTATTTGCGTAAAATAACACAGTTGTAATGGGATCGTAATCGTATGACTAATGTCAAATTTACGATGCTACCTGTCAAAGTGACAAGGTCGATGTTCGGATACCAAATCGTATTCGTACGACAAATCGGATATTCTAAATAATAATACTTCCTACTCATCTCATCATGTCATCATAGACGAAAACGTCATTTTCAAGCACTGAACTAACCTTCACTTTATGTCTGTTGCTCAATTGGTAATGAAAATGATATAAGTACAGTCATTAATACACATCATTCAATTTGCCGTATTTTTTAACAGATTAAAAATGTTACGCTTTATTACGCCAGAAGATGGCGTTACAAATCAGGGGTTCTATAATAGTAGGTAGTGAGTGAGTGAACTGTTTTCTTGTATCCTTGCTGGCGCTCCTTATTCATAGTTAGCGATATCAAAACACGCGTAAATAAGCGCTACTAACACCACAAATAGCCTTTCAAAACTATTAATCAGACTCAAAGTAGGTATAATTTTCTAATAGATTTTCAAGAACGTTTATTGGGTCGTTGGAAGAATCGGTATTTCACACGAAAAGAAGAAGAATCAAATTCCCCCAGCAAAGGCCCTCTTGATGCTCAACGCCATCTACCGATGATTTTAAGGTTTATTACATTTTACATACATACAAACATACATAAATCACGCCTATATCCCTTACGGGGTAGGCAGAGCGTTAACAGCTGTTCAACGGATATTAACACCACGTCTGACAAAAGTTTGAGGGTCAATCAGATAACTGTGTATCACTTTAGTGACAGGTTGTCAGCCCGTCGCCTAAAATTGCAATACACACCCTCCCACCCTTAGTCGCCTCTTACAATACCCATGGGTAAGAAATGGGGTGATGCTATTCTAAGCCGGCATCACACGGCCGAAGTCCGAACATTTACAGCTGTAAAAAAAGGCCTTATTTTTTAACGTGCTTCATGTACCGCACGCTGCTGAAGGTATATTTTATGTCATGTGATTGAGGAGTGGGCTCACCTGGATTAATAGAAATATGGTTCCGTGCTTCGGAGGGTACGTTAAGCCGTCGGTCTCGGTTCCTGTCTAATTTTTTTTACGCCGCGGCGGGCCTACTACACAACCAATCATAGGTCTACTTCTCTGGCGGGACGTTCGTCGACACGGTATCCCACAAGATAAGAAGTTGAGTAGAAAATAAAAAATGGGATAGAACTTTACGATACAATTAAATATAACCTAGTCGGTTTGACGCTGTAAAAAGTCACATCTAACTTTTTGTGGAATATTAGTGCAATCGGGGACCCGCTAAGCGCTTAATTCTTCCACCCTTTGCTTGAACACTCCCAATCTTAATGATAATAACCGTTTCATTTGCTTTATGTTTATCGAAAGGGGAACCCTATCAAAAACACTTTTGGGTAGCGCTTTATAAGGGTTGCGCTCGTACGCTCTGCAAGTAGGTTCAGCGCGGTGGCTGATCCCCGCCGCGCTACCTATTTGCCGCAGTAATAGTCCGTATAAATGACACCGTAGGGATCAAATTTACTTATAAGTCGATAGGGTAACCCTATCAATATGGAAAGTGGTTTGAAGGGGTTTTGAAAGCCTTCAAAAACATTTTGAATGGGTTTTGGCGAGATACGTATAGAGCAAGTAAACCCATATGTAAAACCCAATCAATAGATAGGCTTACTAGTCTGGTCCCTGGTGCAATATCTTAACGCCAATAAATAACACAACTCTGTACTATCGAACATCCAAATTAGTGGCGTCGTACAGAGTGCCATAGGTATCTAATTGTTATACTTAAATTGACAATCATCATGGCCCATGTCCACTGCTGGACTATTGTGGCTGTCGAAGTTCATATAAAGTACTCTATCTATGTTGACAACCACTTCTGGTATGATTAAAAAGGTTTTTTTCACCTCTCTTTAGCACAGAACCACAGAATATATAATAGTAGGTACTTACACAGAACGCCAAGCTTTTTTCATGTTTCAAAATGACTTATCTGGAATTCTGGACCAATGGCTGACACACTTTCGTGTGCAGTTGATATAAAAACAACTCAAACTGAACTGGGTTTTAACACTGTGTAAACTGTTACACAAACAGTTTACTTTATTACCTACTTAATATAAGTATAGGAACTTAATTTTTTTATTTCTTATGTAAGCTGCCATTCATTGAATGCAATGGGAGTTTTTCTGTTGACAGTTCTGTTGATAGTTTTGAATGACAAACCAGAGGGCACTGTGCTAAACTAAAAATTTGACTTTTCAATATGGCTGGCGGCAACCATAGTTTTGTCTCAGGTTCCGTTTCACGTTGTGTTCGTTACTAATTTATTCATTTTAGTTTAATTTGCTACAAAACAAACTTGTCTTCTTGCTATATATTGAGTGTCAATCATGTAAGCAAACAAAAAATCTATAAGAAAAACGATTACATAAATACAAAATAAAGAATATTTTTTAAAGTGGTACAGATTTTCATGTAAAGGAACGTTATTTCAATTAAGCTGAGCCTTCTCTACATGACACTCGAGAATCTCTAGAAAATTTCCCATTGCATTGCGTAAAGCAAGCTTAATAAATGACACAAAATGTGGTAAGTAATGTGTTTTAAACACGCAAAACGTGATCGTACAAAAAATTAAACTTTAGAATTTTTGTAAGTACCTATGCCCTCAAATAATGCCAGCCGTACCGGACTACTAAAAAAATATTGACAGTTAACCTAGCAATGAGCAATACTTCATCGTTAATTTCAATTATTCATTCGTTATTAAAAAAAACAAGATCTGTCCAAAATTTTTTCTATATGGGCTGTATGTACTAACTAACCCAGAGAACATTTAGCTAGCGCGGTTAAAAAAATGCAGCACTATCAGAAACAGAACAGCATAATATAAGGTGCAATTAAATTCTTTAATATTAATTTCAGTATATTTTTTAAGGGTCAAACTAAACAACTTTCTCCAAGAAACATAGGCCGATATAAATGAAAAAAAAAATCGGACCTCCCATACAAAAATGATATACCTACAGGGTGTAAGTGACAGCCCTCCGAATATTAAAACGGAAAGTTGTTCAGTTACATGGTGCATTCAGACCATGTAACTGAACAACTTTCCTTAAATATTATTTTATTTCAAAAAACGACGAAGAAATTTGGACTTTCCATAGTAAATGCAGTCAGCTGATCGTGATTTTGTATGGGAGGTCGAATATTTTTTGCATGTGCATAGGGTAAAGTTGTTCAGTTTCATGGTCTACAAACACTTTATCAATATTCGGAGCGATGTCCCTTACGCCACGCATATTTTCAGGAAAATCATCATGTAAAGTTTGCTATTGACAAAAAATTACCGTATAGTATTGTAGATGCAGATTTTCACAAAAACATTTACTTCAACGGCATTACATAATCATTGCCAAGAAGAGAGAGAGAGGCATTACAAAACTCAAATTTTTTAATTCGTATGACTCGACCAGGCTCGAGTGTTACATGTGTTGTACAATTTCAGGTGATGGGCTGACAAGCTGTCACTAAGGTTGTACCTGTTTATTAAGGCCGTTCACGCTTTGCCTAACCCGCAAGGGCTAAAGGTGTGATATATATGGGGTGTAAGGGAAATACTGATAGGGAACATGCAGACCATGAAACTGAACAACTTTCCCCAAGGAACATATGTCAAGAAACGATATAAAAATATTCGACCTCCCATACAAAATCACGATCAGCTGACTGCATTTACTATGGGAAGTCCAATAATATTTGATTTTTTTAATGGAAAGTTGTTAGTTTCATGGTCTGAATGCACCCTATTAGTATTCGGAGGGCTGTCCCTTAAACCCCGTATACAGTGTACCGAAAACTATGCAGGCATGATCAAACCATGAAACTGAACAACTTTTTGAAGATATGTTGGTAAACAAGAAAAAAAAATTCGACGTCCCATACAAAATTTCCGATCAGCTGACTGACTTACTACGGAAACTAGAAAAAAAAATCATTTCCCAACATAAGCTCCATATTAAAAGTTGTTCAGTTTCATGGTCTGATCATGCCTGCAAAGTTTTCGGTACACCGTCCCTTACACCCTATATATATTGAAGATGCAGATAATCTGAAAAATATTTTCTTCAAGGGCATTACATCCTACTATAATATTATACTGATTTTTATTCATATTCCTTTACTGTTCATGCGGTAAGGTTATGGAATTCACTACCACACATTGTTCGAGACAGCCCTTCCATCGCTGTCTTTAAGAAGAGAGTAAGAGAGCACTATCTTTCACTATCCGAGTAAATTAGGTATATTATAGCTATGTATGTATTATAGTTAATCCTATGTTTAGTTCAGTTTAGGTAGTATTCATATAATATATGTATGAAATATATTATGTATGTTTATTTATGAAAGTATTTATATATTTTTATTGGTATTTATTTATTTAAATAAGTAATTGTGCACGCCCAATCCGCCTGTCTTGTAGAAGTCTCACTTTCTGTAGGTCAGCTGGAAGAAATTTCTTAGTAGAAATAAGTTGTCCTGTTGTGTCGTCATTCTTTGTATATTGTCTCTTGTAATGTTTCTTGTGTGCAATAAATGGTTAATAATAATAATAATAATTATTATAAATGCGAAAGTATGTACTATGTTTTATGATACTTCTTCACGCAAAAACTACTTAACCGATTGTAATCAAATTTGGCACACATATAGAAGGTAGATAGATAGATAGATAAAGCGTTTATTTCAAAAATACACATCTAGTTAACATGCAGAAAAAACAATTTTCAAAACAACAAAAACTGACTACAATTTATAAACTTCAGCTAGATGTGTACTGCAGAAATCAGGCCATAGCTCAGTGGGAAGGTAACATGGATTAACACATAGGATAGTTTTTATCACGACTTATGCGGGTAACGCCGCGGGTAATGGCTAGTAACTCAATAATTCCACTTCAAATTCTGAACAACGTAAACAAAACTTAGGATACGTGATATAATTTCATACTATGTTAATTGCCTGGTAAGCACGATTGGAACACAAACAGTTACCTTGGTATTTTGCTGGTAAAGCGTCTTGTAGTGGATTCTCAGATCAGCAGGTTCATGTTGCAGGTACTGTAGGAATCCGGGTAGACAGGGAAATGTCGTGGTAAGTATATTTCTGTATTCTAAATTAGGAAAAAAGCGCACTCAAGGAGATACTCTTTTTTGTTAATCTTACCTACAATTTTATTTCTTTCTAGATTTCCGCCCACTCACTCATTTCCCGTGGTAATAGTTGTTTCCCTGCGGTAAAATGTGGCCTATGTGTTGTTCCAGGTTATACTCTACCTGTGTTCCAAATTTCATCCAAATCGGTCAAGCCGTTTGAGCGTGAAGAGGTAACAAACATACATACATATATACACACATCACGCCTTCATGCCTTGCGGGGCAGGCAGAGCGCGAACGGCCGCAAAAACGGAAATTTACGCCACGTCTGACAAATAGTTGAGGGTCTTTCGGATAGTTGTGTATCGCCATAGTGACAGGCTGTCAGCCTTCCGCCTAAAATTGCAATACACACCCTCCAGTCCCTTAGTTGCCTCTCAGGTCTCCCACGGTAAAGAAATGGGGTGATGCTATTCTAAGCCGGTATCACACGGCACTAATAAGGCATCAGACTTTTATCCATGTTAAAAAACGAAACGTGCTTCCTAACTTTTAAGCTTTAACCGCAACATGACATTTCTTCCTGAAATGCAAAGCATAAAAGTTAGCTTTCTAACTCTCACGCTCAGTACCACTCCGACACCAGGGTACATTCGGGTCGTACGTCGACTCGGGGTCCCACTAGAAGCAGTAGTACTTTACCAACCATGGATAGTACAGTCAAGTACCTAGTATTAGCTAGCCTCCTTTTTTTCGCGCAGTCGGTTTACTCTACTACCTATAGAGTTAAGATTGGTACGGAAAGTCATATAAATGTGGTGGATTCGAGGTTTTTGAGTTTCACAGTTGATCCCAAGTATTTGTTTTCTAGCAACGGGAAATACGATGGGTGAGTCATGTCATTATTTTTATTTGAAGCTTAATAAATTAAGCCGGCTTGGAATACCATCACCCTATTTCTTTTCCGTGGGTGTCGTAAGACTAAGTAACTCCAGGGTTACATGTGTATAGCAATTTTAGGTGATGGGCTAAATGACCCTCAAACGTTTGTCAGACGTGACGTAAATGTCCGTATTAATTACCGTTCTTCTTCTTCGTCGAGTCGAAATGGTAACTAAATGAGATTGGACCAGTGTTTACGCTCTGCCTACCCCGCAAGGCGTGATATATGTATGTATATAATAAATTATATACCTGGGCAGGCATATGTTGACATATTTTGTCCACGGATAAATCCCTTGTGGGATAGGCAGAGCATAAACGGGCGTATAATACGGCCGCTATCGCCTCGTCAGACATAAATTTGAGGTTTGTTTCAGGAAAATCATGTATCACTGTAGTGAGAGGTTGTCAGCCTGTCGCCTAAAATTGTAATACACATGAAACCTTCGGGCAACTTAGTCGCCTTTTACAACGACACCCGCGGGATAGAAACGAGTTGATGCTATTCTAAGCCGGCATCACACGATATATTTTATGGCTATTGCAAAAGAGTAAATATTCCCCACTTTGTTTTAAATGTTGTGAATTATGCTATTAAGATAATAAAGTTGGAAAATCTATGTTTAAACCAATACTAACTTTTGGGATTCAAATCTCGTTCCACGATTGGTCTATTATAATTTACTGTAATTATAAATGTACCCTGGGGGAGGCCTTTGTCCAGCAGTGGACTGCAATAGGCTGATGTATGTATGTATAAATGTAGTACCTACTTGTACTTAATTGATTATGATTCTTATTTTGTTGTTAAATGTCCACCTATCGATAACTTTACGTTACTTTTATCTTATTGCTTGACTTCCCAACCAAAAAGAAATGAATGAGAAAACTCGCTAACCACCGAACAGATTCAAATGGGAATTGTATCGGAAGAATCGTTACATTATCCCGAGTGTCATAGGCTAGGCTTTATCTCAGAGAGCATGCGTGTTTTAATTTTATTATCTTATTTCACAGCAAGGAATCAACAGTGATGGCTGCGTCTCTCACGCCAGCCTTCATCCGCATAGCTGGTCCTTCCACCTGTCACATGACCTTCCATAACTCTACCATCACTTTCACTGACCTATCGGAACTGGTTGAGGAATCCAGAGAAGACAGTAGTTCCGTTGGTGGAGTGAGGAGACGATTAGGTAAGAGATGTTTGAGCACTTGATCTTACTTGATCTTATAGCATAGACTAAATTGTTACACAAATATATGGGAGTCGTAAGAGGCGACTAAGGGACTTGAGGGTGTGTATTGCAATTTTAGGCGTTGGGCTGACAACCTGTCACTATGGCGATGCACAATTTTTCGAATGACCCTCAAATATATGTCAGACGTGGCCTAAATAGCCGTTTTTGCTGTTTACGCTCTGCCTACCCCGCAAGGGATAATAGGCGTGATATGTGTATGTGTGTATGTATATATGCAGCGTCCAATTTCTTGAACTTTATTCTCGTTTTATTCAAATTTTAAACAGGCAGGCAGCCGCATGCATTACTTTTTCATTTCTACAGTAAAAAGTGTCATTTGTAAAATGGTCTTCCGTCTTGTTCCGACCCGGTACGGAAGGCTGCGTTGATCAAAGGCTGGACATGGGCCTCCTCCTTTTGGGGAGTATAGCCATAATTGGCGAGCGCAGTGCAAGATATTGCTTTCACGGGAAATGATGCTGGAAGAATTTATCCATCAGTCGGTTTTAACGACATTGACGGGTAGGATTGGAGTGTCGATATTCGAAGCCAGCATCACACGGCGTGTGAATAATCCATCTGCCTATGTTTGTGATTTAGGTTTTCGCGACTTACTTGTTATTTATTTGGTAGAGAGTGTGATTCTGTTTCGCAATGACAGCTGACGGGCGGGCGCATGTGATCTGTCGACTTCCATAATGAAGGCTGTCTTATGTCTCAATTTGGGATATCAATTCTCTTATCTTACCTTAAATAAGCGCTGTCACTTTCCGTCAAATAGGGTTAGAAAAGGATAGGAGATATTTTAGTCGTGTCATGTCTATAGAGGTAATTTTACGAAAAATACGTGTATCTGTCAAAATAAGACGACAATCAAAACAATGGCGACAAAATTGACTAGAAAAGCCGAAAAAACCATTCACGTTTTAAAAAATTACAGGACTTAGATATCTCCTATCCTTCTCTCAACCTATTTGACGGAACGTGACAGCACTAATTTAAGGCAAGTAAGGAGAATTTATATCCCGAATTGAGGGCTTGCAGAAACGTAAAGGGCTAAACCTAAGGACTAAACCCTTTAACAAATAAAAGACAAGTAAGTCGCGTAAACCTGCTACATCATAAGTGATACTTATTTGTTAAGATTTCAGCTTTAATGTGTGCTTTTCTATTTCAGCCTTCGGTTCCGAAGAACGGGAAGACCACATCCTCGCCAGGAAGAGCAAAGAATCATTCGGCTTCAGGAAGCGTCTCTCCCTCCCAACCTTGGACTCAGGATCCGAAGAGGAAGGCTTCAGGAGTCACGGCTTCAAGAGCAAGAGACAGTCACAGCATCACATGAAGAAGAAACTGCGAAAGGTAGGTTCTGTCTGTAGGTACAGTATTTCATTATGCCAATCAGAAATCAGAAATTAATTTGCTTAAAACATTTCTGATTACATAAAATGCAGGTCTGATAAAATAAACAGTTGTAACTCATATTTTTCCACAGATGGCATGCAAATATTTACATTATAAATTAATTAGTCTCAACTTTAATATAATTTATAAAAACAGTCAGTACCATAAATTATTTATAAAACATTATAATATTTTAAATCTAAAAATGTCAAATCAATAAATTATTTTAATACAAAACAATTCAGATCATAACTAAATTAAGTAGGTAATAAATGTCAAATTTTATGTTTTACAATGTCATTTTTCCTCTAAACCACTTAGAATAGCATAACCCCATTTCTTTCCCGCAGGTGTCGTAAATGTCGACTAAGAGTTTCGACGGCTGACAACCTGTCTCTATAGTGACATACGATTTTTCTATAACGGTTCTCAATATTTGTCAGACGTAGCGACGACCGTATTTTTACACGACCGCCCAACTAAAAACAGGAGTGTAATGCTTTAAGACTTCATGTATGTATATAATATGTGCGATTCTTTAAAGGACTGAAACTTGTTAACCACTTAACAGATTCGAATGAGAATTGTATTGAAAGAATCCTTACATTATTCTGAGTGTCATAGGCTAGGCTTTATCTCAGAAAGCAATCGTGTTTTTAATATTTAAATTTTATAAGCTTTTTATGGCTGTTAACGTTCTGCCTACTCCGCACACGATAAAGCCGTGATATGTGTATGTATTTCGTTATTTCATACATACATATATCACGCCTATATCTCTAGCGGGGTAGGCAGAGCGTAAACGGCCGTAAAAAAGGACATTTACGCCCCGTGTGATATGTAAGTATATAAGTATGAGGGTCATTAAGAAAATCGTTTATCGCCATAGGTAGTGAGCCCATCATTGCACAAATGTAATACACATAACCCTCGAGTCCCTTCGTCACCTCTTACGGTACCACACAGTACATACATACATACATATATCACGCCGTTATCCCTTGCGGGGTAGGCAGAGCGTAAACGACCGCAAAAAAACGAACATTTACGCCACTTCTGACAAACATTTGAAGGTTAAAAGTAATAAGTTATGATTAGGTAACTGAATAAATTACTGTAGGATCGGTGCATGAACAGCGGCCTTACGATATTGTTCATGTATAAGGCTTTAGTTTAACAATTTCTGTCTCAGTTGTTGTTATCTCGCTTACATTCAAAATTGAAAGATGGCTTGCGATAAGACTTGTGAAAGAGTGAAAAATTAATATAAAAGTGTTTTGATAAATTATTTTTATTTATAAATTAGTGCCGTGTGATGCCGGCTTAGAATAGCATCACCCCATTTCCTGCGCGTGGGAGTCGTAAGAAGCGTCTAAGGGACCCGAGGGTGTGTATTGCAATTTTAGGCGATGGGCTGACCTGTCACTATGGCGATACACAATTTTCCGAATGATCCTCAAATATCTGTCAGACGTGGTGTAAATTTCCGTTTTTTTGCGGCCGTTTGAGCTCTGCCTATCCGCAAGGGATAATAAGCGTGATATATGTATGTATGTATGTAGAAAATTACTGGAGATAAAATTTTGCCTATCTTATTTTTGACAAATATAATTATAATTTAAGTAACATAATAAAACAACTTGCGTCAGTAATAATTATAGGCGTGATATGTGTATGTATGTATGTATGTATAATGGTAACTGTATAAATTTCTATTGTAGGAAACTCAAGAGCTGGCTGTGACCCATTCCCAATGGAACCAGTTCATCCAGTGGACAAAGACCAACGGCTTCGACCTAGTCTTCGCGTTGAACAATGAGGAGAAGACCGATGGAGGCCTCTGGGACCCAAATGCTGCTTTAAATATAATGACTCAAGCTCATCAGGCGAATATTAGGGACGTCTACTGGCAGTTGGGCTATGGTGAGTAATTTGTTGCCACTCTTGAACCCTCCGATCCCAACTCTGCGCCGAACATCATGACCTAAGCTCGACAGGCTAATATTAGTGACGTCAACTGGCAATTATTAAAGTCGTTAAAACCAGTTTCGGGAAAAACAAGGATTTTTACTTTTTTGGAGCATAAACATTGAAAATAATGCAGTTTGCTTGCACCCTATTTGCAAGCATTATATTAAACAAATACCTACTCAAGAATTGCTCATGACTCCCGCGAAAACATCCTACAATCAAAAAAATATTTATGCAAAAGACATTATTACAACTTACCAAAACTGGAATTAAACCCTGAATTCTGGAATTGAGCTTTAATTTCGAAATATTTTCCGATTTCACATGCCCTCATACCAAGGCAATCACAAAAATATTCTGTCTTTTTTTTCAGAATGCACAAACCAGTCAATAGACGAGTACCTGAACGATCTGGAGACCCTCAAGGCCATCACGGAGTCGTTCACGTCGGAAACCTGGCGAGCCGTCGGCGGTGACGTCACGCGGTGTCTTCAGGCCGACTCCAAGAGCGATTTCAGGGATTATGTGACGCTGAGCGACGATATGATGGACGCCGTCGTCTTGAATGGGTGGGTAACCTACATAAGTCACGCCTATATCCCTTACGGGGTGGGCAGAGCGTTAAAGGCCGTAAAACGGATATTAACACCACGTCTGACAAAAGTTTGAGGGTATAGGATAACCGTGTATCAATCACTATAGTGATAGGTTGTCAGCCCATCGCCTAAAATTGATAACCCTCGAATCCCTTAGTCGCCTCTTACGACACCCATGGGTAAGAAATAGGGTGATGCTATTCTATGCCGGCATCACACGGTAGGTAACCAAGCTGAGATAAAAACTTCAGCTATCGTCAACCCTGTATTTGTGTATGGCATCCTTTACCTAGACTACTTACTTTCACTATCGAAAATTTCAAGACTATATTATTCCCAAGAATAAAACAACACTTGTATAATATAATAATGTCGCGTGATGCCGGCTTAGAATAGCATTACCCCGTTTCTTTCCCGCGAGAGTCGTAAGAGGCGAATAAGGGACTCGAGGGTGTGTATTGCAATTTAGGCGATGGGCTGACAATCTGCCACTACGGCAATATACAATTTTCCGAATGACCCTCAAATGTTTGTCAGACGAAGCGTAGATGTTAGTTTTTTGCGGCCGTTGACGCTCTGCCTACCCCGCAAGGGCTTATAGGTGTGATATAGGTGTGTGTGTGTGTGTGTGTGTGTGTGTGTGTGTGTGTGTGTGTGTATGCATGTGTATGTACTTATACATAGATTCAAATTCGACACATCAATCATCGAAACTTTCTTGAACAGCCCTATTTCCCTTCCAGCAACTCCTCAGCCCAAGAATTAACCCGCATGCCAGAGCAGGACCGCATCAAACTCCTCCAGCTCCTCAGCAAGAGCGACACTCCTCTCTGGCTGATAGACAGTCCTCAGACCATCCCTCACAGTGAGCTCCATAGGGCTGCAGACTGGATGACCAGCTTAGGATATTCAGCAAAGAACGGCTTTGCGGTACACTTCAGGGAGTTAGTTGAAGAGGAACTTTTTGAACCTACTCTGGTGAGTATCTTGCTTTAAGAAACTGCTGCATTCTGGTGCCACTCTAAACCTTACAATTCAGTGCTAGAACCAGCCCCGTGCCATTCTAGGACCTTGCAACCCGATACAACTTATGGATGTGAACAAGAGTGTCAGTTTCTGGCTGATAGACAGTCCTCAGACCATCCCTTACAGTGAGCTCCATAGGGCTGCAGACTGGATGACCAGCTTAGGATATTCAGCGAAGAACGGCTTTGCGGTACACTTCAGGGAGTTAGTTGAAGAGGAACTTTTTGAACCTACTCTGGTGAGTATCTTTGCCTTAAGAAACTGCTGCATTCTTGAGCCACTCTAAACCTTACAATTCAGAGCTAAAACGGACCCAGTGCCACTCCAGAACCAGCCCCGTGCCACTCTAGGACCTTGCAACCCGATACGCCTCAAGGATGTGAACAAGAGTGTCATTTTCTGTCTGATAGACAGTCCTCAGACCATCCCTCACAGTGAGCTCCATAGGGCTGCGGACTGGATGACCAGCTTAGGATATTAAGCCAAGAATGGCTTTGCGGTACACTTCAGGGAGTTAGTTGAAGAAGAACTTTTTGAACCTACTCTGGTGAGTATCTTTGCCGTAAGAAACTGCTGCATTCTTGAGCCACTCTAAACCTTACAATTCAGTGCTAGAACCAACCCCGTGCCACTCTAGGACCTTGAAACCCGATACAACTTAAGGATGTGAACAAGAGTGTCATTTTCTGGCTGATAGACAGTCCTCAGACCATCCCTCACAGTGAGCTTCATAGGGCTGCAGACTGGATGACCAGCTTAGGATATTCAGCGAAGAACGGCTTTGCGGTACACTTCAGGGAGTTAGTTCAGTTAGTCGAAGAAAATTTTTTTGAACCTACTCTGGTGAGTTTATTTTTCTTATGAATCTGGTTTAACTCCTATCTAGTAAACAAGGGCCACGACCTGGTGCAACTCTAAGACCTTCCAACTCCGTGTCACACGGACCCGGTGTCAATCTCGAACCAACTCGGTGCCACTCTAGGACCATTCAACCCGATACCACTCTAGGATCTAACATTAACCGTTTACCATTATTAGTAAGCGTCTGAAATGTGTAACGAGTCTAAGTTATCATATACAGCTACCGGGACCGACGGCTTAACCATAGTTCTTACGTACAATCAGGTGGTTCAACCTGCAATGTCCTAACCAGACTGAGAACAAAATCATGAAGTGAAAACATCAAATTTGTGATTGCGCCACCGGGATCAAACCCAAAACTTTTGCGTTGCTCGCAGTCGCACTACCACTGCGCCCCATCAGCCGTCACTGCACTCTTTGAAATTCTGCAAGGTCACTAAACTGACTTACTTCTTCCAGAGTTTCTACATGGCCCTACTCTTCAAGAACCTCGTCGGCGAGCGCGTCCTGAACGTCGACATGGAGGCTTCAGAAGCCGTGCTCTTCGCGCACTGTTCATCGCTGCGTCACAAGCCGATGCCCGGCGCCGTCACCCTTTACGGAGCGAACATGGACGATGAACCGGCCAGGTTCGCCATCAAGCTGTCGCGGAGGGAGGACGGCGGTGATATCATGCAGTTCATTCTTGGGCACGATCTTAACGGGTGAGTCGAATTAAAGATTGGTCCACCTTAACAATATAAAAAAAAACTGGATGTCATATTTCTTTGTCATTTATTACGTATTTAATCAGCCTACGGTCCGGGTCCACCAAACATTGCATTTTTTTTTATCTGTCGCTTACTATAATCATGTGATTGAAATAAAGCTTAAGTCATATTTTATTAAATATGGGCTTTGTTGCCTGAAATAAAGGTTTTTTTTATTTTATTAAGAGCCTTGGTAATGGTCAGTTATAAAAATGAATTCTAAAAGTTGGGACCACGTTATTAACCAATCGTAGGTTTTGATAAAATAATGTTAGTTAGATCCATTGATAATTGGATCGATGAATTGTATCGCTGCTTGCTAAGCTAAAATGTTCTCAATTTCAGGAACATCATAATCAACGGCAGACCGATGTATGAAGGCGACATCCGACCAGTTGTAAAACGCGTGAGGGCATACAAAACCCTCCTTCTGAACTTGCCACCGAAATCTTTTGGTTTCTGGGTGATCGCCAACACAAAGATCGAAGCTTGCCACGAGACTGAAGAAACCGTTGAAGATATCACAAAGAAAGAGTTCGTTGAAGCATTACCCGTTGAAGATGAAGTATTGGAGCCTACTGGTAGCGTCAAGACGAAAAGATCGATGATCAAATATGATGCGGTGGTTAAGGATGATGCATCAAACGAAACTAAGGTAAAAGAAGGTTTAAAGGAAATAGTACACACTCTTAGCACTAAAGCTAAGAATGTTCAAAAGTTGTTTGAAGAAGACTCGACAAGCGTTGAAGTTCTCAGCAGAAAACGGAGGCAGTTACTCAATGAAGATGAAATTGAAAGCAGGAAAAGGAAAATTAAGAAGTATTTTAAGAAAAAGTACTTTGATGAACCGAAACCGAGATTTGATTTCTTAAGAAATTTATTGGGAATGCCCCCTCGTTCGACGAGGAATACTAGACCAGAGAAAAGGAAATTCACAAAAGCCGTCAAAAGTAGAACATTGAAAAGAAACACTAAATACTCCAAAGCTGATTCCATTGAAAACAACTCAGTGGATGATATTATCACTGCTGATTCAAACACAAAACTAAGCAGAAAACGAAGAAACGTTATCGACGAGAAACCAACTAAAGCACAAAAGAAGGTGAGAGAGAGTTCTGTGGAAAATGAAATTTTTGATCTGGCTTCGTCAAAGGATGAGAAGAGACTCTGGAAAATCTTGCACAAAATTCACAAACAAATAAAGAATTTGTCAAACGAAGATATAGAAAAAACTACTGATGCCGAAAACGATATTAATTCTGAAAATGCGGGTTCAAATATCGACGAACAGTTTGTCGTTAATACTAAAATGGCGGAGGATGGTGCAACGAACAATTTTGAAGAGAAATCTAAGCATGGGATTTTGAAAAGTACTATTGGCAATGTTCTATCAGTACTTGCCGACTTAAATAAAAATTTGAACAGGTTTTGGAACGCTCTTAGTCTTTTCGAATAGATGTTCAGTAGCCTTTCCCTAGGTTTAATTTATGTGTAGTCTTCATATTGAAGTTCTATAAATGTGTAAATTTTAGTACTTATTGTATTTTTTGTAACTTTTATAAAATAAAACAACAGAAAGGTGGTACAATGTAGTTTATTTATTATTTAACAACATGTTAGATAAACCATTTTCACACTCACCGTTTTAGTTCATATGAAAATGGCTACCTCTAAACTTTTATACATAACTAATAGGGACCTTTCAAATGAATGTAACAATGCATTTGCAACAGTTATACACAAAAAAATTGCAGCTGAAGCTATCTATACACGAGACTACTAAGGTGTTAAGGAAACTGGAAATAATATATAAGAATCACTTGAAGGTATAGATAATCTTGGCAGTATCGAAGCGGCAAAAGAACCCTAACTAAGTATTAACAACAGTCACAGAAGCTCAATCCGATTTTAATTACCTAAAAACATTTTCAACAATAACCTCTTTTTTTCGTTTTTAATTCATAATTCTAAGTTAATGTTATCGTGGATAAACTACTAACCTTTTCTTTATAATAACAATACAACATACATATGAACCACGTTCATATAGAGCTTAATGCTTTCATTATTCATTGTTTAAAATTTTGTTTTACATTTTTAATACACTTCGATTTTGGTAAAGTTGCTTTTTTATAACACTAGATGTCACTAATATTAAAAGCTATCGCACTATGTGATTTTAAAATTAGCCAATAATGGCTAACCTATGAACATTGGTTCACACGCAAGGGAATAATCTTTGGCCGATATTATAAAAGATCAAGCACAAGGATGGCCTAAAGGCAAGTCAATGTCTAAAGCTGATGCACCTATGAAATAGACATGAGCTAAAGTTTTTATTCCCTCGAATGCACTTTGTAACATAATTTTCAAGTATGAAGACCATTTTGTTGACGACCAAAAACCACAGAGATGAGAATCGTTTTTATATCGAAAATAAACCCAAAGCGCAATAACTGCAAACTGTGGCACTTTTGAATCAGTTCTTTAGTCCGAAGCTCTCTTTGTGGTGTTTGGTAGTCTTTGGAAGTATTATACTTTAATTTAGTAATATTAAATAATACTGGTACTAAGTGTTTAGAAGCTCTTGTGTCAGTGTGTACTAAAGTGTCGTTGTCTCTATATCGTCTATACTATGTTCGGATCGCGACTTCACTTTCAGAAAGTAAACATTCAAAAAGATGTTCCGTTTCAGACACCGATAGAATTTTCATTCGAAATGTTTCAACGAATTCAAAGACTAGGTCTGTATTTTTTATGGAATGTCGTATGTTTGTATGAACTTGAAGGTTATTTCTTATGATTAGACTTTCGGTGCCTTTCCTCTTGGTGATCAAATTAAAGAAGATGACATATCGGCCATATTTTACAGTTACATAATTTTCACCAGTTGATTCTTCTTCTTCAAGTATTATATCTGATGTGATCACTAAAGTTGATAAGTCTTGTGTAGTCTTTTCGTGTATATAATATTAACATTTAAATATTACAGAAATATCATCTTCAGTAACCCGACGCCTAATTTTATACCTAGTGCAACTATCATCCAATAGGCTAAATTTATCAATAAAATGTTTAACAAGGTATGTAATAAATTGTATAAGTCTACTTTTTCATACTCCTCTAAGGATTAAGACAACAGTGAAAATTTAAATCACCTACTCACAAGGGCACAAGGAACATGGATTTAAATTCAGGAGAAAACATTTCTATCACGTTTCAAAGTTAAAGTTTTAAGACGCCTTCAAAGGCCAAAAAGTCATACTCCACACTACATGAGCTAAACTGAACAAAGATAAAGATATATAAATAGACAACAAGTCATAGACAATATATATTTACCCTGAGTATAAGAATCATAAGATCATACAACTGATTTGAGGAGAAAATCTAATATTGGTCATAAGTCACTTGCCAAATCTTAAAATTATTTCTACTGGTGTGAATCAAAGGAATAATGTCGTATTTGATTTGATTTATAAATAACGTACAGTACAATTATGACTAAACTACTCATCTACCTTGTATAAACCTCGTCATAAATTCACTATATTTATTATAAAAGAAAAATGGTATAAAGTATTTAAATATTGTAGGTGTGCAGGAATCTGGTACCATTATAAATAAATCTACAATTTGTTTAACTTAGTGAGTAAGAGATTAGGTAGGATTTAGTATCGAAAAATGTAGAGAGAGTAGCAGTGTTGTACACTTTAATATATTCCACAAACCGCTTGATGTTTTGAACCCAGGAAGTGTTCTGAACATCAATTGGAACATTCTGGACTTAAACCGTGGTAATATACATTTGATGTCACCCAAATTCCCCCACTTATTGCGCACTGAAGCAACGTTATGCCTAATTACATATGAACTATACACTGAACATCGAAAGCTTAAACATACGTAGACAGCTTAAATAGAAGCATCTAGATACAATTTTAGACAATAAAAATAACGAAAACGATAATAAAGAGAAAACGACACTCAAACGCACTTTCCAAGAGCTTACACTTACATACATACAAAATTCATGCATGTTGACGTTTCACACACTGAAATAATCCGTTTTGTTTTAATATAGTGACAGTTAGCGACCATTGAAAGTTGTTTTAACTTGACCTCACTACGTACCAAAATAATCTTCTAAGTCACTATGTTCTACTTAAAGGTCAAAACTAACACTCGAGTCGTAGTCCGCATTGAAAGATACAAGAAGAAATTGGAAATTATCATCATTTACAATTATTACTTCTAAGTTGATAAGAAGTATCGAGGTATCATTTTAAAGTTAAAAAGTGATTCTACTAAGAATCTTTTCGAAAAAGTTCTTTATCAATCTTCGCAAGGACTCGAGTGCCAGCATTTCACTTTAAACGAGATTAACAACGAAGGACACAGACTACTAGTTAGATTGAAGATAGAAGATAGGTAAGGAGCTATAGGGTAGATTTATAATATAGAAGTTGTAGCTAACACACACGCTATATTATAGATAAGAAGAGCATCGAAATACAGAGGTGAGACTCGTTTAACATTGGTCGTGTCAAATGATATAAACTGACAGGTCCTGAACTTACACCTATTATTGTTTATGCTCAATAAACTACGAACAACCGTTTATCTAGAATTGCCATGCACATACATATATTTCTATTTTGTTGTAATACATGATAGACCTAGGCTAACCACACATACACTGTGAAAGTTTTAAGATATACCTTAATGATATATAAATATAAGTGAAGTTTGAATGATTCGGACGGGTAACATGCCTTGGTGGAAAGCTATGCCCATCAGTAGGTAACATTTAAGGTTAAGTACATTAAATAGAGATGTTCCGTAGACTCTGATTGCTATGCGTGCTGGAAATTAGGTTGTCTATAGAAACAAGCTATGAAAATATATATATAGATGTGTGCAAGTAGAGTGCGCGAAAATATCTTGAATCTTATACATCAGAAAATAGTAGCATTCTCAATAAACAATCTGAAATTATTGTTTGTATTCTTTTCTCATATTTACATATTTATGTTTGTATATTAAATAGATTTTTTATATGATCTGATTTGCAATGAAGGTAGTTTAATTGACTTTACGTTCGAATAAGAAATTATATACGCAAAATTATATTCTAAGTAAATAATCTCGATTATACTAGCAAGCGTTGCCGCTATACTCAAACATGTAAAATAACCTTAAACCTAAAGTGAAAATACATGATGTGCTGATAGTACTGAAGAAGTCGATCGAGTCGAGCTCCCCAAGAAGGAAGAAGATGATCATAGAAGTGTAGATCATTGGTATGAGATACTTAGTGATACATTCAAAGTAGAAGATTGCAAAGTATTCTTAAATCAGCCAGTCGTTGTCGGCGTAAACGTTCTTTTGAATTTTTAATCCGAATCCTACCATTAAAAGAACATACACAAATTTTCAATACAATAGTTGCATTTTTTCATAAGTGAATTTGAAAAGGAATAATATAGTAAAAAGACTTATGGGAAGTTAATAGTTAGCCCACAACCATGATGGTTGATTTTAGAGTACCCTGCCAGAGCTAAAGAGGAATGAGAGGGCGCGAGCGGCGGACCGCATACGACGCACAGCGTTAGTATATTTTATTCATATATCACAGCTTTTGACGATAACAAATCTTTTGCATTTGCAGCTTAAACGTGGAGACAACTGTTCGAACAATTAGCTTCATCAAAAACCAACGAAACCATCCGCGATAGCAGTAATTGTATCATATTTGTGTATTGTGGAATGTGTCTTTACCTTGACGATATAATACATGTTTCAAAGGACTTGATAAGGTGTCAAGAATTCCAACATTTGAACCCAGCGTGTCTGTATGTGTATTGTATTTTGTTTAAAGATGATCCAATTATCATTGTCACGGATACAAACTCTTTCCACACCAAATCGCTCGAAGAATTCGCTCTCACTATGTGTTTACTTTATTCCTAAGCGTAAAACATCGACAAAACATTACGAAAACCACCGTGGCGTCTACGCTACCTGGTTTAACAGGAAAACAACAAGATGGTTATTGGTATCTACAACTTTACACATTAATACGAACATTGATTACTTATATTAGAGACATGCAAGAACAAAATGGACAACCATATCAAATCTTGAGTAAACTGTCGCAACAGTCCACCGAGATTTGATTTTGTAACAATATTGTACCTATTATATGTTCGATGTGGATATTAAGGCTAGGTTCCATTAAAGGTATGTACACGTAAACAAAATACACTGACACAATACCGATTTACACTGCATAAGCACGCATGCAAAAGATTTAGAGGCAAAAGTGGAAGAGTTTCAGACGAAAAGAGCGAAGAGCAATAGCCACACACATATTCACGGCGCTTGACAGTTACTGGCGTCAATAGAGACAAAATACTAGAAAAAACTGAGCAATTACATTTATGTAGATGATGTACCTTTTCATCCTCCGCAGTACCAAATATGACATCTATTGTTTCGTTTTGATTTCATTCTAGAACTATATCGAGGTGAAATCCAAAGTTGAAAGCGTATTATATTAACGTAGGGTATTGTGCTTTGGGGAAATGCGTCAGTTTTCTTAAGTATTAAACCCTGTTTATGCATGTAACTGTCAGCAAAGCGCCTGTAGAACCGGCCCCGGTCGCCGGCATGGAATTTGGATGAAAACAAATACTCATTATCATTATGTACATTGTTATTTCAATGTAAGTTGCAGCTGAGACAGAAGAAAGTACCGATTGTAGATAAAAACAGTTTCGAGTAAACTACACGCGTGCTAACTTCCTATAATACAAATTTTCCCTCGTTTTTTATTAATATTACACCGTCATTTCTAGTTGTATTTATATTTATTTCCTCTTTACACTTAAATAACAATATATCACAAGCGTCAACATATAAAACGGATTTCACGATATCACTGGGTCGTTATGTCTGTTGCCCGGTGTCCTGACTTTTTGACCTTACAATTTCGAACTCTTCCGTCTTGCTTGTATTTATCGGGGGCTGCTCTCCACAATTTCTTTTATGAATGTATAAAAATATTATTGCTTATTATCAAGCACCAACGCGCCACTAGCCATCTACGTTCCGAAAAAATTTAGAATTCGAATATTAAAATTCTTTTTCTACAAAAATTGTTTTGAGCGCGAATGATACGGGTTTTAATTTCCGAACGAAACCACTTATTTTTTTTGTAACTTCGGGGTGGGGTGAGGTGTGGGTTGTGAAACGTCGCCGTAACAATGACCTTAGCTATCAGCATCATGTATTCAGAGTAATATATTAGTTATTGCGTGATGGTCGGCCTGGGGCTCACTGCATCACGCATTTACTCTCGATCTGGGACTTCAGTTCGTTCACTTGGGTTTCGATGGTATTTTTCAGTTCTGGAACAGACAAAATATGCACCCATTACATTAATTCAGCATACGTAATCTATGTTATATTATACAGGGTGTAAGTGACAGCCCTCTGAATACTGATAGAGTGCATTCAGACCATGTAAATGATCTGAATGAACTTTCGATCTATTAAAAATAATCAGGATACGTCAAAAAATTTAGGACTCTCCATAGTAATTGCAGTGATTTTGTATGGGAGGTCAAATATTTTTGTTGTTTCCTGACATATTTGAAAATTGTTCAATTTCATGGTATGCATGCATCCTATCAGTATTCGTAGCGCTGACCGTAACACCCCGTATATTAACTTTGTATTTATAATATGATTTGAAACTATTACATGAAAAAATAAATTTAATATTTTAATTGATATCGTACTATACATACATACATATATTAACAGCCACAACAGTCCACTGCTGGACATAGGCCTCTCCCTATAAGGAGATTATGCCATACTCACCACGCTTGGCAAACGGATTGGTGAGCGCAGTGCACGATTTTGCTTTCACAGGGAACGCTGCTGGATAAATTATCCCTCAATTTGAAACCAGCATCAAACGGTTATATTGTACAATGTATCACTCGGTTATACCTCTATTGTACAATGTATCACTTATTATTTTATGAATATGTCTATTATAAATATCAGCTGGTCATAAAATAAATACAATTTCTGAAAAGCTGTGATTTACGCGGTTACTGTAGTCGGGCCTGAATCATAAAAAAGAATCACAGCAAGAGTTTTTTATTAATATCCATCATTTTGCAATCCTACATTGTTTATTAATCAACGAATCTAGGCTGTATATTTTTATTTACGTCGGCACGCAGATGCGTTGATTAAAAAAGTTTCGACGGGTAAAGTTTTAAAACGTGATTGTATCTGGCCGGTATCTCATTCTTTCTACATGATGTTTTTGAATTTATGGGAAAAGTAATTCTAAAAAGAGTATTCGTCTTGCTAATATTACAAAGTGATTATAGTCGACATTGAAGGGCCTATAGTTTAAAGTGCTCTCCAAAGCACGACATCATCTTTTAATGCCCTAATTCAACCGAAAAATAAACTTTTACTGACCCCAGACCCTTTTCTTACTTTAATAAATATTATTCTGAAACAGACTCTTGTTTAGAAAATTATTCAAAAGCATAACTCCTTGGCCGTGTAATGCCGGCTTAGAATAGCATCACTCCATTTCTTACCCATGGGTGTCGTAAGAGGCGACTAAGGGACTCGAGGGTGTGTATTGCAATTTTAGGCGACGGGCTGACAACCTGTCACTATGGTGATACACAGTTATCTTATTGACCCTCAAGCTTTTGTCAGACGTGGTGTTAATATCCGTTGAACGGCCGTTAACGCTCTGCCTACCCCGTAAGGGATATAGGCGTGATTTATGTATGTATGTATGTATGTATGTATAACTCAAGAACTATAAAAGATTTTTGTCTCAGTCAAACATGTGGTAAATTTAAGTTGCCTTGGATATTTTTTAATCTAATATCTATCGTTTTCGAGTTATGATCAAATAACTTTATAAAGATGGGAGCGTTTAACCTTGCAAGAGTGATTACTTCTGAAGCTAGAGTCTTAAACTCGGCACTTTTAGGATTATTGTCTCCTGGCAACCCAAAACCTATTTCTGAAATAAAAATGGTTTGTCCCTATCATGTCGTCTATACCAGATTTTTTGCATTAATTAATCGGAAAACAAATTAAACTAAACTAATGAATATGAATTTCAATATTATAAAGAAGAGTAATGAATAAATTTGCCGTGTGATGCCGGCTTAGAATATCATCACCCCATTTCTTACCCATGGGTGTCGTAAGAGGCGACTAAGGGACTCGAGGGTGTGTATTGCAATTTTAGGCGACGGGCTGACAACCTGTCACTATGGTGATACACAGTTATCTTATTGACCCTCAAGCTTTTGTCAGACGTGGTGTTAATATCCGTTGAACGGCCGTTAACGCTCTGCCTACCCCGTAAGGGATATAGGCGTGATTTATGTATGTATGTATGTATGTATGTATAACTCAAGAACTATAAAAGATTTTTGTCTCAGTCAAACATGTGGTAAATTTAAGTTGCCTTGGATATTTTTTAATCTAATATCTATCGTTTTCGAGTTATGATCAAATAACTTTATAAAGATGGGAGCGTTTAACCTTGCAAGAGTGATTACTTCTGAAGCTAGAGTCTTAAACTCGGCACTTTTAGGATTATTGTCTCCTGGCAACCCAAAACCTATTTCTGAAATAAAAATGGTTTGTCCCTATCATGTCGTCTATACCAGATTTTTTGCATTAATTAATCGGAAAACAAATTAAACTAAACTAATGAATATGAATTTCAATATTATAAAGAAGAGTAATGAATAAATTTGCCGTGTGATGCCGGCTTAGAATATCATCACCCCATTTCTTACCCATGGGTGTCGTAAGAGGCGACTAAGGGACTCGAGGGTGTGTATTGCAATTTTAGGCGACGGGCTGACAACCTGTCACTATGGTGATACACAGTTATCTTATTGACCCTCAAGCTTTTGTCAGACGTGGTGTTAATATCCGTTGAACGGCCGTTAACGCTCTGCCTACCCCGTAAGGGATATAGGCGTGATTTATGTATGTATGTATGTATGTATGTATAACTCAAGAACTTTAAAAGATTTTTGTCTCAGTCAAACATGTAGTAAATTTAAGTTGCCTTGGATATTTTTTAATCTAATATCTATCGTTTTCGAGTTATGATCAAATAACTTTATAAAGATGGGAGCGTTTAACCTTGCAAGAGTGATTACTTCTGAAGCTAGAGTCTTAAACTCGGCACTTTTAGGATTATTGTCTCCTGGCAACCCAAAACCTATTTCTGAAATAAAAATGGTTTGTCCCTATCATGTCGTCTATACCAGATTTTTTGCATTAATTAATCGGAAAACAAATTAAACTAAACTAATGAATATGAATTTCAATATTATAAAGAAGAGTAATGAATAAATTTGCCGTGTGATGCCGGCTTAGAATATCATCACCCCATTTCTTTACCGCGGGAGTCGTAAGGAGCGACTAAGGGACTCGAGGGTGTGTATTGCAATTTTAGGCGATGGGTTGCCAACCTGTCACTATGGCGATGCAGACTTTTCCGAATGACCCTCAAATATTTGACAAACGTGGCGTAAATGTCCGTATTTGCGATCATTTGCGCTCTGCCTACCCCGCAAGGGATTATAGGCGTGATATGTGTAAATTTGGTACTCAATTTATCGCTGGTTTTCATCGCTTAGACTACATTCAATCTGTAAAGATAGAATTAGTCGCCGGTTATTAGTTGCAAAACTAACCCGGTAGATGGAGCCATGCCAAGCGTTACTGGCATTAAAATACACTTGCAAAATTGGCGGACAAGAAATGAGCTGCGGTAGCCCAGATGGAAGAGGCGTCGCCACTAGTAATGCGAAAGTCGCAGGTTCAAATCCTGCCCGCACTCGAAAATTTTGCAAGTTTTCAAAAAAAAAAGAAAAAAAGTGATAGGTGTATGTATGTATGTAGGTATGTAGAATTGAATGAAAAGAAACGAAAATGAAAGAAAAGAGGAGACGAGACAAAAATGTTGGTGATATACTGACTGGTGAACTCATCCTGGTCTTCCATCTCGGCCTCCGCAGCCAGCTCCTCAGGGGTCTTCTTCTTCCTCATGAGAGGATTATCAGGTTCCTCAGGTTGTTGCTGCACCACCTCCTCTTTCTTCTGGATTTTGTACTGGAATCGGAGAAAACCGGTCGTTAGCATGGTTTCTTATAGCACGTTCACACAAAGCCAATATGGGCAGGGAAATAGTAAGGGAAGTGGGCAGCGCGAATATGTGAACAGGTTACTCGCGCTGCTACTCGTCATGCCGCTGCCACTTCCCGTGCTCCCTCGAGTGTCGGCTTTTCGTGTGCACGAACGCGAGTGGAATGTATTGCTATCTCGCTCACTCATATTGGTGCGAGAAGAGTATGACGGCAGTGTGTGAACAGGCATTTGCGATGATACATCCGCGTAAATATTTAGAGCTATATTCGCGACAGCGGCAAGAGCAGGAGCGGGTGCATGGTGGGAATGTGCTATTAGGTTTCTAGCAATATATTGAAGTAATTTTATTTTACTATTATTTTACGAGTATTCTATTGATCAGACAACATATTTGGCCAGTAACAATGGTCTTATAACTAGATTAGTAGACAAAATGGACTTGAAAACACGCAAAGGTTACACCTTGCCAGTGAGACAGTCAATTTCTTCTGACTAGCTGATCAGCAAGATGTTGTATTATAGGGGAGTCATACCTCCCAGAAATGATCTTCAGAATAGTGTTAGAGCTAGCCCGCACCCTGCAAAGTAACGACGCTGCTTTTTTCCGCATGATGAAGATGACGTATATTTTTTATGAAATCGTTCTTTACTGCGTTCAGCCGTGTGATGCCGGATTAGAATAGCAATACCCCATTTCGTTTCCGTGGGTAACGTAAAAGGTGGCTAAGGGACTCGAGGATTTCATGTCTATTTTAATTTTAAGCAAGAAACGTCTCTAATATTTGTCGGACGTGGCGATAGCGACCGCATTGTACGGCTGTTAACCCTCTGCTTACCTCGCAAGGGATAAGAGCATTATAAGTGTTTGTATTATGTTGTTAATTTTATCATATTAAAAAGAACCAGCAATTAAAGATGTGTTTAACTTTCAGGCATTCAGATTAAAACGGTTTTAGTAAGCTAAAATCTAAAATTAACGTAAAAAATATGAAGCTGGTGAAATCGGGCTCAAAATACCTCTATATAAAGTTTTGTGTTGTAGTGTCAAAATGTGACTTTTATCTATACCAGAACTTCGACCTCCGAACTTTTACATAAAGATTTAATCTGGCATGAAGAATTATTGTTACCGATTTCATGTATTTTTTAAATAAATGAAAACCCTTAAATCCCTAGTGCACTCCCAGACGTCTCTCCTTCGAATTCAAATAAAAATTCACTTTATTATACGTCTGGAAGCCAAAGAATGTTATAACTCAATTTTATACAAAATCTATATTGATATACTTCGATTCGGGTACCGTCTGGGAACGCTACATTACTCAAATGCCAAGAGATTCATAGAAGCAGTATTTAACAATATTAGTTGCAAATATTTTAAGAGGTGAACCAGGCCATGAAACTGAACAACTTTCCTTAAGGAGCATTGGTCAAAAATATGAAATAAAATTTTGGGCCTTTCATACAAAATGTTCCCCCCGACCGGGGCTATTTAATATGAGGTCAATATACATACACATACATACACACATCACGCCTATTATCTCTTGCGGGGTAGGCAGAGCGTAAACAGCCGCAAAAACGGACATTTACGCCACGTCTGACATATATATGAGGATCATTCGGAAAATTGTGTATCGCCATAGAGACAGGTTGTCAGCCCATCGCCTAAAATGGCAATACACCCTCAAGTCCCTTAGTCGCCTCTTACGACTCCCACGGGAAAGAAATGGGGTGATGCTATTCTAAGCCGGCATCACACGGCATCTCTTTCATATTTTGACCTACGCTCCTCGGGGAAAGTGGTTCACTGGTTCACCTTTAAAATGTTTGCAGCCAATATTTTTACACCCTGTACAAAGTTACCTGAAGTTTGATATTTGACAAGAAAAACGCATCACAATAAAACAATTTTAAACGGATTTAAGTTGTGTTTATTTTGGATTTTACAATTCATATAAGAGAATATTAAGGAAAACGCAGTTTTCAAGGCTTTCAAATTGCATTTTATGTGTTTGACACGGTGGCAGGTTGGCTTGTCTAATGCCTTAAAAATAGTGTACAATGCTATTAATTCAGGAAAAATAATATCTCTTATCTTAAAATAGCGCTGATATCCAAGTCATGTCATGTTTTAAAATGACAATGGAAACTTCACCATGTCTAGTTAATTTAGTCGCTATTGTTTTAATTGTCGCCATATTTTGACAGATAACGCGAATGTTGCATCAAATTTTAAGACATGCTATGACTTTTATATCTCCTATATTTTTTCTAAATCCAGTTGACGAAAATTGATAGAGTTATTTTACAATAAGTTAGACTTTGTTTTCCGAATTGACACCAATGACTGCAAAGCCCAGATAGATACCTAATATGTTAATTTTCCAAAGCCAAAAAATTCTGTCAACCAGCTGAAGTTCGCGGGTAGGGGGCGGGGAAATGCGTGCATGCCGATTGGTCAGTGGTCACGTCACTTTTTAATGACCACTTACTAACCAATGCGCGCGTTTTTACATCAGACTTATAGGTCTTATGTGTTGTAAGAAATTGTTCATGGTCCGTTTAACAGGGTTTTGTGGTCGTTGATGATACATAACTTATTATAGATGATACTCACGTTGTATATAAAATTGTAAATTCATTAAATCGAATCGTTTGGAAAACTGAGGCACTTTTCGTTCATAACATTTTTATCTTTTATTTGGGTAGATTAGTACTATGTGAGTATACATTTTGTCAAATTGATTGTAAAATTCCCTTAAACATTTACCACACCAAGTGCAACTGACAAACATATTATTCATTTTAAGTATAAGACCGGGTCTATCGCGATAGTATTTAGGTAAATATTAGTAATTTACCTGTGTCCCTAATGAGTGAAAGTGATCGCGAGTGCTTAAAAAGTTAAACATATTATTGTTCGTTATTATTAAGGGACATAATTTTTGAACGTCGTACTTAGAAGTGGTACTACTTATTAGTCTTTAGGTAGGTATTAATATTTACCTCTTTTAAGAAATTTAACATACAACACAATATTATGTAACGTGGCAAATAATTATGTATTTTATCATATAGGTAATTTATTTATATCTCGTGAAAAAGGAACATTAATTGTAACGCAAAAACACTCGCTTAAAGACAAGTTTCAGAAAAATCAAGTTAGACTCTTATCGAGGTGGATCGAAATCGTTTGAGGATTGTATTGGTGAGCAAACCGAGACCACATTCGATATTCTCTCAAACATTGAACAGACCTTTGTGTTCAATTGTCTTGAGCAGACCAAGAAATACTGGCAGAAATAATGCTGAGTAACCAAAATGAAGCCAAAACAACAAGCGCAGACTGAGACCACTTCCAATATTCTCTCAAATATCAAACAGTATTTTGTATTCGATTTGAACTCAATCGTCTTGAGCGGACCAAGAAATAGTGGCAGAAAGATGCTAAGTTACCAAAGTGAAGCCAAAACAACAAGAGGAGATCGAGACCACATTCGATACTATCTATACATTGAACAGTCCTTTGTGTTTCGTTTGAGCTCAATCGTTTTAAAAGAGCTCACCAAGAAATTACCCGCAGAAAGAATGCTTCGTAACCAAACTGGAGCCAAAACAACAAGCGCAGACTGAGACCACGTTTAATATTCTATCAAACAGTCCTTTGTGTTTCATTTGAGCTCAATCATTTTGAGAGTGCAGACTAAGAAATACTGTTAGAAAGAATGCTGAGTAACCAAAGTTAATCCAAAACAACAAGAGCAGACTGAGATCACATTCGATATTCTCTCAAACATCAAACAGTCTTTTGTGTTTCATTTGAGCTCAATCATCTTAAAAGAGCTCACCAAGAAATACTGGTAGAAAGAATGCCGAGTAACCAAAATGAAGCCAAAACAACAAGCGCAGACTGAGACCACATTCGATATTCTCTCAAACATCAAACAGTCCTTTGTGTTTTATTTGAGCTCAATCATTTTGAGAGTGCAGACTAAGAAACACCAGTAGAAAGAATGCTGAGTAACCAAAATGAAGCCAAAACAACAAGCGCAGACTGAGACCACATTCGATATTCTCTCAAACATCAAACAGTCCTTTGTGTTTTATTTGAGCTCAATCATTTTGAGAGTGCAGACTAAGAAACACCAGTAGAAAGAATGCTGAGTAACCAAAATGAAGCCAAACAACAAGCGCAGACTGAGACCACATTCAATATTCTCTCAAACATCAAAAATTCCTTTGTGTTCGATTTGAGCTTAATCGTCTTGAGCAGACCAAGAAATACTGGCAGAAAGAATGCTGAGTAACCAAAGTGAAGCCAAAACAAAAAGCGCAGACGGAGACCACGTTCAATATTCTCTCAAACATCAAACTGTTCTTTGTCTTTCATTTGAGCTCAATCATTTTGAGAGTACAGAGCAAGCAATACCAGTGGAAAGAATGCTGAGTAACCAAACTGAAGCCAAAACAACAAGCGCAGACTGAGACCACATTCGATACTATCTATACATTGAACAATCCTTTTTGTTTCGTTTGAGCTCAATCATTTAGAGAGTGCAGACCAAGAAATACCAGTAGAAAGAATGCCGAGTAACCAAAATGAAGCCAAAACAACAAGCGCAGACTGAGACCACATTCAATACTCTATCAAACAGTCCTTTGTGTTTCATTTGAGCTCAATCATTTTGATAGTGCAGACGAAGAAATACCAGTAGAAAAAATGCTGAGTAACCAAAATGAAGCCAAAACAACAGGACCAGACTGAGACCATATTCGATATTCTCTCAAACATCAAACAGTCCTTTGTGTTCGATTTGAGCTCAATCGTCTTGAGAGCTTCGACTACGAATGAACGGTAGACTGAGAGCTATGGTGAGCTAGACGGAATGCTGAGAGCTATCGAAGTGAAGCCAAACCAAATGTAGTTATGGAAAATATTCTGGTAACAATTTGAGTACGGAAGATTACAGCTTCACCGTGTATGTTATGATTGTAATGGCAGAGACATTTTAAAGAGAAAGGAACCTAACTAGTTTACCTGTAGTTGGAAATCTTAAAACTGAATTCATTTTGGCGGATAGAGATCACACACTTCATCAAATCGAAACAGAATATCTCTTTCGTAAATATACTTTTAAAAGCTAAGACAATAAAAATGTTTTGATAAGTAAAACGACAAAAATGTTACATTACATAATTTAGACGCGAGACATTCTTGCCCTATTTTTACGTGGCACATCTATACCTGGACGAGAGCAGTCAAGGTATACCAGGCTCCATACTAAAATGTCCCACGATCTTTATTATTTAGCTAGTAAATGACAATAAAAAAGAAAATATAAAACTTCATAAAACTATGATATAACTAGTAAAAAAATATTATGACATATCGAACTATGGACACGTTAAGAGAGTATAGCACGATAATGCGAATACCTTCATATTGTAAGTTTCCATAATATTCTTAAAACATTGTTAGAGGCGCACTTTCTACATAATTTTTGATCGTAACATTTCAGTTACACTCGCGCCGGTGGTACCACCGCAGAGAGCTCGGGTTTCCCGCTCTAATTTCCCAAAGGACCGCGTTCGATTTTGAAACGTTCCAGTGTTGCCTGTATTCAAATAGATTGGGTATTTTTAAGTTCAAACTTCATAAATTCCTTTTTATTTACGCGATTTATCAAGGCTTTCCAATAAGCAGCTTAATTATAATAAAATTGAAATGGAAACTGAATCCTCTTTGCTTTTAATCTTGAATTGATTACATTCTGTGGCAAGGGAGGGATTTATTTTAATTTTAAAAGGATTTTTTCTCTATTCCTTGGGGACCTCATTAGAGGTATAACAAGCTCGGAAGACTTTCTTTGGACGTGATCTTTTGAGGTTATACTAGTTGTTATAATGAAATACTTGTTACAACTGTTATAATTATCGCCGTGTCGCTTTTGCTCCCGCGTTTAGTTTGCAAGTCCCTTTGGATTAATTTGTCTGTTCTTTTAGTTTCAGATAGCATTAATTGTGGTACAGTCAAGTATTATTTTGGGAATTGAAGCGTTACGTCTACTAGGTCGTTTAACCAACAGACATGATTTGACAAGAAACTAGAATCGCACACGTACCTGACGCTATTGCGGGACGGCCGATGTACGCAGTGGTAGTGCGACTGCCTGCTACGCAAAGGTTCCGGGTTCGATTCTTGGTGGGACACGCACAAAGTTGACATTTATCACTTTGTGAATTTGTTCCCACTGTAGTTAGGACATTTCAGGGTGAACCAACTGATTGTCCGAAAAAGATATGGTTCCGTGCTTCATACTCATACTCATACTCTTTATTTCATAATAAAAATATTACATGTCAAAATATTTCAGACCGATTCTCAAAAAATTGGCCCCAAGTTATTATTTTTGCATGTTTTCAAAAAGTCAATGTATTCGCGAAAAAAACAATTGTGTTACCTAGAAAAGTGGTTTTTTATTACATATTTAATGGAGGGAAGCTTTTTTTCAAATTACTTTAGGAAATATAGGCAATCTCAGTTACGAGATTGGCAGGTGAACGACAACGTCATCAGGTTAACGACACGAGGTGCAGGTTATCGACATTTCAGTACAAATTTACTAAGTCACATCAGCGGGTTAACGACAAGGGTCAGCAGTAGTAATAACTCTGCAATAAAAACACCAAATACAGATTAATTTATCAACTTTAATTCTTATAGTGCATGTAAGAACCTTCTTGCACTTCAAATAAATAAATTATATATTATAATAATAAATAAAAAAAATATTTTCCTCGTATACAGTTTTTGAGAAAAATCATGATATTGTTTATATATTGTTTTTTAATAAATATAGGACTATTTTGGTTTATTAGAAAGCTATTAAACAAGTAATTAGATCATTACTTCTACTGTTAATCCAGTATTTCTATAATAGTTGTCGCTAACCTGTTATCTATGTCGTTCACCTGTATTCCTCGGACAGGTGAACGACATGCAGGTGAACGACAATTTAGTAGTTATTTTGTCACCACAGGAATATTATTACGTATATGGATTACCCACTCAGACACAAGAAAGCAAACACTTGTTTACACCATAATGACTTAATATCAATTGAATAGATAACACAGTACTTCACATACAAAAGGCATAATAACGACTACTTAACCGTTACAAACTCCAAAATCCAATATAAACGTCGCCTTTTCTCCGGGAACTGCACAACTGACGCGGCCTCCTCCTAGCAGGTGTTTGCGAGTGACTGGCTCGTTCGGCTCGTGAGGAGTGAGGCGGGGCAGGTGAAGTGGTACTCGCGGTGCGATCGTGTTTTCGCGTTTGCAGGTTAACGACAAAAATAGGCGTACAAAAACTTAAACTTGTATAAATATATAAAAACCACGGATATAGAATTATTAAATTGTGTGATTCTAATATTGAGGATATTTGAAAATGAAATGGTGTTGTAAAATATTTTTTATTTGTATATAAATATCTTTTTTGGATGCTTAAACTTGAGGATATCGTGTCAAGACACACAAGTTGGCGACAAAATATGCTTATAAAGTAATTTAAAAGAATATAATGTACCTTAATTTACATCATTAACACATGGCCTCTATGCAAGAAACCTCTTCAGTATCGAATGTGGTAAAAGGTATCAGCTGAATGCATCAATAAAAAAAATATCTGTTGAAAACTGATGTACAGGTTGCGTGGCCATTTTTTTGAGAATCGGTCTTCAATACATTTACATTAATTACAATACTATTTAAGAAATTCATTTACTGTATAATAAGCACCTTCAATTAATGATTTTTTCAAATTATAAATAAAATTATGAGAGTTTTTTATGTCATCTGGAATTGCGTTGTATATTTTTGGACCCATTGCTTCGGAGGGCACGTTAAGCCGTCGGTCCCGGTTGCTGTCTATGATTACTTAGACGGCGGTCGTAACACAACCATGTCAGAGGTCTACTAGTGGTAGTAGGCGGCTGAAAAACTCTGACATCAGGGTTCATCGGGTCGTTGGATGACTCGGTGTACCACACGAAAAGAAAGAAGATTGCGGTTCGCAACAGCCATCAAACAAAATGCCAACCTATGACAGCCGCATTTCTATGCGGTGACGGGTGCCATGATATCCGGCTTGTGTATGGTATTCAATAAAATCCTTTCGTCAAAAAAACGGATAAATGTACATTTTGAAGATATCTTACGTCACTCTTAGGAAACTTTACTGTTTAACTTAGTTTAAGAATTTGCCGTGTGATGCCAGCTTAAAATAGCGTTACCCCATTTCATTACCGCAGGTGTCGTAAGACGCGACTGAGGCACTCGAAGGTTTCATGTGTATTACAATTTTAGGCGATAGGCTAACAACCAGTCACTATAGTGATACACGATTTTTCTATAACCACCCTCAAATATTTGTCAGACGTCAGTCAGTGTCAGGCGATCGTATTATTACGGCCGTTAACTCTCTGCCTACCCCGCAGAGGATAAAGGCGTGATATGTGTGTGTGTAAGTTACTGAAACAGCTAGGAATGATCTAAGGAAGGTGAACAAAGAAATTCCTGAAAAATAATCGGCTTTCGAAATTCTGTTCATATTCAGCAACATAATTTATTTGTCACGGTAAAAATGTTTTTTCAAACGTAATTTGGAGCCCACGTATTTAATTTGTACTTACTCCTGGTAATAAATTCTCAATATTTCGTAACGGACCCTGGATTAACTGTAATGAAAACCTAAGGTTGTAACGACAGCAAAAAAAGCAAACATTTTAGAAAACTTGCAATATTTTAAATCGTGGGCAGGATTTGATGCTGCGACTTTCGCCATCACTAGTGGCGACGCCTCTTCCACCTGGTCTCCCGCGGCACATCCAAAAGCCGTGAATATTGTTGATGTCTATAACAGGTATAAAAGGATTTACACCTGCGACTTTCGCAAATGTGAATATTTAGTTTTTGTTAATTTGTCTATGGTTTGGCGCCAGTCTCAAGTCGTTCACAAATTCTTTAGCACGACGTCCAATCCGTTTGCATCTTGTTCCAAGAATTGTACAGTAGATCCGAATAAATCTAAACTAAATCCGATGTATCACACCACTGTAGTATGTTGGTAAATAATTACAAGTTTTTTTAAGGTTAGTGTGATTAATAAGTATGAGTTAATCAATTTACTTGTTTGGTTTCAACTTTAATAACCTTATATAGTCTTCTAATAAAAGGTTATAATCTGGTGTTTATATTAGGAAAATTTACTACTTACTTGTTTGATTTCAAATTTATTAACCTTAAATAGTCTTTAAATATTTAGAATGTTTTTATCTGCTGTTAAATTCGCAAAACATTTGCGAATGCGAATATCTAAAAATAAGCGAGTATTCGCGAATGAGAATGCGAATATTAGTTACATCATTAGTAGGTAGAAAGCTGTTTTAAACAAAAAAAAAGTAAAAGAGCAACTTTAATATACTTAACCATTCACAGGTAGATGTATGTATTCATAGTACATGTATGTATTCACAGAAAGTAGATTTTAAAGCTTTGGCAGCTTTTTTGCTGACTCTACCCAACTTAATCCAATCATAAATTATGAGTAACTGAGCCAAGTAAGGTAGAATTTATTTATATTAAGCTTGTAATGTTGTTATAATTTTGTTGTTACCGCATTTGCCTAATGCCTAAGCAAATACCTAAAGACTTTATTTATACTATTTAAATGAGATAAATATTCTGATATGCTATAGCTGTAGACTAAAAATAATTTAAATTTTAAATTGCTTGCTTACATTGCTATTTATTAAATATATTTTTTTTGAGTTAGTTATTCTGTTTCTGAGCTTATTTTATTAGTAATAATATGTTATGCCGTGTGATGTCAGCTTAGAATAGCATCACCCCATTTCTTTCCCGTGGGTATCGTAAGAAGCGCTCAAGGAACTCGAGGGTGTGTATTGCAAATTTAGGCTATGAGCTGACAACCTGTCACTATGGTAATTCACAATATTCCAAATTATCCTCAAATGTTTGTCAAACGTGGCGTAAATGTCCGTTTTTTTACAGCCGTTTACGCTCTGCCTACCCCGTAAGGGATTAAAGGCGTGATGTATGTATGTATGTATAATATGTACAGTATATACGTTAGTTTCAATTCTGTTAGAAAAATTAAGAATTATTTAGGTTAACCTCCTACTTATTTACCGCCTACACGTACATAAATAAAATCGATACATGTACGAACACTGTTCCGAACTAAAACAGTAAATAGTTCGATCCTCCCCATAGTTGATAGTTAGTCATAGTTTAGTCGCTAAACTAAATTTTAGCCGCTCGGGACGAGATACTAGTAGTTAGCCAGCAATAGTTTTAGGATCTATGTTTGGGGAGTTATGATCGAAGTTTTGATTTGGTTTTGGTAAAATATAAAGTACCGTAATTTACCTGCAAATAACATATCCTCTGAGTCTCTCAAAGGTTGACTGGAAGAGATCCCTTTGTGGGATAAGTCCGCCTTTGTGGCTCTTGTTTTATTCCATCCTTTACTGATAATGTAAATTTGTTTTGTGGTACAATAAAGTTAATACATACATACATACATATATACGTACTTTAGGCCATGTGATGCCGGCTTAGAATAGCATCACCCATGGGTGTCATAAGAGGCGACTAAGGAACTCGAGGGTTATATGTGTATTGCAATTTTAGGCGATAAGCTGACAACCTGTCACCATAGTGATGCATAGTTATCTGATTGATCCTCAAACTTTTGTCAGACGTGGTGTTAATATCCGGTTTACGGCTGTTAACGCTCTGCCTACCCCGTAAGGGATAAAGGCGTGGTTAATGTATCTATGTATGTATGTATACGTACTTAACCTAGTTTATAGATATAATATGGTGGTTCTTCCACGTATCATCCGTCGCTGCTTTTTTTACACTGCGTAACGCAAACGTCTGTCAGACAAAAGGAAATTGCGTATTCCGATCTTATTCTGATATAAATACGGCTAGACGCATCCGACCCTAGCCGTATTTGTATATGAATAACATCGAAAATCGCCAGTACCTTTCGTCTGACAAACGCATGCGTTGCGATGCGTTAATAAAACGCAGCGACGGACGACAAGTGGGAAAACCACACGGTTTAGAAATCTGAAAGTAGGTAAGACTGAAAATTACAAAAAAAAATAGACGCGCGTATAGACAGTGTTAAAATTATTTTCCTATGGGATTCGACGTTGTCAAACAGCTTAAGGCGAATGTAGCCGTGATAGATATGGCAAAAAGTTCCATAAATTTAATTACAGCGAATATTTTATTGACTTTGTAGGTTCTACTTTTACTTAAGGATAATACTAAAATCTTGGGCAACGGACATTCTGATAGATTGTTTGTATAAAGCGAAAATATATTTTTTTGTGAAGTGGCGCCACTGTCGAGGTCGTTCACGTGTACACTCGCCTTAACCCATGTATTAAAATGTTTGGTAATTACACAGCTAATATTTTTCAATTTTCTTCTTCTTTTTCTTTTTCTTCTCTTCTGTCTTCTGCCGAGATAGCCTCAGGGAAGTCAACCTGACTCGATTAGGGAGTCGCGTACAGAAAACGGACTCCCTACTAGAGTCAATTTCACATCCAAGAGCTTGCTTCTTCTCTTTCTTCTTTTCTTCTTGCTTTCTTCTTTGCTTGCATTATTATACAGATGGATAAAATGCCTTAAATACCGTGTGATGCCGGCTTAGAATAGCATCACCCCATTTCTTTCCCGTGGGTGTCGTAAGAGGCGACTAAGGGACTCGAGGGTTAGATGTGTATTGCAATTTTAGGCGATGGGCCTGTCACTATAGTGTTTCACACTTATCTGATTGACCCTCAAACTTTTGTCAGACCTGGTGTTAATATCCGTCTTACGGCCGTAACGCTCTGCCTTCCCCGTTAGGAATATAGGCGTGATTTGTGTGTGTGACAGGGATTAGATACTGGCCTCAATTCGGGATATAAATTCTCTTAACTTGCCTTAAATTAGCGCTGTCACTTTCCGTCAAATAGGTTTAGAAAAGGATAGGAGATATTTTAGTCATGTCATGTCTTACAATTCGACGCAAAATACGTGTTATCTGTCAAAATAAGGTGACGATGAAAACAATGGCGACTAAATTGACTTGAAATTGCGAAGAACCCATTGACATTTTTAATTATAACAGCACTTCGATATCTCCTATCTTTTTCTAAACCTATTTGACGGAAAGTAACAGCACTTATTTAAAGAAAGTTAGAAAATGTATATGCCAAATTGTGAACATTGTAGGTCTTTTGGCAGATAATAAACCACATAAACTAATTCAAACCGGCAAAACTAGAGTTAAGCCAAAACTAGGGTTAATTAGACAACTTAGAACTGGCCCTGATTGCCCAACTAAGCCTATTTAGTTTCAACTGTGTAATTATACGGGAAAAGGTCTAAAACAACTACCTGTTTATTGGCTTTAGAATAGCACCACCCTAAGATTGCGGATGAAAAAGCGACTGAAGTATTAGTCCAGAGTATGAGCCTTGCACTGCGCTCGCCTATCCGCCTGCTAGGCGTAGTCTTCTTCTTTTCGTGTGAGGAACGTAGTCGAGTCTACCCGATGAACCCTGTTGTCAGAGTTTTCCAACCGCCTACTATTACTTTCAGGTTCCTGACATGGTTGTGTAACGACCACCATCTACGTATTCATATAAAGCAACCAGGACGGACGGCTTAACGTGCCCTTTGAAGCACGGAACCATCTTTCTTACTGGGAAGAAATTCACAAATTGATATCAACTTTGTTCCCCACTGGGAATACAACCCTGAACCTTTGCGCCTCAGACAGTCGCACTACCACTGCGCCATATCAGCCGTCTAAGCGTGGTGAGTATGGCAAATACCTTCAATAGGGGGTGACTTATGTCCAGCAGTGGACATGAACCTCCCTGGCTGGATGAATATAATATAGGTGAAAGAAAATAAGAAATAGATTTTTGTTAAACCATAGTACAAAAATATAATATAGGGTGCTCATTTTAGTAGGATGAGAATTGGCTAAAGTCTAACTCATTTATTTGTAGTTAATTTTTATAATATAATTTGCAAACAAATAATTTTATAGCGAATACTAATAAATCGTTTTCAATGGCGCAATTGTTTTAATGCTTTCGGTTGTAAAATAAAATGATAATGCATTTAAATGTTTCTAGTGTTTTACTTTAGTGCTTCACAGATAAAATATCGTGCTATTTGTATAATTGTTTTCACTATTAAAAAGTAGAAAAAATTATATGATATTTTCCTTGTGGTATGATCAAGTCTTAGATTTACAATCTATAGACAATTATTACGGGCGGATTACACAAAGTACTTATATAAATATAAATAAAATATAACTAAATACTTATATGGAAATTTAGGGATAGTTTTTCAATGATTTAAAAATAATATTTTCCGATCGCGTTTAGATTGTTTATGTTGCCACATTGTATGCCAAGGATACCAATTACTTGTACCATAATTACAATAAAAAATTATCATAATTATAATCATCATTGTAGTGACGACAACTAGTCAGAGTTTCATTCTTAAAGCTGCTACCTAAAGAGCTATTTGAAAAATATTTTTGGCGCGATAACTTTTATCCAAATAAGCTCCAATTCAGAAAATTGGCATTCTTAAGAGCTCTAATAGAACCTCGAATATGGCGAGTTGTCCGTCGGCTGTAAAACCTTTCAAGGCTCGAATATTGGCGACTAAGGGTCATTACGTCACCATGCCGCCAATTTGCCGCAAAATTGAGGAAGGGACACTCAGGGCTGGCCGTCAAAAATATGGAATTAGGGCTTTCCTTAAATATGTTACGAATTTTATCCAATTTTATAAAGGGAGGTTGGTAATTCCACCCGTATAGCAGTTTTATTTTCATCGAAATTCTTCAGAAATAAAAAAATATTATTTACCGAAAGGTAGCCACAGACGTAGCTACATATGTGGTAGTGTATTATTTTTTTGTATGTTGATAGATGATTACATTAATTAATCAAGCTATACGAAAATATACACGTTTATGTGCGATTGAAGCTGTCGATTTTTTTAATTGTGATTTTCTCCGAAGCACGAAACCATTTTTATTTTCGGACGATCAAGTAGTTCAGCCTCCAATGTCCTAAGCAGACTGGGAACTAATTCACAAAGTGATAAATATCCGTTATAACTACGTTTGCGGCCACTTTTTTGGGACACCAAGTCCATTTAAGACTAAATTTTTTTAAACACGCGACAAATAATAAGTATCTAAATAAGCATGGATGTCTTGTCCATCGCCGGTGGAACCTTTCAGGGCTCCAATAAGGGCGAGAACGCATTACGTCGCCAGCCGCCAATTTACTTCAAGATTGAAGGAACTACACTCAGGGCTGACGGAAAATGTGGACCAGATTTTTAGAATAAATATATTTTTATGAAACTGTGTATAAAATATGTTTCCGTTATTTCTGTGTGCTTCCGGCTTAGAATAGCATCATCCCATTTCTTTACCGTGGGAGTCGTAAGAGGCGTTTAAGGGTCTGTGGGTATTGCAATTTTAGGTGATTGGCTGGCTACCTGTGACTATGGCGATATACAATTTTCCGAATGACCAGATGTCAGACGTGGCGTAAATGTCCGTTTTTACAACCGTTTACAAGGTATAATAGGCTTGATATGTGTATGCGTATAATATAACCAATCCTAGATAGTAGCAAGAGTAAGTACCATCAGAAAATACTTCAGAAAAAACATTATTTCTTAATTTTTTCAAAATTAACTGCCACCCCTATCTATCTATGGTAGTAAGAGGCCAGGGGGTGAAGTGGCGCGGGAAGGGGTCAGACCAGTCACTAACTGCATTAGAAACTCATCTGCGCAGAAATTGACGAGACGGCTTTGTACGGCAGCTATACCACCTCCTTACAACCGCTATACCTCCTCTATACAGCTATAGGAGCTATTAGAACACGGTTGTAACTCGTCTAGATTTAATAGGTTTAAAGTGGATTTAATACAGCGCGCTGTATAGGTTAGAAGATACTTAGAATATTCGATCTCGTTTCTCTGCTGCTACCCATTTTCGCATGGGATTAAGACATTATACCTTGAAGAGATATGCTATATTGCAAGCATTTTAAAACAACACATTTTTTAATCGGTCGTTCGGTTTTGAAGATGATCGATGACATACCTACCTACAGAAAATAAAAATTTAACTTGATTCTAACGAGTTTTTTCATGTCTTCATTGCGGTACATACATATATCACGCCTGTATCCCTTGCTGGGTAGGCAGAGCGTAAACAGCGTATTAACGTACATTTACGCCACGTCTGACAAACATTATTACTCATATATATAATATAGAGTAGGAGCACTTCTGGGCAGGTTTTTTGGGGGTTTTGCCTGTTCATGGGGCCCGGTTAATTATACGCATCTAAATAATAATTTTAATTTATACGCATCTAAATTATTATTTAGATGCGTATAACTAACCGGTAATTAGCTTAGAAAATTTTGACTTAAATTTGAAACAAATGTCGTTTACAAATGGTAGTGGCGTAAAGTTACATGCCGTGTAATTAACCTGGCCAGCCTCGAGGCAGTGCCTTTATTTTTATTTTTATCCCGCCCGAGCCGGTTTTCTATTAGGACAATACAAAATTGTTATAAAAAAAAGAAATTTATAGAACACAATTTTCTTTTTTGAATCAATTTTGTATTGTGCTAATAGAAAACCGGCTCGGGTAAACTAACCTTTAGTTTAAGCCACATGTTCCAATATGTCCTGACAAGCTATCGATCAATGTCCTAGCGGTTAATAAATAATCGCCGTTCGCTTACTTTGCCGTTATACGCAAATGGACGAACATGTTGATACTGTTACATACACATAAACATCAGCCTATAGCAGTCCACTGCTGGACGTTGGACTCCTCCAGGGTACGCCATGAGGCACGATTGCCGAAGTTAGCGGGTATTGGACGAGCCGCGTTAGCCCAGATGGAAGAGGCGTTGCCACTAGTGACGGCGAAAGTCGCAGGTTCAAATCCTGCCCGCCATAGAATATGTTGCAGGTTTTCAAAAACGATCTCCCGTTTTCCCTATCCAGTCGCACATACATATATCACGCCTATACCTATCCATTGCAAGGTAGGCAGAGCGTAATTTACCGTATAAATGTCTGCCAGTTATTAAAATACTCATGAACACACTCATTGCCCCTATTGATTCCATATTTGAGGGTAATTTCAGAAAAACCTATAAACGAATAGTATAGTACTATCCTACATTGTATAAAGATGATTGCTTTTCAGAATTGTCTATCAAAGTAAAGTGACATAAAATCTTCAAGTCCTTTAGTCGCCTCTTACGACACTAACGGGAAATAAATGGGGTGATGCTATTCTAAGCCAGCATCAATCGCCATCGATCACCGTCCATGCGGTTAATAAATAATCGCCGTTCCGATACACGCAACATAGACAAATGTTGATACCGTTATAGATACGAGAGGGTTTATCGACAGTTTACGTAGAAAATCTAAGCAATGAACTGTATAAACATTGGTCCTACGTAGGTATGGGTACTTGTGGGTGCCGTGTGATGCCAACTTAGAATAGCATCAACCCAAAACAACCTGCGGGTGTCCTAAAAACGACTGAGGAATAAATTATCAAGGGAATGGGCAGCAGCGTTCCCTGTGAAAGCAAGATTTTGCACTGCGCTCGTCAATCCGCTTGCCAAGCGTGGTGAGTATGAAAATATCCCCCAATAGGGGGAGGCCTAAGTTCAGCTGTGGACTGTTGTGGCTATTAATTGTAATTAAAATTGAAAATCTTTATTAAATGTAGGATAGTATTATCACTTATTGACGTCATGATCCGTCATTGTAAAAAAGAAGTAATTTGAATCACACAATTTTCTTATTTTTATATCAATTTTGTAATGTCCTGATAGAAAACCGGCCCGGTTATTTGTATGTAATAAGTACATATAAAATAGTCGTAGAAAATCTGCATAAAATAGCGCAACAGAATTTTTGGTGTGCACGAAATGTACGTTAGCATTGTTAGTTGCTGGTTGGTGTGTAGTTTGATAGTTTGAGTATTTTTAGTAAAAAGGAGCCCTTTTTTACCGTCTTATCAATATTTTTGCCAAATTTTACCAAAGTCGGTTAATTGCTTTAAACGTGATAGCGCAGCAGACAGACATATATAGAGTTACAGTCGAATAACATTATAAGTGTAAATGTTTATTAAATTTCCTTTAAAAAACTGGTAGAGACTGTCGGTCTGCCTACCCCGCAAGGAATAAAGGCGTGATATGTGTATGTAGGTACATTTAACACATTCACTGAGCAACACAGCACATGCAATAGAATAAAAAAAGTTCTCTCAACGAACGAATCAACGACTTCCTTCCTCTCCCTTCACTAGATGTTTACTCGACTAACAGTGTTTGTATGTTTGTTTGTTACTCAACTAATAGTGTTTGTATGTTTTGTTTGTTTGCGCTCTCCAATCGCGAGGAGTAATGAAAATTGAGTGTTTGGATACTGTCGCTATGTGAAGGTAGTTTAGAGGCGATTGATGGACTTTTGAGAGTGAAAGGTCTGTACCTTTCATTGCCGTTGCGTCAGAGAGAAACACCCAATCTGGTCTTGCAAATTACCGCGAGTTCATGGGGGATATTTAATACTTTTTACGTGCAAAATGCGAGATATAATAACTTTTTTTATCTTTTGTTGTATGTAAAAAAGAACTAAAAATTAAAATCGTTTAAGAGAACATTTACAATTAATGACTGAAATTAGGTATATTATGTGATTTTTTTCTAGATGAACAGAACAAAAATGCAATTCAATTTAACTAAAATGATACTTGAAAATTTATCTAAAACAGCGCATTCATATTAAATTATTAAGTAAGTTGTCGGTAAAGTTTAAAGTTCAACAGAAAAATATATTAAGTTCACTTTATAAAACGTCTATGCCCTTCTAGTCATCAATATACATACATACATACACATATCACGCCTATAATCCCTTGCGGGGTAGGCAGAGCGTAAACGGCGACCGCAAAAACGGACATTTACGCCACATCAGACAATTTTTGAGGGTCATTCGGAAAGTTGTGTATCGCCATAGTGACAGGTTGTCAGCCCATCGCCTAAAATTGCAATACACACCTTCGAGTCCCTTAGTCGCCTCTTACGACTCCCACGGGTAAGAAATAGGGTGACGCTATTCTAAGCCGGCGTCACACGGCAACGTATCAATATTTAGTTATAAATAAAGAAGTTCTAATATGAGTATATTTAAAAAATATGTATATATATAATTTATTCACGGTTCAAACCAGGCAGGCGATATTAAAGGCCAAATTATCGGGTAGCTGGGAAAGTTGGCAAATAGTTCATAGATCGTAGCCCAAAGCTACGGCACTGCTACGGCGGCGTAGCAAAGCTGTAGCACTCACAACTTCGATAAAACGTTGCCTTGCGTGATTTTGTCGTGCCGGCTTAGAATAGCATCACCCTAATCTCGTTGTGGGTGTAGTAAAAAGTGACTAAGGGATAATTATACTGGGAATTGGCAGCAGCGTTTCCAGTGAATGCATCATCTTGCACTGCGCTTGCCAATCCGCCTGCCAAGCGTTGCGAGTATGGCAATACCATGTCCAGCAGTTGACTTTTGTGGCTAAAATAGATTAGATATTATACTGGTCGGTATTTCAATAAATATCTTGGACCTTTCACACAGCGCCATCTAACCCCAAACTAAGCAAAGCATACACTTTGGGGACCATAACTGATATAACATATAAATACTTTTTTCTTGTTAATAAATACATAGAAAGTATTCATACCCAACACAAATATTTGAAAAGTAAGTTACAAATAGTTGAGCTGTGTGGGAATCTAACCCAGGACCCTCGGTGTAGCAGGCAGATCTACCTACTACGCCATCGCGCAACATAAGGTATACAATAGCTTCATAAATATACAATAACATATCCGAATTGCCAACCTATATAAATAAATATAACGATATTGAATCGACGTTTCAATCTGTTAGTTTGTTTAAGATTAAACGTGATTCATGCTGTACAGTCGACGAGATTAAATTTGGATCAGCCTGTATAGTCCGTGCTGATTGGCCGACAGAGTGTAAACATGCTGTATACAGATTAGGGCTGGCATTTAAAGTACCGCCGTTCCAATAACTTGTATTTTACAGCTGTCAGATTCGTGATAATACTATGGCAGAGGCTCCATTTTCCTTTGTTGACGTCTCTTTTAGTATTGAGATGACAGGTGTCAAATAAGACTAATTGAAACGGCGGTACATTAGCGAAATAATGGCTGATCGATTGAAAGGATGCCGTGTGATGCCGGCTTAGAATAGCATTACCCCAATTCTACAACTGGGTGTCGCGATAAATTCGTCTAGGGAACGGGCAGCAGCATTCCCTGTGAATGGACCACTTAAAATGCGCTCGCCAATCCCAGGCGTGGTGAGTATGGCAATACCCACACAATAAAGGAGGTCCATGTCCACCAGTGGACTGTTGTGGCTGTTAATTTGATAGTTAACCAGCAAACCGAAGAACGTATGAAAGTTGGCTGGTTATAGCAAAATACTAGTGTTGCTGACTAACACGTACGACGGCCGATGTCACGTATTTCCGGGTTCAATTCCCGGTGGGGCACTCACAAAGTTATATATTTTTCACTTTGAGAATTTGTTCCCAGTCTGGTTAGGACATTGCAGGCTGAATCATCTGATTGTTCAAATAGAAATATGCTCTAAAAGTCGGTACCGGTTGCTGTCTATGATTTGAGACGGCGGTCTTTACACAACCATGTCAGAGGCTTATAAGTAGAAGTAGGAGGTTGAAAACATGGACACCAGGGTCCATCGGGTCGTTGAACGACTTGGTGTCCTATACGAAAAGAAGAACACCGGTAAAGTGAACTCTATTGGGAGTTTTGTGTGTTTTTTTTAATTAAATAAACAACAGTTTTTTCCCCAGCCCTATATTAAGGGTTGGAATCAGCACGTAGCATGGATAAAATCATGCAAGTAATACCATCTATTAACTGTTTCTGTTTAAATCCAGATTTAAGTTAAACCCAGGTTTAAATGAAATCCTTTACGTGAGCGTTCGTGTTTCAATTTATTTATTAAACGTATTTCAAATAATGAGTTTTACTGTTAATTAACCTGAAATTGACCGTAGCTCAGAGTTTTATGGAAAATCCGTATTTGTGGCAATAATGTAGTCATATCATACAGGGTGTAAGGGACAGCCATCCGAATACTGATATGGTGTATTATAACCATGAAACTGAACAACTTTACAAAATAAAATATTTCAGTAAACGTATTTTTTTAGATATTTTTATTCGAAACTTGCAAATTTTTTAATGTGATTTGTATGGATGGTCGAATATTTTTCATCTTTTCCTTACATATGTTGGTAAAGTTTTTCAGTTTCATGGTCTAAATCCACCCTATCAGTGTTCGGAGAGATGTCCATTACACCCCGTATACCTTGTTAGCTAAAATATATATGGTTGAAGCTGTCTGACAACGTCAAAACGTATGGAAAAATTACTATGCGCATCTAACTTTTTTGTATTAACACCGATAATGTTTGAACTTTACATGTCTATTTCATTCAAATATATTTAATTACAAAACATTTATGTACTCTTTTTTAAAATGTCTTTAGTCTACCAAACATGAATGTAGCGTACTTTAGATTCTAACTACTAGACCACAAAAGCATTCGCTACTACTACTTTATGGAATGTCTCAAATGTTCGTCTTTCGCGTTTTGCGTCAATTTGAGGAGAGAGAGCACTTACAGCGACTTCCTTACTCTTTGGTAATTAGGGCTGGCAGTTGGCAGAAAGTTGTAAATGTGAGCTTTTGAGGCAATTGAAGGTTTTTAAATCAGTCATATTGTGTTAATACCCATATGAAAATGAAATAACTTTATTCAATGTAGGATAGTATTATACTCATTGGCGTCATGATCCGTCATTGTAAAAATAAGAAATTTGTATAACACAATTTTCTTTTATTTTATAACAATGTTGTATTGTCCTGATAGAAAACCGGCTCGGGCGGGATAAAAAATAAAAATTAAAAATAATCAATGAATGACTCGACGAGCTGGTGTCAGAGTTTTTATGCCACCCAGTAGGCCTATGACATGGATAATCACACAATAGTATCATTCATAGACAACAACCGGGACTGACATGGCCTTCCAAGAACTGAATCATCGGTCTTCAGGTGGTTCAACCTGAATTCTAACCTATATAAGAATAATCTAACTTAAATAATTTTGTTGTCCATTTTCCTAAATCGTGAAGTATTCGAGTGGACTTAGAACTTATGTTTAATTCATTTAGTGACAGCCCTAAATATAATTCTTCCGCGAAGGCTACTAGAGGTGCAATCTTTGACTTGAATTACGGCAATTTACGCCGCGACTGGGAATAGGGGGTGTTAGAAAAGAGGGAAGAGGAGGGTGTAAAAGGGACCCTTCCTTTAAAGTGTAAGCAACTGTCTGTAGGCATTTTGTAGCATTGCGAATACTTTGCGAAGGAATTTGAAACTTTTCGCTTCGTTCTCGGAAAGTTCAGTAAGTGGCCGGGGCTCTTCGTGAGGCAACAATCTGGCCAAGAAAGTAGACTCGTATATTTCATATAATTTAACATTCTTACAATTTACAAAGGTCCACCATCGAAGGATTTAACTTTACATTCCTAAGATTGATATATATATTCTTAGGCGATTCTCCTACTTGTCGTACGTCGCTACTTTTGAAGCACCGTAACGCATGCATCTGTCAGACAAAAGGAATTTGCGAATTCCGACCGTATTACAAATACGGCATTGGTGTGCATTACGGTTTGGCAGATCGCAGACAGGCGCAACACATTTGAATGGGAATAAAATCGGATGCCGTGTGATGCCGGCTTAGAATAGCATCACCCCATTTCTTGCCCGTGGGAGTCGTAAGAAGCGTCTAAGGGACTCGAGGGCGTGTATTGCAATTTTAGGCGATGGGCTGACAACCTGTCACTATGGCGATACACAATTTTCCGGATGACCCTCAAATGTTTGTCAGACGTGGCGTAAATGTCCGTTCTATGCGGCCGTTTACGCTCTGCCTACCCCGCAAGGGATTATAGGCGTGATATGTGTATGTATGTATGTATGTAAAATCGGGATACGTAATGTCTTTTCTTCTGACAGATGCATGCGTTAGGCGCGTTAGTTATACGCAGCGACGGACGGCAAGTGGGAAACCGCCTTAATCCGGTCGGTTCGTCCATTTTAGATAAACATAGCTCGCCTTCAAAGGTGGTAGCGTTGATGTAGTGGTATGTGGCTTCAGAAATAGCCCCACTTTATTACTGTCTGCAATATTAGTGCTTCTAGAGTGCGGCCATTAATTCCAGCTAGGCAGCATATACTAGCCCGTGTCTTGATCTCTGCTGTAAACTAGGATCATAAGATTTTAATTCGGGAAATAAATTCTCCTAACCTTAAAATAGCGCTGTCAATTTCCGTCAAATTGGTTTAGGATAGGATAGGAAATATACCAATAGGGTTCTTTGCCATTTCTGGTCAATTCAGTCGCCATTGTTTTCATCGTCGCCTTAAGTCGACAGATAACGCGTATTTTGCGTCAAATTATAAGACATGACATGACTTAGATATCTCCTATCCTTCTCTAAACCTATTTGACGAAAAGTGACAGCGCTAATTTAGGGTACGTTAATTTCCCGAGCTGAGGCTGTAATCCAATGCAAGGTATTATTATTAAAAGAAGAATGACTAAGACATAATCATTTAAGCCTGGCCGTCCATAAGACCAAAAAATAACGAAAATATCACCGTTAAAACAAATCATAAAACCTTCCACATAAAGTAAGGTACCAATAGTATTCAACAATAAACTTTGTTATTTTTTGGCAGTAGTTTAAGAAAGCTAAACCCTAAGCCTAACGGTTTCTACTCACGAGACAAAAACACGCACTTTTAGGCTTCGTGTCATTCAGGGTTCTAATAAAAGCTATTTCAGGGCTCTGGATATTGATCTTACACGAGAATGTTTTTTAATAGAAATCAATTCATTTTGTTACGTTATTTAAATCTTTCGTAAATTTTAATGGGAAGTATACTTTCCGCCCAGTTGTTTATAACTTAAGTAGGTGCCAATACATACATAAGTACACATATCACGCTTTTAGCCCTTGCAGGGTAGGCAGAGAGTTAACGGCCGTAAAATACGGTCGCCACGTCTGACAAATATATAAGGGGCGTTTCAGAAAAATCGTGTATCGCTTACTAACGACATTCTGTCAACCTGTTGCCTAAAATTGTAATACACATGAAACCCTCGAGTCCCTTAGTAACCCTCGGGAAAGAAATGGGGTGATGCTATTCTAAGTCTACAAACCGCAGGCAGCATGTATGTAAATACGAGTAAAGTAATAAGATAATTCAGGTTAATGATATAACTTAAATCTTAAATTTATTGTGAAGATTAATAATAAGGTAGGTACCCAATTTTTGTGAACTTGCGAAATCTTGCCTACGCTGCAAAATTGTGTACTCAACCCATTGAAGGATTTCAAAAATGTACTGAATTTTTTACCTATCTAATATTCTCATAAGTGAAAATCCGAAAAAAACTTATCCGTACTAATATTACAATTCTGAGAGATTGTGTTTTGTTAAAAATAACCCTGATTTGTTTAAAGTTAAAACGTACAATTACTCTACGAGATACCCCAACCGACTTGTAGTACATCAACACTCCACAACTTGTTTTGCGAGAAATAGCTTTAATATGTCTATTAAAATTTTTAATTGCCTCCCCGAACAACTAAAAAAATTATGTTAAAATCATTTAAAATCAAAATTATATAAAATATGTACTGAAAATTGTTTTTATAGTGTAGACGAATTTATTAATTTTATGACGACAATGTGAATGATTATATTTGTATTTTTTATTGTATTGTATAATGATTTGTGACATGTTTATTAATTAATTTATTAACTGTGATATATATTTTTTTACTGGACATACTTATTTAAAATCAAATTATAATATTTGCATGCCAGCTGCTGGCGCAACATGCATGATCTACATTGTAAAAATTAACCATCTACTCTACCATGTTTGCTTGCAAATAAATTTCTTTATTCTTTATTCTTTACCTCTTCACGCTCAAACGGCTGGACCGATTTGGATGAAATTTGGAACACAGGTAGAGTATAACCCGAAATAACACATAGGCTACTTTTTACCGCGGGAAAACAACTATTACCACGGGAAATGAGTGACATCACTGGGCGGAAATGTAGTAAAATACATAAACCCACCCAACCAAATGTTAGCATAACATCGAACAACTTGGTTTTTTAACAGGTTTACAAGAAAGTGGGCATACAATACAACAAAAAGTCTTTATAAACGTAAAAATCCGAATAATACTAAGCTTAAAAAGGAAAACCTTTACCGTTTCTAAGCTGCCAGATAATTTCTTCAAGATATTATTCCGCCGCGGCGAAATGTAAAACGGCGTATCTCGAAAAATCGCAAAACTGGGGCAAAAAGCGGTGGCATTCTTGTGCGTGCCTGAAATGTCCCTCGGGTTGGCATTGTTCGTTTTAACGGAAATTTCTTTGCTTTTTAGTGTTTTAATTAAGTTTTTTTAACCTGTTTTTTTGTGCATTATAAACAGCTTCTTTTGTACGACTCTTACTTAATATAAACTACGAAATCTATGCATGCAGAAATCTCATTGCAGAAATTAATAGATTTGGTTTCCTCATACAAACTCTCTTCTCTTCTCTTTGATTTGTCTTCCACCCAAAGGTTGTCTGTTAGAGATCGCTTTCAGCGATGATGCCACCTTTGCGCATTTTTGGGTTTAGTTTTCCTGTATGTTTTTGTGTTTTTAATGTGCCATAAAGTGCTTTTACTTACTTACAAAGTAACCTAAACTTTCATGTTATGACATGTTTGTGTCAGTTTCTATGAAGAGTTAATACCTTTTTTCACGAGATTAAATCATGCGATACAGTCAAAACTAAAGTGTTCTCACATTCAGACAATGGGCATAAAAACGCCGTATGATGCAGGCTTAGTATAGCGTCACCTAATTTCTAGCCGTAAGAAAAGGCGAATAGAGTATAAATCCAGAGAATGATAAGCTATCTTTGTGAATTTTACACCTTGCACGCTCTTCAGTGTATGGCAAACGAACCCTATAGGGGAAAAGACCATTTTCAGCAGAGGACTGTAGACGATAAAAGAGTTACCACGCATTTGCAAAATTACTCCTACCAATGGTATTTCTTTCATTTAATCTTTCAAAAACGGCCCCTTAAGCGCAACTAGACGACGAATTCTTCGATGATTAAGTCTTTTTCATTAAAAATAAGTGAGATATCCCACTTGGACCCTTTTGTATTCTAAATGAAAATAAAAACCTTGTTTTACGATTAATGTGCGTTGTCCCACTTTACTCTGAAGGATGTTTTAAAAAGATTTTTGGTCCCTGGAAGACAAAAGTAACTTCTTTATTATAAAGTTTTTGAGGAACCTTCGCAATGTTCATTTAAATGAAAAAATGTGTTCGATTTTATCATTTTCATGCCTGAAGGGATATTTGCAATTTGAATTGGTTTTGTCTTGTTTTTGGTTGATCTTTGCAAAAAAAAGTTCTCAATATGGTAGAAACTCCAGAAACTTAAGGCTTAATGTGAAGTGGTGCTTGGTTTACGGTACTACTCACCTTACACTGAAATATACATACATACATATAATCACGCCTCTTTCCCATATGGGTAGGCAGAGACTACATCTTTCCACTTGCTACGATCCTGACACACCTCTTTCGCTTCTTCAACATGCATCAATCTTTTCATACATGCTTGTCGAAACGAACTTAAATATAAACTGGGTTTCACTCAAAGCAGAGACCCCTGGATCCTGATATAAAACTCAGACCACGAAGGCAAAATTTAGACTAAAACCTTTCACAATATAGACCAACCACCAACACATAGGGACAAATTCCGCCAAAAGTCTGTTGACCCATTTCCTAGACAGCAGCTAATTATACCCAACAAGGAGAGCCTTTGTACTATCAGCAGCATATCAAGCTACCCTTTCAAGGGATCAACCTTTACTGGGTATTCTTGTGAGCTGTTTGAAAATCCAGTTCATGTAGATCCCTAAATTGTGCCAGGCAGGGAACGCTTTGTGTTAGGAAACTGACGCGTGGAGTGCGTTTGACGTCGTTTTGGAATTTCACTCCTAGACTTAAGTGGTCGTGTGAGACGATTGTAATGGGGTTTCCAGCAATTATAAGCATAGAGGATAAGGATTTTAAGTTTCGGTTTAGCGAATGTGTCACTATTATATATTATTTTATTATCGAATTGTGTATCGACATGTTTAATTAATTATAACACTAATTGCGTTTGGTTGTAACTGTTAGCAATGAAGTTGACTTAATAAATGAATTGAATTGAATTTAGACCACCATACAGGGTGTAATAAACGGTGTACCGAATACTTTGCAGGCATGATCAGAACATAAAACTGAACAACTTTTATTATAGAGCCTATGTTGGGAAACAAAATAAAAGTTTCGTGTTTTCATAAAAAGTCTGTTAGCTGATTGGAAATTTTGTATGGGAGGTCGAATTATTTTTTTAGTTTGCAAACCTAGCCTCCATATAAAAAGTTGTTCAGTTTCATGGTCAGATTATGCCTGCAAAGTTTTCGGTACCCCATATTATGGAAACTGTTGTATATTTCCTGATGTACAAACTTTTGTGTTAAACCTTTAACTGAGATACTTTTAAACATTATTTTCTATTTCTTTTTTGAAAACTTGCAAAACTTTCAATAAAATTGCAAAATATCTATATTTACTTCCTTACCTGACACTAAATTCTTAATGTTGTACCCTGACACATTCTTTTAGACACGTTAAAAACATTTCGGTGGTTGACTGTCTATCGAACTTACAAGGTATCTTTCATCATCATGGGGTATACAATGTATACAAAACCAAAAGAAATATAAACAGAATTTATGTACCAATGTTTTTGTACTTTTGTATTGCCGTGTAATGCCGGATTAGAATAGCATCACCCCATTTCTTTCCCATGGGTGTCGTAAGAGCCGACTAAGGGACTCGAGGGATGTGTATTGCAATTTTAGGCGATGGGCTGACAACCTGTCACTATAGTGATACACAGTTATCTGATTGACCCTCAAGCTTTTGTCAGACGTGGTGTTAATATCCGTTTTACGGCCGTTAACGCTCTGCCTATCTCGTAAGGGGTATAGGCGTGATTTATGTATGTATGCGTATGTATATGTTGAGGCGTGGTGCCAACAATTAGGTGGCTCCTAGTAAATGGGTCAAAAGCCCTCGGCGCTGCAATTCGTTTTGACGCCGTTTGAAGAGTTCAACTCTTACGCCCCTACGTCACGTACCTACTACGTGATGACGGTCACACGTTACGTGGTAAAGGGTTCTTTTTGTTGATGTAGACTCTTGTGGTACACGTTCGATTTGCAGTTTAAATATTCGAATGTTTTCGTGTGGGAAAATAAGTTTTATATACAAATTCAAATCTTTGATGTCAAATGCACATTGGATTTCGTAATTAGATAACTCTAAATTTTTTCCAATCTTCTCGCGTGCTTTCTCCTTATCTTTATGGACTTGCCACCCGCGTTCCCCCTTACCTTGCCTTAATCTTCTGCAGCATCTTCTCCCGTTTCTCCTCTACCTAGCGACGTTCCTCTAGACTCGCCACTAACGTTCCCTCTTACCTTGTCTCTAATCTCTTGCCGCATCTTCTCGCGTTCCTCCTCCATCTTGCGGTGCTTCTCCTTGCGACGTTCCTCTAGACTCGCCACTAACGTTCCCTCTTACCTTGTCTCTAATCTCTTGCCGCATCTTCTCGCGTTCCTCCTCCATCTTGCGGTGCTTCTCCTTGCGACGTTCCTCCAGACTCGCCACTTACGTTCCCTCTTACCTTGTCTCTAATCTCTTGCCGCATCTTCTCGCGTTCCTCCTCCATCTTGCGGTGCTTCTCCTTGCGACGTTCCTCTAGACTCGCCACTAACGTTCCCTCTTACCTTGTCTCTAATCTCTTGCCGCATCTTCTCGCGTTCCTCCTCCATCTTGCGGTGCTTCTCCTTGCGACGTTCCTCCAGACTCGCCACTAACGTTCCCTCTTACCTTGTCTCTAATCTCTTGCCGCATCTTCTCGCGTTCCTCCTCCATCTTGCGGTGCTTCTCCTTGCGACGTTCCTCAAGACTCGCCACTAACGTTCCCTCTTACCTTGTCCCTAATCTCTTGCCGCATCTTCTCGCGTTCCTCCTCCATCTTGCGGTGCTTCTCCTTGCGACGTTCCTCAAGACTCGCCACTAACGTTCCCTCTTACCTTGTCTCTAATCTCTTGCCGCATCTTCTCGCGTTCCTCCTCCATCTTGCGGTGCTTCTCCTTGCGACGTTCCTCGGCCTCGCGGATGGCTTCTTGCCGTTCACGTTCCGCCTCCTCTTCCTTTTCTTTGTCGTCGCTGTCATCTCCATCGCCGCCCACTGCACCTGTAACAAGAAAATATATTTTTTAGGAAACGTGCATTTTTTCTTTTAGGTTCTGAGCCGGTTTTCTATTAGGACAATAGAAAATTGTTATAAAAAAAAGAAAATTGTGTTATACAAAATTTATTTTTTTACAATGATGGAGCATGACGTCAATATGTGATAATACAGTAATTTCATTTTAATTTTTTCCATAAGCAGTATTAAAACGCGCGACTTGCGCTATCACTAGCGACGCAGCTTCCATTTGGGCTACCGCGGCTTATCCATTGCCTGCAAATTTTGCAATTTGATCTTAATGTTAATAGCGCGTGGCATGGTTCGCTGGGAATAAGTTAGCCTCTTAAAAAGGTAAACTTCTTTGGTAAAAATCACTATTATACGATCCGTAAGTATGCAGAATTAAAATTGGTTTTAAATGACTTCTGAAAATGGGTGAAAAATTTAAATGGTTTTTATTTAAGTAACTCACTATACGGTGGCTGATAGTGGCAGTATTTTTCTTCTTCTTATATTTAAATATAGCTTATTGTTCTTATCAGTGTAATAACCGAAAGTATTAGATAGGCATTATTATCCAACACGGTTAAAAACCCACTTGTCTTCTATATAAATGTAATCCGTAAAAATATAAAAAACACCCCTAATCCGTCGTAAAAATATTCTACAAAAATGTAAATCAGGAGCATCTGGTCTAAAGGGGATGTGCGTAACCCAATTGTTGTACAATAAAACAATAAAACGTGCCCGGAACAAAATTAGATAACACATTTCGTATGGGGCCGGTTTTGACAGATGCTAGTCGGTGTGGGTAGGGATGCCTAAAATTTGAAACGATAGGTTCTAATAATATACATACATATATCACGCCTATATTCTTTGTGGGGTAGACAGATGGTAAAAACGGACATTTACGCCACGTTTGACAAACACTTGAGGGTCATTCACAAAATTGCGTATCGTTATAGACAGGTTGTCAGCCCATCGCTTAAAATTGCAATACACATAAAACCCTCGAGTCCCTAAGTCGCCTCTTAAAATACCCACGGGAAATGGAGTGATGCTATTCTAAGTCAACATCACACAACAATATTGTATTGCACTACGTTTAGTTATCAATATATCACATTATTATTATATTAGGGTTCTTAAAACTTTTATTTTTCGATGTTCAGTATAACACTCAATTCTTTACTTTTAGATACGGACTTTAGCTCATAACAAGATGTGGCAGTGGCCTGACCGATGGTTTTTCGTTCCCAAAAGCAAGGTTATCGATATGAAGCAGCCCAGAAACAAAGCCAAAGGCAGTCAAGAAACAATATTGGAGGCATTGACACAGAAAATGAATAAGAATCCATTATAAACAAGCCACAGGAAAACTGCACACATGACAGCCCTCGGCGACCGCCTCAAACCAGATTTGTCCGGTCGAGTGGAGATCCAACATGGCGGCGACGCCATTCAAAAATCCATTTCACGTCAATCTGAGCATTCGTCACGTCGCGAGCACGTCTGCGACACAACGGTCGTCCCATTTTCAACACAATCTCGATAGTAGAATGTTTAGTTTCGCTTGATTGCGCCGATTGAGCTTATTTTGTTTGAAATGTTTTGTGCCTGTAAAACTACTCCGCTGAATACTTGTCAATTTATGAAATTTAATTGTCCAGCTAGGCTAAGTATCGCATGTTGAATCACTTGACTATCCGTAAGAATCATGTGTCTGTGTTTCTGAGGGCACGCTACACGACTGCTTCGACGCAAAGGTTCCGGATTCGAATCCCGGTGGGGCACTCACTTAGTTGTTATCATTACTTAGTGTATTTGTTCCCAGTTAAGTTAGGTGATTGCAGACTGAACCACCTGATTGTCCGTAAGAAAGATGGTTAAGAGTCCTACTTCGACGTAAGGAACGAAATTCAAATGAAATTCGGAAGTCATGTCAAAGAGTATATTATAGAGGTGTCACCATTTCATATAATGTAAGTCTAACTGGTACTGATACAATACTTGACGACCAATGGTAGGGCGACTGCCAGCGGCGCAAAGGTTTCGCGTTCGATTCTCAGTGGACTACTCACAAAGTTGATATTATAACTTGGAAGGAATATTAACCTACATTATATTATAAGGACCATATTTTGAAATTCATCTAAAAATAAGGGCTTAATCAGTCCACAAAACACTTATCTTCATAACATCTCAAATCATATTTACAACTTTTTAGTTTAACGTTATTACAGAAGAAGCAAAGTCATTAAACTAAATAAAGCCAACTTATTAGTTCAGGTTTAAAAATGCAAGTGGCCAGTATCATGTTACGCACTTTGCGCGAACATATTTTTGTTTCGTTTTTGTCCATCCTGGTATTGTATTTTTTTGCGAACTTCGACATTAAGAAACTTTTTTTGGATATTTCTTTGACATTTTCGTCATTGCGTGCACCTTAAGCGCAACTAATACTGTTAAATTTCAATTTCAATTTTAAACGTTTATTGCAAAAATCAGTATACATAGATGTAAGTTCAAAATATAAACAGCAAAAACTAATTAGCGACGGCCATTATATATTCGAGTATGATATTATGATATGATAATATATAGCGGTCGCATTCTCGCACCGTTCATTAGTTTTTGAACAATATTTGTTGACCATCAGACATACACAGAGCCGCATGCCTTAAAATTTTCAAACCTTCGAACACCTTTAACAATCTTTTTCCTTTAATCACCGACACCAGTTGAATTGCTTCATAGTTAAAAATGATCATACATTTTGGTGATATCTATTAAAGTAACCAAGAAAATTTTAAAATCGGAGGTGCTTCTAATTGTTTTTTTTTTTACTCAGGTTTTTAATCCATTCCTATCTGGATATTCCTGTAATTTTTGGTCTTGAAATTGGTATTTTTAGAAAAGGTATTTATAGCCCTATACAATGTTTGGTATATTTCGGTATTACCAACGAACCAGGGTGACCACAACCTTTAATATAATGATACCCTCGACCTTCCCGAAATGATAAGTACCTACCTGGAAATTAATTTTAACATTAGTATTGACATTTTGTTCGGTGACACTCTAGGACTTTCCAGCTAGGTATAAGTCTAGAACCTTTCAACCCAGTGTTACCCTAGCTTGAACATCTTGACCCAGTGCCACTCTAGAACCTTTCTACTCCATAACACTAAAAACCTTCCGAATCAATTGATCCCATTCTTAAATTGAAAAAAAATAATTATTATACTTGCTTTCTTATAATTTGTCCTAAAACTGTGGTTGGTGGTGACCGTATGCGCAGCGCTCCATACGTACAAATAAAAATTTCCGCCGCGGTTAAAAACTGATTTTGTGCCGCCGTGCCGCCGTCTAGTGATGCATATAAATCGAACCTTACTACTTCATACTAATCTGCACTAACAACCACGTCTTGATCGTAAAAATATTTTTAATACCTACGTCTAATCGGTTCATATTTTGCGTTTCGTTCGATGTATCAATCAACGTAGTATGGACATTGGCAAAATTATCCATAGCGGATAGAATGCCGTTGTTGTAGATAGTTGATATATTTTACGGCAAAATTCTAGCTACAATAATTTTTCACGGTCAAAATATCGAACAAATGTACAGTGTGTCGCGTCTGCATCATATTCCGTTTATCTATGATCAATTCCACGTCAGTTTTGACAGCAGAGGAAACACATCAAAACAAAAACCTTTTATTCCCAAGGAAAGCAGCCGGAAACAGTAAGTGTTTTGCTAAATTTCTTAATAACTAAGTTGTTTTGTCAAAAAATAACCGCCCGGGCGGGTTCAACGTGAAATTGCCATTAATAATCATACTAAGATCAATACAGTTCGATTAGCACTGGCGGAGGAAATCTCTTACGCCACGCTTCATCGCTGAAAAATAGAGGTAACTTCAAATTTTAATTTCTCCGTAATTAAATATAAAATGAGATTTTGCACTGCCCTGGCTTATTCCTTAAATATATTAATAAAAGGTTTTTGTTTTGATGTGCAAAACAAAAACCTTTTATTCCCAAGAAAAGCAGCCGGAAACAGTAAGTGTTTTGCTAAATTTCTTAATAACTAAGTTGTTTTGTCAAAAAATAACCGCCCGGGCGGGTTCAACGTGAAATTGCCATTAATAATCATACTAAGATCAATACAGTTCGATTAGCACTGGCGGAGGAAATCTCTTACGCCACGCTTCATCGCTGAAAAATAGAGGTAACTTCAAATTTTAATTTCTCCGTAATTAAATATAAAATGAGATTTTGCACTGCCCTGGCTTATTCCTCATATTATTAAGATTAAAAAACAAAATTTTGTTGACAGTGATGTGCCTTAGATTATGTATAAAATGCATTCTCGTAGCTCGTTTTCACCTCACTTCATGGAAGTAGGCCCGTTAAACCTTCGGTCCCGCTTTGCTGTCTATGATAAGTCTTTACTTAAAAAACGGTCGTTACACAACCATGTCAGAAGCCTATTAGTAGTAGGCGGTTGAAAAACTTTAACGCCAGGGTTTCATCGAATCGGTGTCCCACACGAAAAATAAAAACCTAGATAAAAATATATCAACTTGTAAATCAATGTGTATATTCACTCCCAGTTGAGATCACGTTATTTTCTATCCAATAGAGTGATATATCATTCGAATGAACGAATGGAGCATTTTTCCCGCGCCAACCAATAACCAACATGGCGGAACGAACGAATCATTTATGTATTTTGCAATCTCGCCAGTGCACTCAACAAAATAGAACAGAGAATTGATCTATTGTTCTCTATGTAAGTAATATTAGCAGCGCCTTAAGTTCCTCATTGTATGGATTAACCTAACCATACATAGGTACATCAAGACGTAGGTCTCCCCCAGGGTACGCCATAGGTCACGAACTCTCGTTTTCGTCATCCAGTCGCTACCAGGCTTTTTTAAGTCATTGGTCCATCAGGCCAGAGGCCGTTCAACGCTACGCTTGCCGAGTCGTGGCCTCCACTCGAGAACCGTCCACCGTCAGTGATACGACTGATGTGCCCAGCCTACTGCCACTTCCGGACTACACCTCAACTAATTTATTAAATAAAATTACCTAACTAACTCTAACTACCTTTTTCTCATTTCCGTAGACAAACGCCTTAAGCATATCCAATTTGGATGCAAAACTAGTTTCTGGGAATGTCCCGACTTGGCAAAGTTGGGGAGAGGGGGGTTCGAACTAAAGTTTAAATAACGGTTGTCAGAAGCAGACGCCTACTTCCCGCAGAACCTTGGACTCGGGCTGCTAATGTATTCCTGACATGCAGATCTGTTTAGCTTTTAAGAGTAATAAATCTGTTTATGAGGCCTTTCGAACAGCTGTGTAAAAATTAAAAAGGTGCTAGAAATCATCAATAGATGGCGTTGAATATCTGGGGGACACATTTGCTGGGGAGTTTGATTCTTATTCTTTTCGTGTCGAACACCAAGTCGTCCAACGACTCAATGATTTCAGTTTAAGAGAAAGGTTGGAAATAATTAGTATTTGCGGTGCTAGTCACGCTTATTTCAGCGTATTTTGATATCGCTAGCAATGAATAAAGACAATCGGTCCGAAAAAGGAACAACGCCAGCAAGTTTACGAGAAAGAAAACAGTTTATTACCACTTGAACGCTAATTGTATTACCTTGCGTAACTAGTTGAGAAACCCCTAAACGTCTAACGCCATCTATTAGCGTAGAGAAGAGTAACTTTTTAATCTGTAAAAAAAACCTTTGTCCAGCAGTGGACTGTTGTAACTGTTGATGACGTATTCAAGCAAGCAATGCATTCAGATGTACATTTCCTATGATTTCCATAAGAAAAATAAATTAATAAGCGTCTAATAGTAGTTTATGCAACTGTCATATAATGACCCCCATTATATGACTCGGCTACGCCTCGTGTGATAAACAGACACTCGCATTCTAATGACCCCCATTATATGACAATTGCATAAACTACTATTATTTGCCTAGAACGATGTCAAATATTACAGGGTAAATTTTTTACAGTATATTCTACCTTAACATGGCATGAAAAAATCATGTGAAAAGTAAATTGTAACCCAGTAGGTACGTCAGCCAAAAACACAATACTCAAACTCAATACTCATTTTTCGTCAAAGAACTTCAACACGGACAACTTAAAAGTAGCCAAGGATACTTATCTACTTTTTCTTTTTGATTGGGGAAAAAAACATTTTGCATTGATAAGTAGAAGAATATTGTTAAGCTTAAGACATTTTGAAAATATAGAAAGTAACACAGCAAAAAACATATAACTTTATTTTATACCAATAAACCAAATGGCTCCAGCATTCAGTCAAATAGCCGATAACAGATCCAATTCTTAAACATTACGGAAGCGACGGTCGTCCGAATAAAATCGACATCGAATTTAGGGTTGCCAAGACTATGTCCGGATTTGCCAAAATCACTCGCTGACTTTCACACATCTCGATCACTATCGCAAAAATATCGCGGAAAATATTAATTAGCTATTAAATATCCAATACATACATACATAAGCCTATTACAGTCCACTGCTGGACAAAGGCCTCCCAAAGGATACGCCATAACTGTATGCAATAACTTATTATAATGTGATTGAAATGCAATACAAAAAAACTCGGTAATTTTTATAATTTGCTAGCTGTTTCCCGCGGCGTTGCCCGCATAAGTGGTGATTAAAACAATCCTATGTTACGTTGTATACGTGTGCCAAATTTCATTACAATCAGAAGAAGTAACAAAAAAACTTTCCAATTTATAATATTAGTAGGATTGGCGCCGGACAAGGCGAATTTCCCGACGTTTTTACAGAGTCCGGCTTTTTTGCGTTAGTACTGTGGCAACCCTACTCGCATTCTCAACAACGGTCCACGGTCTAACCCCTCATTTACATAGGCACGTTCGCGATATTACCACGAAACAATGTCCTCCCTGCCCCAATTTTCCCCCACGATCCCCCTAAATTCCACTAAGTCCGTATTAGGCCAAATGTGTGAATAACGATAGAGGGTCTTTTGGTTGTATTGTATTATGTCTCCCTTTGAATGTGTAAGTACTTTTTTTTCTTCTGTCGTGTGGGAAACAATGTCATGGAACGACCCAATGAACCCTGGTCCATCTACAACTACTTGTAGGCCCCTGACATGGTTGTGTAACGACCGCCGACTAAGTAATCATAGACAGCAACTAGAACCGACGGCTTAACGTGCCCTTGGAAGCAGAAGCCAGCTAAGCAAGTTTTTTAAGATTTGGTATGTAATTACAAAAACTTTTGTATGATGTATCGCATACTCATATTTTTTATGTTTATCTTTCAAGAACATAAAAACCATTTCTTAAGTATGTCTCAAAAAACTACTATAGTCTAGTAATTCACTAAACAAATTCTTTTAGACTGTTGAGTTTCACTAGAAAATATATTTTCCTCACTTGGAAAACATATTTGATTATGAAAAGGCTGATAGGACATTTTTTATCAAGTATTAATACTTTGACTTCTCAACCCTTTAGTAAATATTTAGATTTAATTATATTATTTAAATCCAACAAATGAATCATGAATATTAAAAACCGAATTTCAGAGTCAATTTAATTAAAAACTCGGAATTACTTCTAAAAGGAAAAACGCGGTAACTCTCAATATCCCATATTGAAGGCTCAAGGAAAATTTCGTTCGGAAACGTTCAGAAATTTAGAATTATTGAATTCTCCGGGGGGGAATTATTATTCTGTCAGCGACATGTCTGATCTTGATCAATTAGTAATTGGATTGGGAGACAAGTGCCTTTTTCTTAATAGCACGCTATATTGAGCTCGGTGTAGGAAATTGAATTGAACGTCATACTTAAGGAATTCGTTTAACCAGAGGCGCCGTTTAGTAGAGGCGAGAAAACGCGGAATCGAGCCTTATTGTTTGATAATAGAATTCAATGATGGCTGCAAGTGCACTCCAAGCGAAATTGCACTCTGCATCTACATTCTTAGACTGCATTTATGTTTAACCGAAGTAAATAATCATTTCTTTCCCGTGGGAGTCGTAAGAGGCGACGAAGGGACTCGAGGGTGTGTATAGAAATTTTAGGCGAATGGCTGACAACCTGTCGCTATGGCGATACACAACGCTCTGCCTACCCCACAACGGATAAAGGCGTGATATATGTATGTATGAATGTATGTACAAAATATCTCTGGAAATACTGACATAAATTTACCGACGTTTAAATTATAAATTGGCTTTGGAAATACTTCTAGAATCGCGAAAAGAAATTTGGAAATTAATCTTGAACTTTTGTAGTTTAGCACACAACGTCTGATATTATTTGTAATTTTGGAGCTGATTTCGAATCCTAAATACTGAAACCACATCATATACCAAGTAAAGCGTAGAATAGTCCAGCAAACTTTAAAATTGCAAGTATTAAAATTACAATTATATAAATTACAAACGTTAACAGCCACAACAGTCTACTGCTCGGGGGCCTCACCTTACTAGGGGTATTGCCATACTCACCACGCTTGGCTAGCGGATTGGTGAGCGCAGTGCAAGATATTGCTTTCACATACGCTGCTACCCATTCCCTAGATACCCCTCAGTCGCTTTTTACGACACCCACGGGTAGCAGTTGGGGTAATATTCTAAGCCGGCATCACACGGCAAACTCTGTATACTGACAAAATAACATCCATGTAAGTATACATTATGGATACAAGTTACGGTACGTAGGTACCTATAACATATCATCTGAGTCTCAAGGTTGACTGAAAGAGATTCCTTTGTGTGATAAGTTCGCCTTTGTGCCTCTTGTTTTATTCCATCCTTTAATGTTATCGTAAAGTACGGGTGGTACAATAAAGTTAATACATACATACATATATTGCCCTCAATTCGTGATATAAATTCTCCTTACTTGCCTTAAATTAGTACTCTCACTTTACGTCCATTACGGTTAGAAAAGGATAGGAGATATCTAAGTCATGGCATGTTTAAGAATGTCAATGGCTTTTTCGCCTTTTTTAGTCAATTTAGTCGCCATTGTTTTGATCGTCACCTTATTTTGACAGATAACACGTATTTTGCATGAAATTATAAGACACGATACGACTAAAATATCTCCTATCCTTTTCTAAAACTATTTGACGGAAAGTGACAGCACTTATTTAATGTAAGATAAGAGAGTTTATATCTTGAATTGAGGCCATTACCTACCCTGGGTAGCCTAGGTAGGTAATAGGGCTTCTCTACAATCCTGACATCGGCTAATGCACACCTAATTGAATTTCTATCGGTTTTGTTCGAATCAGCAAATATTACACAACTAGCGGCCCACCTGATGTACCGCCGTTCCAATAAGTCGTATTTGACAGCAGTCATCTCCATACTAAAAGAGATGTAAACAAAGGAGAATAGACCCTCTGTCATATTATCACGAATCTTATTCGATCGGCGATACTTTAGAGATTTTACCCGCTGCTAACCGTTTTCCCGCTTTTTTTTAGTGATTAGTGAAGTGTTGCCTAGGGTTGCGTACCCAAAGGGTTGAAACAGGGCCTTACTACTAATACTTGTCTGTCTGTCAACCAAAAACCGCGATAGTTAGAGTGTTGAAATTTTCAAAGATGAAGTATTTCTGTTGCAGCTATAGAAAATAGAAAAAATAATAATCTGGGTGCTACCATACAAAAAAGTGTTTTTTGTGCTGGTCTTTAACCGATTTCAAAAAAGGCGGAATTTCTTAAATCGTCGTGTGTAAACAAAAAATCTATGGATGTTCGGAGGCTGTGAGGCATGAACAGTAATAGTTGTAGACAGTTTATACATAATGGTACGGAGTACTTGGGTTTATTCCATTTAAATAGAAAAATCATTTTTTAAATGTAGTCACAAGTGACAGCTACAGGAATTAAGAAGTATTTTTTATCTAAAAAGATAAATTTTTAGCAGTCATTTACTTACAGGGCGTAAGGGACGGTGTAACAAAAACTTTTCAGGCATGATCAGACCATGAAACTAAACAACTTTTACTATAGAGCCTATGTTGCGAAACGATTTTTTCGAGTTTCCATAGCTGATCGGGAGTCTTGTATTGGTGGTCGAATTTTCCCGTTTTCCAACATATCTTCCATAAAAAAGTTGTTCACTGTCATGGTCCGATCATGGCAGCAAAGTTTTCGGTACACCTTCCTTTACACCCCGCATATTTTTCCGGATACACAAATAGCGGTCGTTACTGCGCTATTCAGAACTTTCTTGACCGAGTGACCAAGTGACCGTACTGGCGAGAACCGCTGGACTCATTCATGATTCACCTGGTCGATAGTAGGTCGCCATTAAGTCGCGGGTAGTTTGAGACACGAAAGTCGTGGTCATTCGAACCAGGGCACGAATTCTCTTAATTTTTACAAGCTTATGAGAATGATGATGATGATGTGTTACCGTGTGATGCCGGCTTAGAATAGCATCACCCCATTTCTTACCCATGGGTGTCGTAAGAGGCGACTAAGGGACTCGAGGGTTAGATGTGTATTGCAATTTTAGGCGATGGGCTGACAACTTGTCACTATAGTGATACACAGTTATCTGATTGACCCTCAAACTTTTGTCAGACGTGGTGTTAATATCCGTTTTACGGCCGTTGACGCTCTGCCTACCCCGTAAGGGATATAGGCGTGATTTATGTATGTATGTTTACAAGCTTTTATTTGACTTGCCGTGTTCGTTTGTTTGTTTGTACGGGTCAAATCGTGGAATCAAAATTTGCGCCACTAAACGACTTCCGATTGATCTAAAATTTTGCATAGACATGTTAATTGGGTGACAACGCAATATTATGATGTCAAAAAGCTGATATGATGATGGAGCCGAAAGGTGGTCATAGCATCTCAGAGATGAAACAATGTACCCCTATCGATTTTGGGCTATTATTTTCGTTTTAGTGCACTCAAATAAATCAGAGCTTGTTTTAAAAAACTTTTTTAATTATATTAACGCGATATATTATCCACCCCTCAGTGAACCACAATACAAACTGGCAACACCCGTGAGTAAAAGTCAGGAGTTAGAACAACACCTATCAAACGCCAAAATCCGGTGCCCATAATATGCAAAGAATATTCTATCTCCCGGCTGCACTAGAGAAAATAAAGTAAAAAAATCCATACTTATTATTTTTGCCGTGTGATGCCGGCTTAGAATAGCATCACCCCATTTTTTGCCGTGGGTGTCGTAAAAGACGACGAAGGGACTCGAGGGTGTGATTTGCAATTTTAGGCGATGGGCTGATAACCTGTCACTATGGCGATACACAATTTTCCGAATGACCCTCAAATGTTTGTCAGACGTGGCGTAAATGTCGGTTTTTTGCGGCCGTTTACGCTCAGCCTACCCCTCAAGGGATAAAGGTGTGATATATGTGTGTATGTATTATTTTTGAGTATGGAAACTGATCTAATAAAAGTTCATTGAACTCCTAATAATACCCTACAGTAACCAAAACATTAATGATTCATTTGCCAATATCATAATCCGGCGACGACCCATTTACACGCAATAATGATACGATTACGACGTACGACCCTCTTCGTAAACAAGGTCGTAAAATTAAGTGGGTCGAATAACAACTTGCAGTCGCATCTCGTGTTAATCTACTAAATCTATTGATGCGATGGTCGTCTGTCCAGAAAATACCGCTATAGTGTATTGTGTTTCATGTAGGATGAAGGATAGTACTAGACTATCACTTATTGACGTCATGATTCGTCATTTCATATTATGCCGTGTGATTCTAAACCGGCAGATTTAAAATAGAATCTCTCAATTTTTTTTCCGCTGGGGTCGTATGAGGTGACTAAGGGACTAGAGGGTTTCATGTGTTTCACAATTTTAGACGACAGGCTGACAACCTGCCACTAAAGTGAAACACAATTTTTCTGAAACGGCCCTCAAATATTTGTCAAACGTGGCGATAGCGACCGTATTTTACACCCGATATAACTCTGCCTAGCCCGCAAAGGATAAGGACGTGATACGTATATGTGTAAAAGTTAGTAATCTATCTAAAATATCAGTCAGCATTTAAAACATTTCTTAATCATATATCATCTTCTCAAGATCTGTCACTTAGAAGCCATCTCACCTCACTTAACCCACGTCTAGGCCTACGTACCTATTCTCTCAGTTTACAAGAAACCTAGATCTACGTTATAACTACGTGCCTACGTGATAGGAATTTCAAAATGGCCAACTCTTGTTTGTTTTTATGGTCACACGTAACAAAGTTTCGGAGACGAGGGCTTGTTATATTGTAAAGGATTTTAGGATAGAAAGCTTTTTGTGATTTTGGGAACTTAGTATTTTGTACACATGTAAGACATTTTTGGTTGTGAAAATGTGCCGCGGTTGCATTGCGACGCAAAGGTTCCAGGTTTGATTACCAGTGGGGCACTCACAAAGTTTATATTTATCACTTAGTGAATTTGTTCCCAGTCTCGTTAGGACATTGCAGACTGAACCATCTGATTGTCCGAACAGAAAACATGGTTCAGTGCTTTGGAGGGTACGCTAAGCCGTTCGTCCCGGTTGTTGTCTATGATTAGTAAAAATGACATTAGATGGCATTGCAATGACAAAAGAATAAGAGGATTGGGGGCCTGTCCCCTTTCACCCTGTACAGACAGACAGACAGAAACACTTTATTGCTCACGTTAATAATCATAACATATACAAGAACAAAAACAAACAACACAATATAAGCAAAGGCGGCCTTATCGCTTTAAGCGATCTCTTCCAGGCAACCCAGCACACTAAGAGAAAACATTGAAAAACACACTGTAAATAGCAGCGGCAACACATAAAAGACATTAATTTAACAAATCTAAGTAACTTTTTTAAACTAAGTAACGTTTTAACTAAACAATATTAATACCTACCAAATAATTTTTAATATACTTACATTCATACTAAAATACATTATTTTGTGTTTTTTATTTGACGTTAATGTTCTTTGGTTGAACCGTTTCCTCTAAACCAGAAGCCCGTAGTTTTCCACGAGCCTGAAGGAAAACAGACAGACAGAATCACCAATTAAATTCCGGAAAGTTTCCGGAAAGTTCCGAAGAATCCGGACTGGTTTTCGGTTAATTAAAAAAAAATAAAACGAACTGAACTCGAAACGAAAATTGCGAGGAATGGGAGTTCCAAAATCGATAAGAAGTTTTGTTTCACGTTTTTTTTTGTTAATTTTTATTTTCTCGTGAGGATGGCCGTAGGTAGTGAAAAAATCGATGAACCCTGATATCTGGTTTTTGTACTTAGTATTGACGTGAACAACTACAACACGGGACAAGAAGTAAATATGAAGCTCAGGAACATTAATATTGACGTTAACGTATATTTTCAAAGTAGTCAAAGTGAAGTAAAACGACATATACACACACTCACACACACACTCATATCACGCTTTTATCCATTGCAAGGTAGGCAGACACACATACACACACACGCTCATATCACGCTTTTATCCATTGCAAGGTAAGAAGACACACACACACACACTCATATCACACTTTTATCCATTGAAAGGTAGGCAGACACACACACTCATATCACGCTTTTATCCATTGCAAGGTAGGCAGAATGTAAACAGCAATTACGGTCGCTAGCGGTACGTTTGACGAATATTTCAGAAACGTTTCAGAAAAATCGTGTATCAGATTTTCAGCCTGTCGCCAGAAATTGTAATCCACATAGTCGCTTAGTCGCCTCTTACAACACCCGCGGGAAAGCAATAGGGTGATGCTATTTTATACCGGCATCACACATTAATGCCCTATATATACTTTATTAATGTTATTGTTATTTGCTTGTCATTGGAATTGGATGCAGCCGTTAAAGCTCTGCCTACCCCGCAAGGGGTTATAGGCGTGATATGTATATGTATGAAATTGGATGATTATATTTTGATAACTTACTCAAATACATTTATATTTTACCCTTATCATACTTGTATGCCAAAATTGAATAACAAAACCTTAACTAAAATAAATGAATTAACACTATTTAACGTCTTAATTTCTCAAAACATAATGCCTGTCTAATACGTGACTTTTAAACTGTTAAAACTCGCGTAATAACCCAATATGACCTTACACAATTATCTCCCTACAAAAGGTACTAAATAGACTTTGAACTTTCCGCTAATTTGCTTTCAAATGCGATTCAACTTTGAGCATTTTAGCGAAATTGGCGAAATGAAACAAAGAGTTGGAACGTGAGCGCTGAAGAAAGGGAGTTTCAGGTTACACATCGAAGAAAGTACCAGGAGAATACTTCACTTTACTGATGAACCCTGGTGTCAGAGTTTTTCAATAGCCAACTACTGGTAGTAGGCCTAGGACATGGTTACGTAGCGACCGTCGTCTAAGTAATCATAGACAGTAACCGGGACCTACGGCTTAGCGTGCCATTCAAAGCACTATGTATTTTTATTTCTGGACAATCAGATGGTTCAACCTGCAATATCCTGACTAGGAACTAATTCACAAAGCGTTTACATCAATTTCGTGAGTGCTTCACTGGGATCCGAACCCGGAATCTTTGCGCTACATCGGCCATTTCTTGAATGAAAATGATACATTATGAATACAGTTAGGTAGAATACCAAATTTTAAAACACTTTCCGTGTTAGGGACACACATTTTGAAAACTTGCAAAATTTTCAAGCGCGGGCAGGATATAAACCTGCGACTTTCACATTACTAGACGCCTCTTCCATCTGGGCTACTGCAGCTCGTTCCTTGCCTGCCAATTTTGCTAGTGTATTTTAAAGCCAGTAACGCGTGGCAGGGCTCCATATACCGTGTTAGTTTTGCAATTCGGCGACTAATTCTATCTTGGGCACGTTAAGCCGTCGGTCCGTCGTAACACAACCATGTCAGAGGCCTACTAGTGGTAGTAGGCGGTTGAAAAACTCTGACACCAGGGTCCATCGGGTCGTTGGATGACTCGGTGTCCCACACGAAAAGAGAGAGAGAGAGAAAGAGATTCTATCTTTACAGATTGAATGTAGTCTAAGCGATGAAAACCCGCGATAAATTGAATACCAAATTTTAAAACACTTCCCTTGTTAGGTATACAATTTTTTGTATATCAATATACTGAGAGTATTGATTACAAATAAAGTATTCTCCTGGTAAACAGTCTATGGATAGAATAACCCTTCAAAGTGGAGTTCACAAGTCGTTATGCTAATTGTGATTGCAAAGTGTACAATAGGGAAACGAGGAAAGTTGTCAGAAAGTTGCTGGACCGTGTTACTGACTGACAAAACTTGCGTTACGATTTGTACGTCACGTCACGATTCGCAAATAAAAATAATAAAACCAAAGTAGCCTTCAAAGTAATAGATGGAACTCCCAATTGTCTTTCGCTGCGCATTTTTAACGCACCGCAACGAATGCGTCTGTCAGACGAAAAAAATAGCGAATTTCGATCTTATTCCCATAAAAATACGGTGCGTAACGGATGTGTCTGTCAAGTCGTTCGGCAGACGCGTACGTATTAGTAAGGGAATAAGATCAGAACCCGTGTTATGCCGGCTTAGAATAGCATCACCCCATTTCTTTCCCGTGGTAGTCGTAAGAGGCGACTAAGGGACTCGAGACTGTGCATTGCAAATTAAGGCGATGGGCTGACAACCTGTCTCTGTGGTGATACACAGTTTCCGAATGGTCCTCGGATATTTGTCAGACGTGGTGTGAATTACCGTTTTTGCGGCCGTTTGCGCTCTGCCTACCCCGCAAGGGGTAAAGGCGTTATATTTGTATGTATGTAAACCTAATACAGAACGTTAGGTAACAAAATCTCAAGGTTCAGTCTATCGATACCTCAAGCACTGTGTCGAGTATTGATTGAGACTACAAATAGAAGAGTATTGTTGGATTATTGAACGATACCCTGCTATTATATCTTACATACATACATATATCACGCCTATGATCCCTTGCGGAGTAGGCAGAGCATAAACGGCCGTAATAAAACGGTCATTTACGCCACTTCTGACAAAAGTTGAGGGTCAATCAGATAACTGTGTATCACAGTAGTGACAGGTTGTCAGCCCATCGCCTAAAATTGCAATACACACCCTCGAGTCCCTTAGTCGCTTCTTACGACACCCACGGGCAAGAAATGGGGTGATGCTATTCTAACCCGGCATCACACGGTAATTAAATCTTGTTAAGGGATATAGGCGTGATATATGTATGTATGCCGCGTGATGCCGGATTGGACGTCGTAAAAAGCGACTGAGGGATTAATTTACCCAGGGAATGGGCAGCAGCATTTCTGAAGACAATATATTGCACTGCGCTCGCTCTGCCGTGTGATGCCGGTTTAGAACTGCCGTGTGATGCCGGCTTAGAAAAGCATCACCCCATTTCTTTCCCATGGGAGTCGTAAGAGGCAAGTAAGGGACTCGAGGGTGTGTATTGCAATTTCAGGCGATGGGCTGACAACCTGTCACTATGGCGATACACAATTTTTATTATTATTTGTCTGACGTGGCGTAAATGTCCATATTTTGCGGCCGCTTACCGGGTTCGTTTCCCGGCGGGGCACTCATAAAGTTGAATATTATTATTTTGTGAATTTGTCCCCAGTCTGGTTAGAACATTGCAGGCTGAACCACATAATTGAATGTAAGAAAACCGGTTCCGTGCTTTGGAGGGCACGTTAAACCGTTGGTTGCTGTCTATGATTATTTAGACGGTGGTCGTTACTCAACCATGTCAGAGGCGTTTTCGTATTAGTAGCCAGTTGAAAAACTCTGCCACTAGGGTTCATCGGATCGTTTGTCAGCGCGACGTCCCATATTAAAAGAAGAGGTCTATGTATCAATTTTCTCCTAGACTACTAACATGTTTAGAACAAAAACAAGAAAAGATTCTTACTACAAAATATCATAAAATTTTATTAAATTCAAACAATATCGTGCTGGCCCTATAAAACCAGCAAGTTTATTAAATTCACGAGTTTAAATTTAAAATGATTTTACGAAACGCATTGCGCTGCCGCAAAAACATTTTTCCGCCGCGAAAAACCAACTAACATTTTAAAATTCATACTCCATTTTAACCGAAATACATTTTCAGAGCGCCAGAGCTAGGCCAGTGTTGCCAGGAACAAACTGCGGTGGTAATGCATGGAATTATTTGCGCTGGCAACATTTTGTCTCGTGATGTGCTGATGCGGTCTAGTTCTGAATGAGATTTATACAAATCATGGAATGATTAATGATAATAGTGCGACAGGATGGTATTAAAAGCAAATCATTGTTACATTATGGACGGGCAATCAAACAAACGTTTCAAATCTGGTGAAGATTTTAATAGTTTCGCTAAATTTATTGTTTTTCAGTTGTGTTGTTTTACTGAAACTATTGTTTGCCGTGTGGTACCGGTTTAATAGTACCATCCTTAGGCAGTTCACTCACTTGAAGCTATCCAACAGCTACTCCCAACCCTCACAGAATCAGTTCTTTTCTTAAAAATTACAAAAAATAAAAACAAAAATCTTTTCCCCTTGAGGGGTAGGCAGAGCGTAAACGCCCGCAAAAAACGAACATTTGCGCCACGATTGACAAACATTTGAGGGTCATCCGGAAAATTGTGTATCGCCATAGTGAGAGTTTGTGAGCCCATCGCCTAAAATTGCAATACACACCCTCAAGTACCTTAGTCGCGTCTTTCTGACTCTCACGGGCAAGAAATGGGGTGATGCTATTCAAAGCCAGTATCACACGGCAATTCATGCTATTCTGATATGGTTCTAGTAAATTCATGGCAAATATTTTTAGGGTGAGTTCTACTCGTGAAACTAAGCAACTTTCCATTGGTCAAAATATGAAAATAAATTGGAAGTCCCATACAAAAACGTGCACAAAATTTGACGTTTATTTAGTATCGTGCTATCATTCGTAGCGTCGTAACTGCTCAAAATAGATGACTGTCTTTAGAACATCCTATGGGCCATTTATTACTTCGCCCAAATTCTAAAAAAGCGCAACAACAAAAAATAAACGCAATTTTTCACACCTGTTACCCAAATACGCTCAACTTCCGAACTCCTACAGAACTCTTATCCGCCATTACTCAACAAGGCACGATATTACTCCGGAAACTGCCTCCGATGTCTCACCGAAAAATAACACCTGATCGAGAGGCTAGTGATGTGCCCAAAGTTATCGATAGTTTTGTCGATGAAAGCGTTCGATATCTTACCGAAAATAATAGCACCTAATCGAAAGGCTGGTAACGAACCTAAACTTATCGATGGTTTTGTCGATAGACGCGTTTGATATCTTACTGAAATATTACAGCGCCTGATCGAAAGGCTAGTGATCGATAGAATGTTGAAACATACATACACATAATATTTCGCTTTGAATTATAATACATATGAGACCCTCGAGTTTCTTAGTAATCGATACTGGCGAAAAATTAAGTGTAGCTAAGAATAGCTCATAAATCACCACACGGACATTAAAAAATTGCTAACTGAAAGTCACTGTGTTTGTTATATTTCATCGACAAAAATGTATCACGATTGAAACATCCCTAACATAAGTTGGCGAGGCGCCGAAGCCATTGAGAGTCATTTCCAAATGTCTCTGAATATATCATCCACGTAAACAAAGTGCTCAGGTAAATAAACACAGATACAAACTGAGTCTTATTTTCGAGTGGGACACTGAACTGGTGAACGACCCGATGAACCTTTGTGTAACAAAGTAACAAAGTAAGTTTACAAATAAAAAATAAATAAAAAAAGTACAACTATGCGGCCTTCTTGCTATAGTAGTAAACTCTACCAGGCAACCTTTAGTAAAAATATACTTATTTCAAATATCATTTATTAAATCATTAAATTTGTTCCGGTTTTGAACTGAAGAAAAAAAGTTGTTTTGTGACATCTACTACGCTGGGTGAGACGTCAACATAATGTTGGTTAAACCTATTTCAAGCTTTTAAGTACAGTGCATTAGTTTGAAAGCTGTCATTAAAATGGATGGCCAATCATTATTTTAACGATCGTTGGTGCTGTGCAATTATTTTTGAGACATGATTGGACGTAGTTTGTTGAATAAGTTAACTTTCTGTGTAATTTTTGTGCTTTGATTTAATTTGTATCACCATAGTGACAGGTTGTCAGGCCTTCGCTTAATATTTTAATACACATGTTACTCTTGAGCTCGAGTACAGTGTGATGCCGGCTTAGAATAACATCACCCTATTTCTTTCCCGTGGGTTTCGTATGAGGCGATTGAGGGTCTTGATGGTTACATGTGTATTTTGGGCTTACAACCTGTCACTGTGGTGATACGCAATGTTATGAATGACCCTAAATTTTTTTTCAGTCTTGGAGTAAATGACAGTTTTTTCGGGTGTTTATGCAAAGGATTAAAGGCGTGTTAAATGTATTTAATTAATGGTAGAAAATATTGATTTTGTTTGATCTGATCTTACTATTCTCCTAAGTTTATTTTTGTTATATTGTTATTGTTTTGTTAGATTGATGAATGTGGAGGAGGCGAAAGAAGTATGCCAGGATCGTAGTAAGTGGAAGGAAGTAGTCTCTGCCTACCCCTCCGGGAAAGAGGCGTGATTTATGTATGTATGTATGTATATTGTTATGTTTTTCTGTTTCCTTGTATGGTATTTTTAGGTTTATCCTGTAGGCTATACATTGTATTTTATAATAAATAAATAAATAAATATTTAATATGTCTTCTTCTTCTTAAATTTAAGAGCTCAGCTCTTGTCGGTGGAGTAATCGGTATTTATGTATCTTATATAAAAAAATTTCATACAATAACATTAAAAACTCCTTATCAATACAACAACCTAAGAATTATAAATAAGAAATTGAAAAAATGTAAGCGTCGGCCGGGGATTTAACCTGGGACCTATGGAGTACCGTCCCACCGCTCTACCACTGATCTACCGGCGCCGCGACCGAACCCTATCAAATTTGCAACCTCTCTTTATGTAAATAATACAGCATTTTGAGTGCAAAATAAACCATAGTATATACCAAGAGTTACCTAAGAGACTTACTTCAGTTTGCCTTAGTTGGAACTGTACTTTAAGTATCGATTTTAACAAACTTTTTAATGATTCAGGCCGCTGAGACACGATCGCATGTGGGGAGGTCATGCGAAACGACAGTAAACGTCAGTTTGAGCTCCAAATTAATGATCCGACCACAGAACAATGAAACTTCATGGCGCACGCAGAATTTGGCTTTTTTTTAAACGCAACGTAACGCCTGTCAGACGAAAATTGCGAATTCCAATCTTATTCCCATACAAATACGGCTACGGTGGGTTTATGGTGCGTAACGGATGCGTGTGTCAAACGACTTGACAGACGCCTCCGTTACGCAACGTAAACCCACCTTTATTACTATGGCGATACACAATTTTCGGAATGACCCTCAAATGTTCGTCAGGCGTGGCGTAAATGTTCGTTTTTCACAGACTGCCTACCCCGCAAGGAATAAAGGCGTGATATATGTATGCTATCAATGTTTTCTGGTCGTATAAGATTGGGCGACAGAAAATCTACAATCAGAAAATAAATATTCTTAATACATTCGGTTTCCAGCGCAATTCCCGTTATAAAATAACCATCTCAACACTTTCAGAAGTCTATTTCTAAAGATATCAGGGCAATGTCAATATGACTACTTTCAAGTTTTTAACACTTTGAATGCGATTGTGTTCTTACGCTTATGTATCAATGAAAGGTATTTATTTCAACTATATTTATTTATATTTAAGCCGACAACTGATACACGATTTTTCTGGGACTCGGACTTTTAAACATTTGTCAAACAGTGCAATGGCAACCGTTCTTTGCGGCCATTGGCACTCTGCCTACTCCGCAAGGGATAAAGGTGCAATGTGTGAGTATGTATATGACTACGATTTGTTATACTGCACCGTAGAAGCGCTATAGTTGGAGAAGTAAAAAATGGTAACTTCACGATTTTTATTTATTTTTGAGTACTAACTTATTTAATGAAATTAATTTGTAGTATTCACTTGAGCCTATATTTAAAGGCTGTAACAGGCCGGATAAAAATAAATAAAGGCATTGCCTCAAAACCAGGATAACCTCACGGCAGCCAAAGTGTTATAAACCAGGAAGCTATAACATTCGCGTTGTATTTGCGATTTCCTTCATACATTTCCTTGTTTATGCGATACACCCTTTTAGTTTCGTTTCCAATCTTGTCTCGTATTTTCGTATCGATAACACGCAGTCTTATTTGAAGTCTTTTTATGGCAGGTTTAAAAGGGTTGAACTGTAAGGCAGGAATTGTGCATACATACAATACAATTTCTTATTTCCAACGGATGAATACAGAGAATGGGAAGCAGCGTTCCCTGTGAATACATCTTGCACTGCACTCGCTAATCTGCTTACAAAACGTGTGTATGACAAATACTTACCATTTGGCAAATACGACCCAAATGTTCCTAACTGACATTTGTCTTGTTCATGATTAACTTTTGGTTTATTCAGGCAAAAGCATTTTATTAACACTATACCGAAAATTTTGACGTAACTTTAAAAACTTCAAAATATTTAAAATTACATACATACATATATCACGCCTTTATCCCTTGTGGGGTAGGCAGAGCATAAACGGCCAAAAAAACGGACATTTACGCCACTTCTGACAAACGTTTGAGGGTCATTCGGAAAATTGTGTATCGTCATAGTGACAGGTTGTCAGCCCATCGCCTTAAATTGCTATACACACCCTCGAGTCCCTTCGTCGCCTCTTACGACTCCCACGGGTAAGAAATGGAGTGATGCTATTCTAAGCCGGCATCACACGGCAAAAATTTAAAATTTAAATTACTAATATGATTATGAAATAATTAAAGTAGTATCTTAAAATGACCTACATTTTCAAAATTATCCGGCATACTTTCACTCCAAATTATGTTAACGTTGTTGGCCGTACGGAAACAGTAATATAGCGAGATGCAACTAAACACAGCTAACTGCAAATTAAATTTAGTGTTATTACTACACTATCTCGTTAACTAACTAGTTAGTTAGCAAACGGTCTGCTCGTTCGTTGCGTGATAGCACTTCAAGTGGTATTGCCAGCTTAAAAAATAAATTATGTACTTGCAAAAAAGAAATTAAAATAATTGCAATACTTAATTAAACTAGTTTTTTACTTGAAGGTACAACACTGTTTCAACCACGTGATGTATGTTAAGAATAGCATCACTCCATTTCTTTCCTTAAGGAGTGGTCAAGAGTTTCTGTATAACAATTTGTAGCGTAGGACTGACTGTGTAAGGGACAACGTACCCTCCGATTACTGATAGGGTATATACGTAGGAGGACATATGTCAGGCAATATCAAAAAGATCGACCACCTATACAACACACATCCTGATTGAAATATATTGCAGTGGGAAGTTGTACAGTTTCATGATCTATCTACAGTGATACAAAATATTCTGAAGAGAAATTCTTTTCAATTTCACATTACATTCGAATATGCCGTTTTTCCCGGCCGATTATGTTATCTCAGACCTGGCAACACTGGCTTCTAGATTACTATCTTTTATTATTATTCTGTTATTTCAGAAATAATAATTTTATGCAACCGTAATAGAAACTTTAGTGTTTCACTGCGCGTTATAGCAATATTTAAGTGTACAAAAAACATTAAAAAACGGGGCAACCTGTTATTGCCTAGCAATAATACGTATAGAAAATATTAGGTATATTTATCCTATAGCATTATTATGAAGCTGTTGGTTGTATAATATATAAAAATTGCTGGTCAGAAATAAAATAGGTCCTATTTCATTGACATAAGAAATTATCAGTATTAAAGACTAAAGAAAAGACTGTACTCTGCTACGGCGTAGCATTTGTCTACGATCTACGAGCTTCTTGTAGCGATATTTTTTCAATGCTACACTTTTAGGCGTTTCAAGGGGCTGAGATCAGTGCTCTGGTAGACGATAATTAACACTTATAAAGTGATTTCCCATAATGATTTAAACCTGTGAGACAAGCAGATACATACACACATCACGCTTTATCCTTTGCAGGGTAGGAAGAGCGTTGACAATCGTAAAAAACGGTCGTTATCGCAACGTCTGGCAAATATTTGTAAGAAAAATCGTGTAACACCATAGTGACAGATTGTCAGCCTGTCGCTTAAAATTGTAATACACATGAAACCCTTTTGAAGTCCTTTACGACACGCGCGGAAAATGAATGAGTTGATGCTTTTCTAAGCCAGCATCACACGGCGAAGCAGATGACGTGTTAAAACTCCTCTATCCCACAACTAAAACGTTTAATCCTACTGTCTGCGGCTCTGCGGGGGCTAAAAGCATACCCTTGTAGTGTTTGTACGACCCCCTACCCCTCTTGACCTCTCACCCCCCCTCGCCCTCCTAGTGGACACCGACAAATAACATCCTGGGGTTAGAGCTTTTTTCACTGTAAAAAGTTTACAGCAAGACTTTTTAAAAGGATGTCGTTAAAATTATGAAGAATACTTTGTTTTAATAGGAGCAGCATATTTTTCACTTTATGGGTGTGTAAGCAAGTTTTTGAAACTAATATAAAACGTAAACATCTAACTTAAATACTTTAAAATTTGTATTTTAAACATTAACTTTCATAGCATTATTTGAATGTAGGTTTTTTTTAAAGCTCAAGTAGTTCGAGAGCCCAGTGGCGCCTTAATGTGATATCTATCTATCAGAAGATGCTCAAATATATTTCAGGAGCCAGGTTGAAATTTTGTGATTACTGGTGCGACATTTTAAGTTTTTCTAAAAAAAATGTTATAAAGAAAGAAAATTGTGTTATACAAATTTCAGATCATGACGTCAATAAGTGATGATACTATCCTACATTGAATAAAGTAATTTCATTTTCATTTTCTACATGTGTTTTAGAGGACGGATCTAATGCTACTGATATGATAATGATAAACCGAGAGGTTCAAAGCGTTTTTATTTAACTAGTAAAATTTCAATACGGCCCCAAAAATGCAAAGTGTGAAACTTTTCAGTCAGAGTAGGGACTTATTATTATTATTTTGACAACGGTAAACAAAATACAAGACAGTTGAAATTTTACGTAATAATGAGGGTAAAATAGGTACATTTCTGTAATGCCCAAGAGTTTGCAGGCACTTGAAGTAATGGACGACTGCCAAACTTTGTAAAAGGATTACTCAGAAGTCGTCGAGCACAGCGAAATTTAATCATTTCTGAGGCGTGTGCTTTTCATAGATTGCAAGTTCCTTTTAAAAAGGGTTGCGATGAATATTCTATTTTGATTAAATATTATTAAAACAAACTCAAATATTAATTTACTTGCTTGCTAAATGGGATTGAACTAGTGACATTACCTGCAGCTAAATATTATTATTTTCAAATCAATAGTTTTTTTTTATTATTGTTAAATAAGGAGCCATATTCTGTTATTTGAAAAGCATCATAGTTGTGGTTCAATAGTGTCAGTTGGATGGTTTTGGCCGTTCTTTATTTCGATAACAGTTTGCAATATAAAAATAACACAGGAAATTGAGTGACAATTGAGTTTAGATGGCGTGGCGATAGGGCCCAGTTTATTAAAAGTTTCTACGATTTTTAAAATTACTTTTTTTCAATTGACACAATGCATAAAGTCATGGTAGAAATCGATGTTCTAAATAAAAGAACTACGACTGTTTTCAACTTTCAAAGCAATATTTTAGATCTTAAAAACCTGCTGTAACTCAAGTTTGATAGTTTCTTAAAACTCCCTATTGGTCACATTTCCAGTGGCTCTTTGCCAATAGCTGTAGGACGCTTTACAGGCTTGCCAACATGGCGGAATTTAATTACTGCAGCCTCTTACTTCATTTTCGGAGCCTGAAGTCCTGGTGTAATTCAATAAACTCTGCTCTAGATATTTAAGCGAAATATACCTATTCCGTAAGCGTGATCGCTTGTATTTTCATTTGAAAAGCTGATTTCACCAATATATTTTTTGTAATGCAAGGCGTTTTATCAATTGCCTCATATAAAAATCAACTCAAAACACACCTTTGTATAGTTGAATAGTAGAAGTTCATCATCATTAGTGGAAGTTAGAATTGTTTTTAATAAAATTATATTGGATCGAATATTTTTCACGCAAAATATATTTTCTTAATCCACAACCTACGCAGGGGTGTCAAAATTCTATAAAACTTGCAAATTTTACGTCTATTCCTTTTTTCCCCATCCGTTGTTAGTTGTTAGTCTAGTATTCTGCGTTTGCACTGATTAATTGTGACAAGGAATCATCTTCTCAGACAGCAATAGGCTTATGTGGTAAGATGATGATGTGATCATTCTGTTTCTGTTTAGAAATACTTATTACATTATTTGTAAAACTATACCTTATCCGTAGAACTACTACCACTCTGGCTGTATCAATCATAGATCATTTTACCAATTCGACTTAGCTTAGCCACGTATTAGTTCCGATAAAAATAGAGGGCGCTTCGCATGACTATATAAACCACTACGACTCTGCCTCGCCCTCTTTTCAGACTGCGTCTACTCTACCATAAATACATACGCCATCCACAGCTGGAGCTTTTTATTTAACACATTCATCTCTTTTCCATATTACTTGTAATCTGCTTGAACTAGGAATAAAATAAATGTGGTTTCATTTACAGAAACTCTACGGCTGTATGCTATAATAAAACCTTTAATAAAGGCATTCCTCTCGAGGTCCATATCTCCGCCATCACAATGGGGGCTTCTGAATGCTGCAGCGTACGTGTTGAAACGCGGCCTGAGATAATCTGTTTAATGCTTTGGCTGCTGTGAGGAAGATAGCGGTACCTTATATTTGCTTTGTTAAAAAGAAGCAGTGTTATAAAATTGAATACCAAATGTTAAAACACATCCCAAATACAATTTTTTGAAAACTTGCAAAAATTTTCTGCCGGCGCTTCAAAATTTTGCAAGTTTAAAAAAAAATTGTTATAAAAGCTTATTCATTTCGTGAGGGACACTAAGTCGATGAACGACCCGATGAACCCTGGTGTCAGACTTTTCAACCGCCTACTACTACTAGTAGGCCTCTGACATGGTTGTGTGACGACCACCATCTAAGTGTTTATAAACAGCAACCGTGACGGCTTAATATGCCCTCTGAAGCACGGAACCATATTTCTTACGGGCAATCGGGGTTCAGCCTGCAATGTCTTAACCAGACTGGAAACAAATTCACCAAGTGATAATATCAAATTTGTAAGTGTCCCACCGGGATTCGAACCCGAAACCATTGCGTCGTACTGTCGCACTACCACTGCACCACATCGGGCGTCTAAAATAAATGCTTATAAATATGAACACATTTACTTTAGAAATTTTTCTGTTTAAAATTACGATTATTTGCATAGATTGTGGAAAAAAACGGTAACTATTCAATGTACGAGTATCGCAAAAATAATATTTTTGTTGATTTTATTTTTATGATCAAAAAGTAACAGAAATGAGCCAATTTTGGTGATTCTCTGTGTGTATCAACTATATTTCTTGTTACTTTTTTAAATAATTTTCCTTTGCTATAGAAAGACTAACCAATTTAACCCAAAACCTCAGCGTGTTTAAGAATCTGCTGTCGTTAGATTTGCACGAATCTGTTTTGTTACATTTGGCTTTTGTCCAAATCGCAGTAATATCGTATAGAACTGTATTCTAAATTCTGGTATTCATTGGATCTTAGAATTGTCCTGTAATTTGTGATAGCAAATGTAAAGAATGATTAAAATAGTCTATTTTGATAAAAATTTATAAATTAGCATTGAAAATTGCAGTAGCTGGACTGGTATGTAATCGAAAGCATAGCCAAATCTATTACTTTAGATGTATCACCCATTTTCATAAGTTAACATAACGTAAATATCTTTAGAAGTCAGTTATATGACCTATTTTGTCACTATAAAAATCACCATTATCAGCCGTCCCGTGAGCAATATTTTGCTTAAAATAGGTCTCCTTAATGACTTAAAGAGGGCGGCTGGTAGCGACTGGATGGCGAAAACGACAGATCGTGCCTTATGGTGTCCCCAGGGGTAAACCTACGTCCAGCAGTGGACTGCTATAGGCTGATGTGATGAAGGCTCTTCAAGGTGCTTCCAAAGACCGCTCTTACTTTATACTTTTATGAAATGAAATAAAAGAAATATATAGAGATATTTACGGTGGAAATAATAAGGCCTTCTCAGAATCAATATCATTTCGCATTACTTGCGAACTGTTTATTTTATGTTTTCCTCATAATCTTTTGCCTACTTCATTTACTTATATTATGACGAAATAAATATTAAACAACATTGATAATGGAAGAAGGTAGGATTATAGACCATTTTCATTGATGTTGTATTTATTTTGAACTCCTTTCTGGGCGAGTATATAAAATATTACTTCCTTTGGCAACAAAACGTTTATTTTATTCAGAGCATTTAATTTAATGTTATAGATCTCAAGAATCGTCGTGTCGGCCTTCACCTCAATTATCATCCAAGGAATAAACAGCAGCGATCCTTGTGAATGTAACATCGTACACTGCGCTCGCCAATCCGCCTGCTTAGTGTGGTTGAGTACGGCAATAGACTGTTATGGCTATTAATATGTGAATGTTCTAAGAATCGCAATATAGTTTCGGATAAAAGCCTAGCAATTATTAGCAATAGATAGATATGTAGAGTAGACTAAACAATATCAGTAAGGTTGAAAATTCAACTGCGTAAGGATAAGTCGCTGAATTTCCAATACGCTTCGAATATTACTTTGGATCCAACATCTCTAAGTTTTATCAGACTGTATTGTCCTTTTTAATACAAAAGCGAGAACATATAAAAAATATTGAGGAAAAATGCCATTTAATGTAATCAGTATTACCGGTGGGGATAATGTTGTGGACTGTTATAATCGCAGTAGTAGTAATGTTTTATATATCCTCTCGAACCATATATTGTGAGAAGTAATTTATTCAGGCCCAAGCATTAAGTTTACTGGGTCTGATTCAGAAATAAAGGAAGAAAGTGTCACACAAAACTTGAGGAAAAAGACTTTCATTTTGCCCTCAATTCGGGATAAAAATTCGCCTTACTTGTCTTAAATTAGTGCTATCACTTTCCGTCAAATAGGTTTAGAAAAGGATAGAAAATATCTAAGTCCTGTCATTTTTAAAAACGTCTTTTAATATATGAGACTCAGTACCTGAAATAACAAACAAACAAATATCATGCCTATTATCCCTTGCGGGGTAGGCAGAGCGTAAACGGCCGCAAAAACGGACATTTACGCCGCGTCTGACATATATTTGAGGGTCATACGGAAATTTGTGTATCGCCATAGTGACAGATTGTCAGCCCATCGCCTAGAGTTGCAAAACACACTCTCGAGTCCCTTAGTCACCTCTTACGACTCCCACGGGAAAGAAATGGGGTAACGCTATTTAAGCCGGCATCACACGGTTCACCTGAAATAAGATTCTTTTTTATTTTATTTATTTGTCTTCACTTCGTTTAACTACAGAATGCTGTATCTAGTTATATTTTTTTTAGTCTAAGACCAGAACATATCATCAGTTGGGTTCAAAAAGGTTACATTGTTATTTTAAACATGGACTCCTTGAGTTAATTACATGTGTTCCGTTGTGTTGTTTAATTATGTCAATGAGGGTTGGTCTTTTTGTTATATTTTATTATTTTTGTTTACTGAAACAGACCGCAGTAATTTTTGTGCTTGTGTGTGTTTTTAATGATTTCAACACACACACATATCACGCCTTTATACAAGGCGTTAACTGCCTTAAAATACGGTCGCTATCGACACGTTTGACAATTATTTGAAGGCCGTTTCGGAAAATCGTGTATCACTAATAGTGATAGGTTGTCGCCTAAATTTGTAAAACACATCAGCTTTTTTTAGCCGGCATTACACGATTTTAAAAAGAAGATTATAAAATTTGCCCTAACAAAATGATGAATATTTTTTTCGTTTTTTAAGCTTAGTAGGTTCTGTTGTTTTTTACTGCGAAATCGATTAAAAATTTGCTACCTCAATGACGTCAAATCAATTCAGTTACTTGTTTGCAGATAATATTTGCAAAAGTTTTTTCAAGCTCTGGCAAAATTAATTGAAAATTTTGCATGTTTTCCAATATTGTATATCAAACACGGGAAGTGTTTTAAGATTTGGTATTCTGTTTGCAGATAATTTGATATTTACGAAATTGCGAATAAATCAAAATTTGCAAAATATTTTCTATTTAAATGCATTTAACTCTATTTTGTATGCAGTGTGACGTCAATTACGTGAACGTGAGTGCGTGATCAAATGCAATTTGTTTTAAAAGGGGTCACAGGGGGTCACGGGGGGTCACATGAGGGGTCGTGACCCCCCACGACCCCCTTTTGCGTCTTTGTCACTTCCTTTTGATGTAATAGACGCAAAGTGACTTTGAATCAACCCCGTTGGAAGTTAAATTAGGGCATATTGTAGAAACTTTCGAAAACAATTATTAAATCTTCTGCTAACTGGCTTTAGTATTACTCTTTGAAAGTAAATTCTGAAGTGAATGCTTCTAAAGTTAAAATTTCATATACTGTTTCAAATTTTACAAAATGTTTAGAAAATTCTTCAGAGTCAAAGAGATTCTAGTACACGTATTTCTAGGCAAAATGCCGGATTTTTTTAAATCTGTAAGGCGATTCTCCCACTTGTCATCCGTCGCAGCGTATTTTTAATGCACCGTAACGCATGCGTCTGTCAGACGTAAGGAAATTGCGAATTCCGTATACGCACATTAGCCGTATTTGAATAGGCTAAATAGAAGTAGCAATTTTCTTTCGTCTTATAGATGCATGCGTTACGGTGCATTAAAATACGCAGCGACGGACAAGTGTGATTTCCGCTTAAGAAAAAAAATATTAGTGTGTATCAAAGCATTGAGCTTCGTTAAAACATCTCCTTAAGAGCTACAGTTTTTCGTAGACCAGCTACAATAGTGCTACGGCGGCGTAGCACAAGTTCTGTCTACATTGTCAATTTCGGGCTTTATCAGTCGCATGGTAATTAAAGTTCTCGATTTTATTTTGTAGTCAAAAAGTGATTTAAAGTTCTGATGGTAAAGTGTTTTTTGCAATCTTTAAACATGTTTTCTTTTGTAGGTTGGGATAGTACCCAATGTTTTCTCTCTTTCTCTCTTTTTGTGTGGGACACCGAGTCGTCCAACGACCCGATGAACCGTGGTGTCTGAGTTTTTCAACCACCTGCTACCAGTAGTAGGCCTCTGACATGGTTGTGTAACCGATATGTATGTAATTACCGATAATCTTTTAAAACTACTGGACTGATTTCAAATATTTGTTCTTGGATGTGATGAGTAGGCAGATCGCAAACAGCCACGAAAAACGGTCATTTACACCGCGTCTGACAAATATTTGATGGTCATTCAGATAATTGTGTATCACCATAGTGACAGGTTATCAGCCCATCGTCTTAAATTGCAATACACACCCTCGAGTCCCTAAGTCGTCTTTTACGACTCCCACGGGAAAAAATGTGCTGATGCTATTCTAAGCCGGCATCACACGGCATGTATTACATAAACATCTGTTTATTCCTTTTTCCAGGAATAGTTCGCTTTAATCCAAGTTAACTCCGGAGTAGTTATCTCGCCGTTCTAGTTGGCTCGCTGCCAAAACTGCGCCCTTGACCAGTTGCTACCGTGTCAGGGATCCAGGTTCGACTCCCGGAGCAGTTTATATGAGACCGCAGTGGGAGGTTGGAAATGTTTAGTTTTTATTTGACTTCGTATTGGTTTTGTTTCGTGGTGGATTTTATCGTTTTGACGTATTGTTTTAAATTTTATTATAGATTCACAAAATACTTATAAAAGAAAATACAAATGCATTAATTAGAATAGAAAATTTCGAAGAAGGCCTTTAAGGAATTATGTAAACAATTAATTACCCAATAAAATGAAAAACTGATAAAGTAGCATAAGAAGAATCTTAACGAAGTTTCAAAGTCATTTTAACATCAATCTGCAGGTATCATGTAGCTTAAAACTAAAATCAATCTAAAATACAACTATAGAAATATACTTTAAAAAGATAAAACGAGCTAAAATGTAAAGTAGGTGAAGTTCTTATATGTAATTAGACTTGACTCTATTTTTAGCCAAGGCCGTAGACTATCGTAGCCGGCTCGTAGCGGTTCGCTACGGAACGTAGAAACCTCGTAGTAGGTATTGGTGTAAACATGAAAGCCTATAAAAGAAAATCTCATTCCGTAGCATAGTTACAGGAAAACTTTTAGTGCCAATAAAAATTATTGAAGGGAAGTAAGAAAGGGCTACGGAGTAAGACCTTAAAACAGTTAATAAAAAAAACGACTTACCCAAAAAGTTCATCTTGCCAACACTTCTAAGCCTAACCTAATCAATCCATAACAAAAGTCCTTGTATATAAAAAATATTTCTTTCTATATAATTGAGCACCAAATTACATTAGAAAATACATGATACGTATCGTTACGTGTACTAGGAGTTAATGAGTTTGTGGAGGTCGAGAGGTAACATCGCGCGACGTGCGTCCTCCTCGGAGGCCGGGAAGGCAATGCTGAAATTTTCACCAGCTCTACGTATATATAGCCTGTTCGTACACACCCACACAGACGCACCACACACACAGGGGTATTAAGAGGGTGCAAAGAGGAAATTGTCGGACCATTGTCAATGTGATGGAAAAGGAAAAGTTGATCTGAATTGAGTCTTTTAATAATGATCGTAGTAATTATGGTTATTGGGGGGACTACTTTTTGAACGGAAATTTTAAGGCCGGTGATTTTTTTTTGTGTTCTGGGATTTGAGATTGTTAAAAGCTTTTTTTTGTTCTACTTTTGTATATCAAATATCCTTGTAATATTAAAACCTAAACCAACTGTCCAATTCTTTGAATGTAGACAGTCCATTTCGTTTGATAAAACGCTGTTTACCATTGCAAATCATTCGCAATACCAAACAGGGAAAAAACAATTCGATCAACAAAAAAGGTGCCGTTAAAATAAACGAATTCAATAGCCAATACGAACTTCAATAAATAAAGTGTAAGCAAGAAAAATCGCGCGGATATTTCACTGCCCCTTAACACACCTTATACCTCTCACACACACGTAGACAATACACTACTCTAACTCTGCGCATGTGTGCATAAGAACAAAGAAGCCGCGGCAAAGGGGCGTGGCTTGTTCTATGTGTGAGTGTGTTAAATCTTTTATAGGTCGATGCATTAAGTAATTTAGTATTATGCCTTGCAATTGACATCGCTGGTTAATATACGGTTGGTAAGTTTAGTGGTTAGAATTGTTGTCTAGTTTATATTTGAGATAAACAATTTACGGCCGATGATGTGGCGAACTGGTAGTGCGACTGCCTGCGACGCAAAGGCTTCGGGTTTGAATCTCAGTGGGGCACAAAGTTGATATTTATCACTTTATGAATTTGTTCCCAGTCATATTAGGACATTGCAGGCTGAACCACCTGATTGTCCGAAAAGAAATATGGTTAGTAAGCGGTTGAAAAACTCTGACACCAGAGTTCATCAGGTCGTTGGACGACTCGGTGTCCCACACGAAAAGAGAGACTGAGAGAGAGATAAACGATTTATTGAATTAGTTGGATGAGTTGTTTGTAACCATCCTCTGTGGTCTAGCGGTTTATGTTTAGGCACATGATCAAGTTTCCTGGGTTTGATTTTTTCATGGAACACACAAAGTTGATATATTAAGTATGTAAATTTATCCTTTTGTGAATTTCAGTTTGGATAGAACATTGCAGGCTGAACCAATCACCCCATTTCTTTCCCATGGGAGTCGTAAGAGGCGACTAAGGGACTCGAGGGTGTGTATTGCAATAGGCAATGAGCTGACAACCTGTCACTATGGCAATACACAATTTTCCGAATGACCCTTAAATATTTATCAGACGTGGCGTAAATGTCCGTTTTTTGCGGCCGTTTACGCTCAGCCTGCCCCGCAAGGGATTAAAGGCGTGATATGTGTATGTATGTAAAGTATTTTTGTGTCATATTCAGAATGAATCCAAATACAGGTTGACACAAACATACAACAGAGTAGACTACATATAGAGCAATTAAACTGAACAACTTTCCCCAGAAACATGTAATCTTCCATGGTTAATTAACCAGCCGATCAGCAATTTTTGTATGGTTATTTTTTTTAAAATTTTGACCAAAAGTTGTTCACTTTTAAGAGTACCTCAACCTTTTACCTCCTACTTTTTTGTTACTCCCTGTACAGATCACACCCAGCAGTTAAAGTGTCAAGAAAGGCAATTGTGAATAATGTACACAACAAATCACGTCCAGTCGCCGTCCTAAGCAAATAACACGACGACTGCTTTACTTTGCTTAACTTAACACTTTCACTGCTAGAGGTTTACTGAATAGTTACATGTATATCCATATATCACGCCTATAATCCCTTGCGGGGTAGGCAGAGCGTAAACGGCCGCAAAACGGTAATTTACGCCACGTCTGACAAATGTTTGAGGGTCATTCGGAAAATTGTGTATCGCTATAGTGACAGGTTGTCAGCCTATCGCCTGAAATTGCTCTTACGACTCCCACGGGAAAGAAATGGGGTGATGCCATTCTTAGCCGGCATCACATGGCCGAATTCACTGAATAGTTGAATTATTAAAATATGGGTTTTTTGTAAACTTCAGACAACTGATGAGAGAACGATGTTTATCGATTAGGACTTTGCAGGCTGAACCAACTGATTGTCTTAAGAAAGATAGGGCAAGTTAAGCCGTTCCCGGTTTCTGTCTATGATTACTAAGACGGCGGTCGTTATACAACCATGTCAGAGCCCTACTAGTAGTAGTGGGAAGAACATTGGTGAATTCTTATTTTTCGTGTGGGGCACCGAGTCGACGAATAATCCGATAAACTCTGGTGTAAGAGTTTTTCAACCGCTTGCTAATACTAGTAGGCCTCTAACATGGTTGTGTAACGATCACCGTATAAGTCATCATAGACAGACACCTGGAGCGATGGCTTAACTAACCCTCCGAAGCACGCATCCATCTTTCTTACGGACAATCAGGTAGTTCATCCTGCAATGTTCTGACCAGACGAAACCAATTCACAAAGTGATAATATCAGTGCCCCACCGGGAATCAAACCCGGAACCTTTGCGCCGCAAGTAGTCGCACCACCACTGCACCACATCGGCCACAACCATCATATTATGTGTAAATGATTTAATGCCATACGCAGTAGTGAATGTGTTAACCAGTGTTAACAATATTGTAAAAAGTTTTGCTTGTAAAGCCCCAACCCCTGCCTGTGAGAGTAAATGTTTTGTTTATTTTGACGCTCGTTTACAGGAGATAAACGGAAGTTACAAATATTATGTAACGCAATGTGGTATATAGTATTATTTCTCAGAAATTATGCTTTTAATAATTATGCCGTGTGACGCCGGCTTAGAATTAAATCACCCCATTTCTTTCCCATGTGAGTCGTAAGAGGCGACTAAGGGACTAGAGGGTGTCTATTGCAATTTTAGGCGATGGGCTGACAACCTGAGGCTATACACAATTTTCCTAATGACCCTCAAATATTTTTCTGACGTGGCGTAAATATCCGTTTTTACGCTCTGCCTACCCCGCTAGAGATTAAAGGCGTGATATGTGTATATATGTATGTATTTAGTTTTGTTTATGGATCACTAATACACTTATAAAAAAAATTCGACTGCTCCTGTGATTGAGAGGTCAAATGAGGGTTAAATATTGGTAAGAGACTACAAAACATTGAAGCCAGTATCCATCACCATCTTTAACACATACATAGGGTAATTTAGGGGGTTATCGGCCAATCTTGCGAATTTTTGACTTGAAGATAATATATTTGTATCAAATATTTAGACGAGGCTAAAGCATAAAATGATTTTGAAATCAGTAGATATTGTAAGTTTAGTTTAAAAAACCCCTATTATTCAAAAATGCTTTAAAAATAAATAAAACGATAAAATATCTGAAATGAGCGAATTAGGGGGTTATCGGACAGAACATTCAGTTTTCGCCCGCTTAAACAACTACTTTTCGGCCACCATGTAATCCGTTGAAAAATAAGTCTTAGTGCGGTCAAGTAAGGATGGGTTTTCAATAAAAAATTAAATGTAAATGTCATGAACATTATCTTATTCAATATTTATGTTTTTGCTATAGTTCAAAACATGATAAGCCATTATTAATAATCAAAACTAAGTAGAAAATAATATTCTGCTTCGTAAAATCTTGTTTTAAAAAAAAATTACTAATAAATTGTAATAGTAATACTAATTGAATGGCCGGAAACCAAAAAAAAGGTTTTTGCTTCCCGGCCACATTAGTAAACTCTATGCCGATAACTAAAATGTACAAATTCAGCTGTCGGCCGTCAATTTCAAAATATTTTAAAGCTGATTTGTTTTAAATTATTGTATGTAGGTGCATGGCCGCCTGTTAACTAAACCGTTGCCTTAGGATATAAGAACGCTTGAAATTATATAATACGTCTGAAGCTTTTCAAAATGTAATGAAAAAAAGGATGTAAATTGAATGGTTATCAGCTAGCTATCGACCAGTAGGCCGATAGCTAAATTTCCCCAAAAATTGCTTTTAGTTATCCGGACATCTAATTTTAATGTTAAATATTGAAAATTTTAAACTTTTTAATGAAATTAACGTAAATTAGAATCACAAATAGTCACACTATGTCAATATTTATATCCAATAAAATATAAACAACGCTGTAACTTACCTCGAAATATGCGTAGCTCCAAGATTTTTTCACTGTATGTGCACACAACCGCACTCGCAAATTTTAAGAGGCCAATTGACGAGACACTGGAGCAGTTATAATGCTAACTAATTAAAATGTGATGGGTATGGTCGAAAAGTTTTGAAAGACACTGACTTTTCTTATAATTTACTTAAAGTTTTCATCTTCGGCGCAAATAACTGGGCTGTGTCCGATAGCTACTGGTGTCCGGTCAACCAGCTAAATTACCCTACATACACATATCACAGAGCGTAAACGGCCGCAAAAAACGACCATTTTCGACAGAACAAAAGAATGTATCTTTTCATAAACCTTACTTTGTAGGTTCATCACCAAATGTTCCAAGCACGAGTTCAACAGTAAGTGCGTATTAAGCACTAGACAAGCGGATTCCTTGCATTCCTTGTGCTCAATTTGAATATTATATTGCTGGAGACGACCCGCAATATGTTTATTATATGTAAATAGGACACCATGCTTCCGTGCATTGTAATACGGGATAGGGTCCAAGTGACGGTCTCAAACCAGTTGGTTTTAATGTCAAACTAAAATTTGTACTCATTTTTATGTCTTTTATCAATCGATTATTATAAACATGTAAATTCAAACATAAAAAACATAGTACATAAAAAACTGGCGAAGTACGAGTAACTCACATCAAGCTTTTACTTAAATTATGATACCGTCCTTGAGCTAATAGCCTCAATTTTGAATTTTTATGTTGAAAGACCACTGCATTTTCTTTTTTTTAAATATTTTTTTGGTATTTGCTTCGAAACCCGTACTTCAAAATGAAGCTACTTCACAAATTGATTGGTTCTAAGGCCACGAACAAGTACAAAAAAGACAAATGTAAAATTCTATAGGTAAAATTTGATTCCCTTCAAACCCACGCGTTTTGCGTGTGAGGAAAAGAGCTAGATTTTATTATAACTACAAGCGGTTGTAGACCTGACTATATGATTTACATTTCATCTCAATATAAAATGTATTGAAAGACTGACAAATAGACGGACGGACGGATAACAAAGTGATCCTATTAGGGTTTCTAACCTAAAAACCGTATAGGTGTCATAAAAATCAAATATCAAATAGGTTTGACGTGTGGTGCTTATAATAACACCAACCCATTTCCACCCATGGCTGTCGTAAAAGCGATTAAGGATTAAGTTCAAGGAATGGGCAGCACCGTTCCCTATAAAGCCCTAAGTCCATGTTTCACTGCGTTCGCCAACTCGTCTGTCAAGCGTCGAGTATTGCAATCACCCCCCAATTAGGGGAGGTTCATGTCCAGCAGAGGTTGGTAGTGGCTGTTGATAAAAAAAAATTGCTCAGAACAGGTACCTTGTTTAGTACTACCACGTCTACCCTAATACCCCAGTATTATTCAACTATTGTTTTGTAAGGGAGGGTGTTTAAAGATGAATATGCAGTAGGGTGTTACTTTGTGGTTAGACAGTGAACAATTTGGGCTTTGAATTCTGTTGTAGGTTCGATTTTTTTAGAAATAATTATGTTTTCTCTGAGTTTAACTCATTAATAAGGTATTTCGTATAAGACTAAGGTGGTTTTCCCACTAGTCGTTCGCCGTTGCAATTTTTTATGCATGCAACTGTCAGATGAATATAAATTGCTAATTCCAATCTAATTCAAACACGGCTACGGTGCGTTACGGTGCGTAACGGATGCGTCTGTCAAACCGTAAAAAAATGTCGTTCGAAATAATTAGTACCTGATGTGTTGTTTTTCTAAAATTTCATTGTCCTGTGTTGTATCTTGTGCGCAATAAACAGTTGAAAGAAATAAATAAATCAAGTAAGATAAGGCATGGTAAGAAGACATTCAGTAAGATGTACTAGTACCAACCTATATTTTATTTTTGAAAATTGCAAAATTTTCAAGCGCCGGCCGGATTTGAACCTGCGACTTTCGCATTACTAGTGGCGACGCCTTTTTCATCTGGGCTACCGCAGCGCATTCCATGCCCGCCAATTTTGCAAGTGTATTTTAATGCTAGTAACGCCTGGCACGGCTCCAACCTATCTTGTTGTCTGTGCTTAGCCAGCAATGATAACATTATATGAATGTATTCACAGTAGTTAACTAATACCAAAGAATACAAACTAATAGCTACCCACCAGTGGAGAACGATGAATTTTTGCAAAATGTAAGCCGTAGTTGTACAATATTAAAATACCAAAAATGTTTAATTTTTTTATCTTCCACACAAATTAAAAATTAAAACTCGTGTTTTTTTTGGCTTATTCGTATAATTTCGCGGATACAGATATTAAAACTCGTGATTTGCCGGCTTATTGCCACCTGAATTTCGCGATATTTTGCGGACACAGACATCGAAACTCGTAATTTCTCGGCTTATGTACTCGTATAACCGCCATGTTTCGCATAATTTTGCAGACACAGGCACTCGTGATTTGTCAGCTTATTTCTGCCTGCATTTTCCGGACACATACATCAAAACTCGTATTTTTTGGGCATTTGCATATCAAAACGAGATAATAAGGTGAATAAAATAAGGATCATCGTAATGTATGGCCCTTTTGCCACTTTTAGCCACTCTTGTAAATAGGCATTACCTACTGAGCGAAAGTCCATCTTAGTTAAACGAAATCGAAAAATATACAGCTATTTCAACACGTAGTTTTTTTATTGTCATTTATTTTATAAATAATTCACTTCTGAAATAAAGTTTTCACAATTTGAGCCCGAAAAATGTCCGCAGCAGGAAATAGTAGCAAAATCCATGAAAAAGCTTTCATCACTAAAAACTTGTCACATCTTTAGCATTAGAATCACGTGTAGAAAATCCTATTCTCTGAATCACTTAAGCCTTTACATTACTCGCGATTCCACTTAGAAAGAGACGACCGTACAATTTTATCTATACGTTAGAAAGTGACAAAGGCACGCCTGTTGATGTGCCTGCGAGTAATTCCTCGGGAACAGGCCACCTAAAAGGTTTTTACTTTATTTTTACTGTCGGCCGTACTTCGCACCGCGTAACTTATTGTAAGTGTGGTACGTTTTATGAAAATCATAAGTCGGACTTATATTGGCCACTTTCTTTGGGGATAAATGTTGATACTGTAATTCGGGTTTGAATTGGCTCTTAGAGATTTTGCACGGTGAATTAGGTAAGTAGGTGAATGGGTCTCTAATCGTTTTCAATTTTGAGGCGAGTGGTGCCACAGTACCAGCGGTACCAGAACCACTTCACAAAAAATAAATATCGCTTTATGCAAACAATACATCAGAAATATCAGAATGTCCTTTGCTAAATTTTTCGGTGTTATTGTAAAACAATTAGTACCAAAAGTGGCCATTTTTGGAAATTTCATCCATATTAATTACAGCCGTGTGATGCCGGCTTAGAATAGCATCACCCCATTTCTTTCCCGTGGGAGTCGTAAAAGGCGACTAAGGGACTCGAGGGTGTGTATTGCAATTTTAGGCGATGGGCTGACAACCTGTCACTATGGCGATACACAATTTTTTCGAATCGCCCTCAAATGATTGTCAGACGTGGCGTAAATCTCCGTTTTTTGCGGTCGTTTACGCTCTGCTTACCCCGCAAGGGATTATAGGCGTGATATATGTATGTATGTATGTATGTATGTATTAATAACAGAAAATATTTTATGGTTTATGCAGTTTTTAATTTTCTTAAGATAACTAAAACTTGGACATGAGACATTTTGATGTATTGATTGCAAAAAAAATATTTTTTTTTTCTTCGTTAAACTATGTTCAGTTTGAATACCAAATTTTAAAACACTTCCCGTGTTACGGATAAAATTTTTGAAAATTAGTAGAATTTCCTGCACGCGCTTAAAATTGTGAATGTTCAGTTTCTTACTTTATTGATCGGCGTGGACTGACTTTCGATGATATTACCTGAAAGAGAAAAGTAAAATAATTAACTTCAAAACATAAATTAGCTAGACAGCTAGACCACTAAACAAAAAATAATTTCAATATGAAACAATAATGTACTGTTTTTTCTAACAAAGTAGTTCATATTCCAAAAACTTTTCCTCTGAATATCGAACACTAAAAACTGAAATATACGAGCGCAGTAGTTCCAAAACTGTGAACAATGTACATCATTGCAATGCGCCGAGCGAGGTATCACAGTAATGTGCATACGCGATTCAATTGCCAAGTTGGAATACATGGACTACACTGGGTGTAAGGGACAGCCCTACGAATACTGATAGGGTGTATTCAGACCAAGAAACAAAAAAAAATTGCCCTTGGAAATATATTAGTAAAAATATAAAAAATACTTTCCATAAAGGCAGTCAGCTTATAATAATTTTGTATGGGTTTATTATTATGTCATTTCCATACATAATTGTCATAGAGGAACGTTGTTCAGTATCATGGTTTGACTGGTCTGATGGCGCAGTCGATAGTTCCCCTGTCTCCAACGCCGAGGGTCGTAGGTTTGGGCCCCAGAACAAGTATTTACAAGTAACATTTCAAATATTTATGTTCAGAGTGTCTTAACATGAATTTATTTACAAAAACAGTGTATTTCGATTAGTATTTAGTTCCCATAATACTAGCTTTGCTTAGTTTAGGGCTAGAAGGCTTTTATTTTATTTTTTATGGTATTCATGCACCAATTAAATTAACATCCTTTATTTTTGGGTTGCGTTAGTAATACATCAGGCCTGTTTTGGAAGTTAGTTCTTACTCAGAGGGAAAAGATAACTACATTATAATCTATTCTAAAATACTATCTACTACGAGTTTTTACGTAGCACTTAGCTACGATTTGTAGCAACGCTACGACAAAGTCTACAACGCTTAAAAAGATTCATCACTGGTCATTTTGAAAGCTATTATTAGAAACACTATTTTCAGCTACAGAGTCAATGTTAAACCGATTTATTATCCATTTAGAATATAGGTTAACAGTTTATCTATAAACAGTCCGATTCTATGCAAAGGTATGCATAACGACGTGTGATGCCAGCTTACAATAGCATCATCCCATTTCTTTCTCATGGGTGTTGTAAGAGGTGACTAAGGGACTTGAAGGTTACATGGGTATTGTTGGCGATGGGCTGACAGTTTGTCACTATGGTGATACACAATTTGCTCAATGACCCTTAAACTTTTGTCAGAAGTGGCGTAAATGACAGTTTTCGGCGGTTTATACTCTGCCTACCCTGCAAGGGATATAAGCGTCATACATGTTTGTATGCAAAACATTTCCATTTTGGTATAGATAGATAGATAGATGAACACTTTATTGCCTACAACGTACACAACATAATCAAAACAATACAGAAAAATTAAGACTGAAAGTAAGCATAGGCGGCTTTATCGCTTACATGCAACTTTAACATTAGAGGTATAATAGAGACAAAAAAGAAAAGATTTGCAAGTAGTCGCATAATTACCAGTAAAATTATTATATTTTTAAATTAATTAATTGGTATACGTATTTTCAAAAACGAGAAATTAATACTAGTAGTAGCCCTAACGATTATAATTTAGCAAACAGATTTTAACGTAAGGTTGGGTGATCCCAATAAAACTTAAACACAGAGCTGTAACATAAAACCTTCTCCACTAAACTATCCCCTCAGTCTCACACAATTGGCACTCCAACTAAAAGTGTTTCAAAGTAAAAGCGGTTTCTTAACCTAATTACAAAGCTAAACATTAGACACCGGACACTGAGTAGTACGGGCGGTAGTAGAAGAATGGAGTACGAAATGGGATACCGAATTTGAGTATTTCAGTTTCTGAATCGTAAAATGGTGTCTTAACCTAATTACAAAGCCAAACAGTGCACTGGGTACTGTGAAAAGAACACGCGCCAATCGGAGAATTTAATGGAATATTAGATAACGAATATGTGATAAGTCTTTTGTAAATACTAGGTATCATAACCTAAACATGCGGTTTCTTAACCGCATTTTAAAGCTAAACACGGTGTTTACACACACACATATAACGCCTTTGTTAACAAGGTAAGTATTAAAATATGAACATTAACAAAGCCAAAACACACAAATTTTAATACACTGGTTACCAGAGGGTAAATTGAGTGCAAATTATACACGAATATTGTATTTGTTTGTGATATAGTAGTAGTGAACCATAACCTAAACATAACACATGACAGCTATAACCAAGGTACCAGGTTGTAAAACAAGTGCACAAACATTACTTTTTTTACTTTTATTAAACGAGCAACTCTTTTATAAATAAATTAGATCAAGTTTATGATTTAGATCAGAACATCAAAACGTAGCATGCTTTTACGATAGAGATAAACTTTTCATCTATATAATCTTACTTTGATGCAGTTTTTAAGTTAAGAGCGTTGCTTACGCTTTGCTTCACTTATTTTAAACACTTTAGTATAAAAATGTTTTTTTATTTTTATAATAAAACATGGAAACGGTGATTGTAAATTTTTTATAAGAAAGAGTTTTATGGGAAGTCTCCTTCATATTTCTTTCTTAATTAGATAACTTACCCGAATAAAAAATTCCGTTACTTAATTCCGAATAAAACTTCAATTTACTAGGACGACAGTTTCCCGCTACAGTTTTTGAATCTTATTCGATACGATATTTAACGCAGTCAAATTAAGGTAAGGGTCTTATTTCAAGTCCAATTTACGCTTGCAAATGACTTTTCATTGTTTCTGACAATATAAGTCAAGTCACAGTACCTTATTATTCAAAAATATTCGTATGACCGCCCGAGCTATTGAGAGTTTTTGTAGGGGAGATAACGGCTGCCCTCGTGATACTTGTGGTGAGAGAATCAGGAGTATTTGCTCTCGGACGAGTGCGGACGTTACTCTGCCTCTAAACACGAGTAGGGCTGGTAAGATGTCTTGCTCTTTTTCTTTTTTTTGTCATGCTTTTTGAACAAACCCTGAACGGAGATAACGCTCTTGGTGAGAAAATAAGGAGTGTTTGCCCTCGAACGAGTGCGGACGTTACTCTGCCTCTAAACACTTGCAGGGCTGGCAGCATGAAGTAGTTTATAACTATGGTGAAAACGTGCTGTAAACTAAAATTTATCAAAACATTTCAAGGGAGTTCTAAACTGTATAATTTTTTTTCAAGGAACAGAAAACATGAATAGTATTTGCTGGGAAGGGCTTTCAGTTATGCCTACCCTCTGTGTTACATCTGATATGGGAGAGTTGTGTAGTTTCAGTGCTTAGGTCCTGGGTTTAAGACATAAAAACATGATGAAGTTAAACAGATCCGGTATTAATATCAGTTCTTCTGTTCTGGTGTTCTTTGTGTGTAATTCTGTATTTTCGAGTGTGGAAAATCAAACAAAGGAGAGCCAAAATCAGCAGTGAACTTTTGAAACTATCGGTGTAAAAAGCCCTTAAACATACATACATACATATATCACGCCTATAATCCCTTGCCGCATAGAACGGACATTTACGCCACGTCTGACAAACATTTGAGGGTCCGGAAAATTGTGTATCGCCATAGTGACAGGTTTCAGGTGTCAGCCCATCGCCTAAAATTGCAATACACACCCTCGAGTCCCTTAGACGTTTTTTACGACTCCCACGGGCAAGAAATGGGGTGATGCTATTCTAAGCCGGCATCACACGGCACCTTAAACGTTGCGTTATTTTAAGATAAGTAAAACATATAAGTCCTTGTTTTAATAGTTGATAAGTACTTTTTTGTGTTCGCTGTTGGTTTTCCCATAAAAATAAACACCATATATCGTCGGTACCAACCCTAGCGCCACCAGCTAAGTATATCAAATGAATTGTAAATGAAATCAGCGCGAGTGGCCGGTTTATACCTCACCACCCTCAGAATGACGGGTTTGATTCTCGGGGATGTGAATGTCGTACAACCACCGGACAATATTGCGGTTTGTGACTGCTAATATAAATGACAGCCTGTGACAGCTGCAGTTTTGACGCGGTGATGTCATGTCATACACATTATTTATTTATTTTATATATACATTAATTAATCACGCCTGTATCCCTTACGGGGTAGGCAGAGCGTTAACGGCAGTAAAACGGATATTTACACTACGTCTGAAAAAAGTTTGAGGGTCCATCAGATAACTGTGTACCACTATAGTGACAGGTTGTCAGCCCATCGCCTAAATTGCATTACACACCTAACCCTCAAGTCCCTTGGTCGGCTCTTACGACACCCATGGGTAAGAAATGGGATGATGCTATTCTAAGCCGGCATCACACGGCAAATTTATTTTATTTTATACTTTATTGCACATCGTACAAAAGGCGGGCCTAATGCCAGACGGCATTCTCTACCGGTCAACCAGAAGATTAACAGAGGAAGAAAGAAACCAAATAAACAGCCAAAATGGACCACTGCTGGACATGGGCTATACTCACCACGCTTGGCAGGCGGATTGGCGAGCGCAGTGCAAGATTTTGCATTCACAGGGAACACTACTGCTCATTCAACTCTTAGTCGCTTCTTACGACACCATCGAGAAAGAAGTAAGGTGATACAACACACGGCAATGAAGCCATGATATTCAGTTTTTGTATGGGGTTTCGTGAAATCCTTTTATAAAGATGTCGATACGGCAAAACATCGGATAACCAAGCGGTGTGTGTGAGAACCGACTGATGTGCTTGATTCCTGGCTACTTTCCCGACGTGGATGTAAAGGTGGATGTGGATGTGATTGAGTGTGCACTTGTCATTCTGACAAACAAGTAAAAGAGGGTTCGTTTGGGTTACCTTCTAAAATAATACATTAAACAAGGTACAGTCGGTTATAGCACATAAGGTACCAGGAGTACTCCAAAAGAACTGATTTATTTATGTCAAGCAATATTTTTTTCTTGAAATGAATATATATTAGTAGAATATGACTTATTTTATGAGAATAAGTAAAAAAATATATTATGTATTAACTGGGGATGAAAATAATTTAGTTCGTTTGGAGTACCCCTGGTACCTTATGTGCTACAACCGACTGTACATTACATAGCTCAGGATGAAATTAGATATTAAAATTAATCCGCTTGTTTAACCATATAATAGCATGCAAATGCCCACATTAAATAATTTGTACATTCTTAATCAAAGCCTTAAAACATAATTAAAAACTTAAATACTGTTGCTTTGGTTTGATTCCTACATATCTAATATATCAATACACACATCCTCGAGGGTGTGTATTGCAATTTTGGGCGATGGGCTGACAACCTGTCACTATGGCGATACACAATTTTCCGAATGACCCTCAATTATTTTGTCAGACGTGGCGTAAATGGCCGTTTTTTGCGGCCGTCTTCGCTCTGCCTACCCCGCAAGGGATAATAGGCCTGATATGTGTGTGTGTGTGTGTGTGTATCTAATAGTACGTTCACACCATGCACCTGCTCCTGCTCCTGCCGCTGTCGCGAATATTTCTCGAAATACTTCCGCGGGAGTATCAACGCGAGTGAGTGTTCACACACTGTCGTCATACTATTCTCGCACCAATACGAGTGAGCGAGATAGCAATATATTCCACACGTATTAAATAAATAAATAAAATAAATTTCATTTATTTTCTCACAAATAAGTAAAAAAGTTAGATATAACACAATAAAATAATAATTATACACTATCAATTCTTAACTTGCTAATACAATTAAAACAGACTTGTGAGACTGGCGCCTAAACTAGGTTTCGGGATGAAACCTGTATCATAGGTCACCAGGCCCCCATTCTAACACGGTTATAACTATAGGTAAAAAATTATTTGTATTGAATACTAATAACATTGTTCTTAATAGAGAGAATTATGTAAATCTTAGAATTAGATTGCAATTATAAATAGTAATTGGTAAAAATAAGAAGTACTGAAGTTATTGTGCAGTGATAGATAGGCTAAAAGACTTCAATTACACGGTTACTTGCAACAAGTCTTCTGTCTCATCATAATTGAGCTGCAAAAGCCAAGACGTAATTTTTTTCACGTATTCGTGCTGCTGTTACCTGTTCCTTTGAGTCGCGCAGGAAAGTGCTAATAATATGATAGCGATTAACGCTATTGAGCAGGACGGCGACAAATGTGAAAAGGTGGACCACGGGTAACAGAATTTTATTTATTAGCGGTTAAAATTTATTAGATGGACCACGGGACCAAAAAAATACCCGTGGTCCACCAGGTGGACAAATAGGTGGACCACGGGGCTGCAGTAATAAGACATCTAGTTGTTGATAAAAACAATCACACTATTGGACGTTGAAGTATTTAGTAATAGGATCCGGAGGATACGAGCTCTGAGTGTGAGTGAGGTGTGTCTGAGAGGGAGTGTGGCGAATTAGCGACTGTCCGAGTGTTAATCTGCAGCTCCGGTTACCGAGTGGTACAATGGATAGGAGAAAACGATATCAATACGCCTTTATCCCTTGCGGGGTAGACAGAGCGTTGACTGCCGTAAAATGCGGGCGCTATTGCCACGTATGTCAAATATTTGAGGGTAGTTTCAGAATAATCATGTCTCGCCGAAAATTGTAATACACATGAAACCCTCGAGTCCCTTAGTTTTACGACACCCGCGGGAAAGAAGTAAGGTAGTGCTATTCTCAATCGGCATTACACGGTCGCGATGCCTATGTGCAAACTAATTACCAAACAGGAACAAACTAAACTTCAACAGTCCACTGCTGGACATGGACCTCTTACATGAGGGGGCTATTTCCTCGGGGGCTAATTTAAAAAGCTTGTAATCCTTGTTACAAGCTACTACATACATAGGTAATTTTTTTATAGTAATTACCCTGTAAATCTGTAATATCCTGTAGTATAATCCGGAGTTATATTTCTGCCTACAAACTATTGTATAGTTTGGCGGATTTCAATGTAAAAAACTTATGCTGATTTTGAAATAAAAGTTCATTTATTATTATTATTTATACTAACCACGCTTGCTGCCCATTCCCTGGACGAATTGATCTGTAAGTCGCATTTTCGAAACCCAAGCGTAGAATTGTGTTGGGTTATTACCAAAACAATGGTTCTAAATCTTGGCCGTAGGTATAGTACTGAAAAGTCTTCTTAGGACACAAAAAATCTACTTTACCGAAAGGTATTTTTCCCAAAATTACCACTTTACCAAGATGACTACTTTCCTAAAATGTCTACTCTCCCGATATGACTACTTTCCTGAAAGCCCGTCTTTTAGTAAAAGTGCACATTTTCTAATACATTTTTCGTGTGGCGTAGACCACAACTAATTCAATCATTTAGTGCTGATTTGCGGTTAGAAGCGTTTGCGGATTCATTTATTACAATAATTTACGTTAGTCTCAACTAAAGATAATAAATAAGAGACAAAGACATATGCAGAAAAATTTACCTCTGACTTAACCTCCTTTATTTTTATTTATACTTTACTGAACATCGTACAACAGGTGGGCTTAATGCCACGCGGCATTCTCTACCGGCCAACTAAGAGGGCAAACAGAGAGAACAAGAAGCGGTGGCACTCGAAAATGAGAATGAAGTAAACACAAAAGGAAAACAACATGTCGTACTATCAATACATAATTATTATTCATAAAAAACACTTACACAAATACTGATACCAATAAATAATACATAAACTTACATACATACGCAAAAATAAACAGAAATAAAATTATACTTTTAAAAAAAACTAGCTCCACCTGTCTTAAAATGCATAAAGTTACAGTGTCTTTACAACGGCGTTGCGTTGATTGGTATACAGATGGCAGCCGTGAATCAATTCCTACGTTCTTTTGACAGGTCATGCAACCAACTCACTCAATCAAATGACTGTATAGCTGGTTCCTTTGCCTTTTTTACACGACTGTCCAAACAAAAAAGGAGTGTAATGTTTTAAGAGTTCATGTATGTATGTATGTGCGATTCTTTAAAGGACTGTAACTTGTTAACCACTGAAAAGATTTGAATGAGAATTGTATCGGAAGAATCCTTGCATTATCCCGAATGTCATAGGATAGGCTTTATCTCAGAAAACAGTCGTGTTTTTTTATTTTTTATTTATTATGCTTGTTTAATGAATGATTTGAACAAAGAATCAAAGACAAGAAATGAAACGTTACGTTCTCACTTCCTTTCGCCTTGGTTATATCCTTTTTGTTACTTCCAGTATACGACTATTCAATTGTTAGTACCTGTATTAATATCATACAATTACTAAAACTATAATTCCCTACAAATGTTCAACCGCGAAGTGTCAAAGCAAAATGGATAGCATTTGCGGTCTGTGCCATTTCAATTCCTATAAATACAGGGTGTTATAAATACACGGTATAAACAGTTTGTTAGTTGGTATATCGCTCATTTTAGCAAAGATCGATAGTGGCCTCAATTTGGGAAAAAAACTCTTGACTTACCTTCATTACCATTAGCGCTGTCACTTTTCGCCAATTGGTAAAAAAATTATAAGGGATATCTAAGTTCTATCACTTTTCAAAAGTTCAATAGGTTCTTCGCCATTTCTAGTCAATTTAGTCGTGATTGTTAAGATCGTTACCTTATTTTAACTGAAAATGCGTATTTTGCGTTAATTTATAAGACATGACATGACTTAGATATCTCCTAACTTTTTCTAAACCTAAATTTGACAGAAAGTGACAGCGCTAATTAAAAGAAAGTTAAGAGAAATAATTTCCCTATTTGAGGCTATTGAGAAGAAATCGCTGCCTAAGTGATAAGGACATGTTTAAATTTGAATTCAAATTGAAAATTTGGCAAGTTTTCTAAAACTCTCTCCATTCATTACAATTTTATGATCCTATACAGGGTGTAAGGGACAGCCCTCCGAATACTAATAAAATGCACGCAAACCATAAAACTGAACAACTTTTCCCTAGAAACACATGTCAGAAAACGACCAAAATAAACGATGTCCCATACAAAATTACAATCACCTGACTGCATTTACTATCGGAAGACATTTTTTTTACGTTTACTGAAATATATTTTTATGGGGTCTGAATGCACAATATCAGTATTCAGAGAGCTGTCCCCTACACCCTGTATAGACAGCTTAGTTTCAAATTGGTTTGTGTACAATACAGGAATATTATCTGTGATTTATCAGTGCATTAATGGCCATTCGAATCGGGTCCGTTATTTCGAGGATTGTTTTAATTATATTTGTACGAGATATTTGGGTCAGTTTAGTTGTTCAAAAGATCTTTAAATGGTAAAGATTTAGATCTATATTGCTTTTATTAACACAACTTAACAACTAGCCGGCTACTGCACATAGATTCCCGCTATTGGGGTTTATTGCCATTACTGAATACGTATAACAGGTAGCCATGTGATGCCGGCTTAGAATAGCATCACCCCATTTCTTTCCTGTGGGTGCCGCAAGAGGCGATCGCAACTTTAGGGGATGTGCTGACCAGTTGTCACTATAGCGATACCCATAGCGGTACACAATTTTCTGAATTACCCTCAAAAGTTATTTTTTACAGCCGTTTACTCTCTGCCTTCCCCGCAATGGATATACACGTCATACATTTATGTAAGTACATACTTTTTCCATTCAGTCCGAGAGCCAAAAATACCCGGTAAATCTTTTCCCGTTTATACCCCACTCATGACAGTAGGTACTCGTATAATTTATGACGCCGTCATTATTATGACGTATGGTCAGATCAATCTTACCCCATCATCTCAGCGTAGTTGTTTTATTTACGGGTCAGTGGTTAGAAGGGAGGGGGTAATTACCCCTTACGACCCCTTTCTTTGTTGTGATTACTTGTTAAGTGTGAAGGGTTGGTGTGTGGGATATCTATCTACTTATTCATACCTAGTTATCTTTGATAGATTTGCACTTTACCATCATTACCAGAATTTAGACATTAATAAAATTATTACTTACATCAGCCTATTGCAGTCCACTGCTGGACGTAAGCATCACCTAGGGTACAACATATGGCACGATTTCAGGTTTTTGCCATCAAGTCGCTACCAGTTGCCTTTTTTAAGTCATCGGTTCATCTGGCCAGAGGTCGTCCAACGCTACGCTTGCCGAGGCGTGGCCCCCACTCGAGAACCCGCTTACTCCACCGTCCGTCGGTTCTACGCCATGTATGTGCCCAGCCCACTGCCACTTAAATCCAGACGTTGTCCATTAATTTGGTCTCTTTGCGTATTGTCTTATTCCGGAAATACCATATTAGTTGAAAAGTGACAACGCTAAAACGCTGCTACAGCATACAAACATACTTTTGAGTCGGGGCTGCGTCCCCAATGTATAGTATATAATATAGTTGTGACTGTAGAACCAAATAAACGTTTATTCTATTCTATTCTATTCTAATTTATCGTAAGTTAGGAGAATTTATATCCCAAATTGAGGCCAATACCTCACCTGGTTCATTACTTATCATTATAATTTCCAAATTATGTGAACATTTATAATTTACTCATATCAATTTCAGCCAAACGGTCGGGAACTCCCAACCCTCAGAGGTCCAAAGCGTGCACTTATTGAGTGTGTCTGTTATTGATGGGGCGAGAGGGCAATTAAATCATACAGCTACAGGGGTAGTATTCTTTATTTTTTTGTTTATATTCGACAGTATGATTCAATAATTATCATCAAACATTTTACAGCTGGATAAAGGCATGCTGCCCCTATCGATAGATTCATATTTTAATTCAGATTCAGATTCTTCATCCAGCTTAAATAAATTCGTCAACAGAGTATAAGTATTTAAAACATAAAAAAAATGTGGAATGTACTTAAATGAGGTTACACAACTAAACGATGACGATACAATAAACAATCTCAATATATTTTACAGCGTTACAATTTATTTTTGTATTTCTCGTTCTTTAAAAATTACTTAACGTAAATTTAAGGTTTCCCTTCATTCATTGATTCCGTCACAGAATTAAGTAGACATACTTTGAGTATAATTTTCACTTTATGAACTTAAGGTATTGCTTTTATAAATAACGCTGCTGCCCTGCCCATTCCCTGGATTCATCCCTTTACGAGACCATCAGGTGCAAATAGGGTGATGCTTTTATAACTAGGCTCCAAACGGAAAGTGACTAAATAAATGAAAAGTAGTCGGTGAATATCGATTAATTTTACGTTAAGAGGTAGCCCAAGACACATTTAAAATTTACGAAATTTGGTATGCTAAGTCACTGGCGGAGAGGAGAGAAGATTGGAAGTTACTCCACCGACAAGAGTTTGACTCTTAAATTTGAAGAAGAAGAAGATGATCGATTTCCAGAAATATCTCATTTATTTTGAGAATTATACTATATTTATTTAATCGTACTACCACCTTCACTTGTAGAGCGTGCGGAAAATGATGCCGCTCCCGTATCGGCTTATACAGCCATGAAAAGTCTTGCCACAGACACTGATTAAATCGTCTGTCACAGACGTGTGAGGCCAATGATGATGATGATGATGACTATATTTACAATATTTACCTGTTAGAATAATAAGAAAGTCTATTTATATTTAATAAAATATCTTTACCCTTGATTACTGTATGAAGCCTCATTACATAAATATGAACAAATGCTTTAGTCAATGTTAGATAAAAAAAATGTTTGTAAATGACATTTGTCTTGTTTATGACTTCCTTTTACTTTGTACTGTAAAGAGCATTTTAACACTTCACTGAAAATTGGGACGTCACGTCCTCAAAACTTTACAAAAATAGAAATAAATTATATTATTATAGGTAAGAATAATAAAGTTATTTAGTTTAGTTTTTAATTTTTTCGCATTTAGTTTAATATCAAATTGAACAAATATATTCCATTAGTGGAACTAGTGTAATAGTGTTTTATTAGTAAAATAATGTAATGAGTTTTTTAAAGTGACTTACATTTGCAAAACAAACCATAAAAAAGATCCTGCAAACCGAATTAATACGAACTTTCTCAAGTGAATTTGTTTCCTAACCCTTTTCACACCTATTTTCCGTGGTGGTAAATCAAAGTCAAAGTCTACTTACATTTACTTAACCCACGTGTATTTAATTTGCATCTATTTCCTTTTTGGGGTGTGGATATTTGGTATTTGTGTTGCTTTTCTGTTAGGCGGTTCTGCTACTTATCGAATAGACAGACGCTTCCATTATTTTATTTAAATTTTATGATAGGTATAGTAAATAAATAAATTAAACAAACTAAGGATACCACTAAACCCGTAGTAGGTTTGTGTCGTTAACGCACTGTAGTCGTATTTGTATGCGAATACAATCGGAATTCTCAGTTTTCTTTCGTCTGACATACGCGTTCGTAACGGTGCGTCAAAATACGCAGCGACTGACGATAATTGAGAGATTCGCCATATTCCCAATTTTAATTTATCTACCGAGCCAAGTCAACCAAACCAACTGCCCGCCAAGAGTACACGAATGCGCAAACCATTCAAAAATCGGTTAATAGTTATGACCAAATAATTTCTCAAAGATACCAAATTAAAAAAAATGCGAAAGTAATACCCTGAAACCATAATGTTACCGCACCATCTACGGTAAATTTTAGAATTAAAAAACTCATTTCAAAAAGAAGAAGCTTTGTAGTCAAACAAAAATATTAATTTCAATGTCTTCAGAACTCTAAACTACGAAAGCCATAAGGCCCGCGGCACTTAATAATGACGTCCACATACCGGAAATTGTCGCGCCGCCATCTTGCCCTGGACCGGAAGTTGGTGATTCGCGATGTCTTATTCAGTGCGAATTTCAAGATACAGAGAATTCAATAAATAGGATAGTGGAGGGATTGCCTATATTGTCGATTTATTGGGCATTGCCTTTTTTTGGGACGAGTTACACAAACATTGCAAGATTAACAGCCACAACAGTCCACTGCTGGACATGGGTCTTTCCCTATTGGGAGTTTTTGCCACAAGCGGATTGGCGAGCGATATTGTTTCACAGGGAACACTGTGGCCTATTCCCTGGATTAATTAATTCCTCAGTCGCTTTTTAAGACACTTTCGGGTCAAATTGGAGTTATGCTTTTCCACGCCAGCATCACACGAATGCCAAAAAGCACAGTTTTCTACAAAATAAACTTCAAATGTTTGTTACACGCGGCAAAGACGGTTTTTGGCCGCATACCACTTATCCCCAAGGCGTCATTGTGTGTGCTTTTTTCGCAATTGGATAGCACACGATACCATTTGGATATCCTCTGTTAGTTTGTAGGCATGTTGTTGATAATATAACATTACAAAACATAAACGCATTTTTTGGTAATAACTTTTTGGTGACGGACTCATAATTATGTCATATTATATTGATACACTATTTTACTGAAACGGTACTCAATTATTTGTCTGACGTGGCGATAGCGAATTTTACGACCGTTCACGCTCTGCCTACCCGGAAACGGATAAGGGCGTGATATATGTATGTATGTAAAACTCAAATTTTCTTTTGTCACCCACAAAGTGAAACAAAAATAACGCAGAATGAATTGCATAATAATATGCAGCGAAGGATAAAATGCAAAACCCGATCGTCCGTGAACACCCATCTTTTCCCCCGTACTTGCAGCTTTAGAATGAGAAGAATAAAAGAAAAAATCCTGACACATGATCGTGCCATTTGGCCCCATCTACTCCGTGCCATTTCACCCGGGTGTACTCGCAACTGCGACGATTATTAGGAAAATTCTAAGTTATTGCGGCGATGGCACTAGCGAAGGAAGTGTCGTGGGGTGTGGTATAAGTTTGAAGATAAAGCGTTTTGAACTTTTGTTCACAGTCATATTTTTTCTCTTGAGATAGAATATACAGATTGTAAGGGACAGCATGCGAATACTCATAATGTGCATTCAGACCATGAAACTGAACAATTTCCCATGAGAAAATATTACAAGAAACGTAAAAAAAAAATAACCAGACAGCGCTCCCAAGCTTACGCACACAAAAACAATGTGTATGTACACCACACACAAGCATAACCCACCTGTATGTACCGCGATACCACATGCGTACTAAAAGATCGAACGTTCGCCGCTCCAGCGTAACTTCCAAACAAAAGTCGAAACGATTCCGTTCAAGCGGTTACCGCGATACGAAAAGTGCGTAACGTGGCGTTTTTGGTTCGGTTTTGTTTTGGTATTTACGTTATAAATTACCGCGATTGGCCTCCTGAAATCGTGATATAAAATAATTATCAGCTTTTAGTTAGTGACGCAAGCGAAGAAATTCATTAAAGAAATTGGCTGCTGAATTAGGGAAAGAGGCGGTGTGTCCCGTTCCGGTTGAATCCTAACGCATAATTTGTCGCTGGCTGTTCAGAGGTAACGCCGCTAGAATCTTGGGATTCTTTGCTTCGGGAAATATCCAGGGTGGTGTATTAGACTTATTTCTTGTCTTTGTTTATTCACCATTTGACATGTTATATTTTTTATGACTTAATTTTAATCAAGTTTATGACTTGTACCACACATGAGGAACATCTAGCATAATGCTTGGTAAAAGCAAGTGAAAGGATGGATGTGGATCAAACGTGCCGCCAGCAATCTTACGAGTGACTTGAGCTCAGTGTAGGAAGCGTAAGTCACTAGCATTAGTACATATTACATACCTATCTACTACTTTCTATAATCTATAAGAATATAATTCTGGTGACAAGACTTAACTTAGAAGTACTTACCTTATAAAAAATGCATATCAATACAATATACTTTATTTGTACAAAACACAACAAAACAACCAGATACAGAAAAAGAAAAAAATCGGTTCAATTTTGGCGGCCTTATTTCTGAGGTAGCAATTTCTTCCAGGCAACCTTTAGGTGAAAAAAGAAAGAGTACCTAGTTTTTATCTTTAAAGAATGACGTAATCAGAACTATGGCGGATACACGAATACAGGAAACTGGCCTAACTTGCGGCAGACTGACATTAATTAGCTGCTCATAGTAAAACTTAATTGAATAAAAAAGTAATATTGCTTTAGAAGCATTACTCTAGAAGAAAACTGGGAAATGCCTACGTTTGTTCAATTCAAATCGCTCCGACTACTAGAAACGCTCTTACTAGTATTACGCGTAGCATAGATCTTTGTATCAATAACTACATAGAATAAGTTAAATAAGGTAATCTATACATATTGCATGTAGACGAAACGACGAAACACTCTAAAAATAAAAACACGGGCGCCCTAATTTGCTTATCCGTAAAAAAGACCTTAACAGCTACCCAATAGAAAAAACTTGCTGGCCGCTACAAAGCAATATTTCAACAGTTTTTAAAACACCGCTTTATGCGCAAACTTGCTGATTTATAGCACTAAAGCAGACTTTATAGTAGGGGAGGCCATAGCCAGAAGTCTGCTTAATGAAAATCGTTTCATTTGTGTGGCTTGTCAGTGGGACAGTTTTGATCATTTCGTATTCTGCTAGCAGTTTGAAGTATAACAATTCACAGTGGAATTATAAGACAATTGACATTTGATGGTATTAACATGACAAAAAATAAGAGAATCGGGGCCCACCAGAGGGTTTTCAGGCGCGAAAGGTTGTAGTTTTTGTTGTAGCTTAGGTGGGGAGACTTTTTGTCTGAAAAAAGATATTCTTGACTTCGTCAGCTAAAGTACGGAAAATACTTGCGTTATGTACATGTCATAGATCAAACGACGTTTTTTTCCTTCATGAACTAGACGTGTTATTAAGGCGCTTCAGACTATCTACCATTGTTATAAGTACTTGGTCCCTGGATGGTTTAAATGGCTAGATCCCAAAATCTCTTTTTTTAATTCCGTTATGCAAAACCCACAAAATCTAATAAGTAACTAGTGGGCTCGAGTTATTTTCAATTTTATCTACAATACTTCCCTACTATTTTACGAGCTTGGTGATATAAAGGCTAATAAAAACGATGTTGTAATTTACTCTTTTAGCCACTTAATTTGGTGGTGTTTTTGACATCTACCGAACAAGATGGTAAATCTTACGAAGGTTTGTTGGGAAGTTTGTTAACTCGGTCACTCAAAATGAATGAATGAATGAATTATTTGAAAAAGAATCGTTAGGGTTGCTAGGTGTAATTAGTATTGCGTGAAATTGATTTATTCAATGTAGGACAGTATTATTACTTATTGACGTCATGATCCGTCATTGTGTTTCTTTATTTTATAACAATTTTGTAATGTGCTTATAAAAAACCGGCGCGGGCGGGATACAAAATAACAATAAAGGCACTGTTTCGGGGCTGGCCAGGTTAATCACACGGCATGTAACTTGTAGGACGAAAGTCGAAGATATATAAAGGAAAGTGGCACATCTCTGGGACGCTCTGCCGGTCGAGATTCGAAAAGCCCCTAACCGTTTTACTTTCAGGAAACTTGTTTACAATCACTACTTTCAGTTGGCCACTTAATTAAAATTACTTTTCGTAACACTTGTGTGTGTTGTGTGTAGTTATAAATAATATTTATTTGTTTTTATTGTATATATGTGGTATATATATATAGATATACTATAATGAAACAAATATGTATGTGTAATATGTATATGTATATATTTAAGTATTACTCATTTAATATAATGTGTATGTATATTGATATTTATTTTTTCATATAATAAATATAATTACTTATATAATTTCAATGTTTTAGAAAGTAACTTCTCATTTTACCGTTTTCACATTTTAGTGCACCCGTTTCGAGCTCTCTGTTTACCCTATGATTGGCCGGTAGAGAATGCTGCGAGGCATTAGGCCCGCCATTTGTACGTTTTGTGCAATAAAGTTTTATAAAATAAAATAAAATAAAAATAAAGTGAATTACAAGATTGAGGTGGAGGTGGGCAAGACACGTGGCAAGGAGGCTTGACGGACGGTGGACGAAAGCAGTCACAGAGTGGTGGCCTAGGGAAGCAAAAAGTTCAGCGGGCAGACCATTAGCCCGGTGGTCCGATAATATCACCAAGTCGACTGGATCTCTATGGATGAGTTTAGCACAGGACCGGGAAGATTGGCGCAATAGATTAGATTTCACATTATCAAATCCATAATTACAGTGCTTAAACTAAATACAGATGTCAGAGGATAATGTGATCGACAAAAATGTAATATAGAAAAAATACAATGTCAACGTTCTTCAATACATAGCTTAATAGCTATAATAAGATTACAATTATCAATGTAAAAAAAATACTATGATAAAAACTCAAAAACAATATCTAACAGGGTAAACTTGTGCAAAAACAATAATAAAAAAATAATATAAAGATTATTTATGCTAATATGTCAAATTTTTAAAATAATAGTGCCAAATGGAAAAAAATAAAATAATAAAAAACAATAGAAAAGAGGCGAAACCCTGCAGTGGGTGGAAGTAGCCTGATGATGATGATGATGATGATGTGACATAGGTAGGTATGATTCGAGTAAATCTTATCAATGTAGTGTACACACTTAAGGTGATTAAGGCGCCATGACGGGTCTATCAGTCTTGCGTCGGACCCGAGCAAGGGATATTAATTACTCGTATAATAAATCATTTCATTTTGATGGATGAAGGGAAGCCTTTGGTTTTGTTTGTGATTATAACCCGTGGCTCTTATGGTAGTTGCTATCAGAAACAAGTATATTGTTTCAATAGCAATAGAAAGATAGGTACAGGCAAAATATAGTGTGCTAAGGAACAGGGAGTTTTCTTTTTGAGAATCAAAATAAAGTTCAGTTTCCAAGCTTTCATAGATGGCGTTGAACTAGCTACGTTACTAGATGACAAAGCCTCTGTTTTCTGATGTCTTGTCGTGTGATGCCGGCTTAGAATAGCATCACCCCATTTATTGCCCATGGGTGTCGTAGGAGGCGACTAAGGGACTCGAGGGTTAGATGTGTATTGCAATTTCAGGTGAGGGGCTGACAACCTGTCACTATAGTGATACACAGTTATCTGATTCACCCTCAAAATTTTGTCAGACGTGGTGTTAATATCCGTTTTACGGTCATTAACCGCTTGTCTGTCACGTACCGGGAGCCGGACAACAATTTTGAACCTTAACTACCCACAGTAAAATTCAAAACCAATGAAATTGTTATAGTATGAAGCGACAGACGAGTGATTAACGCTCTGCCTACCCCGTTAGGAATATAGGCCTGATTTATGTATGTATGTACTTTGGTTTCGTTGTTGTTTTCGTGGTGTAGAGAAACCCATTAAAGTAAATATATTTGTGACACGAGCGATGTAACAATGATAAGTTACGTTTCGTTTAACGATCTCATACATCCAAGTGAAAAAATCTAAAAATTGTGTGACGTTCCGTTCCTTACGTTAACGTATCAAGCACAGTGCCATCTATCGAGCGACTAGGGAAGAGTTAAAAATAAATAAAAAGAAAACTCCCTATTTACTTTACAAACTTTAGACGTGAAATTGAAAGAAAAAAAGAAGTAGGTTGGACCCCTCTTAATAATTTCATATTAGGTACATAACATTAACAGCCCTAAGGTGTTGCCATATTGTACATTATTTTGTGTAGGGGGTCAAAAAATCTTTAGTTGATATTGCGAGCTCTTTAGGTTTTGAAAATTATGTTCAGTTTCATGGACTGGCTCAACCTTTAAAATATTTTCAGTTATTGATCAGAGCACACTTTTCGGGGCGGGAAGGGGTTAAAGGTATGGGCTTCGGGTCACTACGAAACTTTGAGAAAAATATAATATTATTATTCATTATTATTCATAAGGCATGCAGTTAATGCCTGAATCCAATTTTTTATCTTTATTTGTATTTTATGTTCGTCTAGTCTGTTCTTAAATAAATTGATGTGAAAATTGGAGCTGTGACTACATCTTCTGGCACCCAATTCCATTCATTGACAACTCTGTTAGCAAAGTTGCCAATTTAAAAAAAAATTGAAAAATTTAATACCAAAAACTTAACATAAAATATTTTCTATCGTTTTATTTTGTACAAAAGCACCCAATAATATAAACTTCCTGTACGACAAAATTTCCGTTTTTTTTATAAATTCGCAACAGTGGGTTTAACCCTAAAGTGCACATTTGCCGATTAGCCCCATTGATTAACCCGCTCACAGCGCGACGCGTGGTTCGCGCCGATATTTCGCTCGGGCGCACAATAATATGTCGTCGGTCGCACGGCATAACCAGGTTATTTATGGCAGCCGACGGGTTAACAATTTTGCTGGCTATATGGGTAATAGTTTAAAAAGTGAGTGTCGAAATCCTAACAACCTGTAACTTTAGTGATACACAATTTTCTGAAGGACATATCGTTTACCGTTTTAACCAAAGTAATTTCAGTAATACAATCCCTGGTTGGTATAGAACCCATATCTGTACGAATACAGCGTGATGAAATGAATAGATGTTTGCATTCAATAACACAGGATCGACGCTCTCATCCCTACCCGACTTGAAACGAGTAGGCAATTACCAGAATAAAAGGCGGCGGTTGTCACTTGCAGCGGTCGTCGGGTAGCGTAAATACAAACTCGAATACAACAAATAAACCCAATAGCAAAGATCCTGTGCTGAAGTAGATTTCAAACGGTGTGCAGTCATTTATACAAGTAAAAGGCGGTTGAAAACTGACACCAGGGTTCATCGAGTCGCTCCCACATTGCGTCCCACACGAAAGAAATAAGAAGATTTATAAAACATTGAATAGAAGCACTCGCACCACACACGTCTCCGCAATTTAAAATTAATAGTTTTTATCCTACCCTGAGTCAGTTCTTGTACTTACTTCGCCGGCCACTGCCGCGGCACGCTGCTTAAATTAAATTAAATCCTGAAATAATACTTAATTGACTGTGATGTTTTGCGACATCTAACTATTACAATCTAGTGTTGTCTGTAATAGTAGCCTTTAGATTTTGTTTTGCAAGCAGGAAGCACATTTTAGAATTATTAGAATATACGGTTTTGCATGCGCTGGACTGCAACTAATAGTGTAACCACTCGTACAGCGCATGACTTATCGAGCTCATCTATGGTGAGTGAGAATGAAATATGGTAAGTACGAGTACCTATGTTTGAAGTGAATGGATTCGTGTGACCGTGTTTGTGCATGCCAAATGAAATTCCCAATTCAAAAAACACCTTCAATTGTCTTCTATTTGAGCTGTAGTAGGGTTTGAAGTAATGCAGCCGATTTGTGATATAGTAGGTTTCGAACTTACTAGCGTTCGGCGCAAGACGGAAATTGCCCGCCATCTTGCCTGCGGACCGGAAGTGGCCGAATTATCGCGCCCGCGATGTGAGTGGCATCGGACGTGTTTGAATATGGAATGCTTTGTTGTTATGTGTTCAAATAAATTTCAAGTGAAATCTACCTCATAAGTCAAAGAAATCTCGACTTTAACATATTGATCAATACGTATTTTTTTTTCGTGTGGGACGTACGTATTGATTGTAATATATTGCGGTCTCAAAGTAAAGGTGTTTTCATGATTTTCAAGATATTACTAGTTTATATAAACTATCTACATAATATATAGGTAAAACCTCTAAACAAGCAAGTCTTGTACATTTTTATTACATACAAACATTAATCACGCCTATATCCCTTACAAAGTAGGCAGGTTAACACCACGTCTGACAAAAGTTTGAGCCCATCGCCTAAAATTGCAATATACATCTAACCCTCGAGTCCCTTAGTCGCCTCTTACGACACCCATGGGTAAGAAATAGGGTGATGCTATTCTAAGCCGGCATCACACGGCAAATATTTATTACAATCAGTACTTCGGAAACGGCTAGTAAGATTTTTACGAAATTTTGTAAGTGGGGAATGATAAATTGATCTAGCTAGGTTATATTTTTCCAAAATCATTATTTCACTTTTTTGATCGTTGTTTTTTTACCAATGACATTATGTATTGAGGGGTAGAATACTGAAGAATCTCGGTCAACCAATTACTCTACTGATTATTGTTTAAACACTTATACATGCCCGTACTCATCTGCCTACCCCGCAAGGGATAATATGCGTGATATGTGTGTGTGTATGAAAAACAGCTCCTTTTTTTTCCTTTCTTTGCTCTCTGTTATCCTTTTTATTCGCGCTGCGCCAGAGAGAAACAGCCAATCAATTTGCTCTCAAATTATGTATAAAAGGTATGTATCTAAATTATAACATTCACATTTGGTAATAACTTTAAATCGTTAGACATAATATTGAAAAAAATATTCAAATATACTTGGATTATATTTCTATCAATTTGTGAATATACGCTTGACGCAGCGTTGGCGCTTAAACAAACCAACCCTACAGCCGCTAAGCATTAGCAAATCAAACCTTTCCCCACTGAATAACAGATGTAATTCGACACCGCGAGACCACTCAACCACTTTTATTCAGCTACCAAGTCCTGCCGCATAGTAAACAGACCTATACATTATGTATGAGGCGAGCGGTGTATATCGAATTAATATGGATGGTGACTCAGTAAGAAAACATTAGCAGATAGGATTTAAACCTGCGTGGGATGTTGGCGTAGCATAACTCCTTTTCTTTCCCGTGGGTGTCGTAAGGGACTCGAGGGTAACATGTGTACTGCAGTTTAAGGCGATGGGCTGACAACCTGTCATTATGGTGATCCACTTCATAAGAGTCCGTTAAACAGCTGTTTAAGCTCGCCCTATCATAGGCGTAATATATTGTATGTATGTTCAACCAGTGATTTGACAAATTAATTACATCTTTACAAAATATTTAATAAGTAAGTATCAGTATTATTTTATTATCTATTCCACTATACCTTTATACGAGCAAATACCTTTAAACGAGCAAACCTTGTATATCTATTTATAATCCAGAGTTCGGAAACGGTTCCATCGATTTGCATGAAATTTTTAGTGTAGGGGGTTTTAGGGGCGATAAATCGATCTAGCTAGGTTTCATTCTCCAAAAACGCGTTTCACTAACAAAAAAAGGTCAACCAGGTTTTTATAATTGAAACTAATGAATTGTAATTAAGCAAACCGGATTTTAAGAAATTCCATGGTAAGGAAATAGTACTTACTCACATATACACTCATATCACGCCTTTATCCCATGCAGGTTAGGCAAAGCGTTAACGGCCGTAAAAATACTTTAATGGCAGTTTCAGCAAAATCGTGTATCACTATAGTAACAATTGTCAGCTTGTCGCGTAAAATGTAAATCACATGACACCCTCAATTTCCTTAGTCGCCTCTTACACGAGCAATAAATGGGATGATGCTATTCTAAGCCGGCACCACGCGGCATAATATACATTTTCTAAAATGAACCCAAGTCAATCCTTACAGAATAATAATACCATTATTTACTCTTTATAAAGGGCAATTAATATCAATCATTGAGCGATGTCTTCGCTAATAGAATCTGAAAGCGAGCAGTCGTCTCCGCGCTGTGGTGTCCTTTCAAACTGACTTCACTGCCAGAGAGTACTTTGAATATTGTTCACTACTACATTTTGTTCGTGCCTCGTTCAAACTACGGCCTTGGTACAGAAAACATATAAAATTAACAGCCACAAAAGTTCACTGCTGGACACGAGACTCCTATTAGGGAGGATACTTTCGGCAGGCTGATTGGTGAGCGCATTGCAAGATTTTACATTCACGGGAACGCTGCTGCCCATTCCCTGGATGTTTATCCCTTATTCTCTTTTAACGACACTCACGAGCAGAATTGGGGTGAGTGGGGGAGTGGACATCTAAGCCACGTCAGACAAAAATAAAATTAAGGGGTCATTCAAAAAACAGTGTAGGTCAGAATATTTTCAGAATGTCAGCGCATCGCTTAAATTTGCTACACACCTGCAACCCTAGGTTTACCAGCGGGAAAGAAATGGAGAAAAAGAAACCGTTTCGTATCGGCTCGAAGTTACTTCTGTAAAAATCCGTTCACTTCCAGAGAAAATAAAACTCGCTCAGTTCACTTTCAGCACTTTTATTCCTGATCGCTCCACAAAAATTACTAGCTTATTCTGGCATGCAAAAACAGTTTTATTCAATCCCCACTGCGACCCTCCACGCCCCACGGTGGCGGCTGACTTCACTGTCGAAGTGGGAATTGACAACCAATCACACTACTTTTAAAAATCATAGAAAATACAAAAAATCAAAATATTAACCAAAACATTTTACAATTATAATAATCAATTTATACCTTATTTAATTAATAATTTATATTAAAATCATAAACATTTTTAACAAACCCGAACATGGTTTACCAATTTCACTACTTTTAAAACGTAATTTATTGAAATAAAATTAAACATGTCGTATTACTTCTAGAAAAACACTATACAATTAATAATATCGAAAATTATACGTACTGTTGATTAACAAAGCTAACATTCGCCCATCCTGACCATACAGTTGCGTCCTCGCATTGTAACCAATAGTTTAAATCAGTAAGTCACAACTGTAATATTTATGCAAGTACCTACTACAAAATGTAAACTGTACAAACATTGCAATATACATTTACTTATTTTTTTGTTTGAATATAACTTAACAAATTTATTTAAAATAATATAATCTTCTTAATTTTTTTTTTGTTGTACACTTGATGTCATCGTAGTTGCTCTCTTTTTTACAGTTGTTTTATACAGTTTTATTAGAAAACATGTTTTCTTATCTTATCCTTTTTTAACACTCAACCATTTCATTATTTACTAACAAATACTAGACTTTACTAGACATACTAGACTATACTAGACTTATACTAAACTACTAGACCATACTAACCAATACTAGACCATACTAGCCAATACTAGACCACACTAACCAATCAATACCAGACCATAATAACCTATACTGGACGATACTAAGGAAGAATTCCTCAACATTAATTATTAATATATATATTTTTTGTACATTATAAAATCAAATTAATTATCTTGTGTGCCAATGTTTAAATCTTCATCTCCACTTTCGTCCTCTGATGAATCGGTGTCGGATTCTAATGCTTGAAAACTAAGCCATGGATATATTTTGTCAACGGAAAATACCCCTTTGTAACCACGTTTGCCCTTTTTCTTTGTGATAGGTGTATCTTCTACTTCATATCTGTCATTAGGTAAGACTTTTGATACTCTATACGGCCCAAAACACTTCGGTACAAGTTTTTGGCTCCCCTTTTGACCGATATCCCTTTCTACTCTAACTAACTGTCCCTCTTTAAACTGTCGTGGTGCACAACGTGACTTATCGAACCGCTCTTTTTGACTTTCTTGTGCATTACCTATCTTATCTGAAGCTTCTGACCGGATTTGTTCTAAATCTTTGGAAGAAGAACCCTCAAGATTGTCCTCTGTACTAACTGACAATGTCAGCTCACTTTCTGCGGATCCAACTAACCTCAGACCAAACAGGAGTTCGGAAGGAGTTTTTCCCGTGCCCTTGTTAACTGTGTTATTCAGGCCCCACTGAACTTCCACAAGAACTTCATCCCACAACCGCTCATCTTTACCATGTGTCATGGCAGATAGCGCATCGAGAACGGTACGGTTGTACCGCTCTACCTGACCATTAGCCCTGGGTGTGGCAACTGAATTCAACACGTGTTTCACTCCTTTACTGGCTATAAACTCTTTAAATTTGGAACTAGTAAAAGTGCTTCCTCTGTCCGTTATGAGCCTAGATGGTACGCCAAAAAGTGCAAAATATTCCCTAAACACTGAAATAGTAGTACTGCTTTTTGTGTTTTTGACTGCTTTTAACACAACAAATTTAGTGAACGCGTCAATTATCGCTAAAATATATTTATTTTTCTTTTTACTGTTGTTAAATGGACCCAAGTGATCGGAGTGCAAGGTGTGAAACGGCGCTGGAACTTTTTCGATAGGATGCAGGTATCCCGACTTTTTGCCACCAGGTACTTTTCCATGGGCACAATCTACACAAGATTGACAATACTTTTTCACAAACTTGTTCATTTTTGGGAACCAGTAGTCATTTTTTACTTTATCAAGTGTTTTGTCAAACGAAAAATGACCAATCTGATCATGGCAAGCACGTAATACTTGCCATCTCACACCCCGCGGTACCACCCACCTCAGTCCATCATCCGTTTTTCTATATATCATTCCACGTTTGATACAATAATTTTCCTTTATTTGAACAACCGCGTCAGATTCTTTATCTTCTAAAATCCTCTTAATTCTCTGTGATTCATCATCTGCCATTTGGACAGTCATGAGCCAGTCTGTTGTTATATGCAAAATGAAAGATTTATCAATATTCCCAAGTCCAGAATCATTATTGTTAACCGGATTGCGACTAAGCGCGTCAACATGGCTCATGGCTGTCCCAGGCTTGTACTGAATATCAAAATCGAACTCTTGGATGAGACTCCACCAGCGAGCAACACGTGGTATCATATCCCTTTTAGTCAAGGTGGCACGCAAAGAATTGCAGTCTGTTAAAATTTTGAATTTGATTCCGATTAAGTATGGTCTAAATTTTATTAAGGAATTAACGACTGCAAGCGTTTCAAGCTCATAAGAGGAAAAGTGTTGCTCGTCAGGTGAAGTTTGCTTACTATAATAAGCTACCGGTCTCAAACTATCATCTTCCTGCTTTTGCATTAAGATTCCACCTATACCAAATTTACTGGCATCCGTATGGAGCTCAGTTTCTGCGTTTGGCTTATATAACGCTAAAATTGGGCGCGTTATGAGAATTTCCTTCAAATCACAAAATGCTTTGTCTTGTTCTGGTCCCCAAGACCATGGTGTATTATTTTTCAACAACTTTGACAAAGGTTTAGCCAATAGAGCGAAATTTTTAATGAAGCGTCTGAAAAAACTGGCAAGACCTAAAAACTGTCTGATATTATGAACATTTTGTGGTTTTGGGAAATTCTCTACAGCGTTTATTTTATTTTTTTCCTGGTCTTATTCCCTGCCCCGTAACTTCAAACCCCAGAAAATCTATTTTTTCAGAAAAGAACCTGCATTTTGACAATTTAAGTGTTAAACCAGCTGCTTTAATTCTTTCCAATACTTGCTTTAATTTTTCTAATCCATCTGAGAAGTTGACCGAAGGCAGTAACACATCATCCATATAAACAACTACAGAGTCGAACCTTAGGGTATCTAGTACTTTATTTATCGTACGCTGGAAGACTGCTGGCGCATTAGTTAGCCCAAAAGGCATTCTATTAAACTCGAACTGGCCATCAGGTGTTACAAATGCAGTTTTCTCCTTGGCCTGTTCTTCGAGCTCAATCTGGTAATACCCTGACGCTAAGTCTAGAGAAGTATACATACAGTAACCTGTTAACCGATCCATTTGGTCTTCTATCCTTGGCAACGGATAATGCTGCCGTATGGTTTTACGATTAAGTGCTCTGTAATCGATACACAAACGCTGCTCTCCCGTTTTCTTCCGTACCAAAATTATAGGACTTGCAAAAGGTGAACATGACTCCCTAATTATGCCAAACTCTAACATTTCGCCTACCATTTTGCGGACCTCTTCTCGTTCGGAATGAGACAACCGGTAAGGTCTGTAAACTACTGGCTGAGAATCTGTCAAATCAATTTTCATTTTTTCAATATCCGTTCGTCCTATTTCTTCTAAACTTGTAGCAAAGCAGTTTCTGTATTGATTAACGACCTTAAGCAATTCCGTTTTTTGCTCTTTAGTTATATTATCTCCTACATTTAAATCAGGTAAAGTAAATTCAGGCAAATCTTTAGTAGTATCTATCTTATTAACGCTGATATTAGGCACTGAAAATATTTTTATTTTCCGAGCCCTAGCCAGTAATTTATTTTTAAGGAAAGTAATGTCATTTGATCCAAAATTGTCTATAAGCAAAACTCCTTTTCCGTCTTCTAAACTATATACCCCTTCTTCTAAGTTATAATCACTTGGTTTATTCCGAAAACTACCCAAAAGCAATACAGAACCGCTATAATTACATTCAGATTGCACCTCCACATGACCGCACCCCGGTTTGATTGTGCAATCCTCCGAGATATGCAGTTTGATTATATCTTGTTCATCAACTTTCTCGGTAAAGAAAAGTTCACCGTTCGATTTGTACCAATCAACATGTGGCAACTCTGTATAGGATTGCCCAATCAAAGCAGAATGCTTCAAATATTTATCAGGTACAATCAGAGTATCAACGGTAGCTTTCACCCCTTGGATCTCTATTTCAACTTGCGCAGAACCTAGCGATTGTACCACTGCTCCTCCAAATCCTACCATAGTAGTTGTTTTAGTTCTGTCATAATCTCCTAGTATACTTAAAATGTCAGTTTCCCCTATCACACAACAATCACTTCCAAAATCGATCATCGCTACCCTGTCCTGACCATTAATGCTTATATTTTGAATGAATTTAACATCGGTATAGCTATCAGCTTTAGCTATTTCTAACACTTTTTTAGCATCATCCTTGTTTTTGTTACGGAAACAATCTGCAGCTTCATGTCCAACTAAAGAACAATTTGTACAATTTTTAATTGGTTTTGAGCACTTCGCGATAGGATGTCCTTCCTCTTTGCAATTGTAACACTTAATGGCACTCTTACTAAAAGTTGAGGTACTAGGTTTATCTTTATTACTAAACTTTTTCGTGGGTAGTTTATTTGATGCAAATTCTGTTTTACGACTCCTAACATTCCTTAAATACGCCAACAATTTTTCAGGTTCATCAAACTGAGCAGCTTCAGCCCCTAGTCGAACAGCCCTATCATCAATCCCGAATATGATACAATCTACTGCCCTTTTTCCGTCAATTTCACATCTATTGAGTAAAGCAGTTTTTTCATAAAAATAATCCTCTAATGAATCTCCGAATTTCGCCCTCTTATCTAACATGTCTGTTAACATCTGACCAAAGTTTTCGTTAGCTGGAAATGCAGATTTTAGTTTTTCCTGCCACTCTGTTGAACTTAAAAACTACGCTTAAGTTCATTTATAAGAATGAACGACAAAAGTAGAAGGAAATTAGAAATTTATTAAATGTTAGCGACGTCCGGGGGTTGAACCAACACCTACTACTATACTGCCCAGTATAGTAGTAGGTGTTGGTTGAACCCGGGACCTGGCGTGGAGTACCACAGTGGAGTACCGTCCCACCCGTCTCGCCCTGCCACTGGGCTTCACCGCGCCGACCAAACACTTCAAATTTTTATGAAAATAATGCAGCACTGTTATTGCAAAATAAACCATTGTACAAAGAAAAACTCCTAATTTCTTAACCAATCACTGTCTTCATCAGTGTCTCTTTCAAACGAGGCATGAGGCCACTGCCAGCTAAATAATAAAATTACCCCCGAGACTCGCGACTCCTAAGAACTCCTGATTTGCGTAATCAAAGAGCGAATAATCGGATTTGGCGCAACCGGCCCGCCTTTTATTTGTTAAACTAACTTAGCTTCGTTGTGCCTTTGTTAAACCAACTCTTGATTTATTATGGTGATACTCGGCGCGAGTGACACAAGCTTGTCTTCGTTTAATTTGAAATTATTTATTTAATGTAGGATAGCATTATCACTTATTGACGTCATGATCCGTCATTGTTAAAATAATAAATTTGATTTTCATTAATTTATAACAATTTTTTAGTGTCATAGAAAACCGGCTCGGGCGGGATAAGAAATAACAATAAAGGCCTCGGGGCTGGCCAGGTTAATCACACGGCAAGTAACTTTACGCCACCACTATCTGAAAACGGTATTTGTTTCATATTGAATTTGTTCTATAAACAGATTTCGTAATGCTAGAAATGGCAAGATACTTTATGCTGTAGGTTGTAGAATCAAAGATATAGCCCAGTATCACCGTAATGAAAGATACAGTTACTGAACATATTTTATTGACATTCCCAATAGATATTTGGTAAGTAAAGGGACAAATGACAATTACAACTAGACTCAAATTGAATAAACTGACTTAGCTAAATTATACAGCTAAAAAGAGACCATCTTTTTTTTGAAAACTTTAAACAATTTTAAGCGCGGGCATATAAATTTTACATGTATTCAAAAATTGTGTACCTAATATGGGACGTGTTTTAAAAATTTGGTATTCAAAAGATCATCTAGTGCGCCCCCATGAGACATGCTACCAGATATTTGATGAGTAAGAATGTATAGCTAAATAGAATGTAGGTAGGTTTTGAATATTTAATAGGAACTATAAAATTAGGTCGCCGACGACAAAAATATACCTAAGTACTATAAAGTTTTTGTGTCAAAACGTAGATTTACTTGACAAGATGATGAGATCGCCACAAATACGTAATTCATTGTCGATGTTTTTTGAAAATACAAAAATTACATAATCATCATCATGCTTATATTCTTGCGGTAGGCACAGCATAAACTGCCGTAAACAACAGCAATTGTGGTCACTCAGAAAATTGTGTTTCACCGTGACAGGTTGTCAGCACATCGCCTAAAAATGCAATGCACATGCAACCCATTGCGTCCCTTCGTCGCCTACGACACCCACGGGGTGATGCTATTCTAAGCCGACATCACACGGCACGGAAAATGTGAACGTGATTTTCTTCCACCCACACAACAATCAATACAGGACCATGTTGAAACCATTACTTTTGATCCGGCGTTATAAAAATTTATATCCGCTATCCGTACACAATAAACAGGCTTTACCGGATCGCCCGGATGTGGCGGATCTACGCGGATATCCGCGGATAAGTCACCGTTTGCGATAATGGGAAAGGGAGTGTATTCTGTGATGTGCTCAGTATTATAGTCCGATACGGCTGTCATTATTTGGGGGCGTAACTTACAACAAGCTAAATAAAAAGACACGTCTGCTTATAAAGCCTAGCCTATGACACTCGGGATAATGTAAGGATTCCTCCGATACAATTCCCATTCGAATCTGTTCAGTGGTAAACAAGCTTCAGTACTTTAAAGACACATACACACATCACGCCTATAATCCCTTGCGGGGTAGGCAGAGCGAAAACGGCCGTAAAAAACGGACTTTTACGCCACGTCTGACAAATATTTGAGGGTTATTCAGAAAATTGTGTAACGTCATAGTGACAGATTGACAGCCCATCGTATAAAATAGAAATACACACCCTCGAGTTTTATTATCTTCAGTACTAATTCGACAAAAAAAGGCTTTATGCATTTTAGGTAGTGCTGCATTTCTAGAACATTGCAAACCTATATATAAAAAACTAAAAATAATGACAGTGGTTTCCCTTTACATATAGTATGTGTATTGCAGGTATAGGTGACAAACTGACAACTGTCACTATAGTGATAGTGTAAATTAATCAGTTATGTCAGACGTGGCGTTGAAAATTTCACCCTATAGAAACCACCATGTGATCCACCGCTGGAAAACCGATCTTACGATCTTAATCTTTTTTCCGTCGCTGGTCCAGCCCTATACTATTATATCGAAAAGAAATAAAATAAAATAATAAAACTACACAAAGCGGTCAAATACGCGATAACAGAGTTCATGCTGAGTCTAGCGTTGCTATAGCAACGACACGTAAGCCACGCCCCCTCGTTATACGCTAGTGATGTGTGTAAGTCGATATTTTGTCAACGCATATCGATAATTGGTATAACAAGTTGATGATGATGATTTAAATAGCAATAATTAAAATTGTATTATTATTGTAGGGAATACCACAAGTATTTTGTTAGAAATAGCGCAATTCCCAACTCTCTTCGAAAACCAGTTTCTAACAAGCAATAATTTTTATGTTGCGTGCAACATCTTGTGTTGCCTATTAATTGCATGAATTTATCTTGCCTTTTTAGGATTGTTTGTTCATAATATATATATTCTTTATTGCAGTGATTGACAATGTTTCAACTTATTAATATAAACATAGACGAGCTTAGCTCTATAAGAGATCGCTTCCAGCCAACCTTATATATGATAACGTAACCAAAGAAGCAAATTTCACGTTCCACTACCACTTCTAAACCAAACTGAATATTTTATAGGACATCATAATAGCCATAACAGAAGTGCTTTTGTCCGGAATATCGTGCGTAAAGGAATTTATAGTAGGACGCCATAACAGTGACATGAAACTTGCATTCTAGGTGAGAGATAATCTGCAGGAGGGTGAAATAAAGTGAATATGCATTTATAGTTGAATTTGTTCTTAAGGCTAAGAGCTACTTAAACGTAGAAACACGAATTTTTTTAAACTTGTTCTTACTGTGATCGATTTTTAAGATTATTCAAAAGAAATGATGTAGTATTATGATTGAGTGTATTGTAGATGATGTAGATAAAAAATCTATAAAAATGATGTTAAAAAAAGGAAGTTAATATATGGATTATAAGTAGATTACTTTTCAGTAAACGTTTTTTAAATTATAACTAACATTTCTAATACCATCAACTTCCCTTGAAATTGGCCAAAAATGCACGTCTTATTACCGCTACACACATCAATTTACTTGTACACCCTTTCATCGAAATCTAATTTGTCGACAGGTCACGTCCCTAGCATCTTAAAAGCGCGGGTAAAATTCCGGACATAGCTCCGTCGCCTGGCTGCCGGCACCGGCAATGCCAACCGATATTTGCCGCATATTAAGAGCAGTCGCATTCCTGAACGACGCCGCTTCGCCTATTGAACGATGGAACCTTTAGAACAATGCCACGGGTTCGATTACCGAAGAATGTTGGGAGAGGTGAGGGGAATTTTATGTCGACTGTTATGAGGTGGGTCATGATCAAATTTTTAGAGTAATTTCGGATAAGGCACTTTGTCATTCAATTATACTATCTATAATGATAATTTTGTACGCACCTTGATACTTTTTATTCATAGACATTAATTTTCTATTTCTATTTATTTTATTTTATTCCGAATTTTAATACACAAATAAATAAATATATAAATACTTCTTAAAATTGATTGAAACTTTTTCATTATTTCTGCTGTAACTCTTGAACGTCTTTCAATTTGTAGTCCAAGAAGAAATATCGACAAAATAAACATCGATAGCCGGTAAGATGCACATCACTACTCGCTCGCTCCTGCACTCCATTTGCGCGCGGGAAAAATACCGGAAATTCCTTTACACTATACGCGTATTCTATAAGAAGTACTTTCTTATTTCTCAACTAGATTTCAGCCCTGTGGCTTGTAATAGGGGGATACCCCTACTTTTTTAAGACAATAATGGCGAAGATTCTATGAACCTGTTCTCAAACTATCTCAAGAAGTTTTATTGTTTTCTTCGTTTTCGAAAAGAAAGAAGAAGTTTAGACTTTAGTTTCAAGTTGATAGGCCTCAATTCGCGATAACAATTCTCTAAATTTACCTTAAATAAGCGCTTTAAATTTTCAATAAATAGATTTAGAAATCTATTAGATCTAAGTCTGTAGTGAAAAATGGGTTCATGGCCATTTCTAATCAATTTAGTCGCCATTTGTTTGCATAATTTTCAAGCGCGGGCAGGAAATTTTGAAAGTTTTCAAAAATTGTATACCTAACACGGGAAGTGTTTTAAATATTTGGTATTCAAATCGCCATTGTTTCAGTCGTCGCTTTATTTATACAAATAACACGCATTTTGCGTCAAATCATAAGACATGACTAAATATGCACTATCCTTTTCTACACTTATTTGACAAAAAGTGACGGCGCTAATATTATAAGGATTAAGGCCTTTGTTAATCACATCTATATCTAGTATAACATTAGGTAAAAATTTAGTCTAAAGAATATAACTGAGCCACCTGATTGTCTGTGAAACATATGGTTCTCTGCTTCGGTGGGCACGTTAAGCAGTTGTTTCTTGTTGCCCAGTTTAAATTTGGTCTTATTTCTTGATGTTTATGTCTGGGTACCTTATCTACAGTTTGCACAACACTTACATGTCAACTGATTGGTCAGTGATGTCTCATAAAGTGTCTTTAATTACCTGAAAAAAGGACGGAATTAATACTTAGTTGAAGGTTAATTGCCATGCGGTGCCGGCTTAGAATAGCATCACTCCAATTCTACTCGACCATACATAAGTACATATATCAGGGAAGGCAGAGTGTAAACGGCCGTAAAAAATAATATGAAAGCCACATCTGACAAACATTCGAGGCTCATTCAGAAAGTTGTGTATCACCATAGTTATAGGTTTTCGGCCTGTCGCCTAAAACTGCAAAAGACATGTAATCATCGATTGCCTTAGTCGCCTCTTATGACACCCATGGGAAAGAAATGCTGTGATGCTATTCTAAGCCGTTAGCCAGCATCTACTTGTAGGTGTCGTTATAAGCGACTAGGGTTAATCCATCCAACTAGTTGCACTGCGCTCGCCAATCCACCTGCCAAGCGTGGTAAGAATGGCAATACCCCCCCAATAGGGGGAAGCCCATGTCCAGCAGTGGACGGTTGTAGATGTTAATGTTTTAAAGAAGGTAAATCAGTCACATGCAATAAACTAGTAATAATAATTAGTTAATTAGATTCATTACTTATCATTATCAAAACGTACTAATTGCTATTGTGTTTATATAATGACAAACATTGTTTTTGGTATCATTTCCTTAGTATACCTTTACAAAACTGGTCAGCAATGACAATGTGCCAATAATTCATCATAAAAACTAAAATAAATAAAAAATAAAAATAAACAAAAAAATAATTTTCGGTGAATATATTAACGTGAAAGATTTATAAATTCGTGTTTTGGAAAATGCTGTCCACTGCTGTGTTACTTCGTGAATTGATCGCTGCGTCTTATCAAAAGTTTCAACGTATTCCAAATGGATTTGCATTAAATGTGGATACGGAAGGCAATTGGTGGGTATTTTAAAAATATTAGTATTCGATTTTTAAATAGCAAATCGTCATAACGACAACGCACGCAAATGCGTAGCGGCGAAAATTTTGATAAAAATTCTCAATTTTATCCTATTTTAGTGAAAATATTACAAAGTTTTAAAAGATTTGATAAACAGTGTTTCGACAATGTACGGGAGTAACAAACTGTAAGTGCAGGATCCTTTATCTTGTTGTAGTACAACCGTTATGCATTTTTATATTAGACTAGATTTCCGCCTAGCGATATACCCGCTGCCACTCATTTTCCCGTGGTAATAGTTGTTTTCCCGCAGTAAAAAGTAGCTTATGTGTAATTCCAGGTTATACTCTAACTGTGTTCCAACTTTCATCTAAATCGGTCAAGCCGTTTGAGCGTGAAGAGCCTAACAAACATACATACACAAAGTACGGATTTTATTGTGATTCGTCAATTTTACGATTTTGCTAAAGAAAATTCCCTAACAAAAGTCGCTATTGAATCATTTTCTTAAATACATTAAAAGTCAAAATGACCTGACTGAGACTAAAATTAGGTAATGTCATAGTAATGTTTAATAGCTTCTTTGAAAGAAGTTATCCTACTGTATCCTACTTAAAACTATTTCTGAAACCGACGTTACGTAGCTTTATTTATTTTACATACATACATAAACCACGCCTATATCCCTTACGGGGTAGGCAGAGCATTAACGGCCATGAAACGGATATTAACACCACGTCTGACAAAAGTTTGAGGGTCAATTAGTTATCTGTGTATAAATATAGTGACAGGTTGTCAGCCCATCGCCTAAAATTGCAATATACACCCTCGAGTCCCTTAGTCGCCTCTTACGACACCCATGGGTAAGAAACGGGGTGATGCTTTCTAGGCCGGCATCACACGGCAAGACAATGTATTTTAGGTATGTATATATTGGTTGTATACAGAGGTAGGCCTAGACGCACCAACTTTAACCCAGTTCAAGAAAAATGTCAATGTTGTGTCGTATCGAGGTCAAGTCGCTAGCAGAAAAAAGGAAAAATTTGAAGTTAATCCACCGACAAGAGTTTGACTCTTAAATTTGAAAAAGAAGAAAATTGATAGGTCATCTACTCAACGCGCAATCACGCTTTTATTCCTTGCGGGGTAGGCAAAGCATAACCGTAAAAAACGGACATTTACGCCACGTCTGACAAATATATGAGGCTCATTCGGAAAATTGTGTATCACCAAAGTGAGAGGTTGTCAGCCATAATAAAATAGCAATACACACCCTCGAGTCCTTTAGTCGCCTCTTACGACTCCCACGAGAAATAAATGGGGTGATGCTATTCTAAGCTGGCATCACACGACACGCAAGGGATGTAGGCGTCAGGTCATTTCGACATTACCGTTTTCTCAAAATCCCCACATTTAGCGATTCCATTCAAGCTTTTTGAACAATAGGGTCTTAGAAAAGGCACTGAGCCGTAATCCTGTTTTATGAGTCCTAATATTGGAAGTCCTTTGTCTTATTTGAAGAAAAAATACTACTTTTTTTTTTAAATATGAGGGTATAATAAAATACCAGTTAATAACACTCCTTATCAGTATGAGATACAGTGCGAAAGTATTGTTATGTTTAGGAGAAAGGCGCCATCTTGAATTTTAAAGTTTTAAGGTAAAATGCGATAATTTTAGTATTTGTCTATCCTCTGGAGAAGTTTGTCGTGTGAAATTATTGTGTTTCTATTTAAAATTTGTGATAGTAATTATGGTGAAGATAAGGTTAGTAGCTAACAACTATTAATTAGCTGATTGTAATTAACTAATTAAACTAGATTGGTTGGTAAGTGGGCGGTAGACCGCTTTGTATGTATTTTCTTTTTTTTATCAGAGTGAGAATTTGATTGAATGATTTTTGATGTTATTATTTTCTCTTGATCTATTTTATAACACTTGTTTATACAAAAATATAATCTTGTTTAATTTTTGTAGAATTATGTCGATAAAGCCTTTCTTTATTGCTGTTTTAAAAGAAACACACACACACACACATATCACGCCTATAATCCCTTGCGGGGTAGGCAGAGCGTAAATGGCCGCAAAAAACGGACATTTATCCCACGTCTGACAAATACTTGAGGGTCATTCGGAAAATTGTGTATCGCCATAGGGACAAGTTGTCAGCCCATCGCCTAAAATTGCAATACACACCCTCGAGTCCCTTTGTCGCCTCTTACGACTCCCATGGGAAAGAAATGGGGTGATGCTATTCTAAGCTGGCGTCAAAGGACAATCCAAATCTCCAATGAACACCCTTGATAATTAATTTTTAAAAGGAATTCAATTGAATATTCGGAAATAATATTTGTGCGTAGTAGTAGCCTAGCTTGAGCGTATTTTGATATTGCTAACAATGAATAAGGACTAAGGGTCTGAAAAGGGAACGCCAGTAAGGGAGAAAACAGTTCACTGTAGCTAGTTAAGATACCCCCAGATATTGAACGCCATCTCCTGGCAATGAAAAGAATAACCTTTCTAATCTGTTAATACTTTCTCATTTTCATCCCATTAGAAATAATACCTGACCCAAACTCTAAACTATCAAAAAACATCTTTGAAAGATGATTCATGTCATTCCTAGGAATTTAGTTATATTTGTCACACACATACCTAAGCTACATTATTGTTATTTTATATAAATCCCAAGATTTCTCCTCCATTCCAGCATGGACTTCTTAACCCCCCTGGAGTCGGAGTCCCACCCACTACTGGAACCGCAAACCCTCTCCTACTCCCACGCAACTGTCCGGCGAGCCTTCATCGTCTGGCTACGGTGCGGCCAGAAGAACGACTTCAAAGATGTCTGCAAGTACTACCACTATCTTGAAGCTATGGTAAGTTTCTTTGTTGGGGATTGATTTTCTCTTATACATATCACGCCTTTATCCCTTGCGGGGAAGGCAGAGCGTTAACGGTCGTAAAATATGGTCGCTATTGCCACGTTTGACAAATACTCGAGGGAAGTTTCAGAAAATTCGTGTATGACTATAGTGACAGGTTGTCAACCTGTCGCCTAAAATTGCAATACAAATGGAACCCTCGAGTACCTTAGCCGCCTTTTACAATACCCACAGGAAGGAAATGGGGTAATGCTATTATAAGATAAACATAACACCAGACCAGAGTTTAACACCAGACCTTAATAAGGAGCAATCACCCAAACGTATCTAAAAGAAACTCTCCGGTATCGATGTACAAGGGATTTATCCCATACCACCCAAATTAGCCTTAGTATCAGTTGAACACAAAATGACTAATATCAGTTAAACACAAAATGTGTCAAAATTGTACTCAAGTTTGCGGCTTCATTTATACGCAATATTTTTATTATAATTACAATATTATTACTTTAATTCACATTGTGATACAAATTGTTGATCTGATGACTACTAATAATAAATAACGATAACAAAATTCTTTATTGCACGCGGCCTTCTAATTTCAAATACTTCAAATTTTCAGGAAGACCAGCTCCCAGCTGATGCCCGAGCTACAAGCCGCAACCACGAGTTCTCCCTCTTCTTGAACCCTCCCCCCATTTCCACCTACCAACAGGAGATGTTCCCAAACTTATACTCACCACCGCTACACCACCCTTACGACACCCCGTACTTCCAGAGCTTCCAGCTTCCCACTTCATCTGTGAAGATTGAGGAAATACACGAGCCCTATGCCAAGATCGAAAGTTGGAAGGCTGCTGACGTTTCATCACAAGAGATCTTCGCTGCCAGCCAAGTTTTTAAAGCTCCAGAAAAAACTGTCAAACATAAAAACGTGAAACTTGAGGTCAGCGAGTTTTTGAAACAGTCTGCTGAAGCTATCAAAAAAGACGAGATTAAGAAGATGAATGAACTTAATAAAGCGTGTATCTTAGCCAATGTGGACGAACTTAAAGGGACTTCGAAACAGGACATAGTGGAGACGAGCCAAATGATCAAGAACTACTGCAAGGAACAACAGGTGCCTTTGAAGAATTTTCTTGAGAACTTCAAAGAATACGCTACGAGATGTGAATTGACGAATACCGTAAACAATGTCGGCTTTTACATCAAGAGGAAGTTAGTACACGCAGAGTTGACTTTGGGGGTCATGGTCCATCGAGCGAAATTCAACAATGGAAGGACTAGAACGCCACCTAAACCTTTCGAAACTGAAGCTGATATCACTGAAACTATGACCGGTCAAAACAAAAGTAAACCTGTAGCTAAAATTGCTCCTTTACACCTTCAAAACGAAAATGATATGAACGGTACAATTGAAAATGGGACTGATAACGAAGATTTGATTTCATTTGATAACACGACTGGTACTGCGAGTGAAAATGTTATTAGACTCCTGAGAAGAGAAGACGAACTTAAAAGCACAGCAGGATTTTCAAACTTACACAATATTGCAATGCTTGACATACAGAAATGTAGAAAGATTTAAAATGACATGATGAAATATAAATAAGATAGTAATAAGATTTACAATGACAAATAATAAGAAATCGATCGTGTTATCGACTACAGTCGAGGCTTGAGTTGCACCTAGAGCGCCAAGAAATTGTTACAAGACGGCTACGGACCTTGGTAACCCAATTAGCTGAAGTGGAACGGTCCAGTCCAAGTCTTGGCTATTTGAATTAATGGAAATAATATAGAACTGTGACTGTAAAAATTCTAATACATTGGCAGATGTTTTAATACAGTATGTATTCAATTTAATATTTTACTCGAATTCAGTTTGAAAAATGTATACTACACTTTTGTGTGCTATGTTATTTTAAAATGACTGCTTATGACGATGAAAGAATAATATATATATTATTTTTGTATTATTTTTTACAAGGTATGTTCTGAATATTTTAATTATGATAATGAGTATGTTTATCAATAGGTATTTTATATCTGTGCCATATTTTAAACAAGTGTAGCATACAGGCGTAAATATCCATTGAGGTAATTTTTTAATATTTTGGCTTATGTTACATAAGAAAAGTTGTTCAGTTTCATGGGTAATTTGCCCCCGTGAAATATTTGCCCCTGTTCACACATGGTATTATAGTCTTTTTAATTTTTTTTTTTTTTTGGAAAATAGAGCTAAATCTTAGCTTTGTCAGTAATTTCTTAAATAGAAAAGGATCGGGAAGCCTCAAGCTGTATTTTTAGTTCATTTTTATTTCTTTCTTTTATTTCCAGTTTACTTAAAGTGACCTTTGGTTTTTCCAAGGGTTCCGTATGTCACTTTAAGGACAAAAAAGACAGCTGTAGACTCCCTGTCTCTTTTCTATGCTTATTTAAGAAAGTGACAGAAACGTGTATGCAATGAATGATTATTCAATTCTTTATTAATTAAGGAAAATGTATCTTATTAGAATGTTAATAATGTACGTAAAAGATTAACGTATATTGTATTGTAAGGTGTAAAGATATTATTTGCAAATATTTCAAGGGGTGAACCAGCCGATGAAACTGAACAACTTTTCCCAAGGGAAACAGGTTGAAAAATAAAATAAAAATTGGACTTAATATACAAAATGTTCCAGCCAACCCGGTCAATTTGTATGAGAGAGGTCCAAATTATTACTTCATATTTCGACCTATGTTCCATGGGTAAAGTTGTTCAATTTCATGGGCTGATACACCTCTTAAAATGATTACAGGTAGTATTTTTACATGTTTTACATGTTTTCATAATAATTTTGTTCTTAATTGCCAATTTATCAATTTTAACCGATTTAAGTCCATAGCGATCAGAAGAACCAATTTAATGCATAAACCAGTTTTTTTGCTACTTTTTGAATTTTGGTTTTTATATCACACACACCCACATATCACGCCTTTATTCCTTGCGAGGTAGACAGAGCGTTAACGGCCGTAGAATATGGTCGCTATCATTACGTTTAACAAATATTTGAAGGCCATTTTAGAAAAAATGTGTATTACTATAGTAACAGTTTGTCAGTCTGTCACCTAAAATTATAAAAAGTACAAATGAAACCTTCGAGAATCTAAGTCGCCTCTTACAACACCCGCGGGAAAAAAATGGGGCAATGCTATATTCTAAGCCGGAATCCCACAAAAATTTAAGACATGCTTTAAATGTACCAATTGATAGACAGGACGACCATTTTTAGGGTTTCGTATTCGACTCAGAACTGTTTAAAGTACGGCTACGGAATCCTAGTTATGTCTTGAACGAACACGGTATTGACCATTTTTGTAACACATGCCATGTCTATTTCGAGCTATTTTTAATTAATTGCAAATGTTGTTTAAAACTAAAAAGGTTTGTGATATGACTAAATATTTTGCCCTTAAGAAATTTTTTCTAAATGATAAGTACTTATAACGTTGATTTAAGAATTTTAATAAATAAATATTTTATGTAAAAGATGTTATTGTTATTATTATTTTGCCTGATTTTACCTTATTAACAATGAATTCGCAATGAAAACATTACGTAACATAATATTTTCTTGAGATGGCACAACAATTCAATAAAATAAATCACAATAAACAGCACAAATTACAATAAAACAATTTTATATGGATATACGTTGTGTTTATTTAATATAAGTAAATTAAAATTCTGATTAATGATGTCTAACACCTAAGTCGTCCTTGACCACGATATCTGCAAAGAGCTCGAAACGTACCTAGGCATTGTAAAATCCAAAATTAACACAACTTAAATCCGTTTAAAATTGTTTTATAGTGAGTTTACGTAACATATTGTCCTGAAATTTCTACTGCGGACCTACCGTACCATACCCCTGGGGGTCTTATCTTTTTCGTGTAGGACACAAAGTCGACTAACGACCCGATAAACCCTGGTTTCAAGAGATTTGCCTACCATACTACTAATACTACTAGGTCTCTGTCATGGTTGTGTAATGACCACCGTCCAAGCAATCATAGACAGCAACCTATACCGACGGCTTAACGCGCCCTCCGAAGCATGGAATATCTTTTTATCGACTGGTTATATGGTGGAACATATATCTCCACTTCTATGTAACCCAAGGCTATGTCTTCAAGGCTCGTAACCCGGAAGTGCCTCCTGTGTTACTAAATGGAGTTGCCCTTGGTCGCGTGACACAGTTTAAATACCTCGGTCACATTGTCACCGAAGATTTAAAAGACGATGGTGATATAGAAAGAGAGAGGAGGGCGATGGCGGTCCGCTGTAATATGTTGGCTCGCAGATTTGCACGGTGCAGTACAGACGTAAAGATTACTCTTTTTAAAGCCTACTGCCAAACTCTTTATACGTGCAACCTGTGGGTCAACTATACCCAGCGGGCCATCAACGCGCTCCGCATACAGTACAACAATGCCTTCAGGGTGTTGTTGGGGCTTCCACGCTACTGTAGCGCATCTGCGATGTTCGCGAACGCACATACAGATGGTTTTCATACAGTGTTGCGGCGTCGCATTGCCTCAATTCAGTACAGGGTGCGTGGGAGCACCAACACCATTCTGAAGGTATTAGACGGTAAGCTTGATTGCCCTATGCTGAGGCACTGGACCCAGGCCCATATGCAGATACCGGGTGTTCCAGTGGGTCGTTACCTCAATTAGCGTAGGTCTCAATTTGTATATTCTGTGTTGTATGGATTATAATTTTGTAAATGTATTTAATGATTTGATTATTGATATTTAATGATTTGATTATTGATTTTTTATGTATGACTATTTCACTTTATATGCTCTTAATATGGACTCGGTCTGAAATAAATGAATTTTATTTATTTTATTTTATTTTTATGTGATTCATACACACAAAAACATATATCACGCTTGCATATCTCGTGGGTAGGGTAGGCAGAGCGTTAACGGTCGTATGTACAACCTGTCACTATAGTACACATTAAGAACAAGACCCTCAAATATTTGTCAGACGAGGCGATAGCAACCAATTTTACGGCCGTTAACGCTCTGCCTACCAAGCAGGGGATGAAGACGTGATATATGTGTGCATGTAATTATACCTATATTATACTTGTCAAGCTCGAATCCCACAAACAAACCCTGTTTGTAACCCAAACTACCTGTTTCTGCTACCTGCCAATCCAGTCCACGATCGACCTCCAAAGAGACTGCACGTGTTGAAAATAAATAAAACACAAAATGGCCGCCACCGGCCAGATGTGCACGCCAAACAACACCGTTTCGAGAGAAAACCTGCCAGTGTTAATCAGAAATAATACGTGTATTTTGAATGATTCGTCGGAGTTTGTTTCGGATTGTGATATTAGTATGGTGAGTGGTGATTTTTGTTATCTCATATAATATTGAAGTTAGGTACTCCACCGACAAGAGTTTAACTCTCAAATGTGAAGAACTTATTAATAAGGTCCCGTTAAATTCAATGCAAATATTTTCAAGGTGATTTCTACTCGTGAAACTGTACAACTTTTCCCATGGAACATAGATCATAAAATTAAAATAAAATTGGACCTCGACCTCACATATAAAAATCATAGGTCAAAATATAAAAGTAAAATTGAACCCAATACACAAAAAATTTTGAAAAACAGGTCACTGTGTTTGAGGGATCCAATTTTTCTCCAAATTTGACCTATGTTCCTAGGGAAAGATGTTCAGTTTAACGAGTAAAATATGACCTTACATGGTGTAATTCTATCATTGATGTTGTGGTGACTTTATACTTAGTACACGATGCCGTGCCAAGTGATGCCGGTTTAGAATTACCCCATTTCTTTCCTGCGGGTGTGGTAATAAGCGACTATGGGATAAAAGTATACTCTTGACTGACTCAAGGGTTTCATGTGTATTACACTTTTAGGCGACTGGCTTACAATCTGTTTCTACATAGATTTTTCTAAAAAAGGCCCTCAAATAGGTATTTGTATAGCGACCGTGTTTTTACGGCCGTTTACGATCTGCCTACACCGCAAGGGATAAAGGCTTGATTGTGTTTCATATTTAAATTCTGTAGAAACACTGTTTTTTTTAAAGTTTTTTAATGTTTCTTGTCTTTAATTCGCCATCGCAATAACGTCAACAAACCAATTTTATTCATAAATCATTTAGTTTTTGGTATTTACCGTTATCAAAAGATAATGTTTTGTTGATATAATGAGGTCAATGCTCCAGTCGAACAAACTTTTGCTTTATATCCAATATATTCTATATGCACACTGTTTGAAAAAATTGACGTCTTGTACAATAATTTTAAACTACGCCTACTATAGCAGTAGGTAGGACTGTGACATGGTTGTGTAACGACCACCGTCTAAGTAATAGACAGCAAACTGGTCAGAAGGCTCGTCGTGCCTTAAGAAGCACGGAACAATCTTTTTACGGACAATCAGATGGTTCAGCCTGCAATGTCTTAACCAGACAGGAAATAAATCCTTTTGTAAGTGCCCCACTGGGAATCGAACCCGGAACCTTTGCGCCGCAGGCAGTCAATTCAACGTCTAAAGGTGCTATTCCGAACCGAGCGGCCGACGGCCGACAGCATATGCCGCGGCGGCCGACAGTATATGCCCCGCTCGGTTCGGATAGTATCCCATACAAGTCTTTTCACAACTTTACTGGTAAAAAATTATTTAGGTGGTCGTTATTTGAGTAATTATTTTATAATTTGAACAACTGGTACTAAAAAAAATCATTTTTCCATAATGAAACTAATGGAACAATTTAATGGAAAAACTGGGACCGGGTGATCGCGTGTGGGCGCTTGGATCTTAAGCCCGGTTTACATTGTCTTAGTGTTTAGTCGAGTGCTTTAGGATAGTACTTTAGTTGAAACGTGTAAACGCTACTTGCTTTAGTACATTTTAGTACGGTTCTACTTGAATTGAACTTGCTTTTCAACTTGTACTAAAGCACTCGACTAAACACTAAGACAATGTAAACCGGGCTTAACATCCAGCAGTAACATCTTTCTAGCACAAGTTTTTTATCTAAAAGCGTAACCTATATCTAAAACTTGCTTATAAATTCCTAGATGGAGACCGATTCACCAATCAGGAAGCCGCTAGCAGACCTCCAGCCAATCACCAAGAAGCTGTTTCACTCTCCAATGCCCAATAGCAGCCCGAGAGAATCCGAACACGGCCGAAGCAAAGTCGAAAACAAACGAAAAGCGAGAAAGAGAAAGCAGATTCTCATTCCGGACTCAGACGAGAAGATTAAAAGAGGATACATCAATGAGTTAGAAAGAGATGGATATAGTCCGGATGTGGGCGGGGGAATAAGAAAGAAAGTGTTGATCAGTCTGTTTCATAATAGGGAATATTCTATGGATTTTTCATAATATTTATCTAAAAATCTTCTCTTGTGATAATTTGTCTTCCTATCTCCAGTAATTATTCTTTTTAATTAATAATTCTATAAATTATTTTTCTTGTTAATTAATAATGAAATGTGATTTACTACGAGAAAAGTATCCTAAAACAAAACTATTTAGTACTTAGTTATATTAGGTACCCCCTTTGGATACCGTAATTCTAAAAATAATTATCATATCATATGAAAGTTTTATAGACTGCTATATGTTTAAGTTTAAATTAAGTTAGTCTTAAGTTAACTTTAAGATTTATAAAGTTTTGGTAATTCTATAAGAGATTGATGTAATGTGATAGACTTATTAAATTAAATAAACTTTAAATTGATTATGATTTGATTTTATAAATAATGCCCGCGAATAGTTTAGAATTTTACATTTTTTTTTGAGCAGCGTGTTAAGTTATTTTAAGTATCTAGACGCCAACACACAAAGAGTCTAACGCACTATTTTTTAACTAGTAGAAACTTGATCAACATTCACATACTCAATTCAGTATTAAACTCCAGTTTTTTCATATTTTTAAAACAGTTCAAATATGTTTTGCCATTTTATTAAAATATCCTGAACTTTCTCACTATACGTAGAAATATTGACACCCCTTCATTATTAGCAAAATCCATTGATTTAAAAAACTGGAAAACGAAACGTAATTAAAAACAATTATTGCGTCGAACCTCAGGCTCATTGTTAATTCTTACCTTGTCATTCAATTTTGACAATCAACTGTTTTGGAGAGTAGGAGAAAATGTTTCTAGATTTGATCCGATTTTTGAAGCCTTCGTTGCGAATCCACTTGTAGACACTATTAGAAAATAGCAATTTTAGGATTGCGCATGCGAAAGGGTAACTGAGTGCGTGATTTCAATTGCGAATAGTTAGGAAATCAACCTCGGTAGAAACAAATTTCTACTCATCATTTCCTTTAACATTTCAAATCAAACAGACAAACCGCCATTGTTTGTCATTAACAAAAACATCTCCTTTCACAATGAACATAAATCAGCCATGTCGTTTACAATATTTCTATAATAATTGCGCATAAACTCTTCTGTCGACCGCGGACCGCGATGCAACATTCCCCAGGGAAATCTGGTAAAACGCTTACGGTACAGAACAGCTGGGACACAGACTGGCTAACAGGCGAGGACTGCGCTTGGTAAGTAAGAAAATAATAAATCATAGTAATCGGTATTGGTGCCCCATAACCAGTGACTTTTCTTGTTGATGTATTGGTAAGTCTAAGTATTGTATACTACTACTATTCTGCTTAACGAATGGACTGATATCAAAAAATATTTTATCTTTAGCCACGCGTTACTGGCATTAAATACACTTGCAAAATTGGCGGGCAAGGAGCGAGCTGCGGTAGCCCAGATGGAAGAGGCGTTGCCACTAGTAATGCGAAAGTCGCAGGTTCAAATCCTGCTTGCGCTTGAAAAATTATGCAACTTTTTAGAAATTGTATACCTAACATGGAAAGGGTTTTACAAATTTGGTATCCAGTCATGTCCTGCTAAAGCCGGATGCTTGGCAACCCTATTAAGGGCATATCATTTGTAATTTTGGCCCTAAACGGGGTCTTCGAGTTAGTGAGTCTGTGGCAGCTCGGTATCCTGGCTTCAGGGATTATGAGAAATAGAGTGCAATTACTTCAGCTTTGATGCTGAATGATTGGCTGCAAAGATTACTATTATAAAAAAACGTCTTTTGTAGCTTAGTTGTTATACTTTTTATTCTCCGCGACTTATTTCTGTAATTATTCTGTAAGTGAAAATGCCAAATTTCCTTAAAAAATATGTATGTATTCTGTGTATTGTCTGTATTACTATTGTCCTTGTATATCAGGTTTCATCAGAAGGAGGGTGATCGATCAGCGAAAAGACGATTATGCGGTTCACGAAAGTTTCGCTTATATTCAGATACCTAGGTATTTCCTTTTTTTTATTTTATTAATGATGGGTTTGCTCTTGACTCTAGTCTAGGTCATAAGACAGAGACAGAGTCTAAGATGGAGCGAGCTCACTCAGAAGAAGAATGTTAAGGCACTGGCACTCCCACACACTGACGGAACGCAGCAAGCTACTTGGCGCCAGACTTCGGTGGGATGGTGGTCGCGAGCCAGGCGGCCCCTTACGGAGCCTTCCACCGCGCACGTGGGATCGTTCAGCCGGACTTAACCACAGGCAAGCATGTGTTGCCGTTGCCCGGGGTGGACCGCTAGGAGGTAGATCCCATACCACCCCAAATATTTAATTGAGTTGTCAGGTTTAAATTTTTCTTAAGAATAATACTAAAAGCTTGGGCAACGGACATTCTGATAGATTGTTTGTATATGGTTAAATTTTTTTTTTTGTGAAGTGGCGCCACTATCAAGGTCGTTGAAACACTCGCTATTATTTTCCACCTTAGATCATCAAGAAATATTCCAAATGGTAGGTTTGCGAATTGCGTACCTATGAATTCTACCAAAAAACCACAGCATATTGCAATATTTTACCAACCAACGTCGACACCTTTTCCAACATTCAATTCTTAGCATTATCTTCAAATGCTGACGTCACAATATCGCGCTATGATTGGCTAAATCGTGGCATCGCGCCGCCATCTTTGAGATTAAAGCTCTGTGATTGGTTAAATCTTGCGAAGATCACGTGCGAAAGAGATCGTTCGTTATGATACCGAGTATCAGAGGTGAGAAATCTTTGTAAATAATTTTAAAATGTTGTGAAAAGTTCGATGGCTTGACAATTTTTGAGTTTTAACTTTGAAATTCGAAAGGAATGTATTTCTTCAGACTTTTGGTAAGTGAAATGGTTAGGAGATTAAAAGCCATGCTAGTGTGAGTTGGACTCGCCCACCGAGGGTTCCGTATCATGCACATCTTTTGTATGATAGGTACCCACCACTTAAACTACTAGCCACTATATCGAAATTTCTTTTTGGCTTCCTAAAAATACAATAATATTAGAAGATACATATTTTTTTATTTTCCCTAAATTTATACCTATGTCAAACAAAGCAATTTCTTTAAATTAAACAGTTTGAGGTCCACGGGAAGATCTCTTTGAAGTTTGATTCCCTTGAAAACACACGTTTTTTAGAATAAACGGCCGTATCTTTTTGTAACGTTAAGTGAGAAGCTTGACTTTTTTCAACTACAAGCTATCGTAAACCTTAATATTATACAAGGTGTAAGGGACAGCCCTTCGAATACTGATAGTATGTATTTAGACTATAAAACTGAACAACTTTTCCATATTATACACATATATTTTAATCCCTTGAGGGGTAGGCAGAGCGTAAACGGCCGCAAAAACGGTCATTTACGCCACGTCAGACATATATTTAAGGGGCATTCGTAAAATTGTGTATCACCATAATGACAGGTTGTCAGCCCATCGCCTAAAATTGCAATACAGTCCCTCGAGTCCCTTAGTCGTCTCTTACGACTCCCACGGGAAAGAAATGGGGTGATGCTATTCTGAGCCGGCATCACACGACAAACAACTTTTCCCTAGAAACATATCAGGAAACAACAAAAACAACGACTTCTTATACAAAATAACAATCAGCTGACTGCATTTACTATTGGGAGTAAAAAAACATATGTTTCTTGAATTTTTTTTTATGCGAAGTTGTTTAGTTTCATGGTCTGAATACACCATAACAGTATTCGGAGGGCTGTCCCTTACACCTTGTATTTTAATTCCAAATCGATATCTTTGTTTACGCGTTCTCGAGTTAAAAGTTCGTGACAGAGGGACAGACAATAAAGTGATCCAATAAAGGTTCCGTTATTTTTCTTTTGAGGTGCGGAACCCTAAAAATTTAATGGATGCCATGTGTCAGGGTTTCAAAGACAACAAAAACACGCAGGACCCTTTCTTCTTCTTTTCGTATGGGGCACCGAATCGTCCAACGACCCGTTAAACACTACTACTAGTAGTAAGCCTCTGACATAGTTAAGTAACGATCCTATGACGTCTTGGTAGTCAAAGACAGCAACCGGGACTGACGGCTCAAAGTGCCCTCCGAAGCACGAAACCATCTTTCTTACGGACAGTCAGGTGGTTCAGCCTGCAATGTCCTAACCAGACTGGGGACAAATTCACAAAGTGATTATTATCGTCTTTGTGAGTGCCCCACCGGGTATCGAACCCGGAACCTTTGCGTCGCAGACAGTCGCACTACCACTGCGCCACATCAGCCGTCGCACTCACACGCCCGAAAACAATAATTAAATTAATATATCTGCCCCAGCCAAGAATCAAATGCTGTAAATAATAAATAAATATCCTGGATAATTCACACAGCGCCGTCTAGCCCCAAACTAAGCAATGCTTGCACTATGGGAACTAGATAGCTGATATTAATACTTCTGTGATTTTATATGGCGTATATGGCGAGTGTGGATGGGAACGTTTTAAGGGGAAGACCAAGACGCACGTACTTGGATCAGATCGGGGACGTCCTAAAGAAAGGTCAGGTCAAGAGTACCCTAAACCGACGAGCATGTATGAACAGATTGATGCATGTTGAAGAAGCGAAAGAGGTATGTCAGGATCGTAGCAAGTGGAAAGATGTAGTCTCTGCCTACCCCGCAAGGGATAATAGGCGTGATATATGTATGTATTATTATTAGTTTGTTTCTAAGGTGGTTCTAAGTGGATAAATTCAGGCGCATCTCGCCATAAAACTGTTAAGTTTGGCAAGTTAAATTATTTGTTATCAAATGTTAAACGTATATACTCTTTATTGTAAAAAAATACATATTGTACTTTGAAAACACCCAGACAAAACACAAATATCTGAAAATGTCTTGTGGGAATCGTACGTATTTATTGCTATTTAAGAACACGAACACGGAATTGGTGACAGACCCAACGAAAAAGCAGCCCGGTTTTGACGCCAGCAGGAAGACTTGGACCCGGCTAAACCGGTTTAGGACCAACCACGGGAAAACAAATTACCATCTTCACAAATGGGGTCTAAAGGAATCACCACAATGCGACTGCGGAGCACCTGACCAAACCTTAGCCCATGTTGTGAACGAATGCCCACTTCGCTGTTTTCCCGGTGGTATAGCCGATCTGCACAAGTACACTCCTGGCGCAGAAAGCTGGCTAAAAAACCTAGACACTGATGTATGATCCAAGCAGGGATTGCCATACGATATGATAATGATTGCTTAGCATAGAAAGCAAATCGTGCAGGCATAAGAATAGATAATAATACTGCGTATAGAAACGAAACTCCTTTGTCTGGGCCCCAAACGCCGCGCTTTAAATACCTACTTCCTCCCGCAGCCCGTAACGCCCCGCACTCTCCCGCGCTTTAAGTCGGGGCTGTCACGTGCCAATAATTTTATTCCAGACTAGCGGCCAGTCAAGCGGTTGCGACCGCTGCTAATAGTTTTCCCTTGGGAACAAAATATTTACCCGTTTTAAAGTCTTACCTTACCATTTAATTGTTAATAGGTAGGTACAGAATTTTAAAATAGGTGCAAAACATACCTACGATACGAATGTGCTTATTTATCATGATCAGCTAACAATGACTTAGGCACCTAGGTAGTTTAAATTAGAAAATGGAAACTAGGTACCTACGTAAGTAAAAATAGGAGTACACACAACAATTACGTATAATAACGAATGGTAGGTACCTAGGTATTTACTGTAAAATCATCAATTACCTTGGCTCATCTTTAGGCAAATTAAAAAAACTTACTTTCGCAGACACACACACCACAATAATTCGGCATTGCTAAATTTTTTACAAAAAATGAAAATTCGACCCGCACGACGAACGTTTCCGCGGCGAAGCGCACTCCCAACTGAATTGTTCTCTAAGAGACAGCCAGACGGATTGACCTTGAGCGCGTCTGGAGCGGGAGTGTCATCTCTATGTGATTTCTACTCTATGGTGCAGGTACCACTGAGCCGTTAAGGGTTTCTTATGACGTCATCAAAGAATGGCCATTCGTAAAGGGAATAGCCCTTTGTGCCTTTATCCTATAGACGGCTCTCACATGGTCAACAGATGGTGACTTTAGTAGAATGGTCAAACTTTAGCGAAACAAAACTTTTATTTTAAGATTGACGTTCGACTTATAACTACTGTGCGTTTGGTATTTATTGTAGTTATAAAAAGTGCTACTTAAAATCAGTGCAAATATTTTTAAGGTGAGTTCTACTTCCGTAGTGGCGATATCAGACCGCACGGACAAACCTTGACAGGTTTTTGTTGCGTTCTCTTGTAATTGTTGTTTATCTTTTTTGTAAATGTTTTAATAAATAAAAAAATAAAAAAAACTTGTGAAACTGAACAGCTTTTCCTAAGAAAAAAAATGTCGTAATAAATAAGTGATTATCCATTTTTGAACATTTCATATTTTTTCATATTTCAGCCTATAGTAACTGGCCGGCTTAGAATAGCATCACCCCATATCATGCCCGTGGGCGTCGTAAAAGGCGACTAAGGGACTCGAGGGTGCGTTTTACAATTTTAGGCGATGGGCTGAAAACCTGTCACTATGGCGATACACAATCCTCCGAATGACTCTCAAATGTTTGTCAGACGTGGCACAAATGTCCGTTTTATGCGGCCGTTTACGCCCTGCCTACCCTGCAAGGTATTGTAGGTGTGATACGTGTCTGTGTATTACTGGGAAAAGTTGATCAATTTTACTAGTAGAAGTCACGTTATAAATGTTTGCACTGAATTTAATAGGACCTTATATAAGGATATTTACCCTCTGCAAAACTTGCAATTGATACAAACGCGTATGTGTTTCTTTGTTAATTTATTAGCAGCGCATTTAATTATTTTATTTTATTAATTACAATGGTTTACAAATGTTGTGTGCCGGGATGTAATGGAAATTATAATAAGGAAAACAAAGTGACAGTTTTCTCTTTTCCGAGAGATGAAAATCTTCGGCAGATCTGGTTGTCTGTCATTCCTCGGAAATTCACTCCTACGAAGAATTCAAAAGTAAGTTTTAAATATCGACCTACATAGATTAGAATTATTGTTGCAGACATATTAAAAGCTTCTATCAAGGCGCTCAGTTACGACTGTCTCTTTCATTACCGCTGCATCAGAGAAAAACACCCAATTAGATTTCTTGCAGGTTTTTGGTGGGTTTTTAATACTTTTCACGTGTAATATGTGAAATACATAAAATAAATATTGTAAATATCTTTGAGTTTTGTTTAAAAACGAACCAAATACTTAGTAGTTTTTGGAGACATTTGCAATAATGACAGAAATGCCTCAGTGTCATTGGACGACTCGGTGTCCCATACGAAAAGAGAGAGACAGAATGACAGAAATAAGACTCACCTTAGTTACTTTTCTAGATGAACACAAAATAAAAAAGCAATTCTATTCAACCAAGAGTGTTATCTAAAATCAATCTATATCACTATTATTCGTCTTTATTGATTCAATTTCTGATTCTGAAGTTCTGCCTTAGATTACTGATTCTGAAATCAATCTTGTTATATCACTATAATTTTTTTTTCTGATTTATTTATTAGTTTCACCAAACATATAACGCAGTTATAGATAATTATTTGACGATCGGCGACCTTAACAAAAAAATAACAAATCAAATAGATTTTTAAAATTTGGGTTTCCGAATTTGATTTTCTCACATACGACCCGGATTAATGCTGACCTGTTTTTCTAAATAAGTCAAAGTTTTATGGTAATAGTTGATGTTTTTCTAATATGAAAATAAGAAATTGAAAAAATGTAAGCGTTGGCCGAGGCTTGACTGTGTTTTTTTATTTCTTATTTTCATTATGAAAATGATTTAGCACTGTTAGTGCAAAATACCATACATAGTAATAAACTGTTTTAAACTTTCGCGGTCACACATACTTGATAAGTACATTATTCAAATATATTGGTTAAAATTTTACTAGTGACCACCTAGTGACCAATAGCCAAAATTCGTAACGGGCTGGTGAGAAATAAGCAACAACTTTCCTCAAAGAACATATAGGTGAATACATGAAAAAAATTAACTTCTTGATTGCCAAATACTTGATTCAAGTTACTATGGAAACTCAAAATATATATTACATATTTCAATTTCTGTTCCTTGGGAAAAACTGTTCCTTACCTATCAAAAACCCGTCCTGGGTTTACGGTATCCGTCACTAGTAAAATGATGTCGTGTAATGCCGGCATAGAATAGCATCACCCCATGTCTTTCCCGTGGGTGTCGTAAGAGGCGACGAAGGGATTCGAGGGTGTGTATTGCAATTTTAAGCGATGAGCTGACAACTGTCACTATGGCGATACATTTTTTTCCATATGACCCTCAAATATTTGTCAGACGTGGCGTAGATGTCCGTTTTTAACGGCCGTTACGCTCTGCCTACCCCGTAAGGGATTATAGGCGTGATATATGTATGTATCTTCAAGTCTGGGATCTCTCGTATGTGAATGTCTTAAAATACATTTCTTTTCAGGTCTGCATCCGTCACTTCAGAGAAGACGAAATCGAGCGGACAGCAGAGGCCTGCGACAGCAGGACAGGTGTTAAAATTGTTGCTCCATTAGACGTTATCCGTCTGAAAAAAGCCGCAGTGCCGTGTAAATTTCCCACGGTAAAATACAAACCTGCTTCCAAACATTTGCAAGAAAATTGTAAGAATACAGAAAATATTGCAAACGCTAAGCCTAAGGTGAATAAAAAAAAGAAGGAGAACGTAGAGAAAGTTATAAGAAAATTAAAATTACGAAACAAAACAAGTGAACGGAAACGAAAATATGTAAAGAATGATCAAACGAAAACTTTGATTAAAGAATCTGTTGAACCACAAAAAGAAAACAATGAATCTTTGGCCAAATTGCAGCAAAATACTGACAGAAAAGCAGACGAAGAAAATTGCATGACTTTCACCAACTTAGAAGAGTTTGAGAAATGTTTGTTCAATCGTCAAATGAATGAATGGCGTATGTTTAAAACTAATGAAAAACTGGTTTTTGGTGTGATTACAGCTCGCGATAAACCAACTTTTTTGTTATCGCCAACAGTTGATAAAGATTTGCAAATGAGATTGTTTAATCGTAGAAAAGAAGTAAAACAGCTAAGTGGTTGTACCTATCCAGCTAAAATCCAAAAGGTAGAAGATTTGGAAAACGCTTTGGAAAGTCTGTTAGCTAAACATTTAAAAACTAAGATCAGAAAGTAAGGTTTAACTTTAAGCAAAATTAAATAATAATGTAGGTATGAACCGCTATTAGTTTGGTACTTCTTTTGAATAATAAATTATTTAGACAAATTGTAAATCAATTTCTTTTACTACCATACGATGCTGTGATATTTTGCCACAATTACAAGAAAGAGTTGTGTGAAACCACATGAAGCACATTATGACATACCAGGCCACCGCGCGCCTTAACCACTCGTCTCGTCTATAGACAACCCAGACTGGCAAACCCCCGCAATATCGTGCGGCACATATGAAAACCACATAAGGGCGAGTGTACACGTGAACGACCTCGACAGTGGCGCCACTTCACTGAAAAAATATTTTCTCTTTATACAAATAATCTATCAGAATGTCCGTTGCCCAAGTTTTTAGCTGCAGACTCAATGAAATATTCTCTGTAAATAAAGCTATGCTAAAGGTGGCCATTTTTAGGCACTTTTTGCCATAACTTAAATTTATGCCGTGTGATGCCGGCTTAAAATACCATCACCCCATTTCTTTCCCGTGGGAATCGTAAGAGGCGACAAAGGGACTCGAGGGTGTGTATTGCAATTTTAGGCGAACCTGTCACTATGGCGATACACAATTTTCCAAATGACCCTCAAATATTTGTCAGACGTCACCACGTCATAAATGTCCGTTTTTTTTGCGGCCGTTTACGCTCTGCCTACCCTGCGAAGGAATTATAGGCGTGATATGTGTGTGTACGTGTAAATTTAAGGATAACACTAAAAACTTGGGCAACGGACATACTGATACATTGTTTGTATATACAGATTTTTATTTTGTGAAGTGGCGCCTCTGTCGAGGCCGTTTACAACTCCACTCGCCTTAATAGGAGAAATAAGACTAAATAAGTGTTACCGTCATATCATTACAACGATATCCAAATCAAATTATCAATGAATAATGCTAAACATTTTATAAAACTCACCTTTTACGGCGCTAAGTTTGTTGCCCACCATTTGTTTGGCCACGAACGCCGCCATTTTGTTTTCTTTGTTGGTTGCTTTTTACTCTGTAACAATAGATAATTTACTAGTTAGTGTAAAAGCAGGAGAAAGTAGTGCTTATAAATAAAATTCTTCTTGTAGTAGGTAACGTAGTAGTTTAAGGACTTTTATAAAAAGGCAATGAAACTGAACAATTTTCACCAAGAAACATTCGTTGGACAATAAAGAATAACTTACAAACGTGCTCTTCGAAGCACTAATATCCCGAATGGTTAATGTAAGTTTACCTAGTTGAATCGTAGCTAAAGTAATTCAAAACATCAAGTTAAATAACTGCGAATAAAAAGTTCACATTCATAAAAAACTTGCAAGTATGTACAATCTTTTACGCAAAAGTTTGAAAAGATTCATCCCTACGCCATCTGTTATCGGCGAGCCGAACTACTAAGATAAATGGCCGACTGAAAGGTTCAAGACGTTTGCGGAAGGGGCGCTGAGGGACAAACGCCGTTGCCATGGCAACCGACATCGAGGTAAGAATGGGAGACGGAGGCAATATAATGGTTTTGCTCGTAATGTAACAAAATCTAGCTTCACCTTTTACAAAAATAATTAGGATAATACCTAGTTGATTTTTGTTTGAATAAATATTTATGACGTAACCATAGTTGCATAATATGTGATTTTTCTGAATGACCCACAATTTATTGTTAAATGTGGCGTAAATTTTCGCTTACACTCTGCCTACCCCGCAAGGGATATCTGCGTGAAATATGTATGTAACATAGGTAGTATTTGATACGGTAACTTATTTAAACTGGTCGATTTACATAGTTATTTTTCTATTGCCATTTAAATGATTAAAACTATAAAACTCAATGATAAAATCCTTTGTTTTGATCGTTGTCTGGGCAACGTTATGGGTAACGGTGACTGGTAAAGATGGTCGTTGTCGTTAAACGGTCGTTGCGTCGTCGTAACGACCGTCGTTACATTGCAAATAGCTATGTTCAACGTCATTGTATTGGGAATCGATGAAAATAACAACAATTTTAAAACAAGGAAAAGTTTACTTGTAAACTTGTTGTTTTACACAATGTAAAAAAAATACGAAAGGGTGAATCCAGCTGTGTTTAAAGTCCAATTCTCTTTTCCATCCATTTTCATAAAGAAAAATAAATATATATGTATGTCCGGCTTAGAGTAGCATCACCCCAATTCTACCCGTGGGTGTTGTAAATAGAAATTAAGGGATAACGATCCAGGAAATAGACAGCAGCGTTCCCTGTGAATATAACATCTTGAAGTGCGCTCCGTGTGATGCCGGCTTAGAATAGCATCATCCCATTTCTTTCCCATGGGCGTCGTAGGAGGCGACTAAGGGACTCGAGGGTGTGTATTGCAATTTTAGCCGATGGGCTGACAACCTGTCACTATGGCGATACACAATTTTCCGAATGACCCTCAAATATTTGTCTGACGTGGCGTAAATGTCCGTTTTTTGCGGCCGTTTACGCTTTGCCTACCCCGCAAGGGATTATAGGCGTGATATATGTATGTATGTATGTAAGTGCGCTTGCCAATGTGTCAGCCAAGCGTGGTGAGTCCAGCAGTGAACTGTTGTGGCTGTTACAGTAAAAAAAATAGGAAAATAAACCTGCCATTTTGTTTTCCGTGGCATATTTCAGTTCCTGTCATTGTGTGTTGACATGCCTCCCCCTCCCCCCATATAAGGGTCAGGGCATACATAGGATCAAGAAACGCGCGTTAGTCAAAAGAAAGAAAATTCTATTACATGGGATTCATCTGAATAAACACCAGATTATAATTAAGCGAGCCCCGAGGCAGTGCCTTTTTTTTATCCTGCGCGAGCCGGTTTTCTATTAGGACAATACAAAATTGTAATAAAAAAAAGAAAATTGTGTATTTTTTTTTTAAATGACGGATCATGACGTCAATAGGTGATAAAACTATCCTACATTGAATAAAGTAAATTTCAATTTCAATTTCAATTGCTCTACAAAAATCAAAAAGTTGGCTTTTATTTAATTTTGTTACACATTATCTTCTTCTGAAAAATTTGCTTCTTTGACCAAACATGTTTACTGAATCTTACGTTAAACATAAGCCTAATTATAGCTACTAAAAACTGCTCGCACATTTAGACGCAAGGTATTTACTGACCCTTACCCGGTGCTCGCGTGAAACAATTATTATTCGTTTCCCGTTTCCGTGCTCCATATGGCACTGTGTCAGTTTGGCTTATGAGATTCCCTAGTGTACCCACTATTGTTATGTTTTTTTATAGGTTTTGCACTTTAAGTGAGGGTAGTAAGGTTCAAACTTTATTTTTTTATTTCAGCGTAGCCATTTTTGGCTATACATATTATTTATATATTTAGAATATTTGCTAGTGTAGCCTAGCCTAGAAAGATTTCTTAGGGCCTAGAAAGATTGTTAATTTAGAGTAGAAGCACTTCTAAGCCAGTTTTTGGTTAATCATACGTATGTAAATAACACATTTGAAATATTGACTTCAATTTTAAGCTAATGTCGTTTCCTGGTGGTGATGGCGTAAAGTTACATGCCGTGTGATCAACCTGGCCAGCCCCGAGGCAGTGCTTTTATATATTTTTTATCCCGCCCGAGCCGGTTTCGGATTGGGACAATACAATATTGTTATATAGAGAAGAAAATTGAGTTATACAAATGTATTTATTTTACAATGATGTATCATGACGTCAATAAGTGATTTATTTATTTATTTATTTTATTTATTTATTTATTTCATAAACATACATTATCTTTACAGTTAATAACCAAGTCGACAATGTAGTAAAAAAAATCAGATTAATATATAAGTTATAATTAATACTTTTTCATTTTAATCCCTTATATCTCGATAGGTAACTCTGTGTCGCTTCTGTGAATTCCCGCAATGAACAATAAAATAAATCAACTTCTCGGGAAACCGCATTCAGTGTTCGTATAGCCGTTGTGAGAGGTGAATGGGCCAGAATATTCGTTCGGGAAGCTGGTAATGCAAATGCAGTGTCTCGTGGCGCCCGTCGCAGCCTGGTATTTGGAACCAGCATCGCTATCTCCGCGAGTACCTGCGGGTTGTGAGCCTGACCACGCAACACCCTCCACACATACCTGGCTAATGCCAAGTTCCGTCTTACCTCAAGTTTAAAGTACCCCACCATCCCAATCACAAAGAGGCTTGGGTACATCAATGGAAATAATGGATACACTCCATACTGTTTCAAGTACAAAAATCTTGTGAACTTGTTTTGAATCTTTTCTACCATGAGGATGTACTTTTCTTCATGGGGATTCCAAACAAGACCCGCTGTTTCCAACTTGCTTCGTACCAAGGCATTATATAATACTTTAACAGCTGCTATATTCTGGAAATCCTGGCTCTGGCGCAAAATAAAACCCAAAGAACGAAACGCTTTTTTTGTCAGATTGGAAATGTGCTCCCGAAATGTAAGGTCGCTAGTAACAATCACTCCTAAATCTCTTATAGATTCTACCCGCGATATTGTCTGGTCAGCTAAAACATATCGGTAGAGCATAGGACTGACAGCTCTGCTACATGTCATGATGTTGCATTTTGAAAAATTAAAGAAATGTCGATTGACCATGCTCCACTCCAGCACTCGATCAATATCTCTTTGCAATCGCCTACAGTCCTCTAAGTTTTCTATTTTTAAAAACAGCTTTAAGTCGTCCGCAAAAAGTAGGCAGTTTGCATCCTGGACCACGCTTGGTAAGTCGTTTACCATTAAAATGAATTCCAGTGGTCCCAGATTGCTACCCTGACTTACTCCTGATAACGTCGGATATGGGTCCGAAGCATAGCCAGCATACTCGACGTATTGCTTGCGGTTACTCAAATAGCTAGTAAAAAACTTAAGCAAACTGGGAGTAAAACCACAGCTAGATAGCTTTTGTAGCAGAATTTCATTGTCCACTGTATCAAAAGCCTTACGGAAATCGAAATACGCGACATCGATCTGTCCTCCGACTCTCGAGTCAAGCGCTTTAGTGGCATAGGTGATGAAACTCAGCAAATTTGTATCCACACTACGGCCCGGACGAAATCCATGCTGTTCATCAGCCAGTCGCGCGTTAACTTGTGAGTATATACGAGAATGCAGCGCTGATTCAAAAACCTTTGCAAAAGTTGACAACACTGCCACCGGTCTATGCTCATCTATGTTTGAACCAGCAGTGATAATACTATCCCACATTGAATAAAGTTAATTTTATTTCAGTTACTGGTACACATGCTGTACCAGGGTAGATGAGGCCTTAATACGATCACTGTAAATGAGTTATGTATTAAGCTGATCTCTAGTTTCCTTAGAGGCAATACCTCGGAGACACAACTAGTTTAAAAAAATGGAATCAAATCTCAATTGACTTCCAATCTTTTGTATGGAAAGTTATTTAATGTTATTTCACATTTATTCATTTTTAATAAGTACTCTGAGAAAAGTGACCAGTTTCACGGGATAGGGGTTACGTTCCTAGCAGTAGGTATCTTCAGCTAAATTATTTAACATTCTGTATATAAAAAATAATGAGCAATGGAACCATGGCTTTACAATGCCTTTCAGGAGCATAATAATAAAAAAATACAAATACAAAATAAAAACTAAAATATACCTAAACTTTCAACTTCTTTTCTGTTGTGTTCGTTTATTATTATACGGGGTGTAAGGGACGGTGTACCGAAAACTTTGCAGGCATGATCAGACCATGAAACTGAACAACTTTTACTATGGAGTCTATGTTGGGAAACGAATTTTTTTTTTCGAGTCTCCATAGAAAGTCAGTCAGCTGATCGGGAATTTTGTATGGGAGGTCGAAAAAAAATTCTCGTTTACCAACATAGCTTCCATAGAAAAAGTTGTTCAGTTTCATGGTCTGATCATGCTTGCAAAGTTTTCGGTACACCGTCCCTTACACCCTGTATATTCTGTGAATTATAGTGACAGATAACTCAAGATGGAATGGTGAAAGGTATTACTTTCCAAAAAGATATGTTCCTATGTCGAAAGACGAAAATAAAAAATTCCTCTTCTATACGAAATTGCCGATCAGCTGATTTGAGTTACTATGGAAACTCAAAATATTTAAGCCATATTTCAACGTTCCTTATACCAGCTCGTCTTGAGATTTCGCTATCGGACACTAGTTTAATTTCGCCCTATACTTATAACATACAACTAACTAAAACATCATACTTCTCACTAAAACAATCCACACGATAATAGTACGGTACAAGAAATCCGATTTCTAAGAGAATAAGCGAGCAAAATAACACGAGCAAACGACCCGTAAAATTAATAGATGTCCTCTTTTGAAACTCGGCAGGAAACGTCTTTCCTTGGCCCGAGTTATGAATAGCTCCCGCGGGAAAAACTGGACGTGTTGTGCTTTTATTAGATAAAGACTTAAGAAGTGTAGCCAAAGAATCGTTTTTTTTCCTGTGTGACACCGACCACCGTCTAAGTTATCATATACAGCAACCGGGACCGACAACGGCTTAACGTGCCCTACAAAGCACGAAACCCTTTATCTTACGGACAATCAGTACCCGATATTATCAAACTACAGGCTATAATTTGACAGGTGAAATTCGATGTTCATTGCGTAGTCGGTTAGCCATTATGATACCAGGAATATAAACCGGCTACGCCATGTACTAATACTAAGAATTTCACCTGTAGACTTGTAGCCTGTAGTTTCATAACATAGGCACCAGGTGGTTTAGCCTGCAATGTCCTAACCAGACTGGAAACAAATTCACAAAGTGATAATATTAACTTTGTTAGTGCCCCACCGGGAATCGAACTCGGAACCCGTTACTGCTATAAAATAAGGTCGTTATCGCTACATCTGATATTTGAGGGCCGTTTCAGAAAACTCTTGTATCACTATAGTGACAGGTTGTCAGGCTATAGCCTTAAATTGTAATACACATGAAACCCTCGAGCCCTTTAGTTAACTCTTACGACACCCGCGGGAAAGAAATGGGGTGCATCACACGGCTAATATAATAAGCCCTAATTTAACAGCATGTTCCATAGTGAAAATTAAGTTATTTAACAATCAATAATCTGCCTTGTGATGCCGGCCTAGAATAGCATCACCCCATTTCTTACCCATGGGTGTCGTAAGAGGTGACTACGGGACTCGAGGGTTAGATGTGTTTTGCAATTTTAGGCGATGGGCTGACAACTTGTCGCTATAGTGATACACAGTTATCTGATTGACCATCAAACTTTTGTCAGACGTGGTGTTGATGTCCATTTTGCGGTCGTTGACGCTCTGCCTATCCCGTGAGGGATATAGGCGTGATTTATGTATGTATGTGACAATCAATACGATCGTTCGATTCCCAAAAATACGTTTTCAATATCTAATACCGATCCAACCTCTAGCGAAAACAAAACACATCAAAAGCATACCGGACTTTTTAAATATACGGAACCTAATCTGCCAGTGCTTGTCAAAACGAACCTGACAGCCGCAAGCATATCACCTGTCATTCTTATCTCCTCCCTTCCCTGTGACGTCACAAAAGCTCCCACAAACACCCGCAAAAAATACAGGGTGAAAGTACAGTCGGTTGTAGCACATAAGGTACCAGGGCTACTCCAAAAGAACTGAATTATTTTTATCCCCAGTTAAATACATTATAAAAATATATAACATTTTTTTTTACTTATTCTAATAAAAGAATTCATTTTGTACTAATACATATTCATGCCAAGAAAAAAATATTTCTAGGGACTAAAATATTTCAGTTCTTCTGGAGTACCCCTGGTACCTTATGTGCTACATCCGACTGTACAACGTTATAAATCCTTTTAACTATAGTAAGTTTATCCGAAAGTTTCTAACCAATTTTCAAGTGTACTTAGATGGTTCTGAGATAAACAGAAAAAGTTTATTTTCATAGATGAAATATATTTTTGATTAAATTGTCAAAATTTTAACTTAGTACAACGCCATCTGGTATGACTTTAAAAAAATAACTTGAGGACCGTCAGATACAAAAGTTCCCAAAACTTACTACAAATATCTATAAATCTGAGAGTTTGTGTGTGTGTGTGTATGTATGTTTGTTACCTCTTCACGCTCAAACGGCTTGACCGATTTGGATGAAATTTGAAACACAGGTAGAATATAACCCGGAATAACACATGGGCCACTTTTTACCGCGGAAATACAACTATTACCACGGGAAAAACCTTTCATAAAATATGGTTTCATAAACCTCGTGACACATTTTGAGAAATAAAATTGACCAATAGATGTCGCAAATGATTTAGGGATCATGTTATGAATTTTAGTTTGCTACAGAAGAGTTTAGCTTTGGACGCCATTTTGAATATTACCTACAAATTATCAAAGGAAGTTATTCGTTATCTCTTACACAATCTTTAAACCCTACATACATACATAAATCACGCCTTTATCCCTTACGGGTCAATCGGATAACTGTCTATCACTATAGTGACATATTGTCAGCCCATCGCCTATTATTGTAATACACATCTAACCCTCGAGTCCCTTAAGTAAGAATGGGGTGATGCTATTCTAAGCCGGCATCGCACATAAACACCCTGTATAAACGGGGGATATATTTTATTCCCACTGCGAGCAAATGGAATAAACGTTGTTTTTGGCGGTCGCGCCGCAAAAAATACCGCATGCACGGATTGCCACGGAACATCAGTCTGCTGGCTGAACACACATTGTGTGATTTCGTCAGTCTGACACATAAATGTGACTGTGTGATGGATACAATAACGATCACACCAAAAATATTTTCATGAAAAAAGACGGAAACATAATACTCTGTGGAAAAGATATAGATCTCAAGAAGAACCAATCTTCTGAATTTAAAATCCCGTTCACTTCCAACTCAAATTTCACAAATTCTATACCTTAGTAAATATATCCCGTGTGATGCCGGCTAAGAATAGCATCACCCCAGATATTGCCCGTGGGTGTCGTAAGAAGCGACTAAGGGACTCGAGGGTGTGTATTGCAATTTTAGGCGATGGGCTGACAACCTGTCACTATAGTGATCACAGTTATCTGATTGACCCTCGAACTTTTGTCAGACGTGGCGTAAATAACCGTTTTTCACGGCCATTTATGCTCTGCTTACCCCGCAAGGGACTATGGGCGTGATATATGTATGTATGTATGTAGTAAATATGGGGTGAGGGGCCAAATCCCCGAATCGTCAGTTGTTTTTTACAGTATTTGTACGCCTTGGTCGTATCGCTACCATCAAGTAAGTAAAAAAAATGGTGATGTTAGGACGTGTAAGTTCAAAAACTTGAGTTGTATTTTATGCTCACGTTTTAGCGAAAGTTTACATGAACATTTATTTGGTGGGAATTTCTTAATTTAAGTAAGGAGAAAAAACACCTATACAAACTTCAAGTCACTATTTTGAGGAGTGTTTTTGTAAAATCCTGATGCACGTCCTCAAATCATGCCAGTCGTGCCGGTCTAAAAAGGTAGGGTTAGATCCAGAACAGAATATTCGGCTTGAACTGCTGATGTTTGAACCTAAACAGATAATTCCGTGTGTAGTCTTTGAATTAGGTCAAACTGTCAAAGGCCGACATTGTTTCTGTTGCGAAATGCCGGCGGCAGTTTGCACGTAGGGCATTTCCGCACCTAATTTAATATATCGGGTGAGAAATTACTAGTACTCAAGACGGGCTGTTGATAATGAACAACTTTCCCCAAGGAACATAGGTCGAAATATGAAATAAAAATGGGCCTCTCATACAAAATTGCCGATCAGCTGATTATGGAAACTTAAAATATTTTTGTCGTATTTCAACCTATGTTCCTTGGGGAAAGTTGTTCCTTATCACCAGCCCGTCTTGAGATTTCGCTTTTGGTCTCTAGTAAAATTTCACACTTTAATTACCTATGACCTAGACTAGAGTCAAGAGCAAACCCATCATTAATAAAAAAAAAAAAAAACCTCTTAATGATTATTGGATAGGAGAAAGTCCGGTTCTTGAGTTTCTTTACCTACTCTATTTAAAGAAACGTGAAATATGCTATTGTGTTTACAATGTTTCTACCATACAGATACAAACGTCACAAATTTCACTCAAAACTTGCTCTAATAAAATATAAACGCTTCCAGCAGTTGATGCGAACAAATCTGAAACTTATTCTAAACACCATAGAACACATTTTGCCAAGTAGTTTCCGTATGCCAACCATTTCTCTACGCTATCTCGACAGGTTTGATCCGTGCAGCGAATTACGAGCAAAGCCTCAGGAAAAAGTAGCCAATTATCTTTGTAAAATATATTTCTAAGTAAAGTAAGTAGTAAGAATAAAGTAAGAATGAAAAAGATCAGCTGAACAGAGAAGATGTTAAATGAGGATGTGCTAACGTTTGTTGCAGAGGAACGTTGTATACTAAAGACCATTGAAAACCGTAGAGAGAAGATGGTTGGTCACTTGTTACGGCACGACAACTTATTAAGAAAATCATTGAAGGTAAGGTCGAAGGAAAGAGAGGAAGAGGAAGACCTAGACGCACATTCTTCACTCAAGTATAGGAGAAGATTAATGCCGTGTCATATCAAGAGGTCAAGTCAAGTCACTGGCAGAAGATAGAAAAAATGGAAATTACTCCACCGACAAGAGCCAATTTGAATGATGATGAAAGTAAGTAGAACTATCTAAATACTAAGCACTTCTCTCAGAATTACCCTCAGCCTATTCAAAATAAGCAAATATAGGGTGAAATTTTACTACTGACCAATATCAAAAACTCAAGACACGATAAAATCACTTTCCCCAAAGAACAGGAACAGTTTGAAAGACAAAAAACAATGTGGACCTCTTATACAAAATGCCAATCAGCTGATTTAAGTTACTACGGAAACCCAAAATATTTTTGACATATTTAAACATTTGTTTCTCGGGGAACAACAACAACAACGCATATCCCTAAACCTAATATACCGCTAGGTATGATTTCACGTTGGGACAGACCGTGCAGTTGTGTGTGACGCATCGCACGTTAAATCATCTCGTTCAGTGCTGCATTGCAGGTCTTTGTATGGATGTTGTAACCACGCGACTTTGAGAGGGTGTAATCGAGCTAAAACTGGAAATTTCTGTTTCTTTAAATAAAATACAAGAGCAGATTTTGAACTTACGCGGTCGTTTACACTGTTCATAATTACAACTTAAACCGGTTTTTACGGTCGAATTATTATTTTAAGCTCACAATATTTTGACGCTGTTGCAAGCTAAGGGCAAACACAACACAAACATAATAGTAATGTCGGCTATACATTTACCTGAGTTACAGGAATTCACATTCTTAGTTCAGGAAATGGACAAGCCACATTACTATTTTGTATAAGTTTACCTATTTGTAATTAAGTTTATTAATAAAGAATTATCTCTTATCTTACATCTGTCTACCCCTAAATATATTTTAAAATTCATCGGTTAGAACCCGTTACAATTGTAACTATAAATAAAGAACCGATTTTTACCATGGGAAAACCTTAATTAATAATATATACAATATTTATCACGCCTTTATCCCTGGCGGGGTAGACAGAGCTTAAACGGCCGAATAAACGGTCACTTACGCCACGTTTGACAAACATTTGAGGGTCATTCAGATAAATATATATCACTACAGGTTGTCAGCCCATTGCCTTAAATTTCAAAACACATGTAACCCTCGAGTCCCTTAGTCGCCTCATACGACACCCACGGAAAAGAAATGGGGTGATGCTATTCTAAGCCGGCATCACACGGCATCTTAATCAAAACCTTTAGTCACACTGGAAATTAGGCAACATTAAATGCAGCGGACATTTCGTTTAAAGTTGTGAATTCAACCAGCCAGCAACGTTCTCACTGGCAAGAGAAAAACATGGTTTGTATCTGTATTTGTGTTTCAGAATGCATTCCCCAAAAGAACATCAAATAATTTAGGATAAACGTGTTTGAAATCCTTTGCGCGACATGCGGGCGTCCTGTTTCGCTGAAACTCGTATTTACAAATGCCGTTCACTGGTGGTGGTGGCGTAAAGTTACATGCGGTGTGATTTACCTGACCAACTCCGAGGCAGTGCCTTTATTTTATCTTACCCGAGTCGGTTTTCTATCAGGACTATACACTATTGTTATAAAAAGAAGAAAATTTGTTATAATGCCTTTTTGACAACGACAATGACGATCCTACATTGAATAAAGTTAATTTAATTTAATTGCATAAATATTCAGTTTCAAGGAATTTTCTAGCTTTAAAGTTAGTTGGTTTCACCGCTGTGTGGTGCCGGATAAGTATAGCATCACCCCCATTCTACCCGTGGGTGTCGTAGAAAACGACTAAGGGATAATAGTCCAGGGAACGGGCAGCAGCATTCCCACATCTCGCACTGCGCTCGCCAATCCGCCTGCCAAGCATAACTATGGCAATACCCCCCAATTAGGGGAATGCCCATGTCCAGCAGTGGACTGTTGTGGCTGTGTATGTATGTAAGTATTAGTTTTCTGTTTTTGCTTTGACTGTGAATTTGCAAACCCAAAGTATTCAGTAAGTACAGGATTTTGTAGCAAAGGCGCCACACGCCGTGACGACACAAATTTACCTGAAATAAGGAAATTCAAAATTAACTAAATTTATTAATTATGCTGGACATTCAAGCCTACCAGGTGACTATAGGTCCTGCAAGCGTTAGAGCAATGGTTTTTAAATATTTTCATTAATTTAAGTACTTTAGATGTACGTGTGATGCCGGCTCAGAATGGCGTCACCCCATTTCTTTCCCGTGGGAGTCGTAAGAGGCGACGAAGGGACTCGAGGGTGTGTATAGCAATGTGAGGCGATGGGCTGACAACCTGTCGCTATGACGATTGTCTAATTCCAAGCTAAACTCCCGCAGTGGAAGCGATTTACACAGGTAAATTTCTAGTAAAATACCAGGAGTTCAACTGAAGGCAGACAATGGCTGCGTTACGCAGCGCTAAATAGCATACGCTGCACAATATAGCAGCGCATACTATGAATTAAACGTGAACCTAAATCTATTTAACTTAATTAACTAAGTTGATTGAAATTGGCAAGTGATGTGTTCCAACCCTTACATAACTCAAGTCGGTAGTAAATACCGTCTGCCGATCTGGCGTTACGTCACACGTATTAGCACTAGATTATAAGTAAGTACCTCCAAATTATATCACCCCACGAATTCCGCAATTCGTACTAAGGAGTCACAATGATATGGTACAACAAATATGACTAAAGGGAACACACCATTAACACGAATAAACAGTTTATCACTTACAGTCACGTGCCGGCGCAAATGCATAAATACCCAACGGAGAAAGGAAGTTCAGGGAATGGATCAAATAGGAATTCCGTTGGTACTTACAGGGCTGGGTGGAAAAGATATCGACACCCAGCATTCCACTACAGCCTTGGCGCGTTATTCACGTCAAACCACTCACAGCTTCTGTTCGTATTTCACTTTGATATTAGTCATTACGCGTGACCCAACCCGAATTTGGGCCGTACAAACGCGGGCCAAAATGGCCACCTGATGCCTATTCAACGCGACGCTCACGTGGAAGACGTCGAGACATCCAACAATCACTAAGCCTGGCATTCCAGTACAACCCAGGAGAAACGCAATAATACGATGCATCAACACGCGCGATCTCAAATTGAATCGTCCATTACACGCGGCATCACAAAACTCGTGGCGGGAAATCCGCACAAACACGATACTCGACGTCCGAACCGAACGGTTTTCGAGTGACTGACTGCGGTGCAGAAATCACCGCGTGGCGCCGTCAGGCGGTCTGCGCGCACGTCGCCAGTCTCGCCCTGCGAGTGAGAAAGGGACAACACACGCCCAGAGCGACGCGTGCGATCGAGCACCGCGCCGCATTCATAGACCGTCATCAATACCTAACCTACCCCAGCATAACAACGCTAAATATTAAACATTCACCCGCCCTAGGCCGAATCCCTTAGGCCTATTCACTACTGGGGAGACGAGATAGCGTTGCTATTGCTCGCTTAAGAACTGAATCCCCTACCTGAACTGTCGCGACTCGAGGAGTGCCATCACTACCTGGGAACAAGTTGAGAATGCGCCCTCTGCGCCATCGCAGTGGCGGCAGGTTGGCATCCTTAACCAGAACGAGATCTCCGATGCGAGGGGGTTCAGTTCTGTCCGTCCACTTAAGGCGTTGCTGCAGAATGTGCAAATACTCAAGCGACCATCGCTTCCAAAATTCTGAGACATTTGCTGCAGCAACTCATAACGCGTCAAACGATTGCTACTGACCTCTGTGTAGGGGTACTCTGGCAAGGCGTTAAGTGGTCGGCCAATTAAGAAATGCCCTGGTGTCAGGGCCTCCAGATCATTCGGATCTGAGCTAAGCGGACACAAAGGACGTGAATTGAGAACGGCCTCAATTTTACAAAACACGGTCGCTAGCTCCTCAAAGGTTAATATCGTGAAACCTATAACGCGCATCAAATGCGTCTTAGCGGACTTTACAACCGCTTCAAATATACCACCCCAGTGGGGGCATCCTGGTGGATCGAACACCCAGTTAATGCCCTGACGGGAGAGGCTCGTGCCGATAGCTTCCTCGTTTTCCGATAAAAACGTTATAATTTCTTTCATACATCGATCAGCGCCCTTAAAGTTGGTACCACAGTCCGACCTGATCAGCGCTGGTCGCCCTCTTCGCGACACAAATCTATCTAAAGCTGCTAAGAAAGCCTCCGTAGTGAGGTCGGCCACGAGTTCCAAGTGGACGGCCTTGGTTGCTAGGCACACAAACACGCACAAATACGCCTTGATTGACTTCGCGTTGCGAAGGCGTGATGCCTTTACCATAAAAGGCCCCGCAAAGTCCGTTCCCACACCCGCAAACGTCCAGGCTTCCGTCACCCGGTCCGGTGGGAGGTCTCCCATCTGAGGTTGCATTGTGGCTGCCTTCAACCGATAGCAAGGCAAGCACCGAAACACAATGCTCCGTACCGTACGTCGTCCAGACAAGATCCAAAACTCGCGCTGCAGAATAGCCAAAAGTGCATTGCAGCCCGCATGCGAGTTTTTCTGGTGACGATCCCTAACTATAAGTTCTACCAAAGGTCCCTTCTTTGGGAGTAACAGCGGATGCCGTGCTGAAAAGGGCAGGTTAGCGTTCCGAAGTCTACCTCCAACCCGGAGCATTCCATGCTCGTCCACGAACGGGTTGAGGCGCACAAGACCTCCCTTCAGCTTTCCACGGCCATCCCTGAGCAGCCTGGCCTCTTCCTCAAAATGTTCCGCCTGGACGACCCTAACCAATAAACTTAGAGCCGCATTCCGCTCCGCAGGCGAGAGGACAGGTGCCAAGTTCCGTTCTGCTTGAGGTTTTCTACAGTTGTTCACGAACCGTTTGATCCAACCTGTCACCCCTAGAAGTTTGTCGAGGGAGCTGTATCGTTCCAGCAAGAAAGCCGCACTAGGCTTAGGTACGATCTGCCCTACGTTCACTCGCAAACCTCGATCAGGTGGCCCAAGCGGCGACCCGCACTCATTGTATGGCCATCTCTCAGGTGACTCAGTCAGCCACTGAGGTCCCCACCACAGTGAGTGACCTACCAAATCAGGGGCCCTACATCCCCGTGAGGCGCAGTCCGCTGGGTTCTGTTCTCCCGGTACGTGTCTCCATACCAACGGAGTTTCCGATCCTTTAATCTGTGACACCCGATTTGCCACGAAAACCTCAAGAGTATGTACCGACGTCTGTAACCAGCACAGAACTATCCTACTGTCGGTCCATGCGTACACCGTTTCATCCAAATTGATGGTACCGCGTAGATTACTAGCGACATGATGTAGCAAGCGCGTGAGAAGCGCTGCTCCCGCCAATTCCAACTTTGGAATGGTCCATCTTGTCCTAACCGGAGCCACCTTACTCTTGGCCATAACTAGACGCACGTCTACAGTTCCCGTTGAACTGACTGTCCGCAAATAGACAGCTGCCGCGTACCCTCGCTCCGAGGCATCACAAAACCCATGTAGGGTAGCCTTACATCCCACCGATGGGAGCAACTTGCGAGGTATGGCGATGCGTACGATCCCTGGTAAGGTGGTCACAAACTTGGTCCAATCATTCAACAGCTCTCCGGAGAGCTGGTCGTCCCAACCCAAGTTTGCTATCCACAACCTTTGCAAGAAGCACTTCGCCATGAACGTCACCGGTGCGATCCACCCGTTAGGATCGAAAGTTCTGGCGATCGTCGATAATACCGAACGCTTCGTCCAAGTCTTCTGCAAAAGGTCTGGCTCGATCTGATACGTAAAGACATCATGCGTTGGCCTATATTGCACCCCTAGGATGCTCAACGTATTTGGATTGTCCGGGTTCTCGAAAAGGTGCGGGTCCTGCTGGAACTCACCTGGCAACCCGGCCAGGAGCTCTGGACAGCTGGACAGCCATTTCCGCAACTCATAACCTCCTGATTCCATGATCGCGATCAGCTCGTCTCGTAGTAGCAGTGCTTGTTGCACGCTATCTGCACCCGTGCAGATGTCATCCACGTAGACGTCGCGATCCAGTACTGCTGCGGCTCGAGGGAATCTTACCCTTTCCTGTGCGGCCAACTCTCGCAGCGTGCGTACTGCCAAAAACGGACTTGGCTTCAGACCATACGTTACCGTGTTAAGCTCATAAGTGACCATCGGCTCGTCAGGGCTCTCACGCCACAAAATCAGCTGGTACCGACGGTCATCCGGGTGTATAATTGTTTGGCGAAACATCATTTTGACGTCTGCGACGAACGCTACTTGGTGCAACCGAAAATCTGTGAGGATGTCCACAATGTCCCGGTTCAACTTGGGACCCGCGTGCAGACACTGGTTCACAGACACACCATTCGATGTAGGAGCAGAACCGTCAAACACTACCCGTATCTTCGCCTCCGGTGACTTCAAAACAGCCAGGTGTGGTATATAGTAATGCTCGACACACCTCCAATCTATGCTGGACACCGACATGTGGCCTAACTCTAGGTACTCCCTCATGAATTCGATATACTTCTGCCGAAGTGCTGCATCTCGCTTCATCTTTCTCTCCATAGCCAGTAGTCTCCGTTCCGCGATCTGTCGCGAACTACCTAAGGAGGGGCGGTTTGGGAGAAATGGCAGCCTGGTAACAAATCTACCTGACGAACTTCGTGCAGTGTTGTACTGATAGAACAGCTCGCACTCGTCATCCTCTGGCTTCCGTCTATCCGCTGTGGGTGGCTCCTCAGACTCCCAAAACCTCTGCAGCACCTCCGACAACACACTACCATAGAGTACCGTATCGCCCTCTGGTAGGTCCTGAGGTCTCCAAACTGGGCCAAAAATAACATACCCCCCTGTGGTATCAACGGCCACTAAACCAGTTTGCTGAAGTACCCGTTTTCTGCCACACCAGAATCTCCCGAGGACGTCTGACCCGAGGAGAACGTCCACCGTACCAGGAGTATCAAATTCAGGATCAGCTAACTCTAAGCCTGTGGTTAACCCTCGTACCGTTGACGGTAACCGAACCTGAGGAAGTTTCCCTACCACTTCATCCAGCACCACTGCTGAGGCATGATAGCTGACCCCTGTACCTGTATTACCTAATGTGAACTCGAAGTTCACCTGACCCCGAACGTCAGGCACATCTACACCTCCAATACCTACAGCCCCATCCGTTGTGGGCCTTATATTTAAGCGTAGCCTACTCACCAGCTTACTAGATACAATACAACCCTGAGCCCCTGTATCTAACAAGGCTCTTACCTGTATGCTGCGGCCACCGTATCCCCATACCCAAATCATTGCCGTAGGCAACAATACCGTAATTGGCCGGGGGGCCGAAGCTGGCGTGTAGGCGGCGATTACCTAGCAGGAACCTAAGCGCGGAGTGTCCGCGTCCTGCGGGGGGGTCCCCTCTCTCCGTACACCTTCGAGTGGGTCCCACTCCTGCTGATAGGGACCTCTGGTCCTGTACGCCATGGCTGGCAGCCTATAGTAACCCTGCGGCAGGCGCGCGTACCGTGGATGCGCCTGTAGCCGCGGGTGCTCAGCCAAGGGGAGAGGCATGCGTGGGTCATGAGACCTCACCATGTTGTTCAGTCCCGCCGAGTACTGCATGTACTGGCCCTGGTATTGGCACCCGCCCGTAGCATCACGTATCTGTGATGGGTGCCCCTGACCTTGGACCTGTGACCACCTACCCTGTCCCGGCACCTGCTGCCGAGGTGGTGACTGTCTCGCGCGTGGTGAAGGGGGCATCACCTGCTGATGTCCCTGGCCTCGTCCCTGAAACCCTGGTGGAAGAGGACTCCTCCTTGGAGGGGGTGGGGAGCGTTGCTCCCGTCTAGGTAGGGCAGACTCCGTCCGCTGACCCGCGTCAGCTCTGCCTCCGTAATCTCCGCTGCGGTTCATGCATAGGAGCTGATGGTGGGCACCCTGGCAGTACCTGCAGTTGGTGCTTGATGGGCACTCTCGCACCTGATGCGGCCCCATACACCTAAAGCACCAACGCCGTTGCTGCACCACACCACGACGTTTCTGCACCCGCTGTGCAGCGAACTCCTCACACGCAGTCACCTGATGCCCCGCCTCTCTGCAGTAGGCACACCTCGATTCCAAATTAGCGACATTGTATCGCCTGGGTGGCCTACTCTTACCGTCTCGCGCCTGTGCACCCGGCCGTTCCGGGCGGCGAGCGGCCGCAGACTCCGCGTGAGGCGACTCTCCGAATTGGGCATCTACCCGCCTGCACTCGGCCTCGAGGAAGGACTTGAGCTCCTCGAAGGTCGGGAGGTAATCAGATGTCTTACCTCCGTGTGACTGTTCAAAACGAGCGGCCATGTCGCTCGGCAGGCGGCGCAACAACGTGTGGACCAGGATATAATCATAGCCTGACACCGGCATCCCCTGTCTCTCAAGAGCGTTCACTGCAACGCAGACAGGGTTGAGGACCTTGGCCCTGAGGTCCGTCCCTCGTGTGATGGTCGGCACGGTGAGCCACTGTTCCAGGAGTTGGTCAATCATGAGACGTTTGTTGCTGTATCTCTCGATCAGCAAACCGCGAGCCGTCTCGTAACTTGCATCATCGACTGGTAGATGCTTTACCAGCTCATGGGGCTCACCTTGCAGCTTGGCCATCAATTGTGCCATTTTATATGCCGGCTGCAAGTCAGTGCGGTTATGAATCACACTGTCAAACAGATCCTGGAATCGGGTCCAATCCGTGTAGTCCCCGTGGAAGACCGGAATCGCCACAGCCGGCAGGGGCACTTGCACCCCCGGTCCCCGCGGACCATGGGGTGGGTCCGGCTCCCCAGCCCTACGCCTGGTGATCACAGCAGCCGCCTGCTGGATCTCCTGCCCTATCTCCAGGCACTGGGTCACATTCGCCCGGACCGTAAGTTTGACCTCCTCATCAGGCGTCCCATCAAATAACTCCTCGCATCCAGTGAGGCAATCCAACACCTCCGCGACCCGTTCGTCAATCCGTTGCGCACAAGCGATGAGTGCGTCCTCTCGGTCCCCGCGACCGACCATCGCCTGCTTAGTCGCGAACCACATTAGGTGCGCTCTAATTTTCGCCTGAAGCTGTCTTATTGTGGGAGCCATGGTACCAACCCAAAGTAACACCGAACCTTACAATAAAAAACAATAATAGACAATCGGCCCTGATCCTACCGTTAGGATATCCGCACAGGGTAAACACAACGATAATAACAAGCAATTCACTAATTGATTGGCCCTGATCCTACCGATAGGATATTCTACACAGGGCACACACTACAATCACAATAATATATATTTTTTTTTATGTAGGTAGATTAAAAATCTTATACTAAAGTAATCTTAAATCTAGTGGTTTTCTGAACCACGCTCTGCTACCAAAAATTGTCTAATTCCAAGCTAAACTCCCGCAGTGGAAGCGATTTACACAGGTAAATTTCTAGTAAAATACCAGGAGTTCAACTGAAGGCAGACAATGGCTGCGTTACGCAGCGCTAAATAGCATACGCTGCACAATATAGCAGCGCATACTATGAATTAAACGTGAACCTAAATCTATTTAACTTAATTAACTAAGTTGATTGAAATTGGCAAGTGATGTGTTCCAACCCTTACATAACTCAAGTCGGTAGTAAATACCGTCTGCCGATCTGGCGTTACGTCACACGTATTAGCACTAGATTATAAGTAAGTACCTCCAAATTATATCACCCCACGAATTCCGCAATTCGTACTAAGGAGTCACAATGATATGGTACAACAAATATGACTAAAGGGAACACACCATTAACACGAATAAACAGTTTATCACTTACAGTCACGTGCCGGCGCAAATGCATAAATACCCAACGGAGAAAGGAAGTTCAGGGAATGGATCAAATAGGAATTCCGTTGGTACTTACAGGGCTGGGTGGAAAAGATATCGACACCCAGCATTCCACTACAGCCTTGGCGCGTTATTCACGTCAAACCACTCACAGCTTCTGTTCGTATTTCACTTTGATATTAGTCATTACGCGTGACCCAACCCGAATTTGGGCCGTACAAACGCGGGCCAAAATGGCCACCTGATGCCTATTCAACGCGACGCTCACGTGGAAGACGTCGAGACATCCAACAATCACTAAGCCTGGCATTCCAGTACAACCCAGGAGAAACGCAATAATACGATGCATCAACACGCGCGATCTCAAATTGAATCGTCCATTACACGCGGCATCACAAAACTCGTGGCGGGAAATCCGCACAAACACGATACTCGACGTCCGAACCGAACGGTTTTCGAGTGACTGACTGCGGTGCAGAAATCACCGCGTGGCGCCGTCAGGCGGTCTGCGCGCACGTCGCCAGTCTCGCCCTGCGAGTGAGAAAGGGACAACACACGCCCAGAGCGACGCGTGCGATCGAGCACCGCGCCGCATTCATAGACCGTCATTAATACCTATCTCACCCCAGCATAACAACGCTAAATATTAAACAACGATACACAATTTTCTGAATGACCCTGAAACGTTTGTCAGACGTGGCGTAATGTCCGTTTTTTCGGCCGTTTACGCTCTGCCTACCCCGCAAGGGATAAAGGCGGAATATATGTATGTATGTAGAGAATGGAAATTCGAGCCAATCTTTAGGAGTACATAAATAGCCCTGAAATTAACATATAATAAATATGTATTATACATAATTATATCTAAATAATATTTTTTAACCATTGCGCAAGTTTACCGAGTTCGCAATATATAACCTCAGTGTGTTCATCGTCTGTTATACGGTTACACAGCTGCCTCCGTGGTGTAGTGGTGTGAGCGTCAGTCTCGAGCGTTCATATCTAACACATCACCACATAAACAAACAGGTAAATGGTACACAGCACCACTTACCGGATATCACTTTCCAGGTTAAAAAGATTGTTAACAAGCATTTAAAAAAAAACGACTGCTTTCTGAGATAAAGCCTATGACACTCGGGATAATGTAAGGATTCCTCCGATACAATTCCCATTCGAATCTGTTCAGTGGTTAACGAGTTGCAGTACTTCAAAGAATCGCACATATATACATACTTACTAAAAACATTACACTCCTTTTTTGGTTAGGCAGTCGTGTAATAGCTGGAAATATTTAATAACAAAACTGAACAAAAATATTTTTTCATAACAAACGTTTCCCAACATATGCTTCATACTATAAGTTGTTCAGTTTCGTGGTCCGATCATGCCTGCAAAGTTTTCGGTACACCGTTCTTTACACCATGTATTGTAGTCATGCTTTTTAATATTTTGCTGAATATAAAGTCACTAATAAAATAAATATTTGCTTAATTCGCATACTTTTATATAACACATTGTCTGCTCCAATGCAAAATCAGTTGAGTTAATATTTATTTTCCCGTGTTAAAAAGTAACTAATAAGTAACTATGTTAGTCAGGAATGATGTAGCTTTGTAATGATGAAAGCATTTTCCAAAACGGTCCAGTGAATTGATAGTTCATCGATTACAAACAAACAAACAAAAAACTTTATGCAAAACATAAAATATGATATCAAACTAAATGAGAAAATTGACGGGCTTTTTATAGTGTGCGAGAGTTTTTAGACAACAGATAAACCATTTGATAATATAGGGTGACATTTTACTAGTGACTGATAGCAAAAACTCAAGACGGACTGGTGAAAAGAAACAACTTTCCGCAAGGAACATAGGTCGATAAACGAAAAAATATTTGTACCTATTGCCGATCAGCGGACTTGAATTAGTATGGAAACTCAAAATATTTTTAAAACATTATTTAATATTAACTTTTTTTAACTATAACCTATGGTTATACAATAAAACTTTGTTAATAGATTTGATAAAGAAAGTGTTTTTGTCGTATTTTCGTTTTTAAACTAAGTGTACATGATAAGAAAGGATCGATCGGGGAACCGTCGACAATATTTTGATGTCAGCTGCTGCAGACGATGAGATGCCGTGTGATGCCCGTAGAGAAGCATCATCCCATTTCCTTCGTGTCACCAAAGGACACGAAGGATCGTAACTACAGGTCTCGAGGGTTCTACGTGTATTGCAATTATAGGCGCTAGGTTGACAACCTATGACTACGGTAAAACACAATTTTCTGAATGACCCTCAAATGTTTGTTGGACCTGGCGTAAATGTCCGTTTAATGCAGCCGTTTACACTGCCTACCCCGCAAGGTATATAGGCGTGATATATGAATGTATTTAGGCAAGTGCCGTTCATATAAAAAGCACTCAACAGGACTATGTGTTTAGGCAAGTTGAGTGCTTCCCGGCAGGGAACGTGTTAAACATTAATTTATTCGAATGATTTCGTTTCACTCAACTGAACTGAGCGGTTCACTCTCGATAATATTCATTAAATAATACTCATAATGACCCATTTAATGACGTTTATGACTGAAGAACGATATAATAAATTATTTTGTCATTGGATTTAATTTCATTTGCGTGTGTGTAAATACTTGCGTGTGTATAGACCGTGTGATGCCGGCTTAGAATAGCATCACTCCAATACTACCCGCGGGTGTCGAATTTCATTTGCGTGTGTGTAAATACTTGCGTGTGTAGTGACCGTGTGATGCCGGCTTAGAATAGCATCACTCCAATACTACCCGTGGGTGTCGTAAAAAGCAACTGAAGGATTAATTCATCTAGGGAATGAGCAGCAGAATTCCCTTAGAAAGCAATATTTTGTACTTTTTCTTCTTCTTTGCGTGTGAGACATCGAGTCATCCAACGACCCGATGAACCCTGGTGTCAGAGTTTTTCAACCGCCTACTACCACTAGTAGGCCTCTGACATGGCTGTGTTACGACCGCCGTCTAAGTAATCATAGACAGCAACCGGGACCGACGGCTTAACGTGCCCTCCGAAGCACGAAACCATTTCTTTTCGGACAATCAGGTGGTTCACCCAGCAATGTCCTAACCAGACCAGGAACAAATTCACAAAGAGATAAATATCAACTTTTGTGAGTGTCCCACCGAGAATCGAACCCGGAACCTTTGCGTCGCAGGCAGTCGCACTACCACTGCGCCACATCGGTCGTCTATAATTCGTCGTCAATATTTTGTACAGCGCTCGCTAGTCTGCTAGCCAAGCATAGCGAGTATAGCAATACTCCCAATAGTGGGAGCCCATGTCCAGCAGTGGACTATTAAGGCTGTTACTGTAAATATATATTTTTTTTGTTAATGATGGGTTTGCTCTTGACTCTAGTCTGGTTCATAGGACAGAGACAGAGTCTAAGATGGAGCGAGTTCACCCAGAAAAAGCACTGGCACTCCCACACACTGACGGAACGCAGCAAGCTACTTGGCGCCAGACTTTGGTGGGATGGTTTGCCTTAAATATCAAAGTTTTTTGTAGATTTTACTTTAAATTCACTTGTGTAAAGTTCAGTTGCGAAATTTTATAATGCGTAGGATAGGAAATGACAGTTTGGACGGAAAATCTTTCAGACCTCTTTAAACTTTTGATTTGACATAATACCTATTAAGTATCTAACAACCTAATCTGAGTCGGTCTAAAGTTATTGACAGAAAGCGGTAAATTTTCTCTTTTCCGTACTTTGCTTAAGGCAAGTGTAGCCGTCAATGACCTTGACAGTGGCGCCACTTCACAAAAATTAGTTTTCTCTTTATGCAAACAGTCTATCAGAATATCCGTTGCCCAAGTTGTTAGTATTATTCTTAAGTAAAATTAGAACTTGCAAACTCAGTAAAATATTCGCTGCAATAAAAGTAATAGAAGTTAAGTTAAGGTAAGAAATAGTTATCTGAAATCTACAAAAAAATACCCAAAAACGGCTACTTTTGGTATTACTTGTCATAACTTTAATTAGAGCAAATATTTCATTCAGTTTGTAGGTTCTAATTTTACTTAAGGATAATACTAAAACTTGGGCAACGGATATTCTAATAGATTGTTTGTATAAAGAGAAAATACTTTTTTGTGAATTGGCGCCACTATCGAAGTTGTTCACGGGTACACTCGCCTTAATAAGAAACTGTCAAACCCCTCGTTCTTTAGAATTTCCTTCCTAAAGAAGATGTCCAAAAATGTAACCAAATGAGTCAAGAGAGAGTTATACTCCTCTTTTGGGTTCCGTTTATATGGCATAATACATGGAGTGTAACAAGTCGATAGAAATGTTAGCGTCGGTCGGGGATTGAACCCGGGACCTGTGGAGTACTGTCCCACCGCTCTGCCACTGAACTACCGGCGCTTCGACCGAACACTTTGAGTTTTCAACCTCTTGAAGCGACGTGTAAGTATATTAAGTATGCTTGCGTGTTGATAACATTTTTTACGTTTTTCAACTTAAAATAATATAGCACTGTGAGTGCAAAATAAACTACAGTACAAGTCGATAGAAGGTCAAGGTTTTTATGTAACTGAACAACTTTCCCAATGGAAAATATTGGACCTCCTATACAAAATTGCCGATCAGCTGGCGAATTTACTATGGGAAATCAATTATTTTTTCATATTTTGACCTCTACTCCATGAGGACAGATGTTCAGTTTCATGAGTACGTTGACCTCCTTTCGACTTTTTTTTTACTCCTTATCACACACACACACATATCACGCCTATAATCCCTTGCGGGGTAGGCAGAACTTAAATATCCTCAAAAAACGGACATTTACGCCACGTCTGACAAACATTTGAGGGTCATTCGGAAAATTGTGTATTGCTATAGTGACAGGTTGTGGTTGTGGCCGTTCGCCTAAAATTGAAATACACACTCTTGAGTTCCTTAGTCGCCTCTTACGACTCCCACGGGAAAGAAATGGGGTGATGCTAGTGTAGGTCAGCATCACACGGCATTTATACTCCTTATGTTCTATTATATAGGTACCTTTATTATTACTTTCGAAGCTTGTATATTTTTGCAAAACGATTCATTTTGGGTAAGTATTAAATATTAACATCAGTACTTTGCAAAGTCTTCACAAAACATTTCAAATCAAATTTTGTGTTAACCATTTGCCTAAACATAATATCTTGAAAGATCAAAAACCACGGTACCCTAAAAGCTTAAAAACCCCGTGTTTTTAAAAAATCATACTCCATCAGCCGAGGAGGCATTGTGAAGGACAAAAGCAGACACTCCATTGTCGCCACGAAGGAACATTGGGCCGATAATAATATCTTCAATCTTGACGTCTTTTCATGAACCTTTTTAGAAGAGCCGCGATGTTTAAAAGCATCAAAAAGATGTCTTATCTTCAACTACCGCGTAATTTAATTCTTTTTTTTTGTGTGGGACACCGAAGTGACAAACGACCCGATGAACCCTGGTGGTAGAATATTTCAATCTATGTCATATTAAGGCTAAGGCATATTTCTTACGGACAATCAGTTGGTTCAACCTGCAATATCCTAACCAGACTGGAAATGACTTCGCATAGTGATAATATCAACTTTGTGAGTGCCCTATCAGGCGAGAGTCGAACCCCGAACCTTTGCGCCGCAGGCAATTGCACTATCACTGCGCCACATCGGCCGTCAAACCTTCGGCCGTGTAATTAAATTAAAGGTACTAAAAGTTTTTCAATCAAAACCAAACCAACACTTTAATTTCCTTCTCACTCTTTTTAAGTGTGACACTGAGTCGACGAACAACCCCAACTTTTTATTGTTAGTACCCCAATAAATTACATTAACATTAACAGTCTTTTATTTATTATTTAAAATTATTTGTGTAGATTAGTTAAAGAGTGAACTTTCTTATTATCATTTATTTTATAACCTTAATTTACCTGCAAATTACATATCCTCTAAGTCTCTCAAAGGTTGACTGGAAGAGATCCATTTGTGGGATAAGTCCGCCTTTGTGCAACTATTCTGCCTTTGTGCCTCTTGTTTTATTCCATCCTTTACTGATATTGTAAATTTGTTTTGTGGTACAATAAAGTTAATACATACAGACATACATTAACAGCCACCAGAGTCCACTGCCGGATATAAGCCTCCCCTTATCGGGGGGTATTGCCATACTTACCACTTATAGATAACATAACTAAATGTTATCTATAAGATTAGTTGAAGTTTCATTTTGTAAGGACTTCTTACATGATATATCTATTTACTTGGAATTTGTATTTTTCTTATCATAAAAACATCTAGAATGAACAAATAACTTTCTTACCTTCTAAGTAAGCCGCGCGTAAAAAGATTACCTACTGCATCAAATATTTCAAGTGTCAGAGCAAAAAATTGCAAAACGCGAAAGAATTCAGTTAGCAAAGTGTCTCGGACTCCTGACATCCAATTAAAAATTAACGAGATATCTTATTTGAGCCATAAACAACTTCTTCTTCTCAATTCAGAGTGCGTTCATGTAAACACAGACAAGATTCAAACGAATAAGAAACTGCTTTTTCAAAGTTTTATCAATCGTACTATGTACAAATCTATAGATTGGGAAGGATATTTGGAAGGATTTGTGTTGTCAAATACTACGTTTTATATCCTTCCCTACCCTTCAATAATTGTATTCAATGTCAAAATTGAAACAACCTTCAAATGCAAGCGGACTTTTGATACATATACACACATCACGCCTTTATCCCTAGCTGGGTAGGCAAAGCGTGACCACAAGAAACGGGCGTAATCGCGTTGTCTGTCTTTTTTTTCTAGACTCTTAATTTTTGCCCCGGGGCTATAAATCTACAGCTGACGGTTTGGTGGGGAGCTGGAGGTCACCCGGAGTAGTTATTGTCTAAAATTGTAATACACATGAACCCCTTGAGTCCCTTTAGACGCCTCTTACGACACCCACGGGAGAGAAATAGGGTAATGCTATTCCAAGCCGACATCATACTTCAGCTTGAAACCATCAAACACCTTTATCCATTCCGTAAATCAAAGGAAAGAAAACCAATTAATTAGTCGATAGCATCAGCCCTGCCCTGCCAAGGGCCTATCACTATCAGTTACATGTGTTTCCGAAAGGGCGAAGGGCTGGATGTTGCGATTTGTTTTCGTAGTTCGTGCGGTAGTTTTAACTAGTTGGGAATGTTGGAGAGATTACAGAACTAAGGCGCCTCTGTTGGGCAGTTGTGAAAATCCATGGCTCTTGATTTGGGAATCGTAAGTTTGATTCTTTACGACGCTTACTAGTGATTATAGTAATCAGATGTGACAGGTGTTTTATAAAAGTAATTAATATATATACAACGCCTATAATCCTTTGACATTTACGCCGCGTCTTGCAAACAGTTGAGTTTCATTCAGGGTCCTTTTAAATCTTACATTTTACAACAACCTTCAAACAACCGCCATTTTGTAAAGCTACTACTTTAAGATGATAAAGCTTACCCCACAGCATTGAAATATATGGTCATTTTAAATTCATTGAAAATATTTTTAAAGGTGAGTTTTACTTGGTAAATTGAACAACTTTGCCCAAAGAACTTTGGCCATATTTAAAAAAAATTATCTCTCTCTCATAAAAAAATATCCATGGCAAACATAATTATATTATGGGAGGTCCAAATTTTGTTGTCATATTTCAAACCTTGTTCCTTGGGCAAAGTTGTTTAGTTTCACAAGTATAACTGTATTAATTAATAAATAAAAAAAAGAAAGGAGAAAACTTACCAAAACCAAACTGCACTAAATTTAAAATTAACTTATACATTGAAAATTATATTTTTTTATTTAATTTCTTGCTACATAAAGCCCGTATCTACAACTGTTACACGTGTTTTTGTTCGGATGAGAGTTAGAAGGATCGGAATTGTTTCACTTGGTTAGTGCGGTAGTTTTCACACGACCCGACAATTTCGGGAGGTTGGGGGCAGAGATTACACGGATTACCGAAAACTAGTGGTTTATTAACTGAACTGTATTGGGTATATGTGTAGTGGTGAAATACTTTTTTTAGTGCCGTGTGATGCCGGCTTAGAATAGCATTATCCCATTTCTTGCTCGTGGGAGTCGTGAGAGGCGACTAAGGGACTCCAGGGTGTATATTGCAATTTTAAGCGATGGGCTGACAACCTGTCGCTATGGCGATACACAATTTTCCGGATGACCCTCAAATGTTTGTCAGACGTGGCGCAAATGTCCGTTTTGTGCGGCCGTTTATGCTCTGCCTACCCCGCAAGGGATTATAGGCGTGATATGTGAATGTATGTATGTTAAATACTTTGGGTGTGTCTTCTATAGCGTTATAAAATTTCACCTTATCAAAAAGCCTATTGTTTGAAAAAATTAAAGCAATTAAAAAGTGTTCACAGACTTGGGGTGAATTACTTATAGAAATAAGATATTGGCTTACCTTCATTTTACTTTTTAAGTTGAAGAATTAAGCTTGATCTTTTGCATTTGAAACAAAAGTTACGAAGCACTTGAAAAGATCTAAGAAACTTGTCAAGATTTAGGACATTTAATCGGCTTTCGCTAAGTTTGACAAACTTGAGTGTTTCTTTGAACATGACTGAATTATATGCGTACTTTAAAGCTTTTGCTAACGCTAATAATTTTTTGATAACTATTTCGAAGCCTTCGTGTAACTTTTATATTAAAATGCGCAATAACTCAAGTTAGTAGCATTTTTGATAATAACTGTATCAAATGAATTCAAAATTCAAGTTCAAAACGGTGGCATATTAAAAGGCTGTTGTAAAAGTACAATTTACTTTGCCGTGTGGGACATGAAATCGACGAACAACATCAGCAAAAGAGCGAACAGATGTCTGAGTTTTAAACTACATAAATAATAGTACTTTAGATGAACCGTGTCCGATATTAACAAACTACAGGCTACAATTTTACAGGTGAAATTCGATGTTCATTGCGTAGTCGGTTAGCAATTATGATACCAGGAATATTAACCGGCTACGCAATATACTACGAATTTGACCTGTAGACTTGTAGCCTGTAGTTGCCAAAGATTGGCATGCGGAGGTACAGGATCGAGATCAATGGAAGAAGAGGAGAGATACATTTGCCTTGCAGTGGGAAATGGATACATAAGATAAGGATAATAATAGAACTTACAGCATAATTGTTAAAACTAGGCCAACAACCAGTTTACAACAGCGTTATTTCTTTCTAACCAAAGCTACGCTAAGCTAACTTTTCCGTACCAAAACTGTTTTCTTTTCATTAATTTAGATAAACATTAAGAGCCACAACAATCCACTGCTGGACATGGGACTCCCCCTATTAGGGGAAGTTGCCATACTCACCACGGTTTTCAGGCGGTTGGTGAGCGCAATGCAAGATGTTACATTCACAGGAAACGCTACTGTCCATTCCCTGATTGATTGACACTGATGATTATCCCTGAGTCGCTATTTACGACAGCCTAGAGTAGAAGTGGGGTGATGATACTCTAAGCCGGCAGCACACCGCAATTTATACTAAAACTTAGCCAAATATACAAAAACAAAAAAAGTTAGTTTCCCTGCAAGTGAATTCAGCTTAAAAAACCACATCACATGAGGCAAGTAGACCAATATATTGCAGGCAATCTGTCTAGCTGTCGGGGCAGTGGCATGCCGGTCGCCAGGGGCAGCAACAATGGAAGCCAGCTATTGTACTGTCCCGTTCTCATCTACGAGCGGGATTAATTTATTTGAATTTATGGGTGGTGCTTTTAAAATATTATGTTCGTAGACGTTTGCTACGGCGTAGCACTCACGCACATTATACAATACAATTTCCTAGCATATAAGTACAAATGTCGCTTAGTAGCCTGCTTATTATATTTTATTTATTCGGAAAACCTACTGCTCAAAAACAAATATACCTATAGTAAAAAGCCAATTACAGACTTCGCAACATACTGGAATTCACACAGTTTGGCTTGCCATTAATCTTACGTATAGATACTTATATATAATTTATATATGTATGTGTAGGACATAACACTTTACGCCTGGTATACCAACTATTGTTATGTTTGTTAATAGGCTTAAAATTATATTAGAATTGCATCACCCCAATTTTAATAGAGTCGTAAAAAGTGATTAAGGGATAATAATTTAGGGAATGGGCAACAACGTTCCCTGTAAATGCAACATCTTGCAACGCGATGGCCAATCCGCCTAGCAATGGGTGAGTATAGCAATACCCCCGATAGGGGAAGTTCATGTCCAGCAGTGGACTGTTGTGTCTTTAAATGTTAATATGAGTGTTGCTTTAAAAATATTATGTGTGTAGACGTTTGCTACGGCGTAGCACTTACGTACACTATTCAATACAATTTCTTAGTAAATAAGTAGACGGTAATGAAACAGTTACTTATAAAGCAGAAGGTACCTGAGAATACCAAAAGTATAAGTTTATATAGGTTTTTCCTATAAATGGGTAATTCAAAGTGCTGCTGATAGTAGGTACTTTAGCTGTTGTTAACCAAATACTAAGCGCTTAAATCTTGTAACTGCACCTAACCGTCAACCGCGTGTTTAGTACTTCGGTAAGTACTTCAATATGTAAATCAGGATGTGTTGCCAGCTTTATATAGAGAATTACAAGTTCTTCTTATCGTGTGGAACAGCGAATTGTCCAACGACTCAATGAACTACTACTACTAGTAGTAGGCCTCTTTTGTAGTAGGCCTCTGACATGGCTGTGTAACGACTGCCGTCTAAGTAATCATATACCTACGGCAATCGGGACCGGGGGAACCATCTTTCTTTTTGGACTATCAGGTGGTTCAGCCTGCACTGTCCTAACCAGACTGGGAACATATTCACGAAGTGATATATATCAACTTAGTGAGTGCCCCACGAGGAATCGACCCAAAACCATGTCGCACTTCTTCTTGTCGATTCAATCGCAATCTTATCAAATTTCGCGTGCCAAGAATATCGCATTACCACTGCGCCACATATGTCGTCATTACAGTTTTTTGTGTAATTTTCCCACACTTCAGTTTGTTGTCCCATTAAAGTTTTCCTTTCCAAGCAGAGCAGCGAACGTGTTAGGCTGTCCGCACACGTCCGATAATCGGTGACCGATTATTTGTAGGAGTAAAATGGAACGTATTGATTGCAATGGTGTAACGCCCACATCCTACAAATAGTCGGTCAGAAATAAAATCGGTGCATCCCGACCGATCCGATTGTCGGTGAAAAATGGAACACTTGGAAATGTATGCGTTAACGCACACTACTCACCGACAATCAGCCGTCCATGAGGTGCTACTCCCTCGAAACCAACAGACAAAGTGACGGACGTGTGCTTTGAGTCGGTCACAAAAACGGTCTTAAAAATCGGAGGAAAAATCTGCCCGATTATCGGTCCTATAAAAAGTCTGACGTGTGCGGGCAGCCTTAAGCAACAAAGCTACTAGAAATACTGCAAACATTAGTAGTCGTGAACCGGTTTTAACCAGTTGGAGATTTAAGCAAGCCGCAGGCAGTAGAACTGACACGGAGGTACCATTAACTACTTGCGAGTTTTATTCGAGTTCCGATCGAGATGTGAATTGAGAAATAACATTAATAGGTATTATGGTTTATTCTGCACTCACTGTAAGAAATTGAACAAATTATAGCATCAACTGGAGATTGGGACATTAGATGTCGCTCGTTCAAAACAGATATCAAGAGGTTGAAAATTTTGAAGTGATCGGTCGAGGCGCCGGGAACTCAGTGGCAGAGCGGCGGTATGGTACTGCACAGGTTTAATCCCGAGCCGATGGTATAATTTATTAATTTCTCATTTTCATTTACAAATATTATAAAGAGGTGAACCGAATGAAATGCCATTCCATCTTGAAGCCACGTCTGGCCACAATATGGTGAGGATTAACCTTAAAAGTCAGGTGGAAAATTTCTGAGGCAGTTTCGTCTTCAAAAACTGAATCTAAAAATAACTTTTATGTACGTAGGTAAAAAGATTAAAAATAACAAACAATTTATTTCAATCAAAAGACATTTTACCATAGACATTTTATAGTATATTAAGGTATGTGAGATGTTTCATTTTACTGCAATTGTACATTGATCTCTAAACAATTTTCAACCCAGGCAACCTATTTAATAGTTGTTCAACAAGACTTGATCAACAACTATTAAATAGTTGTTGAACAAGACTTGATCTTATTTGTTATTTACTATACCATGGCAAAAAACCTGTTCACCTGTGGTTGATCTACATGACTAGTAGTTGGATAAAATAAACGACTTTTTATTACTTGAATCGAGAACCGATGGTACCACTCACCACCTCGCATTCAATTTAAACTCGCGCCAATATTTCACTTGTCTCCTACTTGCCGCTGTGTGCATTGTGTTACCAAGTTTGTGCCGCTGTATGTTGTGCGGGATTCACGAGTATTTTCGGTTGAAATAAAATCGTATTTTAGGGTACAACCGAAGTACATGTAGTTTGAGTTTGTTGTGCTATTTCTTTTGCATATATTATGTTTGCTTGTAGTGATGTCGGCTCAGAATAGCATCACCTCATTCCTTTTGTCTTAAAAATCAACTAAGGGACTCGAGAGTAACATGTGTATTGCAATTTTAGACGATTGGCTGACAACCTGTCTCTATAGCGATACACGTATTTTGGAAATGACCATCAAAAATTTGCAGACGTGGCGTAACAGTTTGTTTTTATGACGCTGACTGAGAGATTTTGGCTGTGATCCTCGCTCCAGAGCGTAATTTATTCAGCATATTTCGCGGGGCTACTTTTTCCGGTACCCATAATACTGTGACTAAACTTTCCGCAGGCAGGTGACATACGACATAAGTTCGATGAGTATATGATGTAAAAATATAATCAGCAAATATTTTAAGGGGTGAACCAGCCCATTAAGCTGAAAAGCTTTTCCCGAGGAACATAGGTCAAATAAGTAAAAAAAAATACTTCTCATACAAATTGACTCGGACGACTGGAAAAATTAAAGGGCAGCTCCACATTTTTTATTTTTGGACCTGTGCTCTGTGGAGCAAGTTGTTCAGTTTCTTGGACTAGTTCACCCTTTTAAATATTTGCAACTAATGTTTTTACATCGTACAAGTAAACATTTCTTAATCATCATAACAGTCCATTGATTTAACGAACATAAAGCTTGCCCTCTTTTTTTACACGACTGCCCAACCAAAAAGACAGATTGTACTAAGGAGAGTGTGCTCAAGAGCTTCACGACCTTGTTCCACCAGCTCCTTCTACCATCGGGCATCCAGACGCACCGCCGGATACCATCCGTACCTGGTTGCCATTCCACCAATTCGGACTAAGCGCTTCCAGTCATCATTTATAATGCGCACTGCTAAAGAGTGGAACTCACTACCTGCGTCTGTGTTTCCAAACGCATACAACCCTAATCTCTTCAAAGTAAGAGTAAACAGGCTTCTTCTGGGTGAGTTCGCTCCATCTTAGACTCTCTGTCCTATGACCTAGACTAGAATCAAGAAGAAACTCATCATAAAAAAAATAGGAATGTAATGCTTTTAACTCACCAAGCGGTTCAGCTGTGTGTAGTGTGATGTATGGGTAATTTTCGTTGTTCCACAGTAATGGAAGGGAGTATCAAGAAAATACCGCGCGAAATGGTAAACATTTGCAGATATTTCTTAATCCACGCTGCTGAAGAAACTTCTGGAATTTATGGTTTAATCTGGAAGAGAATAGGAGTGGAAATATGTGTATTGGAAATTGAACGTCATTTTCCAGATGCAGATATTGAGTTACGGGAATGTAGATTGGTTTGGTTCGTTGTAATATTATCTTGTAAACTCACAATTTTGTAGTATTTTCTTATGCATTTAAAGGTATACCGGATAACTTTAAGGGTTCCTTACCTCAAAATAAAAAAACCGAACCCTAATAGGATCACTTTCTTGTCCATCTGTCTGTCATTTTGTCACAACTCTTTATTTCAGGAACGCGTACAAATTTCGAGTTGAAATTAGATGTAGGTCTAAAGCCGCTTGTAGTTGTAATAAAAACAAGCTCCTAACTTAACTGAAGAAACAGATAATAATTTATGCATTTATGCAATAATAATCGCGTTTTTGACACTCTCATTCAAAATTCATAGGTTATTTAACGTGAACCTAGAACTATGAAATTTGGCAAGTAGCTCTATTTTGAAATACAAGTTTATGATAAAATGCATTTTTTTTTCAAAAATTTGGTTCATTAGTTGCCAAAAAGGAACAAAATTATAAAAATTGGGCATGTGAGGTCATTCAGAAAGTTGCGTATCGCCATAGTAACAGGTGGTTATCCCATTGCCTAAAATAAATACACATATAACCTTCAAGTCCTTTAGCCACATCAAACGTCACCGTACTAGAAACCCAAAAAAGTGGGGTGATGCTATTTTAAGCCAACATCACACGGAATTAATACCTCATCATCATCATCAGCCCACATCCACCCACTGCGGGGCATAGGCCTCTTCTCTATTGCGCCAATCTTCCCGGTCCTGTGCTAAACTCATCCATAGAGATCCCGTCGACTTGGTGATATCATCGGACCACCGGGCTGATGGCGTGCCCGCTGGCCAAAATTTATTTTTCTTTTTTCATAAGTAGAATTATCCTATGAAGTTTGCAAACTGACTAAAAATCACTCTGTATTAATTAGATAGATAAAGTACTTACAAAGTAGACCGATAATTTCTAATTTGTTTCAATAATGAGGAAGGGTCGTACCTGAAAAGAAAATAACATTAAGTTAATATTAGGATAAACATTTTCATTGACATTGAAATTTACTTTATTCAATGTAGGATATTATTATTATTATTGACGTCATGATCCATCATTGTAAAGAAAATCCTAAAAGAAAACCGGATCTGGCGCGATAAAAAATTAAAAATAAAGGCACCTAACCGACATTAATAAAGGAATACTCATGATATGGGTTTACGCGACTTACTTGTAATTTATTTGGTATGTAATATGCCGACCTCCGTGAAGAAGGCTGTCTAAAGCAGCCTACACGGGGTGGTATGGGATCTACCTCCTAGCGGTCCACTCCGGGCAACGGCAACACAGGCTTGCCTGTGAATAAGTCCGGCTGAACGATCCCAATAAGCGGTGGAAGGCTCCGTAAGGGGCCGCCTGGCTCGCGACCACCATCCCACCGAAGTCTGGCGCCAAGTAGCTTGCTGCGTTCCGTCAGTGTGTGGGAGTGCCAGTGCCTTAACAGGCTTCTTCTGGGTGAGCTCGCTCCATCTTAGACTCTGTCTTTGTCCTATGACCTAGACTAGAGTCAAGAGCAAACCCATCACTAATAAAAAATAAAAAAAAAAAAACGTAGAGAGATAAACTCTCCTCCAAATGAATAACAAGTGAGTCTTGTAAACCTACATTAGGATGAAAAATATTAGAGAATTAAGCCACATATATATCCAAGCGATAATAAAAAAAACAGCAACGCGTATAAATTAGGATGAAAAATATTAGAAAATTAACAGTTATATCCCAGCGATAGTAAAAAAACAGCAACGCGTCTTAAAAATCTTATATCTCTGAAACTCGCAAACTTTCGTTCTAAGCTGGGCTCCTAATAGTTCCATTGGCTCAGGCCGGATCAGTCCGGTTGAGAGCAGTTCAGCATAGCTCAGCTCGGCTCAGCTTAGCTTAGCTCACTCAACATCTTTACTGGCCAAAAGTTTTCCACTCAGATTCTTATATATTTTCGGGGATCCCAAGTTTGGTTGAGAGAAAAGAGTTTTAGCGTTTTTCTAAATTAAATACATAAATACATCACTATATCCCTTACGATAGGCAGAGCGTAACAGACATTTACTCAAAACTCATTACTTAAAACTCAAACTTAATATTAGGTGATAATACTATCCTACATTAAATAAAGTAAATCTCATTTTTAGGACAGGCTGGTGATGAGAAACAAATTTTTCGCAAGGAACATAGGTCGTCATACGAAAATAAATGGGACCTCCAATCTTCCATACAAAAAGTTTCAGGCGACCGAGTCAATTTGTAGGTAGGTCCAAATTTTTATTCATATTTCAGTTTCATGCACTAGCTTACTAAGTACTTTAAATATTAGTATCTTGTATATACCTACTTACTCTTTACTGCAATACATCATATCCCCTCACCTATAGCAGTCCATTTCAGGGTATGAGTAGAGTACTTACACCGTAAGGCATGATACCCCGTTTTTAGCATCGCTTTTTTGAAAAAGAAAAGCTATGATGATCGTGTAATTTCGGTTAAGAATAGACTCATACCATTTCTTTCCTTTGTGTGTCGTAAGAAGCGAGTAAAGGACTCGAAGGTGACACCGTTTACGCTCTGCCTTGTCCGCAAGAGATATAAGCGTTGAATACCAAATTTTAAAACACTTCCCGTGTTAGGTATATACTTTTTGAAAACTTGCAAATTATTTTTTTCAAGCTCTGTCAGATTTTATCCCGCAACTTTGGCCATTACTAGTGGCGTAAGCCGCAGGTTCAAAGCCTGCCCGCGCTTAAAAATTTTGCAAGTTGCAAACAAACCCGGTAGATGGAACCGTGCCACGCATTACTGGCATTTAGTTACACTTGCAAATTCGCGGGCAAGGAACGAGCTGCGGTAGCCCAGATGGAAGAGGCGTCGACACTAGTAATGGCGAAAGTCGTAGGTTCAAATCCCGCCCGCGCTTGAAAATTTTACAAGTTCTCAAAGATATAAGAGTGATATACATAGTGAATGTATATAAAGACAATGAAGATCTGTTTAAGGAATTAAACTCAAATTTTATGGATTTATGTAGATAAATGTATTTTCATGAAATTTTATACTTTATGAAGTACCGCAGCAAAAACAAGGTGTTTTCTCGAAGCAATAGCTTTACAGGCAACGTATGCAAATGTTGTTTACGCCTCTCCGCCGGCGCTGTCGTAAGTACCACGATGTTTTTATTACGTATTATAACTTTGTATACCTCCTGAGTTTGAGGGAATCTATACATAGGCGGTTCTCCTACTTGTTATCCGTTGTTGCGTATGTTTAATGCTTGCAGCAGATAAAAGGAAATTGCAAATTCCGATTAATATGTGATTATACTATTCTATATTGAATAAAGTAATTTCATTTTATTTGACCTTATTCCCGTAAAAATACGGCTACGGTGGTCAAACGACTTGTCAGGCGCATCCATTAGCCGTATTTATAAAGGAATTACATAGCAGACATACCTTGTTCATAGTTTAAATAACTATTAGAAGCCAACTTACCTACTTGCAACCAAATTAGAAAAATGTTGTTGGGTTTATTAATATCTATTGTCCTATGTTTAAGCACATTACTATGTACCACCTACTTATGCTTATTTTCAAATATGTCTAATAGGAAAGTAGCGAGTCACTCCCGACACAAGTAGCTCTGCTTACTTAATGGGAGGTCTCATGTATAAGATAAGATAACTCTTCTGAAAATAAACTATTTTTTTTTATTTATTATTATTTTATAAATTAGTTTGGAATTCCTGGCAGCCGCATGCGTTACGGTGTGTTAAAAATACGCAGCGACGGACGACAAGTGGGAAAACCGGTTTACAGCGGATTTCAGAATGTTCGCGAAGTAAATAAGGCTCCTATATCACATAGGTAAATACGTTTCTATTGGTATTATTACCTCAGGCAAGTGGCCGGTCATTGACCAAGTCAAATTCTATTGCAACATGATTTCGAGTTTAAAACATGTTGCGCCGCCGTAAAAATATGTACACTAATGTTTTGATAGCTTGGCTTTGCCTTCAAAATGTCTTATACTTTGGAGATATTATATTATTGTGAAATTATGCAATATCTTTATAAACAAACAAATTAAAAGAAGACTTGGTATACGTGGGACGGAAAAATAACGATTTATTCAAATTTTACTAAATTTTCCATGGAAATAAGTAAGAACATGCTACAATCATTTATCCATCCTATACCACCCTTTATTATTCTCTTCAGAGTTATAATAAGTATGAGATTGAACGTTACCTGAGCTGAAAATGAAACTTGGTTATAAGCACACAGATACCTACAATTAACACACTCTTTGTGTTAGAAGATATAAATCGTACGGGTATAGTCTTTACAAATTCTCGATTTTATGATGTGAAACGTGCAAAAATAAAATAATAATAACCCTCGATTTCTTCTGATGCTATTCTAAATCTCTCGCCCGGGCCGCCTCTGCCTTGTGATCTTTGCGAATGCGTGATTTTATGATGTTAAGCGTGGAAAAACTCACTTAGCAATAAATAGAGAACAATCTAGATTAAAATAAATAAAGTTTTATGTAATAGCATCACCCCATTTCTTACCCATGGGTGTCGTAAGAGGCGACTTAGGGACTCGATGGTTACATGTGTATTGCAATTTTAGGCGATGGGCTGACAACCTGTCCCTATAGTGATACATAGTTATCTGATTGACTCTCAAACTTTTGTCAGACATGGTGTTAATATCCGTTTTACGGCCATTAACGCTCTGCCTACCCCGTAAGGGATATGGGCGTTATTTATGTATGTATTTAAAATACTTATACGTAATAGATCTCTACAGCAGCCTTATTAAACAGCTAAATGTAGGTTATAAGGGCACCGTCGCGGCGCCAAGGCGACGCGTCTGCGTCTCGGCGTCCCTCTGTCGCCAAGTTTGTTGTCACAGCTGACGTGTAACGGCGACTTATTAGTGATTTTTAGTACATTGCCGTCGTATTGCAACAGATTTTGATACGGTTTCCCAATAGATTGATTCAAAAGGCAGGCTTTTCGGTACGTATTACCGCAAGAAAAAGCTTGATTACTACAGAAAAAAGATCAGCGAAAAGTTTCACCGCTGGGCGGATCGCTATTAAACTATATATTGCTGATTGTCTCTTCAAAGTAAGAGTGAACAGGCTTCTTCTGGATGAGCTCGCTCCATCTTAGACTCTGTCTTTGTCCTATGAGCTAGACTAGAGTCAAGAGCAAACCCATACTTAATAAAAAAAAATGTCTTAAGCGATCGGTTAGATCAATAAAGCCGCCTTTGCTTGTGTTTAATTGTAATGTTTTCTATTTTTGTATGTGTTTTTAATGTGAGCAATAAAGTGTTTTTATCTTTCTTTCCATTAAATCGGTATGATATTGTTTGAAATAAAATATAAACGTAACAACCGAAAGATAAGACTCTGAAACTAGGGATAACTACTAAGGAAACATAGGTTAAAAACAACTGCTAATTTATTTTACCTCATCCAAAAATCTTCCGCATAGTCCGCCTTCTGGCCGAACGTGCCCAAATGTCTCTAAAAATGTTGAATGCGAACACTTTTTAGAGAAGTGTATTTAAAACTACCTTAGGAGACCTGGCTCATTCTAGTAACTATTATCTAACCTGTGACCTGACTCCCGCATCTTGTTTGCTAAATTGTGAAAACACGTTTCAATATAATCTGCAATGGACATCACTCTATCTACAATGCAAGAATGTCGCCTTGTAGAAAAAGGTTCTACCATAGAACAACATGATCATGCCCCGCGCTGATTAAAATCTGTTTAGTTTAGTCACCAGCCTTGAAGAGATAATTTGCTTTTCTAAGCTGTTTAGTTACTTTCTTCGTACATTTGATTTTCCAGGTTTTGTTCATGATTAGAAGAATAATATTATACCAAGGTTTTAGACCAGTGTGTCCTGCCCGTCATGAAAATGGTGCCAAAACATGCACGCTTACTAAAGAGATTGTCGACAAAATACAAGTGCCATGGAGCAATCCATGCAAGGCATCACCTTTCTACAGCCGTAAAAAACGGACATTAACGCCACGTCTGACAAACATTTGAGGGTCATTCAGAAAACTATGTATCACGATAGTGACAGCCCATTGCCTAAATTTGCAATTCACATGTAAACCTCGAGTCCCTTACACCTTAAACCTTTAATGACCCACTAGGGCAGGATTACAAGAACACGACATATTATGTTAAACACGCTTACGTTATGTAAATGAGGTGCTTCAGCTCTGAGCGTCCCCGGGCGAACTTCTAATTTGCCCGTTCTAGGGTTTTAAAGTCGATAGAGTTTGAGTGCCTAGTTTGTAAGGAAAATAGACAATATTCAAGTGGCGACAAAGAAAGATTACACATGGTGTAAGGGACAGCCCTCCGAATACTGATATGGTGCATTCAGACCATGAACTTCCTATAAAAAATATTTCAGGAAACGTCAGTTTTCTGTGACTTCCCATTGTAAAGTCCCAGTCAGCTGATTGTGATTTTGTGTAGGAGGTTTTTTGTCGTTTCCTGACATATGTTTCTAGGGACAAGTTGTTCAGTTTTATGTCTGAATCCACCCTATCAGTACTCGGAGGGTTGTCCCTTACAAGACGTATATAAAATATAATGTTTATAATTATCTTATTATGTAATGCACCGTAAGCCCACCGTAGCCGTATTTGTATGAGAATAAGATTGGAATTAGTAATTTATTTTCGTCTGACAGACGCATGCGTTACGGTGCGTTAAAAATACGCAGCGACGGACGACAAGTGGAAGAACCGCCTACAAGAAGACCAAAATGAAAAAAAAGAAGCCTTAAAATTCGACCTGTAATATCTTCCTCTGCACCTACACAGAGTGAACAAATGTATGTACTTAACTAATTAATGATCAAAGTCTCAAGTGGGTGCTCCCACACAGCTGTCGAGTTTAAACACTTGCAAGGATACACAACACATTTGGCCCAACTTATTCACGATGCTAATTAAATCAAATAGCATGTTCACACTATGGCGGATGATAGGAGTAATTTCAATAGACAGAATGGAGGGTTCCAGGTGGAGTCGGGAAAAGGGTAGCTACCCGCCTGGCCGGGTGTTGTGTCCAGGGGACCGACTGGTCCACCTGGATAGAATTGGAAGTTGTATACCTCTATATGCGTTGCGCGGTGAAACACTTCGATACCGCGTTTCAGGCTCTTTATTTCTCTGCACATCTATCACGTGGCTCCCAGAGGTCGCTACAACACTATGCCTATCAACTTTCACAGCCACTAAAGTCCACAGCTAGACATGGGCCTCCTCCGATCGGGCGGTAGTTGCCATACTCACCACGCTTGGCAGGCGTATCGGCGAGCGCAGTGCCATGTTTTGTATTCACAGGGAACGCCGCTGCCGAAATGGGGTGATGCTATTCAAAGCCGGCACCATACGGCTATATGCCTATATGGGCATAATAGTTAGTGAATCAAGCAGCATGAGCATGTTAACAGGTTACTCGCGCTGCTTTTTGTCATGCCGCTGCCACTTTCCATGCTCTCGTGAGTGACGGCTTTTTGTGCGCGAGTCAAATGAACGGCAACAAGAGCGCGAGTGGAATGTATTACTATTTTCGCTCACTCGTATTGCTGCGAGAAGAGTATGACGGCAGTGTGTGAACACTCACTCGCGTTGATACTTCCTCGGAAGTATTTTGAGCAATATTTGCGGTAGCGGAAGGAGCATGTGCGTAATGTGAACGTCTCATAAGTAATTATTTATTTAGAGTAAGATTTCTTAGAAGTTATGTTAAAGTGTTACAACGTGCAAAATGCAAACGTGAATTGATGTCAGCTATTTTAAAAAGGAAAGTTGCCTTCTTTGGCCATATACAGAGAGGAACCCAGTATGAGTTTTTAAGACTATAATACTCGAGGGCAAGATCCCTGGCAAAAGAGCACAAGGCCGACCCAAGAGGAAGTGGATAGATGACATCCGAGATTGGACCGGACTTCGGTACTACCAGTTGAAAAGTGCGGCGCAAGACCGCGAGGGTTACTACATGCTGACCCCTGAACTTCAATTTGAAGATGGCACCCCATGATGATGATGAAGATTTCTTAGAAGTATGGAAACCGAAATTATCTTTATAAGTGAGACATGAACCCATGTCCGACGTTCCGAACCAACACTCTTACCACTGAACTATACTGTGATCTCGTTGCAAATTTTCCGTCTATGTCTGCGTGTCTGTGGAATATTATCACTGTGAAGCAAAAAGATTCCTAAATCAATGTCTTACGGGTTACTAGGATGGTTACGGTTTTCGTTATTAGGCTGACCCATTATTGTACCCTAGCGTAACTTTTTAAACCACTGAACACTCAGACGCCATTAAAATTAACGTAATTGACAGTCTGAAAGTCGCCGTGTTATGCCGGCTTATAATGGCATCACCCTATTTATTTCCCGCGGGAGTCGTAAGAGGTGACTAAGGGACTCTAGGGTGGGTTGACAACCTGTCAATGTGGCGATACGCAATTTTCCGAATGACCCTCAAATATATGTCAGACGTGGCTTAAATGTCCGTTTTTTACGGCCGGTTACGCTCTGCCTACCCAGCAAGAGATTAGAGTCGTGATATGTGTGTGTGTGTGTGTATGAAAGTTCCAAGTGCAATTGGTTCATGAAAGCTGTTTTTCCGCCTCCAGCACAATAATTTCAAAATCTCATTTCCAACACAAAACGTGCTCTGCTCAAACACCAATCAAACCAACCATGTAATTAATCGAATGCAATCATAATCAACTCACTCAACCAGACATCTACTGCAATATTATCTAATAGTGTGTACGAGATTAGGCTGCTGAATGTGAATGTACAGTCGGTATAAAAATATAAACATCTATACATACATAAATCACGCCTATATCCCTTACGCATCGTTACGCGTCAGTCAAAAGGAAATTGCAAATTCTTATTTTATTCACATACAAATAAGGCTATGTTGCGTAACGGATGTGTCTGTCTTTGCGGTACCCATAATTATACCACTGTGTATACACACACACACACACACACACACACACACACGTGTAAAGGCAGGTTTATCTCATGATTGGTACATTGGTACCGACATGTGGGTTATTCCACCGCCCACTTATTAAATTGATCCACTCTATTTAAACCACTGATCGAGCTGTACTTCTATTTCTGTCTTTCTGCCACGCGTTACTGGCATTAAAATACACTTGCAAAATTGGCGGGCAAGGAACGAGCTGCGGTAGCCCAGATGGAAGAGGCGTCGCCACTAGTAATGCGAAAGTCGCAGGTTCAAATCCTGCCCGCAGTTGAAAATTTTGCAAGTTTTCAAAAATTGTATACCTAACACGGAAAGTGTTTTAAAATTTGGTATTCTATTTCTGTCTGTTTATCTTATCGATCCAAAATAAAAAAATTATCGATGTAAATTCTCAAAAAAAAGTAACCGTAGTCAGTTTTTAAGTAAAATTTTATTTGTTTACCCTTCACAATGCCCTTATCCAAACTGAGAAGTTTGAGACGAATACCAGAGAAAAATAAGTGTCATTTGGGGCGCCAGCAGCTCAGTTGGCAGAGCAGTGGAACGGTACCCCACGATCCCGGGTTCAAGTCCCGGCGGGTGCTAACATTTTTTCAATTTCTTATTTTCATTTATGAGAACTTTAAAGTTACAAATTGACAAATATAAGCAAAATATAAGGCAGAGATGTTTGGAGAAGAGCATGAATGGACCAATTACTCACACGAAGCAAACATTGCGATGTTTATGATTGGTCAATTCATTGACCGCTGGACTAAGCTCCTTACAGCTCCGTCTCAATGAAGATGGGTAAGCGAGTTCACAAGGTAGGGCACGCCTCGGCAAGCGTAGCGTTTGACGCCCGCCGCCCAGATGGACCGATATTATGAAGAAGTTTGGTGGTAGCGACTTAATGGCAAAAACGGGAGATTGTGACTTATGGTGTACTCTGGTGGAGGTATTCTAGCAGTGAAGTGTTGGTAGTATAATAGTTTATGCCAAAGTGGAATAACCCTTAGAAGCTAAGCCCGGATATTAGTTCCTTGGTCAATATTGATTGGCTGATTGGTTTTGATTAGAATTATATTACAAGGGAATTACTAGAATTCCTGAGCAAACTAAATTATACAGATAATATCCTCGTAGCACCGCACGTAGCATAATTGCTACGGTTACTACGGCGTAGTAAAAAGCGTAGCTGTATGTTGTTTAGTTGCAGTGGTCTTGAGATCTTAAATATGCCATCCTTTTCCTTACAGAAAAAAGTCCCATTTTCCATTTATAATCGTTTATTTCTTATGAAGGACAAAAATCGATTGAACGAAGCGTACCCCATCCATCTCATTGAACATTTACCTACCGAACAAATAAAAAAAATCGTTCAAACATTTATCCCTTATGTGGTTAGTACCCGGCTACCGCTGTTCCCGTTCCCGGGATTCCCGGTTTAGGGCCGATTTGTGGTTTATTGGTATTTCGGGACTTTCGCTCGATTGGCGGAGAAAGGATTAAAGGGATTTTTTTAATGAATTCGGTGCTTGTTGCTTGATTAATATTCTTCTAAAAATATAAATGTTAAAGAGTGCCAAGTCAATGTTTTTATCCCCTCATCTATTAGTGATACAGCGTGTGTTTACGGGATTTTCAACATTACTACCCTAATTTTAAGTTGCTATTGCTAGTAATCACACTTTTGTTTATTGGAATCACTTTGAATTTTGATGGTTTGTCAGAGAAAAAGTGACGAAACAAATTAGTAATTTTTAGACTTTTTATATCTTGTGAATGTAACCAGCTAATCGACTTGTTCGTTGCTATTCTATAATGGCGGATGTGAATTGGTTATAATTTTGTTTTTCTTGTTTATTTGAGTGTTTTGTTAATAATTTTGATACTGTTAAAGCAACAAACTATTCTTTAACAGGATATTAAATAGGAAATTGTAATTAAAGCATATATTTGACATTGTGGTATAGTGACGAGCGGGTCAGCACGTGGCCCAGAAATTTTACTATCACGTTTCTGGTGCTACATAAACTGCACAACACAGCCCCTAGTCGTAAGACTATCGTAAGACTAGGATCTCTGTGTTGTGGACTCTTCCTCGGCGTAATCAAATCACCTTACAAATGACTGACTTAACATAACCTTACAACGACTTAACTAACCTGACATAAATGGCAAAAAACGTCTCAACTCACGAGTTGTGAAGCCAGTAAATAATAATAATAAAAAGCAGGTAATCTAAAAAGAGAAAATCATTCTCATAACTTACAGGGCAAAAAGTTTTGGCATTCGTAGCGTTGGACAACCTCCGGCCAAATTAATTGATGACTCAAAAAAGACGGCTGGTAGCGACTGGATGGCGAAAACGAGAGAAGTGCCCTAAAGTGTACCCGGGGGAGGCCTCCGTCTAGCAGTGGACTGCAAGAAGTTATGTATGTAACCAATAGGGATATAAACATTTTGTTACTAAAATTAAAACCTTTTTTTTTAACACGAAAATATAAAACCGAGCTTCTTAATCCAATATGCTTTTACCAAAATGTCTCGCCATTACCAAAATGTCTCACTATAGTAGTAGTGCCGATTCTGGCATGGCATAGGTATGGCGTATCGTTTGCGTTTTTATTCAGTATTTTTATTGGAAAAATAATTTGATTTACAAACAGCGCTAAGGAAATATTTATTTTGTGTTTAAATATTAAAACGGCTCGCTTTTGTTGTTTCGTTGTCATGGTTTTTTTCTGTTTCTTCAAATTTGTTTCTTATCTAATATGACTTGCAATAAATGAAATGAGTGAATGATTGAATTCTCATTTTACATTTTTATAATTTGGGCTTGTACATACGAAATAAACTAATTATAATTTCAAATAAGGCAAGGCAGTAGTGGTTTCACTTAATTTCATACACTCACCATACACGCACCTTGCCCAATAGATACACATTATGTGCACATTATATACGTTTTAAAAAAAAGCCTGCCACCAATCATAAAAACGTTATAAATTTACGCACTGCACGTTAGGACAGTAACATTGAAGCAAATAAAAAATCCACTTGTTATTTAAAATGTGATTAAAGGCATTAAGAAAAATAAAATATGCCACTTTACCTAATATTAAAGACAACGAGAACCGATTTAAAGATTTCCTGTCATTTTTATTTTTAACATAAAAGAGTAACTTAAAACTGTCTAAAGAATCCGTACCTAAAATTCGTCGCTAGTACCAATATCATTCATTATAGTAAAAGGATATCCTTGTTGAGTGAATTGCTGGCTTGGGATTGATAGCGGTAAGCGCTTTCGGGAAATGACAGAAAAGTGCAAACGGATGGTTTGGGTATTTTTATCATCTTTCCAAACTAAAAGTGTTACACAAATACATATATGTGATTATATAGAAATATTGTTAAATTACCTTTATTTGTGTGTTTTATCACATAAATAAAGGTAATTAAAAAAAAAAAATTCTTTAGACAGTGGTTAAATTATTTTTCCATACGATTTGATATTGTCAAACAGCTTAAACCATGTCTAACGCTTTCTGTAATAACAGGGTGATTCTTTTTATACAACAAGTTCAGTAGGTTATTTTCTTTTCTAAATATTCATTTTGTACTCAGCATAGCATCACCTCATTACTTTACCGTGGGTATCGTAAGAGGCTTCAAATGGACTCTAGGTTTACAAGTGTATTGCAAATTTAGGCGATAAGCTGACAACCTGTCACTATGGTGATACACTATTATCTGAATTACCCTCAACTGTATGTCAGACGTGGTGTAAATGTCCATATTTTAAGGCCGTTTACGCTCTGCCTTCCCCGCAAGGGATAATAGGCGTTATATGTGTATGTGTATTTTTGAATTGTCCTAATAGAAAACCGGAAAATTGCGCTCGCCAATCCACCTGCCAATAAGTATGACAAATTTATGAGGTATCGTTGCTTACATCATGCATCAATGCTTATATTTATGAGGTTAAGTCAGATTTCTCTCAGCAGCGCAAGCATATTTCAAACCCAATAATAACTCACAAAACCACATCACCCTACACGAAAGAAAAATAAAAATAATGATTGTATTGTGTTTCTTTCTACCAATATAAAACAGTCTACCTGTACAAAAAAAGCCAATTTGCAAATTTTCCAATAAAAAGATAAGACTGAAATCGAAAAACGGTGAATTCGTGAAATGATTTAATCATCCCAATTATTTTACGTTCCGTTGTACACAAAAAGCTAAATTGTGAAATTCATAAGATATTTTTCCTTGTTATTACCAAAATATTACTGTTTCAGTTTATGGTAAACGCAGAGCAAGATGTTGAATCCTTCTGCCTACCGCTTGGATAAATTGATCTCTTTGTTACTTTTTACGACACACACGGTTATAGGCTGATGCTCTATTCTGATCTAGCACCCCACCACACGAAGGCCGATGTGGCGCAGTGGTAGTGTGACTGCCTGCGTCGCAAAGGTTCGATTCCCGGTGGGACACTCACAAAGTTGTTATTTATCACTTTGTGAATTTGTTTCTAGTCAGGTTAGGACTGCTTGCAAAGCAGACCACCTATTCGTCTGAAAATAAAGATTATGGTGCTTTGGAGAGCACGTTAAGCCGTCAGTCTTGGTTGCTGTCTATGATTACATAAACGGCAGTCGTTGCACGACCATGTCAGAGGCCTGCTACTGGAAGGCGGTTGACGAACTCTGAAACCAGGGTTCATCAGGTCGTTGGACGATTTGGTATCCCACACGAAAAGAAGAAGACCACACGAGAAAATGGATCAATACAAAGGTCTTGATGGTTTTGTGATGCTGGCTTTGAATAGCATTACCCCAATTCTTTCCCGCGGGTGTTGTAAAAGGCGACTGAGTGACTCGAGAGTTTCATTAGGCGACAGGCTAACCACCTGTCACTTTTTTTTAGACTGCCCACGAATATTTGACCGACGCAGCAACCTTCTTTTTCAGGCGTTATCATTCTGCCTTCCCCGCAAGGTAGAAAGGCTTGATATGTGTGTGTGTGTGCGTGTGTGGTGTGTGTGTATGTACAAAGATCTTCCAATCGTAACTACCGGAACCATTTTCACGTTTGCTGATCAAGGGGTCTATATCCATAGAAGCTATTAAAATAAATGTTACACTACTACCCAAAACCGTTCAAGCGAAATAATGTAATGGTGCGGAACACAAGGTTGCACACCGCTGCCTGATCAGCTTTAGTTAAATTTTATATAGCTTTTTTCAAACCTTTTCGGGTTTAGTGACATCATTCAATGTTCTCGTATTTATTTTTTACAAACATACATACATAAATCACGCTTGTATCCTTTGCGGGGTAGGCAGGTATTAACACAACGTCCGACAAAAGTTTGAGGGTCAATCAGATAACTGTGTATCACCATAGTGACAGGTTGTCAGCCCATTGCCTAAAATTGCAATACACATCTAACACATGAGTCCCTTAGTCGCCTCTTACGACACCTATGGGACGTTAGTACTATTATATATTCTGTGCTATGGGTAAGAAATGGGGTGATACACATATATGTATGTATACCAGAAAGTCTATATTCCTTTAATTACTTCGCGCATTACAACTTCACCATCAAAGCTACACAATTTCTCTCTTTCTCAGTAGTAGGGTAGTCGACCTATTTTCGCCCACTCGCTTTGCCCAACGGCCGCGACACCCTACTTCACCCGTGCGTCAAACGGCAGTGCATTAGTGGCGGTAACAGGTGCATTTACCCTACTAGGAACTTATATTTTACTGAGGGTTTGACGCTAGTTCCTTGAGTGCTTCTGTAATGTAATATGACATCACAGGTAATATACCTAGTAAAAGACACTGAACACTGAACTATGTCGGGCGATTTGCCGTGTGATGCCGGCTCAGAATAGCATCGCCCCATTTCTTTCCCGTGGGAGTCGTAAGAAGCGACTGAGGGACTCGAGGGTGTGTATTGCAATTTTAGACGATGGGCTAACAACCTGTCACTATGGCGATACACAATTTTCCAAATAACCCTCAATCATTTGTCAAACGTGGCATAAATGTCCGTTTCTTGCGGCCGTTTACGCTCTGCCTACCCCGGAAGGGATTATAGGCGTGATATGTGTATGTGTCATCATCATTGGCCTCACACGTCTGTGACAGACGATTTAATCAGTGTCTGAGGCAAGACTTTTCATGGCTGTATAAGCCGATACGGGAGCGGCATAGTTTTCCGCACGCTCTACAAGTAAAGGTGGAATTTGAGACTGGCACATGCATGTTTAGATGACGTTTTCGCCTTTTGTTAGCGAGACCAGAAAACCAGGCATTATCGTGTGTTTTACGCCCATCAAACACGCCATTACGCCATTCGTCCCTATCCTCAGCAAGCTTCTCCCAGCTTTGATGGTCAATGTTAAACGCAGCCATTTTCGCTTGGCGCAATCTTTGAAACGTAGCATAGGTCTTCCAACCCCTCTTTTAGCGTTTGCTACAGCGCCGTGTATGTGTATGTATGTACAAAATAGAAAATTGTGTTATACGAATTTCTTTTTTTTACAATGACAGATCATGACATCAATAAGTGATAGTAATATCCTAAATTGAATAAAGTAATTTCATTTTATAGCGAAATCTTAGAGCGGGCAGGTGATAAGGAACAACTTTCCACAAGGAACATAATTAAGTCGAAATATGAAAAAAAATGATCTCCCAAACAAAATTTTATTGCCGATGTGCACATTAGAGTTACTATGTAAGCTCAAAATATTTTTGCCGTATTTTAAACTATGTTCCCGGGGGAAAGTTGTTTCTTATCACCACTTCTGGAAAAAAGTGCCTAAAACGGCTACTTTTGGTATTAATTGCCATAACTTTAATTACAGCGAATATTTTATTGAGTTTGCAGGTTCTAATACTAAAAACTTGGGCTTCGGATATTCTGATAGATTGTTTGTATAAAGAGAAATCTTTTATTTTGTGAAGTGGCGCCACTGTCGACGTCGTTGACGGCTACACTCGCCTTAACAGCCAAACTATATAAAGTGTAAAAAAAAGTGTGAACCGGTCTATGAAATCGGACTAACTGAAAAAATTCTCCCAAGGTATTAACTTAATTAGTGGAAATATGAATCAAAATAAATCTCTATATACAAGATATATATTTTATATTCCCATCCATCGAAAAAGGAAACATCATCAAAATAAAGACAAAAAAAAATATACGTTTATATTATTTTTTTATAATTAGTGACAGATAGCGAAATCTCAAGACGAGTTGGTGATATGATAAGGAACAACTTTCTCCAAGGAACATCTGTTGTTGATTTATGACAAAAATATTTTGAATTAACATAATAACTCCAATCAGCTGATTGTCAATTTTGTATGGTAAGTATTTTTTTTCTGATCTATATTGCTTGGAAAAAGTGGTTCCTTATCATGATCGTGTTGAGTTTTACCTATCAATCGATTTAAAATTTTACACTATATGCTTAATTATTAATATAAGATTATTAAACTTATATTAAGGCATGTAATTAGGGGTGAAGGGTTGATGCATCTTCTGTGTTGGTCTTTACGTTACCTATGTACATTTCTATATACTATGTAACTACGCATGGCCAAATAGAATTGGCATAAACTCTCATGTACAATCTATGCAAATTGTGTCTGATTACCGATATAAGTTACCTTTAATATAGATATCTTATGTTAGTATGAGCTAGTGTTATTTTAATAAGTTAAAATGTTTCGTAGTAAATCCTGCTGTATTGGATACGAAAGAAGAACGAGGCATTCCCAACACAAGTGTCTTCTGACTACTTTCTTGGAAGCCCCGGCAAATAGTTTGTAAAAGATTTACTGAAATAAAACATATTTTCTTTATTTATTTTTTATTTATAATTAGCGAAAAAGTTTATATGAAACATTTGATTATAGCAGACAAGGTCCCATAAATGAAAACAGATAGTTATCATGAGTAAAATCACTTTTCATAGTTTAGAGAAGGTCCAATATTTTCAGAAAACTTGCAAAATTTTCTACCGCGGGCAGGATTTGAACCTGCGACTAATTAAGTTGCAGTTGCTAACCTAAACTAACACGGGAAGTGTTCTAAAATTTGGTATTCAACGTTCCAATATTGCACAATTAAATACCAAATTTTAAAACACTTCACGTGTTAGGTATACAATTTGTTGAAAATTTGCAAAATTTTCAAGTTACTGGCATCAAAATACACTTGCAAAATTGGCGGGCAAGGATTAAGCTGCGGTAGCCCAGATGGAAGAGGCGTCGCCACTAGTAATGCGAAAGTTGCAGGTTCAAATCCTGCCCGCGCTTGAAAATTTTGCAAGTTTTCAAAAATTTGCACAATTATGCATACGCTTGTGATTCAATTTTAGTATCCTCCGCTACCTCGAGATTCAAAACTCTCTTCTTGTACAAATAACTATTTTTCTTGCGCAAAACCACCAGATTTAAGATTCTAAAGTAAAGGCTCACCAGCTACTACATGTTTTTCAATATCGCAATGGTTTTCACCTCGGAGAAACTTGAAAAACCCTCCCATGCCACCCCAACTTGTGCCATACGAGTTTGCAATCAGCCAGTACTTGGTTCCTGTCTCAACTCCCCAGCCCATGATCTTGACAGCGTGGTAGCAGAAGAGGCGTCCATATGTATGCTTATAAACACCCGTTTTGTAATTAAGAAAATCATAATAAACCTTAAACCATGTCTCCACAGGACCGTTTCGATAAATTTCAGCCCTTATCTGATCTTCATTATTCTGTACCACAAATACCTTTTTACCGAAGTGTTTATCCTGTTGATACCCAATTTTATATGATTTTTCACAAGTTTTACGACAAGGGGGCGTGTCTATTGAGGACGTACAGTTTATCCTGGTACCAGGTCCGCAAGGTTCGATCTCGAATGGTCGACATCCTTGGCTTGAGTTGAACGGTCCACCAGACACAATACCGGATTGTTTCCAGTAAATCCAAGCTGGGTGTATGTCTTTGGCGCCATTACAGCCATAACCTGGACCACAACTTATTAGGTCTTGAGAAGAAAAGTGAAAATTCTTTGATCCATTAGAATAAATGCAAACTCTGTCTGTCATCGCCGCGACGGCAGCTTCAGCCCAGCAGCTACCGCAGGATGCTTGATTTCTGACGTCATTCAAAGAAGAACAATACGGCCACTTTTCTCTAGGATCAAAGTTTTCTGGTAGACCCTGAGTTACTTCAACAGAATGATGTTGCACCGGTAAATTCCATTGTAAACTTTGCTCAGTAATGTCGCTCCTTCTAAATCCCATGAAGTGATTGATGTAACTGAGTAGTGTATCTTCGGGGAAATTCCTGCCCGCCTTCCAAGTCGTGTTTGCTTTGTTGACCATATCGATAAATTCGTCAGAAAGCGGATGGGGTACTTCGGCTGCAACGCACAAATATAATAACACAACACATATTGTATGTAGGTATATCATTTTCACCTATATGTTTAAAGAGTAAGAGAAGGAGCAATAAGTATTATGGAATATATATAGTGCTCGTATACATAACTACTTGCACGTGTCATCGACGTAAATAACTTTACGTGGCCTGATCATAGTTATGTTTGTAATGCAAGCGATAAAGACAAGTATCTGATAATTTTGAATGTTGTAAAAACTTGGAATCCGAAATATATGTTTTTACTATATTTTTATATTACACGTGCTGGTAAGTGTATTTTATTTAACTAAACAAGGAAATCTGTCGTGTGTCGGTTTAGAATAGCGTCACTCAAATTTTACCCGTGTGTGTCGTAAAAAGCGAAGGACAGACGCATCCGTAACGCACAGTAGCCATATTCGTATGTAAAGATCGGAATTCGCAATTTCCTTTCGTCTGACAGACGCATGCGTTACAGCGCGTTTAAAATACGCAGTGACGGACAACAAGTGGGGGAACCGCCTTAATCTTGCATAACTTAATTATGAGGTAAAGTAATTTGGAACTGCATCAGTGAAACCGACGAGGCAAGAATGATAGCGGTAAAAGTCTATAATTATTGAAGTCGGTGTTTCTTCCGAAGTAAGATCAAGTTCAGCAATTAGTGAAGATGGAAGTAACGAACTTGTTTAGTGATTGCTAAGAATAATTTGCTAACTTATAGCAACTAGTTAAAGTTGCTAGTTGATAGCAATATTTTCTTAAGCATTAGAAAGAAATTACTGGCGTTTACTCCACCGACAAGAGCTCTTAAATATAAGAAGATGAAGAGCATTATGTAGGCTGAAATTTGACTATTACTGAAAATAGAGTACCTACGGGCGATAAGGGATAACTTTCCCCAAGGCACATCAGTACAGATAGTACTGTGTGTGTGTGTATGTATGTATGTTTGTTACCTCTTCACGCTCAAACGGCTTGACTGATTTTGATGAAATTTAGAACTTTTTGCCGCGGGAAAACAACTATTTCCACGGGAAAAGAAGTGGCAGCGGGTGAAACCGCTGGGCAGAAATCTAGTAGTAAATAAGACAAAGATATTTAGAGCTTCATTAGTAACTCATATCAGATAAAAAGCAGTTTTTTTATGGGAGGTCCAAATATTTTTTCATATTTTGGCCTCTGTTCCTTGGGGATAGTTATGTTTTGTCATCACTAGCCCGATTAGTAAAATTTCACCCGATATTTACTTCCATGAAAAAATACAGCGTCATTTTAGTTGTGAGTATTTATGTATACGATTATGTTGTTTTACTCACTTAATTATGAGATTGTGTAACTTTGGAAGAAGCAGCTGATTCCCGTTACACAGGTTTTTACCTAGCTCGGAAATCAGAGTTTTTATGTTGTAATGTAACCTTAATTTTGTGAATAAATAATTTTTTTATTTATTTGTTGCTAAAATAGTACTCTGACAGGACATTGCCTTTATTCATTGTAATCAATTAGACTCTACTAACTTGCTGTGTGATGCCGGCTTAGAATTTGCCGTGTGATGCCGGCTTAGAATAGCATCACCCCATTTCTTGCCCGTGGGTGTCGTAAGAGGCGACTAAGTGACTCGAGGGTGTGTATTGCAGTTTTAGGCGATGGGCTGACAACATGTCAATATGGCGATACACGATTTTCCGGATGACCCTCAAATGTTTGTCAGACGTGGCGTAATGTCCGGTTTATGCGGCCATTTATGCTCTGCCTAGCCCGCAAGGGATTATAGGCGTGATATGTGTGTGTATGTATGTATGTATTCTACTAACTATATTCTTACCAATTCTATACATCGCTGTCGTAAAAAGCGACTAAGGGAAAATCATCCAGGAAATGGGCAGTAGCGTTCCCTGTTAATACAAAATCTTGCACTGCCCTCGTCAATCTACCTGCCAATCGTAGTGAATATAGCAACACCCCCCGATAGAGGGACGCCTATGTCCAGCATTAAACTTTTGTGGCTGATAATGAATGTATGTATAATGTTATTAAAAAGCGACAGAAAAACACATTCACTCTGAGCATTCAATCAATCATTCGATCCAAAAAAAATTCTTAACTCGCTAGAGGTTGTAATGCAATCATGCACCACGCCTACCTGCGTTTTGACTGGTGATATCAACATAGATATCAAAGATAATTCCATGGACCCAAATAAAGCTGACTATCTTGATCTCACCGCACATTATGGTTACATTGTCGGATATACCTTACCTACTAGGGGACCCAACTGTATCGACCATTTTTTGGTGAAAACTAAATTAAAGGGTCGAGCCATTGTGTGTAACTCAGATATCACCGATCATGCCTTTTCTATTCTTGGATTAGATACCGGCCTCCCGATTAATAAAAGAAAACGTCAACAATTTAAAATAAAAATCGATTACCAGGGTTTAGCAGATTACTTGATCAAAATGAATTGGTCTGCTATTTTATCTGAAAATGATCCAACGAAAGCAGCAAATTTATTTATAGATATGTATAACAACGCTCTTTCCCAATTTAAAACCAAACAAATAATCAAAGCCACTGAAATCATCTTAAAACCCTGGATGACACCTAAACTACTGAATTGCATTCGACGCCGTAATGAATTGCACCTGGAGAGTAAAAATAAACCGAATGACATAAACTTGGAAAACAAATATAAATCTTATCGGAATTATTGTAATGATTTGCTAAATAATCTAAGGGACCGATACAACAGAGAACTTTTACACGCTGCCAATGGGGACGGAAGGAAAACTTGGGATGCTGTAAAAAATATTTGTAACCTAAAAGGTATCAAAACGGACAGTGATGACCTGCTAAAACTAAATTCACATCAACCTACAGCACTCAATATAGTCAATGACTACTTCTCAAACGTTGGATCCACTTACGCTAATTAAATACTTAAAGATACAAATAAAAATGAACAAGACCCGTCTCCTCTATCAAATCTGGCAATAGCTCAGTACCAACTCACTCGTTTTTTATGGCTCCTACAGACCAACACGAGGTATCATGTATAATTCAAAGCCTTAAAAATAAATCATCTACTGGTTGTGACAACATAAATAATAGCGTTCTGAAACTTAGTAACCCTTCAATTGCAGCACCCATTTCACATATTTGTAACATCAGTTTGATGTCGGGTGTGGTTCCGGATAGCCTCAAAGTCGCACACGTAGTTCCTATCTTTAAATCTGGTGACACTCACGACCCTGCGAATTACAGACCAATTTCTTTGTTGAGTACCCTCTCAAAGTTACTTGAGAAAGTGGTCAACAAGCGTCTCGTGAGCTATCTGGAGAAGAATCACCTGTTATCGGAAAACCAATTCGGTTTTCGCATTGGACGAGGAACTGAAGATGCTGTAATATCTCTAACTGATTTTGTATCCGAAAGATTAGATAAAAAACTGAAATGCCTGGGTGTCTTTCTGGATCTCGCGAAAGCGTTTGACACTGTCTCGCGGCCTATATTATTGAAAAAACTAGAATATATGGGTATAAGAGGTATTCCTTTGAACTGGTTTTCTTCTTACCTCAGTAACAGACAGCAAAGGGTTCAGATTGGTAACCATTACAGCGACTACACAGGTATAGCTTTCGGAATCCCTCAAGGCAGTGTCCTTGGACCAACATTATTCTTAGTTTATATAAACGACCTCTGTAACCTAGCTCTTCAAAATTCAAAATTATTCTCTTTCGCTGACGATACGGCGATCATATTCTATGATAAAGAATGGAATAAATTACATGGTGTAGTTGAGGATAATCTGTTAACTCTCAACCAATCAAAGACTAAAGTAATAGTATTTGCAATAACGGAAAAAACAGCTCCTCCCCCTAATCTTGACTTCACTATTCACTCATGCACTGACTGCAATACCTGCAGCTGTCAAAAACTTGAAGAAGTTAAACATATTAGATATCTTGGCATTATGATTGATAACCGCCTTAACTGGTCTCAACAATTAGAAAGGCTTAACGGTAGAATAAGGAAACTAAAACATATATTTAGGCAGCTTCGTGCTATAGCTGATCAAAAAACTGTTAGACTTGTATACACTGCACTATGCCAATCTGTTTTAAACTACGGCATAATCACTTGGGGTGCAGCATTCAAAACAAATCTTATGCAGATCGAACGTGCCCAAAGAGCTGTCATTAAAATTGCCTACAACAAACCCTACTTGTACTGCACAGATGACCTGTATAAAGAAACACAGTTGCTACGAGTAAGGCAACTTTTTATTCTGGCGGTTGTAATGCGCTTCCACAAATCATCCATTTTAACGGCAGATACATCTCGCAGTCGACGACTGAAATGGAACCAACTTTGCCCGGAGATTTTATAGATACCTTGGACCATACGTATATGAGAAAATTAACTCTAAATGTCACTTAGTGACCTTAACTATTTTCAAATGTAAGCATATGCTGAAAATGCTATTCTGCAACTACACATATGAGGACACTGAAAACATTTTAGTCCATCTCCAGTAATGGGATTCAACACACACATACACCAACAAGCACACATACACACAAACACACACACACACACACACACATACACACACATAAACACACACACACTGCTAGCCAATAAAAACCTTAGCTGCTTTGATTGTTACCAATATATTTTTAAATGTTTTAAATTACCTACTCTTTTATGTGTTTTAGTAGTTTTATAGTAAGTAAGAATTAAGTTAGGCACGGATGAACGCTCCTGGTGGAATCAACTAGCCTTTGCAATACAGGGTATCCTAGTGCAGAGACTAGTACTCAAATTGTTATCCTTTTTTGTACTCAATAAATCATTTTTCATTTTCATTTTCATTTTCATTTCATTTTCATTTCATTTCAATCATTCAATCATTTGTATCCCTAACTTACGTTTGATTTGTACAAAAAGCGAAATTCGAAAGCATAATATGCAATGGATAGGAAAAGTATCGTAGCACTAAGCAACAAACACGATATTGAAGAAAGAAAATATCACGATAGCGGTCGTGTGATGCCGACAGCATTACTTCATTTCTTTTCCGCGGGTGTCGTAAAAGACGACTAAGGGACTAAAGGCTTTCATGCACGGATTTCATGTGTATTAAAATTTTTGGGTAACAGACTGACAACTATATACACGTTTTTTTTCTAAAACGGCCCTCAAATATTTGTCAGACGTGGCGATAGCGACCATATTTTCAGGCCGCCAACGCTTTGCCTACCCCACAAGGGATAAAGGCGTGATAAGAATATAAAGGTATGTTTGTAAATGCCGCTGCTTGTGGTTGTACTTGCGAGCTCAACGCTGGTACAAACAGCTCTGTATGCATGTACTTTATTATTTGTATTGAGCAGCGCCACCGTAGTGGCGATATCAGACCGCACGGACAAGCCTCGACCGGCTTTTGTTGCGTTCTATTGTAATTGGTGTTTTTCTTTTTTGTAAATGTTTAAATAAATCATAAAATAAAATTACATGACATGAGCGTATACTGAGACTGACGCACGCCGCCGCCCATACTTACTTTGTGGACTGACTCTTACCGCATAATACTTACCTTACATAAACCTAAACTTACTTTACTTTACTTACTTTAGATGGCCGATGTGGCGCAGTGGTAGTGCGACTGCTTTTGACGCAAAGGTTCCGGGCTTGATATTACTCCGGGCACTCAAAAAGTTGATTATTATCACTTTGTGAATTTGTTCCCAGTCTGGTTAGGACTTTGCAGGCTGAACCACCCTGATTGTCCGTAAGAAATATGGTTCCGTCCGGTTGCTGTCTATGATAACTTAGACGGCGGTCTAAACTAGGCTGGTGACAACCATGTCAGAGGCCTACTACTAGTAGAAGGCGGTTGAAAAAATGCTTATTCTCTTGTCAATCGAAGGCTTGTACCTACCTTATTTCAGACTAATTCCTTATTAATATCCTCACAAGTATTTTTCACTGACAAATGAAGTCATACCTGAAACAAAAGCAAAGATTTTTATAAGTTACAGCTCACATTGGTACAGTGCAAAAATATGAAACATTGACAAAGTTTAGCGCACGTTTTATTCATTTCTCTATTTCCACTACCGTACCATTCAACTTGTTTCATATAAAACTTGCACCACATGTTACTCGATCGTTTTCCTTCGCTCTGTATCTGTTTGTTCGTTGTTCATAAACATCGTTTGTTCAGCTCTGTATGTCTGACTGTTGTTAGCGCTGATATTAAAAATGTTTCAAACTTCGAACATTGTTTGTGAAGTTTTATCTTTTAATTAACTCTGTAAATTGTACAAATCAGACTATACGTCACTGGGACTTGGGCATCCCCTTATAAGGCGTTATTGCCTTATATGCCATGTGATGCCGGCTTAGAATAGCATCACCCCATTTCTTAGTCGCCTTTTAGGATACCCGCGGGAAAGTAATGGGGTGATGCTTTTCTATGCTGGCATTACACGGCCAACGTACATACAAAAACCTAATTATTCATTTCGGTTTTTATCGGTAAACTCAAAATATTTCATTAGTCATTTCAGAGATTCTCAATTTGGATTACAAAATAACAACCCCGAAGTATTTATCTCGAAAGCTTGTAATCAAAAATTTGTATCCAGTAAAAGAGAAACAATTCAAAAGCTGTTACCAAATAAGGTTTATTCACCTTAGAATTAGGAATGAGTTATAGGGGGCAATAATTGAAACAAAATAATATTGGCAGCCCTCGGAAATAGGGTGATGTTATTCTAAGCCGGCATCACACCTTATTTTACGACACACACGGTATAAATGGGGTAATGCTATTCGATTCTTGACCAACATTGTCCACACCTTTGCCTCTCCCTTTTATTTTCATTAATTAAGTACCGACACCCAACAAGCAACCTTCTGAACCTAAAAGACAATAAGAATCTCATTTGTACCACAATTTGCATTAAAACGTACAATATAATACAAACGAAAGAAATGTAGGTATTTCGGAGTAATTAGAGACCCCACTCCTACATAAAAATGTCACACTTTTAGAATTATTCGCGTTTTGAACAAGTTTTAAAAGGACTTGCGAATTATTATGAATCGTGTACAAAAGCTGACTTAATACATAATTTATAGAATACTTTTAAAGTTGCTATGTTTGGCAAAGAGCTATTGTGAAGCTTTAGAGCTTTTGTAGGTCAAGAAACACTGTAATTATTTTGCTGTAGGTATAATGAATGAATTTTGCGTCATGATTGTGTTTTGAAGTTTGTTATAGCCGTTAATTTGCAAGCGCATTGCCAGACGTTTTTTTTTTTTTATAAATGACGGGTTTGCTCTTGACTCTAGTCTAGGTCATAGGACAGAGACAGAGTCTAAGATGGAGCGAGCTCACCCAGAAGAAGCCTGTTTTAGGGCACTGGCACTCCCACACACTGACGGAACGCAGCAAGCTACTTGGCGCCAGACTTCGGTGGGATGGTGGTCGCGAGCCAGGCGGCCCCTTACGGAGCCTTCCACCGCTTAGCGGGATCGTTCAGCCGGACTTATCCACAGGCAATCTATCTGATGCTATCTGAAGTCTGCACCACACGGCAAACAATCTTGCCTAGTTTAAATTGACATTATACACTGTCACCTTAACAGATATTAAAAACCCCCGTATCATTGGGCCTTCTCTGTATGAGTACCACTACCAGACTTGAAAGCTGAAACCAATGACGAAACGTTCTGTCGCCGACTGAAAAACCGTTTGTTGGATGGTGAATTCTATTGACGAATTCAAAAATTACTGTTGGTAAATTTATTTGTTTTTCTGACATTTTGTGTCATTACTTTGTAATTTACTATGATTTTACTATGCACTTAAAGTGCTATATTATTTTCATAAATGAAAATAACAAATTGAAAAAATGACAGCGCGCGCCAGGACTTGAACCCGGGACCGTGGGGTACCGTCCCACTGCTCTTCCCACTTAGCTACCGGCGCCCCGACAGCATTCGTTACAATAACTTATACTAGATGTCGCTTGTACGTCGCTTCGAGACGAGTACCAAGAGATAGAAAAATTGATAGGTCGGGGCGCCGGTAGCTCAGTGGGCAGAGCAGTAGAACGGTACCCCACGGTCCAGGTTCAAGTCCTGGCGATCGCTGACATTTTTCAATTTCTTATTTTCATTTACTTAGTATTTTTTTTTTCTTGACATTGTATTTTTTTATGTATTAGATAACATGCATTTTATTATTACTTGACGTTCATGTTTGTATTACAATTATGAACCGGACACTTTTTGTTATGAATATTGACATTTGTAATCTGTTTATGTAAAAATTAAATTAATGAATCTGAATCTTTGACCTCCAATATTGAGTCCACTATACCTCAGAGGCAGGCCTGTTCTAGATTCAACTGTCGATCATTGTGTGGTCTTGTTTCATGCTCCATTTACAGGCTTTGTCAATCTCGAAGGGTATTGATATGAATCATAAATGGAACATTAACAGACTATACATACTGTATTGACGTGTGATGTCGGCTGAGAATAACATCACCCCATTTATTTCCCGTCGTAAGAGGCGACTAAGGGATTCGAGGGTTTCATGTGTATTGCAGTTTTAGGCGATGGACTGATATTTTACGGACACATAATTATCGCGTATTTTCTAAACAACTCAACATCCTTAAAATACCTTCTATTCAGCACCCAATATAAAATGTGTCGAAGTATTTCTAATTTGGCGCGAAATCGAACGTCGCCTTCCTTAGTTTAACGATCACGTAAACTCCATATTTCTACTACGTGCCATCCGTAGTCCACCGTACAATCAACTACAAATATCTTGTACTGCATATAGCACCCTTATCCTGAGTCATAAGAGCCATGGTCAAAGTGTTAGAGGAGATGGACTGTATCAGGTCACAGAAATTTATAAACTCGACTGATTTAGGAAACGATGGCTGATACTTTATTAAAGGTATTTCGTGAATCTAAGATAATTGGTTTTAGCTAAAGATCTTACACTACGTTTAAACCATGCTCCTGCTGCTGCCGCGAATATTGCCCGAAATACTTTCGCGAAAGTATCTACGTACGTGAGTGTTCACAAACTGCCGTCATATTTTCTCGCATTACGAGAGAGCAAGATAGCAATACATTTCTTTTTTGTCTCGCGTTCTTTTGACTCGAACACAAAAAGCTGACATTTAGGAAGCACGGGAAGTGGCAGCGCGAGTAACCTGTTTATATGCTAGCGCTATCCACTTCCCTTCCTATTTCCCTGCCGATAGAGGCATTGTTAATGAAATGAAAATAAAATATTTAGGCCAGCAATGGCATGATATTTGGTTGCATAAATCTATTCAATCAGTTTATTTGTCATGATGGTATCTATGGATTCAGAAAAGATTATTTATACTTTGCTAAGATAATTATTCAAAAACGCGGAAAAAGCTCTGGTGGTGATAAATAACGCCACCAAAGTAAAGTCTAAAGGCGTTTTTCTCACTTTTCGTCGTGTCGTTCCGTTTTTTTATGAATAGTGTAAACATCAGCCAAAGTTCAACGTTTTGTCAAAGATTCTGAGACGGTAATGAAGAAAAAAACATCAAACTATCAGAACTGATGTTTCTATCTGAAACTAAGTATCTTTTTGTGATGACTGCTATCCAGTTCTATCCATTAGGATCACAAGTGTCAGTCCGCAAATAAAATTCTATTTTTCCGGTTCATTATTTGGGTCACTGGGAGGGATTGTGTTTCCAATGAGATCATGTTTCTCGGCAAAAATGTTTTCCACAAATTGAAACGAATCGGAAAATAAAATCCGTAATACCGAATCTCTTTTATTTAAATTGTTGTTTACTTTTTGGATAACCGGTGAATATTTAATCCTAAATTGGTTTTTGTTTCGCATCCCCGGAATTTTCCTGTCGAAATTCATTTTGCGATCGCAAGGGTTTACTTTAAATTTTAACCCGGGAATTAGTAGGTATAGTTCTATTACATCAAGTACCAACACTGTCCACTGCTGGACATGGGTCACCACGCTTGGCAGGTGGATTGGCGAGCGCAATGCCAGACGTTGTATTCACGGAAAACGCTACTCCTCATTCCGTGGATTCATCCTTTAGTTCCTTTTTACGGCATCCACGGGTAGAAATGGGTTTATGCTATTCTTAGTGGGCACCACACCACACGGTTCTATTTACAGGACTTCAAATTACTTACGCTTAAAAACACATAACTATAGAATTACCAGGATAGGTTGATACTTAAAATGTATTCTGAAAAGTATAAGTTTAAAATAATAAAATACAATAAAACAATTTTAAACGGATTTAAGTTGTGTTTAATTGGATTTTACAATTCAAATTACAAATTGTTTTATTGTGATGAGTAATAGTTGTGCAAACTCAAGAAAATATTAATAATAAAATAATAGCAATAGTGCTTCTGACCACTGAACACTATCCTCAATTAGTCTGATACATCCTTTCCAGTCATCCTGCAACTATCATCGTCTTAACCCAAAAGCGTATAGCGTTTTTTCCGATCTGCAGCCTTCATTCAAGAATCTGCTTACCAGAGCTTTCGAGTTTCTGCGGTAAAGATGAACCGGTCCATACCACTGATAAAATTCCAAAATTTATTCTAGATCTATCTAGAAAACTGGTTGTATCGAAACGGCTGTCGTTCACTGCACCTGTTGACATCGCTCCGTTTGCTTTTCAATTTACCGACGCCTCTCCTATTGGATGGGGTTCGGAAAATAACAAAATTTCTTACATGGACGACTTTGTGACGACACTTTGAAGCGCAAACAGCGCGTGAAGGGATAAAAGCAGCGTAAAAGGGACTGCTTATAGACGAGTGAGGTGATGTAATTTGACAGGTGAATTAACTTATACGACGCACTTTAGATAAGGGTGTTTACTAGAGAGATTGACTAAAACGGTAGGTAAGTACTTACTTTGATATATAAGTCCATAAAGCAAAATAAGTAATTTTAGTGTATTTTCTAGTAAATAAATGATATTACCAATAGTTATATCATACACGAGCTAGACTCAGACACATGACTTTTGGGAGGACAGAATTGATAGTACGCCAAAAGTATTCAGTGGGTGAAAAATTCATTTCAAAACCATGTAGGTTTTAGTCAATTCTGATGTCATCAAATTCAACAAGTTGTAATTCAAGATTTGGCCCTATTAATTAATGATGCACAGTTTCTTCTCTATCCACTGAACCATTTACAAGTTTATTTGATTTTATAACATATTATGGCCGTGTGATGCCGGCATTGAATAGCATTACCCTATTTCTGTACTGCAGGTGTTGAAACTTGATGGTTTCATGTGCCACTTTAGTGATACACGATTTTTCTGAAACGGCCCTTAAATATTTGTCAGACGTTTTGATAACGACCTGTTTCACCGCCGTTAGTGCTCTGCCTGCACCGCAAGGGATATAGGCGTGATATATTATGTATGTATAACATATTTTGTAAACTGGCACAGGAACCAAGTGAATGACAGCTAGCGCAATGAATAGATCTCACATGTCGATGTTGATCATATCTGCTGAATCTAGGCCGATCGAATGGAGTTGAAGTTTTGAAAATGAAAATGAAATAACTTCATTCAATGTAGGATAGTATTATCACTTATTGACGTCATGATCCGTCATTGTAAAAAAATAGGAATTTGTATCATACAATTTCTTTTTTATATCAATTTTGTATTGTCCTAATAGAAAACCGGCTCGGGCGTTTTCGGTCATTGAATATACATTCTTTATTGTGCATTAACAAAATAATAATGTTTGTTTTAAAAGTAGTTCACAAAGGTGAGCTTATCTCTATAAAGAGATCTCTTCCAATCAACCTGTAAAACTAAGTTAGAAATAAATACGTGTTTTTAGCTATAGACTCACATTTGAATTGCCTAACTATAAGATAGTTTATGTTGTTAGTTTCCCAAATAGCAAATAAATAGATAAATAAATAAATATTGAAACGTGTGATGCCAGCTTAGAATAGCTTCACCCTATTTCTTTGCCATGGGTGTCGTAACAGGCGACTAAGAGACTCAAGGGTTAACATGTGTATTGCAATTTTAGGCGATGACCTGACAATCTGTTACTATGGCGATACAAATGACCCTCTAATGATTGTCAGACGTGGCGTAAATGTTAATTTCTTGCGGCCATTTACGCTCTACCTTCCCCGCAAAAGATAAAGCATGATATATGTATGTAAGTATGTTTAAGATACAAAGTAACGTTTTGCAATGCATTTAGGAATTAATTGTTTGAATTCAGTTACGCTGTGTTAGTTTCATCTGAAAATAAAGACTCGGGATATCTTTTACTTGTAATTTTCTAACCGACTGGACCCTCTACAACATCCAATAACTCAATATCAAATATCGAACAAAGCACATGAAATATTTCACTTGAAACTTAACTGCAATTCGCCTGAATAGCTCCCGTCTTTCAATGCGACTACAAGCAATTTTAAACCGTACGCTCGTACAATCAAGACACATTTCAGCTGTAACACGAATCAATGCAGGACCGAAGCTAGCTACAAGCCATTTTAAATCTTAGTCTCCTACAATCAAGACACAATGTAGTAAAGTTTTTTAAAGTTTTAACTGTGACACGAATCAATGTAGTAAAGAGGATTGCATCCTCAGCGCTTGCTCAAACCGGTTCTAACTAGAAAATATTTCAGTCCATAATGCGCTTGAGAGGTCTTCATTGGTTGGGCTTCGTTCTTTGTTTGAAAGTTTACCGTTTTTATTAGCCTCGGGTGAAAGCAAAAACTTAGAAATCTGCTTTCTTTTAATCGGATTTATACTGCAGATGGACATGGTTTTCAAAGGGTCGTTGGTCGACTTGTTGTCCCACATGCCAAGAAGAAAAAGAAAAGAAGAATTGCGCTCGCAACATACTGGCGATCTTGGCCTTATAATGCTACCTAACTGTCTACTCTAATTCCAGAATTCATTCAATTTAAATAAAGAAGCAACCCCAAGTTTAGGTAGCAAGATACAGAAATAGCAAATTTGTGCTTTCTGAAAACATTTTTTTTGAGGTACGATCCCTTAGAAATCACTTTCTTATTTAGTAATCTATTGGCCTCAATACCAGATATAAATTCTCCTTATTTATCTTTAATTAGCGCTGTCACTTTTCGTGTAATAAGTTTAGAAAAGAATAGGAGATATCTAAGTCATGTCATGTCATATTATATGACGTATTTAATGCGATAACTACCAAAATAAGACGACGATGAAAACAATGGCAAATAAATTTTCTAGAAATTGCAAAGAACCCATTGTCATTTTTAAACGTGGCAAGACTTAGATATTTCCTATTCTTTTCTAACCCTATTTGACGGAAAGTGACAACGCTAATTGAAGGTAACTTAAGATATCTTATTTTCCGCATTAGTGCTTTTATAACGTTCCTTATTTTGGTTTAAAACTTGTTTAAGCATACATTTTTATCTCACCCAGACGTCTAACACAAACATTTATCCCCGCGTTAAACTCATAACTACTGAGTAAGCTGTCGCTGCTGAAGGCATTGTTTCTGGCAAACAAACAAACAAAACTTCATCTTTAGAGTAGTAGCTATAGCTGTATATAAGCTATATTGTGTATTCCTTAGTGCTAGAGACAGACTGTGGAGTTAAAGAGACACAGAGAGTTTTGATGGCTTCATTGTACGCTTTGTAGAATACAATCTGTGTGGTTGTTGATGGTTAAATATACGATTAGATTTTAAGGAGAAAGTACACTTTATTTATATGGCATAAATAAAATATTAAAACGAAATTTATTTCATTATTATATACCTCGCATATTTTCTAAATAAAACATTATTAATTACGAGAGCAAACAAGAGTAATTTACTCAATAAGTCCTACATACATATATCACGCCTATATCGCTTGTGGGGTAGGCAGAGCGTAAACAAACAACGGACATTTACGCCACGTCTGATAAACATTGAGGGTCATTCAGATAATTGTGTATCGCTGCACTATAGTGACAGGTTGTCAACCCATCGTCTAGAATTGCAATATATGTAACCTTAGAAATAAGTCCTAATCGGACATAATACACCAACCCGCTTACCAACTGTCGTAAGTATCGCAAATACCCCCCAAAAAGAGAGAGGCATATGCCCAGCAGTGGACAAATGTAGGGTGTTTGGGGTAGTATGGGATTTACCTCCTAGCGGTCCACCCCGGGCAACGGCAACACAGGCTTGACTGTGGATAAGTCCGGCTGAACGATCCCACGTGCGCGGTGGAAGGCTCCGTAAGAGGCCGCCTGGCTCGCGACCACCATCCCACCGAAGTCTGGCGCCAAGTAGCTTGCTGCGTTCCGTCAGTGTGTGGGAGTGCCAGTGCCTTAACAGGCTTCTTCTGGGTGAGCTCGCTCCATCTTAGACTCTGTCTCTGTCCTATGACCCAGGCTAGAGTCAAGAGCAAACCTATCATTAAGGCGAAATCTGGCCGAGGTAGCCGCGTTTTCAAGGGGGTGAAGCAGCCGCGCGGGCGGAGCAGGCGCGGGGTGTACCCCCCGCACGGGCAAGTAGCAAACGCAGCGTAGCAAGCTCCCGCGCACGACAGTATAGTATAGGCGCAGGGTAAACGTGCTAATAATTGAACTATTTGTTTCATTGAAAGGTTGTCTTTTTAATGTTATATGATAAACCTATTCAATGTTTTTTAGACATGTAAATTATGTAAAACTTTACGTAGTGCAACAACGTAAAGTTTTTAAATCAGTAATAGTTAGGTAGGTACAGAATTATTTATAAAGAAATAATGTCTAGGGATCTGTATGATAATTGATTATTTATGTTATATGGTGAAAAATTCAAATAATATACATCAAAAAGTAATCAAAATTCATTTACAAGACAAGAAAATTACATTCACTTACTGACGCACATAAATAGGGTTCCTTCCGTAATCTGTTGAAATTATCGAGGCGAGGCATACAAACGAACAGACATAGAAATAGAATTGGCAAAATAATAAGGGATTGAACTAAGGAAATCTATAACAGCCCCAATAAACAGGATCTGACAGTCCAGCGCCCACTTTCCTGGTTATATAGCCGGTTTTTCAGAACCTCTCAAAGGCATCCCACGGGCTCGAGACGAGAATCTACCATTCTCATTCAGGGAGAATATGATTCTATTTTAGTTTACCAAAAGTTGAAATATCTTTGTATATACTGTCTCCATTTCATCAGATTGTTTTCTCCATATAAAAAACATCTTATCTTTTCCGTCGCACGTTGTCCCTGAACTTGGAAAAACCAATTACTATATTTAAATCACAGTAACTTGATCTTGCTTTTTATAATTTTTCAATATTTGCACCTTATTTTGTTTTATAGAATTTTGAATGCCATTTTTTGAGGCAGCAACTGGGCATTTCACTTCCACTGTGGTATCTTCACCCACGATTTCGAAAGGGTAGCACCTATGAAGATAAATTTTTCATCAACAGTCCTCATCCCTCGATTCTCAAATTCTCTTGGCTGCTCAAACAAACTGTTGAGAAATCGGTGTAGTCGTCTGTGGAGGGATGCGAAAAGACGCCACATTGATGACTCTATCGATAATTATAAGCCAGCACAAGTCTGGAAATATTTACGCGCGCTTGGTGATGGGAAGTCGCCAGCTACCCCTAGTGGTGCGTAGATTTGTCAGCATTCAACCGGCATTTTTCGTCTCCTCCTGTCACACTGACTGATGTCGTCAAAGCAACAACTAACGCTAACATAAACCGTCACCACTTCCACAGTGTTCTTTCTTCTCTGTTTAATTTAGCGTTGCTATGCTGGGGTAAGTTAGGTATTAATGACGGTCTATGAATGCGCCGCGATTTCGCACGCATCGCTCTGGGCATATGTTGTCCCTTTCTCGCTCGCGGGGCGAGGGCGGCGTGCGCGCGGGCCGCCTGGTAGACGCCAAGCGGTGATTTCTGCACCGCACTCAGTCACTCAAAACCGTTCGGACGAGAACGTATTGTGTTTTGTACGGATTTCCCGCCACGCGTTTTGTGATGCCGCGTGTAATGGACGATTCAATTTGAGATCGCGCGTGTTGATGCATCGTATTATTGCGGTTCTCCTGGGTTATACTAGAATACCAGGCTTAGTGATTGTTGGATGTCTCGACGTCTTCCACGTGAGCGTCGCGTTGAATAGGCATCAAGTGGCCATATCGGCTCGCGTTTGTACGACCCAAATTCGGGTTGGGTCACGCGTAATGACTGATATCAAAGTGAAATACGAACAGAAGCTGTGAGTGGTTTGAAGTGAATAACGCGCCAAGGCTGTAGTGGAATGCTGGGTGTCGATATCTTTTCCACCCAGCCCTGTAAGTACCAACGGAATCCCTATCTGATCCATTCCCTGAACTTCCTTTCTCCGTTGGGTATTTATGCATTTGCGCCGGCACGTGACTGTAAGTGTTAAACCTAGTTTTTTAGTATAAAACTGTTTTCTCGTGTTAATGGTGTGTTCCCTTTAGTCATATTTGTTGTACCATTATCATTGTGACTCCTTAGTACGAATTGCGGAATTCGTGGGGTGATATAATTTGGAGGTACTTACTTATAATCTAGTGCTAATACGTGTGACGTAACGCCAGATCGGCAGACGGTATTTACTACCGACTTGAGTTATGTAAAGGTCAGAACACATCATTTGCCAATTTCACTCAACTTAGTTAATTAAGTTAAATAGATTTAGGTTCACGTTTAATTCATAGTATGCGCTGCTATATTGTGCAGTGTATGCTATTTAGCGCTGCGTAACGCGGCCATTGTCTGCCTTCAGTTGAACTCCTGGTATTTTACTAGAAATTTACCTGTGTAAATCGCTTCCACTGCGGGAGTTTAGCTTGGAATTAGACAATTTTTGGTAGCAGAGCGTGGTTCAGAAAACCACTAGATTTAAGATTATTTTAGTATAAGATTTTTAATCTACCTACATAAAAAAATATATTTATTGTGATTGTAGTGTGTGCCCTGTGTAGAATATCCTATCGGTAGGATCAGGGCCAATCAATTAGTGAATTGCTTGTTATTATCGTTGTGTTTACCCTGTGCGGATATCCTAACGGTAGGATCAGGGCCGATTGTCTATTATTGTTTTTTATTGTAAGGTTCGGTGTTACTTTGGGTTGGTACCATGGCCCCCACAATTACACAGCTTCAGGCAAAAATTAGAACGCACCTAATTTGGTTCGCGACTAAGCAGGCGATGGTCGGTCGCGGGGACCGAGAGGACGCACTCATCGCTTGTGCGCAACGGATTGACGAACGGGTCGCGGAGGTGTTGGATTGCCTCACTGGATGCGAGGAGTTATTTGATGGGACGCCTGATGAGGAGGTCAAACTTACGGTCCGGACGAATGTGACCCAGTGCATGGAGATGGGGCAGGAGATCCAGCAGGCGGCTGCTGTGATCACCAGGCGTAGAGCTGGGGAGCCGGACCCACCCCATGGTCCGCGGGGACCGGGGGTGCAAGTGCCCCTGCCGGCTGTGGCGATTCCGGTCTTCCACGGGGACTACACGGATTGGACCCGATTCCAGGATCTGTTTGACAGTGTGATTCATAACCGCACTGACTTGCAGCCGGCATATAAAATAGCACAATTGATGGCCAAGCTGCAAGGTGAGCCCCATGAGCTGGTAAAGCATCTACCAGTCGATGATGCAAGTTACGAGACGGCTCGCGGTTTGCTGATCGAGAGATACCGCAACAAACGTCTCATGATTGACCAACTCCTGGAACAGTGGCTCACCGTGCCGACCATCACACGAGGGACGGACCTCAGGGCCAAGGTCCTCAACCCTGTCTGCGTTGCAGTGAACGCTCTTGAGAGACAGGGGATGCCGGTGTCAGGCTATGATTATATCCTGGTCCACACGTTGTTGCGCCGCCTGCCGAGCGACATGGCCGCTCGTTTTGAACAGTCGCACGGAGGTAAGACATCTGATTACCTCCCGACCTTCGAGGAGCTCAAGTCCTTCCTCGAGGCCGAGTGCAGACGGGTAGATGCCCAATTTGGAGAGTCGCCTCACGCGGAGTCTGCGGCCGCTCGCCGCCCGGAACGGCCGGGTGCACAGGCGCGAGACGGTAAGAGTAGGCCACCCAGGCGATACAATGTCGCTAATTTGGAATCGAGGTGTGCCTACTGCAGAGAGGCGGGGCATCAGGTGACTGCGTGTGAGGAGTTCGCTGCACAGCGGGTGCAGAAACGTCGTGGTGTGGTGCAGCAACGGCGTTGGTGCTTTAGGTGTATGGGGCCGCATCAGGTGCGAGAGTGCCCATCAAGCACCAACTGCAGGTACTGCCAGGGTGCCCACCATCAGCTCCTATGCATGAACCGCAGCGGAGATTACGGAGGCAGAGCTGACGCGGGTCAGCGGACGGAGTCTGCCCTACCTAGACGGGAGCAACGCTCCCCACCCCCTCCAAGGAGGAGTCCTCTTCCACCAGGGTTTCAGGGACGAGGCCAGGGACATCAGCAGGTGATGCCCCCTTCACCACGCGCGAGACAGTCACCACCTCGGCAGCAGGTGCCGGGACAGGGTAGGTGGTCACAGGTCCAAGGTCAGGGGCACCCATCACAGATACGTGATGCTACGGGCGGGTGCCAATACCAGGGCCAGTACATGCAGTACTCGGCGGGACTGAACAACATGGTGAGGTCTCATGACCCACGCATGCCTCTCCCCTTGGCTGAGCACCCGCGGCTACAGGCGCATCCACGGTACGCGCGCCTGCCGCAGGGTTACTATAGGCTGCCAGCCATGGCGTACAGGACCAGAGGTCCCTATCAGCAGGAGTGGGACCCACTCGAAGGTGTACGGAGAGAGGGGACCCCCCCGCAGGACGCGGACACTCCGCGCTTAGGTTCCTGCTAGGTAATCGCCGCCTACACGCCAGCTTCGGCCCCCCGGCCAATTACGGTATTGTTGCCTACGGCAATGATTTGGGTATGGGGATACGGTGGCCGCAGCATACAGGTAAGAGCCTTGTTAGATACAGGGGCTCAGGGTTGTATTGTGTCTAGTAAGCTGGTGAGTAGGCTACGCTTAAATATAAGGCCCACAACGGATGGGGCTGTAGGTATTGGAGGTGTAGATGTGCCTGACGTTCGGGGTCAGGTGAACTTCGAGTTCACATTAGGTAATACAGGTACAGGGGTCAGCTATCATGCCTCAGCAGTGGTGCTGGATGAAGTGGTAGGAAAACTTCCTCAGGTTCGGTTACCGTCAACGGTACGAGGGTTAACCACAGGCTTAGAGTTAGCTGATCCTGAATTTGATACTCCTGGTACGGTGGACGTTCTCCTCGGGTCAGACGTCCTCGGGAGATTCTGGTGTGGCAGAAAACGGGTACTTCAGCAAACTGGTTTAGTGGCCGTTGATACCACAGGGGGGTATGTTATTTTTGGCCCAGTTTGGAGATCTCAGGACCTACCAGAGGGCGATACGGTGCTCTATGGTAGTGTGTTGTCGGAGGTGCTGCAGAGGTTTTGGGAGTCTGAGGAGCCACCCACAGCGGATAGACGGAAGCCAGAGGATGACGAGTGCGAGCTGTTCTATCAGTACAACACTGCACGAAGTTCGTCAGGTAGGTTTGTTACCAGGCTGCCATTTCTCCCAAACCGCCCCTCCTTAGGTAGTTCGCGACAGATCGCGGAACGGAGACTACTGGCTATGGAGAGAAAGATGAAGCGAGATGCAGCACTTCGGCAGAAGTATATCGAATTCATGAGGGAGTACCTAGAGTTAGGCCACATGTCGGTGTCCAGCATAGATTGGAGGTGTGTCGAGCATTACTATATACCACACCTGGCTGTTTTGAAGTCACCGGAGGCGAAGATACGGGTAGTGTTTGACGGTTCTGCTCCTACATCGAATGGTGTGTCTGTGAACCAGTGTCTGCACGCGGGTCCCAAGTTGAACCGGGACATTGTGGACATCCTCACAGATTTTCGGTTGCACCAAGTAGCGTTCGTCGCAGACGTCAAAATGATGTTTCGCCAAACAATTATACACCCAGATGACCGTCATTACCAGCTGATTTTGTGGCGTGAGAGCCCTGACGAGCCGATGGTCACTTATGAGCTTAACACGGTAACGTATGGTCTGAAGCCAAGTCCGTTTTTGGCAGTACGCACGCTGCGAGAGTTGGCCGCACAGGAAAGGGTAAGATTCCCTCGGGCCGCAGCAGTACTGGATCGCGACGTCTACGTGGATGACATCTGCACGGGTGCAGATAGCGTGCAACAAGCACTGCTACTACGAGACGAGCTGATCGCGATCATGGAATCAGGAGGTTATGAGTTGCGGAAATGGCTGTCCAGCTGTCCAGAGCTCCTGGCCGGGTTGCCAGGTGAGTTCCAGCAGGACCCGCACCTTTTCGAGAACCCGGACAATCCAAATACGTTGAGCATCCTAGGGGTGCAATATAGGCCAACGCATGATGTCTTTACGTATCAGATCGAGCCAGACCTTTTGCAGAAGACTTGGACGAAGCGTTCGGTATTTTCGACGATCGCCAGAACTTTCGATCCTAACGGGTGGATCGCACCGGTGACGTTCATGGCGAAGTGCTTCTTGCAAAGGTTGTGGATAGCAAACTTGGGTTGGGACGACCAGCTCTCCGGAGAGCTGTTGAATGATTGGACCAAGTTTGTGACCACCTTACCAGGGATCGTACGCATCGCCATACCTCGCAAATTGCTCCCATCGGTGGGATGTAAGGCTACCCTACATGGGTTTTGTGATGCCTCGGAGCGAGGGTACGCGGCAGCTGTCTATTTGCGGACAGTCAGTTCAACGGGAACTGTAGACGTGCGTCTAGTTATGGCCAAGAGTAAGGTGGCTCCGGTTAGGACAAGATGGACCATTCCAAAGTTGGAATTGGCGGGAGCAGCGCTTCTCACGCGCTTGCTACATCATGTCGCTAGTAATCTACGCGGTACCATCACTTTGGATGAAACGGTGTACGCATGGACCGACAGTAGGATAGTTCTGTGCTGGTTACAGACGTCGGTACATACTCTTGAGGTTTTCGTGGCAAATCGGGTGTCACAGATTAAAGGATCGGAAACTCCGTTGGTATGGAGACACGTACCGGGAGAACAGAACCCAGCGGACTGCGCCTCACGGGGATGTAGGGCCCCTGATTTGGTAGGTCACTCACTGTGGTGGGGACCTCAGTGGCTGACTGAGTCACCTGAGAGATGGCCATACAATGAGTGCGGGTCGCCGCTTGGGCCACCTGATCGAGGTTTGCGAGTGAACGTAGGGCAGATCGTACCTAAGCCTAGTGCGGCTTTCTTGCTGGAACGATACAGCTCCCTCGACAATCTTCTAGGGGTGACAGGTTGGATCAAACGGTTCGTGAACAACTGTAGAAAACCTCAAGCAGAACGGAACTTGGCACCTGTCCTCTCGCCTGCGGAGCGGAATGCGGCTCTAAGTTTATTGGTTAGGGTCGTCCAGGCGGAACATTTTGAGGAAGAGGTCAGGCTGCTCAGGGATGGCCGTGGAAAGCTGAAGGGAGGTCTTGTGCGCCTCAACCCGTTCGTGGACGAGCATGGAATGCTCCAGGTTGGAGGTAGACTTCGGAACGCTAACCTGCCCTTTTCAGCACGGCATCCGCTGTTACTCCCAAAGAAGGGACCTTTGGTAGAACTTATAGTTAGGGATCGTCACCAGAAAAACTCGCATGCGGGCTGCAATGCACTTTTGGCTATTCTGCAGCGCGAGTTTTGGATCTTGTCTGGACGACGTACGGTACGGAGCATTGTGTTTCGGTGCTTGCCTTGCTATCGGTTGAAGGCAGCCACAATGCAACCTCAGATGGGAGACCTCCCACCGGACCGGGTGACGGAAGCCTGGACGTTTGCGGGTGTGGGAACGGACTTTGCGGGGCCTTTTATGGTAAAGGCATCACGCCTTCGCAACGCGAAGTCAATCAAGGCGTATTTGTGCGTGTTTGTGTGCCTAGCAACCAAGGCCGTCCACTTGGAACTCGTGGCCGACCTCACTACGGAGGCTTTCTTAGCAGCTTTAGATAGATTTGTGTCGCGAAGAGGGCGACCAGCGCTGATCAGGTCGGACTGTGGTACCAACTTTAAGGGCGCTGATCGATGTATGAAAGAAATTATAACGTTTTTATCGGAAAACGAGGAAGCTATCGGCACGAGCCTCTCCCGTCAGGGCATTAACTGGGTGTTCGATCCACCAGGATGCCCCCACTGGGGTGGTATATTTGAAGCGGTTGTAAAGTCCGCTAAGACGCATTTGATGCGCGTTATAGGTTTAACGATATTAACCTTTGAGGAGCTAGCGACCGTGTTTTGTAAAATTGAGGCCGTTCTCAATTCACGTCCTTTGTGTCCGCTTAGCTCAGATCCGAATGATCTGGAGGCCCTGACACCAGGGCATTTCTTAATTGGCCGACCACTTAACGCCTTGCCAGAGTACCCCTACACAGAGGTCAGTAGCAATCGTTTGACGCGTTATGAGTTGCTGCAGCAAATGTCTCAGAATTTTTGGAAGCGATGGTCGCTTGAGTATTTGCACATTCTGCAGCAACGCCTTAAGTGGACGGACAGAACTGAACCCCCTCGCATCGGAGACCTCGTTCTGGTTAAGGATGCCAACCTGCCGCCACTGCGATGGCGCAGAGGGCGCATTCTCAACTTGTTCCCAGGTAGTGATGGCACTCCTCGAGTCGCGACAGTTCAGGTAGGGGATTCAGTTCTTAAGCGAGCAATAGCAACGCTATCTCGTCTCCCCAGTAGTGAATAGGCCTAAGGGATTCGGCCTAGGGCGGGTGAATGTTTAATTTAGCGTTGCTATGCTGGGGTAAGTTAGGTATTAATGACGGTCTATGAATGCGCCGCGATTTCGCACGCATCGCTCTGGGCATATGTTGTCCCTTTCTCGCTCGCAGGGCGAGGGCGGCGTGCGCGTGGGCCGCCTGGTAGACGCCAAGCGGTGATTTCTGCACCGCACTCAGTCACTCAAAACCGTTCGGTCGAGAACGTATTGTGTTTTGTACGGATTTCCCGCCACGCGTTTTGTGATGCCGCGTGTAATGGACGATTCAATTTGAGATCGCGCGTGTTGATGCATCGTATTATTGCGGTTCTCCTGGGTTATACTAGAATACCAGGCTTAGTGATTGTTGGATGTCTCGACGTCTTCCACGTGAGCGTCGCGTTGAATAGGCATCAAGTGGCCATATCGGCTCGCGTTTGTACGACCCAAATTCGGGTTGGGTCACGCGTAATGACTGATATCAAAGTGAAATACGAACAGAAGCTGTGAGTGGTTTGAAGTGAATAACGCGCCAAGGCTGTAGTGGAATGCTGGGTGTCGATATCTTTTCCACCCAGCCCTGTAAGTACCAACGGAATCCCTATCTGATCCATTCCCTGAACTTCCTTTCTCCGTTGGGTATTTATGCATTTGCGCCGGCACGTGACTGTAAGTGTTAAACCTAGTTTTTTAGTATAAAACTGTTTTCTCGTGTTAATGGTGTGTTCCCTTTAGTCATATTTGTTGTACCATTATCATTGTGACTCCTTAGTACGAATTGCGGAATTCGTGGGGTGATATAATTTGGAGGTACTTACTTATAATCTAGTGCTAATACGTGTGACGTAACGCCAGATCGGCAGACGGTATTTACTACCGACTTGAGTTATGTAAAGGTCAGAACACATCATTTGCCAATTTCACTCAACTTAGTTAATTAAGTTAAATAGATTTAGGTTCACGTTTAATTCATAGTATGCGCTGCTATATTGTGCAGTGTATGCTATTTAGCGCTGCGTAACGCGGCCATTGTCTGCCTTCAGTTGAACTCCTGGTATTTTACTAGAAATTTACCTGTGTAAATCGCTTCCACTGCGGGAGTTTAGCTTGGAATTAGACATTCTCTTTTAAATTTGTTGCCGAGGACGATGTTTAGAAACATAGGTATATCATCCATCAAATCTACTGCCGTGGGCAATGATGGTCTCTCCTCCCGTTTGATCTCCCTTATCCTTACCGATCTCTTGCCAATCCTCACACACATCTTTAATTTCACTCTGGTAACGAGTACTTTCACCTCACCATAAAATCGTGCAATTGTTATACCTCTCCCTAAAGTTTCCAATCCTTCATCTTTTCCCAATTTCATCCCTTTTCCATCCTTCCATTCCTATCCAAGATCCTTGAACACATTGTCCACAAACAGGCATCTGGCTTCAACACATCTAGTAGTCTTCTTTCTACGTATCAGTCAGGCTTTCGTGCTGGTCACAGCACTGTGACAGCACTTATCAAAGTCACCGACAATATTCACCAGACCATGAAGAATAAGTCTCAAAGACTTATTCTTATTTTACTTCATTTCAGTAATGCCTTCAACTCAGTTGATCTTGATGTACTTTTCGCTATCCTTTGCTCTTTTAACATCTCTTCTCCGGCAATAACTTGGTTTGATTTATAATTTCGGGGTCGCTTGCAGCGGGTCCGTTCTGATGAGGCTTTCTCGGAATGGAGTAATCTCTCTGCAAACGTACCTACAGGTGGCGTCCTTTCACTTCTTCTTTTTTCTGTTGTCATTAACACAGTTTTCCTCTCTTCTAGCTTCCATCTTTACGCAGACAATTTGCAGATTTACCGTAATTTCACCTGTGATGATATAAATAATGCAACTGTGGCTATCAACAATGACCTCAGCAAAATTGCTATATGGGCTGAATTCTTCGGTCTCGTGGTCAACCCAATAAAATCTTAGGCCATGCTAATAGGTAGTTCTTATATGTGTGTGTAGGCAAGTGGACCATCCAATTATTACAAACGTTATTTATAACGGTACGTCTATAGCTTTCACGAAAACTGCCAAAAACCTTGGTATTTCGCTGGATTCTACTCTCAGTTGGACTGCGCAGGTCGTCCAACGCTGTCAGCAGTAAAGTATTATTCTCTTTTCTTTCGCTTTAATGACTTCAAAATTTCATGCCTCTTAAAACTAAGATTACTCTTGCTCAGACACTTCTCCTTCCCCGTTTGTACCACGCCGACACCTGCTGCGTGGATGCCAATGAGGAGTTGTTTAGCAAACTTGAGCGTCACCAAAATCTCTGCATCAGATTTATTTTCAGCTTACGCAATTACGACCACAGTTTGGCTCACAATTCACATTGAATCGTTAAAATAGGTTGTACAGAACCGTCCTCACTTATCGAGTCCAACTCGCACTTTAGCGGTTTTTATCTATCCACACTAATATTACAAATTGAAAAGCCTGCTTGTTTGATTTTCCTTTCTTCTCGTCGTAACGGAGCGGTTTTATGTAAAATTGAACTTCCCATACAAGGTGTACTAGCCGGCCTAGTCAATTTGTATGGGACCCATATGTTACTTGAGCAAATTTGTTCCTTATTCTTAGACTGGTGGCTGGTAGGCATTCCATGGTTTTCGCTATCGATCACTAGTTAAATTTCACCTTATACAATAGTAAAGTTAGGTTGTACGGAACCGTCCTCAGCTATCAAGTCCAACTCGCACTTGACAGGTTTTTATCCATCGAAGCGTGTTTGTTTGATTGTTTTTCCTTGACGTTGTTATTGTAACGTCACGTTGCGTTGGGTTGATTGTGAGGCTAGAGTGACATAGGCAACTTTTCTTTTTCTTTGGAAAAATATCTTTTCCTACGGGAAAAACATCACGCCGTGGGTGAGACTAGGTATAAATAAATTGTTATGTTTACCATACATAAGGTAGTCCTTGCAAGGTACTTCTACCCTAATTCAAAAAAATATATCTTATAAAAATTTAGTAAATATTATGCCGTGTGATGCCGGCTTAGAATAGCATCACCCCATTTCTAAGGTACTTGAGGGTGTGTACTGCAATCTTAGGCGATAGCCTGACAACCTGTTACTATGGCGATACACAATTTTTGCGCATAACCCTCAAATATTTGTCAGACATGGCGTAAATATCCGTTTTTTGCGACCGTTCACGCTCTGCCTACCCCGCAAGGGATTCTAGGCGTGATATATATGTAAATATTACGCCGCAAACTACCTAATCCTCTGTTTTGTATAGCAAGGCTTGGAAAGCTTTATTTTTTTTCTTTAACTTGGCATTTTTCTTCCCTGCTCACTAAATGTCGTAATATCTCCGCGGCTGGAAAAAAGTTGTACATGTCTGCTTCCGACGAGGCTCAGTGGCCGACTGAGGGGAGCGGGCGCGGTAGAAACCGACGTGCCCGTGCGCAAACCGAACATACTTTTGTGTTTAAGTGTTCTTTTTAAATGATAATAAGTAGATAATTGAAAAACTAGCTCCATACGTTGATTACACATACAATAAGGAAGAAAATGACATAGAAAAAATTTTGAAATATTAGATACAGGTCAAATGGTACAGGTTTTTAGTCTAAGAAACAGGCCAAAAACCGCAAAATTAGAGCTTATTTTGCGATTTTTTTCTATCGAGAAAATTTTAACCAATCGTGTTTTGGGCCCCATAGTTTTGTAGCATATATCTTGAAGTAGTCCTGAAAATAATTACGTCGTGTATTTTTGAGATTTGAAGAAATGGCATAGAAAACTCCGAACACTACTCTGCCTTTGCTCGGTAGATTTCTAAGGCCACCTCACCTTAATAAAAAAAAATGTGGATGAATAATTTTTTTATTCCCAACGGCACGAAGCCGACGTCTAAAATAAAATTAATCCCGTAAACTTTTTACGAGCAGCTCACCCGCTAATGTTTTATAAGCCCATTGTTTTGTGTTGTTACAAATTGGTCCGTTTTAACTTTAAGCTAAAAAAAGTACACGGATCTTTTCGTATGATAAAAAATTCATATAAACGTTTATTATTAAGAGAGTACAAAAGAACATTAATGTCGGGCCAAGTTAGTCTCACGGCAGCCCACATGACCCTTACTAAAATAACTTCATTTTAAAATTGTTATAAAAACTGTTTCGAACGAAGCAACATCAAAAATCAATTCTCGCTTTGATTACGAATCTTTGTAAGTATATAATTAAAACAGAATTTTGCAATCGAACTTGACTACTAAATGCAGTGTTTTGTTCTTGTACAAAAAGGGTTTTAAACACGAGATTAGCGATTATTTGGGTGAAGAATTTTATTAAATTGGCGTTTAGTATAATTAACTTTACAGTTTCATCTGTTTTGTCGCAAATAGCTTGAGATTTTAACCCTTTTTCGTATCTTTTGTATTTTGTCTTAATTATTTTGATTCAGTGAGAGCTCTCTGTAACTTATTTCTAACTCTAAGATGTATTTAACTTACTTGGTATCACGTTTTGAATTGTTTCTCTTTTACCGGATACAACTTTTTGTTTACAAACTTTTGAGATAAATACTTCGGAGTTGTTATTTTGTAATCCCATTCGGGAATCTCTGAAATGATTAATGTGATATTTTTGGATAACTGATAAAACGCCTTTTAAACAATAAAGATTTACATACGTACATAGGTACATCCCTTGCAGGGAAGGTAGATAGTAAACAGTCGAAAAAACAGACATTTACGCCACAAGTCTGACAAGCATTGAGGGTCATTCAGAAAAGTATGTATCACCATAGTGACAGCCCAATGAATAAAATGAGGCATTTTTTATGACAGTTCTCAAGCTTTTTAGAATGACATACCAGATGGCGTTGTGCTAAGTTGACATTTTGACATATGAGTCAAAAACATATGATCTATTAACATACGTTTCTATAGAAAGAAACTGTTTCAGTTTAGCTCAGCGCCATCTATGTACACTTAAAGATTGGCTAGAAAATTTTCCATTGCAATTCACTAGCAATCCCCTACTCCCTAAGTCGCCTCGTGATGCCATTCTCAGCCGGCATATCATTGTTAGATTTTGGTTCGTAGATAAAGAAATAGGTATATATTATGCTTTATTAAATATTTTATTGTTAAAATCTAGGATTGATCGGGTCGTTTGTTTACTAAGTGAAGATGATTATGAAGATTTTTTTACATTTAACAGCCAAAACAGTCCACTGCTGCAGTCTTTCCCTAGCGGGGGTAAATAGCCCAGTATGGCTAGCTTTTCATGATTTAACAATATTCAAGTCGTTTATTTTTGGCTTGTAGTCTCTGGTCTATTTTCCAAACCCAATTTATTGTTTTGTGTTATTTAAGGTACGAGTGTATGCTAACATACTTTCGTTTGTAATTGATAAAAACTACTCAAACAGGGTTTTACACTGTGAGAACTGTCACATAGACATTACTAGTATATTTTATACTATCAACAGTCACAAGAAGAAGAATTAAATAGAGTTTAAATAAATGAGCTACCACACATTGAATCAAAAAATTAAATATGTGCTTTACAGACATAACGCATTCGTAGAAAAATTTGCAACTTTAGATTTTTTGTAAGTTACGCCCTCAAATTATACCAGCCGTACCAGACTTAAATGTTGCTGTAAAATATTCTGACTGAAAAGAACTGTAAATAAACACACCATTCTTATTTTCAAGTGGGACAGAGAGTCGTCCAACGACCCGATGAACCCTGGTGTCAAAGTTTATCAACCGCCTACTACTAGTAATCTCTGACATGGTTGTGTAACGCCCGCCGCCTAAGTAATCATATACAGTAACCGGGACCGACGGCTTATCGTGATCTCCGTAGCACGTAACTATCTTTCTTTTCAGACAATCAGGCGGAGCAACCTGCAATGTCCTAACCAGACTGGGAACAAATTGACAAAGTGATAAATATCAACTTTGTGAGTGATCCACCGTAAATCAAACCCGGAACCTTTGCGTCGCAGGCAGTTGCACTACCCTACCACTACGCCACATCAGCCGTCAAACCATTGAAAATACCATATTGTACACCGTCCAAGGTTAGAGGCTATTTAGTAAATAACCTCTGAAACTGGTCAAGGGTCGACCGAAGTTAATGGGCTGGGAAAGGTCGTCAGTTTAGTGTAAACAGCCACTTATTTAATTAAGTCTAAGGAACTGAAATTATAAATACTATACAACCGATGTTTGTGCAATTAAACTAAGTAAAAAAAATCTGTATTAAAATAGAAAGATAGGTATTTTATATTTTCCAACGATATACTATTTGGTACATGATTTCATATTATATTTCTTTAATTTGATTTGTGATGTGCACCGCATTTCGAGACCAGAAATGGTCATTCTACATTTAAAATGAAAAGAATGAGCCTCCTGTAAATCGCTTTATTTTTGACGTAGACGTAGAAAACAAAAGTAAGTTTGAACCGATAATATTTTATCTTATTAACATAGGTACCATCTCCTACTTTCTAAATAGTCTTTTCCGTGATATTTCCTTCTCAGAACTATGACAGCAGTCTCAAACTATTGACAAGTAAAAGGGGGTCATAAGCTTATTGCATTTGAGATCTATTGAGAAGCATCAACGTCTGAATTTGAATGCAGCTATTGGAATTCAGCTTCTACAGAAAGCGTGGAGACTGAATTGAATTGCGACACGTCTGTCAGAGTGAATGGTGAATGAATGAGTGAACGAACAAAGGAACGAATAAACAAGAAGTCACAGACGGGAAATCAGAAAAGTCAGTCGGGAAATGTTCGTAGGAAATAAAATTTTAAGATTCTAGAGCGTAGCCTTTTGGCGACCAGGTTACGCATATCATGTAGAAATACTGAGTTGCTAAACCCAATGAACCCTAGGGCCTATTAGATAAAACGTGACAGGTGTCAATTATGTCACTTTTGTCCAACTGTTTAAATGCGAGATGAAAAACTGACAGACATATGTAAGTATAAGTAGGTAACTTTAACGCCACTTTCGTGATTGTGTTACGACCACCATCTGTAGTCATTCAAAGTTTTTAGTGGTCAGATGGTGTAGCGGATAGTACTCCTGCTTGCTACGCTGAGGGTCGTGGGTTCGATCCCCACAAGATAAAAATATTTGTTAATGTTAATTTTCAAATATTTGTTTAGTCTAGGTGTTTTCAATGTGATTATTTAAAAGCTATCCAGTTCCCATAGTATGTACAAGCTTTGCTTAGTTTGGGGCTAGATGGTGCTGTATAGATTGTCCGGTATATTTATTCATATACCATCCTTATTTATTTTCAGCTGGTATTCTTCTTTATTGGCAAAAGCAGTAAATTCAGAGAACTATTGACCCAAATTCGGGAACTGCAATGAAATTACTCCGGCTTAGACAACCAGATGTTTGCCATTAGCAGGGGTCGAGAAAAACACCACCATTAATTTCTATCCGCCATTTTACCGCCCGCTCAATGATTTTCTGTTTTTCTTAAATAGAACGAAAAATAGTGGTAAATATTAGGTAAAAATCTCTGGGATGGTGAATCTTATCCAAGGTGGTGCTCACCTTGACATTTAGATCGACAATTGTCGATATCCCAAATTTGTACATTTCCTAACTCGTCTACGAGAATTTATATCCCGAATTGAGGGCAATATTTTATGTCCATCTTTTCCAGCCCTAAGTTTGGACATTCACTAAAATTCTTACGTCTTTTAGTACCGGTTTGTTCCGCTGCAATTGCACAAGCCATTTTGAGCCTTAAGTTTTTAGAATCAGGACATATTTCACATTGATCAATGCGCATAAGAGGATTGCGCTCTCAGCACTGGCTGCTCAGACTAGTTCGAATTTCAAACAAGAAAATATGGGAATAGTTCTTTACTTTCGCAGTTGAGGATATTTAGTGGTTCGCTGTTCGTCTTTTAAATTGGTTTATTTTTCTTTTTCCTGTGAAAGTTTTATGTACCTACTAACGGTAATTTTCCCTCATTAGTATTCGAAAAAACATGCTGTAAATTAACAAATATTAAACTGAATCTATGAAAAGTGGCAATATATTGTTTCTTGAAATCTTTTTATAATGATTTCGATGGAATTTTTGCCATTTGTGGCAAAATATTATCTAAATATTTCTTAAACTATAGAAATGATCAAATAATAAATCAACGCGATAACCTACATACATACAAATACACATATCACGCTTATAATCCCTTATGGGGTAGGCAGAGCGTAAACGGCCGCAGTTTTGTATTGCACTGAAATAAATGCTTTCTATTCTATTCTATTCTAAAAAACGGACATTTACGTCACGTCTGACAAATATTTGAGGGCCATTCGAATTATTAAATTATTATATTACCTACATACAAAGGTGCACTCACAGTGCAATAATCATTATTTTTTCTGTCTTATTCTATTATTAATAGGCATATATTGTTGTCGAGGGAAACAATCATTTGAAATTGCAATCAACGATAGTTTCATTCACAATACAAACACAACAAAACTATTCACATTCGACTAAAAGTATCACACGGATTCAATTATGAACACAAATAAACTGTATATTTGTATAACGTGCACTGTTTGAGAAGTAAATTGGCTTTTTGTTTAAAACATTTTGACCTAAATGGAATGGACATTTTCCTGATAATTGAACTATATTTTGTTCCTCATCAGGCGAATTCAAAATTTAAATTAAAATAACTCAAAATACCCGTTTCAGTATTTTGCGTGCCATGTGTTGCCGGCTCAGAATAGCATCACACCATTTCTTGCCCGTGGGTGTCGTGAGAGGCGACAAAGGGACTCGAGGGTGTGTATTGCAATTTCAGGCGATGAGCTGACAACCTGTCACTATAGTGATATACAATTTTCCGAATGACCCTCAAATGTTGTCAGACGTGGCGTAAATTCCGTTTACGTTCTAACTACCCCGTAAGGGATTAAAGCGTGATATGTGTTTGTATGTATGTTACACCCATAAGACGTACGCTATTAGACATTACCAGAGAAAGAAAAACAGAGAAGAACTGTTTTAAGCAAAGTAGTGTATTATTAACATTAATGGCCACAACAGTCCACTGCTGGTCATGGGCCTCCTCCTATTCTCACCATACTTAGCAAGCGGGTTAGCAAGCGCAGTGCAAGTTATTACTTTCACAGGGAACGCTACTGTCGATTCCCCGTATGTTTTTGCTTAGTTTATTTTTACGACTTGCATGGATAGAATTAGGGTGATGCTATGTCGGCATCACACGGCAAATATCATAGTATAGCGCAATGAAACTCCGATATCACAAATTACATGCTTTTAGTTACGAAGTTTGTTTATTATGTTGGTGATTATTCTTAAAAGACAGCTGAGAATCTTGGATCTTCGTTTTATCGCGCTGACGTTGATAAATAGTGTCGTCTTAGTGAAGGCTGTACTAAAGCTGTGCTAAGCTTATTCCTATAACTATTAAGTACAACTAGTGCTCCTGAATAAACAGTTTTGTCAGTTATTATAAGATTCAGTAAAAACATGTTTAGGGTGAGTTTTACTCGTGAAACTAAACATACAAGAAACCTAGATCGAAATATGTAAAAAAAAACGGGCCTCATACAACAATTTTCGAAAAATAGGTCACTTTGCGAGATTTGTCATTTTTTTTTCTCATGTTATGTTTGTATTTTCATGGGGGAAAGTTATACAGTATCAAGAGTTGAATACCAAATTACTAAATACCCAAGTTACTGGCATTAAAATACACTTGCAAAATAGGCGGGCAAGGAATGAGCTGCGGTGGCCCAGATGGAAGAGGCGTCGCCACTAGTAATGCGAAAGTCGCAGGTTCAAATCCTGCCCGCGCTTGAAAATTTTGCAAGTTTTCAAAAATAGTATCAAGAGTATTAAGCACCTTAAAAATATTTGCACTGAATTTAATAAGAACTTAAATTATTAATTACATACATACATAAATCATGCCTATATCCCTTACGGGGTAGGCAGAACGTTAACGGCCGTAAACCGGATATTAACACCACGTCTGACAAAAGTTTCAGGGTCAATCAGATGTGTATCACAATAGTGAAAGGTTGTCAGCCCATCGCCTAAAATTGCAATACACATCTAACCCTCGAGTCCCTTAGTCGCCTCTTACGACACCCATGGGTAAGAAATGGGGTGATGCTATTTTAAGCCGGCATCACACGCTAAGGTTATTAATTACGACTAAAGTTTAATCGTTATGGTCTCCTACTCAATAAAATTTGTTATAATTTTGAGATGGCGTGCCGTGCCATATAAGTAATATTTTTATTTTAAACTATTTCTACAAACAACAATCAACATGTTGTAAGTCTGTGCGCAAAGAGAATACGAGCGGGTAAGAAGTGAACTAATATTTTTTTCATAGGTTGCTATGATATTTGCGTGCCCCCCCGGGAATCGAACCTGAACTTTTGCACCGTAGGCAGTTGCACTTCAAATACAAATAAATACAAATACAAATATCTTTATTACTCCCATTCTTCACAATACACTTAACAACACAACATAGAAATACACAACAGCATTGCGCCACATAAGCCGTCACCGCATTTCTATCTACAATCAATATTTTTGTACTTTCACCAGGATCAGTATTGGCACCAGCTAAAATATTCAGCACAACACATCAAAATAAAAATAACCATAATTTGCTGCTTCCAATACTTACCGACCAAAAAATACAATCCCAAATCATTAGTAAACTAGTCACAGCGACAACCTTTCCATTCTGTTTAATTTAGCGTTGCTATGCTGGGGTAGGTTAGGTATTGGTGACGGTCTGTGAATACGCCGCGATGCTCGCCCGCACGCATCGCTCTGGGCATATGTTGTCCCTTTCTCGCTCGCGGGTGGCGGCGTGCGCGCGGGCCGCCTGTAGGCGCCAGGCGGTGATTTCTGCACCGCAGTCAGTCACTCGAAAACCGTTCGGTTCGGACGTCGAGTATCGTGTTTGTGCGGATTTCCCGCCACGAGTTTTGTGATGCCGCGTGTAATGGACGATTCAATTTGAGATCGCGCGTGTTGATGCATCGTATTATTGCGTTTCTCCTGGGTTGTACTGGAATGCCAGGCTTAGTGATTGTTGGATGTCTCGACGTCTTCCACGTGAGCGTCGCGTTGAATAGGCATCAGGTGGCCATTTTGGCCCGCGTTTGTACGGCCCAAATTCGGGTTGGGTCACGCGTAATGACTAATATCAAAGTGAAATACGAACAGAAGCTGTGAGTGGTTTGACGTGAATAACGCGCCAAGGCTGTAGTGGAATGCTGGGTGTCGATATCTTTTCCACCCAGCCCTGTAAGTACCAACGGAATTCCTATTTGATCCATTCCCTGAACTTCCTTTCTCCGTTGGGTATTTATGCATTTGCGCCGGCACGTGACTGTAAGTGATAAACTGTTTATTCGTGTTAATGGTGTGTTCCCTTTAGTCATATTTGTTGTACCATATCATTGTGACTCCTTAGTACGAATTGCGGAATTCGTGGGGTGATATAATTTGGAGGTACTTACTTATAATCTAGTGCTAATACGTGTGACGTAACGCCAGATCGGCAGACGGTATTTACTACCGACTTGAGTTATGTAAGGGTTGGAACACATCATTAGCCAATTTCAATCAACTTAGTTAATTAAGTTAAATAGATTTAGGTTCACGTCTAATTCATAGTATGCGCTGCTATATTGTGCAGCGTATGCTATTTAGCGCTGCGTAACGCAGCCATTGTCTGCCTCCAGTTGAACTCCTGGTATTTTGTTCGAAATTTACCTGTGTAAATCGCTTCCACTGCGGGAGTTTAGCTTGGAATTAGACAATTTTTGGTAGCAGAGCGTGGTTCAGAAAACCACTAGATTTAAGATTATTTTAGTATAAGATTTTTAATCTACCTACATAAAAAAAATATATTTATTGTGATTGTAGTGTGTGCCCTGTGTAGAATATCCTATCGGTAGGATCAGGGCCAATCAATTAGTGAATTGCTTGTTATTATCGTTGTGTTTACCCTGTGCGGATATCCTAACGGTAGGATCAGGGCCGATTGTCTATTTTTTTTTTATTGTAAGGTTCGGTGTTACTTTGAGTTGGTACCATGGCTCCCACAATTACACAGCTTCAGGCAAAAATTAGAACGCACCTAATTTGGTTCGCGACTAAGCAGGCGATGGTCGGTCGCGGGGACCGAGAGGACGCACTCATCGCTTGTGCGCAACGGATTGACGAACGGGTCGCGGAGATGTTGGATTGCCTCACTGGATGCGAGGAGTTATTTGATGGGACGCCTGATGAGGAGGTCAAACTTACGGTCCGGACGAATGTGACCCAGTGCATGGAGATGGGGCAGGAGATCCAGCAGGCGGCTGCTGTGATCACCAGGCGTAGAGCTGGGGAGCCGGACCCACCCCATGGTCCGCGGGGACCGGGGGTGCAAGTGCCCCTGCCGGCTGTGGCGATTCCGGTCTTCCACGGGGACTACACGGATTGGACCCGATTCCAGGATCTGTTTGACAGTGTGATTCATAACCGCACTGACTTGCAGCCGGCATATAAAATGGCACAATTGATGGCCAAGCTGCAAGGTGAGCCCCATGAGCTGGTAAAGCATCTACCAGTCGATGATGCAAGTTACGAGACGGCTCGCGGTTTGCTGATCGAGAGATACAGCAACAAACGTCTCATGATTGACCAACTCCTGGAACAGTGGCTCACCGTGCCGACCATCACACGAGGGACGGACCTCAGGGCCAAGGTCCTCAACCCTGTCTGCGTTGCAGTGAACGCTCTTGAGAGACAGGGGATGCCGGTGTCAGGCTATGATTATATCCTGGTCCACACGTTGTTGCGCCGCCTGCCGAGCGACATGGCCGCTCGTTTTGAACAGTCACACGGAGGTAAGACATCTGATTACCTCCCGACCTTTGAGGAGCTCAAGTCCTTCCTCGAGGCCGAGTGCAGGCGGGTAGATGCCCAATTTGGAGAGTCGCCTCACGCGGAGTCTGCGGCCGCTCGCCGCCCGGAACGGCCGGGTGCACAGGCGCGAGACGGCAAGAGTAGGCCACCCAGGCGATACAATGTCGCTAATTTGGAATCGAGGTGTGCCTACTGCAGAGAGGCGGGGCATCAGGTGACTGCGTGTGAGGAGTTCGCTGCACAGCGGGTGCAGAAACGTCGTGGTGTGGTGCAGCAACGGCGTTGGTGCTTTAGGTGTATGGGGCCGCATCAGGTGCGAGAGTGCCCATCAAGCACCAACTGCAGGTACTGCCAGGGTGCCCACCATCAGCTCCTATGCATGAACCGCAGCGGAGATTACGGAGGCAGAGCTGACGCGGGTCAGCGGACGGAGTCTGCCCTACCTAGACGGGAGCAACGCTCCCCACCCCCTCCAAGGAGGAGTCCTCTTCCACCAGGGTTTCAGGGACGAGGCCAGGGACATCAGCAGGTGATGCCCCCTTCACCACGCGCGAGACAGTCACCACCTCGGCAGCAGGTGCCGGAACAGGGTAGGTGTTCACAGGTCCAAGGTCAGGGGCACCCATCACAAGTACGTGATGCTACGGGCGGGTGCCAACACCAGGGCCAGTACATGCAGTACTCGGCGGGTCTGAACAACATGGTGAGGTCTCATGACCCACGCATGCCTCTCCCCTTGGCTGAGCACCCGCGGCTACAGGCGCATCCACGGTACGCGCGCCTGCCGCAGGGTTACTATAGGCTGCCAGCCATGGCGTACAGGACCAGAGGTCCCTATCAGCAGGAGTGGGACCCACTCGAAGGTGTACGGAGAGAGGGGACCCCCCCGCAGGACGCGGACACTCCGCGCTTAGATTCCTGCTAGGTAATCGCCGCCTACACGCCAGCTTCGGCCCCCCGGCCAATTACGGTATTGTTGCCTACGGCAATGATTTGGGTATGGGGATACGGTGGCCGCAGCATACAGGTAAGAGCCTTGTTAGATACAGGGGCTCAGGGTTGTATTGTGTCTAGTAAGCTGGTGAGTAGGCTACGCTTAAATATAAGGCCCACAACGGATGGGGCTGTAGGTATTGGAGGTGTAGATGTGCCTGACGTTCGGGGTCAGGTGAACTTCGAGTTCACATTAGGTAATACAGGTGCAGGGGTCAGCTATCATGCCTCAGCAGTGGTGCTGGATGAAGTGGTAGGGAAACTTCCTCAGGTTCGGTTACCGTCAACGGTACGAGGGTTAACCACAGGCTTAGAGTTAGCTGATCCTGAATTTGATACTCCTGGTACGGTGGACGTTCTCCTCGGGTCAGACGTCCTCGGGAGATTCTGGTGTGGCAGAAAACGGGTACTTCAGCAAACTGGTTTAGTGGCCGTTGATACCACAGGGGGGTATGTTATTTTTGGCCCAGTTTGGAGACCTCAGGACCTACCAGAGGGCGATACGGTTCTCTATGGTAGTGTGTTGTCGGAGGTGCTGCAGAGGTTTTGGGAGTCTGAGGAGCCACCCACAGCGGATAGACGGAAGCCAGAGGATGACGAGTGCGAGCTGTTCTATCAGTACAACACTGCACGAAGTTCGTCAGGTAGGTTTGTTACCAGGCTGCCATTTCTCCCAAACCGCCCCTCCTTAGGTAGTTCGCGACAGATCGCGGAACGGAGACTACTGGCTATGGAGAGAAAGATGAAGCGAGATGCAGCACTTCGGCAGAAGTATATCGAATTCATGAGGGAGTACCTAGAGTTAGGCCACATGTCGGTGTCCAGCATAGATTGGAGGTGTGTCGAGCATTACTATATACCACACCTGGCTGTTTTGAAGTCACCGGAGGCGAAGATACGGGTAGTGTTTGACGGTTCTGCTCCTACATCGAATGGTGTGTCTGTGAACCAGTGTCTGCACGCGGGTCCCAAGTTGAACCGGGACATTGTGGACATCCTCACAGATTTTCGGTTGCACCAAGTAGCGTTCGTCGCAGACGTCAAAATGATGTTTCGCCAAACAATTATACACCCGGATGACCGTCGGTACCAGCTGATTTTGTGGCGTGAGAGCCCTGACGAGCCGATGGTCACTTATGAGCTTAACACGGTAACGTATGGTCTGAAGCCAAGTCCGTTTTTGGCAGTACGCACGCTGCGAGAGTTGGCCGCACAGGAAAGGGTAAGATTCCCTCGGGCCGCAGCAGTACTGGATCGCGACGTCTACGTGGATGACATCTGCACGGGTGCAGATAGCGTGCAACAAGCACTGCTACTACGAGACGAGCTGATTGCGATCATGGAATCAGGAGGTTATGAGTTGCGGAAATGGCTGTCCAGCTGTCCAGAGCTCCTGGCCGGGTTGCCAGGTGAGTTCCAGCAGGACCCGCACCTTTTCGAGAACCCGGACAATCCAAATACGTTGAGCATCCTAGGGGTGCAATATAGGCCAACGCATGATGTCTTTACGTATCAGATCGAGCCAGACCTTTTGCAGAAGACTTGGACGAAGCGTTCGGTATTATCGACGATCGCCAGAACTTTCGATCCTAACGGGTGGATCGCACCGGTGACGTTCATGGCGAAGTGCTTCTTGCAAAGGTTGTGGATAGCAAACTTGGGTTGGGACGACCAGCTCTCCGGAGAGCTGTTGAATGATTGGACCAAGTTTGTGACCACCTTACCAGGGATCGTACGCATCGCCATACCTCGCAAGTTGCTCCCATCGGTGGGATGTAAGGCTACCCTACATGGGTTTTGTGATGCCTCGGAGCGAGGGTACGCGGCAGCTGTCTATTTGCGGACAGTCAGTTCAACGGGAACTGTAGACGTGCGTCTAGTTATGGCCAAGAGTAAGGTGGCTCCGGTTAGGACAAGATGGACCATTCCAAAGTTGGAATTGGCGGGAGCAGCGCTTCTCACGCGCTTGCTACATCATGTCGCTAGTAATCTACGCGGTACCATCAATTTGGATGAAACGGTGTACGCATGGACCGACAGTAGGATAGTTCTGTGCTGGTTACAGACGTCGGTACATACTCTTGAGGTTTTCGTGGCAAATCGGGTGTCACAGATTAAAGGATCGGAAACTCCGTTGGTATGGAGACACGTACCGGGAGAACAGAACCCAGCGGACTGCGCCTCACGGGGATGTAGGGCCCCTGATTTGGTAGGTCACTCACTGTGGTGGGGACCTCAGTGGCTGACTGAGTCACCTGAGAGATGGCCATACAATGAGTGCGGGTCGCCGCTTGGGCCACCTGATCGAGGTTTGCGAGTGAACGTAGGGCAGATCGTACCTAAGCCTAGTGCGGCTTTCTTGCTGGAACGATACAGCTCCCTCGACAAACTTCTAGGGGTGACAGGTTGGATCAAACGGTTCGTGAACAACTGTAGAAAACCTCAAGCAGAACGGAACTTGGCACCTGTCCTCTCGCCTGCGGAGCGGAATGCGGCTCTAAGTTTATTGGTTAGGGTCGTCCAGGCGGAACATTTTGAGGAAGAGGCCAGGCTGCTCAGGGATGGCCGTGGAAAGCTGAAGGGAGGTCTTGTGCGCCTCAACCCGTTCGTGGACGAGCATGGAATGCTCCGGGTTGGAGGTAGACTTCGGAACGCTAACCTGCCCTTTTCAGCACGGCATCCGCTGTTACTCCCAAAGAAGGGACCTTTGGTAGAACTTATAGTTAGGGATCGTCACCAGAAAAACTCGCATGCGGGCTGCAATGCACTTTTGGCTATTCTGCAGCGCGAGTTTTGGATCTTGTCTGGACGACGTACGGTACGGAGCATTGTGTTTCGGTGCTTGCCTTGCTATCGGTTGAAGGCAGCCACAATGCAACCTCAGATGGGAGACCTCCCACCGGACCGGGTGACGGAAGCCTGGACGTTTGCGGGTGTGGGAACGGACTTTGCGGGGCCTTTTATGGTAAAGGCATCACGCCTTCGCAACGCGAAGTCAATCAAGGCGTATTTGTGCGTGTTTGTGTGCCTAGCAACCAAGGCCGTCCACTTGGAACTCGTGGCCGACCTCACTACGGAGGCTTTCTTAGCAGCTTTAGATAGATTTGTGTCGCGAAGAGGGCGACCAGCGCTGATCAGGTCGGACTGTGGTACCAACTTTAAGGGCGCTGATCGATGTATGAAAGAAATTATAACGTTTTTATCGGAAAACGAGGAAGCTATCGGCACGAGCCTCTCCCGTCAGGGCATTAACTGGGTGTTCGATCCACCAGGATGCCCCCACTGGGGTGGTATATTTGAAGCGGTTGTAAAGTCCGCTAAGACGCATTTGATGCGCGTTATAGGTTTAACGATATTAACCTTTGAGGAGCTAGCGACCGTGTTTTGTAAAATTGAGGCCGTTCTCAATTCACGTCCTTTGTGTCCGCTTAGCTCAGATCCAAATGATCTGGAGGCCCTGACACCAGGGCATTTCTTAATTGGCCGACCACTTAACGCCTTGCCAGAATACCCCTACACAGAGGTCAGTAGCAATCGTTTGACGCGTTATGAGTTGCTGCAGCAAATGTCTCAGAATTTTTGGAAGCGATGGTCGCTTGAGTATTTGCACATTCTGCAGCAACGCCTTAAGTGGACGGACAGAACTGAACCCCCTCGCATCGGAGATCTCGTTCTGGTTAAGGATGCCAACCTGCCGCCACTGCGATGGCGCAGAGCAGGGACAGGAAGCGCTTTCCCTATCTTTATTTTTAGCGGGTTAATTGATAGACTTGACTATTTTATTGGATAAAAAAACCCCATGACTTGGTCACCTTTCGATCGACTAACCGTATTATAATGGAAACACTTTGATAGGGTTTCCATATAAATAACCTGTTAAAACATGCACGTCACCTTATCCTTACAAAAACCATTTCCCATAGGGTAACCCTATCTAATAGGCTAACCCTTTATGAAGCGCTTTCCCTCCCCACCGGCGGCGGGCGGCGTGCGGCGCCGGCGGCGGTGTCCTTGACTGATTGGCTGGCTGAGCCGCGAGCCGCGACGCAACCTCATGCAAAAATATACTTTAACTCAACAGCGATTTTTGCGATATCGGCGCGACGTTGTGGTGTTTCGTGCTATTAGGTTAGGTACCTAGTTATTGAAATGACAGACGGGAAATAAGTAGGTATATTTTCAAAAACGTTTGCTTTACTTAATGTACTTATCCAAATTCTCAAACTTATGTTTCGATGCCATAACTGGCTTGAAATAATATTTTCAATATTAATAGAATAAATTACAATCGGAAACAGGGATCGTTTCAGGTTAAGGTACAGGGTTAAGCTACCGGTATAATAACGGGACCGGTATACTTTTTAAAGGTAGACGGATAAAGGTTATGACAAAGGTTATGGTACCGGTACAAAATCACGGTACCATTATTTTATACCTGTAGCGTTATAAGTTTATTTAACCTTTATTAACCGGTATTAATTTTGATATCGAAAAGTGGAGTGCGCGCGATGTATTTAGCGACGTTGTCAGACCTAAGTTCCACGTGGTTTTAACGTTTCTTTCGTTTCTATGTTGTCGTGTTCGCTTTCACTTTGGGCGTTGCTTGGCCCCACGTGCTTCGCTTGTCCAAGTGAACTGATGTTTCATGTGCTGTTAGGCATTTGTCACTGATAGCTGTCAATTGTGACATGGGGCTCACTCACCATATCTTACCCCCCTGCACTCCCCATCCAGTTCAAAACTTCACCCCCCTTAAACATCACGGCCTTATTTTTTTGGCAGGGCAAGTTGCCCCCCACCCCGTGCCCCCTCTACCAAAATTTTTGTCGGCCATAACTTTTGAACCGCTTGTCAGATTTTGACCGGGATTTCACTTAAACTCTTTAAAAAAAGGGTGTGCGTTGAACCCCTCCCCCTTGCCCCCCGTACCCCCTGCCGCATTTTTGACCCCTAAGTTCTTGGGAACGGCTGGTCCGATTCACACCGCGTTTTCTTCAACGGCTGCGCCAAAACAAGAAAAACTCATTTCGTGCACCACAAACCACCCCACCCCTTCTTGCTGCCGCGTCCCAAAAACCCCCTATTTGGGACCAAACTTTAGAAGCGTATTTCTCGGGATCGTAGAGGCCTACAGACCAACGGTTTACATCCCAGTTTTGAACAGGATACCCAGTCATAATATTGACGCCTCAAATCGCAAATGCAAGCAGCCCGTCTTCTTACGAATGTCTCGGTACCCGAAAAAACGACGGTGCTGCTAACGGCAATGAGTGGTGGAACCCTGCGCTAGACCACGTGCGTAGGGGAGTCGCGGCAGCGCGCCGTAACTGGCAGAATGCAAGAAAGCGACGCAGTCCTAATCATGGATCATTTACTCACCATTCTTCGTGCTAAAAGAGGTCAGTACAAAAATGCAATGAGGCTCGCTGAAATCATAAATTTTCGCTCGGTGGCAGATTCTGGGAACGAAGTCGCTTCCACCCATGAATGTGTTCCATTGTGTTGACCTGGTTCAGGCCTACACCACTACTGCGGACGGAACAATGTCTGGATTGTTGACGGCACGTTGCCCGGATGACGCCTCTAGGGACACGGCCTACCATCGCGCAATCCGCGTCGCCGCCGCGTGTGCTCCATCATGTGACGACTCCAGAACTTCAAATCTCAAGACGCTCGAGAACATCATCAAGGAAGTCAAGAAACTCCCGAATACTGCACCTGGTACGGAAGTCCGACAGCCCATACAGCCCGAATCATCAAGCACGCCTGGAATGGAAGGTTAGTAGCAGTGAGATGCTGCTCATGTACACGCGTTGCTTGCAGGGTGGTTCTTCCCAGACGCATGGAAGGTCAGCCAACTTGTTGTTCTTCCCAAAGAAAACGGCAAGCCCCCATCAGATCCGAAAGCCTACAGACCCAATAAAGTTTAAAATCGTTTATATGTTAGTTGGGAAAGGTCAAATCTTTTAAGTATTATGTTGATTATTTGATGAGTTTGAGGTAAGCCAGGGTCAAATGGTAACTCCGAAATATCGCATGTGTTGTATAGAGCAATGAATTTCCCTTCTAAAGATCCCTATTTGAAGACCAAAAATTACAGGATTTTACAGATGGAAATAGATTTAAAAACCTTAATCGAAGAGGCAAGCCTTAAATAGTGCTCTTGATTTTGAAATTCTCTCAGTCAAGTTAAAAGGTATCACCGATATACCATATTAGCTCAATAATGCAGTTATTTACCTAATGCAAGTCATTTTAAACTTTTTGGGAGGGTAGGGAAAAGGTATGGATAGGCGGAGCGGTTTATTTGGGGAATGAGCGAAGCAGGGAGAACGGTGAGCAACGTGGGAGCGTGAAAATAAAAAAATATGTATGAAATTTTCCATCATTTAAAGGTCAAGGTCAACCTAAGGTCAAAAAAATTAAGGAATTAGTAATTTAAGGGGTTTTTTGAAGGGAGTTTGAAAATATTTTTATTTTTTCGCTGCGACGTACTGTTTTTGAGATAATTGCACTTACCTTTATTTTGTTGTTTATTTTACTACCAACTAGTATTAAAAATCCGCTGTATGATGCCGGTTTAGAATAGAATTACCTCATTCCTTTCTCACGGGTGTCATAAATAAGAGGCGACTAAGGGACTGTATTAAAATTTTAGCGACAGTCTGACAACCTGTCACTATTGTGATACACGTTTTTTTCTGAAACGGCACACAAATATATATTTCTCAGACATGGCGATAACGACCGTATTTTACAGCCGTTAACACTCTGCCTACCCCGCAAAGGATAAAGGCGTGATATGTGTATAATGTAGTATTGAAAATAGCAATTTTTCTGTGACATGATTAATATCTTCAGATTCCTCAGTCCAGTCCATTCATTATAATTATAGCCTACGCTCTATACCATACCAAACATACTGAAAGATTTGTCACCATACACCGCAGAGCCACCGGAGTTCGACCCAGCCGCTCTAAATAATTCGTTGCATACATTTCCTTGTAAGTAAAGTCGCACAGCGCCAGCACGCGCGGCGCGGTCGCGGCTGCCGCCGCCTCACCCGCTTGGAAATTTCGACCGCGCCGCGCGCAACATAAGTCGTTGCCATAGATACTATAAACTAAAGGGAGATGTGAAAAGGGGGCGTGGCCGGTGCGACACTAGTTGGTGCAGAATGATCATACTTTGCTTCCGGGGGTGATAATTGTGCTCAGTCGCAGTTCAGTCGCGATCGACATTTTTAGTGAAATGCCGTGTTGTTCAGTGGTAATTTGCAAAAATCGAAGCAATAAGTGCAACTTCAAGTCTCATGGAGTCACATTCCATCGGTAAGTAGTCATTATTATTGATTTTACATCAAAAATAAACAAAATCAATTTTGTAGTAATATTTTTCTAAGATTCACCACGAACCATAGCGATAGTCCCAGTTCTATAAGCAGACGGTGTACAATGCTTACTCTGCTCAGAAGATTGTTCAAATGTCTCGTCTCCGTAACGCAATGGACAGTGAACACATCAAAGTTTACAAAATAATGCAAGTTGTATAGTACCGCCGCTCCTCGCAGTCGTGAGTTAGTGTTTGTAGTCCGATTGTGTAAAGTATCGATAGATTTGATTTATTTTGCAAAAGTATTCATCGTGATTTTATTAGGATATAGAAGACAATAAATATTAAAATTAAAATAGAAACATTGCAATGTTTACAAAAAAGTTATAATTACAATTATATGGCTAAATCAATACATACATACATACATATATCACGCCTATAATCCCTTGCGGGGTAGGCAGAGCGTAAACAGCCGCATAATACGGACATTTACGCCACGTCTGACAAATATTTGAGGGTTATTTGGAAAATTGTGTATCGCTATAGTGACAGGTTGTCAGCCCATCAATATCATAATCTATTGGGTATATTTTTTATTTATTTAATTATTTAAATCCATGTGTGGCACGATTAATAAATAGCATTGAAAGTAATATTAATGCGACCATGACTCGTCCGGTGATGTAATACAATTTTTTTCTTAGCTGTTGCATAGTAAATTAATTCAATTTACTTATTTGATTTTTTGTCACAGAAGTAGGTAAAATTCATGGCCTACTTCCTATTTTCTTTTGTCTCGTGTGCGAAAGAGACAGAAATATCTGTTGTCAATAACCGGTTTGTTTTTTTATTTAATTACGTAGGTACGGTGCGCAGCGCACAGGATAATGACTCACCTATCTACACTCAGCCACGTGGTATTTAAAGTTGTTTTAAAAATAACTGTAGTAAAGTAAAGGATATTATAAATTATCGGATTATATGTAAGATAAATCGCCATGGATATAATTTCAAATATAAAGTTAAATTTTAAAAGACGAAGCAGGTAGAATTATCTACTGTCATTTTATTTTATTAAAGCGGAGCCAATTTTGGCTATATTTATTTGTTTAATTTGAATTTTTGGTAATCGTTTGCCACTTTAGACAGCCATTTTACGCATACGATTTACATGACCTTTATAGGCAACATTTAATTTTTAGGTTCCCACGAGATCCTACAACAAAAAAGGAGTGGATTAATGCCACAAATAGAGGACCTAATTGGTGGCCACCCGAAAACAGTACCATATATGCTCATCACATTTTGAGGAAAAATGTTTTAAACCTTTCACAAAGATTCGGATATTGTTCGATTGGTCTGTTCCAACATTGAAACGACGAATTGTATACGTCAACGTGACATGTCCAGACTCTGAAAAATCAAATAGATCTTCTAGTAATCTTACAAACTGTCCGGTAAATGGAAACAGTACGACTGCTTATGAGGTAGGTACAATGTTAATAGTATGTTATAGTGTTAAATTTAGAAAACAAATGTTATTAAAGTTTTATTTGATTATTGAATAGTTACTTATAGAACAAATAGTATTTGTAATTATATGCACATAAATGTTAAGTTTGATTACAATTATTTGTAAAGTTTTGTTTGATTATTGAATTATAGTTATAAAACAAATAGTAATTGTTAAATATGTACATATCATGTTAATTTTCATTAAAAAAAATGTAAAGTTTGTTTCATTATTGAAGGTTTAAGGAACTTATTTGTATGTACATATTTGCTAAGAAGGTAAATCAAAAATCACTAGTAAATGATTCTCAAGAATACGAGTATTTTATTTTTACTTATACTTATTAACTTCCACTTGTTCAGGAATTTATAAACATAAAATAAAATAGGAAATAATATTTTCAACCTTTATTTACTCCTAAAGTATATCACTGACGACATTTTATCGAAGAGTATTTTCTGTTTGTATTTTTATGCATTACCGATTGACATATATGTTTCATCTCCTAACGCAAAAATTACGTAGTTTAATTTTCCTCTCCATACTACAATGTCCCGCCATGCTCTATTAGATATCGACAATGAGTTATCGACGCTGTCAATCACTAGCGTAAAATTCAAATTGTTGAGTGTGTGCGTGTGTCTCGCTCGCGTCTTTTGATTGGTCTAGTTTTGTGAATGTACGAGTGTAAACTCGCGTTCGTATTTCTATGCGCATGTAGGTGTAAATTTCTGTGGCGACATCGGGACTCGAACAAATTTCGCTCGGTAACAAATCTCCCTTTAGTTTATAGTATCTATGGTCGTTGCATACATTTCTTTGTAAACTCGCGACCCTTAAGAGTGGCACCACGATTTAAATGTAATTTGGCACAAACATAGGTGAGACAGTAAGAAAGGACATAGTTAATTTTTTAACGCGGAAATATTATCAAACTACACATTTCATGTATAGTATGGTATTTTCGGTGATACCTGAATGAGAAAATTTCAAAATCAAGAGGACTTTAAAGGCTTGCTAAGGTTTTATTTAAACCCATTTTCATCTGTAAAATCTTGGAATCTTTGGTCCTCAAATATGGATCCTTAGAATGGGAATTTATTGCTCTATATAACGCATGCTTTATTTCGAAGTCACCATTTGACCCTGGCTTACCTTAACCTCATCAAATTATGACGACATAATATTAAACACATTCAACCTTTCCCAATTAACTATCACAAACGATTTTTAACTTTATTGACATTCATTTGCTGGCACTTCAGTTAAAATAGAACCTTTCAATTTACAGCCAATCTAAATCTTCCGACCTAGTGCCACTTTTGCACCTTAGGAACCTGATCCCACTTATTTACTATTTGTTAGAATTACTTATTTACTAGAATGACATGTACGTTGATCGATGACAAGTTTTGATGCACGCTTAATGAATATAGTAAAACCCGTACGAAACGAACACGACGACTTTTTGCCCTACCAAGGTACCTAGGCACGATGCGCCTTTTTAATTCAAAAGGGTTAAAAGAATGGCGGCTCTGTCAAGTTAACACACGCAGGCAATCTGCTTGATGCGGAATTCACCCTTCCACCGCATGCACGGAGCGGCAACGCAGCGTAGACTACGGTGGCCGAATTGTCGGAGATGACCTTGCAAAACCCTTTTGATAGCGGTTTCGGTACCATAAAAATACCGGTACCGGTAAATTTGCGGTAGCAACAACTTTCCAGTTCCGAAACTTAATGGTATCGTAACATTTCGGTATGACGTCATACCGTTTACAGTTTCAACCGAAAAAAATTCGGTCATACAATCCCTGATCGGAAATTATCACAATGCAATGATTTCTCACAGGTGCGTACGGCCACGCGGCAGACGGACTATAGGTAATAATGAGTTTGAGAAAAGGACTCGTCGCTCGCGCCTCGCGCCCCGTTCGAGGAGCAAAAACCCTTTCAATAAAGCGGTAAAATAATACCCCTTCAATGATTTGGTAAACGCTTACCCTATCATAAGGTTAGGGTTACCCTAAAGGTATACGGTAAGCCTTTCACTGGATAAGCTTTATACAGGATAACATAGACGTAAGGGTAGCCTATCAAAAGGTTGACAAATTAAAGCGCTTTAAAAATTAGCTGCTAATCCGATCCCTGGCGCAGAGGGCGCATTCTCAACTTGTTCCCAGGTAGTGATGGCACTCCTCGAGTCGCGACAGTTCAGGTAGAGGATTCAGTTCTTAAGCGAGCAATAGCAACGCTATCTCGTCTCCCCAGTAGTGAATAGGCCTAAGGGATTCGGCCTAGGGCGGGTGAATGTTTAATTTAGCGTTGCTATGCTGGGGTAGGTTAGGTATTGGTGACGGTCTGTGAATACGCCGCGATGCTCGCCCGCACGCATCGCTCTGGGCATATGTTGTCCCTTTCTCGCTCGCGGGTGGGAATTTGAGGGAAAATTCATGTTACCTGTCAAAATAAGGCGACGATGAAAACAATCGCAATTACATTGACTAGAAACTGCGAAGAACCAATTGTCATTTTTTAACATGACAGGACTAAAATATCTCCTATCCTTTTCTAAATCTATTTGACAGAAAGTGACAGAACTACTTTAAGGTAAGTTGAGATAATTTAAATTCCAAATTGTGGGTTTGCCGTGTGATGCCCGCGTAGAATAGCATCACCCCATTTCTTACCCATGGGTATCGTAAGAGGCGACTACGGGACTCAAGGGTTAGATGTGTTTTGCAATTTTAGGCGATGGGCTGACAACCTGTCACTATAGTGATTCACAGTTATGTGATTGACCCTCAAACTTTTGTCAGACGTGGTGTTGATGTCCGTTTTGCGGTCGTTGACGCCTGCTTACCCCGTAAGGGATATAGGCGTGATTTATGTAGGTATGTATGTATTGTGGGCATTGTCAATGTTACTAGTTGAACTGGGTAAGTCTATTATGATCCAGGTTGATCCCCTGGGATGAAGTGTCAGTCCAACGCTGTGTGTGGATAATTCAGGTTTATTATAAGGGTTTCAGCCTGTGTCACAATATAGGGTGAAATCTTACTAGTGACCGATAGCGAAATGTCCAGACGGGCTGGTGATAAGGAACAGTTTTCCCCAAGGAACACAGGTTGAAATTTATCATTTTTGTTACTTTCCATGGTTACTCTAATCAGTTGGTCGGCAATTTTGTACGTGGGACCAAATTTTTGGTGTTTTGACCGATTTTCCTTGGGATATTGTTTTTTATCAGCAGCCCGTCTAGTTTGTGATCAGTCACTAGAAAAAAAGGAGCAGAAATTTAATTCAAGCACCTTTCCGCGGGAAACTACCTACATATTAGCAGGGATGTAAAAAAATTGCCGTGTGATGCCGGCTTAGAATAGCATCACCCCATTTATTGCCCGTGTGTGTCGTAAAAGGCGACGAAGGGACTAGAGGGTGTGTATAGCAATTTTAGGCGATGGGCTAAAAACCTGTCACTATGGCGATACACAATTTTCCGATTGACCCTCAAATTTTTGTCAGACGTGGCGTAAATGTCTGTTTTCTGCGGCCGTTTACGCTCTGCCTACCCCGCAAGGAATAAAGGCGTGATTTAAGTATGTATGTATGTATCAATCTCACTAAATTTTAAGTGACGTTACACTTAGGTACCATAATGCTGAGTTACAGTAAGAAAACAATGAATTACATTTTTATTTAATGTACAGTTTGGTTTTGTTATTTTGTGTTTCAAAACGGTAGGGCAAAACGGTATCCCCGGTAAGATTTGAAGGTATATAAATCTCAAAATATTGGTATTAATCCAAGTTTTTTTTTGTGGAGACTTTACAACCAAAAATCATATTGGACAGATTGTATATCTAAACTAAGGCGCAAAAAAAAAATTACCCTACACCGTCTTGCCCCACCTTCCCCTACCAGTAGCAAAACATTTAAAAATAACACATCGATCCCTATTGTAAGTCAGACAAACTAAAAAAAACTTAATCTAAACTAAACTACAAATTTTAGTGTACCCCTGATCAAATATTCGACGAAATAAGCGGCTTCAATTATCTTCTAGAATTAATATTACTGGTTTCTAAATTTTTGTTTCAAATCAAACCAATCCGTGCCCTTAAATTTCATAAGTAGATTGAATATGAGTAGAGGCAGAAATTCCACTGAATTGAATTGAATTGCTGTGAGACGCAAGACTGCGCTTGTCAGCATAGCAACGTTTGCTTTTCAATTTGTTGCAAACCACAGAAGTGATATAGACTAGATGTGGCAATGAACTTTCCAAGCGTTGAGTTAACACATTTTAATGTCTTTTTTATGCCAATTTAGATTCCTACGTCCTGCTGTCAAAAATCAAATAAACGCTTGGAAAGACTATAAAAAGTGTACAAAAGACAATTTACATAATGTCATTGGCATAAAATTGTCATACCTAGATCTTACCGTTATTTAGATTTAAAAAATATACCTAAGCAATCAAAATGAAACAAGTAAGTATTATTTTTTATTAGATCACAGCTAAAAAGTTCGATTTTCACGGATATCACAAGTCAGGAAGGAAGTAATTAAGTGCCGCGTCTATTTTTTTCCTGCGGCCGTCGTAATAGGCGGCTAAGGGACTCAAGGGTTTCATGTTTGTTACAAATATAGGCGACAGGCTGACAACCTGTCACTAAAGTGATACACAATTTTTCTGAAGGAGCCTTGAAATATTTGTCAGACGTGGCCTATAAAACTTTGCCTATCCCGCAAGGGATAAAGGTGTGATATTTCTATTATGTCACAAGTGTAGAAGGGCATTTTTTCTGTATGAACTCAAGTTATTCTTGCGACTTCTATTTCTTATTTTATCTGTGGCTGACTTGTCTGATGGAAAAATAACAGAATTTAACGCACGACTGACTCTCTGTTGCTACACCGATACACCAACGTATGGAAAATATGGCTTCCGGACATGAACCGTTTACGGAAGAAGTTATGTTATGTTGTCTGGCCCGATGGCGTAGCGGATAGTACTCCTGCCTTCTACGCCGAGGGTCGTGGGTTCGATCTCCATAATACACAAATATTTGCAAAATATTTTTTTCTGATATTTGTCTGGGTGTTTTCTATGTATTATTTGTGTTTATTTACCAAAAAGTATATATGTAATAATATTAACTATTTAGTTCACATTGTACAATCCAGGATATTTATATATATTTATTTATTTACATACGCATAATTGAATTTAGTGTAAATAGTTTTAGAGTAAGTTCCACCCTTATAACTAGACAACTTTTTCTTGAAAGACGAAAATACATTTCGGTTCTTATTTACTAAGTGTCCTTTTTTTCGTATTTTGATCTATGTTCGTTGGGGAAAGTTGTTTCATTTCAAGAGAACTCACCCTAAAAATATTTGCACTGAATTTAATAGAACCTTATATATAACAACCTGGCATTTTATGGTCATTCAGAAAATTGTGTAGCACCATAGATTGTCAGTCTATCGCATAAAATTGCAATTCTCATGGATCCTTCGAGTACTTTAGTCGCCTCAAGACACCGACAAGATAACAATTGGGGTGACGCTATTTTACGGTACCACACGTCAGTTGCATTATGCATCTATAATCTAACATATTATTTTATTCATATATTTACCATGTAAGGTGTATCATCAGTTTAGCATCTTAAACTTGTAGCCAAGCATCATCGTAGCACAGCATCTAGACGCCGTAGCGCTGCTACATCGTAGCAGTTGGCTACGAAATCATGAATCCTTCCCGATCCAGATTTTAACCATTAATTTGCATCACACTGCAATTTTAATATAAGATATGTTTTTCAGTACGTTCTATTTGCCTCGACCTGGCTTGAAATACCACTTCCTTGTGTGACAATAAAATCAGAAAATGGACAGTAATCTGCTTGCATTGCGCTTGCCAATTACTAAAAAAATATTAAGAGGCACTACAGTCCACTGCTGGACACGATCCGCCCCTTATTATGCCATTCTTACCACGCTTGGCAGGCGGATTGGCGAGTGCAGTGCAAGATGTTGCATTCACAGGGAACGCTGCTGCCCATACCCTCGATGATTATCCCTCTATACGTCACCCACGATAGGATTGGGGTGATGCTATTCTAAGCAGGCACTGGAAAACGGATATATATTCCCTTATAGAATGTATGTATGTCCATTGTTTTTGTACGTTTTATGTAAAGAATTGTTTTATATATGTGTATGTATGTATGTATGTGTACAGGAAAAAAGTAGGCCAAAAGAACATTTCAAAAATAAGTGAAACCCGATGAAGCGTAAAGATTTTCACAAAAATATCCTGTAAAAAGCGAGCGGCTTTTTACATCAAATACGGTAACATAAAGGAAATTACATAGTTCCGAGCCAGCAAACTAAAACCCTTGGAAACTGTTTACATCCCTTAGTAAAAGGAAAACTCTCAATAGATCCTTTCATGATACGAGTAGATCATAAACCGGTAATCTTTAGAGGCACCTGAGATGAGTATTTATTGAAAAATAGAGTTTAAGTCAGAATATCAACTATCTCGTTCCTATATTACAAATTTTGCTTAGTTTGGGGTTAGATGGCGCGCTGTATGAATTGTTTAGAATATTATTTTAACTATTAAAATTAGATGACTAGGGATATTAATTGCATTCATTATAGGACAAAATCCATACAAGTGATCTTTATGAACGATACCTCATACATATATATATCACGCCTATATCCCTTGCGGGGTAGGCAGAACGTAAACAGCCGAAAAAACGGTTACTTACGCCAAGTCTGACAAACATTTGAGGGTCAATTAGATAATTGTGTATCACTATAGTGACAGGTTGTCAGTTCATCGCCTAAAATTGCAAAGCACATGCTACCCTCGAGTCCCTTAGTCGCCTCATACGACACTCACGGGAAAGACATAGGATGAAGTAAAGAAATATAAAAATAAAATAAAAAATAAAAAAAGACAGAATCAAATTTCAAGTTACAGATTACAAAGTACCTGCAAGGAAATTGAAGCATTCACACCCTTGGGTACTTAATTGCACCAACTTAGCACTTTTTCTAGATCACTTTCTTCTTAAAACGATGTTAAATAGAGAAGCATAGTCTTTAAATTAATGATCTTAGAATCTATCCCTTTTTATTTCAAGACGCGAATAAAATAAATTGTTCACATTCCATCACACTTCCCAATCGAGGTCGCTGGCGTAATTGAAAAATGAACCTTTGCCCCTTCGAGAGAGCGTGCATTCTTCTTTGTAGATGTTTCACTTTGTTATCAAGCGGGTACAAAGCATAAACACGCAGAATTATTTTATTCCTATAACGTTATATAAATAGCAAGCATCAATGGAAAATTTTCTGACCAATCATCAAGCCAACTAAGATGGCGTTGAGCTTAACTTAAAAAGTTTATTTCCATGGAAACGTTACTAAAGTGAGATATATAAAATGCATAGATGAAATGTATTTGACTTAAATGTCAAGATTACAACTTAGCACAACGACATCTGGTATGACATTAAAAAAAGAGAACTGTAAGATAGAAAAGTCCCCATTGCGACTTGAAGGCAAACCGGCAAAAAAAGTTGCCAATCTCAATAGGGTATTAGTTGCAAAACTAACCCGGTAGATGGAGCCTTGCCACGCGTTACTGGCATTAAAATACACTTGCGAAATTGGCGGGCAAGGAATGAGCTGCAGTAGCCCAGGTGGAAGAGGCGTCGCCACTAGTAATGCGAAAGTCGCAGGTTCAAATCCTGCCCGCGATTGAAAATTTTGCAAGTTTTCAGTAATTGTATACCTAACACGGGAAGTGTTTTAAAATTTAGTATTCAATCTCAAAAGATCCTGAAATTGTCTTACAAATTATCCAAACTTTTGTCGCAAATATTTGAATATGAATGACACGATCTAAAATACGATTTCCTAAAGAATTCATAAAATACAAGACGAATGTCTAAAATCAGTGTCTAAAAGTACAATAGTTCTCATTAATAGTTTTTCAAAATAGGCAAGGTAAGATTTATTAAACTGAGAAAAAAATTAAATGTTCCTATTTTGACAACATCCTTACTTGTGTATAGTGACGTCACAAAATCTAATCAGATTTTCGTGTAAAATAACGTTAAGAATATTTGAATGACTTAATTATTTTTTTTTATTAATGATGGGTTTGCTCTTGACTCTAGTCTAGGTCATAGGACAGAGACAGAGTCTAAGATGGAGCGAGCTCACCCAAAAGAAGCCTGTTCACACTTACTTTGAAGAGATAAGGGTTGTATGCGTTTGGAAACACAGACGCAGGTAGTGAGGTTCTACTCTTTAGCTTTGACTTGTTAAAAAGCTTGTTCAAATAGTAGGATAACAAATAATTAATAGAGAAAATCCTTAATAGTGTTAAGTGCGATCACAACATCATATTTTCACACATAATATCGTTTCAAAAAGGAGTTCATTTGACTACTTGGACACAAACCTATTCCGCTATTAAACTATACGCTACTGAGCTCCATACCTTATCTTAGCATGTGGAAGTATTGAAACCTATATGGCAAATCAGAAATAAATCGGTTACTTCTTTATTTTATTCATCTTAAAGTTTTGATAATCATAAAATATTCTCATATTTTTTGTCTATTACATTTCAGGGTCACAAATTCAACCGACCACCATAGTTACTTTTTATCCACATAATGCTGTTTGCCTAATCGGTTCGTCCATTCACTCGGTATCCCACATGAAAAGAGATACAGAATATGATCGAAAGCACAAAATTCAAACAGTCTAAACTTAAATAGCCTTCCGAAGTGACTTTGTAACTCCAAAGGTTAGTGTAACCTCTATCGATTATGACGAACAAATAACGAAGTCAGCCAAACTTGCAGCGATCATGCATAATGCAACAACCGCAGAATCTCGTACAAGTTACTCGGATTGCTCGCTAAAACTATCTTAGTAAGGAATATAGAGGAATATAATATATGCCGGCTCAGAATAGCATGGCCCCATAGACATTTTTTATTGGTAATTCATTACACGTCAATTGTAAACTAATTCAGTACATTCAATGAAAATTAAATGTAGTGTAAAGATAACATATAATGAAATTGTGTAAATAATTATAATAAATGTGTTTTCTTTCTTTCTTTCTTAATTATATAATAAGATAAATCACGGTTTTGTAGCTATCATATTATAGTACTAGCTTTTACCCGCAACTTCGTCCGCGTTAGATAGTTTTTATAGGCAGAAGTTCTAAAGTAGGTATTTGTATTAATAGTAAGTGTGACAGTGATATTAGAACAGTTCTTATCTCAACTGTTTAAAGATGACTTACTTGCTTCTATTGTTAAAGGGACAATTCAAAATTTGCTATCCGGCCTCAGAGATCAATATTTATAACCATTGAATACAAAAGTCAGTAGATAACATAACTCCAGAGGTGCCGATTTGAGTACACTAAAATGTTCAGCATAAGTAGATAAGACAGATAATACCGGGTCATAAGACCGGACATTATTTATTTAGTTGCTGTGTATTTTTAATACATATCCATAACGCATGCGTATGTCAGACGAAAAGAAATCACGAATTTCTATTTTATTCCCTTACACTTACAAAATACGCCGCATCGGACGTCAAATGTGTTCCCCGCCTTAACGTGTCATGTGGATGATACTTTTTAGTTTAGAACATGGTAACGTATCACCTAAGTAGATATGCCTTAGTACAATACGAAGAAAACGGCGGCGGCACAGCGGTATTTTTCAAATAATTTGCTTAATTTTCCGAAGTAATGAAAAAAAATCCTCGGTAAAAAGTAGGCAATGTCCTTTCTCAACTTATTCCCATCATACTGAACAACATTTGTTTTGGAACCATGCCTGTATCTCTAATAGTTTAGCTGGGCTCCTGATGGTATACCTGGTGGTCTGCATAAGGTAATCCAGATCCTCAATGTCATTGTGAAAAGAAGCGACCCATCATACTGAACCACTTTTGTTTTGGAACCATTTCTGTATCTCCGATAGTTTAGGTGGACTCCTGATAGTACGCCTAGTGTTCTACATAAGGGACGCCAGAGTCCCAATGTCCTTGTGAAAAGAAGCGGCCCATCATACTGAACAACTTTTGTTTTGGAACCATGCCTGCATCCCTAATAGTTTAGCTGGGCTCCTGGTGGTACACCTGGGTGGTCTACATAAGGTACTCCAGAGCCCCAATGTCCTTGTGAAAAGAAGCGGCTCATCATACTGACCAACTTTTGTTTTGGAACCATGCCTGCATTTCTAATAGTTTAGCTGGGCTCCTGGTGGTACATCTGGTGGTCTACATAAGGTACTCCAGAGCCCCAATGGCCTTGTGAAAAGAAGCGGCCCATCATACTGAACAACTTTTGTTTTGGAACCATGCCTGCATCTTTAATAGTTTAGCTGGGCTCCTGAGGGTACACCTGGTGGTCTACATCTATACTCCAGACCCTCGAATGATGATAAAAAGTAGCCTATGTCACAGAATAATAACTAGTAACTAGCGTTACAGAAGCTTTACTTCGCAATGGTTTTCAAAGAAATATGTACTCAATCTGATAGACAATATGATTTAATTTAGCTCGCGTTCCAGTCGACCACGTGTTTATTTACATACCTGCCAAATATTTTTTTGAGGGAATATGAGCCGCGGTCTAGGGTTGCTTACTTCGAGAAACTACTTACGCCAGCTAGCGCATAACACGAGCGTTTACTCCTACTTTTGGCGGGCACGCAGCAGGCAGCGACGAGTATGTTCATGTAGTCTAAGACCTAGCAGCATAATTGTATATGCTATACGATTATTGCCGAAGATTTAATTCAATGAAGTAATAAACCTGCAATAGTCCTTGCATCAGGCGGGTGCTGACTCTGGGTGTACGAGTACTTCTATAGTGCAGACAGAGCAAGTATCCGCTTGATGTACACATCACAACACATTATTTGGTATAAAAAAGGCCTCTGTGCTGTTGGCTTTGGCCCCACACATGCCTCAAAGGACCGGGTCCCTGTGGGCCCGAGATCCGAAAAGAATACCAACATAATAATAATAAAATGTATACTAATAATAATAATATTATAATGTATAAAAAAAAAATTCCCGTGGGTGTCGTAAAAAGCGACGACGAACAATTTTAGGCGATGGGCTGACAACCAGTCACTATGGCGATTCACAATTTTCTGAATAACCCTAAAATGTTTGTCAGACGTGGCGTAACTGTCCGTTTTTAGCGGTCGTTTACGCTCTGCCTATATATGTATGTATGTATGTAATAACAAGTCCTGGCGCTGGTTGCATATCTTGAAATTTTGTGAAAACACCTAAATCGATTAAAATTATTCTTCAGTTAAAAACCGATATCAGTTTAAAAAATAAAAACTAAGACGCGCGCGAACCCGCGGGTATCAGCTAGTACCTAAATATGTGCTAAGTGTGAATAGTGCTCACCGAAACTAGCACAATATAATTTTTATCTTGCACCTACAATTTAACTGCAATATTGCAAAATATTATTTTATTTTTAAAATTATTTATTATATTTCCAAGCAAGAAATTCACAATATGGATTCGCAAACTTTCTTTAAGTTGAAAAGAATTCCATAGACGTATCACATATAAATATTCTGCGTTGGGCTCTTAGTCTAAGTTCGTAAATGAATACGTACGACAGATGAAATGCAACTCGAATGAAACGACTAAACCTTTTTATTTAATTTTAAAATACTTACTTTTAGGATTTTGGAATAGTAGGTACTTTGTTCAACAAAAAAAGAAAGGGTTTGTTTAGAATTAAATTCATTTCAAAAAGGAACATAATGTAATCAAATCAAGAGTATTTCTTTGCTTTTTTTCGTCTGCCCATCTTGCAAAAAATTGTCGAGAAAGTTGAACAAATAACGCACGCGTGTGACTTCTTTTGCTTGCGGCAGCCCGCTAGATTAGCCCTTTCGCAGTGGCCGGCGCCTGGAGGTATGTTTTCAATACCTACACGCGGAGTGACACAGGCCTGCCTATGTCCGTTCTCGGTATGCTAGCAATCTCTGTGCCAAGTTTCATGAAGATCGGTTCAGCGGTTTGGCCGTGAAAGCGTAGCAGACAGACAGACAGACAGAATTACTTTCGCATTTATAATATTCGTGTGGATTGCTAGTTTTAAAAACTCCTCGTAAGTATAAAACGCCTGATTGATAAGCCACCTACGCAATTTTTTCTTAAATATTATTAAATTCGGAGCACTGGTTATATTTTTGGGTAGCCTGTTGTAATCCGCAGGACCCATGACTTTAATTGTCTTGGCAGTTTTAGCCAGTTTATGAGTGACGGGCCAGAGTCTATTGGCATGTCTCAATGGGAAATTCTCGAGTGTCATGTAGAGGGCGCCGAGCTTAATCGAAATAATATTTCTTTACACAAAAAATGTACCATTTTATAAATTATTCTTTATTTTGTGTTTATTTAATTGTTCTAATTTTATTATTGGTTATTTGTTCATTTACACAAATGACACTCAATATAATAGAAAAGCGATAAGTTTATTTTGTAGTAAATCAAAATAACATAATTAATTTGTAACAAACACAGCGTGAAACGGAACCTGTGACAAAACTATGGCTGCCGCAAGCCATATTGAAACGTCAAAATTTCAGTTTAGCACAGCGCCCTCTGGTTTGACATTCAGAACTATCAAGAGAACTGTCAACAGAAAAACTCCCATTGACGCGCGTGTCGATCTCCTTTCTACCTGTGGCAGTCGTAAATATCGACTACGGGGTGAATCCGGTGAATAGGCAGCAGTGTTCTCTGTGAATGCAACAACTTGGACAGCGCGCGCCATTCCTCGATAGGGGAAGGCCCACGTCCAGCAGTGGACTGTTGTGGCTGTTGATGAACGAGTAATGGTAATGTCACAGTATAATTAATAGTACTAGCGTACAGTATGGTTACTGCGCCGCCCACCCGCGCTCGGAGGACGCTCAGACACCGGCTAAGCAAGGACGCGACGACGAAGGTCATTTCATACTGCCGCACATTGCATTCTCGATTCGCGAACGCAAAATAGCGGCAACCCTGACATGTTGTCTCACACACACAAGCATGGTCCGCGTTCACCTACGCGAGCTTAGACTGTGTGCGTAGCAACGCATTTGATTCATACATTTGAGCGCCAGTGTCCGAGGTGTGGTAATGTTTAACGCGCGTTTAACCATCGGACCGATCGTTGGACATCATGAGTGTGGTATTCCGGTCTAAAGTTAGTTTTTAATGTTTACAAATAATAGAGGTAGCAGAAGATCCAGTGGCGCACCGCCTATATGACAATAATTTGCTGGTCTGCCCGCGACCACAGCTGATGTCACTCAGTTGAAACGTCGGGGTCCAAGAAAATCGCATTGTTTTACCTAAAAATATATAGTAGCTGGTGATAAGGAACAACTTACCCCAAAGAAAATAAGGCGAAATATGAAATAATAGTTTAGACCTTCCATACAAAATTGCCGATCGGCTGATTTGAGCTGCTATGAAAACTCAAAATATTTTTGTAAATTTCAACCTTTTTTCCTTGGAGAAAGTTGTATTTTTTCACCAGCCCGTCTTGAGATTTCGCTATCGGTCACTGGTTAAATTGCTAGGCAGAACGTAAACGGCAAAAAAAACAAACATTTACACTACGTCTAAGGTTCATTCAAAAAATTGTTTATCAATATAGTGACAGATTGTCAGCCCATCGCCTAAAATTGCAATACACATGTAACTCTCAAGTCCCTTAGTCGGAAAGAAATAGGGTGATGCTATTGTAAACCTAACATATATTATTACCATTTATATAAATATTGCTTCTATGTACTTTTCAACTCAGTACTAAGGAGCAGAGATTGCAACGCTTCCATTGTCTGGTTTCACCAGTGGGAGTTTAGCTATCGCGAATTCAGCAATTCGTAGAAGTTGGTCGGTGGAGGCAGGATTTGAATATTGTGTAAGAGTATGGATTTATCTGTGGATAAGTGGATGCCGTGTGATGCCAGCTTAGAATATCATCACCCCATTTTTTTCCTGTGGGATTCGTAAGAGGCGACTGAGGGCCTCGAGGATGTGTATTGCAATTTTAGGCGATGGGCTGACAACCTGTCACTATGACGATACACAATTTTCCTAATGACCCTCAAATATTTGACAGACGTGGTGTAAATGTCCGTTATTTGCAGCCGTTTACGCTCTGCCTACCCCGCAAGGGATTATAGGCATGATATGTGTATGTGTATGTATGTATAAGAGGAATAGTCGTGAAAAGAATAATTTTTTATCGTAACTAATAACAGATTTCAATTCATTTTGGTGAAGAACACACACAAAAAGCAATGGGAATTAAATTTACAAATACAATTTCATCTATCATCATGACTGTCCCGATGGCGTAGTGGCTAGGACCCTGCCTGCTGCGCCGAGGCTCGCGGGTTCGATCCCCACACAGCACAAGTATATGTAAATTACTTTTCAAATATGTGTGTTGAGTTTGGGTGTTTTCTTTGTATTGTATGTATTTATTTACAAAAAAAGTATGTATGTATTATATCAGCTATCTAGTTCCCATAGTACAAGCTTTGCTTAGATTGGGGCTACATGGCGCTGTGTGAAATGACCAAAATATTTAATTATTTATATTTTATCATCATTTTTATTGAAAGAAACTTTTTCAGTTTAGCTTAGCGCCATTTTTAAAGCTTGAATGTTTGCTAGAAAATTTACCAGTTGCCTTTGAATGGTTAAGCTATTTGCTACCAAGCTATGCTTAGAATGCAGACAGCGACTGGGAAATGCTACAACAAAATTTAAATATTTCGCAAAGGAAAATATTTTTGGAATTTTCCTCTTGATATTTGAAAGTTATGGCTAAAGTCCGGATCCGGACGGATAAATGATTTCGTAGCCAACTGCCACGATGCTGTTTTGCTATGACGTCTACATGTTAGACTAATAAACGATGATTCACTTTACGTAGTAAAGGTATGAATATTACATGAATTTTACATTATGTGATGCTGGTTTAAAATCGCATCACCCTATATCTTTCCCGTGGGTGTCGTAAGAGGCAATGAAGGTACTTGAGAGTTACATGTGTATTGAAATTTTAGGCAATAGGCTGAAAACTTGTCACTACGGTGATACTAAATCTTCCGAATGACTCAAATGGTTATAAGACATGTTGTGAGTTTCCGTTTCAACGGTCTTTTTTGCTCTACCTACTCTGCAAGGTACATAGGCCTTATATGTGTATGTATTTATGTCTGGATCCGGACGGATAAATGATTTCGTAGCCAACTGCTACGACGTCTAGATGCTGAAGTAATAAATGAGGATACACTTTATATGGTAAAGGTATGAATATGACATGAGTAATACATTGTAAAGTGTCATATGCTACAAATATATTTTTGAAGAACGTATCTGGGACATGGGAAGCGCCTTTATTTTTGTTATAACAATCAGCCCAACGGTTTTTCCCGCTGCTACCTGGTTTCCTATATTAATTAATTAAGCTTTTTCGAACAGTAAACTGCGGTTCCTACCTACCTTTAAACTTACTCTATTTATTGAAAAAATGCATCAATATCCATTGCGTAGTTTTAAAGATATAAGCATCCAACGGACAAAAGACCACCGGGACCCGAGATGTGACTTCATTTTATACTGTGTAGTAAATTACTATTATATACACATACACGTATTACGCCATTATTCCTTCCTGGGTAGGCAGAGCGTTAGTGGTAATTGTTTGAGGGCCGTTTCAGGGCTAATAAAAACCATGTATGAATAAAATGACAGGTTATCAGCAGCAGATGAAATTGTAATACGCATGAAACCCGTGAGTCGTTTAGTCGCCTATTACGACACCCGCGGAAATAAAATAAGGTGATACTATTCTAAACCGGCATCACGTATTTTATAATATCCTGCTGCGATTCGTGTTTACGGTTGCACGTCATAACTTAGAACACGAAATGGCGTAAATCAGTTTTATTTTTCCAATTTCCTCTATTAGAAGTAAACAGCTTTATTATGCGGTTATAAAACTAGAAAATTTAAGTTTATTTTACGGAAGCTTGGTACATAAATTAATAAGAGCCTTCACCGTTTCTCAAATAAATTTGCTACGTTAAAGCTCAACATATATTTTTTTCATTTTTTAGAATTCCAATCTTATTCCCATACAAATACGGCTACAGTGGATTAACGGTGCGTAACGGAGGTGTCTGCCAAGTCGTTTGACACACTACCGTCATATTGAATAGTGATTTTGACATAGGTTTTAACTTTGACATGTGTTTTTTAAATTCCTGTCATTATTATACTATTCTTTTTTTAAATGTAATAAGTTATTTAGACTGTGTCTTTCTTAAAGATAATCTTGTAAATACCAACTTAGAAATAAATGTATTGAATGTTCAAAACAGTGCCTTGTTCACTCAGTATGAATCAGAAAAGACAAAAGGAAAGGCGAAGGCGATTTGTAGAGGTTTTGCACTTTGGCTGAATATATGTAGCCCTCAACCTGATGGTGGCTGTGACGAACAGGTTGTAACATGGTCGTAACCCTAAGACGGATCCTAGTACAACATGATTGAAAGAATAAAACATGTTGCGTCGATCATAAATTGAGAAAAGGGGAGGGGTTTCATTTAATTTTCCCTAAACGAAGTGCACAAAAATATGTGTACTTTAATAATAAAATAAATCCTTTTTACACGACTGCCCAACCAAAACCGAAGAGTAGAAGAGTCCTTTCACTATCCCGAGTGTCATAAGCTATGTTTTAACTCAGAAAGCAGTCTTGTTCTTTAATTTATTAGGCTTGTTGTATTTTTATCTCATAATAATACTTCTTCCTCCGTTCTACAAACCTCATAATGAACAGGTAACCCCCCGCAGAGCTATATATCGTGTGGAGTAGACAAATGCGTTGTCGGACGGATGGGCGGCCGGTAATTAGAACGCGGCCGATTTATTGACCAGCTTTGTTAAGGCAATGAGAAGTGAGTTGACGGGGAGGGAATGAAATTACAGTACGTTATTTTTAATATTATTAACAAGCATATCTGTCGTGTGGTTCCAGTTTAGAATAGCATCACCCCAATACTATCAATGGGCATCGTAAAAAGCGACTGAGGGTTTTTTTTATCCAGGTAATGACAGTAGCGTTCCTTGTTAAAACAATATGTTGTACTGCGCTCGCCAATCTTCATGGTGAGTATGGCAATACCCCTCAATAGGGAGTGGCCCATGTCTAGCTGTGGACTGTTGTGGCTGTTAATGTTAATGTTGTAAAAAGCAATAAAGTAAGAGTGAATAGGCATTATCTAGGCAAGCATGTACCATCGTCGCCTGCATCGTCACTACCATCAGTTGAGATAGCAGACAAATGCGGGCCTAAATAAAAAATAAAAAACATGACTTGAACATGGTTTCAGCCAAGGTTAAAATCTCTACGTTGGCTTTTACGCCTCTGAGTGTGATTGAAGTAGCTGTATTTTAAAATATTATTGAAAAAGCGGTTCCAAATACTTAAGTAGGTTGTGAAATATTTGATCGCTAACCTAAACTAAGATGATCATGAACTAGCCACCTTTTATCTTCCCACGCTTTTCTAAAATTCACACAGAACCCCAAAGTGTTGTCAACGAAACAAACAAACATGCAGCTCCGGGACTATCATCTAAATTGAACAACGCCGGAAATCTCACAACTGTCTCTCGCACTATCGGTTGAGTTTCGCTCCCTGGGGAGTCTTACAATGAACGGTCCTGTTACTCGTAGACAATTATTCTAACTTTAGTCGTCTGTGACTAGTTTGGCTTCAGTAAATAGTGTACGAGTAACTAAAGGAAACCTGCTAAGTACATACATACATACATATATCACGCCTATAATCTCTTACGGGGTAGAGCAGAGCGTAAACGACTGTAAAAAACGGAACTTTACGGACGAGGGTCATTTGGAATATTATGTATCACATAGTGACAGGTTTTCACCCTATCGCCTAAATTTGCAATACATACTTGCAATACGCCGTTTACGCTCTGCCTACCCCGCAAGGTATACATGCCCAATGTATGTACGTTCTATTTTCGTTTTCCCGCACAACCTTAGAAAATCAATCACAGCCAAAATTTAATAAACTTTAAATCCTACTCAAGCGCTAGAATATATAAAAACATTCCGATCTCTTAGACCTTGAACAGGAATCAAACCAGGAACGTTTAGCAGGCAAGCGCACTACCACAATTCTACATCTAGTTTCACACGAGTTTGAAACTTCGGCGACAACTAAAACCTGCATTGTTTAACTTCAGGATTACAGCTTTAGTTCAGGACAGGTGTTGGAACTCAAATGATAGCTCTACAGTGTAGTTTTGTTTATCTCTCTGTATTTAAGATCTATGCCGTGTGATGCCGGCCTAGAATAGCATCACTCCATATCTTACCCATGGATGTCGTAAGAGGCGACTACAGGACTCGAGGGTTAGGTGTTTTGCAATTTTAGGCGATGGGCTGACAACCTGTCACTATAGTGATACACAGTTATCTGATTGACCCTCAAACTTATGTCAGACGTGGTGATGATGTCCGTTTTGCGGTCGTTGACGCTCTGCCTACCCCGTGAGGGATAAAGGCGTGATTTATGTATGTATGTATTTAGGATCTAACTAGATTAAATAACAAGTGGTTACAAGTGCGATGCCGACTTAAAATAGCATCACCACATTTCTTTTCCGTCGTTAAAGGTGACTTAAGGACTCTATGGTTACATGAGTGTATTTTAGTTTGAAGCGATGGGCTCTGTAACGAATAAGTGAGTACGCTGATTTTCCGGATAATCTTAAAATAAGTCCACCACAATAAGCCATATTTGATAGCTGTCAGTTCCATACTAAAAGTGGTGTCAACAAAGAAAAATGGACTGTCTACCATAGCATTATCACGAATCTGACAGCGGTCAATTAGGATGGCCTTGTAATCAAAACTGGAATCATGAACAGCCATAAGATTTCCATAGGCTTAGTCCACTGCTGCCCACTGGCTTCTCCCAGGCGGGTAACTGGTTCCAATTTTATGTCAACTCGTCCAACGGGTATTTGTAAACAGTACAAACTCCTGAATCATTCACTGTCCGCGCTGCGCGCTTATGGAATCAAATTCCTTCTGATGTAAGGAAAAGTAAAAATGTGTTAGGTTTTAAAACTAACATAAAGAAAGTTTGGGGTTTTGGTCGGATAACTCGGACAATTTGTAGGGTATATTAAGTATTTAAGTAAGTCTATTATATCTACGTCGTATTTATGTAGTATATTATTACGTAGTTAATATTGTATTCAGTTTGGTCCAATGTATGTATATAAATATCTTTTCGTTCACCTTTTTATTCTAGTTCCTGCTCACATCGTATCCTCAGAGTTTCTCAAGGGTTGACTGGAAGAGATCCCTTAGTGGGATAAGTCCGCCTTTGAGTCATTTCTTGTTTTTGATTTAATATGTGTTTTCTGTATTAGTTTTAAGAATGCCCAATAAAGAGTTTATACATACATACTCCTCGGACGGCCTAGCACGAGGTCGACTCACGTTGCGCTTGACGACGCGTGGCCGCCGCTCTAGAACCTTCCATCCTCATCGATTGTTGAGATGTGTAACCTCTAAAAGCCCTAGAGACCTATGAATCTACTGTAACTATGAGCTAAATAACGCCAAGGCAAATGCGCTGCCATGTCGGGTGGTCGTTACGAGTAGTAGGACTGGAGTACGGGCTATTGATTAGTCTGAGTCGGCCAGTTTTGGAGCGAGCTTGCGTAAAGCCGAACTAAGAAAATTCGAGACTTCCGAAAAAGGAACGGTGTGCCTACTTTTTCGTTTCTTCAATTAAATAAATATCCAGGACAATTCACACAGCGCCATCTAGCCTGAAACTAAGCAAAGCTTGCACTATGGGAACTAGATAGCTGATATGAATACTTATGTACTTTTTATTGTAAATAAATAGTTAATGTACATAGAAACAAACAGACTTAACACAAATATCTGAAAATTACTTAACAAATATTTGTATCTTGTGGGGATCAAACCCACGACCCTCGGCGTAGCAGGCAGGGGTATTATCCGCTTCGCCATCGGCCCAGTCATTGATTGCCAATTGCTGCAATTTAATTATAAGTACTTACTCGTAGTTTAAGGCGGTACTTTATCTATGGCAGACTGACGGAAGTCTTTTTGACCCATCCATTTGTCAAATGAAAGAAATATCGAATTCCCATTTAAAAAACCTATTACCATGGTACACTGTAACGTGGCGTTTTTACCGAGGTGTTTGAAAGACGCACCTGTCAGTCCGTCATAGTGTGGCATTCGCCTCGGAAAAATGCCAATGATTTGCCAGACAGATGGGCGGCTTTCGGCTCATAATGAGAATACGATTTATAGGGTCGCCATTTGTCAGTAACGGTTTAAATTTGTAAATGGTTGAATACCAAATTTTAAAACACTTCCCGTGTTAGGTATACAATTTTCGAAAACTTGCAAAATATTCAAGCGCGGGCAGGATTTGAACCTGCGACTTTTGCCATTACTAGTGGCGACGCCTCTTCCATCTGGGCTACCGCAGCTCTGGGTTACTGGCAGTAAGATACACTTGCAAAATTCGCGGGCAAGGAACGAGCTGCTGGAAGATGGAAGAGGCGTCGCCACCAGTAATGGCGAAAGTCGCAGGTTCAAATCCTGCCTGCGCTTGAAAACTTTGCACGTCATAAAAAAAAAAATGTGCTTGTTGTTCCAGCAGCTAGTCTACAAGAAAATATACAATACGAAACTAACAACCCAGTGCAATAGAAGACTTGGGTTTTAATTCCACTCATGCCAACTTTTTTGTTTATATTGTATCTTCTATAAATACAACAATTTCGACACTCAACAATTTTATGTTCTTAAGGACTGCAATATTTCTACGCAGGTAAAGTAAAAGAAAAAATAGGCTTACCAAAAAAACAGCAATTGAGAATTAAATCCAGAAGTAACCAACTTTGGGAGACAAAATTACCTGAATAGAAATAAAATTGTTAGCTACTTAATTGTATAATTATATTATATAATATTATAATTATAATAAATATGTATGTACAATGTTTGCTTTCCTTTACACAGTGTCATTTAATTTTTCCGAGGCCAGGAGAAGAAAACTAAATTATTTTTCTTGAAGAGAAATCATTTTCATTCGGACACTTTTCGTTGATTCGATTGTTCTTTTTAAAACCTTTTTATTAATCGGATTGCAAAACACGGGACATACAATCAAGACCAGGCTGGGTTAGACCGTTTGTACTTTGGATCGTTTTTATTCCTCGCGCATAAACTTACATTGGCGGTGTCTAACCGCACGTGAGTTTGACTGTACCAACAAATTTAGATTACCTTAAAAGAGGCGTTTTTTACAACGTCAACGGCCGTAACTTTCTTTAACGTTAAGTTATAAGCCTGATTTTTACAACTACAAGCAGCCGCAGACCTGATTATATGGTTTTAAGTTTAACTTTCAGAAAAAGTATCACCGTAACGACAGGTTGTCAGCCCTATACACATGTAACCCTCGAGTCCCTTAGTCGCCACGTACGACAGCTTCGGGAAATAAATGGGGTAATGCTATTCTAAGCCGACATTAAATTGCACCCTGAAAACTAAGTTTCCTTTGAATAAATACCATTTTTTTTTATTTTTATGTTATAATAATTATTTTAATTCTAGAATAACCACGAGCAAAGCTACACTGAGCTAAAAGTAATTTGATATTTTCACGTAATGAGTTCTCTGCGTTTCTGTTTCCAATCCTATTTATATCATTTCCGCATGAAATTTTAGTTACATAACTGTACATTTCACATTAACATTGCTGAAAATTATACTGCACAAAATACAAGTATTCAGTTACATAATAAATTGTACACATACATATCACGCTTTTATCACTTGCAGGGTAGGCAGATTGTTAACGGACTTAAAATACGGTCGCTTTCGCAACATTTGACAAATGATAAAAATTGTCTTGTACTCGTATTAGATTAAATTGTTATTTCATGGTTGTTTCATTAAATATTGAAAGTAGTTTATTTTGAAATTATTATACATAATTAACAGTTAAGTTTTGTTATTTTAAATAAACTTTTGCATTATAAAAAAACAGTCGCATAGTTAAATTACAAAACAATACGATATTATTCTTTATTTGTACAAAACACTACAAATGGAACAGATGGAGTTTAAGAAAATTCAGTAAAATTTGGGCGACCAATAAAGCTGAGGTAGTAATATCTACCAGACACACACACACACTTGCGGGGTAGGCAGAGCGTAAGCGGCCGCAAAAAAGGGACATTTACGCCACGTCTGACAAATATTTGAGGGTCATTCGGAAAATTGTGTATCGCCATAGTGACAGGTTGTCAGCCTATCGCCTAAAATTGCAATACACACCCTCTAGTCCCTTAGTCGCCTCTTACGACTCCCACGGGAAAGAGATCTACCAGACACTTTGGGCAAATTATGTGATTGTAAGGAAGGTTATCAAAAAAAAACAGTAACTCTACGAATATTACGTCCAATGCCGTGTGATTAACTTGACAAGTTTAGGCAGTGCCTTTGTTTTTTCTATTTATCACAATACAAAATTGTTTTAAAAATAGAAGAAAATTGTGTTATATTTTCTACAATGACTGATCATGACGTCAATCATTGATGATACTGTCCTACATTGAATAAAGTAATTTCATTTTAATTTTCATAGTCGCACTACCGCTGCGCCACATCAGTCGTTAGCATTAGAAGTAGCATTATTTTTTTTTCATTTTCAATGTATTAATAATCCAAAACGTATTTTTAACGTTACGTATTTTGCCTTGAACGGAGTTTTTATTTATGTAAATGAAATTGTTGTCCCCGCAGTTTTGTATAATTTCAGATGTGTGGGTGCAAAATATTCGGGAAGGTTGCCGTCCCCTGCTTTACATAAATGTCCTCAAATGGTAGGACATTTCATTCCACGTAATTCGAAATTGTAGTACCTACGGGTGTAAAGAATAACGTACTGAAAAATTTGCAACTGTGATAAGACCATGAAGGCCGTTTTTCCATTTGTCGTACTTGACAGACGCATCCGTTACGCGCCGTAGCCGTATTTATATGCGAATAAGATCGGAATTCGCAATTTTCTTTCGTCTTACAGACGCATGCGATACGGTGCGTTAAAAATACGCAGTGATTGAAGACAAGTTCAAAAATCGTCGAAACTAAACAACTTTTCTATGGAGCGAATGGTGGTAAACGAGAAAAAAACTACCTAATATACAATATTCAGGATCAGCTGACTTACTTTGTATAGGAAGTAGATATTTTAGTCATTTACTAGCATTGTTTCCTGGGTGTTCAATTTTGTGACTTCATGTACAGACTAAAGACAAGGGAACACACATACACATATCACGCCTTGCGGGGTAGGCTGAGTGTTAACGGCCGCAAAAATAAGGTCACTATCGCCACTTTTCTCTTCAAAAATCGTGTATCACTGTAGTGATTAGTTGTCAGCCTGTCACCAGATATTGTAATACACAACCTCGAGTCCCTCAGTCGCCTTTAATGACATTCGTAGGAAAGAGATGGGGTAGTGCTATTCCAAGCTGGCACTACACGGCCATTCACAGAACAACCTTACTAACAAATCATTTTTAAACCACTCGAAACATTTTAAAAACTGGACTTTCTATGGCTTGTAAATCAAATTTAATTCCTTTGGTAAGAACGTTAATTACGCGGTGCCAGTACCGTTCGTTCTTATCGCAGAAAATTTAAGGCTCTCGCAGTGAAATATCGGTGGTTTCCGGGAAACGCCGAAGATTTTATTCACATTAAGAGTTTTTTCTGAGGGAAGTTATGGCAGTAAAAAGGATCTTTTTCCCATCTTTTATCATGTCAAGATATCCCAAATCACATCAGATAAAAAATATACAAGTGTCCCGTTAATAAATGATCCACGGCGTCTGGGTGATAGCTGACACGAATACCTAGAACTAATTTGGCTATCTTTGGAAAATACCCTAGATTTTTCTGGTCTGTTGTCGGTTCAAATTACGAGATGTAAAGATCTGATTTTTTGGAATAATACTAAATAATAACGTTGTTTATTAATTTAAAAATATTACCATTTTTCGATGGACATTACTTGTAATAAATCAATGATCATAATAGTTTTGATTTTTGATGACCTTTAAACAATTTCACTTTGCTGCAGAAAACTTTGTTACAAATGCAATACTCAACCAAAAAGGGGCCACCGATGTCCAGCAGTGGTCTGTCATGGCTATTAATGTGTTTACTGTAAGATTAAACCCTAAGCCGGGTTTAGCAAAGACAAAATAATTTTAAAATAGTAGTTTATGCAACTGTCATATAATGGGGGTCATTAGAATGCGAGTGTCTGTTTATCACACGAGGCGTAGCCGAGTGTGATAATAGATTGACACGAGCATTCTAATGCCTAATTATATGCAGTTGCATACACTATTTTATCTACACTCTAAAAAATTAACTCAGTTGAACACTTTTCCAAACGTCCGCACCGGCGATTGCAAGGCCCGATACATGGTCAAATTCAATACGAGAACGAAATATGGCTTGATATTAATTTTTGAAGATTCTTTACTAACAGTTGTTTAGATGTCGAGTCTCAACAGCAAATAACTAAACAACTGAACAACAACTGAACAACACTGAACAACACTGAACAACAACTGAACAACAACTGAAAAACACTGAACAACATCGGAATAACATCTGAACAACTACTAATCAACATCTGAACAACAACTGAACAACATCTGAACAACATCTGAACAACATCTCAACAACATCTGAACAACATCTCAACAACAACAGAACAAAAACCTATTAAAACAACTGAACAACATCCGAAAAATTACCGTACAACAACAACTGTCAGGTGCGGCGGAAGATAGCGATTTGAGTATTGGAAAAAAAAACTTCGTTTCATTTCTCAACTTTATCGTATTAAGCGTTTTCTCATTAAGTCATTACGCTTCTGTAATTTATAGTAAACCCTAGTTTTTATAGGCAGAATGCATAAAGTAGGTCATTATGCATCTGTTTTTGAATTCATAATTCGAACATTATGAGACGAGTGTAGATAAATTTCTTTACACTTCTTTTGCTTCGTGTCATATTCTTGACTGCTAATATTTGGCAATTGCAATGGCATTCTCAGTCGCAAAATTCAGTTTGTCTTTGCTGCAAGAGACTGACAAAAGGCGTCACTGAATTTTCTAATAAAATAGTTCCAATCTAGACCACTCAGGTGCCTTGGGGAGGCTCAAACTCAACTCTTGATCGTTGATTGGTTTCAACGATCGGACGCTTGAAGTCGGAATCAACTGCAGAACTTAGCTCCCGAATGACATTTCAATTGAGCAGAATTGGGAGCAATCAGCTGATGCACTGCTGGCTTCGTATTGGAAGACTCGAATTTTGAGAGAATAGAGTAAGATTAGAAGTTATAGTCAAACGTATCATCGGCTAAGGCGGGTGTCCCACTTTTCGGCCGTCGCTGCGTATTTTTAACGCACCGTAACAAACCATGCGTCTGTTAAAGGAAAGGAAAGTGTGCAACCCGATATTACTCCTATACAAATATGGCTACGGCGCGTCTGTCACACGACTTAATCCATTACGCACCGTAAAGTCACAATAGCTGCATTTGTATGGGAATAAGATCGGAATTCACAATTTCCCTTCGTCTGCCAGACGCATGCGTTACGGTGCGTTAAAAATACGCAGCGACAAACAATTGGGTGAACCACCTGATTGTAACATCATTTCCCCGTTTTTTTAATTTGTTATAAATTATAAATTCAAAATACTGTGGGTTTGGGAATAGTCTGTCAACAGAGCGTGTGCTACAGGTGAAACTGATCAACTTTGCTTATTTCCATTTATTACAAAATATGTGGGTGCCGTGTGATGCCGGATTAGAATAGCATCATCCCATTTCTTTCCCGTGGGAGTCGTAAGAAGGTACTAAGGGACTCGAGGGTGTGTATTCCAATTTTAGGCGATGGGCTGATAACCTGTCACTATGGAATACACAATTTTCCGAATGGCCCTCAAATATTTGTCAGACGCGGTGTAAGTGGTCGTTTTTTGCATCTATTAACGCTCTGTCTACCCCGCAAGGGATAATATGCGTGATATGTATATGTATGTATGTGTTGAAAATATGAAAAATATTTTGTTGCTGTCCGAATGATTTTGAATTGAAGAACCTTTCTGTTTCACGTCTAGAACAAACCGCCAAAGTTTTAATTATTTTGTACAATATTATTTCTGTTTACTTTTGAGTATGTACAAGTAAGTTTATGTATCACTTTCACTTTCTATTGCACTTGCTTCTTTTTCTCTCATAACTTAACTATAACTTTGTACGATGTGCAATAAAGTATCAATAAATAATAAAAGGTTTAATGAATTTCCTTACTACACTGTATTTATTTACATCTCTGGAAATAGATTCAAACGCCCACAATTTCAGTTAATTCTTCTACTCAATATTAGATGAAAGTGTGACCTACAAGCTGGTTACTCTAAGAAAGCTCTTAGCAACCTTATGTGAAATATTAATGTTCGTAACGTCACTTTGGGGGCCTTTTACTTTGGGCTAAACTAATTTGTCACCCCGCCACTCCACGTCTTAAAGACACGTATGCCGCAAAAACATCAATAACTAGAACAGCTGTGGTGTGTTAAAAATAAATCTTCTTCGCCTTTCTGTTAGGGATATCAGAAAGGATTTGAAACTATTCAAACCAATAGCTTGAAGTAAATATACAAAAGTTGATGATAAATAAGCAGTTAGTGTTCAAGAAATTATATAACAGTAGGCGAACGAATGAGTCTGGGTTAGCACGATCTTAACAAATGTAAATTTCTAAAAATCTCAACTTACGAAGTCACTTACTAAAGCTTGCAAGACAAGAGCGCACAACAATCTTTAAAGGCACTTTCTGAGCAATATATTGGTGGAGGCATATAATAAACTATGAGAAAATGTGGTATCTGCAGAAATCACAAACCAACTTGAAAATCAATTGGACAGATTAAAATTGATAAAGTAATCCAAACAAGAAGACACAGGCATAATCAGTTGCTACTGTATTATAATCGTCGCCTTGTTCTTTTTTATTTTTATTAATAATGGGTTTGCTCTTGACTCTAATCAAGGTCATAGGACAGAGACAGAGTCTAAGATGGAGCGAGCTCACCCAGAAGAAGCCTGTTCACTCTTACTTTGAAGAGATTAGGGTTGTATGCGTTTGGAAACACAGACGCAGGTAGTGAGTTCCACTCTTTAGCAGTGCGCATTATAAATTATGACTGGAAGCGCTTAGTCCGAATTGGTGGTATGGCAACCAGGTGCGGATGGTATCCGGCGGTGCGTCTGGATGTCCGATGGTAGAAGGAAGCTGGTGGAACAAGGTAGTGAAGCTCTTGAGCACACTCTCCGAAGTACAATCTGTAAAAAACCGACGATGACCGATGTGCCAGGCTATGTAGCTTGTTGTCCACCAGTTACATAGCCTGGCAGACTATGTCGCCTATGAGCCTCTTGGCCTTGCGTTACACCGAGTCAAGAGTTCCGAGTTCTTCAGTTATTATCTAAGGTAATCATGTGTACGAGTAGTATACGTAAAATAGGCGCAAGTAGACGTCGAGTTGCGGAAACCAGCCCGTTCAACCATTATTAACCATATGGAGTAAACCATTCTTTAAGTTACTAGGTATTTATCTCATATCTTCAATCAAGGCAAGTCATATAATATCGATCGAACTTCACTTAGTAAGTTCGTTTGCTCTTATACAGGGTGTGAGGAACTGCCCTCCGAATACTGAAAGGTTGCATTTAGACCATGTAACTCAACAACATTCCAGAAAAAAATATTTCAGGACACGTCAAATTTTTTTTGGACTTTCTATAGGTAATGCAGTCAGCTGATCGTGATTTTGTATGGGATGTCGAATATATTTTTGTTGTTTCCTGACATTATGTTCCTAGGGGAAAGTTGTTCAGTTTCATGGTCTGCATGTACCCCATCAATTTTTGGAGGGCTGTCCCTCACACCCTGTATAATTTATTTTATGCAATGGACAATTAAGTGAACTTAAATGGCGCTGAGTTATTCATTCATTCATTTATTAAATAGTAAGATTTTTACAACTAAGATTTGTTATTTGTGATTTGTTAAACCAAATAAGATTATTTTCATAGAAACGTGTGTAAATAGATGAAATGTATTTGACTTAAATGTCAACATAGCACAACGTCATCTGGTATTATATACTACAAAAGCTTGAGAACAGTCTAATAGAAAAATCCCTATTCTAATTTGATAGAAAATTAAAACGATAGAAATTTTGCGAAAATATGCAAGGCTGATCTAATTATTTCTTAAACCACGAATTAGGCAGTCGCGACATGCCTAAACTGTCTCTATATGTTTTTGTCATTTTAATATTTCTTGGGACATAGAAGATACAAAAAAATGTGCGTGCGTAAGTGTATTTGATCTATTATTTTATTCTTTTTTGATGCAGGTCATTTGATGAAAATAAACTCTATTGAAGCAGCCATCTCCCAACACCAACTCAAATAAGTTCACTGGTAAAGAGAAATAGTGACAAAATTTGATTAAACTGAAACTAAAAGGTCCAACTGTGGTGTTTGGGTAAATGTACTAAAGTTTCCTGACCCACCGCGCAAATACACTAAATAGTACCATTGTACCCTATAGGGTACTAAAGACCAGTGTACCCTTCTGGGTCCTGGTTTGTAAAGGGAATAGTTTGAACTTTCCGTGGTTACCTTTAATGCTTGCTATGAAACCGAATTAACAGACTAAGTTAGTGAATACAGCAACTTTAAACAATAGTTTTAAGATAAATTGTTTGAGAGTGGAGTTTGACTAAAATAAATTTTCCTAATTGTCCAAAATTTTACAAAAACATCTTTAAATTTAGACTCTTTCGTTATATTTTGAATTTAAAACAAATGAAATATAGGTGAATAAATTACTTCCTTTCATATTTCAAAGTTACCTTTTACTATTAAATAAACATTAGAAAATCCAAATTCATTTTCTATTATTATTTATTAGACATAGTGAATCTCCCACTTGTGCTCCAAACAGAATTTGTTGTATTACGTTCGCATCGAATAAATGATACAAATACAAATATCTTTATTACTCTCATTCATTATTCACAATATAACAACTCAACATATAAATACACAACAGCAGTGCGCAGTGCAAAAAAAGGATCCATGACATGATTGTGTGCCATGAAGTGCCATGACTACGAGTGCTACGGCGTAGTAACATGCTACAAAAAGTTCAAAGTTCAAAGTTCAAAGTTCAAATAATTTATTGCTTAGCTATAAGTAGCATTACAAGATCGAATATGTATTTAAAGTATCATTACAGCTACCTTATTAGGTGTACAATTACAATTAAAATATTATTTTTAGTATCCCTATGTCACTATTTAAAATTACATAACATTATATTTTATTAAAAAATTACCTATAACACAAAAGCACAATACAAATAAATACACAATAACATGACAAATTTACAAACAAATTAAATTACAATTACGAGCATGTTCATAATAACTAAATTACATAGTCATAAAGTATCATACCTCGGTCAAGTTCAATTAGATAGGACGTCAAAAATCATATTTATTATTTATAATACAGGCCTAATATTATCATTAATCTGTATTATTACAATTTTTATAAATCATGTCACATAACATTACATAATTTAAAATGTCCAGAAAATAATGAAAATAATAATGATAATATTTATTTACAACTTGTTATAGTTTGCCGCGGTTTTTCAAAAACTCTGAAACACTGTAGAAAAGTCTTCTTTGCAGCCAGGAATTTACACATTGTTTAAATTTTTTAACATCACAATCTTTAAATTCATCTGGGATACAGTTATAAATTACCACAGCCATATAAAAGATACTTTTATGATAGAGTTCAGAGAGGTGTATACCAGATTGCAAGAGCTTATGGTTATTTCTCAGATTTTTGTTGAACTTGCTTTTAGATTCAAATAGAGCCAGATTTTTTTTTACAAACATTGCTACCTCTTTTATATAAAGGCACGGAAGGGGTAGAATGTTGTGTTTTTTGAATAGAGGTTTGCATGAATCCATTTGGACCAATCCCTCTAGAGCTCTAACACAACGCTTTTGGGCAATAAAAGCCTGCGAAACATTGGTAGAGTTACCCCAAAATATTAGGCCATAAATTAGCACCGACTGGACATAACCAAAGTAGGCCATTAAGGCCGCCTCTACCGATGTAGTGTAAGCAATGCGCCTTAAGGGGTAAACGAATCTAGCCAACCGATCACAAACATTTTCAACATGTAGTTTCCAGCTACAGTTGCAATCTAATATGAGGCCAAGAAATTTTGTTGAGGAAATACTATTTAATAAACAGTCACCGCATTTCACATTCAAATCTAGTGGTTTCTTAGCATAAGAGTGGAACTGGATGATGCTCGTTTTGGCTAAATTTAAACACAGTCCGTTAGCATTCATCCATCCCATGATTTCTTTAATAGTGCTAGCAATTTTCCGTTCATAGGTTTCCGGGGAGTGAGATTCAATAATTGCTGTGCTGTCATCTGCGAATAAAACCATTTCGGTACTTGTGACTTTGGGTAGGTCGTTTATGTAAAAAAGAAAAAGTAGAGGCCCGAGAATAGTTCCCTGCGGAACACCTCTACTATTTACTCTGTACTCAGATCGGTTGGAAAGAACAGCATTCGTTGCTTTACAAAGAGCGTTGATCTCAACACATTGAAATCTGCTGTCCAAATAAGAATGAAACCAGTTTAATATGCTTCCTCTTACACCATACTTTTCCAGCTTACTTAAAAGAATGTCATGCTCTACACAGTCGAACGCCTTGGACATGTCTGTGAGCACTGCTGACACATGAATGCGCTTGTCAATACAATTGTGTATAGTTTTCAAAAGTTGATAAATCGCAGTACTGGTAGATCTGCCGCGCCGAAATCCGTTTTGCTCTTTAGCAATTAGATCAAACTTTTCCGAAAAATCCGTCAGTCTATTGTACATTGCGCGTTCAAATATTTTAGCTATGATTGGAATGAGAGTAATGGGCCTGTAGTTAATCATTTCTGTTTTTTTGCCTTTATTTTTGTAAATTGGCTTTACGATGGAAACTTTGAGTTGCTTTGGAAACACACCTTTCTCAAACGATAGGTTAATTATACGTTTTAGTGGACAAACAATATATGCACTAGACTGTTTTATTATAGAACAGTTCAACCCATCACATCCCACTGCATTTGAGTTTTTAAGCTGCGATATTAGAGTTATCAATTCGGTCTCAGTTACTGGTGTCGCATAAAAGGTATTGCAACTGAATGGGATGTGTTTACATGCCTCTTTACATTCAATTTTATTTGATATGGGTAGAGAGTCAATAAAGTAATCGTTAAGACTGGAAGCGATTTTTAGAGAATCGCTTATTTCTACACCATTCACTGTTATGGAGGTTATTGTATGCTGAGGGTTATTGGATTCGCCTGAGCAGTCTTTTATGACTTGCCATGCTCCTTGACATTTATTGACGGACCTAGAGATAGTTTTTTGATTGGACAGTCTTATAGAGGTACGTGTGCAGCGTTTCAAAATGGTCGTATAGTTTTCATATGCGTTTTGTTTGGATTTGTTTCCTTTTATTTTGTATTGAACAAAAAGGTTTCTCTTAATTTTACTAGCTATCTTTAGACCCTTGGATATCCACTTATGTTTACTAGAACGCTTGATTTTGATTTTAATGACCGGGAAGCACAAATCATAGAACAATTTGTATAACTCAACAAATTCCTCATAAGCTCTATCAACGTCTGTTTGAGAATAGACAGTAGAAAAAGATAATTTACTCAGACAGTCTAAAAATTTCCTTATGTTACAATCAGAGTAGTCTTTTTTGAATATGAACCAATATTTTGGAACATTTTTCGTTTTTACTTTAATTGTTAGAGATTGTGCTGTATGGTCAGATAGAGCAAAGTTATGAATTTCTGATTTTATTGGTTTTTTAACATTGCAAATAAAGTTGTCAATACACGATTTAGTATTTTCAGTGACTCTTGTATAGTTGTTAATTTGTAGATTAAAATTATAGGCACTGATGATACGTTTAAACTCTACTGTGAGGTTCTTGAAAAGTGGTTTTTCTGACAATATGTCCAAGTTAAAATCTCCACAAATTATGACTTTGGACTTATGCTTGTTAACTAGTTTAAATAAAAGAGCCTCGAGTTTATCAAAAAAGTCAGTTATATTCTTTAGGTCTGGAATGCGATAGACGCATATCAAAATTATGTTTGGACCAGGCAAATGAATACCACAACATTCAAACACGTTCCGAGTAGCAAACGATTTCAAGTCTAATGGAACAAAGTCAAAGTGATTTTTTAGCAAAATACAAGAGCCGCCACGATTATTTATGGATCTCTTTTTACTTTTTTTATCTCTATTATATGAATCGGCCAGCAAGTATCCGTCAAGTGATAGATTTTTCTCTTCACCTCTTGGAACAAAATGTTCTGTCAAACACACTGCATCTATCGACGATTGGTCAATATTTTCTAATTCCGATATCGCTAGAACTAACTGGTCTTTTTTAGAGAGCATTCCATTTATATTTTGGTGAAATACACGGAACTTGTTGTCATACGTAACGTTATCATCAACTGTACAAAAAGATTCCTGTAAATGATTATTATAAGTTTTATTGTCATCCACGAAAAAACTTCGTTCCCGTGACGGCTGGTCTGAAATAAAAGGGAATAGTACCTTTTTTATATTCAGTGTTAGGTTTGATAGGCGCAGAGGCAGGCAAAGTAGAGTCATTTGACTTAGATTTAGAGAAGTAGTATGGTATAGTTCCCTTTTTACATACAATCGTAGTTGCTGTCGGGATTGTATTGCGGTGGATCAATTTCTTTATTTGTTTAACATTTAAATATTTACATTCATAGTCCATGCTATCTATAACATGATTAATGGATTTGCACATGTCTGATACATTTTTATTTCTACAGTTTACAAAATGGCAGTTGCGATGCTGGTTGCAAATTATTTTAATAGTGTTATTTAATTTTTTTTCGTTTATATATCTATTTTGGAATACGTTTAAAAGTAAGATGGGTACATTTTTGATTAATTCTAATATTGTTTTCAAATGCGGGTATAATGATGACGGATCCTGATCATTTTCGCCAATACATATGACTAATTTATCGTTGGAAGAGAGTTTCAGGTTCTTGCAATTTCGAAGTATCTCTGCGCTATGTGCTCCAGGTTTAATTTCAGCAAAGGTTTCGTATTTCTCATATTTCGTGTTAGTTCTTGAGCGTCCTAAGGCAGATGCAATACCTACACATTGTTGCGAACCAAAGATAATTATCTTTCTTTGGTGTTTTTCATTTTGCGTAGTTTTTGTCTCAATAGGTATTGGCATTGTAGAGACTTTTTCTATGTTACCAAACTTTGTGAGTTGGTCTTGTAAATCTTTAATCTGTTGCATGGCTAACGTAAGTTCCTTTTTCAGAAGGTTAATTTTTGCTTCAAGTTCTTGTTTTTCCGTGTTCAATGCACTTTTTAATGAAGAATTGGGGATAGAGGCGTTGAACCGTACATCAAAAAGTGGTGGTGTTGAAAATCTATTTTTCTTGGAGGAACTGCAATTTACCTGGTTCTTATATTTAGGTGGCTCTCTACATAATGTTTTAAGTATTTCTACTTCTTTTGTAAGTCTCATGACTTGCCTTGTTAATGCGTTATTTTCTAAAATTGTTGATTCTAATTCCTCTTGGGTAGATTGAAGTTCGGCCTTCAGTAAATCTGTAATTTCTTTCATTTCTAGTACAGTCCCAATGTGGTTTGTTGAGTATTCTACACTCCGCCCCAGTTTATGATAAGAGCCAGGGGGTGACGATGTAGGCACCGACGACACATCTAAATCTCCTTCAATGTCCAGTGATTCGAAAGAATTATAGACGTCCACGTTTGCATGAATCTTCTGCCTTACGGTAACGAAATCTCCAGTCTTGTTTTGTGAGGTTGAAGTACTGGCTACTAGTTCCTCAGCAGACTCTACACGATGAGTTGAATCTATAGCAGTGTTTTCATTCGCTAAAGTCGATTGATTCAGAGGTAGCTGAGGTATGACTAAGGTAGTTTGTTTTGATGTTGCTAGGTTTTCAGGCTCTGTTGATTTTGGTGTACTACGGGAGGGATTTGGTCTAGTAGTTTGTCTTCTGCAGCAGAGTGAACAGCTCCAGGTAAGACGTCGATCCCTGTCTTTATCACTTCGCATAAGCTCGTAACGCTTTTCTGAAATTTCAGCGCACTTCAGATCAAATGGTTTTTCGCATTTACAACAGATTATGTGAGTATCTGCCTTTTTCACCTGTTGATTACATTTGGCGCAGATGATCATTGATGCCATTATAATAAAAACTGTTCCGTTTGGCACCGTGGAGAGTAAGTAAGTAAATCACCAATGCGTAAATTTGTTTTTACGCCCTCTATTGGACATCTATCGAACTAAAACAGAATGATGGCAATCATGCAAGTAGACCTCGCTTCGTTGTTCAAGCACTGTCCACCAGGTGGCGTTATAACAAATAATTCCGCTACTCAATACTAGATGGCGCTGCTGTACTTGTGCTGATTGGTTATCTCGAATCTTATGGGTTTGTTTACATTGATATTCAAATTAGCAACGGAATGTAAATCAATACTTGCGATTTTTCGCCTGTTTCCCACAATTTAGCTTCGAATAATTTTCCACTTTCTGTAGCTAGAAACACACTTAGCAATATTCTTCAAGTATTTGTTGTGTTCGCCTTATATTTACAATGTTTCACCTAAGCAAAGTCAGAATTTGTAATTGCTTGATTTCTAGATTTATATTGTTCAGATATTCTCACAAACACTGTCACTTAGCAGTCACAACTTAATCTTTACATTTTTAGAAAGATATTTCGATTTTAGCAAAAAATATATTTTTATGGAATATTTAATCACAAAACCACAGTAGCTACGAGAAAATAGTTTGTGTATCTCTTTCACTGTTGAATAGAATGTGTTCTATAGAATGCTAAAACAGAGCGGTATTCAGTTTGACCTCTAAGCTAAAATACTCGGCAACCAAAATCTAGGTTACAGTTATATGAACTGAAATAGTTTTAACTGACACCGAACCCGACCTCTGGCCTATAACGATTTTTATTTTTATCTACTGGGGATTTTTACGTAAGTAATGGGTAAAAATGCACCGTGTGATGCCGGTTTAGAATAACATCACCCCATTCCTATTCGTAAATCTATTTGGACTATAACTTTATTTAAATTCGCAAAAATGTGATTGAATTTGCATATACATAAGTACATACATTCACATTTCACGCCTATTATCCCTTGCGGGGTAGACAGAGCGTATACAACCGCAAAAACGGATGTGTATCACCATAGTGACAGGTTGTCAGCCCATCGCCTAAATCTGCAATACACATCCTCAAGGCCCTTAGTCGCCTCTTCGTCGCCCACGGAAAAGAAATGGTGTGATGGTATTCTAAGCCGGCATCACACAGCATCAATTCATCAATTTGCATATGGTGGGACAAAATGTGTTTTGACATACGTGAATATATTGGTTTTGTATACATTTTGTGGAACACTGACATTGTTTTGATTTAATCCTTTATTATATTTAATAATTAAAAAACAACAAACACTGAGGCACGTCTTATATAAAATTGTTCTTTCAATTGCTAAAATCTGCGATTGCAGCAACGGTACTGAAGATTATTCACAGAATGTTGTGTTAATTAAAAATGGTTCAGTGATGTAACAGATAACAAAATTGCTAAAAATGGCCACTTCAGTGAACTATCATTTTGCGATCTGTACCAACTCACTCTCTCTCTTTTCGTGTGGGACAACGAGTCGTCCAACGACCCGATGAACCCTGGTGTCAGAGTTTTTCAACCGCCTACTATCACTAGTAGGCCTCTGACATGGTTGTGTTACGACCGCCGTCTAAGTAATCATAGACAGCAACCGGAACCGACTGCTTAACGTGCCTTCCGAAGCACGGAACTATTTATTTTCGGACAATCAGTTGGTTCAGCTTGCAATATCCTAACCAGACCGGGAACAAATTCACAAAGTGATAAATATCAACTTTGTGAGTGTCCCACCGAGAATCGAACCCGGAACCTTTGCGTAGCAGGCAGTCGCACTACCACTGCGCCACATCGACCAACTCACTAACAGAGAATAAACAAACTCGTACATAACATTACATTAACAGCCGCAACAGTCCACTGCTGGACACGAGCCTTCCCCTCTGTGAAAAAAGCTTAAGTGAAAAATGCAAAATCTTTGCAGTTTTGCTATCTGTAATTCTCCAGCTACCCATTTATTACTCAAAACAACATTCTGTTATTATGTTTCAATATTTGTTCTTAAATTTCAAGTCGCGGATATTAGATTTTAACGTTTTTATCGAGTTATGAATTCTTAAGTGATTAAAGAATTAAGGCAGCAACTATCCTAGGGACGCATCGTTATGCAGCTCCACGATAAACACGCACTCAAACACACAAACATACACACACACCAACAGGCATACTTTATTACCATTACGAATTATGTCATTATTAACCAACCCAACTCTCGTAAAGTTGTAACCGTCAAAAGTAAAGTTTCAAATTGAACAGAATACAAAATGACGATCTTTATTTAAAAGTTGGCTAGAAACTTGGCGAGTTATTAGAATATGGAGCTGATGAAACAAGGGCAAAGTACCATTTAAGAGGCAAAAGCGAAAGTAATTTAAAAATATCATATTGTCTCATCATCATCATCATGACGGCCATTGTGGCGCAGTGGTAGTGCGACTGCCTGCAACGCAAAGGTTCCAGGTTCGATTTTTGGTGGGGCACTCACAATGTTGATATTTATCATTTTGTGAATGTGTTCCCAGTCTGGTTAGGACATTGCAGGCTGAAACATCTGCCTATGTTTTAAAACTACAGGCTACAAGTCTACAGGCGAAATTCCTAGTACATTGCGTAGTCGGTTCATTTTCCTGATATCATAATGGCTAACAAACTAAGCAATGAGCTTCTAATTTTACCTGTAAAATTGTAGCCTGTAGTTTGATAATATCGAGTGATCTTTCCGACCGATTTCGGCCATGGCGACCACTTCAACTCCTAATCAAAGAGGCGTTGATGCGCTCGGAGATGGCTACTATAGCCAATTTTTGCTATGAAGTCTCGTGCGCAATGCGGGCAGGTGAGTTTGCCGTTCACATAATTGTAGTTAATGGCTGCAGGTGGACGGTCTTTCAGCTCATCGCGCTTAGCGTCGAGGTCTGCTTTGCGCTGCTCCTCAAACTCGCGTATTCGCCTTTTTACCATCCCGCGCCATTCTGGGCGCTGTGCTGCCAGACCCTCCCATTGAGTGGGCTCGATGTTGCAACGTTTCATGTGGCGCTTTTGAACATCTTTATATCTGAGGAGTTGTCCACCCTGCTTTCGCTTGCCCTCCTCTAGTTCAGAATAAAAGATGCGCTTCGCCACTCTCTCCTCCGCCATCCGGGATACGTGACCGCACCATCGAAGTTGCCGACGCATTAGATAGGCTTCAATGCCACCGACATTGGCTCGTCTCAGAACTTCGGTGTTACGCACTCGGTCGGACCATCTGATCTTCATGATGGTGCGAAGGCATTTAAGGTGGAAACGATCCAGAGTACGTATGTGGTGGCGGTAGACACACCAGGTCTCGGAGGAGTACAGAAGGTTTGGCAGCACAATCGCCATGTAGACAGATATTTTTGTGGCTAACTTTAGGTCGTGCGAGCAGAAAACCTTGGAACGCAGCTTTCCAAATGCTGCAGCTGCAGCACTGATTCGGCTGTTGATCTCGGCATCAAGGTCACACTTAGATGTTACAGTGTTCCCAAGATAACGGAACTTATCAACTTGTTTCAGCATATCCTCACCAAGCTTAATGGCCAGTGTCTCGCGACCATGTGTGTCTAGAGACATTACTTCCGTCTTTTTGACACTGATCTTCAGGCCGAATTTGCAGCATGCTTGGTGAAAAACGGACATCAGCTGTTGCAAGCCGTCTGGGGATTCCGCAAGAAAGCACAAGTCATCAGCATACATGATCTCTGTAATCAGTGCATACGAAACCTTAGTGCGCGCCCTAAGTCTAGCCAAGTTGAAAAGACTGCCATCTGTGCGGAATCGGATGCGGACTCCTTCGGATACAGTAATCAAGACCTCCTTGACTACTACTGCAAAGTATAAGGCGAACAGTGTAGGCGCTAGAACACACCCTTGTTTCACCCCACAGGTGACGGGGAAGAAATCGGACTGTTCACCATCTACAGAGACACAGCACTGCATATTGTCATGCAGGAGTCTTAGAAGTCGAACAAACTTATCCGTGCACCCTAGTTTTTCCAGCACCATCCAGAGAGCTTCGCGAGGCACACTGTCGAATGCTTTCTCCAAGTCAACAAAGCAAAGGTACAACTGACGCCCTTGTTCTCTGCTTTTTTCCTGCAGTTGACGCACTGAGAAAATAGCTTCACATGTGCCTCGGTCAGGTCGGAAGCCAAACTGGGTTTCGGGCAGAATCTTTTCGGACAGGTCTTTCAGGCGGTTCAATAAAACTCTTGCAAAAGCCTTTCCAGGGACCGACAGTAATGAAATACCACGATACGAGTTGCAGTCGGAACGGTCACCCTTGTTCTTGTATCGAGTACTGATTGTTTGAAAAGAAAAAAGGTTCCGTGCTTCAAAGGGCACGTTAAGCCATCGGTCCTAGTTGCTGTCTGTGATTTCTTTTTAGATAACCATGTCAGAGGCCTATTTCTAGTATTAGGCGGTTGAAATTCTCTGACACCAGGGTTTATCGGGTCGTTGGACGACTCGGTGTTTCACACGAAAAGAAGATCATCATCATCATATCTCCCCACATTTATCAACTACTAAGTATAAGCCTCTTCTTTTTCTCGTCAACTACGCGGATCCTGTGCCTCCCGCATCCACTGTTTGCCAGCAATGGTCGCTAGGTCGTCCGTCCATCTAGCGGGTGGTCTGCCTACTGGACGTTTAGTTGTTCTTGGCCACCAAGAATTAAGAACCAAGAAATATTATTTGCAAGAACATAGTTACAAAAGATCTTATTAATAGTAAGCACGTAATTTTCAGCTCGTATACAAACATGCAAATATTTAGGTTTATAATAATTAATGCGTACAATTTAAAAGTCAAATCAACTTAATAATTAAGTAATTATTATAATTACTGATATCCAAGATCCATTATCGCCTTCGTCCACCGTTCATATTGCTAAAAGTAATTTTAAGACAAAAAGAGACCGAGCAGGAAAGTATGGAAACAATACCCAGAGCGAACAGATATAGGATGATGTTTAATATAAAGAGATAATTATAAAAATGATTTTGATAATATTTCAATTTGATATTCGATGGCTAAATGTGTGATTTTGCTATTTGATTTCGTCAGGTTCATGGAAAATAAAGTAAAATAATAGACTGAATTTATAATTAATAATGAAATTGTATTCACATATACTTAAAAAGTGTAATGAAAAGTCATTGTTGTAGTAATAAAGTAAAAAAAAACTCAGTTTACATTTGAAAAATGTATGTATTTATTTATTTTTTTACTAATTGTTTTCAATATCAATAACAATGGTATCAAGGCCTAATATATTTTTAAGTTAGTTTTTGTTTATATTCACATGAACGAAAGAGATAGAAGATTGTTTGTTTGTTTCGGAGCTGCTACAACTTCCTGGAATTGACAGCGGCGGCGGTTGATCATTCTTATGCATACAATGATTTTTATTATTATTTTACAAGCAAGTTTTAAGAATTATACCTATCATTAAAATATATGTCTACTATCAAAAAGTACCCAAGTCAGGTTTACATTATTTAAGCTCAATGCTCATGTACAAGCCTTCTTGATAGAATTTTTATTCGATATTGCCTTGTTTTAATTATTAAATGTACAAAGATAATTATGAGATACTTAGGTATTGCAGATTGTTTTAAATTGCCTTAAAAAATCAAATAGCAAAATCACACGTTTAGCCATCGAATATCAAATTGATATTCTATCAAAATTATTTTTATAAACAACCCTTTATTTTAAACATCATCCTATATCTGTTCGCTCTGGGTACGTTTCGCTCGGTCTCCTTTGAACTTTGTACAATTGAAGTACAAATATGAGCAACTTAAACAACTATTGCTATGTATTTAGGGCCGTCTTCTGAAACAGCAAAATAAAAATCAGCTTCAGACAAACTCTGTTAGATAAGGTATTTCGCAGGTTCAACCCTCACCTGAGGTGCAATTTAACAATTTGACAAATATTGTAAACATAACACGTTGAATCATTTAAAATTAACTGAAAAAGTAATTTGTTTTCAAATTAATGTTAGACCCGCTGGTCGTTTTTGAATTACGACAACAAAAACAATTAAACAAAGTTTGCATTGAGTTTTATTGAACAGTGAACGAGGAGTTGATAATAATCTGTTACTTTGGTAACAGATTTACTTTGGTAACAGATTTCAGTAACTCTTGCAGAATAGGGTGCAAAATTAGAAATGAAAATACCGACATTCTTTTTTCATATTATATACTTCATTGGCCAGCGTGGCGAGAATGGGAATTTTTTTAGAGATTCATGTGTGTCATGTAGGGGGCGCTCAGCATAATTGAAATAACGTTCCTTTACATGAAAATCTGTACCACTTTACAAAATATTCTTTATTTTGTGTTGATGTAATCGTTCTAAATTTCTTTTTAGATTTTTTGTTTGCGTACATGAATGACACCCAATATAATAACAAGACGACAAGTTTATTTTGAAGCAAATCAAACTAAAATAAATATATTAGTAACGAATACAACGTGAAACGGAACCTGAGACAAAACTATGGCTGCCGCCAGCCATATTGAAACTTTAAATTTTCAGTTAAGCACAGTGCCCTCTGGTTTGACATTCAGAACTATCAACAGAACTGTCAACAGAAAAACTCCCATTGTAATGAACGTACGTACTGTCTGTTAATATCTGGGTATACATAACTGGTCTACTCTTATTTGGAAAACAATTCCATAAATTTCTGCAACCATCAAAACCACAGACCAAATAACAATCAATACTCGCCAATAGTCTATAATTGCGTGCGGTTTTTCGATGCACTTTCGATTAGAGTGAATTGAAGCGAGAGGTATAAAACTTGCAAATTTTGCAAAATTGTATACCTAACACGGTAATTGTGTAAAGCCAGTATCAAATAGCTGCGCTTTAGTTTTAAAGAAACAACGACACCCATAACAAAATGTTTGTAATCATAATTTGTAAGAAATAAAATGTGAAACAAATAATAATAAGATTAAAAAAAAAGCACGGTAATTGTTTTTGAAAATTTGTCATTCTTCGATTTGTCACCGGTTTTTATTCCAAAATTTGCGGGCAATGGATGCGCCGCTGTAGCCCAATAGGAAGAAGCGTCGTCACTAGCGATGGCGAAAGTTGCAGGTTCAAATCCTGTCCACAGTATGATAATTTTACAAGTATTCTTAAATATACGCAGTTATTAGACAACATTGATTCATAATTATTTTATTTAGCAGAGTGCTAATTAAAAATACTTCAAGAGTGTAAGTAAAACCTTGTTAAACCTTGTGAAAGTAGGCATAAGTTGTTATAAATGTCGTAACTAACATTAGTTCATTAAATTGTTTTTTATTTACGTTTTCCCTTGGAACAAGTTTGGCTCCGTTGTTTAATTTTTTTTTCATTTCGTATGTATTCACTTAACCCGAGGCAATGTTTAAATCAATAACAATACCTGGTTACCTATTTAGTTAAGTTAGCCGTTTACTTACTTATTTATTGAACGGAGATTAATTAAAATTCTCTACAATAGATTTAATTTTATAACAAACTTAAAGTTCCAAAATCATGAGGCATTTTACCAACAACACAATAACGTTCCATGAAAAATGGTTCCCTAGAGACCCTGGTGATATTTAATTACAAGTTAAGTTGTGTCATATTGTGTATAAATTAATTATCATGTTTTTGCCAGACCCTCACATGTTTGTCAGACTTGGCGTAAATGTTCGTTTTTACGGTCGTTTACGCTGTGTCTATCTCGCAAGGGATATAGGCGAGATATATGTTTGCAGACTGCATTGTAAAACTCAATAGAGTGTGTCTTTGTTATGCGGCAAATGTGTAAATTAATGTTATTTAGTTTATGTGTTGTTTTGTTTGTAATGTGTATGTAACTAGTCAGTTTTCTAGTGCAGGCTTCGGGTGTCATGTTGTAAAATGTATTTTTTGAATACAAAAATAAATATGTATGTTTTTCAATCTTCAAACAGAACGTCAAATAGCATTCGAAAAAGCATAAAAAATTCTAATTACTTTTCGAGCCATAAAAGCAAAGAAATTATTGTCTCTCATCTAACAGTATTAAATCATAACATTATCGGTGAATTTCTCGAACAAAAAGTTTGAAACAAGAAACAAATTTTCGATCTTGAGTCTCGAGGCGAAAAAATTACAAGTATTTCCGACAAGTTTGTGATCCTCGAGGGACTGGGGAAAAGGGGAGGGGAGAGGGGAAGAGTAGGGTTCCCAATCTTAATATTTTAAACAGTAATACATACATAAATCACGCCTATATCCCTTACGGGGTAAGCAGAGCGTTAACGGCCGTAAAACGAATATTAACACCACGTCTGACAAAAGCTTGAGGGTCAATCAGATAACTGTGTATTACTATAGTGACAGGTTGTCAGCCCATCGCCTAAAATTGCAATACACATCCCTCGAGTCCCTTAGTCGGGTCTTACGATACCCATGGGTAAGTAATGGGGTGATGCTATTCTAAGCCGGCATCACACGGCAAAACAGTAATACTAGGTGAAATTTTACTAGTGACCGATAGGCAAAACTCTAGACGGGCTGGTGATAAGTAACAACCTTCACTTAGGAACAAAGGTGAAATATCAAAACATTTTTGTTACCGCTGTAACACAAATACAAACAAAAATGTAATTAAAGGTCCCATACAACAAGCGTTCAATTTTTACAATTTTCTGTACATAATAGTACGGAATCCTTTATGCGCAAGCCCAAATCGCACTAAGCCGATTTTATATTTAAAAAAGATCTGTTAATTTTCTTTCTTTGCCCCTGACGTCAATAAGTGACGGCTCTCAGCTTGTACGACCAAATGCGACCATATTATGGCTGCTCGCCAGTTGGGCGCAAAATGGCGGCAACCAAGTCTTGGGTTTTCCCCAGTTGAACGGATGATAATACTATCCTACATTGAATAAAGAATTTCAATTTTAATTTCAATTTCAATTTCCTGATATACTGCTTTTTTGTGATAAAAATTGCCAGCCCTAGGGATGAGGGCAAAGTTTGGAGTTCCAAGAGTGAATTCCAACAATTTTTAAATACATATTTTAAGAGAATAACTGTTTTGTGGATTGGGAAAGATACTTTTCACTGTCTGTCAGCGATGCAGGCGTTTTTGCGTGTTAGGAAAGTGCGTAAAGGTAAGCGGGATAGTGCATATTATATAAACAGTAGTATTTTATCTAGCCGTCAGGATCCCACTGCTGGGCAAAGGCCTCCCTCCCCTTCTTCGACTGTTCGCGATCCTGTGTCTCCGCATACCAATCTTTGGAAAACCCATCCAGTTCGTCTCGCCACCTGCGTCTGGGCCTCCCGCGACGATGTCTATCGGATCTTGGCTTCCAATTAGTGGCGGTTTTAGCCCATAGAACGTCAGGCATGCGGCAGACATGACCAGCCCATTCCCAATTTAGCTTTGCGGCTGTGTAGGCTACATCGGCAATTTGAGGGGAGTGTAGTTGTGAACTGCCTCGACAGAGACACTTTACAAAAAAAATCTTTTTACAAACAATCTATAAAAATGGCTTTAAAAATAATGAAAAAAGTGCCTAAAATCGGCCACTTTTGGTATTAATTGCCATAACTTTAATAACAACGAATATTTTATTGAGGTTCTAGGTTCTAATATTACTTAAGGATAATACTAAAAACTTGGGCAACGGATATTCTGAAAGATTGTAGGTATGTTGTATGTATAAAGAGATTTGTTTTGTGAAGTAGCGCCAATGTAGAGGCCGTTCAAGAGTACACTCGCCTTAAGTTTTGGAACACAGGATAGTATTTCTGAACCGATATTATGATATTATGTATTATAAAAATAAAAATACAAATATATTTATTACTCTCATTCAAAAGTTATATAATACTATATAACTGTATGTATACTGCGCTCCATTGCTCGCTTTAAGCCGAGTCTTTTTGGCTTTCATCAGACTATGTCTATGCCTGTCAGTAGTAATAACGTATTAAGTAAAAGCTTGAAATAAAGTAAATCCTAAAAATCGCAGTTTGATGCCGGCTTACAATAGCATCAACCCGTTTATTTCCCGTGGGTGTCGTAAAAAGTGACTAAGGGACTCGAAGGTTACATGTGTATCGCTAATGCTGCTGCTTTTCTATGGTCATACACAATTTTCTGAATAACCCTCAAATGTGTTTCAGGCGTGGCGTAAATGTCCATTTTTACGACCATTGTCATTCTGCCTGCCCTGCATGGGATATAGGCGTGGTATATGTTTGTATGTGAAGGACAAATATTTGAGGGTCATTCGGAAAGTTGTGTATCGCCATAGTGACGCGTTGTCAGCCCATCGCCTAAACTTGCAATACACACCCTCGCGTCCCTTAGTCGCCTCATACGACACCCGCGGGAAAGAAATGGGGTGATGCTATTCTAAGCCAGCATCACACGGCACATAATCAGATAATAACCATGATATAACGATACCTACCAAACTGACCCAACACACACACAAAGTTCCTTAAACAGTTATCATCAATTCTACTTCCAGCTTCAACTTGGGCAAGCCCACTAGGGATCCGTTAGGAATTTCTAATTTCTCTCCAACTGCTAATTTTGAGGTAATTGACTACCGAACCCTCCGCTCAGAGGAAGGTTTATGGAGATAGCTAAAATTACCGTAACGAAGCTATAAAACTCAAAAATAATGCTGTATTCCGTATTAGTGGCTCGAATAGCGATTTCACCCGTTGCTACGCGTTTTTTCGTATAATTCTGACCTTTTCCCGGCATAAATTATGCATGGCAACTTTTCCCTCGAATCAATCCATCTATTAAAGTTACAACACATTAAAATCTGTTGCGTAGTTATAAAGATTTAAACATACAGCTGAGCCCCAATACTTTTATTTTTTAGTCATTGTAATGCCATCGAATGTCAATTTAATAATACATTAAAATTCTACTTTTTTTTTTTGTGCGGGACACCGCGTCGCCCGACGACCCGATGGACCCTGGTGTCAGAGTTTTTCAACCGCCTACTACTATTAGTAGGCCTCTGACATTGTGTAACGACCGCCGTCTAATTAATCATAGATAGCAACCGGGACCGACGGCTTAACGTGCCCTCCGAAGCATGGAACAATTTCTTTTCGGACAATCAGGTGGTTCAGCCTGCACTATCCTAGCCAGACTGGGAACAATCTTTGTGAGAATCGAACCCGGAACCTTTGCGTCGCAGGCAGTTGCACTGCCATCAATGCCACTGTGATATTTTACACTGCAAACAGTTAGCAGAATACGAAATGACAAAAACTGTACCACTGACAGGCCATTGATGCACAACTGAAGCGATTTTCATTTAACAGAGTTCAGGCCCGGGAGACCAACGTGACACGGGAAGCGTCTTTATTCAATACTATATCGTGATTTGAAAGTGATTCAGTATCATTCGTCAAACAAATATCAACAGCAACATCATTCAATTTCTGGTCAAGGGCTTCCATTTCGGACTGTTTACCGTGCTTGCCATTCTTAGCAGGCGGATTGACGAGCGCTGTATTTTGCATGTTATATTAGTAAGTTGGTTCCGTGCTTCGGAGGGCACGTTAAGCCGTCGGTCCCGGTTGCTGTCTATGTTTACTTAGACGGCGGTCTTTAGACAACCATGACCAGAGGCCTACTTCTAGTAGCAGGTGGTTGAAAAACTCTGACACCAGGGTTCATCGGGTCGTTGGGCGACTCGGTGTCCCACACGAAAAGAGAGAGAGTAAGTTGTTTGTGAGCTCGCCAAGTCTAACTGCATGGAGTTTATTCATGAATTCATTACTTTCTCGTAAAGTATTTTCTGAAAAAGATATCCTAATCCTAATCCCCTTTTTTTGATCAATAAATAAAGTGGAATGATACTTTTATCGCAATTTTGTACCAATCTCAGTGAGCTCGTTATTAAAATAGTTATAATGTTTTTTGTGTAGCAGCTATAAATAGAATGTGTTCTCACAATAGAAAACTCATCGAAGGAAAATCCACGAATGACAAAATAAAGCAAGATATTTTTTTACAAAATAATGGAACAGGTTTCTGAAATTGACCCATATTTTCAAAACAAACCATTATAATTATCCGGTATACACGATTGAAAGTCGAACGAAATCCGTATATAATATTATAAATCTGAAAGTTTGTGTATGTGTGTGTTTGTTACCTCTTCACGCTCAAACGGCTTGACCGATTTGGATGAAATTTGGAACACAGGTAAAGTATAACTCAGAATAACACATAGGCCACTTTTTACCACGGGAAAATAAGTAGTGAAACCGCTGGGCAGAAATCTAGTCTTACGTGTCCTATTTGTTCGCGCGAAACCTTCAAAATTGACACAATCAGTTTGACACCTCAGCCGACGCTAGGACGTGCCGCGCGGTTATATGAAGCCGGTGCCTTATTTTGAAAACAAAAATCACACACAGCCGGTGCAAAATTAATTATTCGTCTAAACGACAAAACCAGCAGGAAGGAAAATTAATAATGTAACATCATAAGGAAGGAAGAAAATATCCAGATGTTCAGCAACATAAACATGTTATGAATTATAATTTTCTTTTTATTTTAAATATTTTTTTCATGATCAAAGTAATATTTTCGTAATATGTGTTTTTGTTTTAATGTGCAAAGTAACAAACGCCCGAGGCTCTTCCAAGGCCGAACAAAAAAGTAATTTTCAGTAAGACCACCAAGTTTTTTCGAATGTCGTACAGAATTTAAACTTTGCCGTGTCGCGTTAAAACTTGTGAGACAAAAGTAGGGCAAGTAAAATCGGAATATTCTCAAAACCGGTTTTGAGTTCCGATATTAGAGCTCAATCCCAGATGTAAGATATAATAATTGGTAATTTATAATAAACATAGAAAAATTTCTATATTTTTCAGATTTCAATAAGTTTTTGTGGGAGTCCTGACAGTTCTTAGGTATTTGTGTATCAAACTAGATTATTTTCAATGATTATGCCCCAAAAAATTTGAAAAAACATAAAGATACGTCTTTTTTCAAAACCGGTTTTAACAATTTTGAAGCAATTAAAACCGAAATAAAAATATCGGAATTCCGTTTTACCGGTTTTTTGAAATTCCGGAATTCCGGTTTCTATCTTTCAGACAGAAGTAACAGCTTGGAACTCGGCTTCCGAGATCCGAGATCCGAGATCACGGCCAATCTTCATAATTACTTAAGTTGGAATATTTCAAGATGAGCTGCAACTTAATTGCACTTAGTTATGTTATTTAACCTTTTTAATATTAAACTGGACGGCGAAAACGAGAGATCGTGCTCTATGGCGTACCCTGGGGGAGGCCTACGTCCAGCAGTGGACTGCAATAGGCTAATATAATGTAGATAAGTAGGTTCGGGAGATATCAATGAAACGTCTAGCTTCTAGGACGACGAGTATATTTGTGCATTGGTGATCGACCAGGCATAATAAAAGAGTACATAGGTATATAATATAAGTATTTATATCTAGACGCGTACGTACACTACTTCACCTTCGGGGTGATAAAAAATAAAAATGTTGCTTACACACATTTTTGTTTTAATACTTATGTTACTCAATATATAGTTTAGTATTATTCTTATGAACTACAGTTATTTTATTGTTTCTAATAATTTTGACATTTGGTCCCAAGTCCTCTATAACAATAAACGGTCCTTCATACAATGGTTGCAATTTTGAAACATTTTCTGACTTTAGTAAGATACAGTCATTTTCTTTGTAAGTCACAGGGTTTGTGTATTTATCATATTCTAATTTTCTTTTCTCCTTACTAGAAATTAAATTATTTCTAGCATCTTGAAAAGCATTCTGTAAACGATATTTTAATTCTAGTGCGTAATTATCTGAGTTATACAAGGGTTCTATTTCGTTTGTGATTCTACTTGGTATGTTACAATTTCTGCCAAAAACCAATTCGTAAGGAGTGTATTTCGTACTGCTATGAACTGTATTATTGAAACTGAATGTCCAGTATGGTAACCAGTGACTCCATGAGTCAGGTCTATTTTCGCAATGTATTCGTAAGAATGCTCCCATGTGTTTATGCATATTCTCTAGTGATCCTATTGATTGGTGATGATAAGGGGTTGAAGAAATTTTTTCTATATCTAAAAGTTTACATACTTGTTCCTTTGTCGCTGATATAAACTCTGTTCCACGATCACTCGCCGAAACTTTTGGGATTCCAAATCTCAAAATAAAGTTATTAATTAAAGCTTTTGCTACAGTAAGAGTTTCCTTATTTTGTAGAGGATAAGCCTCAATATACTTACTTAACTCACATTGCAATGTCAACACGTAGCAATTGCCATCATAGTCTTTTGGTAAAGGCCCAACAAGATCTAAGAATATCTTATCAAAAGCATATGATGCAGTTGTTGTTATTGACATGGGTTCACGAACATGTCTAGAGTGTTTCATCTTTTGACACTTCGTGCACTTTTGAACATACTTGGCAACGTCATTTTCTATTCCTGGCCAATAGTATTTCCTTTTGATGTTATTTAACATTCTGCTCACACCAGCGTGTCCACTAGTGGGCAGTAAATGAAAGTCATTTAGTATTATAATTTTCTCACTATCGTCTATTATTTTCTTTTTTCCTCGTAAGATACAAATCCGTGGACCGGTCCATTGTTCTCTATTTTTTATTTCATCACACATTTCTTTCAATGTAGATTTATTTTCTTCATTTATTAGTATGCAAACTCTATCAATACAATTTTTCTCACAAAAATTGCTCAACTTTGTCACAAATTCGGCTCGCGATAATTGTGCCCTAAAATTGAGATTTATGTATAGAATTTTATCTTTGGCATTATATGAAAAACACTCTTTTATGTCATCTAATCTACCGTCTCTGGCTAGTTTATCTATCTTACTCGCTTTTTCCCATAACATTTCTATACTATCACACGGTTTTCTTAATAACTCTACAACCCTAGGCTGTACACACCTGTCGTTAGTAGGTTTATTAGGAACTAGTGGACTATCTGTAACATTTTTACTTTCCGATCTTTCCATCTCTTCCATCCTTTTGCGTTGCGCTCGGGTCATCACACAAATCATCTGTTCATTCATGCTTTTTAGTTCATTCGATGTTAACACTATTCTAGATAAAGCATCCGCGATGACGTTGTCCTGTCCTTTTATGTACTTAATATCAAAACTATATTCTTCTAACACTAATCTGAACTTTAACAATCTGCTCGATGGGTCCTTCATGCCAAATAAATAAATTAATGGTTTGTGATCTGTTAATATTGTAAAATGTTTTCCGTAAAGGTAAGGCCTGAAGTATTTGATAGCCCAGACTATAGCAACTAGCTCTTTTTGAATAGTAGGATAGTTAAGCTCTGCCTTATTAAGCGGCCTACTCGCGTAAGCTACGGGTTTCATGTTGCTGATGCACAGCACAGATCCAATAGCTATGCCGGATGCATCAGTAGAAAGTACAAATTGATTTGTTTCTGAGAAATCTGGGTATTCTAATATTGGTGGGGTACTTAATGATTTCTTAAGTTCCTGAAATGACTGTTCACACTCATGTGTCCATTCAAAGGGTTGGTTTTTTCGGGTAAGTTTATTTAAAGGTATAGTTAATGTGGCAAAATTTGGAATGAACTTTCTGTAGTAATTACTGAAAGCTACAAAGCGTTTAACTTCATCACAGGAAGTTGGTGTGGGGTAATTTTGAAGAACTGATATTTTTTCCGGATCTGGTGATATTCCTTTCTCTGATACGACATGCCCTAAATATAATATCTCTTTCTTTAAAAACTGGCATTTTTGGGGATTTAGCTTTAGCTTGACTTTTCTAAGTCGTTCCAAAATAGTCATTAAATTTTTATTATGAATTTCAAGGTTTCTTCCAAAACAAATCAAATCATCTAAGTAAACAAAGCATTTCTCGTAATTAAGTCCCGCCATTGCTAAAGTCATAGCTCTCGAGAAACTACTAGGTGAAGTTTTGAGACCCATCGGCAGTCTCGTCATCTGATATTGTCCTGATGGTGCAGTAAAAGCTGTATATTTTCTACATTCCTCTTTCAGATTTAATTGATAATAACCAGAATTCAAATCTAGGTGACTAAAATATACTGCTCCAGAGAGGGAATCCAAAATATCGGTTATATTCGGCAGTGGAAATTTATCATCCAAAACCCTTTCATTTAACTTCCGAAAATCGATGACTAATCGCCACTTTTTGTTGGTATCTTCGCTCTTTTTAGGCACAAGTAATATGGGACTAGACCAGTCACTACAAGCTGGTTCTATTATTTTGTCATTTAATAATTTTTGAAGTTGAGATTCCATTTCATTTTTTAAGCTATGTGGCATACGGTACGGTTTTATGTAAACGGGAGTGGCATCTGGCTTTAATTTAATTTCTGTTTCACAAATATTTGATACCGATAAGGAATCGTCAGGAAGATAAAATACGTCATTATATTTTACACATATATTTTGGATTGACTCTCTTTCTATGCTATCTAAATGTTTTAAATTTAAAATTGAAAGTAAATCTCGTACCCTTTTTGAAGTATTTCCATTTTCATTAAATGCACAAATGTTGTAACCTTGCAAGTATTCAACTTCCGGTTTGAAATAATTAAGACGTACCTCGCTATTTCGGGTATTTAATATTTGAACGGGTATTTTACCATTCGAAGGTTTCGTAACACATCCTGCCAAAAATACACCTTTGCACAATTCTTTCGGTACTATCATACAATCTTGTTTCGCATCTGACTCTAAATAAAATATTTTTTCGCATCTTTCTGGTATGATTAAGTTATTTCTAATACTGTTTTGCCCTAAGTGTAAAGGTACAGTTAAGTATTCATTTTGATCTGAAAATGTTATTGTGAGCAATTCGTAATCGATTACCGATTTATATTTCAGAAGGAAATCTTCGCCTAGAATTCCATCACACAAACAATCTAAGTTCTCTAAAACATAGAACTCGTGACTCAATTCTGTTCCATTTACAGTTATGTTTAGAGAAACAAATCCTAATGTTTCTTGTTGTCCACCGATACCTCTAATGAGTAATCGATGATTGTTGATCGGAATGTTCAAGTGTCGTACTAGATCGTATTTCACGGCACATAGCGATGCGCCGGAATCTATCATCCATCTATAATTGTTGTTACCTACTGCTAATTCTACATAATTGTTGTTGTTACATGCAAAGATACAATTTCTATGATGATCGAAAAAACGTGTTAATATCGCGATTGTCACCGTTTTGTGGAAAAGTTGAAGGCATTTCCGGATTCATTGTATATATCCTATTATAATTATTACGCCTTGAATAATTTGACCTACCTCTGTTCCAGTTGGTATTGTGGTTGCCCGGGGTACCGAAACCTCGACTACGCGGAGCGCCTCGGTTTTCCCTGCACTGGTTAGCATAAACTTGATGTTGGAAAGGGGGTTGCGATCGGCATCTCGGTCCGCCATGGTTAGGTGGTGCACGCTGGTTGAAACCGCCACCACGACCTCGACCAGAGTAATTACGTGCGTGATTGTACCTACCGTGACTCCCACGTCGACCGAAGTACATCGTTCCTTCGCCCTCTCGTTGTGTAGTTGACAGTTCCTCATCTTGGGCTGCGCGAATAACGTCCTTGAGCTGGGTATAGTTCCTAGCTGTCAAAATCACACTTAGCTGACGATTTCTCAAACCATCTGTGAATCTTTTTATAGCTAATTTCTCATTTATGGGTTTCAAAACAGTGTAACTAGAGCTTACACCAGCGGCTTGAGTAATTGTCAGATCAACAAACAATTCCTCGATCTTTTTGCCAAATTCATCAATAGTAGACGACCCCTGGGTCGTTCGCATTAATTGTGAGTGAATAGCATTGCTTGATTTAGCCGTAAGCAAATGCAAACGCATATCCTCCAAAAGTGCGTCACATGATGCGTAAGTGTTTTCTAAACGCAGTTTGGCGCTTTCTGTAAGACGTGTTTTTAAAACGAACTGTATTAATTGCGGTTTAGTAGTTGTATTCAGCATCGAATCATACAACTCGATAGAACTAATTAATTTTTTAGTAACTTCTTCCTGACCTGTCATCACAGGGAGCAGTCCTACGGCTGTTTTCAAGTCAAAGGCTGCCATTGTACTCGTACTTTCAGTTTCAATATTTTTTTCAGTGTCAGTTTTAATATATTTTTTACTGAAATCTATGATTTTATTATATTCTGTATTAATCGATAAAATTAACTTATTAATTATCACTAAATCGGAACCTTTTATTTCATTATTTTTTATCTGTTTTTCTAACTCAGTATATGTAGAACTAAATTCAGAATAAATGTCACTCGCTTCGGCAAGTTTCGGCTTGATAACTGTTTCCACTTTCTTTAATCTACTATCTTGATTTAATTTTATTAGATCTTCTTTATATATTTTTGTCAATTTTTCATTAAATTCTAATAATAACTCTGCCATCAAATTGTTAAATCATGCATAGAATGACATTTATTCTTAAAAATATATATTTAGGACCCTATATTATTATTTTATTACTTACATAATACCGTCACTTAGATTATATTTTCATTATTATTATATTTTTATGTATAATACGCTTATTAGAATAGTTTAACGGTTAAAATTTTACGTATCGCACTTTCACTTATAAGCCCGGAATTAAAATACGTGTAAATGTATACTTGCGGTTTACGATTAACTTGCTCACGATTGTCCGTAGACCCTTTCAGTAGACACTTTGATCGGTTGTATCCAGTCCATCACTTGCACATCACAGTAGAGTAAAAAAAAAACAGTCCCCGAAGTAGTAGGTGCCGTAGTCCTCCTAAAAGTTGCGTCATCTAAACCTCTCTATTGTCTTCTTTACGCCTGAAGGTAACGCGCTGAACCGTGTCGTGGTTAATCTCACGACGTATCATCTGGACGTGGCACTTCTTATACAAATTGTAGACCACCAAACAGCCACCGCAGCAGCACAACAGCAGTGCAACACCTAAAATCAAGTTGATCAGCCCCAGATGAAACTTGATATTTTCCATGCCACCAGATTCATGTGCGTTATTTTCGCCGCCACCACCAGCATTTTGAGCGATTATTACTTCCTTTTGCTGTTTAGATACTTCCTTGCCCATGGTGCGGTCTCAAAAAAAAAAACTTAACTGGATCACTAAAAACACGATGACACTGGAGCACGAAGCGCACACACAGTTCTAAGACTCGGTATACTAATTCATTTTCGATACATAGTTCAGAGTCCAGTTGACCGAACGCGAACACGACACGCGCGAACCTTCTCAGGCGTACCCTTATATGGCAGGGTCGCCATGAGATAAGTAGGTTCGGGAGATATCAATGAAACGTCTAGCTTCTAGGACGACGAGTATATTTGTGCACTGGTGATCGACCAGGCATAATAAAAGAGTACATAGGTATATAATATATGTATTTATATCTAGACGCGTACGTACACTACTTCAATGAATTGGCATCAGTGGTTTACACACACATACATACACATATCACGCCTTTCATTATTAAAGACAAAATTGTTAAAATGGCTTAAAACCAATGTATTTTATAAAATTAATGAATATCTAGAATGTAATGAATGTTTAATTTTGTATCATATTTTGACATAACGAATTCACTTTGACATGTAACAAATTCTTGGCCGATGACACTACTGAAAATTTGCATGCCTTGATTTGGCGAAACATGATGTACCTTTTGTTTAAAATTATTGTAATACCCTGACTACCATGTTTGCTGCAAATAAATTTATTTTGAATTTTGATTTATTTTTTATAATCCCATGCGGTGTAGGCAGAGCGTAACGGTTGCAAAAACGGACATTTACGCAACGTCTGATAAATATTTGAGGGTAATTCGGAAAATTGAGTATAATCGGATAATCAGTGGTTTGGTGGTCAGATGCCAGGGTTCATCGGGTCGTTTATGTTTTCAGTATCTTACACAATAAATAGAAAAATTATCGGAGCGATAATGAAAGGACCAGGGGGTCTCTAGTTAGATTTTCAAATCCACAGTTAAGTTAGGACATATAGTTTATACTTGCAATTGTCGGCACTTGGTGAAACTCCATTGTTATGATTTTGATTCAAACACTTGTACTCGTTTCACTTTTTTTTATTTTTGTCCCAACCGGTTTCCCTTAAATAAGCATCTTCAGGGGGCAATTACACTTTACGTACTAAAATAAACAATAAACCGGTTGGGACGAAAATAAAAAATAAGTGAAACGAGTACTACAAGTGTTTGAATCAAAATCAAGTTAGGACATTGCAGGACAAACCATCCCTTTACCCGTAAAGTAAGGGCGCAGGTTTATTGTCGATAACTTTTTAAAGATGTCGATTATTTCAAAAATATGTTAGATGCCTACCATTAGGGTTTCATCGATTGGTGCCTTAAATGTTTGGTCATTATTTACTATAGGTACAGCAAAATAATGTTTGTTTTACTTGAGCTTTGCACAACATTAAGTTAATCATAAATTAAAATAAGTAAATATTTGAAAAAAATTTAGCGCCCACCGGGATTGGAACCCGGGACCGTGGGATACCGTCTCGCTGCTCTGCCAACTAAGCTACCGCCTCCCCGACTGACCCTTGCCAATTTTCAATTTCTTGACACTCGTCTCGAAGCGACGCGCAACGTTATTTTCATTTATTTACATATATTTATTTATCTAATTTACTTTGAAAAACCAACAGCTGTTAACACAATATACATAAAAACAATAAAAATAAATGAAAGTAATACAGCAGACTGCATAATAAAACCATATTACAAAAAGTGAATCATTAACGGCTATAGGGCTTTTAAGTTAATACCAAGTTTATACATACATACACAAAACACATCTTTTTCCCTTGCGGGGCAGGCAGAGCGTTAAATGCCCTAAAATACGGCCGCTATTGCTACGACAGACAAATATCGAAAAGCAGTTTTAGAAAAATTATGTATCACTGTAGTTACATGTCGCCTGAAATTGTAATACGCATGAAATCCTCGATTTTGAATTGAAATTTGAAATTGAAATTCTTTATTCAATGTAGGATAGTATTATCATATCACTTATTGACGTCATGAACCGTCATTGTAAAAAAAAGAAATTTGTATCACACAATTTTCTTTTTTTTATAACAATTTTGTAATGTCCTAATAGACAACCGGCGGCGGGATAAAAAAATAAAAATAAAGGCACTGCCACTAGGCTGGCCAGGTTAATCACACGGCATATAACCTTACGCCACCACCATCTGAAAACGATATTTGTTTCAAATTGAATTCAAGATTTTTAAAGCGTGTAGTTTACATACGTATAATCAATCGGACCTCCAGAACAGGAAAAACCCGCCAAAAAACCTGCCCAGAAGTGCTTCTACTCTAAATTAACAATCATACTAGCCCCTAAGCTACCCTAGCTAATTTTGGAAGTAAAAAAAATGTGTATAGACCAAAAATGGCTACATATTTCCTTTCGTCGCACCTTCCGAGTATCTATTTTCTGTTAGAAATAGCAGCAAAATGTTTCATTAATTAAAATAACATGTTAGTTACGGAGTGGAAAGAGTTTTATTATAGTATACGTTGTGGCGTCACAAAGAGAAATGTAATTAAATCCGTGTATAGTTTTCATATTCTAGACAATGACTTTATTATCTACAGTGATAGTGCGACTGCCTGCGCCGCAAAGGTTCCGGGTTCGATTCTCGGGGGGACATTCACAGATATATTTATCAATTTGTGAATTTGTCCCCGGTCTGGTTAGGACATTGTAGGGTCAACTACCTGATAATCCAAAAAGAAATAGTTCCGTGCTTCGGAGGGTACGTTAAGCCGTCGGTCCCTTTTGCTGTCTTTGATTACTTAGACAGCAGTTGCAACACAACCATATCATAGGCCTACTACTAGTAGAAAGTGGTTGATAAACTCTGACACCAGGGTTCATCGTGTCGTTGAACGACTCGGTGTCCCACACGAAAAGAGAGATAAACAGATATGCTAGATATTTTATATCCTTTGTTTTACAAACTGAAAATGAAAATGAAATATACTTTATTCAATGTAGGATAGTATTATCACTTCTTGAAGTCATGTAACTTTATTTTTTATAATAATTTGTATTGTCTTAATAGACAACTGGCTCGGGCGGGAAAAAAAATAAAAATAGAGGCACTGTTTCAAAGCTGGCTTTATGAATCACAAGGCATGTAATTTTACGCCACCATTTGTAAACGACATTTATTTTTAATTGAAGTCAAGATTTTCAAAGCGTGTTATAATCAACCGGACCCCCTGAACAGGAAAAACTCCCCAAAAACCTGACCAAAAGACTTGTCTTATTACTGCGCCATTATGTTTCATTACAAATTCTGACCAAAATTTTTTTAATAAACTTTTGGTAAAGCGATAGAGAATAGATTGAACGAATAATCTAAATATTATAAATATAAATTTACAAGGTATATTTTTTTCGGATTTAAGATGTTCTCTTAGTATACGCTTTTGTGGCAGCTATAATTGGTTACTTTCTTATTTGTTTTTAAAATTGGTCAGAAAGAAAAAGGTTTTCCGTAAATACAAAATTCATCAGTAAATCCAAATCATTTCAAAGGAATCAAACGAGAAATCCCCGCAATACTAATTAATATTTGCAAACACCGCAAATTTATTAATAACTTTTATGTAAATATAGAGAGCGGAATAAAATATTTATGATCTCATTACCTCAGCGCGAAAATTGCAATGGCGGCGATAGGTCGATGACCTGTCAGATATTTCCCAACCAATATGGAACCCAATATTACACGGTATAAAAGTTAATTATTGCATCAAGAGCAATCTATTCCCTGAAAGTGGGTTTTCATGTGCTGGAAAGTCTCATTTCAGAAAAATGAGCTATTTGATGCCGGTTTAGACTAGCATCACCCCATTTCTTCCTCAAGGAAGTAACTCCAGAGTTACTTATGTATTGCAATTTTAGGCTTTCGGCTGATAACCTATCACTAAAGCAATACACTACACTAGAATAGCATCACCCCATTTCTTACCCATGGGTGTCGTAAGAGGTGAATACGGGACTCGAGGGGTTAGGTGTGTATTGCAATTTTAGGCAATGGTCTGACAAACTGTCACTATAGTAACACACAGTTATCTGATTGACCCTCAAACTTTTGTCAGACATGGTGTTAATATCCGTTTTACAGTCGTTAACGCTCTGCCTACCCCGTAAGGGATATAGGCGTGATTTGACAACGACAAATTCATTAATAATGTGGCTATTGTTTCTATTAGTTATCAAGTATTTTTTATCATGGTTCGTCGGGTCGTTAGTTGCCTAGATATCCCATTTGATACATATCTAACGACCCGACGAACCATGATAAAAAATACTTGATAACTAATAGAAACAATAGCCACATTATTAATGAATTTGTCGTCTTCTTCTATCTCCTTTCGTGTGGGAGTCGTTCGACGACTCGATAAACCCTGGTGTCAGAGTTTTTCAACCGCCTTCTACCAGTAGTAGGCCTCTGACATGGTCAACATTGTGAGTGGCCCACCGGGATTCGAAGCCGGAACCTTTGCATTGCAGGCAGTCGCAATACCACTGCGCCACGTAGGCCGTCGAATATAAATAATAAGTGTCGTTATATTTCGGTTGAATTTTCCAGCTGATCAGCGTCCTATTGTTCATAGCGAAACATGTTTCAAATTTCATCCAAGTCGGTCAAGCCGTTTGAGCGTGAAGAGGTAACAAACATACATACACACACAATCTCTCAGATTTAGAGTACGGATTTTAATATTAATAAAGTAAAGTGGTGGCGTAAAGATACATGCCGTGTGGGTATGCTGGCTAGCCCCGACAAGGCAGTACTTCTATTTTTATTTTTTTATCCCGCACGCGGCGGTTTTCTATTAGGACGATACAAAATTGTTATAAAAATGAGAAATATTGTGTTTTTTTTTACTTGCATAATTTTTGAGCGCGGCAGGATTTGAACCTGCGACTTTCCATTAATAGTGACGACGCCTCTTCCATCTGGGCTACCGCAGCTCGTTGCTTGCCCGCCAATATTGCAAGTGTATTTAATGCCAGTAACGCGTGGCATAGTTTCTTCTACCGGGTTAGTTTTGAAACTAATACCCGGCGACTAATTCTATCTTTTCAGATTGAATGTAGTCTAAGCGATGTATTTATACTCGTTTTGAACCGACGTACCGATAGCTCACTGGCAGAACGATGGGACGGTACTCCACCGGTCCCGGGTTCAATTCCCGGCCGTCATTAACATTATTTCAATTACTTATTTTCATTTATGATAATAATATAGCACTGTGAGTGCAAAATAAACCATAGAATAGATAATAGTAGTTCCATTTCTGCTATGTATTGTAGAAGCCAAATAATATTAAACAATTTAATTAATTATAAGTTATAACTATAAACTAAGATGTTGTTTAGTTATAACTTATAACCACTTACAGTGTAACATCTTAACCCTAAACTAAACCTCTTGATCCTACCCTAAGCAATAACTTAGGGAAGATTTTCCTAAAATACGGCCAACACAAATATAGTTGTCACGATTAACTCTTCGTTACAAAGTACCAAACTGAAATTTTTGTATGATTTATTTTTTAAGTTTATCTTTTCAGATTCCCTTATGATAGGTTAACACTTTCATGTTCATTATCTTTTTACCAAAAATATATTTATTAACCAATTCAAAAATAAGTTGGTAATTCAAGTTTAATGTATGTAACGTATTCCAAATTTTAAAATGTGCTTACGCCGTGATTGATCGTTAGATTGTGATTTCTATCTTAATAAATAAACACAAAGACAAAACCGTTTAAACTAACGTTTAATTTGCAAGTTTATAAAGTTTATTATAGGAATTGCATAATATTTATCAATATCAGGTACTAACACATTTTCAGTTTTCTTCACTTCCAATCCATTTTATCTTTTGATTAATAACGTCTTGTTCCTCAAACATTGAAAGCCATTCTACACAAAATCACCGAACCAAATACGGTCACGGGAAAGCTTTTACCAAAATGAAATACGTACAAAAAAGATTGTCTATGTTCCGAATAAACCAGTTTTGAATAAAAGTGTTATATTCCGCGACCAAACCGATACGGCTGATGTGACACGTCTGACTCGGGATTTATCTTCTTTATTCTATGTCTGTAAACTTCAGTTTCAGATGAAAATATAGGATCATGTGTACATTTGACACATTGTAGCTAAAGGTAGACGGCCGATGTGGCGCAGTGGTAGTGCAACTGCCTGCGGTTCCGGTTTCGATTCCCAGTGTATATTAACTCACAAAGTTAATATTAATCACTTGGTGAATTTGATCCCAGTCTGGTTAGGGCATTAAAGGCAGAATCACCTGATTGTCCGACAAGAAAGATGGTTCCGTGTTTTTGAGGGCTCGCTAAGCCGTCACCGTCAGTCCCGGTTGCTGTCTATGATTAATTAGACGGCGGCCATTACACAACCATGTCAGAGGTCTACTAGTAGGCGGTTGAAAAATTCTGACACCAGGGTTCAACTCAAAGAAGTAGTAGTTGAAAGTAGAATATTTTAGTTAGTACGATTATTGTAGCACTTTGCTACGGCGGCGTAGCTGGCCTACTACGAGAGTAGTCCTACGAGTGCGGTGTTTAAAATGTTAGCCTTTCAAGCGGTTTTTCCGAAAGAAATAACAAGTTTTCTTGTAGAATAAACGATTGACTATAATTCTTAAGAGTTGGGATAAACAAAAACGTATCCACATTATTTATTTAATTTGTTCAGTAGCTAATCAATTACATACACAAATCTTTTCTTTAATTAAAATAAAATAAAATATACATTCGGATTTGTTTTTAAATGCAATTTGAACAATCACAAAACTTTTCGGGTGGACTGCTGCTCTCCACCATACAGTCAGGTGTAGACTTCATAGCCCTGGGGCTAAAATTGTAGAGGCCAGAAGTAAAACAATAAAATAAAGTCGATATCGTTACTAAAAATAGAATCGTTCGAATTCCACACGACGGACGTTTTGGCAGTTTATTTTTTTGTGTCTTTTATGTATTAAATATTGATACTTATAAAAATATATATGAGTACAAATGTCAGCTATGTGATTCCCATAGCTTTGCTTAGTTTTTGGCTAGATGGCGCTGTGTGAATTGTCTAAGATACTTATTTATTTATAATTTTGTTTTATAATACTGGATTTAAACGTGTAGGTGTAGGTTTCAAAAACGTGTTATTTACACGTTGAGAAAATAAGCTTAGTTGGATGAACTTCCTTGACATTAATCAGCTATTTACGTATAATAAGAGGACCTATTTTGAATATTTTAACCTGTATTTCATGCGTTAGCTTGTTTTTATCTAACAAACATTGAAGGGCACAATAGTCCACTGCTAAACACGGGCCTCCGTCTATTGGGGAGTATTGCCGTACTCACCACGCTTGGCAAGTGGAAGGCGAGCGTATTGCTTTCACAGGGAACGCTACTGCCCATTCCCTGGATGAATTTATCGCAAATTTGCTTTTACGACACCTACGCGTCTTATCTATTATGAAATTATATCATTCAAAAAGTAATAGAAATAAACCCTTAAATAAAAACGAAAATAAAGATAAAGAAAGGAAGATGAAAATTCATGAAATCATTTATAATCTCTGACATATCAAAACGAGGAGAAATAAATATACCTCAGAAATTAGCATAACATTTTACGGAGAAATTTGTATTTCAATAAAATAATAACGACACATAAAGATGTTAAATCTGTTGAGAAGTACTTCCCGGAATTCAGTAAAACGTTTATTACTCTCATTGATAAAATATGACATAATAATATTTACCTTATGAAATAAATGCTTATTGTCTTCCGAGAACCGGAGTTTATCAGTCAGACATAAGAATTAAATAGATAGAGACTTTGATGCCAAAGAAACTTATTTGATCATAAAATTAATGCACATAAAATAACTTCTTTCCCGTTCCCGTTTTCGCGGTGATGCCGGCTTTGAATAGCATCACCTCTCTTTGCCGTGGGTGCCGTAAAAGGCGACCAATATTCTCAAGGGTTTCATCTGTATTGCAATTTTCTGAAACCCTCAAATGTTTACCAGACATGGTGTTTATTATAGCCGTTTACACTTTCCCTATACCGCCAGGTATATAGGCGTAGTATGTGTATGTATGTAACTACTTGTCTTCTTCTCTTTAAAAGTTAATTGGAGGGTTGGCAAGTGCAATCAAATGTGATGAAAGTTTCTTCTCCGTGGCTTTCTTAGTCCAGGGATCAAGTGTACTTTAGTACAATTTTACTAGGTCAAGAAAAAAAACTGGTTTTATTGACATGACAAAGCAAAAAAAGAATTATACTACTAATCTGTTCAAAAGTTGGCACTCATACACGCACTCGGCATTTTTTTAACTAACCTTTGGCTCTCTGAACCATAAACTTTGCATACAATTATTTTGTAATCGTGTTTGTAACAAACACTCAACCTACCCTGCAAGGGATAAAGACATGAAATATAAATGTGTGAATCTGTTACTTGAAGAGAATCGTATTCTTTGTATTTATTGTGTAGGTCTTCAAAGCTACGTATACGTTTTAACTTTTCTCTAATATCGTCGCGTTATCAAACCGGGTCAGGTGAAAGCATTATTTTATTGTTCTGTTATTGTTCTCGTATTATTCTTTTCAAACTCGTTGATCCCAGAACTCACAATGAAACCAACCAAGGATTTTAATCTTTTGCTTCTAAATTAATGTATTTAATACTAAGGTAGTTGTTTTACCTTTCCAAACCATTACGCCCGCATTAGTCGATTAAGCCAACTTTGATTGCTGTCAAAATCATGCTTATACTTTGACATAAGGACCTGTCTCTAGTATGGATTTGATTATAAGGCCAATGTACTGTTGGTAACATTAAGATGAAAGCACCTTACTGATCCTATTTTCTTTCATACAAAAATATGTACATACATACATACATCACTTTAACGTTACACGTTAACGGCCATAAAACAGATATTAACACCACGTCTGACAAAACTTTGAGGGTCAGTCAGATAGCTGTGTATCACTATAGTAACAGGTTGTTAGCCTTTCACCTGAAATTGCAATACACATCTTAGCCTCGAGACCCTTAGTCGCCTCTTACGACACCCATAGGTAAGAAATACATACATACATACATAAATCACGCCTATATCCCTTACGGGGTAGGCAGAGCGTTAACGGCCGTTCAACGAATATTAACACCACGTCTGACAAAAGTTTGAGGGTCAATCAGATAACTGTGTATCACTATAGTGACAGGTTGTCAGCCCGTCGCCTTAAATTGCAATACACACCCTCGAGTCCCTTAGTCGCCTCTTACGACACCCATGGGTAAGAAACGGGTTGATGCTATTCTTAGCCGGCATCACACGGCATAAAATATGTTCTGTACTGTGTCTTTGTTTCAAATACTTTATTGTAATTTTAAAAATATGAACTTTATTGGCTAAAGTAAAAATTTTATGCCACAAGAAATAAATATCTATCGTCAGAGTAAATTGAATAGCTGTTGTTATAATTAATCACTATTGCTACAACTAAAAAGGATAAGCCTTACATAAGCTTAACTAGTTTCACGCTGGTCAGCAACGTAAATCTAAACCCTCCCAAAATAATATTACTCTGGTAATCCATAGCCGTGTGATGCCGGCTTAGAATAGCATCACCCCATTTCTTTCCCGTGGGAGTCGTAAGAGGCGACTAAGGGACTCGAGGGTGTGAATTGCAATTTTAGGCGATGGGCTGACAACCTGTCACTATAGCGATACACAATATTCCAAATAACCCTCAAACATTTGTCAGACGTGGTGAAAATGGCCGTTTTTTGCGGCTGTTTACGCTCTGCCTACCCCGCAAGGGATTATAGGCGTGATATGTGTAAGTGTAAGTGTAATCCATAGCCAATAATAATAGAAAAGACTGTTTAAATAATAAAGCAATAAATAAATTTTGAATATGAAAAAGAAAATACGAAGTTTTGCTCTAGCTAATGATGCTATAAACATTTTCATACTTATCGTGTATCTTCAAAAATATATATTTTGAATTTTATAACATAATTTAAAGAAGTATATCATTATTTTAATAACACAGACGTGTGAGGCCAATGATGATGATCATTATTTTATTGTAAGTAAAATAATACCTTCATGTGATGCCAGCTGAGTATAGCATCACCCTATTTATTCCTACGGGTGTTGTACGAGGCAACTAAGGAACTCGAGGGTTTCATGTGTATAGTAGTAGTGACAGGCTTGCAACCTTTCAATAAAGTAATAAACGATGTTTCTGAAACGGCACTCAAATATTTGTTAAACGTGGCGTTAGCGATCGTATTTTACGACCGTCAACGCTCTACTTACCCTGCAAGGGATAAAGGCTTGATATGTTTAGATAGTCTTTCTTAATACAGAAATGTTATTACTCTATAAATTAATTTCTTATTGATAAAATTTAGAATAAATATTCAGATTAATTTTAAATGACATTATTGTAATCGGTTTTTATTATAATAGTTTTAATAATCTGATATTATAATTGTTATCTAATTGTTTTTTTGAATGTTTTTTATCATAGTTTGACATTTTGAATGATAATTAATTGATAATTTTAACTCTTTTATTATTTATAGTATTGTATTTTTGTTGCAATTTCGATACAATGTCTATTGTTATGAAATAAATGAATTGAATTGAATAGTGACCGTGCTTTATCTAGCAGGTAGGTATCGTCCATATATTACAGGGTGACAGCAGTGGCCCCATCTGGCGACGCAGACGGTCCCTAATTACTGCGTGTTATGTAAGCCTCAATTTATACGGGTGCCAAGAAAAACTGGAATACGACTGGGCTTAGAGTTTTTATGGTTCCAGACGGAGAAAACGGTCTTTTAAAATTTTTATCTTTTTTATCACTTTTAAGGGCGGAATATTTTTGGACTTGAGGAACAAATAAAGATATTTGCTAGAGTCTTATACAGTTCAATGCATAAAGATTCGGTTTGTTATTATGATTCAAAGACTCAACACTAAGGGCCTTTTTACAAAACGTTTAATATGCGTTGACTACGCGTGTGTAAACAAAAACTTTAAATACGCGTCCAACGAATGTCTAACTTTTTATAGTAAGGCTCTATCTGTCGAAACACCTGCTTGCGTAGAATTAGGATTAACTAGATTATTAACATAAAAGATTTAACGCATATCTTTTACAAATTGAAAATTTCGCTACTTATATTTGCGAAAATAATTTCACAGCGTTCCTTTATTATTACTTTCTTAAGGTTCCGTACGAAAAGGTCAAAACGGGACCCATTTCTAAGACTTAGCTGTCTGTCCGTCTGTCTGTTTGTCATAAACCGTGATAGTTAGAGAATTGAATTTTTCACACGTGCCGTGTTTTTGTTTTCGCTGTAATAAAAATACAAAACTAAAATAAACATAAGCTATCTCCCGTACAAAAAAAAGAAAAACATGTTTTTTTTCTCGATTTTATCCATACTGGTTCTGTATCCGCTTATATTAGTCAAACGGTTTCATTTTTATAAAACATGAATTAATGCTCCAGTTTCAACCACAAACTAAAAAACAGAACAAAATTATTATTATTTTTATTACTATATATTACATACATACATACATACATATATCACGCCTTTATCCCTTGCGGGGTAGGCAGAGCGTAAACGACCGAAAAAACGGCCACTTACGCCACGTCTGACAAACGTTTGAGGGTCATTCGGAAAATTGTGTATTGCCATAGTGACAGGTTGTCAGCCCATCGCCTAAAATTGCTATACACACCCTCGAGTCCCTTCGTCGCCTCTTACGACTCCCACGGGTAAGAAATGGAGTGATGCTATTCTAAGCCGGCATCACACGGCAATATATTAAATATTACTATATATTAAAGTACCGTATACTAAAGTGCCGTGTGATGCCGGCTTAGAATAGCATCACCCCATTTCTTGCCCGTGGGAGTCGTAAGAAGCGTCTAAGGGACTCGAGGGTGTGTATTGCAATTTTAGGCGATGGGCTGACAACCTGTCACTATGGCGATACACAATTTTCCGGATGACCCTCAAATGTTTGTCAGACGTGGCGTAAATGTCCGATCTATGCGGCCGTTTACGCTCTGCCTACCCCGCAAGGGAGTATAGGCGTGATATGTGTATGTGTGTGTATGTGTACTATATATTAAAGGGGGCTCTTAAACAACGAACGTAATTTTTATTTTTAGCCATCTTTATACATATCAATACGAAACCCTTCGTTTGCGAATCCGACACACACTTAGTCAATTTTTAATTTCAAATCCGCTATCAAAAATCCCCAGGGTATTTCACCGCTCAGCTCAAGATCAGGAAAAAATGAAATGAAAATTAATTTCTCCCCGAAGAGAGCCATAGACTAGTGTTGCTCAGTAATTAAGCGCCATCTTCTGCCTCCAGACACGAACTGCGCATAATCCTGTGAATTTAATTTAAATACATTTTTATTTAAATAATGTTTAAAAACTGCAATAATTGGCCCGCAAGAATAACACTACCCCATTTCTTGCCCGTGGGTGTCGTAAGAGGCGACTAAGGGACTCGAGGGTTAGATGTGTATTGCAATTTTAGGCGATGGGCTGACAACCTGTCACTAAAGTGATACACAGTTATCTGATTGACCCTCAAACTATTGTCAGACGTGGTGTTGATATCCATTTTACGGCCGTTAACGCTCTGCCTACCCTGTAAGAGATAAAGGCGTGATTTATGTATGTATAATCATCTAAAATCAGCAAAGATAGTACGCTGATTTGTTTACAAGTAGCCTATAATTTTCCCAGATCTCAGTCTCCCCCAGTTTAACGAGGCACTTATGTACCCAATTGCCCCCATTTTCCCCAACAGGTCATATTATCGTCGAGACTATGCAATTACCTACAATAATTTATCCGGGCGGTGTCGGTCCAGGCTCCAATTTCAGGGTAAATTTTCAATTTTGTCGCCCTTAAACTTAAAGTTGGCTTAGTTTACATTTTTGATGATTTCAAGCAAGATTATAACAGCTCTTTATTGAAGCGGCTTCAGAAATGTAAGCAGTCTATAAAACTCTACGATTTTAGGCCCGTGCCTTTTAAACCTTAGCCTGACTATTTGATGGGGAACTAGGGCTCACCAGGAGGAGTTTTTGTAGTTTACCAAACAACCAGCCTAATCGCAATCTTGCGCCTTGGGGTGCTACTCAACTTAGGAGTAGTTCTGGAAAGAACGGATTAAATTGAATCTATCCCGTACATGTCGGTAGTTTCCAAAATGGAGAACAAATGATGATGTGGTTTTACGCGACTTGCAGTGTTCGGCAATCACAGCTGACCGGCGGGCGTATGTGATCTGTCGACCTCCGTGAAGAAGGCTGCCGTAAGCAGCCGAAACGTAGAGGGATAAACTCTCTACCAAATAAAAACAAGAATGTCGCGTATACCCACATCATGAGTGATATTTGTTCGTATGTTAATAAAAGAGAACAAATGAGAGAACTCCGCACCCCGGCCGGCGGAGGCGGTCAGTTTTTGTAAGGGAAGGCTATTTATATGATTCAGATGTACGTACCATGTTCAGAATTCTTAATGTTGAGATGGTTGTCTCTTACCATTCTAAAGTCAACAGCTTTTATTCCACTTTCTGACGGACAATCAGGCGGCTAAGCCTGCAATGTCCTTACCAGACTGGGGCAATTTTACAAAATGATTAATACTGTATTATGTTTGTGAGTTACGTACACATATCACGCTTTTATCCCTTGCGAGATAGGCAGAGCGTTAACGGGCGTTAAAAGTGAGTTCCCTGTCGGGGAAAGAACCCGAAATCTTTGCGCCGCAGGCTCTAACCACTACGCCACATCAGTCGTTAGCAGTTAGTAGTAGCAGCGCATAAAACTACAAACAATGTCATTAGGGTCCGTTTACACGCCGTGATCGTAAAGGTCCGGGCACACGGGACGACATGAGACAGTAAACCGTATCCCGTGATATGCCGTAAAACGTACCTAATTAGAATGTTCCAGTATCGCAAGTAAGGCATGTAACATTGGAAGACCGGTTTTAGTTCCTATATCAGAGCTCAATTCCGGAATTTAGGGTTTGATAAGTTTATTTCAGCTAAATGTCTTTTCCATCAAATTTTTTTTCGATACTATCAAGAAGTTTTTGTGTGAGGAGTGAGAAGTTCTTAAATATTTAAGTGAAAAAATGCTTGAAAAGATTGTGTAGTGCCGGCTTAGAATAGCAACACCCCATTTCTTTCCGTGAATGTCTACTAGGGGATGGATCCAGGGAAGGGGAAACAGCGTTCCCTGTGAATACAATAGCTTGCACTGCGCTCGCCAAGCGTAGTTTGTACGGCAAATACTCCCTGATCAGGTGAGGCCAATGTCCAGCAGTGGACTGTTGTGGCTTTGAAGTTGAACTCTACAGCTATTACTGTGACCAATTGACTCAACGAAGACAAAGAAATTAAATTAACTTTATTGAATGAAGGATTTAAAATAGTTATCACTTGACGATGACTTAATAAAGGCGGCTGGTAGCGACTGGATGGCAAAAACGGGAGATCGTGCCCTATGGCGTACCCTGTGGGTAACTTACGTCCAGCAGTGGACTGCAATACGCTGATGTATGTATGTATCACTTGACGTCATGATCCGTCAGTGTGAAAAAAAGTTTAACACAATTTATTATTTTTTAACAATCCTGGTTAAAAACCGGGCGGGATAAAAAATATAAATAAATTTTTTTCTAGATATGCTTTAAAACATTTTTTTTATTTTATTTTTATTATTGTAATTAATTTGTTGTATTAAAGGATAATGAAACTGAAATGAAAGTTCCCGCTTTTATCCCTTGCGGGGTAAGCAGAGCGATAACAAAATAATCTTTTGTCACTAAAGTGACAGGTTGTAACCCTGTCGCCTAAAATTTGTATTACACATAAAATTCGTCCTTTAGTCACCTCCTACTACAACATAAAAAATTAGGTGATACTATTTTGAACCGGCATCACTTACTCATAACCTATAACATAAATTTATCAATAAGGCATAAAGTATAACAAAGTATGAAGTTTATTTTCTCCACAATCTCTGGATAAAGTGGTACAATGTTGTCTGGAAGAGAGTTTATTACCAATTTATTGTCTTCTGAAGATGCTTCAAGAATTTACTATAGTGGAGAATATACTCATAAAAAATCTACCTGCTAGGTATAAGTACAGTAATGAAATTTTCTCATGAGCCGTGTGATGCCAGCTTAGGATAGCATCACCCCATTTATTTTCTGTGAGTGTCGTAGGAGGCCACTAAGTCAAGGTTTATGTGTGTATTGAAATATCAGGCGATGCGTTGACAACCTGTCACTCTCAGTCAGCTAAGTAGTCGATTTTGTAGTACTCAGTTTAAAATGAAATTACTTTATTCAATGTAGGATAGTATTATCACTTAATGATATAAAACTATGTTTTTGGAAAGAAGTTGCTTGGCGAATAAGGCGTAATTAATTAAATAGTGACAAAGTTTTTCCCTTGTTTTAAACAGGTAATTAAAGTATTTTCTAAGCAGGTGTGGTATTAAAATTAAATGTGAGGCACTTGGGTCAGTTTACCACTCCAACAGTAATACAAAAATATTTCTTAGAGTAAACTTTCTTCCACAATAGGTTATAATCCAGCACTTTACTTTGCTATTTTAAAAGAAACTAAGTTAAAGTAATTACTTTTTACGTTTCACCTCATAATCCTTCGTCATAAGGAGTATACGCAAAGAAAAACACGGAAAATGTTGTTTTAAAACAGGAAAATGTTTTAATAAAATAAACAAATGAAGCATATGGGGTAATCCTCAAAGGTAAATATAAAAGGAAGTATGTACTACGTTTATTCAAGTTAAATCCTAACGGAGTTCGTGGGATTAAGAAAAATATAAATTTTATTCAAAGAAGAATACAATTTGCAACAGTTTTTTTCGGCTTGGGTCAGAATTAACAAAAATAAAAATGGCTCTTCCTCAGGGCAACCCTGGTAAAACTTACTGCATGTAACATTATTTATGTTGAAACTTTCACTTAATTAGGTAATTAAGCAAAAAAAGTGTCACATTTTTACAGTTTACCTATCCTAAATGAAATAATAAAGTGAGTGCATTATAAAATCATAATACATTATCCTAACCTACCAGACAGAAAAACGGCGAAAGCGGTTCTCTCACATGACATCCGTCACTGCGAACTTTTACGCACTGTAACGCATGCGTCTGTCAGACGAAAGGAAATTGTGAATTCCAATTGTATTTTCATGCAAATACGACTACGGTGCGTTACGGTTCGTAACGGATGCGTCTTACAAGTCATGTGAATAAGATCAAAATCCGCAAATCCCTTTCGTCTGACAGACGCATGCGTTACGGTGTGTTAAAATTACGCAGCAATAGACGACAAGTGGAAGAACCGCCTTATAATCTCGCTCCTTTTGAGTACTTTTTACTACATAAATCACACCTTTATCCCATAAGGGGTAGGCAGAGCGTTAACGGCCGTAAAACGGATATTAACACCACATCTGACTAAAGTTTGAGGGTCAATCAGATAACTGTGTATCACTATAGTGACAAGTTGTCAGCCTATCGAATAAATTGCAATACACATCTAACCCTCGAGTCCCTTAGTTGCCTCTTACGACACCCATGGTTAAGAAATGGGGTGATGCTATTCTAAGCCGGCATCATACCGCAAATTCAAGCCGGCATCACACGGTACTTTTTACTCCTACAAATCAATAAACTGTTTTCTCTAGAGGTTTAATAAATACATTACATTTCTTACTTACCTGTCACTATAGTGATACACAGCTACTCTGATTGACCCTCAAACTTTTGTCAGACGTGGTGTTAATATCCGTTTTACGGCCGTTAACGCTCTGCCTACCCCGTAAGGGATAAAGGCGTGATTTATGTATGTATGTATGTATGTATGTTTAATAAATACTCTGTAATTTATGTAGCTTCGAAATAAACATAAATAGAAAAAAATTGCACCACGTAATTCTTTTTTTACAATCAAAGTGAAAAACAAATAAAGTTGTAATAAGAAGAAAGCAAACAAGTGTATTATGTATTATCTCCCGACATGGCTCTATAATGACTAGAGTTGCACCGACTAGTCGGAAGAATAGAGTAGTCGGTAAGAAGTCGGTGACTAGTTGGCTGAATAGTCGAATACTCGAGTGTAATAATAATAAATGACGTGTGATGCCGGCATCACCCCATTTCTTTCCCTTGGGAGTCGTAAGAGGCGACTTAGGGACTCGAGGTTGAGTATTACAATTTTAGGCGATGGGCTGACAGCCTGTCACTATGGTGATACACAAATTTCAGAATGACCCTCAAATATTTGTCAGACGTGGCATAAATGTCCATTTTTTGCGGCCGTTTGGGTTCTGCCTACCCCGCAAGAGATTACAAGCTTGATATGTGTGTCTACACTAATATTATAAAGAGGAAAGATTTGATTGTTTGTTTGTTTGTTTGTTTGTTTGCATCGAATAGGCTCCGAAACTACTGGACCGATTTTAAAAATTCTTTCACCATTAGAATCCTACATTATTCCTGATGAACATAGGCTATATTTTATACGCGAAAAAAATAGGGATCCGCGTGAAAATTTCGATAATGTAACCCAACGTGTGAAAAATGTACCAAAAAAATATCTTATATCGCGTACGCTGTGGAAATTATTGACAATAGAGCAAAGTGATGTACTACAGTTTTATAGAAGACATCTATATCTATAATAATGTCCGAGATACCATATGTCTAACTATTATAGTTATGCCAGAATAACTACTTTTTCATTTAAAAATTTACCAACTACGCCACATTATTTGTACCAGCGTAATGATTACATTTAATCATTACTGTATTAAAGGGTGTCAGGGATAGCCCTCAGAATACTAACAGGGTACATTCAGACCATGAAACTGAACAACTTTCATAGTGAATGCAGTCAGCTGATAGCGATTTTGTATGGAAGGTAATTTTTTTGGCGTTTCCTGACATATGTTTCTAGGGGAAAGTTGTCCAGTTTTATGTTCCATGCACCCTATCAGTATTCGAAGGGCTGTCCCTTACTCGGTATAAAAAGACGACAAAAAACATTAAATAATGCATTAAAAAATCTACACTAAAATAATACATACATACACATATCACGCCTATTATCCCTTGCGGGGTAGGCAGAGAGGAAGTACCTTACTAACTCAGTAACAACAGACTTCTACAGTGAACCCTCCTCACTTGGTTAAGGCCCGTGGGGAGGGAGATATACCTCTGAAAGGAGAGAACATACATACATATACACATATCACACCTATAATCCCTTGCGGGGTAGGCAGAGAGGAAGTACCTTACTAACTCAGTAACAACAGACTTCTACAGTGAACCCTCCTCACTTGGTTAAGGCCCGTGGGGAGGGAGATATACCTCTGAAAGGAGAGAACATACATACATACACATATCACACCTATAATCCCTTGCGGTGTAGGCAGAGAGGAAGTACCTTACTAACTCAGTAACAACAGACTTCTACAGTGAACCCTCCTCACTTGGTTAAGGCCCGTGGGGAGGGAGATATACCTCTAAAAGGAGAGAACATACATACATACACATATCACACCTATAATCCCTTGCGGGTTAGGCAGAGCGTAAACGGCCGCAAAAACGGACATTTACGCCACGTCTGACATATGTTTGAGGGTCATTCGGAAAATTGTGTACCGCCATAGTGACAGGTTGTCAGCCCATCGCCTAAAATTGCAATACACACCCTCAAGTCCCTTATTCACCTCTTACGACACCCACGGGAAAGAAATCGGGTGATGCTATTCTAAGCCGGCATCACACTTAAATAATAATTATATAATCTACACTAATATTAGAAACAGGATTTTATTTATTGTGTGTTTAAATTGAATAGGCTCCGAAACTACTGGATTTAAAAAAAAATATATTTTACTGTTAATTTAAATTGAAATTCTTTATTCAATGTAGGATAGTATTATCACTTATTGACGTCATGAACCGTCATTCTAAAAAAAATATTTGTATCAACAATTTTTTTTTTATTACAATTTTGTTATGACCTAATAGAAAACCGGCTCGGGCGGGATAAAAAAAATAAAAATATAGGCACTGCCATGGGGCTGGCCAGGTTAATCACACGGCATGTAACTTTACGCCACCACCATCTGAAAACGATATTTGTTTCAAATTGAAGTCAAGATTTTTAGAATCCTACATTATCCCTGATGAACATAGGCTATATTAAACTGTCTTATTCCCGGGGGGAAATTGTTAGCGGCGGGTGAAACCGCTGGGCGGGCTGCTAGTATGTAATAAAGTGTTCATCTATCTATGTATCTGTATATCTAGTGCAGGGTGTAAGGGACAGCCCTCTGAATACTTATAAGGGGAATATGTAATATTTATAATATGTAGAAAAAATATTCCAGGAAAGATAAAAAGAGAATAAATTGACCTCCCATTGTAAATGCGGTCAGTTGATTGTGCTTGTATGGGAGGTCGTTTCTTTTTCCTGACATATGTTCCTAAGGGAAAGTTGTTTACTTTCGTGGTCTGCATGCACCCTTTAAGTATTCGGAGGGCTGTCCCTTACACCCCGTATAATAATTAATTTAAACCAGTAATAATCATGTTTTAAATGAATCCACAACTCTTCTAGGCAGATAGGCTCTAAAAGGTAAACAGACGCGATTTCTTTTTCCAAACGTCACCAAAGAAATAATCGCCTCATCCGACCAGTCGAAAAAACAGACTAGTAGGCCATTTTTGCAGTCGGCGACTAGTCAGCTAATTTTAAGCCAATCAGTCGGTAGTCGGCTAAAACCATTAGTCCGTGCAGCTCTAATAATGATCCCTCGTATCCGCAGGGCTGACCAAGCGTTCCAGGCGAGGGGATCACCGGCAAGCATCCCTTTTATAACCTGTTTGTTTTGTTCTGCAATTCAAAGACCCAAGGACCGTTCTAATCATTTCTTGGTTCTTGATAAAATCAGGTTTAGTCAAACACCGGCAAATCACAAAGTTTAAACGATCTAGGTATTTAGTAAAAAGAACCTAAACTTTTTTAGGTGTATGACAAAGTTTGTGCCAGAAACATGAGATTTCTGAGTTTAATGACAAAATTGGCTATTTACAGACAAACTGCACCGTGTCAAGGGTAACGAGTCGACGGTAGCATTAAGCAGTTACCAATAACCAGATTTTATTAGGACACATACTTACACATATTTATTTATTCAAAAAAACATTACACATATCTCGCTTTTATCCCTCGCGGGGTAGGCGGGGCGTCAACGGCCGTACAATACGGTTGCTATCGCCACGTCTGACATATTATATAGTAATCCTGAAAAAATGTGTTAAAATTATACATACATACATACATAAATCACGCCTTTATCCCTTACGGGGTAGGCAGAGCGTTAACGGCCGTTCAACGGATATTAATACCACGTCTGACAAAAATTTGAGGGTCAATCAGATAACTGTGTATCACTGTAGTGACAGGTTGTCAGCCCATCGCCTAAAATTGCAATACACACCCTCGAGTCCCTTAGTCGCCTCTTACGACACCCATGGGTAAGAAATGGGGTGATGCCATTCTAAGCCGGCATCACACGGCAAAATTATAATACACATGAAACCCATGAGTGCAAAATTCACATGTCCGGTCAAGATTGTAAGGAAATTTTTCTTAGAATATATTCAAAGCAATTATATTTTTACTAGTCACAGAATAAACATAATGCAAGTAGCACGATGACCGCAAAAAATTATAAGCTAGGCTTTGAAAAGCTTAGCTATGCTTTAAAAACTACTGTGGACTAACCAGAGCATTTAAATTATCAAACTAAGCTTTACTGTTCGTCTTTCAGAGACTTGAATTAAGAAGTTTCCTTTCAAAGTTATTTTTTTTTAATTTCAACGTTTTATTTAAAATCAGTATTCTTTCCACTCAAATAATCCACCCGAATTATATTTCGGCAAATAAAATCCGTCACCACCGGAAAATTTGACTTTGCCGTTTGAAGTCCGCGTCTGCCGCAATGAAAAATTAAAAAGGTCAATTCTATTTTTAGCTGATATCGAGCGGTCCAAGGTTTGCCGCACCTGGCTTGTATATGGACAGGATTTTATTCACATATCGTACATACGTATAAATAGGCTTGGATTTTAGCCACAAAAATATACTGGCTTCACTCACTTGAAATTAGAAAAAGATTAGAAATAATTTATTTGCAAGAATACATTGTCGTCCGTCTTTCCATTTTATAACGCAACGTAACGCATGCGTCTGTCAAGTCGTTTGACACACGCGTCCGTTATCAGAGTAACACACCATAAACTTACCGTAACCGTTTTTGTATGGGAATAAGATTGAAATTGGCAATTTCTTTGTCTGACAGACGCATGCGTTACGTTGCGTTGAAAAAACGGAACGACGGACAACAAGTGAATAAACCGCTATTGCTATGTGGTGCCGGTTAAAATAGTTTATAATTAAGTTGATTACTATACGAGGTTTTCCGAATGACCCTCAAATATTTGTCAGGCGTGGCGTAAATGTCCGTTTTTTTGCGGCCGTTTACGCTCTGCATACCCCGCAAGGGATTATTGGCGTGATATGTGTATGTGTGTATGTGTGTACTATACGAGGTGTAAGGGACAGAACGAATACTGATAGGGTGCATTCACACCATGAAACTAAACAACTTTCCCCTAGGAACATATATCAGGAAACAAAAAAAAAACGACCTACCATACAAAATCACGATCAGCTGACTGCATTTACTATGGAAAGTCCAAATTTTTTGACGTCACCTGAAATATATCACGCCTATAATCCCTTGCGGGGTAGTAATTAGAATTCGTAAAAATCTATAATTATTAATATTTTGGGTAAAATTTTAACTACATCATCAGTGTCTTGTATATCATGAAGGGACCTTCAATTTCCTATCGAAGCCCTTAATTTCAATTAACCCTACCTTTTGTACCGCCCTTAAATTACGACGATCGATGGAGACCCTTCTTATCAAAGGTTTGCAGTAGATTTATACAGGGTCTATTGGCATTGGAACTATAGAGAAGGGGTTGCATAATTTCCAGAATGATTTATAAAAGTATAAGACCCAAAAGCGCTCAACTGTTCGCTTTAAATCTTTTTGAAATGAAATGGAATTATTTTTATTCAATGTAGGTTAATAATATTATAATAATCACTTATTGACGTCATGATCCGTCATTGTAAAAGAAATTCAAATTCTTCTAATAAAAACAAAATAAAGGCACTGCCTCGGGGTAGGCCAGGTTAATCACACGGCTCCACAGTATCCTTTTAGGAACCATATTCCACTTATAAATCAAATGAATTTTGGTACTGCCGGCTCTAAACAGTAAACAGGTTTAATTCTACCAATGTCCTCATCACTTTCAATATTCATAATAATTTAATGGGAAGAAAGAACCTTACACCAGCTTATAAAAAGAAACTTGATAAAAATAAACAAAGATCAGCACACAACGTAGCACGGCAGGGGTAACAAGTCTGGCGAAAGATAACGGCAATTGGTACAGATTGCTTAAGTGATTTTTAGAAAAAATCGTTTTACTTCTCAATATTAGCAAAAGGTAAAAAACATTTTTACTCGTAACGCTTCAGATTTTACTTCTGTACGCAGAAAAAACGGTATTTATACAACTATTTACAAATTTATAATCCAAAAATTAGACGACTGTTGATAAAATTATAATAGGAACCTTTTCTACATAATTCGTCATACCGTTCTCACATTAACATTACATAAATAGCCACAACAGTCCAATTCTGGTAAAAGGTCTTCTTCTATTGCCATTCTCACCACGCTCGGCAAAAAGATTGGCGAGTGCAAGATATTGCATTTGCATGAAACGCTACTGCCCAGTCCCTGTATAAATTTATCTATTAATCGCTCTTTACGACTATCAAGAGCAGAATTGAGGTGATGCTATTCTAAACCGGCATCATCATGATCTCACATTAACGGGTCGTTGGACGACTCGGTGTCCCACACGAAAAGAGAGAGAAAAAGGTTTCACTTTCACCAATGCCGTGTGATGCCGGCTTAGAATACCATCACCCTAATTCTTTCCCGTGGGAGTCGTAAGAGGCGACTAAGGGACTCGAGGGTGTGTATTGCAAAGGCTATGGGCTGACAACCTGTCACTATGGCGATACACAATTTTCCGAATGACCCTTAAATATTAGTCAGACGTGGCGTAAATGTCCGTTTTTTGCGGCCGTTTACGCTCTGCCTACCCCGCAAGGGGTTATAGGCGTGATATGTGTATGTATGACTTTCACCAAGGTAATTGATTTTATCTGTGCGCGGACCCTGAAAACTGCCAGAGCCCTTTTCAGGTTTATTTTACAAATTAACGAGCTCAGTATTACCTTCGTGTGGGAATAATTTATGGTCCGTCCGGTTAACCGGATGTTTAAAAGATTTTGTAAATTCTGTGCTGGGTAAAATGTTTGTCATACTTGGCGAAAATGCCGTTTACGTTTTGCCTACCTTGCAAAGGATATATGCGTGATAAATGTATGTATGTAAAAGCATGGCGGAAGTTCAGAATTGTATGTATGATGACTGAGAAAGATATTTAAATTCATCGTTAAAATTAATTTATTACAACCAAAAATCAAACTCTAGACATTTGCGTAACAAGTAGGCGTACTGGCACTACTAAACTTAGTACCCACTTAGTACTAATAGTACCCACTTATATTTTCCAGACTAGAATTTTGCACTCGCAATTACTTTCACACATTTAAGGCGATAGACCCGGTTACACCTATTGTCACACTCTCTCTTTCATCCTAAGGTTGCCTGGTAGAGAATGCTAACAAACCAGCCACCTTGTTGTAATGTTTCTTTTATTGGTGTTTATCTATTGTTGTGTTCTTATTCTATTTTTAATGTGCAAAAAAGAGTTTTGTTATGTTATGTAAAAATGAATAATTTTGCCTTGTTTTGTAAACTCTCAGCTCGTAGGTCTTGATAGACACATGTCCACACATGCCTCTGACATGAACATACATCCTCACTGACCCCCACTGACTCCCCAATGACCCCCACAGGCAGTAGGGACAGGGGTCTTGCCCTACAAGAGTGACAGTTAACCCTTTTCATGCCGCGTCCACTGCGGGTCGCACAACTTTGCTTGACAACTTTGCCACTCATTATTATGAATTTTGACGTGGATAGAAAGATACTGTCAATGTAGCGATACACATTTTTTTGAATGATTCTCAAATTTTTGTCAGACGTGGCGTATGTTTTTGCACTGCCTACCCCGCAAGGGATATATGGGTGTGATATATGCATGTATAGAAAGACATTTGTTAATGAGAATGAGTAAGTAATTGTATCAGGCGTTACTTTGCGGAAGTCCATCTTGATTGAATTAGATAGCAAGGTATTTAGCTTCTTCCGCACTTATGATGGCTAGTAATGCAGCTAGTTGAATGCACCACGCGTACGACCGCAAGTTAATGCAAATGCATATTATCTCTAACCGTAAACCAGTGGCGAGATTCCGCATCCAACCAGGCCTTCTGAGCTTTACGAATGGCCAAAACAGCCGAATGACTATAATAATAATAATAATAATAATTTATTTCATATAAAAAATATTGTTCACAAGTTTGGTTTTTGCATAACAAAGCGGTATATACAAAATAAAAATAAAAACATTAATTCTAACTTAAACAGTATCTTTGTAAACAATAGCTTATTAATTAGTAAGTGGTAGATCTAAAATATTGATTACAGGGCAAGTTGGCGATTTTGATACCTAAACTAAGTAAATATTTACCTGTATCTTAGGTATCTTAAAAATAACTGCATATATTTACAAAATTAGTGCCTGTTCTTTTTTTATTATTATGAAAATACTAAATTACTGATTTAATATAATAAATTAGTGTTAGTATTTTCTAAAATTATTCTAGGTTAGTAAGCATTAAGTTAAATTGAAATTAGGCAACCACAAGCAAGAGTTTTTCAGTCTCTTCATATGGTTTTCCTATAAACCAGTTTTGTATAGTCTTTTTACAAGTAATTTTATTCTTAGGATAAAGATCAAGGACTAGGTTTAATCTATTATACAGATGAGTGCCCAGAAAACAAAAGAACTTATGAGAATGTGCAGTTCTAAATCTCTCTTGTTTGCAGACATGATCTGACCGTCTAGTATTCTCCACATAAGAAGGATCAAATGGTGTGAGCAGATGTTTTTTTACAACAGTTTCCAGGATGAATAACTGGCGTACAGAGAGTATACCACATTTATCTAAAAGTTCCGCTGTAGGGAAGTGGAAGGGGCGGAAAGTAGCTACTTTTAGTACAGCCCTTTGTGCTCTTTCTAAGGAAATAATGGTGGTTTTATTGGATCCACCCCAAGAGGTGATACAATAAAGCAGCAGAGACTGACAGAGTGCCTGATAAACTGATTTTAATAAACTTGGAGTAGCCGCGTGCCTTAAATTTTTAAAAACATAGATAAGTTTTCGTACTCTTCCTGTAAGGATCTTTATATGCGCTTGAAAGTTGAGATGGTTATCTATAGTGACACCTAAGTATTTAATTATATTGGTAGGTTCTAATTTAGGGCAACTACAAAGAACATCTTGTTGGAAAATACAATTGTGTGCTTGTATGTTGTAGGTATTCATTGGCGGCTGAGAAGTAACTTTATAGGAATACGTCATGTACTTTGTTTTGTCGGTGTTTAGAGTCAAAACATTTTCAATAAGCCATTGGTTGATCATATCAAATCCAGTTTGCGCTCGATTGAAAACTGTTTTCCAACATTTGTCACTAAAGACAAGTACAGTGTCATCGGCATATGAAATCAATTTACCATTTGGCAGTGGTAAAAGACAAAGATCGTTAATGTAGACGAGAAAGAGTATAGGTCCTAAAATGCTTCCTTGGGGTACTCCATATTCTATAGCAATTTCGTCACTTACTATGTCGTCAATTTTAACTCTCTGTGTCCTGTTAGTCAGATAGTCTTTGATTAGTTCAAGCTGTAGTCCCCGAATTCCTAATCTCTCCAGTTTGTCTAAAAGTATGGGGATTGAGACGGTATCGAAAGCTTTTGCCAGGTCTAGGAATATAGCCAAACACTTTTGTTGTGAGTCTAATTTTCTAGCTATGTAGTCAGTAAACTCGTGAACAGCTTTATCTGCTGACATTCCGGATCTAAACCCATATTGAGTTTGTGCCAGTAACTTATTGTCCTCTAAATACTTAACAAGCCTTATCTGGATCAATCTTTCTAAGATTTTCGAAATAGAAGGCAATATGGCAATGGGACGATAATTATTGACTACACTTTTATCACCACTTTTGTGAATGGGCCGAATAATTGCTCTTTTCAAAGCATTTGGAAATATTCCTTGCGAAAAACAGAGGTTAAAAATGTAAGTCAAGTGCGGTATTAAAAAGTCTTTGAAAGTTTTCAAAAAAGAACACGATATTTTGTCAATGCCAGTAGCACAGTCATTTCTCAAACTCAAAATTATTTTCTCAATTTCTGCTTCGTCAGTATTAAGTAAAGTAAATGAGTGCAATTGGGAAGTCTCCGAATGGAACAGCGGTCGACTGCAAGTTTGTGTTTTCGCCTTCTCAGCTAATGTTTTACCTACACTAGCGAAGTAGGAATTCGCTATGTTTGCCGATTGTATGGCGTTTGCTGACTTAGCTATTAGAGCTTGAGCAGATGGCTTAGTGTTAGTCATGTTGGTTATATTTTTAATAGCTTGCCATAAGAGTTTTTTATTTTGGCCGGCTTTGTTTATTTTCTCCTTGTCATATTGTCGCTTTAGTTTTCTTAGTAGGCCGTTGCAAAAATTGCGGTAGCGGTAATAAGTACTTTTAAGAATCTGGTTATCTGGAGATTTTTTATGCTTTTTATGGAGTTGGTCACGGTTTCTGATACACCGTAATAGACCAGAAGTTATCCATGGCTTTATTATTTTATTGCGTCTTGTTACTATTACCGTTTTTGTGTTAGCATCAATAATTGTCATCAGAGAATGAATAAGAAAGTTCATAGCTAAATTTGCATCAGTCATGTTATAAATTGAGGACAAATCCAGCTTTTCAAGGTCGAGTGCTAAAGTGTCGTAATCGAGTTTTATGCGTTTAGATGTAATATTATGGGTCTTAGTATGATATTTTTGCATATTCAAAAGAACTGCATTATGATCGGTCAGAGTAGAAGTTAGTACTAAAGTTTTAATTGGGTAGCTGGTTTTAGCTAAAACGTGATCTAAGCAGTTCTTTTCCCTAGTTGGAAGTAGGTGAGTAGGAAGAAGTCCATGAAACGCGGTAAAATTGAGATATTCAGATGAATTTCGGTCTATATTTCCGCTGGCTGGTCGTGTTGGAACGGATATTAATATAGTCTGGAACCGCAAGTTAATGCATTTGCATTAACTTGCGGTCGTACGCGTGGTGCATTCAACTAGCTGCATTACTAGCCATCATAAGTGCGGAAGAAGCTAAATACCTTGCTATCTAATTCAATCAATGAGAATGAGGTCATTAGGTAAAACTTTTAATTAGGCAACTGTTTCATGAGTTATTTTTGTTTAAACTTCTTTGTGCTTTGACAAAAGTATTTTAATATCATGCATTTTTTACTAAAGTTTAATATTTGTTATTTTTTAAATTACTTCATGCTTTTTAATCACTATAAGGGCACAGAGTATATGGGCATTCTTTCACAAAAATATTTTTCTAAGAGTAACTTTTTCTACGTTACATTGTAAGCCCAAAACCCACCCCTTCAACTAACAAAGGAATCTCCTGCCTACTTTGTTACACGTATTATCAGCAGCAGTTCGAGTTACCCCTTAAAGGGATCGCAACCGGTGAGCGTAGTTCCGTGCTTCTAAGGGCACGTTAAACAGTCGCGGTTGCGGTCTATGACTACTTGGACGGCGGTCGTTACACAACCATGTCAGAGGCCTACTAGTAGTAGAAGCCGGTTTCAACCAACTCTGACACTTTAGTTTCATCGGGTTGCACGTCGACTCGGTGTCCCAAACTAAGGTAGAAAATATAACTGCATAGAAAGCCAGTGTATGTTGATTCCTTTAATGGGTAGCTTTAGGTACTGCTGATAGCACCGAACTGAATACTGCACTTGAGACAAACCATTTTACGACAGGTATTATAAGTGGTCTAGAATACTTCCTACTCAGACCAAGAAATTAGGTAGGTTAAATGCCGTCAACTAATATAAAACTATTCTACCTGCGTCTGTGTTTCCAAACGCATACAACCCTAATCTCTTCAAAGTAAGAGTGAACAGGCTTATTCTGGGTGAGCTCGCTCCATCTTAGACTCTGTCTCTGTCCTATGACCTAGACTAGAGTCAAGAGCAAACCCATCATTAATAAAAAAAAAACTTTTCAATAGACATCTATGGATTTAAGAGTGACCTTTATAAGTAATGTTTATGAGCAAAAGTAATTGTTGAATGCAGCCTGCATACATTTCATCACATCAGCCTTTAGCAGTACATTGCTGGATGTAGGCCTCCCTCAGAGCAAAATCTCCCGTTTTTGCCATCCAGTCGCTACCAGCCGCCCTCTTTAAGTCAACTTTCCATTTGGCCGAAGGACGTCCAACGCTAACTGTTTTTTAGTGCAGTTGAATCGATGAACGGCCTATCATCGTGTTGTATGCCTCAATCCCTGCACTCAGGACAATCTAATGTCAGTTCCTGCCAGTGCTGTCACCATGGCTAAATTCTGGGCTACCTTGCACTAGCCAAATACTGGCACGAGCGCCTGTTTCGATTTTCAAATTGGATAGTGGTCATGGTCATCTCGTACGTGCGTACCACCTATGACTCTGTATTTTACTAGTGGTCAACTCGTAAAGAGTGTCGAAATATCTAAAAGCAAAATGATACAGACGCAATACGTCACAAACGCAAAATATAGCTTTAGAAAACATCATTTATGACTTCACGGTTTTTTTCGTAGCATTCCTTGTACCATATTTCTTGTTAATCATAAATTTTACATACCAGGTGAATTAAGCCAGTCTAGACAGTGTGCAAAAGAGTGGAGCTGCTTACCTGGAAACAATAAAGAAAAATTATTAGACAATATTATATATTGTTTGACTTTCTTTATAATTTTAAGCCCAGTATGACTAGCTTTTTATGTTTCAAAAATATTAAATTTTTATATTTTTGGCTTATATTTTTGGGACCATTGGCCGAAGCCAATTTATTATTTTTGTCTCATTTTAGGTACCTTTATCACACTTTAGTTTGCAGTGAATAAAAACGAATTAACACTGGGTTTTTACTCTGTGGAAACTGTCACATGTGTAGATTTTTTTTAAATGAGTTATTATTCATGAAATCGAAAATATACGCAAGCATAATAAGAAACACAACCTGTTATTTACAGACGCACATAACCCATTCGTACATTAAATAAGCGACTTTATAATTTTCGTAATCCCTCAAATAATGCCAGCCGTATTGGACTATTTTTTCGGCTTCAAAATAGAAAGGAAGAACAAAACATATGAATGTAACATTCTGGTAATTCCTAAATAAAACTTCAGATATTACTTGTTATTTTGATACGAAATACATACCTAAATGTTGGTTGCTCTCTTAAGGCTTCTGAAAAGGAGTCCATAACTTGAGAAGTTAGCGACTGAGGGACTCGAGGGTTACATAGGCTAACCAACTGTCACTATGGTGATACATAATTTTCTGAATGACTTTCAAATGTTTGTCAGACGTGGCGTAAATATCTGTTTTTCGCAGCCGTATGTATACGCTTTGCCTACCTGGCAAGGTTTAAAGGCGTGATATATGTATGTTTATATATTGTATTATTTAGAACAATTATGTTGGATAACTGTTCACCTAAGGCACAGGAATTACTGTTCTAAGTTTAGGAAATAGTTTAACCTGATATTTTTTTCTATACTTTTACCTATTAGTAATTATTGTTTTGTAAAGAGTTTTATATTTTGTGTATGTACTTCGTTTTGATGACACACACACCCACACGTTGACACGCGCAAATAAAAAGGAAACCATAAATATCAAAGATTTATTTTTAACACAACTTCAGAGAAACCGTCCTATCCCTCAGAAAACATTATCGGAAAAGGGTATAATTTTAGAGACGTATGGTTTTTGCCCTTAAGGATAAACTTTGTGGAAGTTTTCTAAAGGCCCAAGGGTCGTTAGTACTCGTTAGCGATAGGAAATGTTTCCTGTGAGACCGCGCGTCAGTGTATACGAGCCTTAATGGTCTGATTTGGAATCATATTTCGTGTAGAACTTATTATTTGTTCATATTTATATTGCAATATATAGGTATACTTTATTTCGATGTAGGTTGTATAAATCCTACTCATTTATTTATCACAATATAACAAATATTTATATATTTGTTTATTTTTATTAAGGATGGGTTTGCTCTTGACTCTAGTGTAGGTCATAGGACAGACACAGAGTCTAAGATAAAGCGAGCTCACCCAGAAGAAGCCTGTTCACTCTTACTTTGAAGAGATTAGGGTTGTATGCGTTTGGAAACACAGACGCAGGTAGTAAGTTCCACTCTTTAGCAGTGCGCATTATAAATGATGACTGGAAGCGCTTAGTCCGAATTGGTGGAATGGCAACCAGGTATTGATGGTATCCGGCGGTGCGTGTGAATGTCCGATGGTAGAAGGGAGCTGGTGGAACAAGGTCGTGAAGCTCTTGAGCACACTCTCCAAAGTACAATCTGTAAAAAACCGACAAGCAGGCAACCTTGCGGCGATGTGCCAGGCTATGTAGCTTGGTGTCCACCAGTTTTTTGTCGCCTATAAGCCTCTTGGCCCTGCGTTCCACCGAGTCAAGAGCGGCAAGTTGTAATTTTGCTGAGCCATTCCAAAGGTGACTGCAATAAACCATGCAGGATCGGACTTGTGCTTTGTAAAGGCGTAAAGTATCGCTTCACTCTATTCAGGATGCCCAGCTTCTTAACCGCCGTTTGAGCTTTGTACTCGATGGTCGCCCCGAAGTTTAGATTTGATTTGTTGCACTATCCCGCATCAACAACTTTTCAAAAGCTTACTCTTTAGTACATGGTTGCCTGGAAGATATTACTACCTGAGCAACAAGACCGCCAATTGTACAATTTTTATTATTATTTCAATTTTTGTTTTAATATTTTTCTCTTGTACAACAAAATATCCGCCTATCTTATAAAGTCTCACTTTGCGTAGGTCAGCTGGAAGAAATTTCTTAGTAGAAATAAGCTGTCCTGTTGTGTCGTTATTCTTTGTATGTGTTTCTCTTGTAATGTTTTTGTGTACAATAAACGGTAAATAATAAATAAATAATAATATTGTAGAAAAAGATATATTATTTTATTGGTTTTATATACATATTTATCTTAGAAAAAATGTGAAAACAAGCTCAAGAAAACAAGTTAAAAAAAATTGCAAAATTAAAAAAATATATTTATACCTATACCCAAGTCCGCCTTTGTGCCTTTTATATTTTCAAGATTTATTTCTGTAACTGTTGTCTTTCAAATTAAGTTAACACATACATACATACTGATTTTCCAATAATACTCTTGTCAGTACGTGCTAAGCCGTGGACTTCCAAAACACGAAACCACGTAAAGACAAAATCCCCGAATTAAAAAACGGTATAGATCAGATGCTGCAAAATCCGTACAAAGTTCCGACACGGGCTAAAGCTAAAAGCATTTTGGTGTTGGTGATAAAATCGAAGGTATTGTGTCCGAGAGAAGCCCGGATACATGGACACCAAGCTGCATACAATGTAGGTGTCCATCTTGTTGGTGTTGACTAAATATTGCCTTAAAAATTTTATAAGTACAGAATTTTGGATTGTTGTTATTTGGGCATCACAGATTTACCGCGCAATTTAGCATTCTTACGAGAGTAGGTATTTTTCAGTTATCAAAAATTCTGTTCTATTTGTTTATTTGCGGTAAATTCTCATGAGTATAATTGTCCACTGTTGGGCAATGCTCATCAACATACCTACAGACACCGCAACATAGAATTAGGCAATCAAGGTCTTTTTTTTTTGCTCTAGGTGTATACGAATTTGAGATTTCAGTAGATTTAGTGAATAGCAAAATTCGTACAAAGTTCCGACACGGACTAAAGCTAAAAGCATTTTGATGTTGGTGATAACGACGAAGGTATTGTGTCCGAGAGAAACCCGGATACATGGACACCGAGCTACATACAATGTAGGTGTCCATCTTGTCGGTGTAAATATTGCCTTGGAAATTTTAAGAGTACTCATGTATGTAGATGTAACAGAATTTTGGATTATTGGAATTTGGGCATCAGAGATTTACCGCGCAATTTACCATTTTTACAAGAGTAGCCTAGGTATCTCTCACGAAACTGGCATGCGGAAAGAAAAGGTGTAGGCTAGACAAGACAAGACAAGGTATTTTTCAGTTATCCAAAAGTTAAGCTTAAAACAAAGATTCCGTTCTATTTATTTATTTGCGGTAACTTTTCATGAGTGTAATGTCTCATTAACATACCCACACACAACGCAACATAGAATTAGGCAATCAAGGTCTTTTTTTGCTCTAGGTGTATACGAATATTACATTTAAGTAGATTTAGCGAATAGCAAAATTCGTACAAAGTCCGACACGGGCTAAAGCTAATAGCATTTTGGTGTTTGTGATAACGGCGAAGGTATTGTGTCCGAGAGAAGCCCGGATACATGGACACCGAGCTGCATACAATGTAGGTGTCTATCTTGTCGGTGTAGACTAAATATTGCTTTGGAAATTGTAAGGGTATTCATGCAAGTATTTAAAGTATTTGAGAATTTGCAAAATATCGACTAGTCTGGTTGAAATGCGCGCCAAAGCAAAATGTTATTGCACAATCTTTTGCGTTGTTTACTTTTTTATTATTATTTTTTTTTCTTTTTAACTATGTGCACATCTGTACATTTTCGGACTTAACGCTGAAGGCCGATTTTTTTCTAAATCCTTCCCCCCGAAATGATCGTTGTATTTGCTCAGATAAAATATTGTAGAAGTTGCACACCACGTTACGACAAGATATATTTAACAATTTTGTGGTATTTGTTTTATGTAACCAAACAGAAAACATGATCGCAAAGGTATGATTATGCAAATATATCGGTAAGTAAATACAATGTCAAAGCTAAATAAAGTGTATTTAGCTGACAAACAAACAAACTATTGTATTTATAGTGGATATTATTATTATTTTATTATTATTATTATTATCCATTTATTTATAAAGTATACATATTTCTTACATTCTAGACACACTTAAACTAAAAAAGAAAAGTTTATCTGTGTGCTGCACATTCCTCTTATGAAACTTATTAACTAATACCTAAATAAATATCTTACATCTAAGCAAACCTAAAATGATAATGGCAGCAAATAGGTGTGTAGGTAGTAAAGAAGAATAAAATTACTCAAAATAATTGTGATCACACGGGAATTAGGGCTATGTCCTAAGAAATTAATAAAATATGAGACTTGGGTGTTAAAATAAGTGTCAAAAATAGAATAGTTCTCATTCATCATTTAAAAAAATATAGAACGTAAGATTTATTAAACTGAGGAACAATTTAAATGTTTCTGTTTTGAGTCAATTTGTGTCAAAAACTAAAATAATTCTCATTCGTCATTTAAAAAAATATAGAACGTAAGATTTATTAAACTGAGGAACAATTTAAATGTTTCTATTTTAAGACAATCCTAAATAGTGTACAGAGACGTCACAAAATTAGCTGTTCATGCAAAATATAGTTTTAAAAAGTAGCCTCTTTAACTAGTAGGTAGTAATTTATACTTGTTTATGTCGGCATAACAAACAATACTAATACTGAACAACAAAACTCCCCATGTAAGACCAAGGAATGAACGAATGAAAGAGCGAATAGAACTAATTCCATTCACTCCGTTCGTTCGCTGCAATTAGTCCCGCGGTACGTGCGCAGAATGATTCAACCACAAAAGTAGTGTAAGGCTTATTCTTCTCTTTTTGAGGAAACAAGAAGGGTCACTTTTCCGAATGACCCCCCAAACATTTGTCAGACGTGGTGTAAATAGCCGTTTTTTGCGGCTGTTTACGCTCTGCATATCCCGAAAGGGACTATAGGCGTGATGTGTGTATATGTGTCAAGAAGGGAAACTTCGCTATCACTGAAACTTCACTCTTTGTCTGTGCATCTGTCACCAGACCGTATCACATATGCCGTGATAGTTAGAGATTTAAAAATAACAGATGCCGTATTTCTGTTGTTGCTATAACAAAAAAATGCTCAAAATTAGATTTTAAATAAAAATTAAGAGAAGATCTCATGCAGAGAATGTTTTTTTTACTCGCTTTTATCTATTATGGTTCGGAGGCTGTGTGATGGTACGGAACTCCGCGTGCCTTGTCCGTTTTATTCTATTAGTGTATGCCCTGCGAGACTTGAACCCGGAACCATAAAACACATTTTCTTCGCTCTGCCACACGAGTAACCAAAAGAGTTGCAGCCATGCTATCGATCTCCAAATTAATTTACAGACATACTCTACACGCCTATATTCTAAAATCTTGTATCAGTACTGTTACAGATTGTTAGCCTGTCGCATAAAATTGTAATAATACCTACACATGAATCTCTCGAGTCATTTAGTCGCCTCTTGCGACACCCGCGGAAAGGAAATGGGGTGATTCTACTCTTAAGCTGGCATCACACGGCTATCGAATACACAGCACAAAAGATCGAATGAAACTAATGCTGTTCATTCCGGTGGCTCACAGCAATAAGTCGCGTGGTTCGTGCGCTGAATAGCGCTGACCTAATGGCCAACCACTAGTGGTCTACAACTCTTGTCTCTTTTTTCCAATCATTCAAACTACTTCGTGAAATCTAAGAATTAGTTATAAATACATACATACATATATCACGTCTTTATCTCATGTGAGCGGTCATTTCCTAAGGTGTCTTAAGGGTTTCATGTGTATCACATGAAACCCTTAAGAAACAACTGAGGAACCATTTGCTGATAAGTCGTTTTACTCTGTAAAACGTATCTAGATTATTATAATATGTTTTTGTCGAGCACTATACGAATTTTTATAACGGACATCTATAACTTTTTAATTTCCATTGTGTGATAAATAAATCAATCAAACACTCTAATTTATACCAAGAAATTGAACAAAAAGTCAAATTATGTGAGTTTTCGTTTTGATTTTTGCACCATTTTTGCTCAACGAAATAGTTATTTTCCAACTTATATCTTTGAAAGCGATACTTCATTCCTTGCACAAACTATGATAATGTAAGGTTTATAGGTTACAATCCTCAGATCCTCGCCGCTTACGACACCCGAAAGAAATAAATAAGATGATCCTATTCCAAGCCTCTTCCTTATCTGAACGTATGTGTGTCAGTGAAATACAATTTATAGTCTTACTCATATTCACAGTCAGAATTAATATAAATACTAAAAAAGCTTAGACGTCTGAAAAGGTGAGAAACAATGGAAATTGCCAACCAGTAACATGTTACACCTAAAATGTACAGACGTTGTAAATGGAGAACCAAATGTGACAGCCAATGAAACGAAAAAAAAATCTGATCAAAGCTTGAGGACTGATTGCAGATATCAGAATAGAATAAAAAAATATATAAATATCTTGGACAATAGTACTAAGCAAAGTACTTAGCATAGTTTGTACTTTGGGAACGAGAAAGCCACATATTATGTTTGTTTTTGTATAAATACATATTATACATAGAATACACCAAGACTAAGCACAAATATCTGAACTGCTTAACAGATTTGTGTCTTGTGGGGATCGAACCTATGACGCTCGGCGTAGCAGGCACGGGTACTATCCGCTACACCATCGGGCCAGTCAATAATAAGTCTATGGGTATAAATTATGTTTTTATGCAATATCCTTGGTATCCATAGTCAAACTCACTATACAATACTACTTTGGAATACGACTGGTCGATTCAAAACTCTAGTGTTCCTGTTAGCGTGGCAGAAGGAAACATTTTTGCACCACTTCTCATGTACTCGTAGTAAAACTACGATATTTGTCTTTATGTAGCAAACGTCTACAGACTACATTATTCCTCGTAGACAAACGCTACGAGATTTACTTACACTTTGGAAAGGCTAATTTAAGCCGAAAAGGTAAAATTCCTATCATTAATATACGCTCTTTTATTAGAACTTGGTGTTACATTTTCCGTATTTATTCGCTTCGTAGTACAAACGGTATCTCCTTAAATCTTACCTAATACCAGTTTTAATGCACCACATCGTAAAGATGTTAATTGAGTTTAGCTAGAGATAGAGTACTTATTGTAGATAGAGTAAACTATACCGGTTGGCTGATTATGCTGTGTGATGCCGGCATAGAATAGCATCACCCCATTTCTTACCCATGGGTGTCGTAAGAGGCGACTAAGGGACTCAAGAGTTAGATTTGTATTGCAATTTTAGGCGATGGGCTTACAACCTGTCACTATAGTGATACACAGTTATCTGATTGACCCTCAAACTTTAGTCAGACGTGGTGTTAATATCCGTTTTACGGCCGTTAACGCTCTGCTTACCCCGTGAAGGATGTAGGCGTGATTTATGATATGATTTATGATGACTGATTTTGTAGAAGCTTAAGTTTCATTGTTGTTAAATAGTCTGACTGAGCTCTAGAAATAGAAGTGTTGATTTAAAGGAATGAAATCTTGTTCTAATAAATCCTTTTTTACATAATAGGTAGTGCTATATAATATATTTTTTGGCAATTTATTCAATGTAGGATAATACTATCACATTTGTGAATCGCATACGCACCGAACGATAGTGCCTCTATACAAATGACAACCTGTTACAGCCGCAATTTGATGCGGCGAAGTGTGCTGATGATGATGATATCCGACTTCGTAAATTCCGGCTCAAACAAAATCCAACATACATATATACATACATAAATCACGCTTTTATCCCTTACGGGGTAGGCAGAGCATTAACGGCCATACAACGGATATTAACACCACGTCTGACAAAAAGTTTGAGGGTCAATCAGATAACTGTGTATCACTATAGTGACAGGTTGTCAGCCCATCGCCTAAAATTGTAATACACATCTAACCCTCGAGTCCCTTAGTCGCTTCTTACGACACCCATGGGTAAGGAATGGGGTGATGCTATTCTAAGCCGGCATCACACGGCATTCCAAAGATCCAAAGTACCAGGAAATCATGTAGACAAAAAGTTCAGGGGAGAGGGAGGGGGGGAGAAACTGCATGAAATATTGTTTCGTTTCTCTCGCTCCGTAAAGTTTTGAAAAAAATGCAGACGGAGTTTTTAATGGCGCAAGTTTGTGGTTGTTAGCGCATCGTTAGTTCAGTTTGTAAATATGACGAGTTCTGATAAAAGGAATGATATTTATTTTCTTGTTTGTTTGTCTCTCTCTCTCTCTTTTCGTGTGGGACGTTTGTTTGTGCATGAGTATTTTATTATCAATAAACATATACACATAACACACCTTTATCCCTTGCGGGGTAGGCAGAGCGTTTACGGCTGTACGGTCGCTATTGCCACGCCTGGTAAATATTTGAGAGCCGTTTCAGAAAAATCGTGTAACACTATAGTGACAGATTGTCAGCCTGCCCCCTAAAATAAAGTAAAACTTATTTCCAGTCTTGAATTTACTACTACTTTCAAGCTTCAGTGTGGCCGTCACACAATTAGTCATTAAGCAACATGATCAATCTTATTTTAGTGTGTTGAATGTCGACTTACGTTTTAAATGTTTGCTCTTTTTGGTAACAAATATCTAAATATGTTTCTATTCTCTTTTGATTGGTCGAAACATTAATAACATTTATTTCTATATTTAGATCAAGTGGGTTGTTGTTAATTAAATTACCAAGACAGTTTCCTAATCACTGAGTTGGCTTGAACAGATAACAGTTGGAGACAGTTTGTGAAACATTGGCGCGTGGGAGCCAGAGCCAAAGTTCGCAACTGTCCATTGACTGACGGCCGCTGTGGCGTAGTGGTAGTGCAACGGCCTGTGGCGCAAAGGTTCTGGGTTTGATTCCCGGTGGGGGCACTCACAAAGTTGTTATAATCTTTTGTGAATTTGTTTGCCATCTGGGTAGGACATTGCAGGATGAACCACCTGATAGTCGGTAAGAAAGATGGAAGGGCACGTTAAGCTGTCGGTCCCGGTTGCTGTCTATGATTATTTCGTTACACAACCATGTCAGAGGCCTAGTAGTAGAAATAGACAATTGAAAATTTCTGAGACCAAGTTTCATCGGGTTGTTGGTCGACTCGGTGTCCCATACGAAGAAAAGAAGAAGTTGGCGCCAATTTGTGAAACATGGCGCGTGGGAGACAAAAGTTTGCAAGCTGTCCATTGACCAAAACTTTTTTCATTTATCCCTCTACTTGTCAGCTGGATACTGATTTGGCAGATGAAAATAGTGTGTGTAAAGCCAGGGTAGACAACAATAATAATCTAATTCTACACTACACTTTCACTGGCATTCAAAACTTTAGCCGATTTCAGGCCTCTGTCAATGAGACATGATCAACCACGCCTCACCGCCTTACTTGTCACTTCCTCTTGGCGTTTTGGTACTTCGTCATTTCCACTTATTTTAGGATCCGGTTCGATATAATACTTTAGTAAATTTCGACGGCCGATGTGGCGCAGTGGTAGAGCGACTGCCTGCGACGCAAAGGTTTCGGATTCGTTTCTCGGCGGGACACTCATAAAGTTGATATTTATTACTTTGTGAATTTGTTCCCGGTCTGGTTAGGACATTGTAGGCTGAACCACCTGATTTTCCGAAAAGAGAGATGGTTCCGTGCTTTGGAGGGCACGTTAAGCCGTCGGTCCCGGTTGCTGTCTATGATTACTTAGACGGCGGTCGTTACACAACCATGTCAGAGGCCTACTACTAGTAGTCGGCGGTTGAAACAAGCTCTGACACCAGGGTTCATCGGGTCGTTCAGGATTCGGCGACCCAAACAAAAAAAAAAAATCTGCTTTGACGGAAAACGTTTTCCATACAAGCGAAAACATACAATATTTAACTTATGTATAAAAACGTGTCAAATTAATATTGCGAAAGAAAAATAGTTTCTACCGGTTTTGTATAGACATGGCAACCATTAAAAAAATTTAAGCTTAACACCACACATTGCTCCAGTAAATTCAGGCTCAATCTTTGAGTGAATGAGACCGGTTAACGAGTGAATGTATTGAATGAGTCCATCAATCATGGCGACGGGAATTGAGGGACTTAACTTTATCCAAGTGGATGTTTGTTGGAAGCTGATAGATCGATGGAGATTATTGAATGATTCGATATTAAAAATTTGTTAAAGTAAAACCATACATATCACACCTTTATCCCTTGAGGAGTAAGCAGAGCGTTAAAGGCCGTTAAAAAAAATGGTCGCATTCACCACGTCTGACAAATATTTGGGGGCCATTTCAGAAAAATCGTGTATTACTATAGTGAAAGGTTGTCAGACTGTCGTCTAAAATTTTAACACACATGAAACCCTCGAATTCAAAAGTATGAGAATTCTTATTATATAGAAGAATTTAAAATATGCAACATAGGATCGAACTATACCTATATGGAATGAATCAAACGTTTTTAATCGTATTGTGATAAAACAAATTTACTTTGTGTAAGAGATAGCAGCTAAAATATAACTTGTCAATTATTTGTAAAATTTCACTGAAGGCAGAAAAACCTAGGTAGCTCATTTTTGTTAAATGTTAAATGTGTAGGTCTAGCCACTACTGTTTATTTCTCAAATGAAACATAAGTAAGCGTACAAATACCTACTTTTGACATTTACATAAACAACCACTACAGTCTTCTGGTGCACATGGGACTCCAATATGGGTATTGCAATACTCACCACGCTTGGCAAGCGTATTGGCGAGTGCAGTGCAAGATGTTTCATTTACATAAAACGCTGCTGCCCATTTATTCCCTGGATAAATGTGTCTCTTGGTCATTATTAAAAAGTGGAACAGTGGTAAGGTAAAGTGGTTAAGTATTAAAGTGTTAAAGTGGTAAAGTGGTATAGTGGTACAGTAGTAAAGTGGTAAAGGCCGTGTGATGCCGGCTTAGAATAGCATCACTCCATTTCATTCCCGTGGGTGTCGTAAATAGCGACTAAGGAACTCGAGGGTGTGTATTGCAAATTAAGGCGATGGGCGGACAACCTGTCACTAACGTGATATACAATATTCCAAATGACCCTCAAATGTTTGTCAGACGTGGCGTAAATGTCTGTTTTGTTACAGCCGTTTACGCTCTGCCTACCCCGTAAGGGATTAAGGCGTGATATATGGATGTATGTATGTATGGCAAAGTGGTAAAGTGGTAAAATGGTTAAGTGGTAAAGTGGTAAAGTGGTAAAGTGGTAAAATGGTAAAGTGGTAAGGGGTAGCGGTAGCGATAGTGGTATTGGTAGTGGTTTGTAGGTACTATAAATAGTATGTTTGAAATACCCCATTAACCACGACACTGCAACAGAATGTTGTTGCTAATAACAAAATGTGGTTGATCGCATTAGTTTTGCCGATTCGTGACTGGAATCTGTGAGTGCCATTCACAGAGCAAGGGGAAGTATCAAAGGGAACACTGTGAAAGACAAAACGAAGCCTTGAAAAATAAGACCTCATAAAATGTGGCTGATCGTATTAGTTTGGTTGATTCGTGACCGAAATCTAAATCTGTGAGAGCCATTTCGAAGAACAGAAATGTTTCAGAAAAAACATTACGAACAAATAGAATGCAACTCTAAAAACAAATTCCACAAACAGTCTTCACGCGCGCTAAAATTCTTATTGAAAGGAGCTATTAAGCCTCCACTCGAGATCCCGCTTACTCCAACATCTATTGGTTCTACACTTCCAGACTGTTACTTTGGTCTTCTTCGATGAAGAATACCACGTGTTAAGTCTGGTAGCAACTATGGTAGTTCCTTCTATAACATTTCCTTGCTCTCGGCCATCTATATTTTGTTGTTTGTTTGTTTGTGATACAATTAGTGACGGAACTACGTGTGCGATTGTGTGTTGGCTATTAATTTGGACTCTTGTTTAGGTATTGTTATGGTGTGTTTAAGTGGCCAATGAACTCCGAAAGATGTAAGGGTACATCGGGTCCTTGGACGACTTGGTGTCCCACAAGTGCCTTACAACTTACAAACCATGTTTTAATGTCATGCCTCATCTTTTCTTCCACCTAATATAAAGATCAATGACCACAAATCCCTTATTGATGGCGCAGAAAGGGCTAATACTTTCTGGCTATACATCAGACCTATATGTCTGATGTAAAATCACGCGTATTGGGTAGTTCGTGGTCATTTATGAGATGACGCGACCAATGACCAATCAGCATGCACGCATTACCCCGCCCCCGACCCGGCTACCTCAGTTAGTTAACAATAATTTTTGCTTGCAGATATTGACACATTAGGCATTTATCAGAGCTTTTTCGTGCAAACTAACCACAAATTTATCAATGCAACCTCGTTTTGAGTTCACAAACTATAAAATTACTTGACACTAGAATGGCGATGCCTTTTATATCAAGCCAATAAGAAGAAGGTTAGTAAATAGGTACTGTAAGTAGTAAGCTGAAAAAGAGAGTTTTGATTTTATTATAAAATTATGACAATCCTTTTTAAATGGATTTTACTTGGTTATCTGAATTTCACTATATTTTAAATGAACACAAAGTATTTTTTTTATGTGAAGGCACATAAATAATAAGAAGAGAAAATACAATAAATTACATTGAAGAATATTTCAGCACACAAAACGTAGCGCTGTTTCCGCTGGAAGGTCGCGTTACTTTCGCCGTGCACTCCATCACACGGCACACCGACTCCAGTTATTGAATTTTTGATATATTTTACAGTAAATTATACTCGTTGGATGCTATCTGTAACGTTTCGTGTTTCAACGCCATTTTGTGAAAGATAATAGAAACGAATGTAAAAAAATAAAGCGTAAATAACTGTGAAAGTGTTTTTGAACAAATGATAGAGCAGATAAGAAGAATATAAGTATATTTATTAGCTATCTAGTTTTCATAGTACAAGCTTTAGTTTAGGGTTAAATGGCGCTGTATGAATTATCCATAATATTTATTTACTTGTATATATTATTTAGATTTACTAAAGATAAGAAAAATGCTTTTAAGGAAATACTATCCTGCCCGACCCAGGGGAGCCCCATGTCCGACTGTATGGCAAAAACGAGGGTCTTACGGCGTATCCCAGGGTAGGCCTTCGTCCAACAAGGGACTGTAAAACACTGATGTGATGATGTAAATATATAATAATTTAAACGGCCGGCGCGCGTCGACCCGTTTTCAATACTAAATAGAAAATAGATTGTATCGTATTAATTGAATTCAAGTGGGCACTGATAATCCGTACTAATATTATAAATTTGACAGTTTATATATGTGTGTTTGTGTGTGTGTGCCTCTTCACGCTCAAACGGCTTGACAGATTTGGATGAAATTTGAAACACAGGTATAGTATAACACATAGGCCACATTTTTACCGCAGAAAAATAACTATTACCACTGGAAAATGAGTGGCAGCGGGTGTACCACTGGGCGGAAATCTAGTAACGTATAAATTTAACTAGACTTGCTCCGAAAGTAACATACTAAGATGCTTACTTATTTTAAGCTTTGAAGTTCGAGACTCAACTTTAATGCTAAGTAACAAAGCCGACTTCACCACGAGCTAAGAGCAAGTTTCGCTCGTACGGCTATGAAAACGATGGCAACTTTTAATGCATGTTCGTTGAATAGGAACTACACTCATTTGGATATGTTTTCGAATGTTCGAGACGGTTCTGGATGGTTTTACTATCTCTTAGTGAGAGCTCTACGTTATTCTGGAAGCCTGGTACAAGTTTTGAAGTGAGTAATTAATTTATATACTTTTTTGACTCTCTAGATTAATGAAAAGTCGGATAATTTAATTTAAGCTGGTAAATTTTTGCCAAGCATTTACTTTTTTTTCAGGTTTCGTCTATAATTTAATCGCGAAATATAAGAAACCTAGCTTCAAATCGCACTTAACGGGCCTACTTCCATGAAGTGAGGTGAAAACGAGCTACGAGAATGCATTTTATGCATAATCTAAGGCACATCACTGTCTACAAAATTTTGTTTTTTAATCTTCAAGATATGAGGAATACGCCAGGGCAGCGCAAAATCTCATTTTATATTTAATTACGGAGAAATTAAAATTTGAAGTTACCTCTATTTTTCAGTGATGAAGCGTGGCGTAAGAGATTTCCTCCGCCAGTGCTAATCGAACTGTAATGATCTTAGTATGATTATTAATGGCGATTTCACGTTGAACCCGCCCGGGCGGTTATTTTTTGACAAAAAGTCTTAGTTATTATGAAATTTAGCAAAACACTTACTGTTTCCGGCTGATTTCCTTGGGAATAAAAGGTTTTTGTTTTGATGTGTTTCCTCTGCTGTCAAAACTGACGTGGAATTGATCACAGATAAACGGAATATGATGCAGACGCGACACACACTACATTTGTTCGATATTTTGACCGTGAAAAATTATTGTAGCTAGAATTATGCCGTAAAATATATCAACTATCTACATAACGGCATTCTATCCGCTATGGATAATTTTGCCAATGTCAATACTACGTTGATTGATACATCGAACGAAACGCAAAATATGAACCGATTAGACGTAGGTATTAAACATTTTTTTACGATCAAATAATAGGATGACGTGGTTGTTAGTGCAGATTAGTATGAAGTAGTAAGGTTCGATTTATATGCAACACTAGACGGCGGCACGGCGGCACGAAAGCAGTTTTTTAACCGCGGCGGAAATTTTTAATTGTAAATATGGAGCGCTGCGCATACGGTCACCACCAACCACAGTTTTAGGATAAATTATAAGAAAGCAAGGATAATAATTATGTACATGTACTTACGTACATACATACATACACATATCACGCCCATATCTCTTGCAACTTGCGTACCTAGTATACAAAAGTATTATTTATGTTGTAAAAGATTTTTGTCAGATTTCAGTTCAAGAGTGGGATCAATTGATTCGGAAGGTTTTTAGTGTTATGGGGTAGAAGGGTTCTTGAGTGGCACTGGGTCAAGATGTTCATGCTAGGGTAACACTGGGTTGAAAGGTTCTAGACTTATATCTAGCTGGAAAGTCCTAGAGTGTCACAGAACAAAATGCCAATACTAATGTTAAAATTTCGGGAAAGTCGAGAGTATCATTATATTAAAGGTTGTGGTCACCCTGGTTCGTTGGTAACACCGAAATATACCAAACATTGTATAGGGCTATAAATCCCTTTTCTAAAAATACCAATTTCAAGACCAAAAATTACAGGATTATCCAGATAGGAATGGATTAAAAACCTTAGTCAAAAAAACAATTAGAAGCACCTTCGATTTTAAAAATTTCTTAGTTATTTTAATAGATATCACCAAAATGTATGATAATTTTTAACTATGAAGCAATTCAACTGGTGTCGGTGATTTAAGGAAAAAGATTGTTAAAGGTGTTCGAAGGTTTGAAATTTTTAAGGCATGCGGCTCTGTGTATGTCTGATGGTCAACAAATATTGTTCAAAAACTAATGAACGGTGCGAGAATGCGACCGCTATATATTATCATATCATAATATCATACTCGAATATATAATGGCCGTCGCTAATTGGTTTTTGCTATTTATATTTTGAACTTACATCTATGTATACTGATTTATGCAATAAACGTTTAAAATTGAAATTAAAATTTAACAGTATTAGTTGCGCTTAAGGTGCACGCAATGACGAAAATGACAAAGAAATATCCAAAAAAAGTTTCTTAATGTCGAAGTTCGCAAAAAAATTTACAATACCAGGATGGACAAAAACGAAACAAAAATATGTTCGCGCAAAGTGCGTAACATGATACTGGCCACTTGCATTTTTAAACTAAATAAGTTGGCTTTATTTAGTTTAATGACTTTGCTTCTTCTGTAATAACGTTAAACTAAAAAGTTGTAAATATGATTTGAGATGTTATGAAGATAAGTGTTTTGTGAACTGATTAAGCCCTTATTTTTAGATGAATTCTTTTCATGTACTGAAAGTGTAAGAATAACAAACAAACAGACAGTACAGTTTATAGAGTTCATAATTAATATGGATACTATGCGTTCAGCTAAGTCTTGGCGAATGGTTCAGCTTATTTCAAAATATGGTCCTTATAATATAATGTAGGTTAATATTCCTTCCAAGTTATAATATCAACTTTGTGAGTAGTCCACCGAGAATCGAACCCGAAACCTTTGCGCCGCAGGCAGTCGCACTACCATTGGTCGTCAAGTATTGTATCAGTACCAGTTAGACTAACATTATATGAAATGGTGACACCTCTATAATATACTCTTTGACATGACTTCCGAATTTCATTTGAATTTCGTTCCTTCCGGCGAAGTAGGACTCTTAAGGTAAAAAATAATTATGTATTTTTACGATGCTCTATCTACCTACCATACAATTCTAGTTGCAAATACTCGTGAACTGTGAATTTTGTTGCTCGTAAAATTTCGTTTAGAAACTTGAGCTCGTAATTCCAGTAGATATTCTTCTAAAGAATTTTGAGTATTCTTCTAAAATGCTTTGGCAAGTTTATTGTGAGCCGGAAAATTTGAGTGCTTGAACTAAACAGGCGAGTTTCAGCTCAGAAATAATTCCAGCGCCATTTTAGTAAAGCTCCTCATTTCGCTGAAAGCTACTACTAGTTTTCAGGTATTTATCGAGATTTATAAAGCTATGGCCGTGTGATGCCGGTTTAGAATAGCATCACCCCATTTCTTTCCCGTGGGAGTCGTAAGAGGCAACTATGGGACTTAAGGGTGTGTATTGCAATTTTAGGCTAGGTGCTGACAACCTGTCACTATGGTGATACACAATTTTCTGAATAACCCTCAAATATATGTCAGACGTGGCGTAAATGTCCGTTTTTGCGGCCGTTTACACTTTGCCTTCCCCGAAATGATTAATAGGCGTGATATGTGTGTGTGTGTTTAAAAAGCAAGATAGATATGTTAGTTTAAAATAGGTAATACTTTTCAGTAGGAAGTCAGTTGAAGATTTCTACGTTAAATTTACGGTGAAATTTATTTTAAATGGTTTCACCACAATTTATGAAGTTGACTCGAAGCTATACAGTTAGATGATATCTTGGAGATAATAATGGCCAGACTGACTATCAAATATCTCGAGGTTGACTCTCAATGTGACTCTTTTAACATTTTGCTACGAAAATGCGAATACGTTTGAGATAAATATAATTTCTTCGATAATTTAATGCTGAAAAAAGAAATCAAAAGATCGGTTTTGAGTTAGTACATCAATTTCACAGCTGATAGCGTAGCGTGTAGTATATTGAGTGTATTTTATTGTACGTGTAGTAAACATTTATACTATCTCTGGCAGGCAGAGCATAAACGGCTGTAAAACACGTACATTAACGCCACATCTGACAAATATTTGAGGGTCATTCAGAAAATTATGTATCACCTTAGTGACATGTTTTCAGCTTGTCGCCTGAATTGTAATACATATGAAGCTTTTGAGTCCCTTAGTCGCCTCATACTAGGAGTAATGCTATTCGAATGCTATTTGATTATATATTGGTATAAATATTTGTGTAAGTATATTTTTATGAATAATAATTATGTATTGGTAGGTATTTATTTTTATAGTAGTACGACATGTTGTTTTTCTTGAGTGTTTTTTTCATAAGTACACCCGCTTCTTTATTTATCTGTTAACTTTCTGGTTGGCCGGTAGAGAATGCGGTTTGGCATTAGGCCCGCCTTTTGTACGATGTTTAAAATAGTATAAATAAATAAGCCGGCATCAACCCCCCCACGGACACGCTATTATTATTAAATCAACCAATTATCTTACTCATCCGAAAATTACGTATTATATAATCTTGTTCAGAAACCTTTCTTGACATCAACTACTTTCTTCATTCGATTGTAATGGAATCATTCCCTTGGGAAGCAGTTCAGCCTCCTAACCTCATTCCACCATTCGGTCGACGATTCTATTTGCACACAATATTGCCTAGCATTTGTTGCGTACACATATCACGCCTTTATCCTTTATGGGGAAAGGCATAGTGTTAACGGTCGTAAAAACGCGGTCGCTGTCGATAATGTTGAGCGCGTATTAGTACAAAGTCACTCACGCGTTGCACCCGCGCTCATCCAGCAGCGGTTGCGCGTATGATTTTTGTACTATCACGCGCTCAACACGCGCACAGCACGCTTATACGCCTTAATCCGCCTTTAGGCTCTAATGTGGAGCACCGAGTCGACGGATGATTCAATACAATTAAATTATGTTCTTTCAAAGATTTGTAAAAGGCATTTGACATGTTTGCAAAACGACCGCCATTTTGTGATAGGTTATTCGATGAAAGACAGGAAAACAAGACTGAATCCTTTACAAAACAAAATAATAAACAAATATATCCTGGACAATTTACACAGCGCCATCTAGCCCCAAACTAAGCTAAGATTTCACTGTGGTAACTAAATAGCTGATATTAATACCTAAATACATATTGTACATAGAAAACACAAATATCTAAAAAATCTTACCCAACAATTTGTGTCTTTTGAAAATAGAACCCACGACCCTGGGGTAGCAGCGATAGCGTAGGAAGCAGGGATACTATCCGCTGCGCCATCGGGCCAATCAAGATCAATAAGAATAGTAAAATCAACAAAGAAATATTATTTTAATGATAGCGTAAAAAGAGATGAATGGAAAAATAAACATATTGCGTTGACCGTAAATGAATTTCAATAAGGGCAGGCAGATTTTGATGATGGTGATGATTTAATAACTTCATACGGAACGTTCTTTTACAACAAAAATGGCGAACAAAAAGTCATTATTTTTGTACAAACGAACATCACACAAAAGGCAGTAAAATACTCGCAATTTACGTAACACTTTAATCACCTATTGCGTTCCGTTCGACCTTCACGCGGAAGTGATATAACGACATAATTCAGCGGCGCCTCAAGTGCCGTAAAACGGAACGACGTGATCCAATCCGCACTCTATGGGTTCCTTAAACAAGACTCAGAGCGAGGAAAGGTTTCGAAGGGAGATTGAGGTACCAGGGTGAAGCGAAGAAAAACAAACATGGCAAGTGCTAAAAGCTCAGCTTCTTCGTCTTCTTTTCATGCGGGACAGTCAAACTACGCCCAATTGTAATAATAATAATAACTTAACTTCTTACTTTCTTTGGATGACTCTTGGTTCCACGTCTTTAAAATAAAACCCCCCAACTTAAAGAAAAAACTAACTGCAAAATGATAATTTTATACTTTTATTGCACACAAACCATAACATGGGAAAAAATTAACAATTTAAAGACAGTACAATAAGGCGGCTTTAATTCTAAAAGAGCACTCTCATCCAAGCAACTTTTGGGTGCTTTGGAAAGTGCAAACATATAAGCGGGATAGTTTAAACACCTACACATACTACCACGACAAAAAAGCGCACTTTTAAATAAAAAAAAATTCAGTACTATTTTTTATTACCTAAAAATAGCCTATTCATTCTTGTTTTGAAGAGTAGTATTATTTTGTGTTTTAATGTATTTACTGAGTTGTGGTTTAGCGCTTTCTAAGCCTAGTTTCTCTTTGCGTCGCGTTGGTTGTTCGGAGAGTTCCTTCTGAGAAATGGACTATGATCTGAGATACCCACAAAGGCTGATTAGGTACGCCGTACGCATACGTTTGCGTTGATAAAGCTTTGTGTCACGATGGGTTATGGGTCAATTTGAAGATATTTAGGTCAGATAAAGACCAGATACAACAAAAGTATCTACGCTTTGTATTTATATTTATATTATAGTTTTGTATTCTGTATTTATTGCTTTTGTCCAAGTGACCTTTTCTATTATGATTTCTCTTGCACTGCTCTGTTTTTCAATACTTTCTCCACCGCCCAAAGGTTTTCTGGAAGAGATCGCTTGTAGCGTTAAGGCCGCCTTTGCCCATGTTAGCTATGAATTTTCCTGTTATTTTTCTTTGTTATTTTGTGCAATAAAGTGTTTTTACTTTTTTACTTACTTTCTTGGCAGATAGAGCCATGCCACGCGTTATTGCCTCATTCTCTTCTAAGATTTACTTGCATAATTTCATCAAAGGCAGGTGAGCCGCGGTAGCCCGAAAGTAGTAGGTTCAAATCCCGCCTTCGCAGTTCTGCAAGTTCTCAAAAATGATGTTGTTACAATTTGTTTAAATAATTTTGTTAATAAATATTTAATTGTTTGTTTTTTTAGTATTAAAAATTTAAGGAAATAATTGTTGACATTGAGATTGATTTAATTTATTTAACATTGTTACTGACATGATTGTATTAATTTTGCATGCTATTCTTTAATGGCTTAACAAGCGATCATTGTTAAAACCATTGTACACCAGCATTTTATGTAAATACCTTGTTTAAAAGTAATAAATGATTTGACATTTGATATTCTGTCAAAGTTCAGATGTGTAAACTTCGGAATCAATTGAAGTCAAAATTCAACCTTGGCCTTTTTGCAAAAGCCAACCAACAAGTAAACTTCAAAATACTTACCCCCCTTCGCAAATACCTCCCCCGCCGCCTCAGCATAATGTTGTTGACACAAAAGAGAATAAAATACTTCTCCCTCTAAAGGATTTGTTGACTCAGCGCGGCCACTAATTGGTCACGAGATCGGAAAGAAAAATAGGTCGGGACTGGGTTGCCGGTTTACCTGAGTTTAACTAGGATTTTAGGATTGACTACGGAAGCTGTAGAGGAATTAAGACATTGGATTGTTCTTACAGTAAGTCAGATTTTTTAGGATTCATACATACATATATCAATCACGCCTGTTCGTAAATGTGCCTGTCTATATCCCTTACGGGGTAGGCAGAGCGTTAACGGCCGTTCAACGGATACTAACACCAGGTCTGACAAAAGTTTGGTCAATCAGATAACTGTGTATCACTGTAGAGACAGGTTGTCAGCCCGTCGCCTAAAATTGCAATACACACCCTCAAGTCCCTTAGTCGCCTCTTACAACACCCATGGGTAAGAAATGGGGTGATGTTATTCTAAGCCGGCACCACACGGCAAATTTTTTAGGATTCCGTACTCAAAAAGTCAAACCGGACTCAATTACTGAGTCTTCGCTATTTCATTTTCTGGATGTTCGTCTACTACCTGGCTATTATTTACCGTAATAGGAAAAACTTAAAAAACATCCAGATGCCATATTTTTGTTGTTGCTATTTTAAAGCTCAAAACTAAGAATTAAATAAAAAACAAAGACTCAACTTATACATCCAACCAACGTGATGTTTAGGTATGCCTTTATTCTATTTAATGTTACGGACCCCTTCGTGCGCAAATCCGACTCACACTTGACCCTTTTTATTGTACAATCACTTACTTGATTTCTTCGTCTAATCTTTACTGATTAATTTCAGTTTTTGGCATTTCAACAGGATATTCTAGTTATTACATAAACGGGTTCTTACCGACGAGTTTTTATCAATTTAAGCTCCCGATATTTTGACGCCGTCATGATCACGGGTAAACTGGTGGTACTGCGGGTGGCTGCTAGGAGCAAACATATCTGTCTACCCCCATTCGTCTTCGTTTTTGTGGAACGTAACGAAACTCACTCGGAAATTGTCCAGATAACACACACTCTACATATCGAATTTATATTCAATATGGGAATCGGGAGTTCAAAATAATAATAACTCGTAGGTAAGAACCTGGTTAAATTATAACTATAAATACATATATTTTTAACTAAGTACTAAACAGGATGTTACTTTTATTTTGCTTTTACGAAAACATTGAATCTTCTTGTTGTTTGGTCTAGGACAAAGGTATATCTTGAAACAAGCATAATCAATTTAAAAACACGACTCTTTTCTGAGATAAAACCTAGCCCTTGACACTCGGGATAATGTGAGAATTCTTCCGAAACAATTCCTTTTCGAATCTGTTCAGTGGTAAACGAGTTGAAGTACTTCAAAGAATCGTATATACGGGGTGTAGAGGCAGCCCTCCGAACACTGATGCACCCTACATACAGATCATGAAACTGAACAACTTTCCCCTAGGAAAATATGTCAGGAAACGTCAAAAAAAATTGACCTCCCATACAATATCACGATCAGCTGACAGCATTTTCTTTGGAAAGTCCAAAATTTTTTGGCGTTTCCTGAATTATTTTCATATGAGAAGTTGTTCAATTTCATTGTCCGAATGCACCGGAGGGCTGTCCATTTCATTCTGTATATACATACATACATGAACTCTAAAAACATTACACTCTACTCCTTTTTTATTTAGGCAGTCCTGTAAAAAACAACAATAGTTACCTATCCAATGATATCTCTTATTTATTCCATCTCAAACTCTGGATAAATGCAATATACTATTCCCTGAGTAGTTGTATAATGTAATAGCTGGTAATAATTCTCCAACCACCATTATCATTCATCGTTTGTGACAGACAGATCGATATATATTAGATTTACCGGATCATCTGACATCCGGGTGCGATGGATTATCCTTAACAGATGGTTATAGCCATAATATATCCGGGTAGAACTGTATGCGGGTTGAACTACTTTATTAAGGTCGAAAGAAATTTGTATAGGAACCTTATACGAGCAGCTTTTGCCTTAGTCAATTTCAAACTTGGACGTACATATGCTAAGATATAGATGCATTTTGGATAATTAATTTTAAATTTATCGCCAATTTAGATGATAAAGAAAAACTTCGTGTTTCCAAAAAAAATCAACAAAAACGGTTCATGGGGTGGTATGGTATCTACCTCCTAGCGGTCCACCCCGGGCAACGGCAACACAGGCTTGCCTGTGGATAAGTCCGGCTTAACGATCCCACTAAGTGGTGGAAGGCTCCGTAAGGGGCCGCCTGGCTCGCGACCACCATCCCACCGAAGTCTGGCGCCAAGTAGCTTGCTGCGTTCCGTCAGTGTGTGGGAGTGCCAGTGCCTTAACAGGCTTCTTCAGGGTTAGCTCGCTCCATCTTAGACTCTGTCTCTGTCCTATGACCTAGACTAGAGTCAAGAGCAAACCCATCATTAATAAAAAAAAAAAAAAAAAAAGTCCACAATTTCCGTTCCATTTCCACTTATAAACCAAACCTACAGTGGTCCGTTTGTACGGTACCATTATTTTTACATTCGCTTAACTGCTATCAAAACGGTTTTTATTTATTTATTTCGTAAACTCAACAGCACATGTTTTATTATTACAATTTGCGTTAAAAACGTCAACAGCAAATAACAGAGATTAACATATTATATAAACATTTTACGGCTAGGTAGACAAAAAAGTTCAGCAAAAGTAATTTAGTGATCTTTTTCCGTCTACCTTTAGAACATATACTGGTACCGATATTATACCGGTAGCTTAACCTTAACCGAAAACGATCCTTGGTTCGTTTGTAGTGGTACAAAGCACTGCTTGTGGCCGGGTATTACTAGATATAACCGGATATAAACATAGTCTGCTACTGGCAGTTACACCCGGGTTGATTGCATAATCCTATTTGACACCTCTAACGGGTAGCTGGCGATTCGATTATAGATTCATTAAAGCTCTATCGATTTATTTTAAACAAATATTTTACTACGTTGAAATTTATTGCTTGCCCATCAGTGTTATAAATGGAGTTCGTGGCAATTTTCTTACAATCATAGACATTGAATACCGAATACCAAAAGTCGCAGTTTTAAATCCTCCCCGCGCTTGAAATATTTGCAAGGTCTCAAAAATTGTATACCTAACGCGGGAAGTGTTTTAAAAATGTGCTATTCAATGTCTATGATTGTAAGAAAATTGCCTTGACTCCATTTATAACACTGATGGGCTAGCAATAAATTTCAACGTAGTAAAATATTTATTTCATTGCCGTGTGATGTCGGCTTAGAATAGCATCACCCCATTTCTTACCCATGGGTGTTGTAAGAGGCTACTTAGGGACTCGAGGGTGTGTATTGCAATTTTAGGCGACGGGCTGACAACCTGTCACTATAGTGATACACAGTTATCTGATTGACCCTCAAACTTTTGTAAGACGTGGTGTTAATATCCGTTGAACGGCCGTTAACGCTCTGCCTACCCTGTAAGGGATATAGGCGTGATTGATGTATGTATGTTTGTATTTTCAGTTTAAAATTAGGTCATATATTTCTTTCCTAACCCTTATTACGTAAGCAGCTGGTGATACATCCGGTTCACTTTGGTAATCTGTTCGGACAGCTTGAATTATTGTTACCAGCGTATTGATAGCGACTAAACCGGTCCACAATACTGAAATTGGTTGGTTAATAATTTATACGAATAGTTTCAGGAAATGGTTTGTAGGAGAGATTTGGTCGGTTTTGATGATTTACGAGATATTCAGGATAATACCTACAGACATTCATATATCACGCCTTTATCCCTTGCGGGAAAGGCAGAGCGTAAATTTACGCCACGTCTGACAAATGTTTGAGAGTAATTTGGACAATTGTGTATCGCCATAGTGACAGGTTGTCAGCCCATCGCCTAAAGTTGCAATACACACCCTTGAGTCACTTAGTCGCCTCTTACGACTCCCACGAGAAAGATATAGGGTGACTGAAAGTGAATGAAACAGTACCTTTATCCTAGGTCAGGGTACCTACCTTGGTTCTTTAAATAAATTGACGTCATTACAAAAAATTGTTTACGTATTTTAATTTTCTCTTATTAAGACTGAAGTGCTAAGAATTTCTGTATTAGTAATTTTTACCCCGGGTTACTAAGAAAGCGTCCATTACACAGCCATGTCAGAGGCCTACCATTGGTAGTAGGCAGTTAAAAATCTCTGACACACGGGGTTTTTCGGGTCGTCTGTCAACTTGGTGTTCCACACAAAAATAAGAAACTCCCAGGTGAAATAATTTTGTAGTCTCTCTCTCTTTTCGTGTGGGACACCGAGCCTTCCAACGACCCGAAGAACCCTGGTGTCAGAGTTTTTCAAACGCCTACTACTAGTAGTAGGCCTCTGACATGGTTGTGTAACGACCGCCGTCTAAATAATCATAGACAGCAACCGGGACCGACGGCTTAAATTTTGTACTGAAAAAAACCGATAAGCAAATAAGGCGTAACGCGTTTTACGTAGCACGAGTATAAGAATATCTTTTAGCTTTTTATGTTCTTATTTGATATTCACTGTAAGTGTGCCGTCGCGTGCAAAGAAGCCATCTTTGTGACGTCACGAATTAGGAAGCTTTCGATTAGATACGAGGAACGACATGCCAAGGACTGGATTATCTTTTTAGGTTATAAAGATTTCTTGGCCTTCTAGACAAGACCGCTTGCAAATTTAATTTGAATTTAAAGAATGCTGCTGAATTTTAAGTGGATTTTTAAATTCTTTTTAAGTAAATAAGTAATATAAATTTTCTTGCACACTATTAACACAACCTTTTTACATTTTCAACATTTCAATTTATCATTGGAAGCGATATTGAAAGAGTAATAATGTTTTTATGTTTCTTCTTTTTCTTTTTTCATGTCCACGGCTGGACAAGAGCCTACCCTTATTTCTAGGTTTTTATTTAATGTGGTGTTAAAACACGGTTAAATTATATTTTGATCTTCTCATCAAATAATTGTTCTATCTTATAAACTAGTCGCACGACTCGGGTCGAATAACGAAGTGAAAATAAAGACTGTTTCTCTAAGATCGGTTTCGCCGTGAAACATTGTTAATATTGACGCATCCACGATTTATAATGTATCATGTCACAAGATATCATGTCTATCATCAACCCTACGACCAACATACGAAATGAAACAAAAAATATTCATTTAGGAATCGATATTGCGACCTTGACCTACGACGGCTACAACCGCAAGACCGCCACAAACTATGATTTTAAGGCCTGGTTTTTCCTATAAAGTCGGCCCCTTTCATTCGCGCTGCCCCAGAGAGAAATAACCATTCAGAAATAGACATAACATACATACATACATATATCACGCCTATAGTCCCTTGCGGGGTAGGCAGAGCATAAATGGCCGTGAAAAACGGTAATTTTCGCCACGTCTGACAAAAGTTCGAGGGTCAATCATATAACTGTGTATCACTATAGTGACAGGTTGTCAGCCTATCGCCTAAAATTGCAATACACACCCTCGAGTCTCTTAGTCGCTTCTTACGACACCCACGGGCAAGAAATGGGGTGATGCTATTCTAAGCCGGCATCACACGGGATTAGAAATAGACATAAAAACTACAGAAAAACCGTGACTATGTGTGATTCAGTCATTTTTGCAAGAAAAGGTATGTAACTTAATTAAAGCATAAAATTATAACTTTAAAACTGTAGACTTGTTTTTTTTTCATATAGACGTTTCTTTGAATTTATTTCTATCCTGTCAAGTATGTCTAATTGCGTAATTTTTAAATTATTTTACCTAGTTTTGCTGACATTTAATTTTTATTGCTTTTCTATGACATTGAATATATGTACTGATTTGACATTGTATACTTTTATTTTTATATTTTATATTTCCTTGACGATCACATTATGGTGGACAATTGTAACGATGTTTTAGTACATGTAATGTAAAATAAATAAACTAAACTATATTTATCACAATCTGATGGCTTTAATTGTCTAAATAAAACCAATTTAAAAAACCCTACCCCCGCCTTAAGTCGGCATTGTCGCTGAGTTTGCAGCGGCAACTTCAATCGGTGTCGGCATGATCAAAGATAAAACGCCGACAATACGCATGGTGACAATGCCGTTACAGACAGGCAGAGGTAGTGGGAAAGATACGGATCTCCGTGTCGAGTGGAAACTTAAATATCTCTGAAAATACGATTGTTTGGTCTTTAGCTTTGAATGTATGCTCAAACTCATTTATTATAATGTATATGTATCAATATACATATATTTGTAATAATTGTTTGTTTGAATAAAGACTTTTGTAATAATTATGTTTTTAAAAGTACATACATACATACATACATATATCACGCCTATTATCCCTTGCGGGGTAGGCAGAGCACAAACGGCCGCTAAAACGAACATTTACACCACGTCTGACATATATTTGAGGGTCATTCGGAAAATTGTGTATCGCCATAGTGATAGGTTGTCAGCCCATCGCCTAAAATTGCAATACACACTCTCAAGTCCCTCAGTTGCCTCTTACAACTCCCACGGGAAAGAAATGGGGTGATGCTATTATAAGCCGGCATCACACGGCGAAACGGTTTTTGAAAGTAACTTCTCCTTCTCGTTAAACCTTTTTTCACATTTCAGTATACCCGCTTTGAGCTCTCTGTTAACGTATGGTTGTCTGATAGAGAATGTTGCGAGGCTATGGGCCCGCCATTTGTACGTTTGTTTTTATTTTTTTTAAAAATTACGAAAAAAACGTACGTTTTTTTATAGTGCTACAATGATTTAAATTAAAAATAGAGATAACGTACGAAGTTTACTATAATTCATAGAAAGTTATCAGAATCAATAAAAAACTTTGATGGCAAGGTGGTTTAACATGAACCGTTAACAATTAACAGTAAGACTGTAAAAAAAAAATTAACATTAATTTTATTTTATAAAAACAAACGTACAAATGGCGGGCCCATTTCCTCGCAACATTTTCTACCGGCCAACCATAGGGTAAACAGAGAGCTCATAGCAAGTGCACTGAAATGTGAAAAAAAAAGGTTTAAGGAGAAGTAACCTTCAAAAACATCATTATATTTATTATATTGTATTATTATTATCACTACTCTTCAAATTTTAAGACACAAAAATACTTTTTCAAGAAAACATTTCACCCAGCTGTAAATCATTTGCATCTACTAACTTATTCACGAAATCTTTTTACTCTGCATTGAATAAAAATAAATACTCAACAAAATTTGCATATTTATTGCTTAACCGAAAATATTCAAGCACGCGATCACGCATCTTAAAACAGATATTATCTTTAAGCACGTATTGCAGAATTGACTTACAAACTTGTTTTATTACGAAAATAAAAAAAAAGTTTATTTGAGTTACCACACTTTTGCATTAAAGCTCAAGTAACGCGTTGTATGGATTTATGTGAATGAATTTTTAATCTTGTCCGTCAGTCGTAGCAAAGTGCTACGTACTACGAAATTTCTATTTGAGCTACGAAAATTTTTTAACTGATATATTCCTAATGTACAAGTACTACTTACTTTATTTCATTACTTTTTTCGCGCCCAGATGTTTGTTAATTACCTGAAAAGAAACAATAATTTTTCAATCAATTCTAATTAAAATGTGCAACAGTAGAAGTAATTTATTTTCGTAATGAGTTCGTAAATTTTTATTTTATTCAGTTCGCAAAATTTGCATGATGAGTCTACTCAATAATATAAACAACTTTTATTCATAACTAGGAAAATAAAGTCAGCTGTCCCATACATTTTGGTCGAGTAGGTATGAATTTTTTCATGGCAATGCTGATATTTTTTGTCTTTCATCAGGAGGCCCCATATCAAAAGTTATTCACATTAATGGGTTAAATTATTCTGAAAAGATTGTGTACTGACTAAAAATAACTGTATATAAACAACAAAACGTAAGTAAAAACTATTTGAAGAATTCCCAATCAACATTATTGGTACTGTGAACATCTACAGACCTCAGGAAATGGACTCACAATGGGTTGGACCTTCTCCAACGGATATTGAATGGGTCAAGTTTGTGAACCCAAAGACCTCAAAGTAAAGGAAATAAATGAAAACCAGTTTCTAGTGAAACTCACTTGAGAATTGGGGCCAGTATCTAAAGTCATTTCAAGGGGCTGTATTCCGCTATTTCAAAAGCGTCTCAGTTGTGTTTCAATAGAGTGCGCTTTGAATGTATAGAAAAGAAGTATAGAAAATGACAATGGTTATAGAATGAACATTGAGTTTCTATGACATTACATTTATATGACATTATTTGTACATATTATAGAATTTTATGCCGTGTGATGTCGGCTTAAAATAGCATCACCCCATTTTCTACCCGTGGGAGTCGTAAGAGGCGACTGAGAATACACACCGTATTGCAATTTAGGCGATGGGCTGACAACCTGTCACTATGGCGATACACAATTTTCCGAATAACTCTCAATCATTTGTCAGACGTGGCATAAATGTCCGTTTTTTGCGGCCGTTTACGATCTGCCTACCCCGCAAGGGATTATAGGCGTGATAAGTGTATGTGTGTGTGTGTGTGTGTGTATAGAATTTTATTTTATTTGAATTTAGGCTACTATGTATCCAGGGAATGGGCAGCAGCGGTCTCTGTGTAACCAATATCTTGCACTGCGCTCGCCAATCCGCTTGCTGAGCGTGGTAAGTATGGTAATACTCCCCATTAGGAGGAGGCCCATGTCCAGCAGTGGACTGTTGTGGCTTTCAATGTAAAAAAAGAAAAGACATGTATATTAGCGACTAGTTTGCCATATGTATGAGATTTTTTTACGACTGTTAGTTGTATAAATCCATTTAAAATCAATATAAATATTTTATGGCATAGTACCTACCATAAAATAATTGTAACGATTTGAAATCGTGTGGCATTCAACAAAATAAGTTAAAAAGCACAACGTAAGTTCGTAATAATCAATTAATTGTGATAATTTGCTTCAAATCAAGTAAGTAAATTTACACGGCACGTTAAGCCGTTGGTCCCGGTTGCTGTCTATGATTACTTAGACGGCGGTCGTAACACAACCATGTCAGAGGCTTACTAGTGATAGTAGGCGGTTGAAAAACTCTGACACCAGGGTTCATCGGGTCGTTGGACGACTCGGTGTCCCACATGAAAAAGAGAAGTAAATTTTTATTTTAAGAAATTTGCCTAAATATCGCTATTAATTATTGTTAAAATAAAACTCAACAAGCATAATAACAAAAAAATATATAAAAACACGAGTGCTTTCTGTGACAAAGCCTACCCTATGACACTCGGGATAATGTAAGGATTCTTCCAATACAATTTCCATTTGAATCTGTTCAGTGGTTAACGAGTTTCAGTCCTTTTAAGAATCGCACATATATACTTGAACTCTAAAATCATAAAACTCATTTTTTGGTTGGGCAGTCGTTTAAAAACAGACAAAGGAGTTGATTATAAAATGAACTCAAGATTTCAGTATCTGTACTTTAAACTCCGTTTATAAAGTTGAGCCGTCGGGCTCACCGAAATGTTAAATTTATTCCATTTTACTTTTCTAAACTGAGAAGTTTTTATAACAGGATCAGGTGGACAGGATTTCTTTCATAACAATACACTGGAAAGAGATGTGAGTGAATAAAATTAACAAGAAATACTCTTGTAAGATACACATTAGTTATTGTAACGGTTGTGTGGTTACATTCTCACTCTGAAAAGAAACGTAGAGGATATCATGTGTATTTAAATACGATTTGACGTTGTCAAGCGTCATAGGCACTGTTAACCTATTTTGTATTAACACCGTAAAATGGTGTACTTTTTAGTTTGAAATATTTTACTTATATAACAAGAGAACATGGCAACATTTAACATGTACGATGAGAGTTCAAAACGGTTGCATACGAGAAACTATTTCAATAAACTGCACGTAAAATTCCGGCCAAGTGCGAGTCGGACTCACGAGCGAACGGTTCTGTACCATGAGTTTATTAAAATTTTTACAAGTAGTTTTTTATTAGGGAGCGTCTATATAGGGTAAAATATTACTAGTGACTGATGGCGAAAACAAAGAATGGGTTGATGATAGGAACAACTTTCCCCAAGGAACTAACGTTGAAAAATGACAAAAATATTTTGAGTTGCCCTAGTAACTCAAACTAACTGATCGGAAATTTTGTGTGGGAAGTAATTTTTTTTCGTATTTTGAACTATGTATGAAAAGTTGTTGCTTATCACCAGTCCGTCATGCGTTTCGCTATCGGTGCCTAATAAAATTTCACTCTGTATTAATTTTATTGCACTTTTATGACAGTGGCAACAAAAACACATGATCTGTAATTTTTTAACTGTTTTACTATTATGGTTAATGAGAGACATTATGGTGACAGACAGCCAGACTGACGAACGGACTATGGACGGACGGACCAGGAGCGGAATCTTAGTAATAGGGTTCTGTTTTTTCCCTTTGGGTATAGAACCCTTAAAAGAGCAGAGATTTTAAACAAAGGTTCGCTGCATTCCTGGCTGGCAAGAGAGCGAACGGAAAAATGTATGCTTTCAAACTTTTACTGTTCGAATGTTCTGAATTCAAACAGACCGATGGGCGGAATGACGCACAGGAATTCAAAGTAAATGCTTTTTTTGTGTTTGTTCTGTTGTCTGTGTGAGTTGCTGGCATTGTTTGTATGTGGCATTGCAGAATCGTTGTGTGTAAAATCTAGCATCACCCCGTGTCGTAAAAGGCGACTAAAGGCTGAATCCATGGAATGAACAGCAGCGTTTTTCTACAACACCTTGCACTGCACTCGCCAATCCGCCTGCAAAGCGTGGTGAGTATGGCTAATAACCCTTCAATATAGGGAGGCCTACGTCCAGCAGTGGCCTGCTATCGGCTGATATGACGATGATGAAGATAGCGAAAAAATGTTCTTAAAGGGTGATGCTATATTAAACCAGCATCACGCAGAAAAAAATACCTTGTAGGTAAAATGCAAGCACTAAACAATTTCCCTGTTAAACCCAACCTTTTGGCTGTTCACTCACTTGTCATCCGTCCTTCCGTTTTTTAACGCAACGCAACGTAAGCGTCTGTCAGACGAAAGGAAATTGCGAATTCTTATTTCCATACAAATATGGCTACGGTGGGTTCACAGTGCGTCACGGACGCGTGTGTACGCGACTAATAATGTGATGCTATCTAAGCCAGCATCGCACATCACAAAGTTGATACTGTCACTTTGTAAATTGGTTTCCAGTCTTGTTAGGTCATTGTTAGTATAATACGAGCACTAAGGAATATCCCTGTGAAACCCAACCTCTTCAATATTCACGGAACCGCACAAACTATAAAATATGGCCTTATAAAGCGACAAAATGTTAGCGACTATATTTTGTAAGTTTCAACTTGAAAGCCGAAGAGGATAGAGTTGCCACTTTCTAAAAGGTGTGACTTTCCGAAAGAAAATCTTGTAAAACATGCTTTCCGCCCCATGGTTTCATTTTCCCATGGTATTGAATAAGTACTTTGACTTACAAAAAATATATTTTAATCTTATTGAGTGTAATTTAAGGAACAAGTTATTTTTTATTTTTGAAAACTATTCAAAATAGATGTGGGATTTACCAAATAACTCATTTATAATCATGGGCATTATCTTAATCATAAATCTCGTAAACCTAATAATTTCCATACAGTACCAACATGTTCTGTTTTTAATACATAAATATTTTACGCCTTTATCCCTTGCGGGGTAGGCAGAGCGTAAACGGTCGCAAAAAACTGACATTTACGCCACGTCTGACAAACATTTGAAAGCCATTCGCAATATTGTGTAACGCCATAGTGACAGGTTGTCAGCCGACCGCAAATTGCAAACATACCCTCGAGTCCCTTTATCGCCTTACGACACCCACGGGATAGAAACGAGGTGATGCTATTCTAAGCCAGCATCACACGGCATGTTTTTAATTGACTTTATTTATCATTGTTAGGTTGCAAAACTACCTTTAAAACATATTTCAGGTGTCGTTGAAACGTTTAACGACTTTGGGTCACATAAACACTTTAACATAAATGTTTTTGACTTAAGGTCGCATCTGCGTGATATGCGTAAATTATTGCACAGATTTTATTCTATAGACACAATCAAACGCCCAGCTGGCAACACTACAGCGCTCTCGTTTAATATTAGGCAGCGGAATGAGGTCTCGTTCCGATATGGCAACCCCCTCCCCACCTCTGCCCTCCACTGGATCCCAATATCGAAATACCAGCTCTGCAGGTATGCCAACGTACTAACTTCATGAATTTATTTACTTCTATCACCTGTTGAACTAAAATTGTGGTTTTGAAATTGGTATTGTTACTTGGATCTGTAGTAAAGAAATAATTAAAAATATGTTAGTCTGACTAACATATTTTTAATTATAGTAGCAGGTCGTTGGACAACTCGGTGTACAGCGACTTAGTCGCATTAATACTGTATTAATGCGACTAAGTCGCTGTATGCCGATTTTCTGCACTTTGACTACTATTTTTGAACACCGAGTTGTCCAACGACCTGCTACTGCTAGTAGGCCTCTGACATGGTTGTGTGACGACCACCGTCTAAGTAATCATAGACAGCAACCGGGACCCACGGCTTTACGTGCCCTCCGAAACACGGAACTATTTCATTTCGGACAATCAGGTGCTTCACCCTGCAATGTCTTAACCAGACCACGAATAAATTCACAAAGTGATAAATATCAACTTTGTGAATGCACCACCGAGAATCGAACCCGGAAGCTCTGCGTCGCAGGCAGTTGCACTACCACTGCGCCACATCGGCCATCACGTGCTATCACAGCTCGATGAATACCGGGAAATTAGTGCTTTTATAGAAGAAACTAAATTTATACACAAATGCCATTCGTATACTAATAGCTTTATTTTAACGGACCATTTCAAATAACTGACGTGGACATTATTATAACCTAGTACCTAGTACCTACTATCAGCTATTCTTCAAACCAAACTAAATCAATGAACGTCTCACAACAAAAGTTATGGTTCAATTATAATAAACATAAACATAAACAACACGCCCGATATGGCGCCCTTATGGGGTAGGCAGATCATTTACGCCACGTCTGACAAACATTCGAGGGTCATTCAGAAAACTGTGTATCTCTATAGTAACAGGTTGTTAGCCCATCGCCCAAAATTGCAATACACACTCTAGTCCCTTAGTCGCCTCTTACGACACCCATAGGATAGAAATGGGGTGATTCTATTCTAAGCCGACATTACACGGCAACCATTAGGTACATCGAACTATTAGGCGTTTGATTATTAGATAATCGGCAGTAGGTAACACAAATATAAAAACAACCGAACTAATCTATTCAAGCATATTTTTTCAATAAAAATGAGCCTTTTTTGCAATAAAAAATTAAACTCAGTTTGATACATATTTTTGCCGTATGATTCCAGCTTAGAATGGCATTTCTTTTCCGTGAGTATCATAGCAGGTGACTAAGGGACTCGACAGTTGCAAGAGTATAGCAATTTTAGGCGATGGGCTGAAAACGGGTTAAAATATGATGCCAGAGTTGAACGGGTCGTTTGTTGACAAATCAAGAAAAAGCGCCAAAATATGGTACGTTGTGTGATAATAATTGCAATATACGGAACAGGAAAATAATACATCTTCATTGCAAATGGGTAACATCTGTTCCCGAGCGGGATATAGTTAGCCGAACTTTCTCCAGACGATAATTCAGTTAGTGCCGCGCGAACATGATAGCGTAGACAATATGGCATTTAGGGAAAATCCATACCGGGTCTTACACCATGTCATTTCTTTTTTTTTACAGGACAGGTGACGAAGACCCGATGAACCCTGGTGTCAGAGCGTTTCAACCGCCTGATGCCTATTAGGCATCTGACATGGTTGTGTAACGATCGCTGTCTAAGTAATCATAGACATGTATCTTACGTACAATCAAGTGGTTCAGTTTGCAATAATTCCAAAAGTATCAATCGTTAAGATAAACATAAGATAAGATAAGATAAGACGGGACGAGACGAGACGAGGTGAGATATGAGATGAAATGAGATAGGAACACTTTATTTATACGCAAAAGGAAACAGTTTCCATTAATAAAGTTTACAAACATACATTAACGATACATGTTCTTTGCAAATAAGTACCTCCTCGTCCCTCACGGGATATAGTTAGCCGAATTTCCTACAGACGATAATTCAGTTAGCGTCGCGCGAGCCATGATACTGAAGCGACGAATATGGCATTTAAGCACTATACAGGGTCTTTTACAGTAGCTCAATAGCAACTACCACAACAATCCACTGCTAGAAATAGTCCGAACCTTATCAAGAGATAATATTTCTTGAGATTACACAACTGTTAGTCATTATTACAATAAAATTATTTTAAACGGAATTATATCCAAAACTGTCATTTCAAGAGATATTTGCCATACTAACCACGCTCATCAGGTGGATTGGCGAGCGCAGTGCAAGGTCTTATCTAAGTTCACAGAGAACGCTCCTGCCCATTCCCCGGACGCATCTTTTAGTCGCCTTTACGACACTCACGGGGAGAAAACGGGTGGATTTATTATTTTTATTATGTGATGCAACGAATTTAATATTAATTCGCTGAAGTGGTGTATAAATTATTATTTAAATTCAATAATTTAATTGACATTAAGTATTACTATAGTTATTTATTGTTTTTAATTTATTAATCTGTATTTTTTTTTATGACTTGAAGTAATGTTTTACATAGATTCAAATGTTTTATGTAGTTATAGATTGATTATTTATTAATGTCCATGTAATATAGTTACTCATTATAATTATGTATAAATTTCCATACAATGTACTATTGTTATGAAATAAATTGAATTGAATTGAAATTGGTGCTATTCTAAGCCGGCATGGCACCACTTGACCGCCAGCCAGTGAGCTAGTCACACATTCCTAAATTATGAACAAGCTGAAAAGACCCTGTATACCAGAGACATAAAGCGCTTAGATGCAGGCGCCTCTCGGTATAGTTTTGTAATGAAGTCTAGTAGTTGGAGCATGCGTTCATTCATATACTATGTACTTTGTAGTAGATATGTAAAACCATACGTTGATGAAACTAGGAAGTTTTAAACTCAATGAAACTGAACTATATTCTCTCTATACCGGTTGCAAAGGGCGGTGTATCCAAAACTTTGAAAGCGTGATTGATTAGTCCATGAAACTTAACAACTTTGGTCATGGAAATTATATTGGTTTACATGAGTCAACATTAATTTGTTAGTTGCACGTTTGATGCCCGTTAGCATAGCATCCCATTTCTTTCCCGCGGTTGCCGTAAGTACAATTTTAGGCGACAAGCCTGCAACCTGTCAAACATAATTTTCTATAGTTTTACATGATTTTTCTGAAACGGCCCTTAAATATTTATTGCACATGGCGACAGCAACCATATTTTACGGCCGGTTACGCTTTGCCTACCTCGCAAGGGATAAATACGTGATGTTTGTGTATATATTTCAGGTTTGGTTCAGTTTTGGTAAACTGGCTCTCATTCCCTACAAAAACTAAAATCTTAAAGTGAAATCTTCAATAGAATTTAGGTGGGGGAAAGTATTTGTTGTTATTTTGCAACAAGTAAAGAAATTATTCTTCCCTGAATGAATTTTTTGAAATGCCGAATTTCCATTTACATAATTTTCTTCATTTGACAGACGCATCCGTGAACGCACTGTAGCCGTTTTTCGGAATTCGCAATTTTCTTTCGTCTACGTAACGGTTCGTTAAAAATACGCAACGATGGACGAAAAGTGAGAGAACTGCCTAAAAAAGTAATCAAGGTAATTTTTGGTTTTATAAAATAAACTTTAATGGGTTCGATATTCGATAGTACCAATCTGCAGCGAGAGTTTTGCTAAGTTTTCAAGTAGAAGTTTGGGTTTCGACGTCAATTGGCAGTGAAGTGGTCGTGGGAGACAAACTTTATGCACCAGAGTTTGATTTCGTATGAAATGAGATTGAGGGTTTAAACAGTTACATTTTTATCTTCTATGAGCGGGGCAAAAAAGACCTTTTCCCGCCATTAACTATACATAAAAACCTTGATCTTGAATTACTCTATTTACTAAAGAAAACCGCATCAAAATCAGTTGCGTACTTTTGAAGATTTAAGCTTACATAAGGGCATAAGGGCACGCACAAAGCAACTTCATTTTATACTATTTAGCGATGATAACTGAAATAAAAATGGAATACAAAAACACAGTAAGTGCAAAGTTAAACACTATAAGCATCTATGAGGAACTATATTGACGGCAATATAGTTCCTAATAGGAACTATTGTTGTCTGTTGTCTATCCGGTTTGGAATAGCATTACTCTAATTCTATCCACGGGTGACGAAAAAACCACTGAGGGATAGTCGGAACAGGCAGTAGCATTGCCTGTGAATGCAATATTTTGCACTGCGCTCGCCAATCCGTCAGCAAAGCGTGGTGGAGATAGGGGAAGGCCTATGTCCAGCATTTGACTGTTGTGGGTATGTAGGTAGGGACGATATACTAAGGCATTTTTTCTCCACAGTTTTTCAATTTCAGTTTTTGTTTAGTTCTTATGCTGTCATTGGCAGTGACTGGTCCAAATTAATGTAATTTTCTGTTACGTTTAATGTAGTTTCTGTACCAAGAAGCCAAATAAGTGGTTTAACTAAATTTATTCTGTAAAACAAATAAATTAAGATTGATTAAAATTTTAAAGACCCTTTCAAGGAAAAATATGTTTAAAGCAAACTTTAAACTTAACAAAGTTACAACTTAAAGCCGTAGATTGTGCAACAAAATATTTGCATCAAAGTGAAGGGAAAGTCGCAAACAAAGGCGGGAAGAACTCGTTAAAAATAGAATGACTCATCCGGACCGGGTTTAAAGTATTAAATACTGTAGCACTTACTACGGCGTAGGCAAGGCCTACGATATAGTAAAAATACTCGTGTTCAATACTGTGGTTTAGGTAGTAGTAATATTTGCCGCTTAATGATGCGGTATTTGACAGCTTACCGGCAAATGGCACCCCTGACAGCTGCACGGCGATGTGACTTCTACGTGCGGTTTTATACAGCTCCAATCGTAATTAACAACAGACCTTCAAAATACCTCAACATCGTATGGAACTAAGCTGTGACAATGACTAACAGTTGAAAGTATAACTTGCGGGTGTGTTTTCTAAAAATATCGCATCCGTAAACGCACCTTAACCGTATTTGTATTAGAATAAAATCCAAAATCGCAATTTCCTTAAGTCTGACAGACGCATGCGTTACAGTGCGATTAAACACGCAACGAGTAGGAGAACCGCTTTAGATAACAAACGGTAATTATGCCACAGATGCAAATAACATGTTAAATAAATGCTAATTAATCAGAAATATTACAAATGCTAATTTTATTGCCGAAAATAAGACAACTGTTTTGGTTTCAACTAAAAACTAATCAAAATGCCACAAAATGTTGTAAAAAAGCCGGTATCCAAAAAACAAAAACGTTTAATCTGCCCAGCATTCGACAATGTTGAACAACTCGGTGTCCCACACTTACAAGGGAGAGCTTGCACAAAATTAAAGTTGCACAAAGAGCCATGAAGCGTTTCATTCTAGGTATCAAATCAAACTTCACAATCGGGTTCGCAACGAGGAAATAAGACGACGATCTATAGAGTCGTCAATGTCGGAAAACGACAGGACATTTGGCAAGAAAGGATGACAAATATCAAAAACCAGCCAAGTGCGTGTCGGACTCGCGCAAGAAGGGTTCCGTACTATTATTTACTTGCAAAAAAACACGTGTTTTGTATGGCAGCCCCCTTAAATATTTACTTTATTCGAATTTTTTGTATTTGTTGTTATAGCGGCAACAAAAATAAATCATCTGTGAAAATTTCAACTGTCTTGGTATAACGGCTTAGGAGATACAGCCTCGTAACTGTAGGACGTACGGACGGACAGACGGACGGACAGACAGACGTACAGCCGAGCTTCAGTAATAGGGTTTCCATTATTAACCTTCGGGTACGGAACCCTAAAAATGAGGGATCTGTGTCTCACTACCAACAAATGAACTAGATGCATCGAAATCCTGGGATTATACTTAGACCATCTCTTCTTCTTTTGATGCCTCCTCCGCCCAAACGTTGTCTGGTAGAGATCGCTTTCAGCAATAAGGCCGCCTTTGCACATCTTTAGTTTAAGTTTTCCTGTTGTATGTTTTGAATGTACAATAAAGTGTTTTTACTTACTTACCATTCTACCAAGAAAGCACTGTGTCATGTTAATATCTACAGACTTCAACCTCAACACAAAGTAAACAAATTTGCTTATTTGTTAGAAATGCAACGACTAGTCGGGATTAGTCAGCTGTTATTATGACATTATTTTTATTGATTCAAATGACAAACTCAATGACAGACACAGATGACACGCGGTGTGTCAAGGCTCAAATCTCGTGCATCGATGTTATATTCAACTCCCTCAACTTTAATTACTAAAAATTTTTGTTTGGGAATAAACCACAGAAAATGTCAATTTTCGTATCTGATGAAATTTTATTTTTAACTATTGTTTTCTTTGACCTTGACTCTGGAAGAATCATCGTCTGAAGGCGATGGAAGCCAGATCTCAAAAAAAAAAAACTTTCAAACGTCATCACTGAAATGACTTATGTAATGGTCGGCTCAGTCGACTATTAGGACGTTTTTATAGTCGGCGACTAGTCAGTTACTAGTCTTGTAAAAAACACAGATCGAAGTAACTATTTTTTGTTGCGCGTTATCGCGACGTATTCGACCCGTCGGTGGTCCTTCCTCAGGCTGCTATAGTACCGCCGTTCCAATAATTCGTATTTGACAGCTGTCATCTCCATAATAAAAGAGATGACGGCCGATTAGGTGCAGTGGTAGTGCGACTGCCTGCTACGCAAAGGTTCCGGGTTCGATTCTCGGTGGGACACTCATAAACGTTGATATTTATCACATTGTGAATTTGTTCCCGGTCTGGTTAGGACATTGCAGGGTGAACCAACTGATTGTCTAAAAAGAAATGGTTCCGTGCTTCGGAGGGCACGTTAAGCCGTCGGTCCCGGTTGCTGTCTATGATTACTTAGACGGCGGTCGTAACACAACCATGTCAGAGGCCTACTAGCGATAGTAGGCGGTTGAAAAACTCTGACACCAGGGTTCATCGGGTCGTTGGACGACTCGGTGTCCCACACGCAAAGAAGAAGACTAAAAGAGATGTCAACAAAAGAAAATGTACCCTCTGCCATAATATTATCACGAATCTGACAGCTGTAAAATACGAAATATTGGAACGCGGTACTTTAGTCGGTTGATTTTGAGCAGTAGTCTGTTAATGTAATGTAATCGGTAGTCGCTATTATTTGTATATTGAACAAAGGCTGAACCCATTCCTCAAGATGGCGGCTCTATTCACGACATTATCAATGCCTCCTTTCTTCTTTTGTCTAGAATCGAACCCGCTACCCGTTGATCACTAAGCGGTTTTGAATCACTACAATCCGGCGATGGTAATATGAGTGGAAAGGGTTGATTAAAGTATATATATGTGTGTGTGTGTGTGTGTGTGTATGTTGTACACTGATGTAAAAATATTATCTGAAAATAACTAGCGGTTAAAGAGCTCTGACATCAGGGTTTATCGAGTCTTTCGTCAACGAGAAGCTAAGAATATTTTAAGGGCTAAGCTAGCCCATGACACTGAATAACGAGCCCCAAGGAACATAAGTCAAGATATAAAAACTGGACCTCCCATACAGTAATTCTTTTACGCCTTATATGTCTTCGATCATCTATTTAAATAGAAAGTGTAGCATCAAATACGGCGCTATTGTAGAAAATGCATTTAAAAAACTGTGACATGATTTTTTTTTAGGTAATTAAGGTATACCAAAAAATCTTGTTGCCAATTAGCGTCTTGAGAGCATTTGATGAATGTTGAAAATAAGTGTCAAGTCACAAAATAAGTAGGTATTGGCGGCGGCAGCACGCCGAGTCAACTTTCGCCATCACATAGGCTGAAAGAAAGTTATAAAAACTAAAGCTCAAAATCTAAATAAGGTACAAAAAAGTCACATTATCATTGGTATGCCTATCACGCACTGGAAGGACCAGCACGGACCACCACGGTTTCCGATTGCTCACGGCTTACTCTACGCGCGCTGAAAAGAAATGTAGAGTTTTATGCTCAGAGCAATAAAACATTCAGAAGGTATATAAGTACGTAATTTGCAGCCAATTAACGTTGGCTGCGACCAACTTTGATTGTATTATGTAAGTAATAAATATAACCTTGTTTGCTTGAGATTGCAGGGTAATCGTAGTTCAGGCTGAATTGTAATATTTAAGTACTTCTAAGTAATTTAACTTTATATGTAAATACTGACATTAAGCTTTTAAATCAATTATACTTATTCTATTCACTGTTGGACATGGACATTGAGCTGCTTGTTTGCCGTACTCACCACGTTTGGCAGGCAGGCACGATAAAATCAAAACCAAAAGCGGAAAACGCGCGAAAACCTGTTTATCAATTAAAAATATTTTTACTTAACGAAAATAGTATTTTGTGCTTCTGTGAATTATCCAGTCTTTTACAGCGTTTGAAGTCTGGGTGCGACGAGTATTTTATTGCTTCAATCTTGTAATTTTTAGGATGGTCTCTAAAAAGATCCTTCCCTCTGAGATTTTATATTATTCTTTCCTTTCTTTTCTTGGTTCAGTGAAACATTTCCGGGACGTCAATTGTACGGAATGGATTGAAAGAAAAACGAGAGCTTTTGTCAAATAAACAGTAAGAAAGAAGTTAAAAGATTGCCAAAAATAACTTTGCTCTGACTTTTGTTTACGAAAGTCATTGTGTGTTTGTTTGCTATCTTTTTGTTGTTTTTTTTTTAATTATTGATGGGTTTGCTCTTGACTCTAGTCCAGGACAGAGACAGAGTCTAAGATGGAGCGAGCTCACCCAGAAGTTGTACTTTTACTGCGTATTTTTAATGCACCGTTACGCATGCGTGTGTCATACGAAAGGAAATTCGAAATTTCGTTTCGTCTGTCTGACGGATGCGTCAAAAATACGTCCGTCAGTCTGTCATAGTAGTAAAACCGCCATAATATCATTATAGCTGCTACGAGACTTTTCTAATTTGTAAGAATGTCACATGCTAACAGTTTACTTGTACAATCCACTGAAAAGTAAAACCTCAATAATTGTTTTTTACGGCCGTTACCTCTCTGCCTAACCCGCAAGGGATAAAGGCGTGATATATGTATGATTTATGTATTGACAACGACATACGAGTCTTAAATAGATTTAAAGTTGGAGCATACATTCTGCACACTATCGCTCCAGTTCAATTTCCTTTCAGTCACAACTTTCATATGAAGCCAGCGAGCGCTCATGGGTTATAAGATGACACTTTCACTGCTGAAAGTGGTCTTACATTGATGATATGCGCAAGAAATGGCACTTTCGATAGCAAAAACTTTTCTATTATAAATATTTTTTTGTGATTTTTGCCACAACAAACAAACGATAAGTCAGAAAGAATAGCTGCCAAAGTAAGCGATAGCAATAATTAGGTATTGGAAAAGAAAACCCTTTATTTCTACTGTATCTCAAATGTAATGAATTGTTTTATCAAACAAAACCTTAAGTTCTAAATTGAATCTTAGTATTTAAATTTAAATTTATTTATTAAATAGAGTTTGATTTACTTTTCAATATTATCCGGGATCTTCAGCTATGTTAAAACACAATTTTCAGTTGTATTTAGATAAACACAAACATTGCTACCTTATTTGCATTTTCAGGAAGTCATTTACCGTACGCACCGCTGTTGACACTCGACACCTTTGGTCTTCGATTTGGTTCCATTTCGCACCTAAACAGCAGCGTGCAGATGTGTGTGTGAGATATTGACGTTTCCTGGTAGCCGTCCATCTGTCTTAGACGCGCCCGCCAATACTTAATTTGTGATATGATAGGAGTATGACTATTCAATATTTTCGCCGACCAACTTCAATTACTAGGATAGTACGAGTGTCAAATGTTTGTTGATTGAAAAGTTTGTGCGCACAAACCCAAAGAAAACTTTTGGTAATTTATTGTTTCATTACCTAACATTACTTTTTCTTCGTTTTGCCAAGAAATACGTCGTAAAACATAACGGCGTTAAAACAAAAAAAGTTAGTCGTGGTTTAAGCTTTTTGACTGCGTCAAATCTTATAGAAAAATATTATAAACACGGTCTAAAAGCACGTCGAAATTTTTTGTAATTACGTTTAATGTTTTGCATGTTCTAAATTATTTAGAACATTGACACAAATATTGGGCGTTTCTTCAATTAGACAATTTTGAATATTGGACATTTCAAGATTTGATAACTAAAACTGAACCGAAACAAGATATCGGCAGTATAAGTGTTGAGTGTAATGTTGCAGCCCACAAACTTGGCAGCCTATGAGTACCTACGAGCACAGTTTGTACAAATCTTGTTGGCAAAGAGCCTAGACTAGGCTTACGTTATTACATTTAATCATATTTACATCGTTTACCGGGTGTATGGGACATCCCTCCGGACATTTATACACACACAACATTTTGTCACATTCTCAACCTATCACAGGACAGTTTCCTTCCTCAATCAACTACTCATGTTTTATTATCACACACACGACAAAATCTTATTAAGGAATAAAAAAAATACGAAAATTTTCTCTTAACTACAAACTGTTTTCATTAGTAGGGGCAAAACTGTTTAGAAGGATATCAAGATAAATCTTATTACAGCTGGTCACAGCCGGCGTTGATTGGCCGCTGATCACGTTACCCACTGGTTATTGCGTCCTGATTGGCTATTATGTGAGCCAAGCGATACATTCAAATTTAGAACAGCTGAGAGGGTTCGAAGTTGCTTGCTATTGGCTGGTGATGAGATCACGTTTTGTATTGGATTTTTACGGCTTTTTTTCTTGACTAGGAATATTTATGGAAGGACCATGGTTTATAGAAACCTTTTCCAATTAAGACCACTGCCAAGAAAAGGGATACCTATGTTTGTTATTATTTTGGCTTATCTTTAATATTCTGGTATTCTCAATATTTAAAAGTTCAATTGACATTAGATACTGTTATAACAAATAATGGTGGTCAAGATTGTGTCAAATAAAAATTCCATTTTTTTAAGTCAATTTTTTATTTTGGCAATTTAAACGCTACAAGAATGCGTTTTTTTCGCTTGAAAAAGATGAAGTAGAAAAAGAACGAACGGACAAAGATTGATCGGAATGAATGTATAAGAAGAAGAAGAAAAGATCGCATTTCGCAAAACATTTGCTAGATTCTGGGCATAGTTTAACAGACAGCCATTCCTATAAAGTTCTACATACTTGTAATAAAGGCCAAAGGCTGAACGTGTTGGAACAATTAGAAATCATACGTCACGGGTGTACTGGAACTATCTTTAACGAGCAGGTAAATGTTTCCTCTTCTCCATTACTGCGTATTTTTCAAAATAACCAATCGCAGAGAGTCACCTGACCAATCTGCATTCTGATTGGTTCTCGTACATTGCGTCACCCAATGGGCGGGGAGGAAGCATTTATAAGCTCGAGCCGACAACGACGGTTACTCAGTCAGTGCTCGGAACTCGACTGTCGAAGATCTCCTGATGATGCTCCGTGGAGGGGCGAAACACGTGTAGAGTGTAAAACGGTGGAAGTAGTGAGAGTAAAGTGCATCGCTTGTGCATTTGCATTAACTTGCGGTCGTACGCGTGGTGCATTCAACTAGCTGCATTACTAGCCATCATAAGTGCGGAAGAAGCTAAATACCTTTCTATCTAATTCAATTATAAAATCGTGTTTTGACCTCCACTATTTTGTAGCAAATATCATGAAGTATTACTAAAAATATCTTCTTATAATTTGGAGATTCAAGAAATGAACACAAGCCAACCTTTAACGGTTGATTATACGATTTAACGGTTCTAAACCCTTTCACCATAAGAATAATCCCGAAGGTTGATCTCTACAATGAGTAACTCAAAGTAATATTTATAAGGCTGCCCGCACACGTCAGACTTTTTATAGGACCGATAATCGGGCAGATTTTTCCTCCGATTCTTAAGACCGATTTTGTGACCGACTCAAAGCACACGTCCGTCACTTTGTCTGTTGGTTTAGAGGGAGTAGCACGTCATGGACGGCCGACTGTCGGTGAGTAGTGTGCGTTAACGCATACCTACATTTCCGAGTGTTCCATTTTTCACCGACAATCGGATCGGTCGGGATGCACCGATTTTATTTCTGACCGACTATTTGTAGGATGTGGGCGTTACGCCATTGCAATCAATACGTTCCATTTTACTCCTACAAAAAATCGGTCACCGATTATCGGACGTGTGCGGGCAGCCTTAGTATCACTTTGAGTACTATTGTACAGATTCCAACTCGAAGTGTAAAGTCTACTTTATCTTTGTGTTGACTTGAAGTATGCTTCAGAAGTTTAAGTCTATCGTAAGATACAAAGTAACAACTGTTAAGATTATTGTTCAGTTGAAGTTAAAAAAAACTAAGTTCAAGAGATTCGAAAGAGCAGTTCTCTTTAACTGCAAGTTTTAAAAGAGAAAGAAACAACGAGTACCTATTCCAGCAATTGTTTTTAACGTAGAAAATGGCGAAGAAAAAGGAAGTTGAGTAAGAATGTAAGTAGATATGTAAAAATTAAGATAACTCATCCGGAGAATCTGATCTATTTTGACAGCTGTTTAAAATAAAAATGTATTAAGATGGCGTCTTAAATCTTGGGGACATATTTGCCACGGGGGGTTCGATTCTTATTTATTTATTTAACTTTTAATTGCACACAAGATAAAACACAGGACACTTACAATTAAGAAAAACAACACAACAGGTACTACTTATTTCTAAAAAGAAATCTCTTCCAGCAGTCCTACGGTAGAGAGATAGCATAAGGTGAGGCTGATAGATCGTGCACAATGTAATAATTAGTTTATAAATAAAATAAATAAAAATAATAAAAATTCTTATTCTTTTTGCGGGGAACACCGAGTCGGCCAACGACCCAATGAACGTCCTTGAAAATGTATTAACATGCTACATATGTCACTAAGTAGGCCTCAGATTAATATGCCCAAAAGTCAAAATTAAAGTAACATATAAATTCGCTTTGCCAATTTCATTTCCAACAAGTAATAATTTAAAATTAAAACGTCCATAACTTTTCAGTGGAGATTTTTAACAGTCCGGTAATTAAATAGATCATTAAACTCATTGGGCGGACGTTTCATCCGAACCTTATTACCCATTTTCCTCATTTAATAGCTGCAGGGAACTGGGGCGAAATTAAAGAACTAAGTGGAATAGTGCTGTTAAAATATCGATAGTTTGGACATCAATGTATTTGTGGACACTCAAGTATACCCCAAAAAAAACAACAAACCAAATAAATGGTTGAATACCATATTTTAAATCGCTTCCCGTGTTAGGAATACATGTTTTAAAAAAATAAAAAGTAAATTCTTGTCAATTTCACTATTGGTAAGATTGTTCCCAGTTTGGTTGGGATATTGCAAACTGAAGTACCTGATTGTCCGTAGGAAATATTGTTTTGTATTTTCAGGACACTTCAAGCCATTAATTCCATAATTATTTAGACTGCGGTTGTTAATCAACCACATCAGAGCCCTACTTGCTAGTAGGTAGGTGGTATATTAACTCTGACGCCAGGGATCATCCAGCTGTTTTCATGAACATATTGACAAATGAATAAGTATCGATATCCGATAACGGTTTTTGGAAGCACTAGTGGGTAGTGAGTAATAAAACTACGCGTTCTTAGTTCGCGGCAAAATCTGCAAAAGTTTAATGTTACGAAGAACTTTGTAATCGCTGTTTTAATGCGAATATTTCATATCAGAAACTTTACATTTCAAAGATATTTAATACTTTTCTGTAATCAGATTTCAATACATATTTTAAGGGTAGTTGAAATTCTGCCGACCTCGCAAGGTATAAATGGTTGTTGATGATTCTAAAAGATACCAGACGTAATATTATTACAATGTTTTACTGTCAAATAATTTGTATGTAAAATCATCACATGATTGATTGACATGATTTTTCTAAAGCAGAACCAGCTGTGAATCCGATTTAATTAGCTCAACGCTAGACATAAACGAAGATGGTTTATGATTATGAAATTTTAGTTTATTTGTGTGACATACATTTATAGGACAGTTTTTTCTTTCATTTTATACAAATATCATTATTGGTAAATATACATAAATGACATGAAATGAAATTAACTTTATTTAATGTAGGATAGACATGGCGCTAGCCAGGTTTATCACACGGCATGTGACTTTACGCCACCACCAGTAAACGACATTTGTTTCAAATTAAAGTCAAGATTTTCACAGGTTGTTATTTACATTCGTATCATTAATACTTACACATATCACGCCTTTATCCCTTGCGGGGTAGGCAGAGCACAAACAGCCTCAAAACACGGTCGCTATCGCCACGGCCGACAAACATATGAGGGCCGCTTCAGAAAAATCACGCTTCACTATAGTGACAGATTGTCAGGCTGTCGCCTAAAATTGTAATAAACATGAAGCCCTCGTCCTCAATCGCCTCTTATGTAAATATATTTTTAAATAATAAACTATTGCAAAGAACCCTTTGCTTTTAGTCTTATCATTCAGTTAATCAAGTTACTTTCTAAACTTTAAGCCTAGTCTTGCTGCAGATTGCTGTCAGATTGTCAGTCTTCAAACGTAAACATAAGAAAGATTGATCGATTAGATTACTTACAGCTGGGTAACTAAGGATTTGGCACATCAAGTAAGCTTATACATGGTAATAAAAAAGTGAGCATTTAGCATAATTAAGTTTATATATTGCCGTGTAATGCTAGCTTAGAATAGCATCACCCCATTTCTTTCCTTTGGGAGTCGTAAGAGGCGACTAAGGGACTCGAGGGTGTGTATTGCAATTTTAGGCAACTCTCCAATTGATCCTTAAATATTTTGATACATAATTTTCCGAATGTCACTTAAATATTTGTCAGACGTGGCGTAAATGGCCGTTTTTTGCGGCTGTTTTGCGCGCTGCCTACACCTCAAGGGATTATTGGCGTGATATGTGTATGTATAGATACTATACTGGAAGCAATAGGCTGCAACACACAACAGGCGATGCACCGGGCGCAGGATAGAGTGTCCTGGAGACAAACCACATCTGGAGCTGCTTTTGGTGGTCACGACCCTCAGTATTGAGGAAACGACGCAGAAGAAGAAGAAGATGTGTATGTATGTAAGTTCATGTTTGATCTAATCAGTACATTATACAAACATACATCAACATATCGGCATACCAAGCTTGGGTCAAGGCTCGCGACTGCAAATTAAGAGCACGTAGGGTTCGCGCGAAGAAAAGAACCTTCAACTCTGCCATCAAGTCCTGCAAACGGGTTTTACGTAAGGCACGTTTTGACCATGTCGGACGAATAGGGGCCAAACTAGCATCACACCCTCCGGGTAGTAAAAAGTTTTGGTCCCTGTCCAAAGCGGTTGAAACTAATTTCTGTCGTCCAACCTTACCTCCAATGCTGAAACCTGATGGATCGCTGGCTCACTCTGCAAGTGAAAAAGCAAATTTGTTTGCTTCCTTGTTTGCAAGCAACTCACGTCTGGACGCTGGCTCCAAGCAACCACCTACTGTACCTCGTTGCGATTCTTCGATGTCGGAGATCGCAGTACACATTAAAGAGGTTCGAAGAGTATTGTGCAGTCTAGACGTGAACAAGGCCAGCGGACCTGATGGAATACCAGCGAGAGTATTAAGACTATGTGTGCCTGAACTGTCTCCTGTGCTGACACGCTTGTTCCGCCTCTCTCTTAAAGAAAGAACGGTGCCGGGGGCCTGGAAGCTTGCTAATGTGCAACCAGTTCCCAAAAAGGGCGACCGTGCCGACCCTGCCCATTACCGTCCAATTGCCATTACCTCCGTCCTATGCAAGGTCATGGAGAAGGTACTTAACAGTAAGTTGCTGACCTACCTTGAAGACAATGATCTTCTCAGTGACCATCAATATGGCTTTCGCCGGGGGCGGTCTACTGGTGATCTTCTTGTGTATGTCACGCACTGCTGGGGCGAAGCCATCGAGAAAAACGGCGAAGCACTTGCCGTTTCACTCGATATCTCGAAGGCCTTTGACAGGGTCTGGCATGCAAGTCTGCTCAGCAAGCTTCCTGCTTATGGCATCCCAGCTGATTTTGGGTACTTGGATTTCAGACTTCCTTAGTGAACGGTCCATCAGAGTAGTCGTTGACGGCTGCTCCTCTGACCTTATGGCCATTGATGCCGGAGTTCCTCAGGGGTCTGTTCTCTCTGCAACTCTTTTCCTGCTGCACATCAATGACCTCCTTCGGCATGGTATTGTTGGATACGCAGATGATGGTACCGTTTCAGAGAGATACTTGCAGAGTTTTTAATAAATTTGTGTGTCACCATAGTGACAGGTTGTCAGCCCATCGCCTAAATATGCAATGCACGTATAGCCCTCGAGCCCCTTAGTCGCCTCTTTTGACACCCATGGGAAAGATATGGGGTGATGCTATTCTATGCCGGCATCACACGGCGATGGCTAAACTGTCTACCAAATAATCAACTTGTAAATCGCGTAAACCTAAATCAATAGTTGTTGAACTTTTAAAATTCAAATTTGTTTCCCTGTTTTGGCTATTCTTCGATAAAATTTACATTTATATATTTTGATTTATTCTCTTTTGTAATGTTTTTCTTTTACAAAAATAACTCCTGAGTAGTTTTATTTGAAACGGGGCAAAGCAAAAGGTTTGATGGCTTGTACATCACAGTTTCTTACATTGTGTGTCGTAAAGTGTGTATCTTAAGTTGGCAGGATACATAAAATGGTTACGACTGAAAGGTCTATACTACTTTTTACTCTACAGGCTGTAAAAATATTCGCTGCAAATATTTTGAGCAGTGAACTAGTCCATGAAATTAAACAACTTTTACACTATTCATTGTTGTAATTTAAAGGGGTTCTTACCGACGAATTATTTATAATGCGAGTTACCGATATTTGGACGCTATTGTGAGCGTCATGATCACGAGTAAACTAGGGGAACTGCTTAGTTTTGTCTTTAGTTTGCGTTCTACAAATTACAGTTATACCAACCGGATATATATGGAACTTGTATATATAGCGATCAGCGGAATAATTTCAATACCGCGTTTCAGGACTTGTATGTGAAGCGCGCCGCCACAAACATATTTTGTTGGGGAAGGACTAACTACTAATATAGTCCTTTCCCAACAAAATACGTTTGTTTTTACATTTACAGTCAAAGTACTAACTTTGACTGTAAATACCCATTTCTGAACATAATCATTTTTGAGATACTATCAGCTTAGTGGTCTGCAGATTTGTCAGCGCTGAACCTTACATTCAACATAATATCTATCGACAATTTACTAAACATCTGTCACTCATAAGGTATCAAAGGAGTTATGCCTAAATTGAGGCCTAAGCTTGCCTAGCTTCGGTCTGAAATTATAAAAAAAAAAAACAAGGGTTCAGGCGTATTGCCATTATGGAAACCCTTTAATCCTATTATCTTGAGAGTTAAGCGTTCTTTGAGGGTTATAATATCCATTAAGAGATTTCGTATAATCTTTCCAGATTTTAGTCTGTTTATACGAGTTTAATATTTAAAACCACACCAAAGCTTACATAAAGGCCTACGTTAGAGTAAATTTGTATTTGTTTAAAAACCTAAATAAAAGTCTTAACAATAATATTGAATACATATAAACTTATTTTTTATTGTTGGTATTAGTAGAAAGAAGTTATCTAATTACTCGTAATAATTATCATTTCGTAGGTCCAAATGTCAAACCGACAGGGTTGAAAAGGTCTCACGTCAGAAAGCGCAGCGTGGGACGTTTTCTTGTAGTGGGCGGGTTTCCGTTAAAAAGGCCATTCAAAAACTCGTTGGAGATTCCTTAATCCAGCAGTCTTCTATCAACTTTTGCAGATAAAAGAGCATCCAAAATGGTCATGTTCTTTGTAATTACGCTTTAACAGATCTTAAAACATTCAGGGTAAAACTTTTTTTTCTTACAGAGGTAGTAGCTAGGAGCCCATCTGGAGATACCAGGGTTGCAGCGCTGGCGAGAAACCAAACGATTTGGCGCTGTGCCAGCTCCATCGATCGCCTATCAAGGAAGGTTAACATGCGCCACGGAGGCTGCACAGAAATGGAACAAATCTTCCTTTGTACGACACGGGAAACTAACGTTTTACATAATATAAAATACTTTTTCCTGCAGAGATAGGTGAGAATCAATCTGAAGCTACCAGAGTTGCAGCCCTGCCGCGGAAGTAGCACGATGATTTGGCGCTATGCCAGCTCCATCGATCGCCTATCAAGGAAGGTCAACACCCGCCACGGAGGTTGCTCAGAAATGGAACAGGTATTTACAAAAACTGCAATTTTCACAAAAAACTATGAATATCCCTCCTGGGGTAGCTAAGAGCCCATCTGGAGCTACCAGGATTGCAGCGCTGCCGTGGAAGTAGCGCCAGCTCCATCGATCACCTATTTAGGAAGGTCTACTTTTGCCGTGGAGGTTGTTCAGAAATGGAACGGATCTTCCTTTCTACAACACGGGAACTTTATTAAAAAATATATTTAAAAATGCTCTTTTACCTACAGAGGTAGCTGAAAACCTATCTAGAGCTACCAGGGTTGCAGTCCCGACGTGGAGGCAGCGCGACGATTTGGCTGCGTGCCAGCTCCATCGATCGCCTATCAAGGAAGGTCAACATCCGCCACGGAGGAAGTACAGAAATGGAACAGTTCTTCTTTCAGTGTGCGAAGTTGCTGATTGTAAAAACAAAACTGTTATGTCTCTTGATTTCAAATAAAATTTCCAACTTGGGATATTTACGAATTCGATTTTTCACATGTTATGTAGTGACAATGTGTTGGTACTCGTATGACGTAGAGAAATATTGCACCATCACAATGACATTATGACTGCTTTATGATATGTAGGTAATGAAATGCGTGTGTTTGTTTTTTTTTGAAGTTTACTCTAAACTGTTTTGTACTTTTGCGGTTACACATAATGACTCAAAACACTAAAACAGGGTTCAGGTTCAGGTTTTTCAATGTCCGATATATCGGCCCATTTTCAAGGCCATCTAAAGCTATCTCTAGTTATCATATTTGAACTGGGCGTAATAGGCGTCTCGATATTTTTATGGCATTTTTAACAGTAACCTATTTATTAAAGTAGGTAACCAGTACCCTATATTCCTCAATATAACTGTATGAAAAAATTTAATAGATGTAAGGAATAGAGTTTTAGTTTCAGCTGTTTTAAGTAGATATATTTACTGCGTCAGAGGCTAGCGGCTAGTAATAGTACGTAGTAAAAAACGGTCATTTGTGTAATTTTGGGTAAAATGTGATGCTACCTTAACATATCATTACCAGCCACACCAGTCCAATCCAGTCCACTGCTGGTTTCCCTCTAATAATGGGTATTGCCACACTCACCAGCTTTGCAGGCGAAATGCGAAAAAATCATTCCTAGCCGCTGTTTACGACACCCAAGGAAAGAATTAGGGTGATGCTATTCTTATAATTATGTACGGTTCTGTACGCAATAACAATTCAGATAAGTCTATCTCGTGCATCGCGTGCGTATAATCAGATTACACGCCACGCAAAAAGATGTTTATCAAGCAAGTTTATAGCCGTGAGGTAATCTGAGGTTCACATCAGAATATAACAACCCAACGAACTCAATTCCTATTTTCATGTTTAGAATTGTAAGAAACCGAAGAATTATTATTATATCAATCCCTCTTATTTCAAAAACAATATGAACAAAATATTAGGGAAAAACAAAAGGAATGCAGAAAAATTTAGTACCTAATATCGTATGGTAGGAACTCTAACCTGAAGAGCAGCATTATTAGTAGAACAGTCGCGATCTTGACAGGCTAGACACTCAAATGGACATTTCAATCTTATGTCCCTGGCAATAAGGCGATCCAAATTCAAAACTTTATAGCCTGTCAAGGTCTTGTCTGTATCTAACCAACAGCAATTTAAAAATATAATTTTTTTAAAGACTATTGAAGAAACACATTACTGGTGTTATAATGCCAAATAAGAAAATAAAAAACATATAAATCGTTGGTATTTTAATAAATTCAATTTAATTTTAAAAATATGGCCTCTGTCAACAGGGACAATTCTGCCAATGTCAATATAATAAATAAAAGGGTTTAAAAAAGAAGTTGTCAGATTCCGAGATACTGTCAAACTTGTGTACACACCTTGTTTCTGCTATTTTACGCTTAACTGATTTAGTTCTAAATGTCTGTCATATAATAAATCATAAACAGCTTCCGCTACCTCTACCAACTTGCTTAACGTGCCGTCCGATGCACAGACTTTCTAACGCCCCAGATTTTTTCCTGCAATGTCCTAACCAAACAGGTAAACATTCACAAAATGACAAAATCATGTCCCAGGGACCTCCAAATCTATGAAATCCCAAGAACACGGAAGCATTTACCAATCATATATATTTATTTTTACATTGAATGCTGTCGTACTTTATTTGTCAAAGAAAATCCGTAAAGACACTCTTATAATATTCAAGCAGAAGGATGAAGACAACAATAGGATACCCTTGCTTTGTTGTGAAAGGTTTTCGTCTTGAGAGCTCTGACGCGTGTTTGAGATGAAAAAATACATTATAATACAAAATACAGATACAAAATCATGATTTTACCTCGTGGCGGTCGATGTCGCACAGTGGTAGTGCTACTGCCTGCGACGCAAAGGTTTCGGGTTCGATTCTCAGTGGGGCACTCACAAATTTGGTATTTATCACTTTGTAAATTTGTTCCCAGTCTGGTTTGCAGGCTAAACCACCTCATATAGTGAAGAGAAAGTTGGTATCGTGCTTCGGAGGGCCCATTAAGCCGTCGGTCCCAGTTGCTGTCTATGATTACTTAGATGGCGGTTGTCAAACAACCATGTCAGAATACTACTGCTGGTAGTAGGCAGTTAAAAAACTCAGACACCAGGTTTCATCGGGTCGTTGGACGACTCGGTGTCTACACGAAAAAGAAAGATGAAGAACCTCGTGACAGAAACAGGCGTAAAAACGGTAGTTAGATAGTGGCCTCAATTCGGGATATGAAATCTCATAATTTACCATTAATTAGTGCCATCACTTTCCGGCAAATAGGTTTAAAAAAGGATAGGAGATATTTTAGTCATGTCATGTCTTATAATTCAACACAAATTACGTGCTATCTGTCAAAATAAAGCGATGATGCAAACAATAGCGACTAAATCTACATCTACACTAATATTATAAAGAGGAAAGATTTGATTGTTTGTTTGTTTGTTTGTTTGTTTGCATCGAATAGGCTCCGAAACTATTGGCCCGATTTTAAAAATTCTTTCACCATTAGAATCCTACATTATTCCTGATGAACATAGGCTATATTTTATACGAGAAAAAAATAGGGATCCGCGTGCAAATTTCGATAATGTAACCCAACGTGTGAAAAATGTACCAAAAAAATATCTTATATCGCGTACGCTGTGGAAATTATTGACAATAGAGCAAAGTGATGTACTACAGTTTTATAGAGGACATCAATATCTATAATAATGTCCGCGATACCATATGTCTAACTATTACAGTTATGCCACAATAACTACTTTTTCATTTAAAAATTTACCAACTACGCCACATAATTCGTACCAGTGTAATGATTACATTTAATCATTACTGTATTAAAGGGTGTCAGGGATAGCCCTCAGAATACTAATAGGGTACATGCAGACCATGAAACTGATCAACTTTCCCCTAGGAACATGACTTCCCATAGTGAATGCAGTCAGCTGATTGTGATTTTGTATGGAAGGTCAGTTTTTTGGCGTTTTCTGACATATGTTTCTAGGGGAAAGTTGTCCAGTTTTATGTTTCATTTATCAGTATTCGAAGGACTGTCCCTCACCTACTCGGTATAAAAAGACGACAAAAAACATTAAATAATGCATTAAAAACATCTGCATACATAAATCACGCCTATATCCCTCACGGGGTAGGCAGAGCGTTAACGTCCGTTCAACGGATATTAACACCACGTCTGACAAAAGCTTGAGGGTCAATCAGATAACTGTGTATCACTATAGTGACAGGTTGTCAGCCCATCGCCTTAAATTGCAATACACATCCCTCGAGTCCCTTAGTCGGCTCTTACGACACCCCATGGGTAAGAAATGGGGTAATGCTATTCTAAGCCGGCATCACACGGTAAAAAAATCTACTCTAAAATAATACATACATACACATATCACGCCTATTATCCCTTACGGGGTAGGCAGAGCGTAAACGGCGCAAAAACGGACATTTACGCCACGTCTGACATATGTTTCAGGGTCATTCGGAAAATTGCGTATCGCCATTGTGACAGGTTGTCAGCCCATCGCCTAAAAGTTCAATACACACCCTCAAGTCCCTTAGTCGCCTCCTACGACTCCCACGGGAAAGAAATCGGGTGATTCTATTCTAAGCCAGCATCACACTAAAATAATAATTATAATAATGTACACTAATATTAGAAACAGGATTTTATTTATTGTTTGTTTGAATTGAATAGGCTCCGAAACTACTGGACCGATTTTAAAAAATCTGTTACCGTTTATTGGAATTGAAATTCTTAATTCAATGTAGGATAGTATTATCACTTATTGACGTCATGAACCGTCATTCTAAAAAAAGAAATTTGTGTTACACAATTTTCTTTTTTTTTATTACAATTTTGTTATGACCTAATAGAAAACCGGCTCGGGCGGGATAAAAAGAATAAAAATATAGGCACTGCCATGGGACTGGCCAGGTTAATCACAGGCATGTAACTTTACGCCACCACCATCTGCAAATGATATTTGTTTCAAATTGAAGTCAAGATTTTTAGAATCCTACATTATCCCTGATGAACATAGGCTGTATTAAACTGTCTTATTCCCGGGGGGAAACTGTTAGCGGCGGGTGAAACCGCTGGGCGGGCTGCTAGTTGACTATAAACTGCGAAGAACCCATTGACATTATCCAACATGACATGATATGTCCTATCCTTTTCTAAACTTATTTGACGGAAAGTGACCGCACTTTTTTTTTTAATTAATGATGGGTTTGCTCTTGACTCTAGTCTAGGCCATAGGACAGAGACAGAGTCTAAGATGGAGCCAGCTCACCCAGAAGAAGCCTGTCTCTCTTACTTTAAAGAGATTAGGGTTGTATGCATTTGGAAACACAGACGCAGGTAGTGAGGTAAGTTCAGAGAATTTATATCCCGATTTGAGGGTTCGTATTTTCCTTGTACTCACGCCTTCAGATATCTTTAACGTTGCCTGGTTCCCCTTCGTGTTACCATGTGTAGACACCTCCGTCATGTCAGTAAAGCGAGGTTGTGTGTGTACCCAACACGCCCAACTTTGAAACGGGCTTGTAAGTGAGACAACGGTCTGATGTTTAGTCGTTTTGTGGCGATATACGAGGTGTTTGGGGGATGAGGGCGTGTTTTAGACGTGAAACTGAACTACTTTGCTTACCATTTTTTCGAAATATAAATAAAGTTTTGGTTTATTTATTTATACTTTATTGCACATCGTACAAAAGGCGGGCCTTATGCCAGACGGCATTCTCTACCGGCCAACCAGAAGGTAAACAGAGAGAGAAAGAAGCGGGTTGGTTCTCTCATACAAAATCATTCAAGCAGCAATTTATTTGTATGGGAGGACCACATATTACGAAAAAATGGTTCGCAGGAACGTAGTTTCATATCTAGTACACGGCCTCAAGATATTTACCCTCCTCACAAAAAACCCTGTATATTACGAAAAATACCTGTTTTAAGTATGTTATGTAACCTTTCGCCCTAATAGCCCATTTTATATAATTTTATAAAGTTGTTTGTAAGAATAGCGTCACCCCATTTCTTTCCCGTGGGTGTCGTAGGAGGCGACTAAGGGACTCGAGGGTGTGTATTGCCATTTTAGGCGATGGGCTGACAACCTGTCACAATGGCGATACACAATTTTCCGTATGACCCTCAAATATATGTCAGACGTGGCGTAAATGTCCGTTTTTGCGGCCGTTTACGCTCTGCCTACACCGCAAGGGATAATAGGCGTGATATGTGTATGTATGTATGTATGTCTGTTTCAATAAGAAGCATGCTGCATTTAAAAAATCGAACAATCTTAGGTAAAGAATGAAATAAGATTATGGGAAGGCCCATGTCCAGCTGTGGACTGTTGTGGCTGTTAATGTATGTGAATTAAACTGCCTGCGGTGAAATTTTGCAAGATCTCCAAATTTTATACCGTAAAATTTAGAATATTAATTAAGTCTCAGTTTATTATTTATGGCTTTATGATCCTACCAATCTAATCAAAACAAACATAATATATAACACCTATCTTCCTTACGAGGTAGGCAGAGCGCAAATGGCCGTAAAAACGGACATATACACCACGTCTGACAAACATTTGAGGCTCATTCTGAAACTTGTGTATGACCATAATGACAGGTTGTCAGCCAATCGCCTACACTTTCAATATACATGTAACTCTTGAGTCGTCTCTTATGACACCTACGAGAAAGAAATGGGGTGATGCTATCACGAAGCGTTCTGAGCCGGCATCACTAGGCGTCTCGAAACAAAGGACGAAGCAACATAGTTTTTTTTTTATTATCGCATTAGTACATGTTTCCAAAGGCCGTGCGATAACTTCGTCCCTAAAATTTTGTGTCCCATTCTGAATTACACATTTTTTATCTTATTATCCCATTTTGCATACAAAATTAGCCCATGCTCCGCCGTAATAGGGTCGGGTGTTATTTATCCCCGAGTTATTTCAAAGCCTAGCGTAATGTCATTATAAGTTCAACATTTGAATGTAATTTTTATTCTCATACGAATAGAATGAGATAAAGTTTATGAAAGCATTCTTTTCGGTAAACGCTTGTTTAATATAGGTGCTTAATATAAAACATACACATATTATGCTTTTATCCCTTGCGAGGTTGGCAGAACGCTTACGAACGTAAAAATACGTTCACTATCGCCACATCTGACATATTTGAATGACGTTTCATAAAAATTATTGTGTATCATTTTAATAACAGATTATCATCCTGTCGCCTAAAACTGTAATATAATAACACATGAAACCCTCGAGTCCCTAAGACACCTCTTACTTACTCAAAAATGGGGTGATGCTATTCGAAAGCGGCATCACACATAAAAGTATTATTAGATACTGAAAATTCAAACACAATTGTTAGTCCCAATTCAGAAAATAACATTATACACGCGGTTGGTATTTATAATTAATTCCAATATCAGACAAATCTAATTTATATTGGAACCGAATTTGCGTGTCAATGGAATTCTCGTGGTTACTTCGAAACTCAAGGGCGTATTGAACTCGTAACCTTGTAAGCAATAAATTCCTTAATCAATCTCGTTCCAATTAATGTCAATTACGAAAGTTCTGTAAACAAAGTGTGAGTATTATTTTCGTGTGGGACACCGAATCGTCAACGACCCGATGAACCCTGGTGTCAGAGTTTATCAACCACTGACTACTAATAGTAGGCCTCTGACATGGTTGTGTAACGTCCGCCGTCTAAGTAATCATAGACAGCAACCGGGACCGACGGCTTAACGTGCCCTCCGAAGCACGGAACCATCTTTCTTTTCGGACAATCAGGTGGTTCAGCCTGCAATGTCCTAACCAGACCGGGAACAAATTCACAAAGTGATTAATATCAATTTTATGAGTGTCCCACCGAGAATCGCACCCGTAACCTTTGCGTCGCAGGCAGTCGCACTACCACTGCGCCACATCGGCCGCAAATTGTGAGTTGGAAATAAATTTAAAATGTCAGCACAAAGAAACACTCCTGACTAGAAAAGAAAGGGAAAGCTTAAGGCGGTTCTCCTACTTGTCGTCTGTCAATGCGTATTTGTAACGCACCGTAACGCATGCGTCTGTCAGACGAAAACAAATTGCGAATTCCAATCTTATTCCAATACAAATACGTTGAACATACGCGTTACGGATGTATCTGTGAAGTCCGTTTGACAGACGCATCCGTAAACACGACGCGGCCGTGTTTGTTGCGCGCTTTAATGCACCGTAAAAGTGCTATAATACATACATACATAAAGCACGCCTATATCCCTTACGGGGTAAGCAGAGCGTTAACGGCCGTATAACGGATATTAACACCACGTCTGACAAAAGTTTGAGGGTCAATCGGATAGCTGTGTATCACTATAGTGACAGTTTGTCAGCCTATCGCCTAAAATTGCAAATTGCAATATACATCTAACCCTCGAGTCTCTTAGTCGCCTCTTACGACACCCGTGGGTAAGAAATGGGGTAATGCTATTCTAAGCCTGCATCACGCGGCAATGTGCCATAATAGCTGTAGTTGTATGGGTATAAGATCGGAATTCGCAATTTCCTATCGTCTGACAGACCGTTACGGTGCGTTAAAAACACGCAGTGGCGGACGACAAGTGGAGAAACCGCCTTACTTTTCTGAGACCCAAATTTACACATTTTCTGTGATTCGTTTCCTTTTTCAATACGTGACATGTATCCGAAAGTAAACCTTTTTCTCCAGAAAGCAGCGCACACATAAACCCGGGCACCATAATGGGCTTCTTAACTAGATCCAACAAACTGACCGCTCATATATTTTCCGTTTTACTGTAACATATATTTTGACCGTGCTGTGTGTTGTCGGCTTAGAAAAGCATGACCCTATTTTCTTCCTGTGGGTGCCATAAGAGGCGACTAAAGGAATCGAGAGTAACAAGTTACATTGCAGGCTGTACCTAGTGATTGTACGAAAAGAAAGCTGGTTCTATGCTTCGGAGGGCACGTTAAGCCGTCGATCCCGGTTTCTGTCTATGACTACTTAGACGTTGGTCGTTACAACCATGTCAGAGGCCTACTACTAGTAGCAGGCGGTTGAAAATCTCTGACACCAGGCTTCATCGTGTGGTTGGACTACTCGGTGAACCACTCGAAAAGAAGAAGAAGAGGGTTACATGTGTATAGCAATACGAGGCAATTGGCTGACAACCTGTCACAATAGCAATACACAATTTTCTGAATGACCCTCAAACGTTCTCTTTCACGCTCTCTGCGTTCCTTAACAGTAATACACAGGAAACCCTCAAGTCTCTTAGTCACCTCTCACGACACCCACGGGAAAGTAATAGGGTGATGCTATTCTACGCCGGCAACATACGGCCGAACTAAAAATAACCAATCTACACTAATATTATAAAGAGGAAAGATTTGATTGTTTGTTTGTTTGTTTGTTTGTTTGTTTGTTTGCATCGAATAGGCTCCGAAACTACTGGCCCGATTTTAAAAATTCTTTCACTTTCACTGATGAACATAGGCTATATTTAATACGAGAAAAAAGTAGGGATCCGCGTGAAAATTTCGATATTGTAACCCAACGTGAGAAAAATGTACCAAAAAAATATCTTATATCGCGTTCGCTGTGGAAATTATTGACAATAGACCAAAGTAATGTACTACAGTTTTATAGAGGACATCAATATCTATAATAATGTCCGCGATACCATATGTCTAACTTTTACAGTTATGCCACAATAACTACTTTTTCATTTATAAATGTACCAACTACGCCACATTATTCGTACTTTATTAAAGGGTGTCAGGGATAGCACTCCAAATACTGATAGGGTACATGCAAACCATGAAACTGAACAACTTTCCCCTAGGAACATATTTCAGGAAACGTAAAAAAACTGACTTCTTATAGTGAATGCAGTCAGCTGATTGTGATTTTGTATGGAAGGTCATTTTTATGGCGTTTCCTGACATATGTTTCTAGGGGAAAGTTGTCCAGTTTTATGTTTCATGCAACCTATCAGTATTCGAAGGGCTGTCCCTTACTCGGTATAAAAAGACGCCAAAAAACATTAAATAATGCATTAAAAAAAATCTACACTAAAATAATACATACATACACATATAACGCCTATTATCCCTTGCGGGGAGGCAGAGCGTAAACGGCCGCAAAAACGGACATTTACGCCACGTCTAACATATGTTTGAGGGTCATTCGGAAAATTGTGTATCGCCATAGTGACAGGTTGTCAGCCCATTGCCTAAAAGTGCAATACACACCCTCAAGTCCCTAAGTCGCCTCCTACGGCTCCCACGGGAAAGAAATCGGGTGATGCTATTCTAAGCCGGCATCACACTAAAATAATAATTATATAATTTTATATTTATTGTTTGTTTGAATTGAATAGGCTCCGAAACTACTGGACCGATTTAAAAAATGGTTAGCGGCGGGTGAAACCGCTGGGCGGGCTGCTAGTATTCCATAAATGGGTAAATAAATGCGCTGCCGATAGTGCCACAGTAACATTAACTGCAACTTCAACAGCCACAAAAGTCCAATGCTGGACATGGGCCTTCCCTAATCGGGGGCATTTGCCATTTTCACCACGCTTGGCAGGCGGATTGGCGAACGCAGTGCAAGGTGTTGTATTCACAGGGAACGTTGCTGCGCATTCCCTGAATTCATCCATTAGTCGCCTTTTACAACACCAAATGAGGTGATACTATTCTAAGCCAGCACCACACGCCTGTATAACTTACCAAAACAAAAGTTCGTACTGGCAAAGCGCCAACTATCCAAGGCCAGCGTACAACACAATCAATAACACTAACTTCGAACAAAACTGTCAATCTATATCTAACTGACCGACGTGTCGTAAATAATAGCACCCGTGTCACAGTAAGGGGATGTGATTGGCAGTTGGCCTTACTTTACTAACACGGTATCTATACCGGGTGTTCGGGACAGTGTAGCGGAAATTTTACAGGCGTGATTAGACCATGAAACTGATAAATTTTTCCTATGTAGCCTACGATGGGAAACAATCATAATTATTTAAAAACATGACTACTTTGTGATGTGTGATGCCGGCTTAGAATAGCATCACCCCATTTCTTACCCATAGGTGTCGTAAGAGGTGACTAAGGGACTCGAGGATTAGATGTGTATTGCAATTTTAGGCGATGGGCTGACAACCTGTCACTATAGTGATATACAGTTATCCGATTGACCATCAACCTTTTGTCAGACTTGGTGTTAATGTCCGTTTTACGGCCGTTAACGCTCTGCCTACCCCATAAGGGATATAGGCGTGATTTATTATATATGTATGTATGACTACTTTCTGAGAAAAACCTAGCCCATGACACTCGAGATTATGTAAGGATCCTTCCGATAGAAAAGAGCTTGCAATATTTCCGGTTTCCGTTCTTCAAACCCCGTATAAGTATTGTGCAACAAATCCATTCAACTCGTAGAAAGATGTTGCAAACTAACAAAACTGAAACATGTAAAGACGGCATAACATTTTTTTTTTTGAAAACTTGCAAAATTTTCGAGTGCGGGCAGGATTTGAACCTGCGACTTTCGCATTACTAGTGGCGACGCCTCTTCCATCTGGGCTACCGCAGCTCATTTCTTGCCCGCCAATTTTGCAAGTGTATTTTAATGCCAGTAACGCTTGGCATGGCTCCATCTACCGGGTTAGTTTTGCAACTAATCACCGGCGACTAATTCTATCTTTACAGATTGAATGTAGTCTAAGCGATGAAAACCAGCGATAAATTGAGTACCAAATTTTAAAACACTTCCCGTGTTAGGTATACAATTTTTGAAAACTTGCAAAATTTTCGAGTGCGGGCAGGATTTGAACCTGCGACTTTCGCATTACTAGTGGCGACGCCTCTTCCATCTGGGCTACCGCAGCTCATTTCTTGCCCGCCAATTTTGCAAGTGTATTTTAATGCCAGTAACGCTTGGCATGGCTCCATCTACCGGGTTAGTTTTGCAACTAATCACCGGCGACTAATTCTATCTTTACAGATTGAATGTAGTCTAAGCGATGAAAACCAGCGATAAATTGAGTACCAAATTTTAAAACACTTCCCGTGTTAGGTATACAATTTTTGAAAACTTGCAAAATTTTCGAAAATTTTGCTCAATTTATCGCTGGTTTTCATCGCTTAGACTACATTCAATCTGTAAAGATAGAATTAGTCGCCGGTGATTAGTTGCAAAACTAACCCGGTAGATGGAGCCATGCCAAGCGTTACTGGCATTAAAATACACTTGCAAAATTGGCGGGCAAGAAATGAGCTGCGGTAGCCCAGATGGAAGAGGCGTCGCCACTAGTAATGCGAAAGTCGCAGGTTCAAATCCTGCCCGCACTCGAAAATTTTGCAAGTTTTCAAAAATTGTATACCTAACACGGGAAGTGTTTTAAAATTTGGTACTCAATTTATCGCTGGTTTTCATCGCTTAGACTACATTCAATCTGTAAAGATAGAATTAGTCGCCGGTGATTAGTTGCAAAACTAACCCGGTAGATGGAGCCATGCCAAGCGTTACTGGCATTAAAATACACTTGCAAAATTGGCGGGCAAGAAATGAGCTGCGGTAGCCCAGATGGAAGAGGCGTCGCCACTAGTAATGCGAAAGTCGCAGGTTCAAATCCTGCCCGCACTCGAAAATTTTGCAAGTTTTCAAAAATTGTATACCTAACACGGGAAGTGTTTTAAAATTTGGTACTCAATTTATCGCTGGTTTTCATCGCTTAGACTACATTCAATCTGTAAAGATAGAATTAGTCGCCGGTGATTAGTTGCAAAACTAACCCGGTAGATGGAGCCATGCCAAGCGTTACTGGCATTAAAATACACTTGCAAAATTGGCGGGCAAGAAATGAGCTGCGGTAGCCCAGATGGAAGAGGCGTCGCCACTAGTAATGCGAAAGTCGCAGGTTCAAATCCTGCCCGCACTCGAAAATTTTGCAAGTTTTCAAAAATTGTATACCTAACACGGGAAGTGTTTTAAAATTTGGTACTCAATTTATCGCTGGTTTTCATCGCTTAGACTACATTCAATCTGTAAAGATAGAATTAGTCGCCGGTGATTAGTTGCAAAACTAACCCGGTAGATGGAGCCATGCCAAGCGTTACTGGCATTAAAATACACTTGCAAAATTGGCGGGCAAGAAATGAGCTGCGGTAGCCCAGATGGAAGAGGCGTCGCCACTAGTAATGCGAAAGTCGCAGGTTCAAATCCTGCCCGCACTCGAAAATTTTGCAAGTTTTCAAAAATTGTATACCTAACACGGGAAGTGTTTTAAAATTTGGTACTCACGGCATAACATGTAAAATTATCAGCGTTCGAACTTTCGTAGCTGCTACAGCTTCGTAGAGTTTTGCTACGAGACTGTTGTCGTAGCATGGTATGTATTCAGAAATAAATTGTATACTTTCACATAAAAGTCTTCAACTGCATTAGACTGGATAATCTATAATCGTAGATTTCAAATACTGACTGATAAATGCCACAATGGGATAGGTCCGGTCCGCCTTTTGTGCCTTCACAATCTCTTAGTATTTTTAAAGTCTTATGTCACTATTTCGTGTCTGATACAATAAAGTTATTACACATACAAAGGTTATATTATTCATTATGAAATATGAAAATTGTAAGCATATAGCCGAGATTTTTACCTTATGAAATTATCAGTTGTTGATCACTGCTTGTCGTTCTGAAACAAAAGAGAGTCATAATTAGATAATGTGCCTTTTACTCCGAAAACAAATATAAAGACAAAGATAAGTTTATACGCCTTTCAGTTACAAAATAACAATGCTTACTGCTGAATGAGATAAAGCATTAATGCTACTCTCAAAATAAAATATACATTTTTTGCCATTAAACTTTTAAATTCGTTTATAAAAAACCGATGGATCTTTTGTCTCAAAATTACACGATATTTTTTATGGTTAATTGAACTTACCTAAGTGAATTTCAACCAAAATTATACGAGTTGCTGCATCCGTAGAGATTTAATAAACCATGTAGTACGTTTAACGTCGTATCGCATCATCACACGAATTTTTAGAGATATCTAAAAGAAATAATCGAAATAAAGTAAGTATTTTGACTTCCATCGTAATTCGTCCCCCGCCCGCCAGACCGCTCCCCGCTTGTGTCATTACTTTTAGAGTGAGAGAATCAGAACACATTCTGCAATAACAGTCAGGGCTAACGAAGTTGGGAGGGTGGGATCTTAAATCTCTACGGATGCAGCAACTCGTATAATTTTGGTTGAAATTCACTTAGGTAAGTTCAATTAACCATAAATTATACTTCGTTGCTGCATCCTATGAGATTTAATAAACCATGTAGATGTTTAGATCTAAGTATTGCAGAATGACTTGCAAACACTACTTGAACAAAGACATTTCATGTATGTTTGTACTTAACTGGATGTTATACTTAATGCCATAGTATAATAACCATTTAGTTAAATTCACATACACAATTAGAAAATAGGTAGGTAAATGTAACAAAGTGTTCATTTATGTAAGAATATGAAAAATACTGCACGAAAGATTTCTTAATCAAAATTAGCTAAGCAAAGAAAAGAGCGGTCCAGCTCGCCGCGCGCTTGATGACATCCAAAGAGGAGCCGCGAATCGCGAGCAGCTGCCGACAGGGCCCTGTGTGACGAGCACACTCACACACTAACGTCAATACCACTTTCAAGTCAGTTTTCTGTCTAATTAGTTTAGTGGAAATATTATGAATAGACAGTTTTAGTAGTTACACTGGCCCACCGTCAGCACCGGTTACAGCTCTATCCATTGCAAAGTTCTTATCAATTAAGAAGAAACAGCTTTTGGACGTTTATCCATAGTTACAGCAATGTTAGTATCACAATAAGTGTTAACATCGAACACAATGTCTCGTCTATAAATGCGAGAAAAGGTACAAGCTTTGAAGTAACCACTTCCAGATAATAAAGATCCGCTTGGATATTGTCCAAAAAGGAATGCTAATATTTAAATTGATTAGGCCTGGCCTAAACCCAAAGGCACTTAGAAAAACCGAATAACAAAATCATGAGCAAATGAGCTCCGAATATCAAAGACAAATATTGAACAAAATATGTCCAATATACTACTGTAAAGTAGCGAAATGGCAACCAATAAATTGGCTTGAAATAATTTTAAATTAAATTAAACCTGCCACTAAGTGTATTTAAAAAGAAAATGTGTTATTTTGTGTACACCACAGCATGTAAGTTCTCATAAGGTACTGAATGACCATCCAATGAATGACTGTTGCACGCTTTTTTGATAAATCCGCGCACACCTGGGTAAAGTTGTGTCATATGGGATGAGCTGTTCTAGAAGGAGAAAACAATATGCTTTCGTCTTGACTAGGATTAAGTTAGTATCTATCTTGGCAGGATCATTAAAAGTGGATACCAAACCAAGGCAGAACAGGCCAATAGCGTGTTACTAAAATGGCAGGTGCTCGGTCCTCAATAGACTTCCTAGGATTACTGAAAAAGTGAGGGTAAAGCAAAAAAGAAAAAATATGTTTGCATCGTCTCAGAATACGATAATTGCAAATGTACCTGGACCTCGTTTCAAAGAAACAAAGTTTGAACATTTATTAATAAATCTACGAAATCACGCAAAAGAGAATCCCCCTTTATTTGTGTCACCGCAAGGCCTCACTAGTTAATTAATTTTATAGTCCAAGTGGCATCTGAGTTATTGTTTACCAATGCGTAACAATATTGAAGAATTTATCTCGCTACAAACAACCGCTTTCTAAATATAATTCTTCTTTTCTATCTGTGATCAATAACTGCCCACAGTTTTCCCTTAACTAATGTTCCCCATGTAAAACACGAACAATGATGAACTCTAATTGAAAACGACCAAACCGTTTAGGTTTGTCTGTATTAAAAGTATTAAAATATAATTATGACCCATACATATGACATCATAAGGTAAAATTACATTTTTACCGCAGCATCATAGTTAAGACATTCTAGTAAGGTCCATTAATTTAATTGTTCTTTAAACGTTTGTGTATAACTAAAATTTGTTATAAATAGACAAACCGGTGCATTGTCAAATTTTCTGTCTCAGGAACTTGGCAAACTCTCATTATTTGATCTTTGATTTTGTTTAAATAATATTAAACAAGGTCAAAATACTTTTTGGAGTTTCTCAGAAGAAAATTCGAAAGTTACATTTTGAGAATTCAGTAAGTAAAGGACAAAAAATACGTTTTTACAAAATTTGAGCATACATAACAGTTATGGCTATAGGTAGGTATACCATAAATTATCTGAATATCCCACCAAACGGTGGCCCTTACTGCGTCAAAAAGTAGGTAACCACAGGTTTCATTAACTTAATACTAACCGAACAAAGCTGAACACAGGCAGCATATTAAACATGTAGGTACCTTACTCAATTAAAACAAAATCGCAAACCACATCTGATTTGGATTGCGGTAGTCCTCACGACAGAAGAAAGAGAAGGTACTTCACTTTCTATTAAATTTATGAATAGGTACCTACTAAAAAGGAGGCAACTTTAAAGATCCATTTAATCAAACAGGCATGAGTCATTAGTCAACCGTTTTGAGCCCGTGCCGATATTGGTGAATATCTTGCAATTAAACATTCACTTGAACTTCAAACTTATTGTTTTTGAAATAAAAAAGAACCCCAATTAAAATTAAAATTTTGAAAGGGTAAAATTTCATTGCTTTTTGGATTTTGACAAGTATGTGAAATACGCTTAGATGCAGATTCTGAATAGAATCCAACATAACACATCTTGTGTAATGAATGCTGAACACAGCCAAAGCCACCCTCTATTACCTCTATCGGCGAGAGCTGCCACGGCCGCCTCTTTATCGCAGGCTGTGTGGCGTGGGATAGATGCGCGCTTGCGCAAGGGAAGCGCGCCCCGGTCCAGCTGTGCACGTTTAACGAGAAGGCAGTCTGGAGCATCCATGATGCAAGCCTGCAGCTTCCCCTGACAGGTCTGATGGAGTTATTCTCCTAATTCGCAAGCCGGACCACTGAGTCTTCTCAGGCATATGTAGGCAGATGCGTCGTTTTGCGAGTAGAAGAAAAAGTAACCAATCTTGCAAGCACCGCCGAAATATCTTAATGTAATTGAACGCCTGCCAAGAATAATTGGCAACTTTGCCACCGAATATGTAAAATCTAATATTATATTACAATACTCTCTGCATCAAAACCTCCCAAACACAAACAACCTATCTGTTTACCTTTTGTCTAAAAAAGCAAAGTATGATGAGCCACCTACGGTTCATTGTTTCTTCATAAAGTGAAGGATCTAGTTTACTTCAGATATTCATAAGAATATTAGGTCGTTGGACGACTCGGTGTCCCACACGAAAAGAGAGAGAGAGAGTTGTGTATTGATAATTAAATCAGTTGTTAGGCTGGCTAGCCTCGCTATAGTGCCACAGCACAATTAGCTTTATAATGGGTTCGGGCGTAGGGTCCTAGTCAATCAACCCTCTCTCTGATCTGTAGCCAAGTCTTCTATGACCATCTTCCCCAAAACGTTCAGAGATCTCGGAAGAAATCCTCTCTTTTCAGGCACTTTTGAGCCTAAATATTTTACAGGAATAAGTTATAGAAATAAAATGAAATTTGTGTTCTTCCAAACACCAGCGTCCCCCAGACCAGGTATTGAAGTAGGTAGAATAACAAACGATCTTACTTGAGGCCGACCCGGCTCCGGCTGAAGGTTCCAGTGACGACTTGAGGTGCAGCAGCCCCAGCAAATCATTGCCAAGTAGGGCGGCATCCAATAGCGGCCGTCAGGAGGGGATTCATACAAAGGTGACTTCTTCAACAGCATAAGTAGGAGGCACCTACCTGTAGCCGAAGGCCCGTTTTTCACGATTTACGTGAGGAAAATACAACCTGAGCAAATTTCATGTTCCATGACTACTTTCTGGATGACGTCACGCGCCACCACATTAGAAAAGTACTTACTTTGCTTTGTTTCATAAGTATTCTGTGGCATTCACAGGGGGTCAAGTTTCATGCACTTTTCTGCTTCCTGGATAACATCTCGTGATACCACGTTAGGAAGCCAATAAAGTACCAATTTAGTTAGTTCATGTTCCATGTATTTACTTCCTGGATGACATCGCGTGCCACCACGTTAGGAAAGTAAGCAGCTATTTCCGGATAACATCGCGTGTTACCACTGAGGAAACGCATCGTGAAGAAGTATTGGAAGATTGTCATGTTTCCTGCACTTATCTGCTTCCTGGATAACATCTCGTGATACCACGTTAGGAAGCCAATAAAGTACCAATTTAGTTTGTTCATGTTCCTTGTATTTACTTCCTGGATGACATCGCGTGCCACCACGTTAGGAAAGTAAGTAGCTATTTCCGGATAACATCGCGTGTTACCACTGAGGAAACGCGTCGTGAAGAAGTATTGGAAGCGAGAAATTGTCCCCTTAGATTGGTTTTACTTTCTTCTTCTTTTATACATACTCGTAAGAGCTCATTGCTCTTATCGGTTTTACTTTTAGAAAGTGATAAAAGTTATTCCCGGACGACATCGCGTGCCACCACTGAGGGAAAACCAAACATTATTGAAACAAGAACCAGGAACATAATATTTTATAAAAACTAACCTCCATTTTCCTGGCGTGTTATTCCATGTTTAGTCGCCTGAATTTCCTTTTAATTCGAACTTAACAGTATCCTTTTTCTATTGCACACCTAAACTTTCAGTTTTCACTTGATTTATCACAAAAATAATATTATTTTTTACGGAACGTGTTGACGATGCGACACACGAAAAAACGAATGACACAAGCGGGGAGCGGTCTGGCGGGCGGGGGACGAATTACGATGGAAGTCAAAATACTTACTTTATTTCGATTATTTCTTTTAGATATCTCTAAAAATTCGTGTGATGATGCGATACGACGTTAAACGTACTACATGGTTTATTAAATCTCATAGGATGCAGCAACGAAGTATAATAACAGCACACTACTGAATTTTGCCGCCATAAATTTATATGACAAAAAATTAGTTCCCAATAATGGAATACATATGACAACCAGCTCTTTTAGTTCAGTATTAATATAAACAAAACCCAATATCAGTTGATCTCTAAAATGGGAAAGTCAAGATTCTACTGCAAATACATCTAAACTTAAAGAAACAAACAACTGTTTTCTTCTTTTTTTGTGTGGGACAACGAGTCGACGAACATTACAACCGAAGAATTTTCTCAGCCTTTCCATTCATACAAACATACAACTTGCGTCGTACGAGCGAACTTTGCGAAATCAATCTCGAGTTGCGTACATATAAAACAAAATGGCCGGCGCGTGTAAGAGTTGTTTCCATAATTCCTCTTAGACACAGAAAGTAGATGGAGCATTGCTAACAAACGCGTTGTAGATAAACAGAAAATTGCACGTGACTCAGATTTTGCAGTTCGTGACAGCCAATATAATGATGACAACCACAACTTGATGCGGTGACTTGTGCTATAATGATATCCGATTTTGATGAAAAATTTTGGTATCTTCTTTATTCAATACGTCTATATTGTTTCTTTTTTTTAAATCAGTGTAAACGAAAGTCTGTAAAAGTATTATTGAAATGCGCCACTTTTGTTGCTGCTTCATATTAGTATCTATCTACTGCCATATTTTATTTGCCAGTATCGCTCCTTTTACCTTGTAAGTATAACTAGGTCGTAGTGATTCTTGCGTACCCACTTTAGGAAGAAATTACCCGAACAGATGTTTCGTGCTCGACTGAATAAATATAAGTTTGGTTCGGCTCAGTAGTACACGGGGTTAATTGCTCAAAGTCATGTTTTTGCCATGAAAGTATTAAAATTATTTGTAACTAGATTTTCGCCCAGCGGTTTCACCCACTGCCACTCATTTTCCTGTGGTAATAGTTCTTTTCCCGCAGTAAAAAGTGGCTTATGTGTTTTTCCAGGTTTTACTCTACCTGTGTTCCAAATTTAATCCAAATCGGTCAAGCCATTTGAGCGTGAAGAGGTAACAAACATACACACACACACAAACTCTCAGAATTATAATATTAGTACGGATGTAGTATTAGTTTCAGTCACTGTGTAATGCCAGCTTAGGATAGCATCACCCCAGTTTTACTCGTGGGTGTCGTAAAAAGCGACTAAGAGATAAACTGGTCCAGGGAAAAGGCAGTTGCGTTCCCTGTGAATGCAACATCTTGCAATACGCTCGCCAATCCGCCTGCCAAGCGTGGTGAGTATGGCAATACCTCCCAATAGGGGGAGGCCCATGTCCAGCATTGTACTGTTGCGGCTGTTAGCGAAATGGGTGAGCTCGCTCCATCTTAGACTCTGTCTCTGCCCTATGACCTAGACTTGAGTCAAGAGCAAACCCATGATTTATAAAAAAAATGTTAGTAGTTTTAGTTTTTATAAGAATTGCACTACTCAGAATATAAGGTAAATACCCAGCTGTTTTGAGCCAAATATCATATATTACATTCTGAAAACATTCATCAATCTCCATTATTTAATCCGGTCCAGCGCAGTCAAGTCCAGACACGGCAAGGGTAATTTTGGTCACATTGCCAAAGTCACGGCTGTCAATACTGCAGTAATAGATTTATTGATGTTTTCAACGCGTTTATATGGCTATAAATTCAGAGAAAATGATATAAACTCCAATTTTATTGCTTTGTTGAAATACGAGTATGAACGGTTTGACAGTTGAAATATTTGTTTCTTTCTTTATTTACTCTGAAGCATAAAACTGAGATAAATAAATATTGTAATGTTTTGGGCACAAATTATACATTCTCTATTTTGTGTTTCGGGGCTCTACATATCAGTGTTATCAGTTTAAAATGGTAGTGGGATCGGGCTAAAGCCTCGTAAAAAACTTGAAACTATGAATTCAACTCCCGTGCCATATGTTTTGAAACTACAGGCTGCAAGTCCACAGGTGACATTATTAGTACATTGCGTAGCCGGTTTTTATTCCTGGTATCATAATAGCTAACTGACAACGCAATGAACAACGAGCTTAAGCGGTAAAATTATTTTCTGTGTGATAATATCGGGCACAGATAACTATGAAAAAAGGAATAATACACCACTCTACAGTAATTGGCTGGCTGAGTGGTGGAACCAAGTGCAGCGGACCGCGGCTGAGTAACCCTCGCTTTATACCGGTCATTCTTAATAATTGTATGAAATAACCAATGCATATGGATCCGTTAATATATAAACAAACATATCACCCACCGCACTGGCCGAGAGGCAGAACCAAGCTCACCAAACCGTGGCCGAGTAACACTCGCTTTGATAGGAAACTGTACTAATAGTAATTCCATTCTATTCATCGTGGGATCAATTCATACTAGTCATGCTTTATCAATGTATCAAGAATCTGTAATATATTGACACAGGCAACTATAGAAGTCAGGCAGAGGAGGTTCCCAGACATACTTTTAACGCACATTTACGATCTTAACAAATACGGCTACGATGCGAAACGGATGCGTTACGGTGCGTTAAAAAACGCAGCAACGGGCGACAAGTCGGAGAACCACCGTATACTTGCTTTGATGGGAAACTTTATTATTAATATATAAAACAAAACCACACTTTATTTTTGCTTATTACTCATTGAAGTATTGCTGTGTGATGCCGGCTTAGAATAGCATCACCCCATTTCTTTCCCGTGGGAGTCGTAAGAGGCGACCTAGGGACTCGAGGGTGTGTATTGCTATTCCAGGCGATGGGCTGACAACCTGTCACTATGGCGATGCACAATTTTCCGTATGACCCTCAAATATTTGTCAGTCGTGGCGTAAATGTCCGTTTAATGCGGCTATTTACGCTCTGCTTACCCCGACAGGGATTATAGGCGTGATATGTGTATGTATGTATGTTGATAATGATCATTTTTCGCTCGTATCTTTTAATTTAATAACATGCTCTTTCAATCCTAAACGGATAATTGTTGGTGCGCTGCGTTAAAATTTTCTATCCATGGAAACCTATAATTGGCTGTTTGTTTCTATAGTTTTTAAGTATTTTGTTATGTTTGCTGTTGGTTTTACTATCAAAATAAAATAAAAGAACACAAAGGTACTAACTTGAAAACAAAATCAACGTTAAACATTCAAACTAGAAAATATAAATTCAATTATTTTACCAAATATCCAACTAAGATTGTTATTTTACAAATAGATTATCTGTACCCAAACTTTCACCACATTTCTCAGTATTCGTAGTCAATTATTCCGTAAAGTCTGAAGTAACCAAAGAATAGACTTAAAACTTGAGTGCTGGGTTTTCTTAAAACAAACTTGGTAAAGCCAAGTTTCAGCGAATCTGGTGAAAACTTTGCGATCGACTGAGAATTGGAATACTAACTGACTGGTGTTCAGTTATTTTAGATTAATTTACCTTTAAGATTTGAAGTAAGTTTAGCAAACATTTAATAGTATCTTAGGAATGAAATAGATTTAGAAAAGGAGACAAGTTACAAGAAAATTACAGTTATGTAGTTTTCAAACGGTAAAAGAATTGTTAAAGCATTTTAGATAAATTTAACTCTAAGATTTGAAGTAAGGTTAGCAAAAAATAAATAGTCCTATCTTAGGAATGGGATATATTTAGAAAGAGACTAAGTTACTAGAAAATAAGAGTGACGTAGTTTTCAAACGGTAAAAGAGTTTTTAAAACTAGTCAAGTAGTTTTTTCTGAATCGGTTCATACATACATACACATATCACACCCATAATCCCTTGCGGGGTAGGCAGAGCGTAAACAGCCGCATAAAAACGTCCATTTACACCACGTCTGACAAATGTTTGAGGGTCATTCGAAAAAATTGTGTATCGCTATGAGTAGGTTGTCAGCCCATCGCCTAAAATTGCAATACACACCCTCGAGTCCCTTAGTCGCTTCTTACGACTCCCACGGGAAAGAAATGGGGTGATTCTATTCTAAACCGGCATCACACGGCTGAATTGGTCACATATAAAAAATACAAGCTTTCTTCACAACTCCCTAAATAGTATAAAATGAAGTCGCTTCTCGCTGTCCCTATGTCCCTATTTATGCTTAGATCTTTAGAAGTACGCAACGGATATTGATGCATTTTCTTTAGTAGTAGTGATTCATATTTTTTTTTTTTTTTTTTTATTAATGATTGGTTTTCTCTTGACCCTTGGTCATAGGACAGAGACAGAGTCTAAGATGGAGCGAGCTCACCCAGAAGAAGCCTGTTCACTCTTACTTTGAAGAGATTAGGGTTGTATGCGTTTGGAAACACAGACGCAGGTAGTGAGTTCCACTCTTTAGCAGTGCGCATCATAAATGATGACTGGAAGCGCTTAGTCTTTAGTTAGTCATTTTCATTTAGGTTAGTCACTAGAAACTTTATTTTATTTTAGTCTAGTTTAGCTTAGTATTAATTGTTATTTGTCCCTTTATGTTACATTTGTTTACGTTAATGAAGCCTACTCCAGAAGATGGTTTTTGTGTATAATTCATGCCGAGAAAAGGGCTTTTACCCGCGGGAAAACGGTTAGCAGCGGGAAAAACCGCTCTTCTCTTTTCGTATGGGATACCGAGTCGTCCAACGACCCGATAAACCCTGATATCAGAGTTTTTCAACCACCTGCTACTAGTAGTAGGCCTCTGACATAGTTGTGTAACGACCGCCGTCTAAGTAATCATAGACAGCAACCGGGACCGACGGCTTAACGTGCCCTCCGAAGCACGGAACCATTTATTTTCGGACAATCAGGTGGTTCAACCTGCAATGTCCTAACTAGACCGGGAACAAATTCACAAAGTGATAGAGAAACCGCTTAGCGGGTCGCTTTAATTTTATTATAAAATTAAAATTATTCTCTGTACATACACGCGATACATACACATGCAATTATACATACACATATCACATTTTTATCCATTTTGGGGTAGGCAGATCGTAAAACGGTTATTTTCGCCAAGTCTGAGAAACATTTAAGGATTATTTAAGAAAACTGGTTATCAATGACGTACTGTCGTGACACAGCCAATCGTGTAAAATTGTGAAATACATTCGAAACCCTTAAGTATACCACTTCTTACGACACCCATGGAAAAGAAATGGGATGATGACGAAAAAACTAACCTGCACAAATTCACACAGCGACATCTAGCCCCAAGCTAAGCAAGGCTTGTACTATGGGAACCAGATAGCTGATATTAATACTTACAAACTTTTTCTGTAAATAAATTCAAAATATACACTCTCTTTTCGTGTGGGACACGGAGTCATCCAACGACCCGAAGAACCCTGGTATCAGAGTTATTTCATCCGCCTACTACTAGTAGTAGGCCTCTGACATGGTTGTGTAACGACCGCCGTGTAAGTAAAAATATACACGGAAAACACCAACACTTAACACACATATCTGAAAATGATTTAACAAATATTTGTGTCTTGTGGGGATCGAACCCACGACACTCAGCGTAGCAGGTACTATCCGTTACACCATCGGGCCAGTAGAATTGTGTGAATTTTGCTTGTAAACACACTGTATTGATCCGGAACACTTGCCATTTGTCTTCGTAACTCTAAATCGCTGTCTTTTGCGCAATGCAATCAATAACTTTGGCATGTAATTTGTTTGCCATTATCTCACGCGTAAGCGAAACTCTCGGGAATTCTAAAATGAAGCGGAATATTTTGGTCTACATTTATTTTTCTATCATGTATACATACATACACATATCACGCCTATATCCCTTGCGGGGTAGGCAGAGCGTAAACGCCCGTAAAAAACGTACATTTACGCCACGTCTGACAAGCATTAAAGAATCATTCAGAAAATTGTCTATCGCTATAGTGACAGGTTTTCAGTCCATTGCCTAAAATTGCAATACACGTGTAACCCTCGAGTCCCTCAGTCGCCTCTTACGACACCCACGGGAAAGAAATGGGGTGATGCTATTCTAAGCCGAATCACACGGCATTCTATCATGTATGGTGATTACTAAAAGACTGTTTCAATATATACAAGAAAAATGGCAGTCTTACACTGCCATGTTTGGTGTACTAGTTCCCTTGTGATCTCTATTCTCTTTTCGTGTGGGACACCGACACGATGAACTGATGAACCCGGCCTTCTCCTCCCAAATGCTGGCCACGTTAGACCTTGTTTGGAGGTATAGTTGTCTGGTTTCCGCAAAACATGTCTAATACAGCGCCACTAGCTTAGAAGAATCTCGTGGGTTGTGGGTCAGTTATCGCCTACAGTCTTCAATTGAAAATGGTTCATGGCCAATGGATTCCAAGTATACAGTAGGTTCCCAGTAGATGGTTAAAAAACTATGGCCTCCGGTAGTTCGCCTATACTCGACTCGATGTTTTCCGGTGTATTTATAACGCACCGTCACGCATGCGTCTGTCAAACGAAAGTAAATTGTGAAGTCCGATCTTATTTCGAACAAAAAAAAATTTAGTTATACAGATTTTTTTTTTACAATTACGGATTACGGCGTCAATAAGTGATAATACTACCCTTCATTGATAAAAGTTTATTTCTTTTAATTTTCATTTTATTATGCTTCACTGCTCAATTCTCACGATTAATATTTTATTTATTACTTGTAGTACTGTCCGTATTTCGCGGCCGTTACACGAATATTTTAAAGAAAAGAAATCAATTTTCTAAAACAAAAAACAAAACTTTAAAAGTAGTTGTTATGACCATACACCACATCCCCGCTAGGTGGCGCCACGCCTACGTCTTTGAGGCTCGCCGGCCATATTGGTTCCATTATCTGTTTTCGTGCAGTACCGGTCGTTACTCGTAAAAAATATTCAACTTATTTTTGCTAAAAATCAAAAAGCGTGAACTATTTTTGCGTCAGTGTTCTTTTTCAGCAGTGTCTCTAAAGATGGGGAAAAAACGGAAACATCGTGACAGGAGTGGTGAACGTTTACTGCGAAGGATTGAGAAATTGGAGGATAAATTACGCAAACGCCGGCGTAGATCGCCGTCATACGTATATACAAACAGTTCACATTCCAAATCACGTAAGTGTTTGATTTTTATTTGGTTATGTAGGGTTCATTGATTTACTCATAAATGCGAAAGCATACCTTACATTATACCATATACTTACGACCTACGTGAGATGATAATATAGGTAGCTACTTACGTTCACTTGTTGCGCGTGGTCCGCTTGCCACATTTTTTCGTTGTTATGTAGGTAAGTGGACATTCACCATAAAAACGCAAATTTGTTTACAACAAGTCGTTTAAACCTAGGTAATTAGCGATGCGAGTATTACATTGGGAATGCTACCTTCACGATAATAATACCTACCGTTCAGTTATCTAGCATATAGCTGATAGTATAACTTTCTTTTCTAACAATACCTACCAACATATGTTGTTTAAATTATGAATACCTCAATCGTACCTTCGCTTCGTAGTAATTGCCTATAAGTGATGCGAACAGTACATTTTGGGACTGTTACCTTCACTCCCTCTTGAAATAGGTAAACTAAATATAGGTTAAAAATATCAGTTTTGGAGTGGTTTGTGTCGAGGTATTAACTTTTTCGATGCGAACAGTACAAAATTGGGACTGTTACCTTCGCTGTTTACCTGCTGCGGTTTTTGGCTGACGTGCAAGTTAATACCTACTGTGATGCGAATGGTTTACAGGATCATTACCTTCACAATTTATATGATGTTTTCAGGATCAGAATCCCCCGATCGTTGTTACTCGAACAAAGAATATAGAAATAATAGACAGAACGACGACACAAATCAGTCGCCTATCGATGTCGAATCGCTGCAGTCTATGCAAACAAGCCATGCCAATCAAATGACAAATACGTCATCACTGACATCTAATGAGGTTAATAACCTGCCGCCCACATCAGCTGATCCTCAGCCGATCACATCAGTCGATTCTCAACTGTCTCCTCCGGTGGATCTTCAGCCACCTATATTATCAAAGCCAGTAGACGGTGGCGATAGCGAGAATATTGAAATAAATCACTTGGACGAAGAAATACTTACACTGTTGGGTGATGCCCCTAAAGACCAGTCTCCTGTGGGTAAAGATATACACATGGACATTGCGACAAGACTGAGCGACGTGTTAGAAAATGGACTGAAGAAAGAATTAAAAGATAAAATATCCGAAGAGTATCCCATTCCTGGTAATTGTCAGTTATTTAAAGCACCTACACTGAATGCAGAAATTAAAGCGGCAGTCTCAGATTTACTTCAAAAGAAAGACGCTTCTTTAGCAGCGCGACAAGGGCAGATTGGCTTAGCTTTGACAGCACTAACTTCTGCAATGGATATTTTAGTGACTGAAAAATCTGAAATAAGTCAAGCTATTTTGAGACATATTAGCAATGCAGCTCGATTGCTTTGTGATTCCCATTATATAGATACGAAATTGCGTCGCAATTTTTTAATTTCTTCACTAAATAATAAGTTAAAAGAGACACTAAAAGAATCCAAAAGGGATACATACCTATTTGGTGAAGTATTGCCAGAAAAGCTGAAAGCTACCAAAGCTATAAACAAAACTAGTCAAGATCTCAGGTCATTTAAACCAAAATCAGTTGTGTCAAAAGCGTCTTTGCCATCCAGCTCAACAAATAATTTAAACTGGAAACACCCGCAGTCCAACACTCAGAATGTTCCAAGGAAACCAACAGCGACTCAACATCATCGGTCTGCGGGTCCGACGACGACGATGCCTCGCCGCGGCGAGCCATCGCGCAAGCCGACGTCATCGCGTGCCAACAGGACGCATGCCTACTACAGACAACACAAGAGACCCTAGATCCTCAGGTGATTAGACCAGCAGGTCGCCTACAATATTTTTTACCACACTGGCAAAAATTTACGAATGATTCTGTCGTTCTATCATGGATCCAAGGATATCGAATACCTTTTTTCACTCTTCCTACACAATCTGATCATCCTAAAAATAAGCCTAATAACATGGATGAGCTAAGAGACTTTCAGACTGAAATTGATAAATTAATTGCAAAAGGAGCTATTTCTCGTTGTTCTAGGGAAGATGGAGATTTTCTTTCTAGTATATTTCTTGTGCCGAAACCAAATGGCGAAAAAAGGTTTATCCTTAACTTAAAAAATCTTAATAAGTATATTAAACCACCTCATTTTAAAATGGAGGACCTAAGGACCGCTATCAAGCTTGTCACTCCGCGCAGTTTTTTAGCATCTGTTGATTTAAAAGACGCGTATTTTTTGGTCCCCGTACATACGGATCATAAAAAATATTTAAGATTTCAATTTTTGGATAATTACTATGAATTTAACTGCTTGCCATTTGGTTTGAATACGGCACCCTTAGTATTTACCAAAATTATGAAACCTGTGATGGAACATCTCAGACTTCATGGTTTTTTATCGGTTATATTTTTGGATGACATTTTACTTATTGCTAACTCATTCTGGGAATGTGAAGAAAATGTTAATGCAACCATTTCATTGCTACAAAATTTAGGTTTTTTAATTAATTATGAATAAAGCGTTACTACACCTAGAATGGCATGTAAATTTTTAGGTTTTATTATTGACACAAATGAATTTTGTGTAAAATTACCAGAGGATAAAAAAGATCGGGTTCAACAAGAAATAAATAAAATCAAAACAGTTGATACCTGTAAAATTAGAGATTTTGCGAAGTTTATTGGATTATTAATATCTGTCTGCCCGGCTGTTGAATATGGTTGGTGCCATACAAAACTATTTGAACGAGAGAAATTTTTATACTTAGGTATTGATCAAAATTATGAAAAAGATATGAATATAAATAAAAATATCTTACATGATGATATATTGTGGTGGGGTAACAACATCCATAAATCAGTCTGTCATATACGAAATTCTTGCTATGATTATGAAATGTTCTCAGACGCGTCTAAAACTGGGTGGGGTTCATCATTCGGTATTCAGAGAGCTAATGGATTTTGGACTAATGAAGAAAAAACATATCACATTAATTTTTTGGAGCTATTAGCAGTTCTTTTTGCTTTGAAAACCTTTGCTAAAGATTTTTATGACAAACAAATTCTTATGCGCGTAGATAATACGACAGCTATTGCCTGTATAAATCGTATGGGTAGTGTTCAATTTCCTCACTTGAATCTGGTGTCAAGAGAAATTTGGGACTTTTGTGAACAACGAAAATTATTCATTTTTGCGTCATATATAAAATCAGCTGAAAATACAGAAGCGGATTATGAATCTAGGAAAATTAAATCTGATACTGAATGGGAACTGGCACCTTATGCTTTTTCACAAATATTACACACATTTAGACATCCAGACATTGATTTATTTGCAACTAGATCTAACTCTAAATGTGATAAATATATATCCTGGAAACCTGATCCCTATGCGTACTGTGTAGACGCATTTACTGCAAGCTGGTCAGACTTCTTCTTTTACGCATTCCCACCCTTTGCTATTATTTTAAAAACCTTAAATAAAATTATCACTGACAGAGCTGTAGGAATAGTTGTTGTGCCATGCTGGCCAACGCAGCCATGGTTCCCAATTTTCAAAAAATTAATTGTTTCTCAGATTATTTATATGGGCCCAAGTAGTGATTTATTAATTTGTGATGATTCCAGGTCACAACACAAACTGCGAAAAAGCCTTACCCTGGCTGCCGCGATCTTGTCAGGGAAGCGTTATTAAGAAGATCTGTTCCACCTTCTTCTTTGAGTATAATGGTAAATTCTTTGGCTCCAAATACTCAAAAACAATATGATTGTTATTTAAAAGAATGGTATAATTTTTGTGATACCCGTAACATTGATTATTTGGAAGCCTCTGTTCCAAATATTCTTTATTTCTTAACTAAATTGTTTAATTCTGGTTATCAGTACGGAAGTCTAAATTGTTGTAAATCAGCGTTGTCATATATCCTAGGAAAAAATGTTATGTCTGACGACAGAATTGCCAGGTTCATGAAAGGCGTGTTCAGGTCCCGACCTCCTACGCCTAAATATGAGGTTACTTGGGACACTGATATTGTGCTAGACTATTTGTCACATTTATATCCTAATGAAGAATTATCTCTGGAACTATTGTCCAAAAAAATTATAACTTTACTAGCGCTCATTACTGCTCATAGAGTTCAAACTATGTCCAAAATTCAAATAAAAAATATAATGTATAGTCCTGATTGCATACTTATAAAAATTCCCGATGTTATTAAAACTTCGAGACCAAATGCCTATAACCCAATATTAAAATTACCATTTTACAATGAAAAACCTGAATTATGCCCTGCTCGTGTATTGTGTTGTTACAAGGATAAAACTGAATCTATTAGAAAACCAGACTGCGATTATTTGTTTATAAGTCACAAGAAACCTCATTCAAAAGTAACTAGTCAAACATTAAGTCGATGGATTAAAGACATGCTTCAAAAAAGCGGAGTTGATACTTCGGTTTTTGGCTCACACAGCACGCGTCACGCATCAACATCTAAAGCAAAGTCTGTTGGCTTGAATGTTGATGTGATCCGCAAGACCGCTGGGTGGAGCATGTCTTCATCAATCTTTGCGAGGTTTTACAATCGAGATATTGTTGTAAATAATAATGATTCTTTTGCTCGGTCTATTTTAGACAACCTAAATTAATCATATTTTTATATATTAGCAGTATATTTAGAAAAATATATTTTCGCTTAATATATTTTTTGCAGATTTTGCATGAATTTTCCAGGCTGTCTCATTTCATCTTCAGCTGTAAATTGCTGGACACAGATTTACGCAATATCTTTAAACATCTACAAGTAATAAATAAAATATTAATCGTGAGAATTGAGCAGTGAAGCATAATTAATGATAAAACGAACTTACCTGTATGTGAAGTTCTATCATAATTATGCGAGCTGCTCAATTCGAAACGATTAATATAATCACCCGCCCTGATTCCCACCCCTATTGGCGGAAATCTGTATCCAGTCAATTTCTTCATTCTACCCTGTTTTCAGGAAAGCTATAAACTAAATGAAACCAATATGGCCGGCGAGCCTCAAAGACGTAGGCGTGGCGCCACCTAGCGGGGATGTGGTGTATGGTCATAACAACTACTTTTAAAGTTTTGTTTTTTGTTTTAGAAAATTGATTTCTTTTCTTTAAAATATTCGTGTAACGGCCGCGAAATACGGACAGTACTACAAGTAATAAATAAAATATTAATCGTTTCGAATTGAGCAGCTCGCATAATTATGATAGAACTTCACATACAGGTAAGTTCGTTTTATCATTAATAAAATAGCACTTGCTTTTAAGAAGCATAATAAACAAAAAAAACACGACTGCTATCCTAAAGCCTATCCGATGACACTCGGGATAATCTAGGGATTCGTCCAATACACTTCCCATTCAATTCTGTTTAGTGGTTATTGAGTTACAGTCCTTAAAGGAATCGCACATATACACTATAACACATACATACATCCACACTAATATTATGAATGCGAAAGTAACTCTGTCTGTCTGTCTGTCTGTCTGTCTGTCTGTCTGTCTGTCTGTCTGCTACGCTTTCACGGCCAAACCGCTGAACCGATCTTCATGAAGCTTGGCACAGAGATTGCTAGCATACCGAGAACGGACATAGGCTACTTTTTATCACTATTGGAGGGTCTGGAGAACAGATGTAGACCACCAGGTGTACGACCAGGAGCCCAGCTAAACTATTAGAGATACAGGCATGGTTCCAAAACAAAAGTTGTTCAGTATGATGGGCCACTTTTTTTCAAGGACATTGGGGCTCTGGAGTACCTTATGTAGACCACCAGGTGTACCACCAGGAGCCCAGCTAAACTATTATAGATACAGGCATGGTTCCAAAACAAAAGTTGTTCAGTATGATGGGGCGCTTCTTTTCACAAGGACATTGAGGCTCTGGAGTACCTTATGTAGACCACCAGGTGTACCACCAGGAGCCCAGCTAAACTATTAGAGATACAGGCATGGTTCCAAAACAAAAGTTTTTCAGTATGATGGGCCGCTTCTTTTCACAAAGACATTGGGGCTCTGGAGTACCTTATGTACCACCAGGAGCCCAGCTAAACTATTAGAGATACAGGCATGGTTCCAAAACAAAAGTTTTTCAGTATCATGGGCCGCTTCTTTTCAGAAGGACATTGAGGATCTGGAGTACCTTATGTAGACCACCAGGTGTACCATCAGGAGCCCACCTAAACTATTAGAGATACAGGCATGGTTCAAAACAAAAGTTGTTCAGTAGGATGGGCCGCTTCTTTTCACAAGGACATTGAGGATCTGGAGTATTTTATGTAGACCACCAGGTGTACCATCAGGAGCCCACCTAAACCTGAACCTGTTTCTAAAAAAACTATCTAACGCGGACGAAGTCGCGGGTAAAAGCTAGTACCTACATACATGAACTCTAAAAACATTACACTCCTTATTTGGTTTGGCAGTCGAGTAAAAAAGAACGTACAGAAATAAAAGTTTGCAGACAGGAAGCAATGTTCACACACAAATATAATGTTCAGTACATTAGGCAGCGCGCTCGCATTGATTTTCAATTTAGCAAGTATTGCTCTCTGCATACTCTGGCGCTCGAGATCGGTGATACATGGTGCTCTTTAAATTGAAATTTACTTTATTCAATGTAGGATAGTATTATCACTTATTGACGTCATGATCCGCCATTGTTTAACACAAATTTGTATAACACAATTTTCTTTTTTTATTAAAAAAAATAGTATTGTCCTAATAGAAAACCGGCTCGGGTGAAATAAAATAATACAAAAAAGGCATTGCCAAAGGGACTAGCCAGGTTAATCACACGGCATGTAAATTTACGCCACCATCACCTGAAAACGACATTTGTTTCAAATTGAATTCAAGATTTTCAATGCGTTTTGTTAACCGGTCCGGTCAATTATACATGCGTATAATTAATCGGACCCCCTGAACAATGAACAGGAAAAAATCTGCCTAGAAGTGCTCCTACTCACAAAGTTCACAATATATTATGATTTCTTTATAAAAGCTCATGAATTGTTTGGTGTTCAAAAGACTGCACCAAAAGAGAAATGGAAAATAAAGAACTCAGACGGTTTTTCATCTCAAAGATGAATTTGTTTTAAGGAGGTAGGTCGTTATTTTCATGTGAAATAAAACTTGTTTTTAAAAGTTACCTACACTTTTTTACTTTTCTATCATGTCATTAAGCACGTATGGCAACCGTTTTGAAATAGTACAGGAATGAGAAAGATCAGTTGATTTGACTACATTTACGTCCTCTGGTTTACAGAAGTTTATAAAAATAGAACCAGGTTATATGTTAAACAAGTGTGAAATAAAAGAATTAAGGACTAGATGTAGTGACATATTTTAAATAGATTAACTTCTTTAAAAATACTTAAGAATCAGTTAAGATTAAAATTCTTAAGTAATCGTTTAAAATTGAAATATATTGGATCATTTTTATTTTAGAAAATAAGGTATTAGATGTTATGCATCGTAAGCTGCATTACAGTGCATTCGATTTAATTAGTAATAAAGAGTGACTTAGCGCGAACGGTTGTATTTTATTGCAATGCCTCTGCTCGGGAAAATTACAAATAACACAATTTTGCAGACACATCCTATATTTGAAGGCAATGTAGCGTCAAAGTGCGCCCTAATGAGCACTCTTCACAGGCTCATTCCAACGCGAGTTGAAAAATTCAGAATATTCACGTAGAATGCCATTACGCCTCGTCAATATAAAAGTTTGACTTTCAAGTTCTTGTTAGTAAACTTCCTTTGATAAACGTTTAAGGAAAAGTGGAACTCCATTCAAAATATAACGGACTCCAAATCAGCGGATTTCCGACTAGACCGCAATTTATTATTATCGAAAAAAGGACGGTGGAAGTATCGAAGACTTTGCAGGTCGGTCCATGAATTAAACAACACCAAGTAACATTATTCGGAAACGAAAAATATCTGTAGACTTTCACACAAGCCAGCTGATAGATTATTTTCTATCGTAACTAATGACGAAAGTAGTTCAGTTTCATGGCCATGCCTTCGGAAATCTTTCCCACTTTACCATAATTTTTTTCCATTTATTTCTTTTGAAAAAATCCCATTTTCTTTACTCGATTTTCCGCAATAATTCACTTACAACAAAAACAATAACAAAAAGTAGATCATTACGCCGTTACTTGCTCTCGGATAGTATTATTCAACCTTACAAATAGAGCAAGTAAAATCGGAATGTTCTCAAAACCTTTTGTGAGTTCCGATATAAGAGCTCATTTCCGAAAGTCCGGTTTAAATTTTATTTGTTGATAACTTATAATAAAGATAGGAAAAATTGTCTTTGCACGTTTCACGGGAGTCACGAACAGTTCTTAAGTATTTGCGTGACAAAATGCTAGCAAACTACATTATTTTTAGCTCCGAAAAATTTAAGAAAATCATAAAAAGACCTGTTTTTTTGAAAAAGGTTGTTATCTTTTTTTAAGGCTCTTAAAACCGGATTTGTTATATCGTAAATATCGTTTCGATATATCGGAATTCCGGTTTCCATCCCCTACCAACAAGGCTACCACAGAAGAAATATATCTTACACCGCTCCTTGCTACCTTGTAACAAGGCTCAATTTATAGGAATAATAGCGTGTGTTGTTGACTGTAGCAAGTATATAAGTTTATGTTACTGAAGTAAGTCGTGATTAATGATCCCGAATACAACTAATACGTGGTTGGAGCTGAATTGAATACCGATATCTGAGATACAGTGTGTGAGGTAATTTGAGTGGAATCAGAGCAAATTGAGGTTAGTTAGTGGAACTCGGGAAAACAAATGGAGGTGTTTCTGTTATTAATCAGGAAGTTTCTTAATTTGTTTTTGATGGTAGCTGAGAAGAGAAAGAATTTGGAATTATCATCAGCTTAAGGTTGTAACAACAAGAAATAACGGCAATCTTTTTCTTACATACATACACACATATCACGCCTATAATCCCTTGGGGGATAGGCAGAGCGTAAACGGCCGCGAAAAACGGACATCTACGCCACGTCTGACAATTATACATCATAAGGGTCATTCGGAAAATTGTGTATCGCCATAGTGCAAGGTAGTCAGCCTATCGCCTAAAATAGCAATTCACACCCTTAGTCGCCTCTTACGACTCCCACTGGCAAGAAATGGGGTGATGCTGTTCTAAGCCGGCATCACACGACAATCTTTTTCTTGTTTATACTTATTAGTTATATAGTCATGTAGTTGGCGTGAAAAAGAAGAGGCCTTTACTCGGTAGCAACTAGGCGGTTCACTCACTTGTCGTCCGTCGTTCTGTTTTTTTTACGCAACTTAGAACGCAACGTCTGTCAGACGAAAAAAAATTGCGAATTCCAAACAAATTTCCATACAAATATGGATACGGTTGATGAACGGTGCGTAACGGACGCATGTGTCAAACAACTTGACAGACGCCTCCGTAACGCACCGTAAACCCAACGTATCCGTATTTGTATGGGAATAAGATTGGGATTCGCAATTTCCTTTCGTCTGACAGTCGCATGCGTTTCGTTGCGTAAAAAAAAACAGATCGACGGACGACAAGTGAGAGAATCGCCTAAATGTGGACTGATAAGATGATGATGATGATGATTCATGAAATTAACATCAATGTACGCGGGCGCTGACATTTTTTCAATTTCTTATTTTCATTTATGAAAGTAATATAGCACTGTGAGTGCAAAATAAAACCATAGTACGGTCGGATTCATAAGTGGAGTCATAGTTAGACCACTTGACAGAATGCAATACGGGTTATTATCCTCTGTACTTACTTTACTAACTTACGCACACACGTAAGATTATCGACTGTAAGTAGAAAAGTCCACCTTAAGGCGTAGCATTAAAACTTAAACAGATTACCACCTCTGAAATATTTAAAATAATTACTCGAATCTTTGAAATAATTACTCGGTGATAGCCTATTCGCCACTACATCACCACAAAGTATACATCACACTGGTTTGTCTAAAACTGTTTATAGTTATCCTTATTCGTTCACTTGTAGTAAAGCAATAGATTACATATCTTTATTTCGTCATATTGATCACAAGCTACCGTAGCTTAGCGGTAATAGCATAGAGTAGAAATCACATAGAGATGACACTCCCGCTCCAGACGCGCTCAAGGTCAATCCGTCTGGCTGTCTCTTAGCGAACAATTCAGTCGGGAGTGCGCTTCGCCGCGGAAACGTTCGTCGTGCGGGTCGAATTTTAATTTTTTGTGAAAAATTAAGCAATGCCGAATTATTGTGGTGTGTATGGCTGTAAAAGTAAGTTTTTTTAATTTGCCTAAAGATGAGCCAAGGTAAGTGATGATTTTACAGTAAATACCTAGGTACCTACCATTCGTTATTATACGTAATTGTTGTGTGTACTCCTATTTTTCTTACGTAGGTACCTAGTTTCCATTTTCTAATTTAAACTACCTAGGTGCCTAAGTCATTGTTAGCTGATAATGATAAATAAGCACATTCGTATCGTAGGTATGTTTTGCACTTTTGCGCCTATTTTAAAATTCTGTATCTACCTATTAACAATAAAATGGTAAGGTAAGACTTTAAAACGGGTAAATATTTTGTTCCCACGGGAAAACTGTTAGCAGCGGTCGCAACCGCTTGACTGGCCGCTAGTGTGGAATAAAATTATTGGTACGTGACAGCCTCGACTTAAAGCGCGGGAGAGTGCGGGGCGTTACGGGCTGCGGGGGGAAGTAGGTATTTAAAGCGCGGCTTTTGGGGCCCAGACAAAGGAGTTTCGTTTCTATACGCAGTATTATTATCTATTCTTATGGTAATAGTTCTTACCTTCTAATCAGAACGGAACCGGGTTCCCATCCGATCTCTGTATGTTGATTAATGTTTTTTAAATGTTTTTACCATATTTTCTCCAGTAATAATTATTTTATATACTATTTTTCAATAAATTCATCTATGTATTATATCTATAAATGTTTATTGTAAATTATGTAAAATATTATTTCTAAAAACATAAACCTATAATATTGTAATAAAACAAAAAGTAAGGTAAGAAATAATTTTATTGGTAGGTATGGTATCACTTTATGTAAATAACAAAATGACATGAATGAGATCTTTTGGTAACCATAAGATACGAGTATGTAAAACTACATAAAATACTTGCTGTCGTAATACTTAGTTAATAGTTTTGTTTGAATGATAAAACACAATATTATGTAAAATGATATTAAGTGTTCATTAGCTGAAACATCGATAGGTAATTATTTATAAGATCATAGGAATGATCCAAATCTTAGATTGAATCTTTCAATAAAGTTATTTAAGTAATAATTTCGTTAGTAATTATTTTATTGTTCTATGTTTAACGATGATGCACTTTCCTCGGAAGTAAAAGTAATTGTAATAATAATAAATCAGTTATTTGCCTACATCTCGAGGTTTGAGCTTAAGTACTCGTTTTCGTAATGAAAAGATATTGAAGCAAGGCCTTAAGATAACTGACTAATAATGATCAATCTTATATAAATATATATCGATGTTTTAGCATAATTTAATTGCTAATGTAATGCTCCACAAATACCTACTGCAATAGTAGGCGGGTAAGCAGGTAAACAGAGGTTGAGTGAGCAACGATTTATCGGGCCCGCTTCGGCATACATTGCTGATTATTTTGTGTATATTCATATAATTATAATGAAATACACAAGATAATCAGCAATGTATGCTAGATCGGGTCTGATTGGAATCTTAAGTAAAAATCGCCGCTTACATAATTAGTATTTGGTGTTACCTCCGCTGTTTTCAACAACACTTAATAGACTCGATCAAATAAGTGCATATATCTGTTCCTCTGGTACTCTCCCACACTCCCAGGCAGTGAGCCTCTAAAGCTTCTGTAGTTCTTTCATTGCGCATGTCCCACCTTTGCACCATTAAACCCCATAAATTCTCTATGGGATTTAAGTCCGGAGATTTTGCTGGCCAACGAATAACTTGGATATCTGGGTGCTGGCTCAACCAATTATACACCACGGCAGCTCGATGCACTGGACAATTTATCCTGGACAAATGCAAAACGAGGAACTTCACTAGCAGGATAAACAGTTAAACATTTCGCATCGTCGGCGTCGTCGGTAGCATGCTTTCCTGTAGCATATCAACATAATTAGCGGCAGTTGCACGCCCTCTTTCTTGTGCTACTAATTTGCCTGGACCAGCGGCAGAACCATTTTCTTCATATTGTTACACCATCATCCTCCGCTGTGAATCATTAATAAGACGAGTCGAGTTTTTACGCTACCTTCCTCTTCAAAACGTGTAACCCAACGTTTAACAGTCTTCCACTAAAACAAAGTAGCATTATTAATAAAAAAGTTTATACTAATCGGTTCACAGCTACCAACATACTATGAGTCAAAGTTTTTAATATTTAAAATACAATTGTAATGAAATAAAACTATACTTACGGCCAGACCAGTCTGATTAGCAATTTGAGTTAAATTGAATCCAATATCATGCAGCGCCACAGATAATTGCAGCGCAACAATACGCTGCTTATCCTGCAAACTGATAATAGTATGCATTTCGAAGAAATAAACACTGAAGTTTAATAAATAAACTTAGGTTAAAAAAAATCACTTAGCACACGCACTATCTCGCAAACGATCTAGCAACAACTAAAATGTAATTCAAAATTTACTAAATTTTGCTTCATTTGATAAAATAAAAATTACAACTAAGATATCGGGATTCGATCCATTGTCTCCACAATAACGGTCAAGAATTTGCTTGACCGCGCTACTGACCACGCTACCGAAGCTAATGATTCATGTAGTGAAATAGTCAATACTACTCAGCCTATTATACAATGGTAGTTCGTCAAATAATAGTATGTTATACGTCATTTGTGTCATTGTGTGAGTGTAGCCGCGGGTGCGAGCGACTTGTTTTCTGAGGTTTGTGTTAACTATGACTCCACTTTAGAACGCGACCGTACATTTAATTAAGCAAAGCTTCATCGCATGGTTCGAATTTCACTCTTAAGTGGACTGACCATAGTATTCGTTTCAAATAACTTATACTAGATGTCGCTTGTCGTCGCTTCGAGACGAGTACCAAGAGGTTGAAGATTTCGTCGGCTTACGTCGGGGCGCCGGTAGCTCAGTTGGCAGAGCAGTGGAACGGTACTCCACGGTCCCGGGTTCATGTCCCGGCGGGCGCTGACATTTTTTCAATTTCTTATTTTCATTTATGAAATTAACATCAAGTTTAATAATCACGCGTGCGTGACATGAAAATCCGTTAACCAGAGAAACTAAATTGAAATCAAGGATATTGACTGGTATTTTAATAATAAATTTGTGCAAATTATTAACAATATTTCAATTACTTTTTATGCGCCTAATACCTCGATATTATCAAACTACAGGCTACAATTTTACAGGTAAAATTCGATGTTCATTGCATATTCGGTTAGCCATTATGATACCAGAAATATTAACTGGCTACGCAATGTACTAGGAATTACATCTGTAGCCTGTAGCTTCTGGTGCTGAAGTATGAGCATTACGTTGAACCAACTCTGACATTTATTTGAACTTGAAACAACAAAACTTTTAATTGACCCGATGGAGTAGCGGTACCTCTGCCTGCTACGTCGAGGGTCGTGGGTTCGATCTCCACAATCACAAAAATTGTGTTAAGTCTGGGTGATTCCTATGTATTGTGTGTATTTATTTAGAAAAAATATAGTATATATGAGTCATTTTCAACAACTGCATATTTTTGTCAATTTCGGTGGATTTTTAAATTTTCTGCTTTTTTGATATTTTTTGTAGCTGTATAGCAAAAGATACTCATTTTGAATATAGTATATTAACAGGGAAATATGTAACAATAGTATTTGGTGAGTTATTTGGGTCACCGAAATTGCCTTGTCACCGAAATTGAATTCATGCCACCGAAATTGGGTTTGTGCCACCGAAGTTGCAATTGTGCCTCAGATCCTCCAATGCTGAAACCTGATGGATCACTGGCTCACTCTGCAAGTGAGAAGGCAAATTTGTTTGCATCCCTGTTTGCAAGCAACTCACGTCTGGACGCTGGCACCAAGCAACCACCTACTGTACCTCGTTGCGATTCTTCGATGTTGGAGATCGCAGTACACACTAAAGATGTTCGAAGAGTATTGTGCAGTCTAGACGTGAACAAAGCCAGCGGACCTGATGGCATACCAGCGAGAGTGTTAAGACTTTGTGCGCCTGAACTGTCTCCTGTGCTGACACGCTTGTTCCGCCTCTCTCTTAAAGAAAGAACGTTGCCGGGGGCCTGGAAGCTTACTAATGTGCAACCAGTTCCCAAAAAGGGCGACCGTGCTGACCCTGCCCATTACCGTCCAATTGCCATTACCTCCATCCTATGCAAGATCATAAAGAGGGTACTTAACAGTAAGTTGCTGACCTACCTTGAAGACAATGATCTTCTCAGTGACAGTCAATATGGCTTTCGCCGGGGCCGGTCTACTGGTGATCTTCTTGTGTATGTCACAAAACACAGGCGTGTCCTTTCGACTGGACACCTACTTTGACACTGGCTTGAGCTTCTAGGCATGGAGTTGACATCAAATCTAAACTTCGGCGCAACCATCGAGTACAAAGCTTAAACGAAGGCTACGATACTTAACGCCTGGATAGCTTTTAACTCTTTACAAAGCACAAGTCCGATCCTGCATGAAGTGTTGCAGTCACCTTTGGGATGGCTCAGCCAAATACCAACTTGACGCTCTTGACTCGGTGGAACGCAGGGCCAAGAGGCTTATAGGCGACAAAAAACTGATAGACACCAAGCTACATAGCCTGGCACATCGCCGCAAGGTTGTCTGCTTGTCGGTTTTTACAGATTGTACTTCGGAGAGTGTGCTCAAAAGCTTTACGACCTTGTTCCACCAGCTCCCTTCTACCATCGGACATCCAGACGCACCGCCGGATACCATCCATACCTGGTTGCCATTCCACCAATTCGGACTAAGCGCTTCCAGTCATCATTTATAATGCGCACTGCTAAAGATTGGAACTCACTACCTGCGTCTATGCTTCCAAACGCATACAACTCTAAGCATACAGCCCTTGCAAAGCAAGAGTAAACAGGCTTCTTCTGGGTGAACTTGCTCCATCTTAGATTCTGTCTCTGTTCTATGACCTAGACTAGAGTCAAGAGCAAACCCATCATTATTTAAAAAAAATGCCTTGTTTGGCTGCTTACATATGGATGGCATTGTGTTGAAGATAGCCGTAGACCCCTGTTAGCAGCAGTCGTCCACACCTGTTAGCACCTGCCGGTCGACAACTCAACTTATATTTGCGACTACAAATAGTAGCCACGTCTTCGGCTATCGCTGACGGGTGTCAATGACTGAGCAAGAGGACCTGCGGCTGGAGGGCCACGAGGGATCGCCGTGCAGTAGGACCTCGCGGGAGCGCCGGGCGGGAGGGCCACGAGAGATCGCCAGGCAGGAGGACCTCGTGGGTGCACCGGGCTGGAGGGCCACGAGGGATCGGCGGGCTGGAGGGCCACGAGCGATCGCCAGGCAGGAGGACCTCGTGGTAGCACCGGGCTGGAGGGCCACGATAGATCGCCGGGCAGGAGGTCCTCGCAGGAGCACCGGGCTGGGGGGCCACGAGGGATCGCCGTGCAGGAAGGCCACGAGGGATCGCCGGGCTGGCTCAAAAATCCACTGCTGGACATGGGCCTCCCCTTATCGGGAGTATTGCCATCCTCTACACGCTCGGCTGGCGGATAGGCGAGCGCAGCACAACATTTTGCATTCAGAGGGAACGCTGTTCTCTATTCCCTCAATGAATTTATCCCTTAGTCTTCTTTTACGACGCAGATTGTGTTTTTCTGAAATAACCACAATTTTTTGTCAAACAAACTACCTAAAGCGACCGCATTTTACAGGCTTTTTCGATCTGTATACCCCGCAAGGAGTGAAAGCGTGATATTTCTAAATATGTTTGTAATTTGTATCAATTGAGCAAATTCGGTGGAGCTTTGCAATTTCGGTGGGCTTCTAGCAGCTCTAAAAGCCACCGAAATGTGCCCACCGAAATTGCAAACTAGTCATTTATTTAAAAAATATACAAAAGTATCAAGGTTATTCCAGTTTGCAACTGATATCTCAAAAGTGTTCCTAAAGGCTATTTTGAAAGCATTACTGTAATATTTTTAAACCTTGAGGAAACATTTTAATCCCGAGCACCGAAATTGCAAAATTTAGTTCCGAGTAAACGGAAATTGTTTACTAACATTTTTGGTGGGAAGACGCAAGGAGGTAGTGCACAACCGTTCACACTGCGCGTGAGTGCTCGGCTGACCCTAGCGGGGAAGGGGTTTTAGGTCTGGATATACTCAACAGTGTGAGCAGGGAGCGTCGAAACAAAATTGCCACCGATATTGCTATTTTTGCTGGGACAAATCTAGTTTTGACATAGTTCATAAACTTTTCATCTAAAAATTCAATTTTTAATAATTTCTCGTAGGGTCACTTATCCTTAACATAATCAAAATAAATTTTCCTAAATATGTTGGACATACTTTTCCTGAGAGATGAATATGTTGTGAAAAACGGATTGGGGACAAGCCACCGAACATTGAAATTCGACACATACTATTTTTTTTCTAGAAAAATAATAACTCTCCAAACATTATTTATATGGCTTTATATCAGAACAAGTGTCTAATATTTTGAAAAAAAATATCATAGTCATATCCGCAAGGCGACACCTCGTTTTCAGCGAGGACATGAAAAATTTCCGCTTGAGAAATCCACTCATATGTATTAATATCGCTATCTAGTTCCCATAGTACCTGCTTAGTTTGCGGGTAGATGGCGCTGTACGAAATTTCCAGAATGTTTATTTATTTTGATGATCACTTTGATGCAAAGATTGATTGGATAAGTTTACCAAAAACGCGTCCTAATCAAAGGGCGCATTTACAAGTGAAATGCGGAATCTCCATATCGCGAACATTACAAGCGGCGCGAACCTGCCGCCATCTTTATTCATGACGTCATTAATACACAGCCTGCCGCAGGGAACTTTGTGGCTTTTTTGTTTGCAGAAGTATAAACATTTGTTGAAGATATTTTAAGACGGGAATAAACTAGCTTGTGAAATTTAATAACTCTCTCCTAGAAATTAGGTTAAAAAAGTTTGAAGCTATTTTTAAGTAACTAGTCACATAAAAAACAAGTAAAAAAATCACAATCTGTTTTGTTTTACTTGCGCAAGTTTGAAGCGCGGGCAGGAGATTTTTTCTCAGGTTTTAATTTTTTTATACCTAACACAGGGAGTGTTTTAAAATTTGGTGTTCACAATCTATGTCCCAAAACGGTAAAATTTTCAGTAGTATGGGGATCTTTTACCACTTTAAATAAATTATCAGCTATAATTTTTATCATTCTATAACACAACTGTGTAAAACAAACATAAGTACGATACATCCGAACCGATTCCTGTATACAGGGTGTAAGGAAAAGTACTGCGTACAAACTGTATACAGTACTTTTCCTAAAAAAAATGTGTGACTCCCATATAAAATTGCAGCTGATTTGAATTACTTTCTTGGTGAAAGTTGTTGTTTATCACCAGCCCGTCTGGATATTTCGCTATCGGTCACCTGTAAAATTTTGCTCTATATTCATACCACAATCTCTAAAATATATAAAGCCCATGAATGTAAAACACGGTTTGTAGGTTCGTTTCGCTGTAAAATGCAATGCAAGCCCTATCTCGTAGGCATGGAAGTTATGATGCGTTTACTGCAGTTAAAATACTCGTTGCTTCCAAAATGCAACTTTTTCCTAATGCAACAATGCAATCTCGATTCCATTTAAGATTAAGATTACCTACATAGATACAAGATGTAAACACTTATTACATAAATAAACCGTTATCAAGATTTACGATTTTCTGCATCACTTTAGGTTGTGTTCCGCAACCTAAAATGACATTGTCATACATACTTAAATCACGCCTGTAATCCCTTGTGTAAACTTACGATATTTACGCCACGTCTGACAATCATTTGAGGGTCATTATCAAAATATATCGCTAAAGTGACAAATTGCAATACACATGTAACCCTCAAGTTTCTTAATCGTCTCTTATGACGCCCGTGGGAAAGAACTGGAACAATGCTATTAAAAGCTGACATCACTCCGCAAAAAATTACATTGACTCTTCTTGAATCATAATGTACCCGATCCTATTTCTTTGTTTAATCTTTTTATGGGAAAAAAGACTAAGTAAAGTTTAAAATTTGCGTCAATTAGAACTAGAAATTATTACGTTAACAGTTTTAATGAATAAACACTTGTACTTATTTTACAGAATTATTCCCATTGGGACAATGCTCATTAGAGCGAAACCGGTCGGGTTACCCCGCAATAAATCTGTGAAACTGGTACAAGTCAGTTTTTTTTGTTAAAATAAATAAACATGGAGTTTCACCAAGCGCCAATAATCGCAAGTATTAACTATTACAGCTTAAAATCTGCTAGGATAAGTGTTTTCTTCGTAGAGCTTCGTAGCCACTGCGTTAATACCATGAGTGGCGTAACCTTCATCAGAATCAGCCGGCCGAAAAAGCCGTTTTTACCCTCAACGTTGCAAGGCCACAGTCCGGGGGTGGAGGGATTGGGGGGGTTGGAATGTGGAGGTTTCTCACTACATTTACTTTGAGGGCGAGGTTTAAAGTAAGCGTTCTCATTTCATTTAAGTAGGTTACAGAAGTTACTCATGTTCTACATATAATATGAAAATGAAAAGCAACTACTTACTAAAATTTTGTTGGTTAAGTTCTATACACATGTAGGTTCTCGTTATAAACCTACGGTACCAGATATGGTACGGTAAATAAAAAAAAGTGTTCGGATACGTGACGTTCGAATTTGGAAATCATGAAAAAGAAAATGTGTCAACCTATAGAATAGAATAAGCCAAACTGAGACAGATGGTACACTGCTTTTATTCTACCGATTGAACATCTAGTAGAACCTACCATGATTAAATAAAATACGGTGCAAAATAAAGAATAAAAATGAAGAAAGGGATATCATACTGGATAAACCTTCCAAGATCAGCTTACGAGTCCGTGATATTAATAATTCTAAATGACATTTCCAGGTCAGCCTTTGGTCTAACATGATGCCAATATACCTATTTAATCTGTGAGAATTTATTTATCATCGGACAATCACAAAAGCTACAACTGTAATCAGAGTTATAACAGGCTGAGAGGATATGTATGGTGCGAAGCAAATGAAATTAGTTTTTGTGCATTTAGTGTTAGGAGGTTACTCATGAGCCAACTTGCTATTTTAGCCAAGCCATTCTCAGTTTTTGCATATCTGTCTTTCCAAGTTCTGCCGGTAAAAACTATGGCTGTGTCGTCTGCGTAGGAGAATATCCTTCCCCCAACCCCTTGTAGATTACATAGCTCATTGATGTAAATCAAGAAGAGTGTTGGGCCAAGGACGTACCTCGCGGGACTCCAAAGGTAAGAGTTTCTTGTTCACTAGTGTAGCTACCTATTTTGACTTGTCAAGTTCTTTTCTGGTGATAGTTTTTTAAAAGTGATACCTATACCTTCAAGCCTGCGTAAGAGAACGGGAATAGAATCTGTATCGAAGGCCTTTTTTAGATTTAAAAAGACCGTGATGCACGTATTCCCCACGTCTAATCCCTCAACTATAGTGCTTGTTAAATCTAGAATGGCATCTTGAGTTGATACACTCTTTCTGAACCCATATTGTGAGTTGGAAAGTAAGTCGTATTTACTCAGGTATTTGACAAGTCGGGTATCAAATAGTTTTTCAATAATTTTTAAAGATTGACGTAAGTACCGAAATAGGCCTGCAATTGCCCACATCAGCTCTATTACCACACTTGAATACAGGCGTGAGCTGTTTAAGGGCATTCGGAAAGACCCCAGCGGCAAAGCAGAGATTGGCGAGATTACTGATTAAAGGGACAACTAAATCTCTGGCTAGTTTCAAGAAAGCAGTACTTATTCCATCCCACACCGAAGCACGCCCTGAGTCAAGCCCCATAAGAATGCTGTCAACTTCTTTAAGATCCAAGTCCAGCATAAAACGAAGGGGGATGGATGATCAGGGAGATGTATGAGAGATTTCAGCGTGTGAAGGTCAAGCCGATACTGCCATAATGCTGTCTATATTTCAATTTTGTCTTCCCATTCCCAGCCCACATACAATAGAAAATTTAGATTAGTTACATAAATTTAAAATCAAATCTTAGCTATTTGTGGAGATCTGGCTTTAAGTATTCCACGGGGTAACTAAAATAACAGAATATCCTAAATATGACTGAATGAGTGTTTATGAAAATGAAATTAATTAAATGTGCACAAAAGCTCGTGTGGCAGTTTCTCGTCGTTGTTAATTTAATTGGTGTCACATTTGAGCACGGCATTGGAGTGTGTTCCACTCCAGCCTGACTTTCTGACAGATAACTAGTTTGTATGTGACACGTGCGACGTAGTTGGCCTTAATAAAGATTTCAGTTTAATTGTATTTGGGATTTGTAACAATAGTTTGTCAAGGTCACAGTCACACCCAAGTAAGCTGGTATTAAAGTAAGGCATGCGACTGTCAGATTAAAGCAAATTGAGAATTCCAATCTTATTCTTATATAAATACGGCTATGGTGGGTTTACGGAAACGTCTGTCACACGACTTGACAGACGCATCCGTAACGCACCGTAGCCGTATTTGTATGGGAATAAGATTTGAATTCGCAATTTCTTTTCATCAGAAGCGAAAGAGGTGTATCAGGGTCGTAGCAAGTGGAAAGATGTAGTCTTTGCCTACCCCTTTGTGAAAAAGGCGTGATTATATGTATGTATGTAGAAGTCTTCACTTGTTTGTGATAAAATCCGAACGACTTGACACGTCTGAAGTTACATGGTTCTGAAAAAATATACAACATATTTTCTACCTATTACCTACTACTTGAAGATTCCGCGCGAACTCGCGAAACCTCAGACCACTGTATCGCATTACATCCATTCCATTTCCTTTGTTATTGCTGCTGCTAAATTATTCACCGAGCGAGGCGCAGCAATGTACGCCGTACGTTTTCTTTACGGGCTCGACGGAGTCGTTTCATTCATTTCTTATTTTTATTACGCATTGTTCGGGTTTGTATTGAGGGAGTAATTGAATTTGTTTTGGATAGATATCGCAGAAAATTCTGATACTTAGTAGTAAGCTTGTGGCTAGATTATTTCCTTTACAATTACGCCAGAACATCTCTTACGGGGGCCGTATTTTGCTATTTGAAAATTGTCTCAGTTTTGTCAGAGTCACTTGGATGTATTCCGCGAATAGTGTGAAGTATAGAAAATGTAAATGGCAATAGAAATGACAACTGAGTTTTAATGGCATTACAATGACTATAACATAAGAGAATCGAAGTACAAGTCTACTTCAAATCTAACCTAAAACCACAAGACCACACAAGACATACATTCCAACGAACGGACAATCACGTGCACCGAGTCGACAAACGACCCGATGAACCCTGATGTCAGAGTTTTTCAACCTGACATGACTGTGTAACGACAGCTGTCTAAGTAATCATAGACCACAACCAGGACCAACAGCTTAACGTGTCCTCCGAAACGTGGAACCATTTCTCTTTTCAGACAATCAGGTGGTTCAGCCTGCAATGTCCTAATCAGACTGGGAACGAATTCACAAAGTGATGATATTATGAAAAGAATTAAAATGAAATAACTTGATTCAATGTAGGATAGTATTATCATTTCGTGAGTGTCCCATCGAAAATCGAACCCGGAACCTTTGCGTCGCAGGCATTCGCACTACCACTGCGCTTTGAGTGTAGCATTGTGCAATTACTGCCACTAGTCATTATGTGACAGTTGCTATCTCCCTGAGGCTCAAACATGTTCCCAAACATAGCAACGGTTAATCTACTGGACGTGTTGAGGCTAGTTTAGAGTTTAACCGCTTCACAATACTACTGAAGGGATGTTTCATTTTTTATTTATTTATACTTAATTGCACATCGTACAAAAGGCGGGCCTAATTCCAGACGGCATTCTCTACCGGCCAACCAGAAGGTAAACAGAGAGAGAAAGAAGCGGGTGCACTAATGAGAAAATAACACTAAAGGAAAACAACATGTCAAAACTACTATCAAAATAAATATCTACCAATACATAGTTATTATTCATAAAAATATACTTATACCAATAAATAATACTTAAACTTACATAGATACTCAAATGTAAACAGAAATAAACTAATACTATTAAAAACAAACATACAACTAGCTTTAACATAAACATACAATTATCTTTCATCTGCTCTATTTACTTTGTCTGGGTGAGCTCGCTCCATCTTAGACTCTTTCTCTGTCGTATGACCTAGACTAGAGTCAAGAGCAAACCCATCATTTAATAAAAATAAAATCTACCCTCGTCAGATACTGTTCAGATTTGTAAGTTGAAAACAGATGTACAAAGACCTGCTTTATGCATACTGCCTGTAGAAATTGCAGTTTCATTTCAAACGCTGAAGCATTTTGTCTAATATGAGAAGGCAACCCTTTTGATAAAATGGAGAAAATTCTCAAAATTGCCGCTAGATGATGATGTTGTTTGGTTGTTGTTAAGTTACTGTTCAGTTGTTGTTCAGCTGTTGGTCAGTTGTTGTTCAGATGTTGCTCAGTTATTGTTTAGTTGTTGTTCAGATGTTGCATGGATATTGTTTAGTTGTTTTATAAAGTTGTTATTCAGATGTTATTCAGTTGTCGTTCAGTTGTATACTTGACATGCGAACAACTGCTGCATTATATAGTTTTCTAAAATTTACATCAAATCATATAACGTTCTCGTATTGAATTTGACCTTGTATTGGACCTTGCAATCGCCGTCGTGGAGGTTTGGAAATAAAGTGTATTACCGAGTTTTTTTGTAGAGTGTAGATGTAATAGCATGTTATAGTGTATCTGCATATAATAAGGCATTAGAAGATAAACATAACAGTTGAATATACTACGACAATGTAGCTTTGATAACATGGTTAAGTATTTAAAATATAGGTTCGTAGGTCTGAAATGACGAAATTGACCGTCAAATGCTCTGCCAAAAAACTATAAAAATAATTCTTATCTATCTACCCCGCTAGGGAAACCGGCGTGATCAAGTATATATTGTGTGATAATTTACATACCTAAGATAATAAAAAAATAAGTAATCACTTATAGTTCTTTTGCACCGTATTTCTTATACTTAATTTAAAAAAAACATCTCAAAATACACAGCACCAAGAAACACAAAACAGCCTTGTTTCCGCGCGTATAAAAACGCAAGCGGATGTCAGCGGAAGCGGAAGCGGCGCGGATGTGCGGATGTAGAGCGACACGTATCGCGCGGATCGCGACGCTGTGACGTCACAACTCACAACGTGCTCGATAAACTGGAGGCATCAATATATAGTTACAACTTTACAACTTAAAGGAAGATAGGATAGATGGGCTGACAACCTGTCACTATGGCGATAAACGGTTTTCTGAGTGACCCTCAAATGTTTGTCAGACGTGGCGTGAATGTCCGTTTTTTGTGGTTGTTTACGCTCTGCCTACCCCGCAAGGGATAACGGCGTGATATGTGTATGTATATATGTAAGTAAAGTGCAAAAAGTCGCGCCTGCCGGTTCATTACATTATATAAACAGCCATAGTAACAGTCCATTGCTGGACATAGGCCTCCCCCTACATGCATACATCAGCCTATTGCCGTTTACTATTAGACGTAGCTCTCCCCCAGGGTACGCCATAGGGCACGATCTCTCGATTTCTCCATCCAGTGCCTACCAGCCGCCTTCATTAAGTCATCGGTCCATCTAACCGGAGTTCGTCCAACGCTACGCAGGCCTCCCTCTATCGAAAGGAATTGGCATACTCACCACGCTTGGCAGGCGGATTTTCAAGCGCGGTGTAAGGTGTAGCATTCACAGGGAATGCTACTGCCCATTCCATAGAAGATAATCCATTAGTCGCTTTTAAGACACTCAAGGGTATATTTTTTTATAAAGGATGGGTTTGCTCCTGACTCTAGTCTACGTCATAGGACAGAGACAGAGTCTAAGATAGAGCGAACTCACCCAGAAGAAGCCTGTTCACTCTTACTTTGAAGAGATTAGGGTTGTATGCGTTTGAAAACACAGACGCAGGGTAGCATTGGGTTGATTGTATTTCAAACCATATGCAATGCCTACGAGTATTACTACCCAGTTGCGTCATTGATAAACATGCCATCCACCTCCGCGCGCCGCACGTTATTCGTATCTTTTATGCCAATCTCACAACTTTTAAGTCTTTCCTTTTAAACATGATTGTACTATATATTACTGATTGTCAGAATTCTTGTATCTTATCATACTAATATTATAAATTCGAAAGTTTGTATGTTAATTTGTTTGTCGCACGTAATTCGTATCTTTGATGCAAATCTCATAACTTTTAAGTCTTTCCTTTTAAACATGATTGTACTATATATTACTGATTGTCAAATTCTTGTAACCTATCCTACTAATATTATAAATGCGAAAGTTTGTATCGTTGTTTGTTTGTTACTTTTAAACGCAATAACTACCTACTGAACCGACTGTAATGAAATTTGGCACACATATGGTAGGTAACATGGATTAACACATAGGATAGTTTTATCACAACTCGAGAGTTATGCGGGAATCGTCGCGGGTAACAGCTAATTTCTCAATAAGTGTATCGTAAAATTAATATCTCGTATGCGTAAAGTATGGTGGTTGGTTATACAATGACTCTTCTAAAACGCCTTCAAATATGAAAAGTGTCAGACCGTATTACTACGGCAGTTCGTGCTCTGTCTTCCCTGTTATTAACAATGGTATCAAATAATTAAATTAGCGCAAAGTCATCATTAAAATGGTATATCAGGTATTGATAAGAATGATGAATAATAATCGTTAGTATCATATAATACAGGGCTATTTTTAATTCACCCCGGAAATTTCACAGGGTGATTCTTCTCATGATTCTGAACAACTTTCATTATGGGGTCACCTGCGAAATGGCGAAACAAAATCCAGCTGCTCCATAGAAAAAGTCATACCTACTCGACCAAAATGTATGGAACAGCTGGATTTTTTTTCGCGATTTCGCAGGTGACCCCATAATGAAAGTTGTTCAGAATCATGAGAAGAATCACCCTGTGAAATTTCCGGGGTGAATAAAAAATAACCCTGTATAATATATCACTAACGATTATTCATCATTCTTATTAATACCTGATAGACCATTTCAATGATGACTTCGCGCTAATTACATGATTTGATACCACTGTCTATTACAGGGAAGACAGAGCATGAACGGCCGTAATAATACGGTCTGATACATACACATATCACGCCTATAATTTGCGCAAACAGTCGCAAAAAACGGTCATTTACGCCAAGTCTGTCAAATATTTGAGGGAACAATAATTATGTAACGGTTTACCATTGATCACAGGTACAACGAATAATTATGTAAATTATTATAATTTAGTGGATGTGATGTTCCTTCTTAAAGAATGTTTTGTGTTTAAAAAATCCTTGAAAATGCTTATGTGAGCAAAACCCCGGGTTACCCCGCAATAAAACTGTGAAACGAGTACAAGTGTTTTTTGTTAATATTAATTATTTAAGGGTCATGCGGAAAATTGTGTATCGCCATAGTGACAGGTTGTTTAATCATCGCCTAGAATTGCAATACACACCCTCGAAACCCTTAGCCTCTTAGGACTCCCAAGGGAAGGAAATGGGGTGATGGTATTCTAAGCCGGCATCACACGGCAAACAATGATAGCAAATGATAACAGTCGGCCTAGTTGAATACTAAATTTAAAAACGCTACGCGTGTTAGGGTTTCAATATACACAAACTTGACGGGCATTGAATGAGCCGCGGTAGCCTAGATGGAAGAGGCGTCGCCAGTAGTGATGGCGAAAGTCGCAGCTTCAAATCCTGCCCGCGCTTGAAAATTTTGCAAGTTTTCAAAAACAATTTACCTAGTTATTAGCGAGTGAAACAGCTGGCTGAATAAAGTCTGTTCCTTTATTTTTATACTGTATTGTACATCGTACGAAAGGCGGGCCTTATGCCACGCGGCATTCTCTACCAGCCAACCAGAGGGTAAACAAAGAGAAAAATAAAGTTGTTTCACTTACACATTGTTTATATTGACTGTCCCGATGGCGTAGCGGATTGTACACCTACCTGCTACGCCAAGGGTCGTGGGTTCGATCCCCTCATGACACAAATATTTGTTAAGCTATTTTCAGATATTTGTGTTTAGTCTGGGTGTTTCCTATGTATAATATGTATTTATTTACAAAAAAAAGTATATAAGTATTAATATCAGCTATTTGGTTCCCATAGTACAAGCTTTGCTTAGTTTGAAGCAAGATGGCGCTGTGTAAATTGTCCAGGATATTCATTTATTTATTTATAATAACAACGAGTGCAATAAAAAAACCCTAAAGTCAAATGCAAAACCTTAAATGTTGAATATCGTAAATTGATCCACAATACTGTATTAATATGATAAATAGGTTTGCTTATTGTGTAGGTAATTGAGATGAATGCCGTGCCAAGTCGAGTGTGTGACCTACTGACATCTTGATGGAATACGTTTCTTATTACTCAGTGTAGAGAACGTGAATTAGAGCAAACGTACTACCACAGTATTTTTAATAGTACTAGCGTACAGTATGGTCACTCCCTGCCTCCCCCTACAAGCGCCACCCACCCGCGCTCGGAGGACGCTCAGACACCGGCTAGCAAGGACGCGACGACGAAGGTCATTTCATACTGCCGCACATTGCATTCCCGATTCGCGAACGCAAAATGGCGGCAACCCTGACATGTTGTCTCACACACACAAGCATGGTCCGCGTTCACCTACGCGAGCTTAGACTGTGTGCGTAGCAACGCGTTTGTTTCATACATTTGAGCGCCAGTGTCCGAGGTGTGTAACTACTGTACTCAGTACAATTTCAGTCTTCTTTTCGTGTTCATTCGAGAAAAACGAAAGAAAACAGCTTTTTCCCTTTACAATAATTCAAAAGGCGAGTCTGAGTGAAGCGTGCATCATTTAGCGTCTAGCGTTTCTTTATAATCCAGTGCCCTGTACGCTAACTTGAAAGAATCTCGCCCTAGAATGAATAAAGAGAAATTTTGCAAGGGAGAAAAATCTACATACATACAGGGTAATAATAAATGAATAGGGTGCATACAGACCATGATTCTGCAGGACTTTCCCCTATTAACCTATGTCAGAAAACGACAAAAAAGATTCAGCCCCCCATACAAAATCACGATCAGTTGACTGCTAATACTACGAGAAGTCTAAATTTTTTTGACGTTTCATAAAAAGTTTTCTTATGGGAAGTTATTGAGGTTCATGGTCCGAATGCACCCTATCAATATTCGGAGGGCCGTCCCTTACACCATGTTTATCAGGGCCAAACGGCCGTAAAATATGGACAACTAGCTGTCACTCGGATGGAATTATAATAGATACTTATTGCAATGAAGATCATGCGCAAGTTGCAATATACGAGGAATAAAACAAAACATAATTTAGGTAGGTATTCAATTTCTTTTTACTTTATTAACAACTATAGCTTCTTACCACAAAGTAAGTATTGGCGGCGCCGCGGTGTTCTGACCCTAACTAAACCCAAGTGACAATTCAATATTCAACACAACTTTTTCAAGTGACAACGTCATTGTCAGTACCACATAATTGTATCTGCTCTGTGGTCAGTACTTTTATGGCTATAAGAAACTCAAGAGTCCCTATAACAGGCACCTTAGATAGCGGTTCTCTCACTTGTCGCCTGTTACTGCGTATTTTGACGCACCGTAACGCATGCGTCTGTTAGACGAAAGGAAATTGTGAATTCCAATCTTATAACAGCGCGTTTGTTTGACAAACGCACCGTAGCCGTATGTGTATGGTAATAAGATCGGAACACGCAATTTTCTTTCGTGTGACAAACGCATGCGTTAACGGTTCGCGACGGACGACAAGTAAAAGAACCGCATAAGTAATTGGATTTTTTATTTTAATGTTAATATAAGTGCAAGATATAACTATTTTCTGCAGCCCCTTATGTAATAAAGGAATACACTTTTAATAACTTGTAAGTCAACTTGAATTAGCGTCGCTTGTAGTACAATGACATAAACAGAAAATAAAACGCAACTTATTTACCCATTCATTTATTACAATAAAACATTTTTGAATTGATGTATGACCCATAAAATCCAAAAGAATAAAACAAAAACAAAATCCGTTTAAAATAATGATGAGCAATAGTAGAGCAAACTCAAGAAAATATTATCTATTTATTTCTTTTAAAATTTTCCATCATAACCTAAAAAAACAGCACCTGACTACAACTAACTATTTAGTCTTCTCATGTGGAAGCATTACGTATGATCCAGTCGGACAGAGCGGAGACCCTCGCGTTGACTCCTGGGTAATAAGGGTCCGCACAGTCGTTACCCCAAGAGACGATCCCCACTAGCACATCGCCTTCAGTAGTTCTATGGATCAGGGGACCTCCTGAGTCGCCTTCGCAAGCATCTGCGCCCCCCACATCTACAATAAAATACATGCATACAAACATATGACTGAGCCAATGGCGTAGCGGATAGTACCCCTGCCTGCTACGCAGAAGGTTGTGGGGACAAATATTTGTTAAGTCATTTTCAGATATTTGTGTTTAGTGTGGGTGTTTCTATTTATAATATAATACATATCATAGATTAACAAAAAAAAGTATATAAGAATTAATACCAGCTATCTAGTTTCCATGGTACAAGCTTTGCTTAGTTTGAGGCTAGATGGCGGTGTGTGAATTTTCCAGGATATTCATTTATATGAGGGCAAAAGATCTAGAGGCCGCTCACTGACTAGATGGACTGACAAGCTAAAGGACGAGAAAACACAACATTCTACAATGTCCCTGGCATTGCCACTGATGAAGACAATTTGACGATCTTCAGACATGTATGACTGACCAGAGAGAGAGATACAAACATATTGTATCAAATAGGTGTGAGTTGATTTTGTAATTCCAGGGATATCCCTAGAAGCTAAAAACGGTCATTTACGCCACGTGCCACGTCTGACAAACATTTGAGAGTCATTTAGACAATTGTGTATCTCCCATAGTGACAGGTAGTCAGCCCATCGCCTATAATTGCAATACACATGTTAGTCACACCGTCGAGTCCTTAAGTCACCTCTTACGACACCCACGGGCAAGGATCTTCGTGATATGATTATTTTGTTATGAAATGCATCACCCTATACAGTACATGTTTATGCTTAATGTTTCAAAGCACAAATTGTTATAAATAATGACACAAAATACTAAAACGGGGTTAAGAACCCCGATACTCGATTTTGTAGAATTGTCCGATATTTGGGCAGAGTTGCATGGGCCATGCTTACGGAACAACTGATTTGTTTTTTGTTTTGGATCCTAAACCTAATATCCTCGGCTTTAATCATCAAATTTCATCAATGTGTTTACTGAGTTCCGGTAGTGATCGACAGAATCGAAGAAAGACTCCATCTACTCGTCCGCAAAACACCAGTTGTTCCGCGGTCATGGGCCATGTCACTGGTCTCAAATATAAATATTAATGCAAGCTTGGAGAGTATGATAAACTTGATCGTATATGGGGACGAAAATGACCAGTATTGGACTGTTGTAGCTCTTGATACTTACCCAGGATCCCTGCACATAACATGGTCTCTGTGATGTTAGGCCAAGGTTCATTTTCTTTTTCTTGTTTCAGAGCATGGTAACGTTCGACACAAATCTCTTGAGGTATCACGTTTAGGTCCACCTCTTGGAGTTGATTTGGAACACCACCTTCTGGCTGCAAAAAAACATCATCATCATATCAGCCATATGACTTTCACTTGTATGTAGGAATTTTTCCACCTTGTCCGATTAGAATTGACTAGAATCTAGTGCCATTGTTGCTTGCTCGCAATAAAACAATCATTTACTAGAAGTGTATTTATACCTTTTATCTACACTTGTCTCATAATGTTCGAATTATGAATTCGAAAACAGTTGCATAAAGACCTACTTTATGCATTCTGCCTTTAAATACTAGGGTTTACTATAAGTTACAGAAGCGTAATGACTTAATGAGAAAACTCTTACTACGATAAAGTTGAGAAATGAAACGAAGTTTTTTTTTGCCTATACTCAAATTGCAATCTTCCGCCGCGCCTGACAGTTGTTGTTGTACGATAATTTTCGGATGTTATACAGTTGTTTTAATAGGTTTTTTTTTCTGTTGTTGTTGAGATGTTGTTCAGATGTTGTTCAGTTGTTGTTCATATGTTGTTTAGTTGTTGTACCGATGTTGTTCAGATGTTGAGCAGTTGTTCAGTTGTTGTTCAGTTGATGTTCAGTTGTTTAGTTATTTGTTGTTGAGACTCGACATCTTAACAACTGTTAGTAAAAAATCTTCGAAAATTCATATCAAGTCATATTACGTTCTCGTATTGAATTTGTCCATGTATCGGGCCTTGCAATCGCTGGACGCTTGGAAAAGTGTTCAACTGAGTTAATTTTTTAGAGTGTAGATAAAATAGTGTATGCAACTGCATATAATTAGGCATTAGAATGCTCGTGTCAATCTATCATCACACTCGGCTACGCCTCGTGTGATAAACAGACACTCGCATTCTAATGACCCCCATTATATAACAGTTGCATAAACTACTATTATGTTTTGAGGGTATATTTAGTTTCAAATAAAGGTATTAGTTTAGGTTTAACGGCAGTCAAGAATAATTTCCACTATTGAACCTGGTTTACAGAGTAATAAGAAAGGTAAGTTTTTTGAATAATCAAGAAAGTCAATGGCATCACATCTTTGAGATTTTGATTAAAGTGACAACTGGGTTTTATTAAGTTACCGTTAAAGACCCCCATCCAATGGTAGTGACGACGGTGTTGTCTGGCAGATCGTAAAGTTTGCTGGCCAACTTGATCGGCGCGACAGTAACTGAGTAGACCGCTGGCTCCCTCAGGATTACGACACATACGTCATTGTTGACGTACGACGGGCGATCGTAGTACTCGTGGTTGATGATCTTGATAAGGGTATGGTCGGTGCCACTGGGCTCGTCGATCAACGAAGTGCCTAGGCGCACTCGCCAGTTTATTGACGGTTCATTGCTGGAATAGATCAGTTCAAAATGAGTGCGATACTGGACTTAAAAGGATGGTCTGCAAGATGGCTGGACCAAAGAACCGTGGATAAATCAATAGACCAAAGACAAATGTGTAATATACTACAATATTGGTTAAATATGCAGTTGTTGTTGATTCTAAGGCCTCGGCAAGCATAGCGTTGGACGACTTCCGGTCAGATGGACCGATGACTTAATAAAGGCAGCTGGTAGCGGCTGGATAGCGAAAACATGATGGTGAAGAGAAATCGTGCCCTGTGGCGTTCCATGGAGGAGACCAAAGTCCAGCACTCGAATGCAATAGGTTGATCTATGAATTTTGGTTCTAAACCTGGGTAAAAATGATGTAAATTCATTATTTCTATAGCAATCAAAATGAAATCAAGGCGATAAGATTACACAGTCTACCAAAGTTGTAGACAGTAGCTTCATGTGCCGAGGTCATTTATATCATGATTGCGACTCATCATCATCATCATCATCATCATCATCATCGGTTTATATCTACCAACTACAGAGTTAGGGTAACGTTTTCCTACCAGACGAATTTCTTGTTTTCGTGTGGGATACCAACGACCCGATGAACCCTGGTGTCCGAGTATTTCAACCGCCTTTTACTACTAGTAGGCCTTTTACATTATTGTATTACGACCGCCGTCAAAGTGATCATGGACAGCAACCGGGACCGACAGCTTAACGTGTCCTGCGTAGCACGCAACCATCTTTCTTTTCAGATAATCAGGTGGTTTGGCCTGCAATGTCCTAACCAGACTGGAAACAAATTCACAAAGTGATAATATCAACTTTGTGAGTGTGCCACCGTGAATTGAACCCGGAACTTTTGCGCAGCAGGGAGTGGCACTACTACTGCGCCATATCGGCTGTCTGATGATGGACTGACATCCTTGCAAAGGAAGCCGTTAGATTCACGGTTTTGGAGGTGCATGGGAAAGGACTGTTGACAATCGATCGATGTGGCGCAGTGGTACTATGGGTTCGATTCTCGGTGATAGCTGATACTTATTGTTGCAGACTTTTTTCTGCAGCTTCTTGCTACTGGCCGGTTGGTACACTATGACAGACAGACAAGACAGACGAGGATTTGACAGACTGGGACAAGGACGATCGACCAAGGAACATATATTTTGATATAATTTTTTGATTTAATATATATTATTTTACTATTGTATAATTACTTTCTTTTTGTCGTTAATACTTATCACTTTGTGAAATTGTTCCCAGTATAGTTAAGTCATTGCATGCAGGTTGAACCACCAGGTTGCCCGAAAAGAAAAATGGTTCCATGCCTCGGAGACGTTAAGCTGTTGGTCACACTGGTCCCTGTAGCTGTCGTTGACTCCTGGCGGTCGTTACATAACCGTGTCAGAGACCTACAAGTAGTAGTAGGCGGTTGAAAAACTTTCACGATAGACGAAGACTGTTGACGATGATGAAGATGGTCTTACTATGTGCAATGCGCGGGTCATCGGATGACGTCGAAAGAAGATTACTGTTGACGATTATCTTACTATGTGCAATGCGCAGCGCTGACCACCGCATTCCTGGATATGAGGGATCCTCCGCAGGCCTGGCTGTAGACTCCAGGTAAGTCCATGGACCTCATGTTGGCCATGAACGGATACTTCTCAACGGTGGTCGGGACGCCGCCTATGATGCGGCTTGCGCGGCTGGCGCGGAAGGGCGTCGGTACCGCTTCAAATTTGAATTATCAATAAGTAGTGTAATTGTACAGAATAATAAGTAAAGTCAAAAGGCTATTCATGTTAATTTATATGTTTCACACAACAATCACTGCAAGTTTTTCATAAAAAAATCACTTGTGAATTTTTGCTATGGCAATTATTGGTGTTGAATGACATATGACATGCCCGGAAAATGTTTTAAATATCACTCGTAACACTAAACGGGCACGTGTTCGTCCCAGGAAAAGAGGGAGAGACGAGATCAATGCCTACGCCCAAAACTGGATGGAGCCGGGCCAAGATAGGGAAAAGTGGAGGAAAGAGAGGGAGGCCTTTACTTCTCAGTAGGACATAACAGTCCCTTAATCACTAATCATAAAATATATAAAATATCTCGCTATATATGTTTAGATCTTTAAAAGTACCCAACTGATTTTGCTGCGGTTTACTTTTGTAGATAGAGTGATTCAAAAGAAAAGTTTTTATGCCAGGAATAGGTCTTTTCCCGAGGGAAAAGGTTAGCAGCAGGTGAAACTGCTGGACAGGTCGCTAGTAAATAATAAAATTCGAAGTTCCGCAAATGATTCCTTATATTAGATGTATTTTGTAACTTTATTACTTTATATTACTATTACATATTTTTCTTCTTTTACATATTGAATAAAGAAATTAAATTACTTACCCAGTGTTGCACCCACTAAAATCAAAATCACCAAAACCCGCATTTTAGCCAAGAACACGATGCACACTGAATTTATTAATCATTACATTACAAATAAATATATTTAGATTAGATTCTTTTTGATAAATAATCGCCATGATAATTGATATTACCAATAGAATTCGACAAGAAGCTTGTAAATCTTATCCGGCCCTTATATTATTTCGCCGAATACAGGTGTAATAAAAGTAGATAAAATATTTTAAGTAGTGTACTATTAGCAGTACATCTACCTACCCATATAAAAGCTCAAATCGTGTTGGTTATTCTTAGTACACACTCATATTACGCCTATATCCGCAGGCAGAGCGTAAACGGCCGTAAAAAACGAACATTTACGCCAATCTGACAAACATTTGAGAGTTATTCAGAAAATTTAGTTTCGCCATAGTGACATGTTGTCAGCCCATCGCCTAAAATTGCAATACACATGTAATCCTCGAGTCCCTTAGTCGCCTCATCTTAGTAACTGTGTGATAAACCTGTTTAAATCGATTCCATAAATTATTAGGTTCATGGGTTGTTGGTAGATTTCCAATCCTTAAAACTAATAAATGTTTGACTGGTTCAATTTCTTGGCATAATACGAGAAGCATGTAAACTTGTAAAAAATGCTTCACCTGTGGCAAGAAAGGTCACGTAAACACAAACTGCAAGTTTCATAACAACGGCTCATGGTTCCGAGGCAGTATGCTAGAAACCCTTCATTATTTAAGAGCTTCCACCTTTTACACCTTCACTATAGTGATGAAGAACAACAAATTATGCTTAAAACTAAGAAAACTAAATATTAGTTACAGTGCACTTTAGGCACACACTCTCTGGAAATTCAGTACATGTCATACAGAGGTTAAATCGTGTAGGTATCGTAGCGAGTAGACAAATTATGTATCATACAGACCATCAGCCCGGTGGTCCGATGATATCACCAAGTCGACTGGATCTCTATGGATGAGTTAAGCACAGGACCGTGAAGATTGGCGCAACAGAGAACAGGCCCATGCTCTGCAATAGGTGGATGTAGGCTGATGATGATGATGACGTCATATTAAGATGTTGTTATTGCCCATACAATTCAGAAATATGATGCTATAATACTACTCTCGCAGAAAATCTTTAAAGCCATATTCAAATAGTCCTAACGGACATTTGATTACATTTAATTCCTTCATTGTTTGTACCTATATTGCTGTGATTAAAATATGATTTTTAAAATGTTTAAGTATGTCTATAGGCAAAGAATAATAAAATAATTATAGCAACTATGGGTAAGATAAATAAGTACTTTATCAAACGAACACAAATTCTGAGAATCGTCGTCCAATAACATTTCAAAGTCAAAACCAGCAAATTCTTAAGAAGCACTTCTGTATCATTTCAAATATCTTTCAATGAAATAATAAGCGCTTTAGAACCCTAAACAGAATAAACTTTATTATTAACGAAAACCAGACGACTATTTAAAATACGAAATATTTTTATAAGTCCAGGTAGGCCCAAGAGGATATTTCAGTACGAAATATTCGAAAATGAGATTATTTTCTGTACGGTATTATTGAAAGTTTAAACTTTTGGAACCGACTTCAACGTGTTGTGCCTATTAAATAAGTAGATCCTAACTTGCTGAAAAATGAAACCATCTTTTTCTTTAGAAGATTCTGTTTTTTTAAGTGTAGAGCCTACACTTAAAAAACGAAATCTTACAAATCGATCTGAAACATCTTAAAGTAACATTTATCTTCATCATCTTTAAATGAACATTTATATAATATAAGGGCTGCAATAGGCTGGTGAAATTGAAATTGAAATTCTTTATTCAATGTAAGATAGTATTATCACTTATTGACGTCATGATCCTTCATTGTAAAGAAATAAATTTGTATTACACAATTTTGTAATGATGTATGTATTTATTGTCCTATTGAATTCAGTGCAAATATTATTGAATAAGTTCTACTTTTGTAACTGAACAACTTCCCCAAGGAACATAGGTCAAAAAAGATAAAAATTTTTGTAAAACGAAAATGTGCAAGAATTGGGTTACTTTGTATGGGAGATATTTTTTTTAATTACTACCAATGTTCCCAGGAGAAAGTTATTCAGATTTACGAGTAGAACTCGCCAATCTTTTTCTTTCCGTATGGGACATCGAGTCGAATCTATTATTTATAATAATTACTTGTGCCTACACAAAAATTTAAGGTCTCTGATGAAATGAGATCCTTCTACTTTTTAAACGTCGGTTCAAAGTGAATTTAATAATGATTTCCACGCACGCTCCCATAGGAATCAAGAAAATTGCTGTCACAGTGTAAAAATTTTAATCTTTCCATGTCGTGTTTTATTCTTGAGTTCGTATTGTCGTGGTCTTAGATTTCAATTACGGTGAGCTGTGAGGAGAGATATCATCTTATAAGCGTTCGGTTATTCTTATCATTGAACAGTTTTTAATGGAATTAAAATCTATGTAAATTTTAAATTTTAAAAATGTCCACTGTGTCGTGTCCACACATTACTATTTTTATTTTATTTTTTAATTTACTAGTTATTCTTAATAACTGTTACTTAAACCAGTGTTTGTTAATCCCGGATGATTATAATTATAGTAACATAAAGCTACTGCCCCAATTTCATGTTTCTAACATTAGTAGTTTTAGGCTGTGCGTTGATGAATAAGTCAGTCAGTCGGTCATTCAGTCAGGGAGGACATTTGTTTTTGTAAGTGTATATTAAACTGGGTTGGTAACTTTTAAATTGACCTGGTAAAACCGTCCACTGTTTCATGGTTTAAGCGTCAGTTATACCACCAGTCGATGGTTTAAATTCCTTTCAACTTGTACTGGTTATTCTTCATAACAGTATGGAAAACCAGTATATTATGTTGATCAATAAATTGGTACTCATAGTACTAAATACTACATGAGTACGTACCACTAAGGTCAAACCTAACATTGTTTGCGTTCTATTGTACTATCTCTGACCCAGCTACAGCCTGATGTCAACTACGACCTTTATGCGAAGACAATGCTACCTCTTCACGAACCATTATTCCCTGGTACCCAGTCCGAGAGCGCTTTGTTTAGGATTAGCTTTTGATATACTTAACCCATTATAGGATGAGAGTTTTGGGTTTTTCATGATTCTGGCAGTAAAGATCAGAAAGTTCGTAATTTTATAATGATCAGCTAGAAATTAGGAAACACAAGAGTTTCGCTGTTTTTCAGCTGGTTAGAGGAGTCGCTATTTGTGATAGCGAAAGTTGCAAGGTTAAATCTTGCTGTACTAAAGAACTTTACCTTATATTTTGTTGGTTGATTTCTCTAACTGTTGTGGTTTGTCTATCACGTACCTGCAATAAAAATAGTTTTTTTTTAATTACATTACAAAAACATGGATGATATTTATTTATTTAATTTTTGGCACAAAAATGTACACGGGCGGACTTAACGCCAACGGCGTTATCTCCCAGTCTACCTTAGGGCATGTGGAAAGGGTCAAAGCAGGTGCATCAAACAAAAAAAATAATTAGGAAAGGCTTAAATATATATATATAACACAGTAATATATGCATATGTATAATAACGACAACAATATACAATAAATACTACACACATACGTTTTTTTTTTTTTTTTTTTTATGTAGCCTGTTCTGTGTCCCACTGCTGGGCAAAGGCCTCCCCTCTTTTATCATATATAAATATTCATATATTCGCACGTTGAAAGCGTTACCGTCACTATACGAAATTTGCATGTTTTTTAGTAAAAGCGCCATCTGTGTTTACACGTTGCAAAGAATATAATGCAAAGACACCTATTTTTCTAGCTACATTACAAGTGCCTGGGTTAAGTAGTGTCGGTATGCAGTTTTTACCAATTTGGTACTAAGTAAAATGTAATAGTGACATATTTTGTATAGTGACATGTATGGCATATATTATAGAGTAAACACTGAGAGGAAAATCGTCATATTTTGTTTAGTGTCATTCTGATATTAATTTTCTTTAATAAAGTGTTAAAGAATGACTGAAATAACGTATTTATCCATAAAGTGTCATTTTTATATTTAACTTTTATGAAGAAATGAAATGAAGAGTTAAAATTAAAGCGTCATTTTGAGTATAGTGTCTATATATCTTTACAAATTGATACAAAACATTTAACACAAAACGTCATTTTCAATTTAATGTCACTTTTCCTTTCATTGTTTAATAACAGTTGGAACATACGTTTCAAATTAAAATGACCGTTTACGTTTAGTGTCTTTTTTAATGTCTTACAGTTGAAATTTTTCTCTCAAAATCATGTCATGTTAAAAATAGTGACAGTTTAGTTTTAAAATATTTTAACTTATTTTGTATATGATACCGCACAATTCTGGCATTTAATGCTTTAGGGCACACTGCCTATTAGAGTAATTTAATGAATTTGACTAGTATTTTAAAATCAGGAGTGTATTTGTATCCATACAGTCTTTTAATCTTTGCAATATTAGAAGTTATGTATCCAACGAATCAATACCAAATAGACAGATTTAAAAACTAATTTACTTCTAATATTTCGGTTTGATTGGCTATAAATTTAATTAGTATGGTCTTATTTGATTTAATGCCCAAATTCCTTTAATTTGAAGTAGATTGATAAGGGATCGGTAAGTGATTTTAGACTCTATTGTATACAGTCCTTTGACGTGAAAGTTTTTTATTTCCATACTAAATAACTGAAATAATAATTGAATTAATTGGATTTGTAATGATCGTTTTAATTCGTAGAGCAAGTTCATAAAAGCTTGTGTTGTTCATCATATTTAGCTTGTAATTGCACATAATTCGTTTGAATAGTGTAATATGGTCGTAATTCTCCAGTATACTGTATCACTGGCTTATGTTGTACCTATGGTTTAAAGTTTAAGTTTAAAAAGAAAATAGGCAAGGAAAATAAATTAATTTATCTCATTATTTAATCCATCAGTAGTTGAATTAGTAAGAGTTTTAATAGGTATAGGATAATCATTCTTAGAATTCTGTGCATCGTAGCTTTAACCGTTATCCCCCCTGCTTACACAACATACATGTTTTACAAATTGAGGACTAAGGTACATATATCAAGAAGATGTTTCTTGATTTCATGATGTTTATTCTAATCTTTGACTATAATGAGTACCATGACATGAATCAACATCTTCAAAACCTTTTTTTATTAGTAAACTGTTCTATTTTTATCATTGGTCAGCAAAGGTAGAGAGTCAGCACTGATGTTGGTAACAGTGGCATCGTCCTTGTTTTTCATTAGTTCTTAAATTTAAATAAACAGAAGATAAATACCCATAGTAGCGAGACTTTTGTGGTAGATACTGGATCGACAATTATCAATATCACTCCTGCTCTATTTATTTAGCAGTGTACGGCATATATCGTGCAATAAACGTTTACGTTACAATACCAAGATTGTTTCAGATGTCGAAAAGTAATTTTTTAGCACTGTGAATACAGTTGTAATGGCAACGCCAAATTTATTTAAAAAACATGGTTTTGTCAACCGGTGGGAATAATTTATACACAGTCGGTCTTTAATGTAACCATGTAACAGTTATTTAAAGAGTACCTACTCAACAGTAAAATTTACCTACCTACTACTTGTTTAGACATTCTTAAATTTATAAGAAGTGAAACATGTATTATTTGAAATCAATTAGCTGAGGTTTTCTTCAGGCAGCTCATGATACTGAAAACGGGAAGGAGACACAAACTATAAGAATAATAAGTGACATATGTAGGAGGAATGGATATTTTAAAATGCTTTAAATTAATACTTATTTTAATCGAAGTTCAGGAGAGAGGGGTTAGTTGGGGTCATTTGTTTCTTGTCTGTAGGTAGTACAGTGGAAAAAGTATAATATTCTTATAATGTATACATAAGTATTTCCCTAAACAATAATACTAGAATTTTTTTTCATATAGTATAGACAGTTTATGACGAGCTTCAGTGTCTGGCATCCCTTTTGCCTTACGGCGCCCACATGGGACACGAAATGGGGTGATGCTACTAAAAGCCGGCATTATACGGCAAACTAACTAATAGTTTTTATTATTTCGCTAGGTTTTATAACTATATTAATAAATTTTGTTTTACGATGCTTATGTCACTAAACGAAAAGTATTCTGATTTTAACTGTAATAATGACACTATACAAAAAAATACATGAAAAACATAAATAAATAATTTAAATATAATGATGCGGGTTTGAATTCATAAGCAGCTTAAAAGAAATATTTTTTTTTATATTTGTCAAAAACAACGAAATCTCAATTTTTTTTAATTTTGTAAAAATGTTAAAATTAAATTTTCAAAAATTGACCAGCACTTTTCTCAAAAGCAGGTTTTTTGCATAGTGACGGTAACGGTTTCAACGTGCGATTATATCAATAATACACTAATACATAAATATACATATATTATACCTGACCACGGGCATTATACAAGTAAATAAAAAAGAAACGTAAAAATAACTATGTTAGAGGGTAGTGAAAAAAATGTTCATGACAACAATCAAGATGACTGAACTTGGAGTGATTTCAAAAAGTGTTCTCGCAATCTGGATTTGAACACTTGCCTACTAGGAGCATACCTCAGATCTAAAGGAAGCATGTTCCAAAGACGGACCGCCCGAGATGCGAAGGAATTGTTCAAAAAACCGGTATTATGACGTTTGGGCGCTAAAAAGAGGTTATCCGATGACCTAGTTTGACGTTCGTGCGTATCACAAAGATATTGGAAAAGGTCCTGCAGATACGGTGGCGCACTGGAATCATTTAGGACTGTATACAGGACACAGAGTGTTCTCACGTTCCTTCGCTCTCGAATTGGAAGCCATTTTAGCTGCGAGCGGTATTGTGACACGTGGTCATATTTGCGGAGTCCAAACACAAACCGTATGCACCAGTTCAACAGTCTATCAAGCTTATTTAAGAGATCGGCATTCAGGTCCACATAGCACACGTCGGCATAATCAATGATAGGGACCACCAAAGCCTGAACCAACAGCAGCTTCATACGCATAGGCAAGAAGTTTTTTAAACGAGAAAGGGATCGTAGTGACCATGTGACTCTTTGGCTTACTTGTGCCACCTGCGGGATCCAGCTAAGGGAGGAGTCAAGATTAAGACCAAGATTGCGGACATTGAGACTAAGAGGTATGGCCATACCATCGTACAAAATAGCGGGCAAGTCGTCTTGAATAATGCGCGCTAGTAGACGAGAGCTCCCAACCAAGATCCCCTGTAGTTTTGTGGGGTTCACCTCTATACCAAACTTTTCGGACCAAACTTTGATCGCCTCAAGATCTCGATTGACCTCATCAATCGCTACATCCACGCTGCCAATATCAGACTGAGCATAAATCTGGAGATCATCGGCATATAGATGGTAGGAGCATCGGAGATCCGCAGTGATGAGATTGATAAAAATCGAGAAAAGCAAAGGGGAGAGTAACCCACCCTGCGGAACCCCTGCGCCCACAGAACACCAGTCCGAGATTGTGTCTCCAATACGCACAGCCTGACTTCGACCTCGAAGGTAAGATAAGAACCAGTTAAGGCTATTCGGATACACTTTTAGGCAGTTAAGGACAGATATCAGTATATCATGATCAACCGCATTAAACGCATTTGAAAAATCCACCAGACATAACACCGTAATCTAAGTGGTATCCATTGCAGCTCTGATATTTTCAGTGATTTTAAGCAGGGCAGATGTAGTGCTGTGCCCTTTACGAAACCCAGATTGATACGGGCTGAGAAGATTTTTGGAAAAAATGTGATCTGAGAGCTGTTTATGAGCACAGGCTTCCAAAACCTTAGAAAGAAACGGTAGTATGGATATAGGCCGCAAATGTTTAAGAATAGTAGGTTCAGAAATTTTGGGAAGAAGCCTGACATATGCTTGACGCCAGATAGCAGGAAATTTGCCAGAGCATAAGGAAAAGTTGATCAAGTGGGTAAGTGAGGCTAATAAATGATCAATAATGGTTACAATCATGTACCGACTGATTTCGTCACATCCTGTTGCGTGGGAATTAATACTCATTATAATTTTCCGCACCTCAGTCTCGGTAACCTCCCTAAACTCAAAGAAATCATTGGAAAGTGTGAGACCAGCTAAATATTTTAAAGTGTTTGCTTTGATATTGATGGACATAAAAAGGTACCATTATAAAATTGAAAAAAATATTATAGTTTAACCTTAATTTTTGAAATTAAATTTCATAACCGAGCCGTCGAGAAACTAAGCTTGGATAAACGCTCCAAGCCTACAAGTTATAAGTTATACTCTGAACCTAGGCATTGAATGACCTTAAGGGGGACCCGCCATTTATCACTGTCCAACCTTAGAGGTTATACTCGTGGTACAACGGATAGTTATTTGAACCTGACTGGCCCGATGGCGTAGTGGATAGTTCCCCTGCCAGCTACGGCGAAGGTCGTGGGTTCGATACACACAACACAAGTACTTGTAAGTTACTTTTCAAATATTTGTGTTGAGTCTGGGTGTTTTAACATACATATTTAGGAGGAGTGATGATGATGCCAGTAGGCCGAGTGACGACAGTGAGGAAAAGGGTAGCCACCCGCCTGGTCGGGAGTTGTGACCAGGTGAACGACTGTTCCAACCGGACATGTTTGGAAGTTGTATATATAGCGATCGGCGAAATAACTTCTATACCGCGTTTCAGGACTTGTATGTGGAGCGCATGCACGCCGCCACATCACTCCCCCATTTTGGAGTGTCGAAGACGCTGTGCAGCCGTTGATGTCTTGAGGCAGTTGATAACTTCATCGTGCAGTCAGGCGGTGAGGCTAGCAGACATGTAGTAGTATCAGAGCAGGCTGCACGCTGGAATGTGTCGACAGTCGTGGCTGCTGTAGACCGTGCGATGCTGAGTGCCGACCGAGGATAGAGCACTTGTCGTACTGTAAATCCGTTTCTGGTACTGCGATGGTTGCCAAAGATCATGTGGCTTTCAAGATGCGTTGAGGTTGAGAAGTCCAAGTTGCGCTGATGTCCGGTGCAGGTGTTGACGTCATGTTACTTGGTGCTGCAGTCTAGCGAGGCGTTGCGGTGAGCAGGTATGCAGAGGCGAGCAGGATACTGGAGCGTAGTATACTCTGACAGTGACAGCTGCTTTAAGCCATGCAGGTGCTGATGCTGGCTCCAGGTCTTCGAGGCGTCGATGACATGTAGAGACAGTGATGATGCCGCAGAGTTTGCTGGAGATGCTGTGAACTGCAGTGGTTGCTGTTGGTATGGCGTCTGGCTTCGTTGATGAGAGTTGTGGATGTGCGTCACGTCGTCGCTGTTGATCACGTCGGGGTCACCAGTTTAGGAGGAGTGATGATGACGCCAGTAGGCCGAGTGGTGACAGTGAGGAAAAGGGTAGCTACCCGCCTGGTCGGGAGTTGTGACCAGGGGAACGACTGTTCCACCCGGACATGTTTGGAAGTTGTATATATAGCGATCGGCGAAATAACTTCTATACCGCGTTTCAGGACTTGTATGTGCATTAGCATAGCATTTTTATCGCTATATTTTACCAAATTTTTATGTGATTCGATATATACACCCTCGGAAAATTAACGCCCGCCCTGTGCCCGACATTATCAAACTGCAAGCTACAATTTGACATGTGAAATTCGATGTTCATTGCGTAGTCGGTTAGCCAAATGATACCAGTTATATAATCCGGCTACGGTATGTACAGTTAGTTGTAGCACATAAGGTACCAGAGGTATTACAAAGGAACTGAATTATTTTATATCCCCAGTTAATACATAATACAAATTTAAACTTATTCTCATAAAAGAAGTCATTTTCTACTTATACATATTCATGTCAAGAAAAAAATATTGCTTTGGAAAAAAATAATTCAGATTTTTTGGAGTACCCCTGGTACCTTATGTCCTAAAACAGAGTGTACTAAGAATTTCACCTGTACATTTTGTGGCCTACAGTTTCATAACATGCGTCAAAAAACTACCCTCTTTACATAATAGTAGTTTATGCAACTGTCATATAATGGGGGTCATTAGAATGCGAGTGTCTGTTTGATAATAGATTGACACGAGCATTCTAATGCCTAATTATATGCAGTTGCATACACTATTTTATCTAGGCTCTAAAAAATTTACTCAGTTGAACACTTTTCCAAACGTCCGGACCGGCGGCGATTGCAAGGCCCGATACATGGTCAAATTCAATACGAGAACGTAATATGGCTTGATATGAATTTTTGAAGATTCTTTACTAACAGTTCAGCAAATAACTAAACAACTGAACAACACTGAACAACAACTGAACAACAACAAATCAACATCTGAAGAACAACTGAACAACATCTCAACAACAACAGAACAAAAACCTATTAAAACAACTGAACAACATCCGAAAAATTACCGTACAACAGCAACTGTCAGGTGCGGCGGAAGATGGCGATTTGAGTATTGTAAAAAAAAACTTCGTTTCATTTTTCAACTTTATCGTATTAATAGTTTTCTCATTAAGTAATTACGCATCTGTCATTTATAGTAAACCCTAGGTTTTATAGGCAGAATGCATAAAGTAGGTCATTATGCATCTGTTTTCGAATTCATAATTCGAACATTATGAGACGAGTGTAGATAAAATACTATTGTTTTGAAACTGTAGCATGACATTACTGATTAATGACTGGTAGCATAGCATGGCAATGACATGCATATAACTATGAGGAAGTAAACAACACTCTTGGATAAATTCATAGTTGGTTTACTGCAAATAATTTAGTTCTTAACCACTTCGCTCAGGTCGAATTTTGCAACAATAGATTTGTATTGTACTTCAAGCACACATGTGTGCTGTTACGAGCGGAGTAGTTAATGAGAAAAAAACTAAATGTGTATTATTCACTTTACCTAACGTAGTACATTCTTTGAATAATCATGTCGTACTTAATAATGAGAAATTTGAGTTTACTACCAGTACAGTTTTCTTAGGGATAACTCTCCACTCAAGTTTCCAATGGGGCCCTCATATTACATCTTTGTCGGGAAGATTAAGCTCAGCTGCACATGCGGTACGTAAAATTAGAGAGATCACGGATATTGCAACTGCGCGACTTGTTTACTTAACTTATTTTCACAGCATTATGTCCTATGGAATTTTGCTGTGGGGGCGCGCCGCTGATATTGAAACAATTTTTGTTCTCCAAAAAAGGGAACTGTTTAAGGAAATTAATATTATGACTCTACCGTGTCAATATATTTATGAAAATATCATAACCGCAATACAAGGAGTAAAAATAAAATAGATCAACCTAAGCATAGACTCGCTAAAGTTAGGACTTCATTTGAAGGTAAGTATAAGTATAAGATACTATAATAAAATTCCGGAAGATATATTGAGATTATCAGAAAGTAAATTTAAGTCTGTTATCAAGAAAACATTATGTTATAAAGCTTACTATAAGTTAGATGAGTATTAATGTACTCAGAGGCATGGAGCTCTGAAATTCCAGCGCAGCACAAGAAACACACACTCATTTTTAATACCCAATCGGGCGTGCGTGGAGTTTACAACTGACATAATTTTATAAATCTCCATAGATGTAATTTCTATTGTTTAAAGAAAATATTTTATAAGTTGAAACTGGTAGATTTATCTACAGCAATTTTTACAAAGAAATAATATGTAGCCATTTTTGGTCTATACATATTTTTTTTACTTCCAGAATTAGCTAGGGTAGCTTAGGGGCTAGTACCTACGACTGTTAATTTAGAGTAGGAGCACTTCTGGGCAGGTTTTTTGGGGGGTTTTTCCTGTTCAGGAGGTCCGATTAATTATATGCATGTAAACGTCACACCCTCGAGTCCCTAAGTCGCCTCTTACGACTCCCACGGGAAAGATATGGGGTGATACTATTCTAAGCCGGCATCACACGGAATTTACCACTAACCTTATTTATGCTGTTACTATTTTAGGTTTACTTCATATATAAATATATAAAAATCTTTACGTAGGATGAAATTAAAAAGACGCGTTAAAAATATTAATAAAAAGCGCGGCAAAGATTTAGTCTGGCGGCAAATCTGTATTTCACGATGGTTTACCGCAATATTAAATGGCAGCTAGTTTTTGAAATTATATTTTTATAAAAATATTGCATGAAAATAAAAATCTTTAAACATTGATAAGTAATTATTTCAACAAAATAATCTTTATTTTAAAATCAAATTTAAATTGAAATTTAAATTCTTTATTCAATATAGGATAGTATTATCATATCACTTATTGACGTCATGAACCGTCATTGTAAAAAAAAGAAATTTGTATCACACAAATTTTCTTTTTTTTATAACAATTTTGTAATGTCCTAATAGAAAACCGGCTCGGGCGGGATAAAAAAATAAAAATCAAGTCACTGCCACGGGGCTGGCCAGGTTAATCACACGGCATGTAACTTTACGCCACCACCATTTGAAAACGATATTTGTTTCAAATTGAAGTCAAGATTTTTAAAGCGTGTAGTTTACATGCATATAATTATTGCAATTTTAGGCGATGGGCTGACAACCTGTCACTATGGCGATACAACATTTTCCGAATGACCCTCAAATATTTGTCAGTCGTGGCGTAAATATCCTTTTTTTGCGGCCGTTTACGCTCTGCCTACCCCGCAAGGGATAATAGGCGTGATATGTGTGTGTAACTATGGCGATACACGGTTTTCTGAAAGACCTTCAAATGTTTGTCAGACGTGGCGTGAATGTCCGTTTTTTGTGGTCGTTTTCGCTCTGCCTATCCCGCAAGGGATAATGGCGTGATATATGTTTGTATATAAGTAAAGTGCAAAAAGTTGCTCCTGCCGGTGCATTAAATGACATGAACAGCCAGAGTAACAGTCCACTGCTGGACATGGGCCTTCCCCTACATACATACATCGGCATATTGCAGTCCACTGCTAGACGTATGCCTCCCCCAGGGTACGCCATAAGGCACGATCTCTCGATTTCTCCATCCATTGCCTACCAGCCGCCTTCATTAAGTCATCGGTCCATCTGGCCGGAGGCCATCCAACGCTACGCAGGCCTCCCTCTATCGAAAGAAATTGGCATACGCACCACGCTTGGCAGGCGGATTGTCAAGCGCAGTGTAAGATGTAGCATTCACAGGGAATGCTACTGCCCATTCCATAGAAGATAATCCATTAGTCGCTTTTAAGACACTCAAGGGTATATTTTTTTATAAAGGATGGGTTTGCTCTGGACTCTAGTCTACGTCATAGGACAGAGACAGAGTCTAAGATAGAGCGAACTCACCCAGAAGAAGCCTGTTTACTCTTACTTTGAAGAGAATAGGGTTGTATGCGTTTGGAAACACAGACGCAGGGTAGAATTGGGTTGATGGTATTTCAAACCATATGCAATGCCTACGAGTATTACTACCCAGTTGCGTCATTGATAAACATGCCATCCACCTCCGCGCGCCGCACGTTATTCGTATCTTTTATGCCAATCTCACAACTTTTAAGTCTTTCCTTTTAAACATGATTGTACTATATATTACTGATTGTCAGAATTCTTGTATCTTATCATACTAATATTATAAATGCGAAAGTTTGTACGTTTATTTCTTTGTCGCACGTAATTCGTATCTTTGATGCAAATCTAATAACTTTTATCTACACTCGTCTCATAATGTTCGAATTATGAATTCGAAAACAGATGCATAATGACCTACTTTATGCATTCTGCCTATAAAAACTAGGGTTTACTTTAAATTACAGAAGCGTAATGACTTAATGAGAAAACGCTTAATACGATAAAGTTGAGAAATGAAACGAAGTTTTTTTTTCCAATATTCAAATCGCTATCTTCCGCCGCACCTGACAGTTGTTGTTGTACGGTAATTTTTCGGATGTTATTCAGTTGTTTTAATAGGTTTTTGTTCTGTTGTTGTTGAGATGTTGTTCAGATGTTGTTCAGTTGTTGTTCAGATGTTGATTAGTTGTTGTTCAGATGTTATTCCGATGTTGTTCAGTGTTGTTCAGATGTTGTTCAGTTGTTGTTCAGTTGTTGTTCAGATGTTGTTCAGTTGTTGTTCAGTTGTTTAGGTAAGTCACTCCACATCTAAACAACTGCTAAATTACAGAATTTTCAAAAATTTTCATATCAAGCCATATTACGTTCTCGTATTGAATTTGTCCTTGTATCGGGCCTTGCAATGGCCGGTGCGTACGTTTAGAAAAGTGTTTCTAAGTTTTTTTTGGAGAGTGTAGATAAAATAGTGTATGCAACTGCTATAATTAGGCATTAGAATGCTCGTGTCAAACTATTATCACACTCGGCTGCGCCTCGTGTGATAAACAGACACTCGCATTCTAATGACCCCCATTATACGACAGTTGCATAAACTACTATGATATACACTCGTCTCATAATGTTCGAATTATGAATTCGAAAACAGATGCATAATGACCTACTTTATGCATTCTGCCTATAAAAACTAGGGTTTACTATAAATTACAGAAGCGTAATGACTTAATGAGAAAACTCTTAATACGATAAAGTAGAAAAATGAAACGAAGTTTTTTTTTCCAATACTCAAATCGCTATCTTCCGCCGCACCTGACAGTTGTTGTTGTACGGTAATTTTTCGGATGTTGTTCAGTTGTTTTAATAGGTTTTTGTTCTGTTGTTGTTCAGATGTTGATAAGTTGTTGTTCAGATGTTATTCCAATGTTGTTCAGTTGTTGTTCAGTTGTTGTACAGATGTTGTTCAGATGTTGTTCAGTTGTTGTTTCGATGTTGTTCAGATGTTGTTCAGTTGTTGTTCAGATGTTGTTCAGTTGTTGTTCAGATGTTGTTCAGATGTGGTTCAGTTGTTTAGATTTTTCAAAAATTCATATCATGCCATATTACGTTCTCGTATTGAATTTGTCCTTGTATCGGGCCTTGCAATGGCCGGTGCGTACGTTTAGAAAAGTGTTTCTGAGTTTTTTTGGAGAGTGTAGATAAAATAGTGTATGCAACTGCTATAATTAGGCATTAGAATGCTCGTGTCAAACTACTATCACACTCGGCTGCGCCTCGTGTGATAAACAGGCACTTGCATTCTAATGACCCCCATTATACGACAGTTGCATAAACTACTATAAAGTCTTTCCTTTTAAACATGATTGTACTATATATTACTGATTGTCAAATTCTTGTAACCTATCCTAGTAATATTATAAATGCGAAAGTTTGTAGCTTTTAAACGCAATAACTACCTACTGAACCGACTGTAATGAAATTTGGCACACATATGGTAGGTAACATGGATTAACACATAGGATAGTTTTATCACCACTCGAGAGTTATGCGGGAATCGCCGCGGGTAACAGCTAATTTCTCAATAAATGTATCGTAAAATGAATATCTTGTATGCGTAAAGTATGGTGGTTGGTTATACAATGACTCTTCTAAAACGCCTTCAAATATGAAATGTGTCAGACCGTATTACTACGGCCGTTCATGCTCTATCTTCCCTGTAATAAACAATGGTATCAAATCATTAAATTAGCGCAAAGTCATCATTAAAATGGTATATCAGGTATTGATAAGAATGATGAATAATAATCGTTAGTATCATATAATACAGGGCTATTTTTAATTCACCCCGGAAATTTTACGGGGTGATTCCTCTCATGATGCTGAACAACTTTAATTATGGGGTCACCTGCGAAATCGCGAAACAAAATCCAGCTGCTCCCTAGAAAAATTCATACCTACTCGACCAAAATGTATGGAACAGCTGAATTTTTTTTCGCGATTTCGCAGGTGACCCCATAATGAAAGTTGTTCAGAATCATGAGAAGAATCGCACTGTAAAATTTTTGGGCTTGATAAAAAATAACTCTGTATAATATATCACTAACGATTATTCATCATTCTTATTAATACCTGATAGACCATTTCAATGATGACTTCGCGCTAATAACATTTTTTTTTTTTTTTTTAATTTAATTTTAATAAATTACAACGGGTTTCCCCACTTACAGTAATTAGTAATATAACTTATATCAAATAACAATTTACAGATCAAATACAACTAGAATTATCAATTATGTTATCACGCTCAGAATAAATATTACAAACTTTTGTCAATTTTGTCAGTGAGTCAGTAAAAATATCATTGTCAGGCAGGTGGCTTAGAAGCAGGTTAAGACCCTTAATCATCCGACAGAGCGGGGAGTTTTCTCTTGAGACAGTTCTACATTGAGGCACTGCCAAGAGTCGTTGAGGTCGACAGGCTCGTGTACGTGCAAGATACTTGTTGGGGACGTGCAATCGACACAGTTGGTTATGCAGCTCAGGACAATCAATGACTCCACGCAAGATCTTCAGCGCAATGGTCAGTTCACCTTTCACCCGCCTCGACTCCAAAGCATTCATGCCCAGCATACCCAGTAAGAATACTGATGGGTATAAAAACGGATAATACCCGCAGATGCGTTTGTACAAGTACCTGAGGAAGGCCTTTTGGACTTTTTCGAGCATGGTTATATATAGCTCTGCATTTGGGCTCCAGACGCAGGCACTGCTTTCAAGTTTGCTTCTAACGAGGCTAGTAAACAATAATTTCATGACATTAGGATCGCGAAGATCTCGCATATTGCGAAGTACGAAACCTAAGCGGCTATAGGATTCCGTTGCAAGAGATCGAATGTGGCCATTGAAGGACAGAACTTGGTCAAATGTCACTCCCAGATCTTTCACAACCGATTTTCGCATAATTATTTCCTCGCCTAACCTATAAGAAAAATGGATAGGTTTCTTTACACGTCCAAAGGTCATGACCTGGCATTTAGTTGGGTTTACTTGCATATTATTTGCTTTACACCACTGCAATATGGCGTCAGTATCCCGCTGCAAAAGCTGACAATCCCACTCATCGTTAACTTCTATGAAAATTTTTAGGTCATCTGCATATAAAAGACACCTGGCATATTTGACTACCTTTACTAAGTCATTTATCATGAGTAAAAAGAGCAATGGGCCTAGAATAGATCCCTGGTTTACTCCTGACCTAGTATAGTATGGCTCTGAGGTGTAACAGCCGTACTTAACAAATTGCATCCTATCTCGCAGATAGTCCGCAAATAGGTGCAAAGTTGCTGCACTAAATCCAAGATTTGACAACTTAGACAGCAATATATCGTTGTCAACCCTATCAAAGGCCTTCTGAAAGTCGAAATATAAGACATCTATTTGTTTACCTCGATCCATACCGGTTGATATATAATCAACCAGTATTAACAAATTGGTATCAACAGATCTGCCAGGTCGAAAACCATGTTGTTCGTCGCATAGATTAGCCTTTAATTGAGAATAGATTGCGCCGTGCATAAGCCTTTCAAATACCTTAGCAGGTGAGGAGAGCACCGCAATAGGGCGATGCTCATCCACAGCCGAAAGTTTTCCACACTTAGGGATAGGAGTGACTCTAGACAGTTTCCACTGCTCCGGATAGGCTCCCGTTTCGTTAGCAAGATTTAAGATGTGCGCGAGGGGCTTAGCCAATACCTTTCGACAATCTTTAAGAATGAACGTAGGCAGGTTATCAGGACCAGAGGAGCAGTTGGACTTTAATTTAACAATACAACGCTCGACGTCTCTTTCAGTAAAGTCTGGTATGATGATATAATCTCCGGCTGGGATGTGACTATCCTGAGTATTTATGGTTGGATCGAGTTTGGGGACTGTGGATAGGTACACTGCAGAAAAATACTCTGCGAATAAAGAGGCAGCCTCAACGCCAGAATATTCCTTAGTTTTGTATGTTACAGTGGGCTCAAAACCACCGGGGGACCGAAGACTTGCCATATGTTGCCAGAAATCACGAGGATTTATTTTCAGATTTACTTCCAGACGATGCATGAAGGAGTCATATGCAGCTGGTATGCGTATTTTGAGATCCTCTCGCAAAGCAGAGAATTCTGAGTAAGCCGTGGGGGAGTTCGAAGCTGTCCAATGAGCATGTAAGGCAGTTTTTCGTTTAATATCATAAATAATGTCTGGTGTAAACCAGGTGGGATATCTTTTTTTATTATACCTTACGCTCCTAACTTTTTTGGGAACACAACGATCAAATATGGCGTAAATTATGGTATAAAAATTTTTAGTTGCTTGATTCGGATTAGTTGTGCAAAACACAGATGACCAGTCAGCATCACAAATACCCTGGTACATTTCGGCAAAGTCAGCTTTGGAAAAGTTCCAGTCTTTTCGAAAGTCAATATTACTTGGTGGGATTGCACCACCACGTCGCTTGATTTGATACCACTGTCTATTACAGGGAAGACAGAGCATGAACGGCCGTAATAATACGGTCTGATACATACACATATCACGCCTATAATTTGCGCAAACAGTCGCAAAAAACGGTCATTTACGCCAAGTCTGTCAAATATTTGAGGGAACAATATGTAACGGTTTACCATTGATCACAGGTACAACGAATAATTATGTAAATAACTAGCTTTTACCCGCGACTTCGTCCGCGTTAGATAGTTTTTTAGGCACAGGTTCTAAAGTAGATATGTAGAGGTATATTTGTAGTAAGTATGACAGTGATAATATCACTGTGTATAGAACAGTTCTTATCTCTACTGTTTAAAGATAACTTGCTTGCCTCTGTTGTTAAAGGGACAATTCAAAATTTGCTGTCCGGTGTACTGCCCTGAGAGATCAATATTTATAACCATTGAATACAAAAGTCAGTAGATAACAAAAAAATCCTCTGTAAAAAGTTACCAAAGTCCTTTCTCAACTTATTCCCATCATACTGAACAACTCTGTTTTGGAACCATTTCTGTATCTCTAATAGTTTAGGTGGGCTCCTGATGGTTCCACCTGGTGGTCTATATAATGTACTCCAGATTCTCTATGTCCTTGTGAAAAGAAGCAGCTCATACTAAACAACTTTTGTTTTAGAACCATGCCTGTATCTCTAATAGTTTAGCTGGGCTCCTAATGGTACACCTGGTGGTCTACATAATGTACTCCAGATCCTCAATATCCTTGTGAAAAGAAGTAGCCCATCATACTGAACAACTTTTGTTTTGGAACCATTTCTGTATCTCTAATAGTTTAGGTGGGCTCCTGATGGTACACCTGGTGATCTACATAAGGTACTCCAGATCCTCAATGTCCTTGTGAAAAGAAGCGGCCGATCATACTGAACAACTTTTGTTTTAGAACCATGCCTGTATCTCTAATAGTTTAGCTGGGCTCCTGATGGTACACCTGGTGGTCTACATAATGTACTCCAGATCCTCTATTTTCTTGTGAAAAGAAGCAGCTCATCATACTGAACAACTTTTGTTGTAGAACCATACCTGTATCTCTAATAGTTTAGCTGGGCTCCTGATGGGACACCTGGTGGTCTACATAAGGTACTCCAGATCCTCTATTTTCTTGTAAAAAGAAGCAGCTCATCATACTGAACAACTTTTGTTGTAGAACCATGCCTGTATCTCTAATAGTTTAGCTGGGCTCCTGATGGTACACCTAGTGGTCTACATAAGGTACTCCAGATCCTCAATGTCCTTGTGAATAGAAGCGGCTCATCATACTGAACAACTTTTGTTTCAGAACCATGCCTGTATCTATATTAGTTTAGCTGGGCTCCTGATGGTACACCTGGTGGTCTACATCTGTACTCCAGACCCTCGAATGGTGATAAAAAGTAGCCTATGTCCGTTCTCGGTATGCTAGCAATCCCTGTGCCAAGTTTCATGAAGATCGGTTCAGCGGTTTGGCCGTGAAAGCGTAGCAGACAGACAGACAGACAGACAGAGTTACTTTCGCATTTATAATATTAGTGTGGATTATAATTTAGTGCGTGATGTTCCTTCTTAAAGAATGTTTTGTGTTTAAAAAATCCTTGAAAATGCTTATGTGAGCAAAACCGGTCGGGTTACCCCGCAATAAAACTGTGAAACGAGTACAAGTGTTATTTGTGAATATTAATTATTTAAGGGTCATGCGGAAAATTGTGTATCGCCATAGTGACAGGTTGTCTGCTCATCGCCTAGAATTGCAATACACACCCTCGAGACCCTTAGCCTCTTAGGACTCTTAAGTGAAGGAAATGGGGTGATTCTATTTCAAGCTGGCATCAGACGCCACATTATTATGCCACAGTGATTTTCTTCACTTAAAACTGTAAGCAGCATACGAAATGACCAAAACTGTCGAACTGACAGTCAATTAACGCACAACTGAAACGAACTTTATTTAGCAGACTTGAAGCCCTTGGTCTTGCGTTAAACTTTCATATTTATTTAGATTTAGACATTCACGGCATACTCCTAATAGTGTACCGTGACAAACACAGCATATGCATAACTATTTCATTTGAAAAGAGCGAAAAAAACTGCTTTTTCCCTTCACAATAATTCAAAAGGTGAGTCTGAGTGAAGCGTGCATCATTTAGCGTCTAGCGTTTCTTTATAATCCAGTGCCCTGTAAGCTAACTTGAAAGAATCTTGCCCTAGAATGAATAACGAGAAATTTTGCAAGGGAGAAAAATCTACATACATACAGGGTAATAATAAATAAATAGGGTGCATACAGACCATGATTCTGCAGGACTTTCCCCTATTGACCTATGTCAGAAAACGACTAAAAAGATTCAGCCCCCCATACAAAATCACGATCAGTTGACTGCTAATACTACGAGAAGTCTAAATTTTTTTGACGTTTCATAAAATGTTTTCTTATGGGAAGTTATTGAGGTTCATGGTCCGAATGCACCCTATCAATATTCGGAGGGCCGTCCCTTATACCATGTTTATCAGGGCTAAAAAGATACTTATTGCAATAAAGATCATGCGCAAGTTGCAATATACGAGGATTTAGGTAGGTATTCATTTTATTTTTACTTTATTTACAACTATAGCTTCTTTTGCCGTGTGTTGCCGGCTGAGAATAGCATCACCCCATTTCTTGCCCGTGGGAGTCGTAAGAGGCGACTTAGGAACTTGAGGGTGTGTATTGCAATTTTAGGCGATGGGCTGACAACCTGTCACTATAGCGATACACAATTTTCCAAATAACCCTCAAATATTTGACAGACGTGGCGTAAATGTCCGTTTTATGCGGCTGTTTATGCTCTGCCTACCCTGCAAGGGATTATAAGCGTGATATATGTATGTATGTATGTATGTATGTATAGCTTCTTACCACAAAGTAAGTATTGGCGGCGCGGCGGTGTTCTTACCCTTACTAAACCCAAGTGACAATTCAACACAACTTTTTCAAGTGACAACGTCATTGTCAGTACCACAGAATTGTATCTGCTCTGTGGTCAGTACTTTTATGGCTATAAGAAACTCAAGAGTCCCTATAACAGGCACCTTAGATAGCGGTTCTCTCACTTGTCGCCTGTTACTGCGTATTTTGACGCACCGTAACGCATGCGTCTGTTAGACGAAAGGAAATTGTGAATTCCAATCTTATAACAGCGCGTTTGTTTGACAAACGCACCGTAGCCGTATGTGTATGGTAATAAGATCGGAATACGCAATTTATTTTCGTGTGACAAACGCATGCGTTAACGGTTCGCGACGGACGACAAGTAAAAGAACCGCATAAGTAATTGGATTTTTTATTTTTATGTTAATATAAGTGCAAGATATAACTATTTTCTGCAGCCCCTTATGTAATAAAGGAATACACTTTTAATAACTTGTAAGCCAACTTGAATTAGCGTCGCTTGTAGTACAATGACATAAACAAAAAATAAAACGCAACTTATTTATCCATTCATTTATTACAATAAAACAATTTTGAATTGATGTATGACCCATAAAATCCAAAAGAAACACAACAAAATCCGTTTAAAATTATGATGAGCAATAGTAGAGCAAACTCAAGAAAATATTATCTATTTATTTCTTTTAAAATTTTCCATCATAACCTAAAAAAACAGCACCTGACTACAACTAACTATTTAGTCTTCTCATGTGGAAGCATTACGTATGATCCAGTCGGACAGAGCGGAGACCCTCGCGTTGACTCCTGGGTAATAAGGGTCCGCACAGTCGTTACCCCAAGAGACGATCCCCACTAGCACATCGCCTTCAGTAGTTCTATGGATCAGGGGACCTCCTGAGTCGCCTTGGCAAGCATCTGCGCCCCCAATATCTACAATAAATGAAAATGAAAATGAAATAACTTTATTCAATGTAGGATAGCATTATCACTTATTGACGTCATGATCGGTCATTGTAAAAAAAAGAAATTTGCATGACGCAATTTTCTTCTTTTTATAACAATTTTGTATTGTCCTATAGTAGAAAACCGGCTCGGGTGGGATAAAAAAATAAAAATAAAGGCACTGCCTCGGGGCTGGCCAGGTTAATTACACAGCACGTAACTTTACGCCACCACTATTTGTAAACGACATTTGTTTCAAATTTTAGTCAAGATTTCCAAAGCGTGTTATTTACATGCATATAATTAACCGGACCCCCTGAACAGGAAAAACCTGCCCAGAAGTGCTCCTACTCTAAATTAACAATCTTTCTAGGCCCTAAGCTGCCCTAGCTAATTTTGGAAATAACGAATAATATATATGTATAGCCCAAAAATGGCTACATAAAAAAATAATAATAGGAATCGATAAATGTAAAATTCATTCCATGAACAGAGGTATTCTACAAAACAATACATATAGGTTAGAAACAGGGCAATAGATTGAATCAATAAACGATCAGGACACTTATAAATACCTTGGCTTCCAACAAGCTAAACAAACCCAACAAAAAGAAACTAAACTAGAACTTATTAAAAAATTTCGACTTCGGCTGAACCAGATACTGAAAACACACCTTAATTCACGCAACATAATTAAAGCAATAAATTCTTTCGCTATCCCTATACTGACCTACTCATTCGGTATAATAAACTGGACTCAAACTGATCTTAAAACACTACAGCGTACTATTAACACAAGTCTAAGTAAATCAAGAAAACATCACCCAAAGTCCTGTTACCAACGTCTTACACTGCCCCGCGCTATTGGAGGTAGAGGCCTGATTGACCTGCAGAACTTGCATAACACCCAAATAAATACCCTTAGACGACTTTTTCACGAACGCGCGGAGACCTCAGCACTACACCAATATGTGACTAATGTAGACCACAAACTCACCCCCCTTAATTTAAACAATAGAGACCGGCAGATTAATGAGAAAATTACAACGACAGAACAGAAGATAGCAAGCTGGGCCCAAAAATCTTTACACGGGAGACACCGAACCGAACTGAGCCAACCCCACGTCGACAAAGATGCGTCGAACGATTGGCTCAAACGTGGTGAACTGTTTCCCCAAACAGAAGGGTTCATGCTTGCTATTCAAGACCAAGTTATTGCTACTAGAAACTACAGAAAGTATATCACAAAAGACTTAGACCGACCCAATGACCTCTGCAGACTATGCAATAGCGCACCAGAAACTATACAGCATATTACAGGAGCATGTAAAAACCTAGTACAAAACGACTACAAACACCGCCACGATCAAGTAGCTTCTATAATCCATCAACACCTTGCACACTCTACTAATTTCATCCACAAAAAATCTCCTTACTATAAATACAACCCAGACACTGTACTCGAAAATGACAAATATAAACTTTACTGGGATAGAACTATACTAACAGACAAAACGTTACACTATAACAGACCTGACATCACACTTCACGACAAAGACAACAATATAGCCTACTTAATTGACATAGCCGTCCCTAATTCCCACAACGTAAAATCAACTATAACTGAAAAGCTCAGAAAATACCATGACCTAGCAATAGAAATAAAAACCCAATGGAGAGTTCATACAGTTCACATCGTGCCAGTAGTCCTTTCTACCACAGGTATAATCCCTAAAACTCTTCAAAATAGTTAGAAAACTCTTAAAAATCATCCCCATGTCTCTCATACTAACAAAAAGCCGCAATTCTAAACACATGCCGAATAGTTAGGAAGTTCCTTACTACCTCAGTAACAACAGACTTCTACAGCGACCCCTCCTTACTTGGTTAAGGCCCGTGGGGAGGGAGATATACCTCTGAAAGGAGAGAATCGAAAGATAAAAACAAAATAATAATAATAATATAATAATAACAAAAAATTGCAGTAGATAAATCTACTTGTTTCGTCTAATAAAATATATACTTTATACATTTGAATTAAACCCATGGAGATTTATCTTGCATATAGTCTGATATTTCATAATAGACTTTCTTGTACAGTTTTTGTTTAATTACTGGTTTAAATTTATTTAAGGGTAAGTCTTGAATATCTTTAGGAAGTTTGTTATAAAAGCGTATACAATTGCCCTTAAAAGTTTTGCTTACTTTACTAAGTCTGCTCATGTGCACAGCAAGTTGCTCCTTATTTCTAGTGTTAAAATTATGCCTGTCACAATTTTTCTTAAAAGAATCTATATTTCGACACGCCCAATGAACAACAACGTATCTCATTTTTGTTAACTTTACAGTACAGCGATTTTAAGGTTAAAAAAAATTCTCACGCTTTTGTTTCTTTATTAATTTAAGTGATCGTTTGTTTTAAAGAATACATTTATCGGGTTTTATATGTTGTTATATATGTTTTTAACATAATAATTTGCTTTCATTGAGTTTTATGACTTACAATGAAGGGCAACGATGCATATTACTTGCAATAACAATGTAAGTTGAGATAGTGATTCTTCAAAGATAGAGATATTACGGTATATTCCAGTGTATGTCTGAGTTACGTTTAAGTTGTCTTATGTACGTATTACCTTTTTACGATTAAATCCAGTGTATGTCTGAGTTACGTTTGAGTTGTCTTGTGCACTTATTACCTTTTGACATCAAAATAATCCAAGAAGCGTAAGTCTTGTATGAAATTTACTGACTATAATGCAATGAAATAAAACACTTTCATAAAATCTTATTTTTTCTACTTAATATATGTTATACAAAAAACAAATATGTGTCATACAAAACAAAACTTCCTTTCTTATCATAGATAAATGTAGTCATTATTAAAAGAAATTAAAACAAAAATAAGCAATTATCATTATCATCAATTTCATTTAAATCTTTCCGATTATCGTTTTTTGCAAAAGGCAAACTCTTATAAAATTTGTGATAATATGTAGTTGAAATTGCTTTTGACGAGCACAAACTCCATAAGTCTTTATATTTAGCTGCTGTAATTGCGGTAACAGACTTACGTAAGCGTTGTCATACATACATACATCAGCCTATTGCAGTCCACTGCTGGACGTAGGCCTCCCTTAGGGTACGCCATAGGGCACGATCTCCCGTTTTCACCATCCAGTCGCTACCAGCCGCCTTTTTTACGTCATCGGTCCATCTGGCCGGAGGTCGTCCAACACTACGCTTGCCGAGGCGTGGCCTCCACTCAAGAACCCGTTTACTCCACCGCCCGTCGGTTCTACAACAGATGTGCCAAGCCCACTGCCACTTCAGTTTGCTACACTTCCAGACTATGTCCGTTACTTTAGTAGTTTTGCAGATAGTCTCATTCCGGAATGTATCAATTATAGAGATACCGAGCATAGACCTTTCCATAGCTTTCTGAGTGACATGTAACCGGTGGGCTAGTTTAACTGTCAGGTTCTACGTCTCGGCTCCATAGGTCATGACGGGCAGGACGCACTGATCGAACACTTTGGTCTTGAGGCATTGTGGCAAGGGTGATTCCAAAATATGACACAACTTCCCAAATGCTGCCCAACCCAGCTGCACTCTTCTGGTGATTTCAGTCTCAAAGTTGTCTTTACCCAGTTGCAAAGTTTGCCCAAGGTACACATACTTCTGGACAACTTCAAGGGCTATACCTTCGACGGAGACCGGCTCTGGGATGATGCGTTGATTGAACATGACTTTCGTCTTGTCCAAGTTCATCCCGAGTCCAACACGTCTCGAGGCGATGTTGAGACTGGTCAGCACTTTTTGCAGATCCTGCAGTGATTCAGCCATTATGACTATATCGTCGGCAAAGCGGAGATGTGTGAGATATTCGCAAGAGTTCTCGAGTGGAGGCGACGTCTCGGCAAGCGTAGTGTTGGACGACCTCCGGCCAGATGGACCGATGACTTAAAAAAGGCGGCTGGTAGCGACTGGATGGCAAAACTGAAGATCGTGCCCTATGGCGTACCATGGAGGAGGGCTACTTTCAGTGAAATGGAATATGCTCATCTATGTATGTATATATGATACTTTTACTCTTTTTTATTAATATAACCTACTAGCGGCCCGCCCAGCAGTTTCACCCGCTGTTACTTACCAGTTTTCCCGTATAAATTGGATCTTTGCCCGCAGTAAAAAGTAGTTCACTTCTTAACTCCGTTCCAGCAGAAGTGACTCAACAGGACCATGTGCCAGCAAAAGCGGCCCGTCATGTTAAACAACTTTTACTTTGATTCCGATACCCTATCTCCTGTAGTTTAGATGGGATGCTGGTGGTCTGCTTTATTTAATCTAGACCCTCGATGACCATATACCAGCAGAGGCAGCCCGTCATGCTAAACAACTTTTACTTTGAAGCCATTACCGTAGCTCTTCTAGTTTAGATGGGATGCTGGTGGTCAGAATCAGGTACTCCAGATCCTTGATGACCATGTTCCAGCAGTAGCGGCCCGTCATGCTGAACAACTATTGCTATCAAGCCATTATCGTATCTCATATAGTTTAGCAGTGCCCCTAGTGCCGAACCATCAGGTACTCCAGACCCTCAATGACCAAGTGCCAACAAAAGCTACCCGTCATGTTAAACAACTTTTATTTTAATGCCGATACCTTTTCTTCTGTAGTTTAAATAGGATGCTAGTCGTCTGCTTTAGGTACTCCAGACCCTCGATGACCATGTACCAGCAAAAGCAGCCAGTCATGTTGAACAACTTTTACTTTGAAGCCATTACCGTAGCTCTTCTAGTTAAGGTGGGATGCTGGTGGTCTGAATCAGGTACTCCAGATCCTTGATGACCATGGGTCATGATAAACAACTTTTACTTTGAAACCATTACCGTATCTCCTATAGTTTAGATGCGATGCTAGTTGTCTGCATCAGGTACTCCAGATCCTCGATAACCATGTGTCAGTAGAAACGCCCCGTCATGCTGAACAACGTTTGCTATGAAGCCATTTTTGTATCTCTTATAGTTTAGCTGTGCTCCTGGTGCCCTACATCAGGTACACTAGATCCTCAAGTGCTGACAAAAAGTAGTCCAAGTCCGTTTTTAATATACCACCAATATCAGTGCCAAATTTCAGGAAGATCGCAAATCGGTTTGGCTAATTTGGGTAATATCCGCTATATTTCCCGCTTTTCCTGTTTTTAACCGTTTTCCCGTAGAAATGAGGAATTTTTCGGTATTAAAAAGTAGTCTATGTTACTTAGGAATGTTGTAGCTTTCTAATGGTGAAAGAATTTTCGAAATCGGTTTAGTAGTTTCGGAGTTTATTGATTACATACAAACAAACAAAAAAACAAATCTTTCCTCTTTATTATATTATAAGTGTAGATTAATAACAAACAATGACTAAAATTAAGTTGTTACTTACAACATAGTCTGGAAGGTTGGATTTCGTGTATCGAAAAAGTATCTTCCTCATCAGTACCTAGTCCAATTGGAGAACTATGAATTGAATACGGAGAAAATCAACGTAACTCAATTTGCAATTTATTTGCATGTAAATTCGGTAAAAAATAAATACGATCAATCATTGTAAATAAACATGAGTTGTTATATTTTTTTAAGGGAGAATATTTGATCCGTATAACAAAATTGTAAATCAATATAACATCTTTTACCCGGTGAACATTTTCTTTTTTCAGAAGGCAATCACAGGTTACGTTGTTGTGATTCTCGCTAACTTCGGTTCTATTGTACTTAGAGATACGTTTGTTGGACACATGTGTAGAGAAAATTATAACGAATAAGGGTATGTTATAAACTCATTTTTGTCGTAACTCAAGTTACGTTGTTGTTCATTGGGCGTGTCGATTTATTTTTACGTATACTAGATTTTCGTATAATTATGTACTGTGACTAAAATGTCAATATGTTGATTTCTGTAAATTTCTGTCTCAAGGAGACTCGAGGTCCCAATTTATAAATTGAACGAACAGCCCGTTTCTGCAGAACAAATATATTGTTCACATCCGCAGCATGGCCCCACAATAGTAAGCCATAAGACATTAGGCTATGGAATTAGCTAAAATAAACTAGTCTTGCAGTGTCTACATCAGTGAGATGTCTTATTTTTTTAACTGCATATGCTGCTGAACTCAGTCTCTTCGTCAATTTCTCAATATGTGGCCCCCATAGGAGCGAGGCGTCCAAAGTTATGCCTAAAAATACAGTTGAGTCTGCAAGGTTCAACTTTTCATCCTTTACCTTAATAATTGTAGAGCTTGGTTTAACATTTGGTATTACAAATTTGAAACATTTAGTTTTCTTTTCATTCAATAGTAGGTTATTTACTGTAAACCATTGCACTACATCGGTAATAGCTTTGTTCACGTCATCATAGTTGAGTTGTTTACTCTGAAATGTAGAGAGGTATCGTCCGCGAACAAAACTATATCATGTTTTTCTTTAACTAGATTTATGGTAGATCATTGATATATATGTCGCAGTATTATGGCAGAATTAGGATTTCGGCCGAAATCCTAGGATTTTGGCCAAAAGCCGGATTATGGTAAAATCGTAGACTTCATTCGACCATCGTCCTAAGTAGATCTAGGATTTCGGCCATAATCCTAGGATTTTGACCAAAATCCTGGATCTTCGTAGTAATATGGTAAAACGAAGGCTTCCGAACACTTTTTATAAATTTTGTAGTGACTATACACAAACATACATAAATACTTGCGGAGTATGCAGAGTTTTAATGGCCATAAATAATTCTGAGGGCTTTTTTAGATAAAACGTGATTGACTATAGAAAAATAAAATGGTAATACACATGAAAACTTCCATCCGTTAGTTGCTTCTGGGTTTCCCACGGGAAAGAGTAGGGGTTTTTTAACCCGTCATTACACGGAATAGTGACTATCGCCATGCATTACTATTTGTCTTTACTTTAATTTGTATTCTTATTATGCTTTTGGAGAGATAAATAAGAACTTAAGAAAATTTGATGAAACAAAATAAATGACATAAAATATTTATAATAATCAAATCAGTCTTTTATTTTTATTGATTCCAGATAGAATGTACTAATCACTATTATTATTAGGTATCTAGTGTCGATATAAAAATTAACAATTTTTCATAAACATTTAAGTGCTAACCTCTTCTAACTATGATTAATATAACAAACATTAAATAATTCGTTTTTCTGTCTTTAACATAAACTTTTGAGTAGGTATCATTTCTTTCATTACAGATTTTTCAAGTCGTAAAAACAATACTTTTTAGATAATCACAGTAACTGTTTACAATATTATTAGATGAGTAATAAAATAAACATTTGGGTGTCTTCTCTTTTACAAAATATAACAAGGTAAACAGAACCTCCTGTTATCATTTGCATCACCTAGTATCTAAATAAAGATTATTAATAAACACTTTCTTTTTTTAAAATAAATCAGTATTTTCGGAAAGAAAAATAATTTCACATAAACAAAAAATAACAATTTTAGCGTTGTTTAATCGCGATTAATGCCATAATACTAAGAAGATCCAGGATTTCGACCAAAATCCTAGGATTATGACCGAAATCCTGGATCTGCTTAGGACGATGGTCGAATGTAGTCTACAATTTTGCCATAATCCGGCTTTTGGTCAAAATCCTAGGATTTCGGCCGAAATCCTAATTCTGCCATAATACTGCGACATATACAAGAAACAAAAAAGGACCAAGAATCGAACCCTGCGGAACGCCCATTCTTATCTTTGATCCAGATGATCTTTCACCGATAAAATAAAATACATACATACAAAAATATGACTGAGCCAATGGCGTAGCGGATAGTACCCCTGCCTGCTACGCAGAAGGTTGTGGGTTCGATCCCCACAAGACACAAATATTTGTTAAGTAATTTTCAGATATTTGTGTATAGTGTGGGTGTTTCTATTTATAATATGTATTTATTTGCAAAAAAAAGTATTATATCAGCTATCTAGTTCCCATAGCTTTGCTTAGTTTGAGGCTAGATGACACTGTGTGAATTGTCCAGGATATTTATTTATTTATATGAGAGCAAAAGATCCAGAGGCCGCTCACTGACTAGTTGGACTGACCAGCTGAAGAATGAGAAAACAACAAACTTCTACAATGTCGCCGGCATTGCCACTGATTGAAGCCGATAGAGACAATTTGCCCGTGCCGGATTTACCCACCATGATCACGATCTTCATACATGTTTGGCCGACCAGAGAGAGATATGCCTAGAAGCTAAAACGGTCATTTACGCCACGTCTGACAAACATTTGAGAGTTATTTAGACAATTGTGTATCGCCATAGTTACAGGTAGCCAGCCCATCGCCTATAATTGCAATACACATGTAACCCTTGAGTCCTTGAGTCACCTCTCATGACACTAACGGGAAACAAATCATCATGTGATTTTGGCTTAGAATGGCAATAGCATCACCCCATACAATACATATCTATGTTATGTGTGTCATAACACAAATTGTTACAACTGTTTGCGTTTGCACACATAATTATTCAAAACACTTGTGGGGGTTTCTTGCCACGGTAATGGATTTTGTTGGATTGGCAAATATTTCTACCCAGTTGCATGGGCCATGCTCACGGAACAATGTTTGAGTGGGTTCCGGTAGTGATGGAAAGAATCGTAGAAAGTGGGTATGCAGATATGCATACCAATGATATGAAGACTTCGTCTATCTATCCGCAAAACATCATTTGTTCCGTTATCATGGCTCATGTAACTGGGCTCAAATATAAATAATAATGCTAGCTTGGAGAGTATGATAAACTTGATCGCATATGGGGACGAAAATTACTAGTATTGGACTGTTGTAGCTCTTGATACTTACCCAGGATCCCTGCACATAACATGGCCTCTGTGATGTTAGGCCAAGCTTCATAACCTGGGTCTTGTTTCAGAGCATGGTAACGTTCGACACAAATCTCTTGAGGTATCACGTTTAGATCCACCTCTTGGAGTTGATTTGGGAAATCACCTCCTGACTGCAAAAAAACATCATCATCATATCAGCCATAGGACTTCCACTTCCAAATGTAGTACTCTTTCCACCTTGTCCGATTAGAATCAACTTGAATCCAGTGCCATTGTTGCTTCCTCGCAATAAAATAATCATTAAACAGAAATGTATTTATCTTTTATGTTTTGAAGGTATATTTAGATTCAAAGAAAGGTATTTGTTTAGAGTTTACGGAGGTCAGAAATTATTTCCACTCACAATAAAACAACTTTAAATGGATTTAAGTTGTGTTTATTTTAGATTTTACAATTCCTACGTTTCGAGCTCTTTACAGAGCCCGTGGTCACGGATGACTGACTGTAAAGAGCTTGAAACGTAGAAATTGTAAAATCCAAAATAAACACAACTTAAATCCGTTTGAAATTGTTTTATTGTGATGAGCAATAGTTGTGCAAACTCAAGAAAATATTATAATTATTTCCACTTTTGAACCTGGTTTACAGTTTAATAAGAAAGGTAAGTTTTTTTAATAATCAAGAATCAAGAATCAATGGCTTTCTTTGAGATTTTGATTATAAAGGTACCGTTAAAGACCCCCATCCAATGGTAGTGACGACGGTGTTGTCAGGCAGATCGTAAAGTTTGCTGGCCAGCTTGATCGGAGCAACAGTAACTGAGTAGACCGCTGGCTCCCTCAGGATTACCACAGATACGTCATTGTTGAGGGACAAAGGGCGATCGTAGTACTCGTGGTTGATGATCTTGATAAGGGTATGGTCGGTGCCACTGGGCTCGTCGCTCAACGAAGTGCCTAGACGCACTCGCCAGTTTATTGACGGTTCATGACTGGAATAGATCAGTTTAAAATGAGTGCGATTCTGGACTTAGAAGGATAGTCTGCAAGATGGTTGGACAAAAGAACCGTGGTGCGATAAATCAATAGATCAAGACAAATATGTAACATACTACAATGGTAGTTAAATATGCAGTAGTTGTTGGTTCTAAGGCCTCGTTGACTAGGCACCGTTGACTTAATAAAGGCGGCTGGTAGCGACTGGATAGCGAAAATATGACGGCGAAGAAAGATCGTGCCCTATGGCTCAGTATAATTAATGGTACTAGCGCCTATGGCGTACCCTGGGGGAGACCTTTGTCCAGCAGTGGACTGCAATAGGCTGATCTATGTGTGTTGGTTCTAAGTCTGGGTAAAAATTATGTGAATTGATTATTTCTTTAGCAATCTAAATGAAATCAATGCGATAAGATTACACAGTCTACCAAATTTGTAGATAGCTTCATGTGCCGAGGTCATTTATAAATGATGATGGCGACTCATCATCGGTCTATATCGACCAACTACAGAGTTAAAGGTAACGTTTTCCTACAAGATTAACTTTTTGTTTTCATGTAGGACACCGAGTCGACAAACGACCCGATCAAAGATGGTCTTACTATGTGCAATGCGCGGCGCTGACCACCGCATTCCTGGATATGAGGGATCCTCCGCAGGCCTGGCTGTAGGCTCCAGTCCAGTCCAAGGACCTCATGTTGGCCATGAACGGATACTTCTCAACGGTGGTCGGGACGCCGCCTACGATGCGGCTTGCGCGGCTGGCGCGGAAGGGCGACGGAACCGCTTCAAATAGAATAATTAATAGGTAGTGTAATTATACCGCGTGTTACAGAATAAGAAGTAAAGCCCCAAAGACATGTCTGTCTCATAATCACTAATCACTCACACACACACAAATAGAAGTCGCTTCCCGTGTCCCTATGTATGCTTAGAGATCTTTAAAAATACGCAACTGATTTTGATTGTGATTTTCTTTTCTAGATAGAATGATTCAAGACAAAAGTTTTTATGTATAATTTATGCCAGGAAAAGGTCTCTTCCCGGGGAAACGGTTAGCAGCGGGTATAACCGATGGGCAGGCCGCTAGTTAATAATAAAATTAACTATATAAAAATTAAACTTCACAAATGATCCCATATATTAGATGTATTTTGAAACTTAACATTACTGTTACATATTGAATAAATAAATTAAATTACTGACCCAGAGCTGCACCCACTAAACTCAAAATCACCAAACACCGCATTTTAGCCAAGAACACGATACAAACTGAAATTATTAATCAGTACATTACAAATAATTATTAAGATTAGATTCTTTTTGAAAGGTAATCGCAACGATTATTGATATCACCAATAGTAGTCGACAAGTAGCTTGTAAATCTTATCCGGCCCTTATATTATTTCGCCGAATACAGGTGTAATGAAAGTAGATAAAATATTTTAAGTAGTGTACTATTAGCAGTACATCTACATACCCATATAAAAGCTCAAATCGTGTTGGTTATTCTTAGTACACACTCATATTACGCCTATATCCGCAGGCAGAGCGTAAACGGCCGTAAAAAACGAACATTTACGCCAAGTCTGACAAACATTTGAGAGTTATTCAGAAAATTTAGTTTCGCCATAATGACATGTTGTCAGCCCATCGCCTAAAATTGCAATACACATGTAATCCTCGAGTCCCTTAGTCGCCTCATCTTAGTAACTGTGTGATAAACCTGTTTAAATCGATTCCATAAATTATTAGGTTGATGTGTTGTTGGTAGATTTCCAATCCATAAAACTAATAAATGTTTGACTGGTTCAATTTCTTGGCATAATACGAGAAGCATGTAAACTTGTAAAAAATGCTTCACCTGTGGCAAGAAAGGTCACGTAAACACAAACTGCAAGTTTCATAACAACGGCTCATGGTTCCGAGGCAGTATGCTAGAAACCCTACATTATTTAAGAGCTCCCACCTTTTTACCCTCAATATAGTGATGAAGAACAACAAATTATGCTTAAAACTAAGAAAACTAAATATTAGTTACAGTTCACTTTAGGCACACACTCACTGGAAATTCAGTACATGTCATACAGAGGTTAAATCGTTTAGGTATCGTAGCGAGTAGACAAATTATGTATCATACAGACCATCAGCCCGGTGGTCCGATGATATCACCAAGTCGACTGGATCTCTATGGATGAGTTAAGCACAGAACCGTGAAGATTGGCGCAATAGGCTGATGATGATGATGACGTCATATTAAGATGTTGTTATTGCCCATACAATTCAGAAATATGATGCTATAATACTACTCTCGCAGAAAATCTTAAAAGCCATATTCAAATAGTCCTAACGGACATTTGATTACATTTAAATCCTTCATTGTTTGTACCTATATTGCAGTCATTAAAATATGATTTTTAAAATGTTTAAGTATGTCTACAGGCAAAGAATAATAAAATAATTATAGCAACTATAGGTTAGATAAATAACTACTTTATCAAACGAACACAAATTCTGAGAATCGTCGTCCAATAACATTTCAAAGTCAAAACCAGCAAATTCTTAAGAAGCACTTCTGTATCATTTCAAATATCTTTCAATGAAATAATAAGCGCTTTAAAACCCTCCAGAGAATGAACTTTATTATTAACGAAAACCAGACGACTATTTAAAATATGAAATATTTTTATAACTCCAGGTAGGCCCAAGAGGATATTTCAGTACGAAATATTCGAAAATGAGATTATTTTCTGTACGGTATTATTGAAAGTTAAAACTTTTGGAACCGACTTCAACGTGTTGTGCCTATTAAATAAGAAGATCCTAACTTGCTGAAAAATGAAACCATCTTTTTCTTTAGAAGATTCTGTTTTTTTAACTGTAGTCTACACTTAAAAAACAGAATCTTACAAATCGATCTAAAACATCTTAAAGTAACATTAATCTTCATCATCTTTAAATGAAAATTTATATATAAGGGCTGCAATAGGCTGGTGAAATTGAAATTGAAATTCTTTATTCAATGTAAGATAGTATTATCACTTATTGACGTCATGATTCTTCATTGTAAAGAAATAAATTTGTATTACACAATTTTGTAATGATGTATGTATTTATTGTCCTATTGAATTCAGTGCAAATATTTTTGAATAAGTTCTACTTTTGTAACTGAACAACTTCCCCAAGGAACATAGGTCAAAAAAGGAAAAAACATTTGTAAAACAAAAATGTTCAAGAATTGGGTCACTTTGTATGGGAGGTATTTTTTTTAATTACTACCTATGTTCCCAGGAGACAGTTATTCAGATTTACGAGTAGAACTCGCCAATCTTTTTCTTTCCGTATGGGACATCGAGTCAAATCTATTATTTATAATAATTACTTGTGCCTACACAAAAATTTAAGGTCTCTGATGAAATGAGATCCTTCTTCTTTTTAAACGTCGGTTAAAAGTGAATTTAATAATGATTTCACAGAAGCACGCTCCCATAGGAATCAAGAAAATTGCTGTCACAGTTTAATATTTTTAATCTTTTCATTTCATTTTTTCTTGAGTTCGTATTGTCGTGGTTTTAGATTTCAATTACGGTGAGCTGTGAGGAGAGATATCATCTTATAAGCGTTCGGATATTGTTATCATTGAACAATTTTTAATGGAATTAAAATCTATGTAAATTTGAAATTTTAAAAATGTCCTCTGTGTCGTGGTTTACGCATTGACATGGTTTACTAATTTTATTTTATTTTTTAATTTAGTAGTTAATCTTAATAATGTTAGTTAAACCAGTGTTTGTTAATCCCGGATGATTATAATTATAGTAACATAAACCTACTGCCCCAATTTCATGTTTCTAACATTAGTAGTTTTAGGCTGTGCGTTGATGAATAAGTCAGTCAGTCGGTCATTTAGTCAGGGAAGGACATTTGTTTTTATAAGTGTATATTAAACTGGGTTGGTAACTTTTAAATTGACCTGGTAAAACCGTCCACTGTTTCATGGTTTAAGCGTCAGTTATACCACCAGTCGTTGGTTTAAATTCCTTTCAACTTGTACTGGTTATTCTTCATAACAGTATGGAAAACCAGTATATGTTGATTACTTAATTGGTGCTAACAGTACTAAATACTACATGTGTACGTACCACTAAGGTCAAACCTAACATTGTTTGCAATCCATTGTACTATCTCTGACCCACGTGATGTCAACTACGACCTTTATGCGAAGACAATGCTACCTCTTCACGAGCCATTATTCCCTGGTACCCAGTACGAGAGCGCTTTGTTTAGGATTAGCTTTTGATATACTCAACCCATTATCTAGGATGAAAGTTTTGACAGGGAGCCTGCTATCAAAATTTAAAAAAGGGTTTTTCATGATTCTGACAGGCTGTCAAAATTATTTTCCTATAACAGACAGAACATAGCTCGGTTGCAGGGTTGCAGTAAGGATCAGAAAGTTCGTAATTTTATAATGATCAGCTAGAAATTAGGAAACACAAGAGTTTAGCTGTTTTTCAGCTGGTTAGAGGAGTCGCTATTTGTGATAGCAAAAGTCACAAGGTTAAATCTTGCTGTACTAAAGAACTTTACCTTATATTTTGTTGGTTGATTTCTCTAACTGTTGTGGTTTGTCTATCACGTACCTGCAATAAAAATAGTTTTTTTTAATTACATTACAAAAACATGGATGATATTGATGGACATAAAAAGGTACCATTATAAAATTGAAAAAAAATATTATAGTTTAACCTTAATTTTTGACATTAAATTTCATAACCGAGCCGTCGAGAAACTAAGCTTGGATAAACGCTCCAAGCCTACAAGTTATAAGTTATACTCTGAACCTATGCGATAGTTTCGAAAATGAAAAGAAATAAATATCATGAACATTTCAAACAACGCTATCTAGCCTCAAACTAAGCATCGCTATGAGAACTAAAATGCTGATATTATAACTTAAATAAATACTCAGAAAACACCCAGACTAAACAAAAATATCTGAAAAAATACTTTACAAATATTTGTATGTTGTGCGGATCTGACCCACGACCCTCGTAGTAGCAGGCAGGGGTACTATTCGTTACGCCATCGGGCCAGGCCGGATGTCATTCAGGTTAGGTTAGCGACACTCCAAGCAAACAACGGCCTTGAATGACCTTAAGGGGGACCCGCCATTTATCACTGTCCGACCTTAGAGTTTATACTCGTGGTACAACAGATAGTTATTTGAACCTGACTGGCCCGATGGCGTAGTGGATAGTACCCCTGCCAGCTACGCCGAAGATCGTGGGTTCGATAAACACAACACAAGTACTTGTAAGTTACTTTTCAAATATTTGTGTTGAGTCTGGGTGTTTTCACATAAATACATACACATATTTACTTTCTTATGGAATTCTTTAATTTTCAATTAATTGAATTTTTGTTAGCCATAAAAAGAGTTCCGCATTCCATTACATATTCATCGCTATATTTAACCTACTTTTTTGTGATTCGATATGTAAACCGTCGGAAAATTAACGCCCGCCCTTTGCCTAATATTATCAAACTGCAAACTACAATTTTACATATGAAATTCGATGTTTATTGCGTAGTCGGTTAGCCATTATGATACCACGAATATAAATCGGCTACGCAATGTACTAAGAATTTCACCTGTACATTTGTTGCCTACAGTTTCATAACATGCGTCAAAAAACTATCCTTTTTTCATAAAATACTATTGTTTTGAAGTTGAAGCATGTTTAATAAAGCTTATTTTGTTGAAATCCTTACTTATCAATGTTTAAACATTTTTATTTCCATGCAATATTATATAAAAATATAAATTCAAAAACTAGCTGCCATTTAATATTGCGGTAAACCACCGTGAAATACAGATTTGCCGCCAGAATAAATCTTTGCCTCGCTTTTTATTAATATTTTTGAACGCGTCCTTTTAATTTTATCCTACGTAGAAATTTTTAATTATTTATATGAAGTAAACTTAAAATAGTATCACTCCATTTTTTTCTCGTGGGTGTCGTAATAGGCGATTAAAGAACTCGAGGGTTACATGTGTATTACAATTTAAGGCGATGGGTTTACAACCTGTCACTATGGTGATACACAATTTTCTAAATAACCCTCAATTGTTGATCAGACGTATCGTTTATGATCGTTTAACAGACGTTTACGCTCTGCCTACCCTGCAAGGGATATAAGCGTGATATATGTACGTATGAATGTAAATCTTTAACAGTAACAGCATAAAAAGTTGGTAGATTAATGATAAATAAGCAGACTTATGTCTAGGCGTTTAAATTTTCTGACATCAAACATTTAAAAAAAAAAAGCTTCAATTTTTAAGCCGGCGATTTGAATACGCGATTTGGTAATCTCTGACACAAGGGTTCATAGGGTCGTACGTTGTATGGCAGACAGGAAAAAATTAAAGAAAACTTGGTGGCTTAGACTACTCAATATGGTACAAGGGCTACATTGCTTGCAAATTGCAGACTCTCCCGATTGCTTAGCGGATAGTACCCCTGCCTGCTACGGCGAGCGTCGTGGGTTCCATCCCCAAAGGACACAAAAAACCCTGAATAAATTTTTAGATATTCGTGGTTAGTCTGTTTTTTTTATGTGTATATGTATTTATTTACAAAAAATATGTTATTATTATTAATTAATGATGGGTTTGCTCTTGACTCTAGTCTAGGTCATAGGACAGAGACAGAGTCTAAGATGGAGCGAGCTCACCCAGAAGAAGCTTGTTCACTCTTACTTTGAAGAGATTAGGGTTGTATGCGTTTGGAAACACAGACGCAGGTAGTGAGTTCCACTCTTTAGCAGTGCGCATTATAAATGATGACTGGAAGCGCTTAGTCCGAATTGGTGGAATGGCAACCAGGTACGGATGGTATCCGGCGGTGCGTCTGGATGTCCGATGTATTAGTTACTAAATCGCTCTTGGATGTATCGCCACAAACAGACTTGTTTGCAGACCGCATTGTAAAACTCAATAGAATATGTCTTTCTTATGCGGAAAATGTGTAAATTAATGTTATTTAGTTTTTGTGTTATTTTGTTTGTAATGTGTATGTAACTAGTTAGTTTTATAGTGCAAGCTTCAAATAAATAATATGAGCTGTTTAGTTCCGAAAGTTCAAGCAGTATTCCGTCGATTTACTCTTTTACATGTTCACTAATTCATACATACATACAAACATTAGACTAACATAGTTTTTGTATGTCATGCCTTGTAACTTTGTAACACACAAAGTGTTACTAATATAATAATCTATGGATTGTAATTGTCCGAAAATAAATTTATTTTATTTTATTTATTTTATTATTATTGCTTAGTTTAGGGTTAGAAGGCGTTGTGTGAATTGTCTAGGACATTTATTTATTTATTTAAATAGAATTGCTGTAGAGCGGGTTCAAATACTGTCTACTTGTCTAAACGTTTTGAGGTATGTTATATTAACTGTAAGTATATATTTTTTTTTGGTGCCGGCAGAGTAGAATAGCACCACCCCATCTCTTCCCGTGGGGGTCGTAAGAAGCGACCGAGGGATAAATCCGACCCAAGCACAACACAACGGTCCTGGAGAGGCCAACTCCACAATTAAACCCGGAACGGTCAGGCGCGTGTGACAGAGATCTACCGCGCGGCAGACTCCTGCAGCCGACCTGGCTCCGCACGTATCGACTAGTCGTTCCTGCGGATCCAGCCAGGAAGGCCGAGAGGGTGGCGCAGGTCCTGGGCAGCCCTGCGTTTTCCATAATTGCGTCCCAAGCAACGCAGTGTCTGTGGAGAGGACACTTCACCCGCGTCACGCGGATAAAAGTCTTGCCTCAGACACTGATTAAATCGTCTGTCACAGACGTGTGAGGGCAATGATGAAGTATATTTTTATGGACTCCAAACAAATACATGTGTATGTTTTTGTGTACAATAAATGGTTAAATAAGAAATAAGAAATAATACATTGCAAAAAACAACAATGATAAAACATAGTACAATAAGATGTCCATAATGTTAAAGTAGCATTCTCTTCCAGGTAACGCTTGGGTGACCTGGAAAGTGCGAACATATGCGGGATAGTGCAATCTACATATACTACTTATTCTATAATACACATATTATAATATTTCTGTTATATTAACTGTTGGTGAATTAATATGCCTTAGTATCTCATTTCATATTACATGAGTTTAAGACAAGCTAAATCGTGTAAGGTTAACACAAAATTAAACTCCATTCAAAGTCTTAATTAAATTAAATCTCTCTAAAGATTCCATACTTGAAGTTACATCATAAATTGATATTATACTGTGTAGCAAGTAATTGATTACAAAATGTTTTGAAAGTAGATTTGGTTAACATGAAACAATAAGAAAATATGATTATAATAAAACAAAATGAATACCTAACCTTGTTAGTTTCACTTGTTGCTTTTATATTTGTTTTTTTATGCTGCAAGCATGAAAATAATAGATTTCAGCGATCTTTTTAGTTAAATTTGTCGATAAAGCCCTTCTACAGTTACGGTATTTATCGAAAAGGGACGTTTTTTAAAATGGTTACAGTTTGCCTCTTTTTCAAAGTTTTTGCGAGATAGATCATTCCCGATCTATAAAATACTATTGTCTAGGCAAAAAATACTACAGACATGTGCGGAATCGGCCTAGTTATTGAAGAACTCCACATAATGACCTCACAATCAAAGATTGCACAGAGTTAATAAGTTGTTTTTGACTTATACGTCCACTCTAATTATAAAGAACTTGAATTGATATACCAAAAAAAACGAAATCGTAGCAAAGTACTACGCAAGCTACGCCGTAGAGGAGATTAGTGTAGAACGCAGCAAAGTACTACGCAAGCTACGCCGTAGAATAAAGTGTAGGGCATTCCAATCTAAGCGCCAGACATTTTAAAAAACTAATTAAGTACTCTCTGGAATGCGAACAAGCGATTACATGCGAAGTGGGATAATGAAATTTCGCATCTATCACAAGGGATTAAGATTTGAGTTCAAATACGTTGGTGCCGCTTCGCTGGCGCCAAAGCTTTAACCAATCAGATTCGATAATTAACATCGATTTGAGCGTTCAGCCTGTTCGTAGTCAGGAGATAAATCAACAAAGTAATAAATACTGCTTTTATCAACAACAGCCATGCCACAACAGTCCACAGCTGGACTTGTTTCTCCTCCTATTGGGGGGTATTTTCCATACTCGCCACGCTTGGCAGGTGGATTGGCGAGTGCATTGCGAAAGTGTTTTATTCACAAGGAAATCTGCTTTCCATTTGTAGTATTTATTCCTTAGTCGCATTTTACAACACCCACGGGTAGGAGTTGGGTGATGCCATTCTAAGCAGACACCACACGGCCAATCAAACGTTATTTTTAATAATATAAATTGTTTAGGTATTTGGGTTTTTACTGCCTTTGCTTTCTGAAATCATGAATTCTCACTCTGTATTTTACATACAAACACATATCACGCCTTTATCCCTTTCGGGGTAGGCAGAGCGTTATCGGCCGTAAAATACGAAACCCGTGGAAAAGAAATGGGGTTATATTTTTTCTAAGCCGGCATCACACGACCTATTGTAAGCCAGCATCACAAACTGATACCAAACAAACAATAAATTCCTAAAGAAGGATGTTGTCAGCAGTTAACCTCTCATCTCTCAACAAACATTGTAGGTTAGACACAATGTTGTTCTCATTTTGAGCAGAATAGAGCCACGATAGACCGATTTGTATGATAATATCCTGTATATTTCCACTCCACTTTCCTTTCCACACACTCTTATTGTTGAATAAATTCCTTAGAAATAATGAATGTCTGATGTTATTGAATATATTCCTTAGAAATAATGAGTGTCTGAGATAGAATGTTTTGGGTTAGTCTTGTAGCACATAAGGTGCCAGAGGTACTCCAAAAAGAACTGAATTACTTTTGTCCCCAGCAATATTTTTTTCTTAACTTGAATGTGTATTAGTAAAAAAGGTTTAATTTTTTATTAAATATTAACTAGCGATAAAATAATTCACTTCTCTTGGAGTACCCTTGGTACCTCATGGTCTACAACCAACTGTATATGCATACATATATCACGTCTGTAATTCCTTGGGGTAAGCGGGGCGTAAACGGCCGTAAACAGCATTTGAGAGTTGTTGTATGGAAATTTGAAATTTATTTTCGTGTGACAGACGGATACGCAAAAATACATTCGTCAGTATGTCGTTGCAGGCAAGGACCATATATATTGCAGAAGAACTTTGCTCGGATTCTCTTTTTTTTTTTTACCCTTGCAATGTCAGCGACACTCAACTGTCATTTTATTGTCACCGTGATATTCTACACTTCAAACTGTTAGCAGAATACGAAACGCCAAAAACCTAATACTGATGCTGACGTTATCTACATACAAATGAAACGATTTTCATTTACCAAACATTTACTATGACCAAAAATATTTTTGTTACAATGTTCCCTTTATCAGGCCTGAAACATTGTGAAAATTTAGGGAATGAATTGAATAATCCGAAGGAACGTAGGTCTAACATATTAAGGAAATAACTTGCACCTTCCATGCAATGTGTTACATAACTGAGCTATGTGTGTTCGGCCCAAGATGTCGTGAGTTAGTTTAATCCTGAAATTATCTTAAACACTTTGAGCACCCTTCAAAAATTATCACTAACATACTTAATGCATACTTCGAATTTGTACTCACTAACTTATTTTTCGTGTGTCCAACCATCCGATTAACCCTGGTGTCAAAGTTGTTTAACCGCCTACTACTGGTAGTAGACCTCTTTCATGGTTGTGCAACAACCGCCGTCTAAGTTATCATAGACACCAACCGGAACCGACGGCTTAACGTGACCTCCGAATCACGGAACCATCTTTATTTTTGGACAACCGGGTGGTTCAGCCTGCAATGTTCTAACTAGACTAGGAACCAATTAACAAAGTGATAAATATCAACTTGAGTGCCCCACCGAGAATCGAACCTGGAACCTTTGCGTTGCAGGGTACTACCACTGCGTCACACACTATAATCGGCAGTAAACCTAGTTAGTTGGAGTTAGTAGTGAGATGAGAATTAAAGTTATCGAGCAGAATTCCAGTATTCACGATCTTACATATACGACGCCTTCATCTCTTGCGGGGTAGTCAGAGCGTTAACGGCAAAATAAGGTCAATATCGCCACGTCTGACAAATATTTGAGGGCTTTTTCTAAAAAGTCGTGTATCACTTTAGTGAAAGGTTGCCAACCTGTCGCCTAAAATTGTAATACACATGTAACCCTCGTGCCCCTTAGTCGACTCTTACGATACCCACGGGAAAGAAATGGAGTGATGCTATTCTAAGCCGGCATTACACGACAAAGTCACGCTCAATAAAGTGTTATTCTACAGTTATGTGAAATAGCAGCTCTCAAAGAGAACTAGTTCTGTACAAATACAATAGAACACTAGTTCAAGGCACAATCATAGCAAGTAAACACACGAACAGTCAAACAATCAGACTAGTGAGTGAGATTGTTGATTCTAACTATTCGCAGGTTAGCTCGGAAACATTGAACGGCTTCGGTTAGCTTGGTCTTAGCTCAGGATCATTTACAAAATCAATGTATGAGTGAAGCTTTAATAAAGTGTAGTAGAATTAATTATGCGTTAACGGCCGGTGTTGCACAGTGATAGTGAAACTGCCTGCGTTCCGAATTCGATTCCAGAATCGGACCCGGAACCTTTGCTTCGCAGGCAGTCGCACTACCACTGCGCAACATCGACCGTCAAAAGCAAGTGCTGGAACCTTTCACGCGACACGAATGAACACAGCTAATAGCTTCGATAATTGAGATATTTATTTTTACAAGCTTGGCCATCCAAAGGGAAAGCGCTGCCAGCTTATAGGGTATCATGTCTTATGGGGGCGCACTATATTTAACTTAATAATTTAGGTTAGTCACTAGATTTTTTATTTAATTTTAGTCTAGTTTAGTTAACTTTTATTTGTTATGTGTCCTTTTATTCGCCTGAATAAATACCCATATCTTTCATACAGCAGGATTATTTGTAAGAAGTTCTTTGACCTAACATCCCACACAATAGAAAACAGTTCATCAGTTCATCTCATAGTTTCCTTGAGACGTGCTGAAGTATCCAGGAATTGTGAGTAGGTGCCTATCTGAACAAAACACCTTAAAAACTGCTGTTCTTCAAACTTCGAACGTGCAACGTGCTTATTTTTTTTTTCAATAAAAAAGTAAGCAGTTATTTATGACAATGAAAATACACAGTTTATAATATTTCTATCATATTCTCTTTCAAAATATTATAAAAATATAAGTCACTTTCTCTAAACCTAACTGAATGTGTAAAATTAAAACGGGTAGATTAATCTACCATGCCTGAATTAACCATATAAAACACCAATCAAACATGTCTATTATCTATCTATCCAAGAAAAAAATGGCCTAAATTTACATTTTTTTTTCGTCACTTGGTAATTCTTTAACCTTAGTCTGCCCTTTTAACACTTTTGTCTGCGGCTTCAATTCTCTCACCAGAGAAAGGAACCAATTTTCTCCGGCAAAGGGCAATTGAGTGTGAACTACGGTTAGTTACCAAAGACAGTATTACCATAATTTCCTTTTGCAAGATCGAGCTTTTATTATAAGGCGTTATACATAAATTTCACGATATTTTGACTATTTACTTGTCGCTTTGTTATAGACGGATATTTCTTTATTAATAAACTTAATTTCAAATATGTATGTACACTAATATATAATACTTATGAGGCTTGACTTGGCTTGAACTAAGAATAAGAATTCCTGTATCTTAGGTAAATGGATAGGCAAATACATACACATATCACGCCTATAATCCCGTGTCGTGTTGAGCTACTTTTTAAAAAGCTAAATTGTATGAATCTATATTTATTTTTTTTCGAGTGCGGGCAGGATTTGAACCTGCGACTTTCACATTACTAGTGTCTAAATGTACCATAATTATGACGTCACTATCATTGTTAACAATGGCGTCAAAATATCTCTTACAAAAATAATTTTCTGTTTAATAATTCCGACTTTGCATATTTTGGTTAACATTAAAACAGAATAATAATGTTTCGCATTTTATTCACTATCAATGCAGGAAGCGAATTGAATATTGAAGAAAAGACTACTGTTAAAAGTAGTTACGACACAAATATTATTTTACCATATAAAACAAACAAAATCGTGTGTAACAAACTGTTTTTTTAATGTATAATTTAGAATAAAATACTGAAATTAGGTGTTAATTAGTAACATACACCTAAAAATAATTCTCTTGTACAAAAGTTTGAGCTCTGTAGAAGCGTAGGTAGGATGTTGTGAAAAGCCAGTCTCAGGATATAGTCCGGATGAAAGGGGGCGTACGAGATGTGTACCGCGATCGCGATAACGCTACGACTTCCCAAATCGACGGGTAATCTTTATAAATCACAAGTTGGGACAACCGACTGTTTTTCTCTGAAAAAATATTGAAACCAGCTTTTGATTAGGTTTTTGGGCTTGTTTCCTCAGTATTCAATAAATAACGTAGACTACATTCAATCTGTAAAGAATAAATTAGTCGCCGGGTATGAGTTTTAAAACTAATCCGGTAGATAGAGCCGTGCCACGCGTTACTGGCATCAAGATACACTTGCAAAATTCACGGGCAAGGGAAGCTGCGGTAGCCCAGATGGAAGAGACGTCAGCATTAGTAATGGCGAAAATCGCTGACTAAAATCCCACCCGCGCCTAAAAACTTTGCAAGTTTTCAAAAAATGTATAGTTTCCTCATCTTTAGAATTATGCCCTAAAATCTCTGCTAACTAAATTTAACAACTGAAACCAATAAATGCAAAAACAATCCATACATTATACACATTTCCAATAGATACCAAATTGTTGAACGGATCTTTGAGTGCCATAACTCTTTAATAAAATAGGTATCTATTTTATGGATGACCCTTTGCCATAAATTTTACGTATTCAAATAAAAAGCAAAGCAGTAGGGCCGTAAAAGGGCGAGTTATCAAGATCGGTTTCGCAGTCTTTCTTTCTTTTCGTGGGGGACACCGAATCGTCAACGACCCGATGAACCCTGGTTTCAGAGTTGTTCAACCGCCGACTACTAGAAGTACGCCTTTGACATGGTTGTGTAACGACCGCCGTCTAAGTAATCATAGACAGCAACCGGGACCGACGGCTTAAGGTGCCCTCCGAAGCACGGAACCATTCTTCTTTCCGGACAATCAGGTGGTTCAACCTGCAATGTCCTAACCAGACCGGGAACAAATTCACAAAGTGATTAATATCAACTTTATAAAGTATCACGGCGAGAATTGAACCCGGAATCTTTGCGTCGCAGGCAGTCGCACTACCACTGAGCCACATCGACCGTATACTTTCATCGATCGGTTTCGTAGTGTGAAAGTATGAAACAGCCGGACAACAAAGTTAGCACCAACAGTTTACAGTATGGGTGTGTTTAAGTGTTTTTTTTACAGTGTTTACATATTGAAATACAGGTTAGGTACAACCATAGACTGACTGACCCGATGGCGTAGCGGATAATACCTCTGCTTGCTACGCCAAGGGCTGTGAGTCCTCACCGTACATAAATTTTTGTTAAGACGAGTGTACTCTTGACCGACCTCGACAGTGGCGCCACTTGACAATCAAAATATTTTCTCTTAATTTTCTCTTTATTATTATTTAATTAATACCAAAAATGGCCGTTTTGCCATAACTTTAATTACAGCGAATATTTCATGGAGTTTTCAGATTCTAATTTTACTTAAGGATAATACTAAAAACTTGGGCAACGGACATTCTGATAGATTGTTTGTGTAAAGAGAAAATATTTTTTTGTCAAGTGGCGCCACTGTCGAGGTCGTTCACGGCTATACTCGCTTTAAGTCAATTAACCAGTATTTGTGTTTATTCTGAGTGATCTCTGTGTATTTTATAAGTATTCATTCACAAAAAAGGGATGTTAGTATTATTATCAGCTATCTAGTACACATAGTACAAGCTTTGCTTAGTTTGATGCTAGATGGCGCTGTGTGTATTGTCTAGGTTGAAATTGCATTCTCTTTACCGTAGGTCAAGATAAGTTTATAACAAAGGGCACAACCCGAACGAGCTGTTATATAAAACTTGATATTTATACAAAAGTACTTTTAAAATAAATCTAAAAGTTTAGAAATAGGTAGTACCTGTTGTGTCGATTTTCTTAATTCTTATTGTCCTGTGTTTTATCTTGTGTGCAATAAACAAATAAATAAACACAGTTGAGAAATTATTTAATTATTCTTTGGTATCCTATACATAAACAAAGTAAACAGTTGAATAATTTGGTAGGTCACGAAACATTTTTCATTTATACCTAGGTGTTCATTATTGCTCAGATAATAGCTACTCTACCCCCCCTATACAAGGTGCAAGAGACATACCTCTGAATACTGATAGGGTTTATACAGACCGTTAACCTGAAATCTTTCCCCTAGGAATAAATGTCAGGAAAGAACAAAAAAAAACGACGTTCCATACAAAATCCCGATAAGCTCACTGACTTTATTATGGAAAAGTAGTTTTTTTTTTGACGTTTCTTTACATTATGTTCGAAAAAGTTGTTTAGTTTCATGGTCTGCATGCACCATATAAGTATTCTGAGAGCTGTCCCTTAAACCCCGTATGTATGCACATAATAGCACGTTCACACCATGCACATACTCCTGCTCCTGCCGCTGTCGCGAATATTGCTCGAAATACTTCCGCGGAAGTATCAACGCGAGTGAGTGTTCACACACTGCCGATTTACTCTTCTCGCATCAATATGAGTGAGCAAGATAGCAATACATTCCACTAACTCGCGCACTAAAAGCCATCATTCGAGGGAGCACGGGAAGTGGCAGCGGGTATGACGAGTAGCAGCGCGAGTAACCTGTTCACACACTCGCGCTGCCCACTATCCTTACTATTTCCCTACCCATATTGACATTGTGTGAACGTGCTATAATGTCTAGAGTTCAATTCGTGCATTTATAGTCAAATCGTCGATCGAGCTACCAGGGCATCAAGATATCGAAGAGTTCAATTCATTCATGAGTATTCTGCTGCATAATCGCCGAGACCGACGTAGAATGAAAACGGATGGGTAGCGCTGCCAGACCGGCCAGAAATAGACGGATTTCCGTCTCTTTTGAAAAGTCATATAGTCAGAAATACTGTTGCAGATCGTCAATACTCGAAAGATTTCCACCAATTCGGACTAAGCGCTTCCAGTCATAATTTATAATGCGCACTGCTAAAGAGTGGAACTCACTACCTGCGTCTGTGTTTCCAAACGCTCTTCAAAGTAAGAGTGAACAGGATTCTTCTGGGTAAGCTCGTTCCATCTTAGACCCTGTCTCTGTCCTATGACCTAGACTAGAGTCAAGAGCAAACCCATCATTAAAAATAAAAAAAAAGATTAATCTTTTGCTACTTACTCATTATGAAAAGGTTGGGAAAGATAGAAATAACTAGCGGTTACTCCACTGACAAGAGCAATGAGATCTAAAATATAAAAGAAGAAAACTAATTATGATATTAACAGGGGAAGGCGCGTTGGTTGCAGGAAAAAGTCGTGACATCGGAGAGTGATGTGGGGGTTTTCGGTCCAAACAATGGACCAGCTACTAGCCTGTCCCAATTTCCCAAACCCCTGTACGCTGTAAGCTTAGCTTGTAAGAGGCAAGCCCCAGGGGTATTTCAGTTGCCAAATAATGGACACAGAAAATTTCACTGCTGCCATCGACTCAACGAAGAAGAAAAAAGAGTGGACCCGTATCGTGAGTGCACTAAGAACTAATTCCAACTCGCACAAGACAAAAATCTGTTAGGTCTGACAGCCAACTACCACTAGTTGCAAAGGCACTATTAGACGGCAGGATCGTCAGAAAACAGTTGAGCAATCTGGCAACACAGCGACTGGGCGTGTGTTGGACCTACAGGCTTTTAGGCGATTGAACATGGCGTGTCCTGAGAGCTAAGAGCTATCTTGGCAGATTAATCAATCCGACCGTATTCCGGCGAACATTTCACGATGAAATATGGGTTTGTGATGTCATTTGCCGAGGAGTTGTAAATCGATTGGGGACCTATAGGCAGAATACCAGCAGCACAACAATCTATACCTGTAAGAAAGCAACTTAAACTGGTTTTACATATTCGTTTGGATGGATTGCAGATGGATGGCAAATTTTGAAGAGAGGGTGTTGAAAATTTTGTTATTTAGTTTTCAACAGTCCACTGCTGGACATGGGCCTCCCCCAATAGGGTTATTTGCCATACCTACTTACCACGCTTGGTAGGCGAATAGGAGTAGTAATCGGTACGCCATCGGGCCAGTCAAGTGTAGTGCTTTTTGGCCGCTCCTAACAATTTTAAACCTTTGAAACCAATTATACCCGTGTGATGGCATAGAACAGTATCACCCCATTTCTTTCCCGTGGGTGTCGTAAGAGGCGACTAAGGGCCTCTAGGGTTAAACGTGTATTGCAATTTTAGGCGATGGACTGAGAACATGTCACTATGGTGTTACACCATTTTCTGAAAGATTCTCAAATGTTTGTCAGACGTGGCGTAAATGTCCGTTTAACGGTCGTTAACGCCCTGCGTACCCCGCAAGGGATATAGACGTGATGTATGTTTGTTTCAAAACATTGAAACCAACTTGGGAAATTAAAAACTTATAGGCAATTAATCAAAATGGTTGCACAGCATGTCCAATATTATACCAGGTAAACATAAAATGAAAAGTTTTCGAAATTAATTACCTAAAAATTTTAAGCTCCGAGTAGGCAAAGTTCCAGAGTCGGGGTAATATTTTACAGCCGTCTACACACGCGCGGGCTGTTATTACCGAGATTCTTTGCGCGTGAACAATTTTACTACATTTAAGGAATGTTCCAAAATCCTTTGGCAAGATTAACGACATTGGAGTACGCGGATTACAAACCTAATTTTATAGCTGAAAACTTTCATGTGGAAAATTGACGACGAAACAATTTTTTAAGAAATTAGTCTTGTAAAGGATATTATTAGAGGTCAGAACTTAATTTTTTAAGTACAAGAGGGTTAAATTACGTAGTAATATGTAAATACACGTATCACGCCTTTATCCCTTGCGGGGTAGGCGAAATACGGTCGCTATCGCCCTGTCTGACAAATTATTGCGGCCGTTTCAGAAAAATCGTGTATCGTTTCTCATGTTGTCAGTCCATCGCCTAAAATTGCAATATACATGTAACCTTTCGAGCCCCTTAGTCGCCTCATACCCCTGGGAATGAAGCGGGGTGATGCTATTCTAATTCAACATCACACGACAATATATATGTTTTCGTGAACAGTCGGTTGTACCACTTGAAGTACTAGGTTACTCCAAAAGAACTGAATTATTTTTATCCCAAGTTAATACATCATATTTTTTTTCTTATTCTCATAAATGAAGTCATTAATACATATTCATGTCAAAAAGAAAATATTGCTGGGGACAAAAATAATTCAGTTCTTTTGGATTACCCCTGGTATCTTATGTGCTACAACCGACTGTACACGAAAACATATAGATGAATACTCAAAAATAAGTCAGCAGACTTTATATATTTGAGAAGAGAAAAGAAAGCAAATCTTGTAAGCGGATTCTCATATTATAATCATTTGATTCCAAGATCCCATCTTCAAATAACCTACAGGCTTGTGTGACCTTATTACAGTCTAGCGTCTGCGTCTGTCAGACGAATGGAATTGTGGATTCCAGTCTTATATCCGGATACGGACGGTAACGGATCGTTTGACAGCCGCGTCCCTTAACGCAATTTTTGTATAGAAATAAAATCGGAATTCACAATTTCCTTTCGTCTGACAGACGCGTGCGTTAAGCAACGGACGACAAGCGGGAGAACTGCCTTAATGAAGCAGTATTCAATTGGAATCATTTTAGGCAATTTTTTGAAATGTGTTAAATTTATATTAGCAGCTACATGAACATATTTGTTTGTAAGTTATTTATCTCAAACATAAGTAAAAACCTAATTATTGAAGACATAAACTAAAAAGCTTTGTCTTTTTAATAAAATTCTTAATTCTTTTGAAACTGGACCGCAGATACGGTTCACTTAATGAGTACTTCTAAAAAGCTCATATTTTTCTTTAAATACACCAAGAACTCATATTTTTCTTTGCTGCCAGCAGTAAAACTAAGTATAACCTTGCTAAATTAAAGTGACCCCTAGCCACTGCAAGGCTGGTTAATCTTCTCTTTTTGTTTCGGTCTGGATAAACACACCGGGCGATTCAGCGTAAAAGAAAAACAAAAGAGTGGACCTTTTTTATTTAGCACGTTTTCATCATCGAGATAGCGCGTTTTTCGCGATTTAGAAAATTGTTGAGGTGTATTTTTAAAGTGATCGTATTACAGAAGCGTGACCGTAATATAACAGTAAAAGCCTGTGTCATAAAAATCGTGTATCACTTTAGTGACAAGTTGTCAGCCTGTGTTATGAGACAGATTCCGCTGCCGTTCTCAGAAGACTGGTTCGCCACTGGAATGCTCGCCGGCAAGACTTTTCATTTATATCCGTTTTCCTAAAATAACCTTTCTGCTATTGATCTTTCGCCGATAGAACTTTTCGTTTTCATATTTTTCGGTGACTGGTCCTACTAACTATCCATATAAATATTTAGGTCTGAATATCAAATAGCAGAATTCAGAGGACTGTCTCTAACGCCCCGTTTAGTTCAGTCCCAGAATTGACACTTTGTGTGAGATAATGATGACAACTTGGGCGGCAAACCTTTGATGTACGAGTATTAAAAAATCGTCTGGGAACTGTACTGCAAAGATAAAAAGAAAATGTATAAGTATTTGATTGAAATCAAGCTAAAAGTTTGGAATCAGCAAAAAAAAAATATTTTTTTCCTGTCTTGGAACGGTTCATATTGGAAAGAAACTGCCAATTTTAGAAACTCATAACTCAATTTTTAAGGACTTCAGTACCCATGAATATCGCAGATTATCAATAAAAAGCACACAGAAAAATATAATACTATTAAGGGTTTTTGTACCTCATGTTTCTATTTCGTGAAACTATTCACAGAAATTCTTCGGCCTTGCTACAATTAAATTTATCACTCTGTCATTAAAACAAATGGCTGCGAGTGAAATTCTCCCAATAATTTTACGAATAATTACCATAAAACACGCACAGCTCTATCTACAACTCTTATTTCAGGATTTTATATAATTCATGGAAATCTAAAATTAAAGTAACACGCAAAACCAGACATGAGGGACCAAGGCGTAGAGAAAAAAGAAGCAAACCTTGTAAGTCTCTGATTTTTCTTCTTATCGTGTGGAACACCGAATCGTCTAGCATCCCCATGGACTCTGGTGTCAGAGTTTTTCAACCGTCTACTATAAGTAGTAGACCACTGACATGGTTGTGCAACAACCGCCGTCTAAGTTATCATAGACAGCAACCGGGACCGATCTGACCATATTGTGTAAGGACAACCATGTAAGTATAAGTAAACGTAGATTAATAACTTAAATTGTACCTCTATGAACACATTCTACTGTGAGGTAAGTACTTATTTTTACTATATTTTAAGGTGAAATGGATCAAATTACGTACATTTAACCACAAAATCCAAATTGTATTTATAAAATTAACTACGTAAATTCCAGGTTTATCGGGTCGTTTGTCAACTCTGAAGTTCACTCGCTCTACTTAACACATACACATTCCTCGCCTTTATCCCTTCCAGGGTAGGCAGAGCGTTACTGGCGGTAAAAACGGTCGCTATCGCCATGTCTGTCAAATATTTCAGGGCTCTTTCAGAGAAATCTTGTATATTGTGACAGGTAGTCAGCCTGGCGCCTAAAATTGTAATACACATGAAACTCTCGAGTCCCTTAGTCGCCTCGTACGACTCCCGCAGGAATGAAATGGGGTAATGCTATTCGAATGAAATGGGGTGATGTTGTTCTATTTTAGAAGATCTAATACGTATTAACTATGCGATACTACAGTTGACAAGGGAGCACAGTGTGAGTTTTAATTTCGGACAACGTTATTATTACAAAAAAGTTAGACGCGCTTTTAGACAGTGTTTTAGACAATTAAAATATTTTTCTACAAAAATCAAGCTGTCAAAAAGCTTAAACCCCGTCTAACTTTTTTTGAAATGAGACCGCGAAAGTTTAACTCAACGCAGTCTAATTCAGTTTATTCTCCAAAACAGAATTACCCATTCTCGTATTTCAAATATATTTCACAGTTCAGCTAAAACTTTACATCAACCTTAAATTGTCCACAAAATAGCTCAAAAGCGCAGTCACACTACACAACCGGATGTTATGTCCCCAAGAACACAAACAGTAGGTACACTACAATCCTGGAATTTACTTTGAACGTAACATTTCATGTGCCAGTATTGCAGAACGTTGTACTAACTAGTGGGTATTCGTATCTTTGTATGACGCAACTATGGTACATAATACACCCTAGAGTTTTAGGATTTAGCCCGCAGGATATAAATAGAATAGCATCATCCGTGGGTGTCGTAAAAAGCGGATAAGGGATGAATTCATCAAGGGAATGGGCAGCAGTGTTCCCTATAAAAGCAACAACTTGCACTGCCCTCGCTCATCCGCTTGCGAAGCGTGGTAACTATGGCAGCATAAGTACTAATAGACTTCGTAGATGGAGAAGATATTTCAACAGGATATTTTAGCGAAGTAGGTAGATTGGTGTGAGTGAAGATTAGATTCAAGTACAAATTCTGCTATTAACCTACATATGTTTTACTTTTTTAGCAATATCTCTCAGAATTAATTAGCCAATAACACTTATATGGGCAGTGAAATAGTAAGGGAAGTGGGCAGCGCGCAGACACTCACTCGCACTGATTCTTCCGCCGGAGCACGGGAAGTGGCAGCGGCGTGACAAGTAGCAGCGCGAGTAACCTGTTCACACACTCACGCTGCCCACTTCCCTCACTGTTTCCCTGCCCATATTGACATTGTGTGAACGTAACATTAAATATCATGCCATTAAATATTATTATTACGTAAAAAGTTATCAACCATTTACAAAGGTACTAAGTTCTATGCCGCTATAGAGCTGAAATTGTATAGAAGTCTAGTCGCTTTGAATTTGGGATTCAGGCCAATGCACCTTGGAACTGTAGCTGCGGGTAGCTTGTGAAAATACCAGGGAAACACAGTACAGTCGAAATTAGTCGGTATTCACATATTAATAGAGCCTGTTATCCGAAAACCCCGTGGATATTTCAGTGAAACTCCACGGAACAATCGGAATTAGCTCCTATTCACATGCCAACAGAAGCTGTTTTGGCGAAAAGACACATGAATTAGGTGCGTAGTGAAAGATATTGCGGTGAAAATTGTGCATTTCGCTGAAATAAAGTGATATTAAAGTTTTATCTGGCTTATTATGGAAATATTTTATGAAAACTGCTCATCGTTACTACCTATAATAAGAAATACGTAAATGAAAATAAGTAAGCCTTTTCTTAAAAACACTGGAAATTATTAACATCAGTCTTAAAAGTGTCAAGTCTATGTAAGAATAAAAACTTATATACGATACCATTTTTGACTAGGGGTAAGCTTAAAACCAGCAGTGTGCTGTGCATACACCCATTTCAGCTCATAGTGTATATTTGTACTGAATTTATTGATTGTTGTGCCTAAGATGTGATGCGAAATAAATATATTTGTATTTTGTATTTGTATATTCAATAAAACATTTTTTGTGACTACATTTACAATGGGAAGTAATTGTTTTTTTACGTTTCCTGAATTATTTTCTAATGGAAAGTTGTTCAGTTATGGGTCTCAATGCACTCTACCAGTATTCGGAGGGCTATCTCTTACACCCTGTATACACACTGTGCATTGGTGCGAAAACAACCAAAATTCGGGCGGGAATAAGCGACCACAGAAATTGCAAAGCAGGATTAACTTTCAAAGGGAAAATGCGCTCCCTGTCCGCTTCAAATTGTAGACTTAATGCCTGTTGACAAAGTCTATTTCATAAATTTACCGAACAGAAAATAGGTATATACATACACATACACATATCACGCCTATAATCCCTTGCGGGGTAGGCAGAGCATAAATGGTCTGACAGTCTGACAAACATTTGAGGGTCATCCGGAAAATTGTGTATCGCCATAGTGACAGGTTGTCAGCCCATCGCCTAAAACTGCAATACACACCCTCAAGTCCCTTAGTCGCCTCTTACGACTCCCTCAATAAATGGGGTGATGCTATTCTAAGCCGGCATCACACGGCACGGAAAATATATTATAGCGACAAATAATATTCAGGAGGTTTGGAACAGATAAGGTTGCCATTCAATATCCAGTTTTTTTTTTAAATTCGAGTATAAAAATAATTAAATTTTGAAAAAGTACATAACACGGTTTTGCATCGTCAGAAACGTTTACTCATCTAAAGAGACGCCTAGAACCAGCAATGTACGCCAAATCTGGCCCTGTGGATACAGTGCAGTGGTATAATAATGCAACAACTAGCCAGAAAATTCAAGTTTCATTTAAGGCTGTGGTGCAAACAGAAAGATATCTTGTTGATATTAGAATAGGATGCTGTTTTGCGTGGCAGATTGTAGGTACTGCGTAAAGTAGGGTGGCGATATGTGGAGAAATTTTGTGTATAATTATAAACACAATTTTGTGGAACAGTTTAATTTTAAAGTACGGGGAAAATAATGGGGAATTTTCTAGGGGAGCTAATATCATAAATCTGAGAGTTTGGTGTGTGTGTAATATGTATGTATGTTTGTTATCTCTTCACGCTCGACCGATTTGGATGAAATTTGGAACACAGGTAGAGTTTAACCTGGAATAACACATAGACTACTTTTTACCGCAGTACAACAACTATTACCACAGGAAAATTAGTGGCAGCGGGTGCAACCGCTGGGCGGAAATCTAGTTAACCATAAAGTGAAGTTACATCAAACCGAGTTCAGAAATTAGGTGACAGTACTAATTAGACGCTTAAACTCCCCGTAAACTTTCTAAATGTAATGAAAGTTTGACAAAGAAGAGACCCTCGGAAACAGAAGTGACACTTTGAAACTTTTCGACTGACTACCTTGGAAACATTATCTAATGAAGAATAGCCACCTCCATGTTCTAGGAAACATCTACGGACGAATAAATTTTTTACTGTATTTATATTTAAGTATAAGAAAACTCTGCTAAATGCCCAAAAATATTTCGAAAATATCGTCTGTCCGTTTAGGAGTAGAGTACAATACATTACTAATCATGCTAATAAAGATGTTATGATATGAGTCATCAAAATGTGTTATTTGATATGAAAATGTATAATCTCTCTCTTATACATTTCTCTCTCTCTCTTTGATTTAATTTTGTCACTGAACTATTCTTACTTTGTATGAAATGAAATATTTAAGAACACCCATTTTTGACTAGGGGTAAGCTAAAAACCAGCAATGTGCTGTGCCTACGCCTATTTCAGCTTATGTTGTATATTTGTACTGTATTTTTTATTGTGGTGCCTAACATGTGATGAGAAATAAATATATTTGTATTTGTATTTTGTACATACATACATACATATATCACGCCTATAATCCCTTGCGGGGTAGGCAGAGCGTAAATAGCCGCATAAAACGGACATTTACGCCACGTCTGACAAATATTTGAGGGTTATTTGGAAAATTGTGTATCGCTATAGTGACAGGTTGTCAGCCCGTCGCCTAAAATTGCAATACACACCCTCAAGTCCCTAAGTCGCCTCTTACGACTCCCACGGGCAAGAAATGGGGTGATGCTATTCTCAGCCGGCAACACACGGCATTGTATTTAGTAAGATATAAAATAAGAAAACCATTTGGAAGTATTTTAGTCTAATTTAAAACATTCTTATATTTAGTAAGAAAAAGTTAAAGATTACCCTTATTTATGACAAAAGACTAAATAACCTTCATTTGACCTGTGTGACGTCATACTGACCAAGAATGAAACTAATATTTTTCATGATCTTCTTCAAGATAACCATTGACATTAGAAACTTTAAATACGTCGTCGTCAGTCAACGTTCAGTATCAAATTTATGTAAACAAAGTCTGATTGAATGGATTTTTTACGAATGGAGTTGTTTGTTACAATAATTGGTCCTAAATGACGTCATCAAACAATATATTGTGAAAATTAATTTAAAATTCACAGATAATCATCGAATAAACAAAAAAAACACATTCGTTTTTTAAAACCGTTCATTCATTTAGATAAAAATATAAAATATTTTAACATTACATTCCGAATTGTTCAGTTTGAAAATAATTATTAGGGATAATTTTTGCTCACTGGTGAACATTAATCTACGCCTTACAAAACGGATATATAGGATAAAACTTACTTTTGCCAACTAGTGTTTGGGCAGGCGTGAGGCAAAGTTCGTATACGTATGTATATATCTCAAAGTTTTTAATTTCTTGTGATTTTACAAAGGTATTTTGCAAGTGGTACGTTGTATTAATTATATCAGCTTATCAAATCTGTTTAGTACCTACTTGTAAACTCCAAAAAGATTTTCTTGTTTGCATAGTATTTATCTCAACAAGCAATTATGTTAAAGATAATTGAAATTCTAGACATTCAATTAGGCTAAGAAACAATTAGTATGCAAACTGAGCCCGGCGATACTTAGCGACGCTACATTAAAGGTCTTAAGCTAAAATCAGTAGTAAGAGTTGGCTTTAGATCATAAAAATATAAGTTTGATTTTCACACCTTAATCAACTGCCACATTGAGGTTCTCTACGCTGGGGGAACACAATTGATATTCAATTTTGCCAGGTGATTCAGTTTTCAATGAAATAAGTTCCTAACCAATGAATTCTCCAATAAAAAAAAAAGTAATACAAAATGCCGTGTGATGCCTGCTTAGAATAGTATTACCCCATATCTGAGAGTGTCGTAAAAACCGACTAAGGGATTAATCCAGGGAATGGGCAGCAGCATTCTCTGTGAATAACTACAACATCTTGCACTGCGCTCACCAATCCGCCTGCCAAGCGCGGTGAGTATGGTACCCCCCTTACAGGGTATAGGGGGAGGCCCATGTCCAGCAGTGGACTGTTGTGGCCGGTATAGTAGTAGTAGTAATACAAAATACGAAATAATAATTTGGACCTTCCATACAACATTGCCAATCAGCTGATTTGATTTACTATGAAAACTCAGAATATTTTTGTCATACTTTAACCTATGTTCCTTGGGCAAAGTTGTTCCTTATCACCAGCCCATCTTGAGATTTCGCTATCGTCACTAATAAAATGTTACCCTATATAATCTTTGTGAGAATATTTACTTGAATAGAAGCCTTTGCTCTTTAGCAATGACTAAAGTTCAGATCGCTAAACTGCGCAGCCAGTGGGTATACAAAAAGAAATTGTTCCCGCTGCAAGAAAGAAAATTGCTTCCAAGATATATTACTGCTCAACAACTTTCTGCTGATAACTTTTCAATTTATTGTACCAGAGCGGAAAGCAATAGAGCGTGCTAAGTAAAGTTGTTTGTTTTTAGGATTGCGTTTATGCAATAATTTATAGAAGAGATGATGAAAACGAAGGTCGTTGTTAAGTCATCATTATGAGGTCGCCGCTGTGTGATGCCGGCTTAGAATAGCATCACCCCATTTCTTTCCCGTGGGAATCGTAAGAGGCGACGATGGGACTCTAGGGTGTGTATTGCATTTTTAGGCGATGCGCTGACAACCTGTCACTATGGCGATACACAATTTTCCGAATGACCCTCAAATGTTTGTCAAACGTGGCGTAAATGTCCGTTTATTGCGGCCGTTTACGCTCTTACCCCGCAAGGGATAAAGGCGTGATATATGTATGTATGTATGAGGTCACAAAAACGTCTCTTTCATAAACTGTCTTTTGCTTTGCGGCATTGGCTTAGAATAGCATTACTCCAATCAAAGGGTGTCGTTAAAAGCGACTAAGGGATAGTCGTCCAGAGAATAGACAGCAGAATTCCCTGTAAATGTAATATCTTACACTGCGCTTACTAATCCACCTGCCAAGCGTGGTGAGTATGGCAATACCCCCGATAGTGGACTGTTGTGACTGTGTATTAAACTGACTTTTTAGTTCGAAAATGCTCTCCAATTGTTGCCAACTGTTGTCAACATTTGGTGTGGGGACAGTTTGATAGAAAATACTTGTTTGGGTGATTCTAATCGTGCTCGGTGGCGAGGACTTGGCTAATTGTTTCAGTTAATGGCAATTCATAAACGTTGACGAATATTGGCAATTGCTGGCCATAGGTTGCCAACATATTAATAAGTAGGAATACCTTTACGTTTCTTAATTTGTACCCACAGTTCCTTTTTAAATTACGTTTTTTACACGACTGCCTAACCAAAAAAAGAGTGTAGTGTTTTTAGAGTTCATGTATGTGTGTTAATATGTGCAATTCTTTAAAGTGCTGCAACTCGTTAACCATTGAACAGATTCGAATGGGAATTGTATCGAAAGAGTCCTTACATTATCCCGACTGTCATAGGCTAGACTTGGTCTAAGAGAGCTGTCATGTTTTTTATTTTTTATATTATGCTTATTAGTTATTACTAATATATATGGTGCTCTACCATTCAACATTTTTATTTTAAAAATTAATTGTAAGTTCATTATAATCATCTGTTACGTGCTACTCATGTCGTGACCGTAAGTTTGTACTATGCTAGTTTAATTGCTTGTTTTATGCACCCACTTATTCATGCTTAGGTTTATAAGCAAAAGTTTGAAATTTTCCATCTTCAATATTTATTCGGTGCATTTTCCTCCCTTCACAAAGCTTGTATACCCTCTCATAGTCCTTTGTTCTATTGTTTCTAGAGGTAATGTCTCAAGGCCGTCCAAATATTTGGTCAATCGAAAACCATCCTTACTTCCTCCAGTTAAAGCACAAACGTCCGTATATGGCACTGCGGTGGGCCCCCGGGAGTGGCGTCAAGAGAAGCCTCCTCAATTTCTTTCTGTTACATTTTCTATTTGTTTTTGCTCGTAATGGGCTGTCTGTCTGACTTCTGAACAAATTGATTTAATTACTGGAACGAATTGTTGTCGAAAACTCAGCTGTTTTATTTTATACTAATTAAAATTAAGTCACAAAGTAGCACAAGTTTATTGTAACGGAATTAATTTGCAGAGAACTAACATTTTTGTGGCTTCGTCACAGAAATAGAATCACAGATTAAGTTAATACCATAACTTATTCGTATTGAGAACAAGGAAAACGGTTATGTATATAGAAACAATTTATACATAATGGATAAGATTAGCCACGAAAATGACGAGACGAGCCGAAATTCTTCTAACACAAGAACAATAACAGATAATTTGTTGAACAAAAGTAGGTTGGTTGTTTCACTAATGTAATTAAGCATCGAAGTGTGTTGTTCAATATAATGTTACCGAGAATAGCCCGAATTAGACACGGCTGGTTACCCCTGAGCGGTTTTTGACAGTTCTCTCGACTAACTGCTGAAGTCATCATCACGAATGCTATTGACAGAATGGAACAGCAAATATTTGTTGATGTACTACAACTGCGAGTACAATCGTTTTCCGTCTCTATCTAGCTGTGAGTCATATCATAACTTTAGTTTGACCAAGGTCAGGATCCTGAATCTACAGTGTAGGTAACAGCCAACCCTTACCTCGTGTGCAGTGGGGTGCTGCAGTGGCGGCAAAGGCGAGCTGTCGAGCGACGGGTGCGGAGCGGAGCGAGGTTAGAACTATCGCGATACGCGAGACACGTCCGTCGCGCTAGGTGGCCGGGCGCCGACTGGCCGCGTCGATCGATACGACCGCCATTGCTGCGTTACGTTCCTTTACACAATTTCAACGTGTTTACATTCGTATCTTGTTCTTGATTTAATCTTGCCAGCCAGTGTTATCAAAATCTTTTCTATTTTTAAACATTTTATTACCAATTACGAAGTGAATAGGTCAAGGGCGTAACGGAAGTGCGCTATTAGGAATACCCGTTTCCTGGCTCAGTTTTTTTAGCCTGTGGTCGTCTGGCGCGCGCAGGTTTTCCAGTAGGCCGTTTACATTACGTAGCCGGTTAGTCTTTTATTCGTTTTGGTATTGAAACGCCAAACTGTCTACGTATTGAATATGAAATTGTATTTGTAATCAGTTGACTTCTGAGTAAGACGACTATCAGAATATAACTTTTGCTGGAGTTATTGTCATCTGCAGCGGGAAAGTCTCGCTGAGATCAATGTTGAAAGAGTAACCGATATTTTCATTAGGATTTGGGACTTTTAATTACGTATTTCGAAGAACAATTTGCCGAAAACGAACCTGCTACTTAATTATAACATAATATATGTTACACTTTATGTTGTTATTTACAGATGGAACTCCATGTTAATTTACTAATAAAGCACTTTTTCATTTGTTTCACTAATTCTGGCCGATGATGATGTTCGAAACCGGTCGCATTTAGCCTAATTTTAAATTAAACAAATATATTTAATAAGGTAGAACTTATTAGAAAAAAGAGTTTTGTTAGTAAAATAACTCAATTTAATTATAAAACTTTGTTAAATGTAAATTCCTACCTCGCTTTAAAATGTAATATTATGTCAGTAGGTCTAGGTACTCTACATTTTGCGCACTAGGTAAGTATTCAACAAGTTTTATCACTTCTTATCTTTTCACAATTCACAGCAATAATCATATTACTTACTATTGATTTCATTGATACTCACCTACTTTATTTTGATTGTAGTTTTTAATGTGTTTATATACTTACAACCACATCTGGACATGGGCCTCCCCCTATTAGGTTTATTGCCATACTCACCACGCTTCGCAGGTGGATTGGCGAGCGCAGTGCAAGATGTTGCATTGACAGAGAACACAGCTGTCTATTCCCTGGATGATTATCATATAGTCGTTATTTACGACACCCACGGGTAGAGTTCGGGTGATGCTATTCTAAGCCGGTACACGGCAGACAACCGACGAGCTCTTAAAAATCTCAGAGTGTGATCAACGTAAAATAATATATGAACTACTTATAACAGAAATTAAAGTAAGAAGCAAATTTACCATTGGCTGAGGATTGCATTGCATTGAACCCGGGACCTGTGGAGTACCGTCCTACCGCTGTGCCACTGAGCTAGCGGTGCCCCGACCGAACCCTTCAAAGTTGTCAACCTCTTGATACTCGTCTTGAAGCAACGTACAAGCGACATCTAGTGTACTATGGTTTAATAAGCACTCACAGTTCTATATTATTTTCATAAATGAAAATAAGAAATTGAAAAAATGTTAGCGCCGGCCGGAACAACCCTAATGTCTTCAAAGTAAGAGTGAATAAGCTTCTTCTGGGTGAGCTCGCTCCATCTTAGACTCTGTCTCTGTCCTATGACCTAGACTAGAGTCAAGAGTAAACGCATCATTAATAAAAAATAAAAAAAACTTGAACCCGGGACCGTGGGGTACCGTCCCACTGCTCAGCAAACCAAGCTACCCGCGCCTCGACATCTAGTGTAAGTCATTTTAACTTATACCATGGTTAGGTCCCAGGTTCCATCCCCCGCCGATGCTTACATTTTTCAGCTTCATTCTGAAAATAATAGCACTGTGAGTGCAAAATAAACCACAGCATACGTATAACAGGTTCTCCAAACCTACATAAAACCAGGAAAACCTTTCACCTGCGTTCACATCAAAACGTTCTCATATCCCTTTACTCCAGCAGAGCCCCAAGGGAGCGCTCCCTCCGACTACGAGATAACGCGGATCGCTTCCTACACACGCCAGTGATGTCAGGAAGACAACGGATCATTCGGTTCCTTTAGGGAAACACCTAAGTATTGGGTAAATTCAGCGGTTGAAGACTTTTGAAAACATCAAAAAATTAACAAGGTGTAAGGGACAGCCTTCCGAATACGTACCGGGTGCATTCAGACCATCAAACTGAACAACTTCCCATTAATAAGTAATTCAGAAAAAGGCATTTTTTTTTACTTCCTATACCTCTAGTAAATGTAGTAATGTAGTCAGCTGATTGTGATTGTGGGAAGCCGATAAGTTATTTTATAAGATATTTGTTTGTCGTTTACTGACATATGCTTCTAGGGGAAAGTTGTTAAGTTTCATAGTCTGCATGCAAACTATACCTAACTATCTGTTACTTACACCCCGTATAATATTAATGTAGATATGAAGAGGCCATACGAGTATTTTATATGTTTTAAAATAAAATTAAACGCAATTTTAAAGAAGTGTGTATTATTAAGAATAAAAAACACAATACTGAAACTTTTTTATTGGTAAAATAAAAAATGCAGGCAGCACCGCTCCTTATGACATTTATCTAGCAAACAGTAGAGTCAGTAACATTGCGGAAAGATGATCGATCAGGGGACGCGAGCCTCAAAATGAATCGTCACTACTAAGACCATATTACCTGAATACCGTACACCGTTCCGCATACATTGCTGGTTATCTTGAGTTTATTGTAATGTTACCCATATAATAACCAGTAATGTATGCGTGTACAGTATTCAGCCTAGTTTTAAGATTCCGTCGGAACAGCGGGAGGAAGAAACTTACTGAGAGATTCATCATCTATTTAAGCTTACCTGCGGAAAGTTTAGTTGGAGAATTTTGAAATATGCGACATGAAACGTTTCTGGCCAAGTTGTCATATCTATATATCATATCAAATTCCCACTCCTGTGAGTCTGCATAAAAGTTTTACATAACTTTAAGGTGGTTCTTCCACTTAATTCGTCCGTTGGTGCGTACTTCTAACGCACCGTAACGCATGCGTCTGTCAGACGAAAGGAAATTGCAAATTCTGATCTTATTCCTATAAAAATAGGGCTACGGTGAATGATCTTTTAGGCGGTTAACGAACGTAAATGTACGTTCGTTAACCGCCTAATAGATCATTTGTCACTTTAACGACACACACAAAAATAATCAGACAAGACCACTTATTTTGATAGATCGTGGCTTAACTCTTAATGTTTTTCTCAATACAGTCTTCAATCAAAAACTTTCTTTACAAACCTAATATTTTATGTCTAGCAGAAATAACATGGTCTAAATCTCAGTCTTCACACTCCACTGAGAAAATCCTAGACTATATCAAAACGTTGTACCGTTTGACATTTGATATTACGAAACGAGTACAATCTATAAGCAAACTTATAGCTTCAGTTGTTAAGACAGAAATTGACCCTTAAATGTAAGCTGATAAGGGTGAAGAGGTGAAAAAGTTGTGGCAAGTGTGAGTTGGTACCCGCGGGGTGTGCGGAGAAACATCGATCAAACTTCACGTAGTTACGGTAAGTGAAAGTTACATTACCGTTACGACTATTATTAAATATAAAAAAAAATAATTTGATTTAGGGTTGGATTGTAGTGAGCAGCCAGACCGTTTCTCGCGAAATTACAAGGCCATATTTGCAACTATTTATACGAACGGATTGAGTATATTAATATAAATGCTTCGCAGTATAATTCGTTGCAAAAAAATCTTGTAAATTCGCGACAAGCTGGCCACTTTGGCACCGCAGCGGCCGTGCCGCTCAATATAATTCGACACTTAAGTCGCAAGTTTACAAAAATTTTATACCTAACAAGGGTAGTGTTTTAAAATTTGGTGTTCAATAATTCGAACCTTAAAGTCCCACGTATCAATCGTGTACCTATATTGTTAGTTATTAAGTATACCACGAACACAGTGTGTGTGTGTGTGGGGTGTGACAGTTACGCTTTTAAGATGCTTAGAATTCTTTGCTTCCGTTAAAAACATCTGATGAAAGAAAGAAAAAAGGAAGAAGATAGTAAAATAAGTTATTAATGATAGAGTCAACAAAGAGTGGTGGCCACGCTTCGGCAAGCGTAGCGTTAGATGACCTATGGCCAGATCGACCGATGACTTTAAAAAAGCAACTGGTAGCGATGGCTAAAACGAGAGATCGTGCCCTATGGTATAGTGTACCCTGGCCTACGTTCAGCAGCGGACTGCAATAGGCTGACATATGTATGATAGAGTCGAAGCAGGAATAGACTTATTTGGTGCGAAAACCAGTGAGCTGTAGTTTGCCTCCGAAGCCGCTACGTCACTGGCGGTATACAAACAACCTGAAGTTTAATTATTGACTGGAACAGTAGACAATATTCATACCCATTATAGCATGAACGAAACAAAGCCATACGTGAACGGCAAAGGAAATGAAGAAAATGTAGAATTTACAGTGTTGTTCCTGTTTTTGACATGTTGGATTAATCGATTCAGGAGTATAATAGAAGAGCCATTGTGTTTTATATTGAGTTCGATTAAATTTTTCTTTTAAACACAGTTTTTGTTCTTATAAAAACCAAATTATATGAGCGATGTGGCATAGTGATAGTGCATCCGTCTGTTACGCGGAGGACCCAAGTTTGGTCCCCAGCTGGAGCAGATATGTAAATGATGAAACATCGGGTGAAATTTTACTAGTGACCGGTACTCAAAACAGATGATGGGCTGGTGATAGCGAACACCGTTGAAACGTGTCAAAAATATTTGAAATTCCGTGTAGTAACTCAAATCAGCTGATCAGCAATTTTGTGTGGGAGGTCCCACCCTAATAAATAACTGTGTAGCTCGGATCTCGGTTCATCTTTCTACTTATCTCTGTGTATGCTAATGGCGTGTGTTTGTGTTTAAAATATGCTGCTTCATAAGTCAAAATGAATCTTCAAAGATATCTGGAGCTTGCATTCAGCCAATGGCAGCCTGAGCCTCCTGAAGTGATAGCGCGCAGCAAGTATGACGTCACTTTGTCCTGGCCAATCACAGAGCTCGGATTTCTCGCTGGTGAGCTTCTTTATCGCATTGAGAGGAAAGAAAAGTTGCCACCCTGGGTTGTGGAGTACTGGTAAGTTTTGAAGTTTGTAGTTAATTCTACGCACAAGTTATTGGAACTAACCTAAACAAAGCAACAACACAATAGGATATCAGAAAGATTTACAACTGTTTTTTTTGCTATGTGGAACACTGTGTCGTCGAACGACTCGATACAATACAATACAATACAATATGCTTTTATTGTACACCAAAAGAACAGAATAACATTGATAGCTTAAAACTAAATACATTAGTGCACAGTTAGGCGGCCTTATTGCCATTAGGCAATCTCTTCCAGGCAATCTAGGAAAAGGAAAATATTTTAGAAGCAGCGATCTCGATCAGCATGAGAAAACTAAAACATTTACAACTAACTACCTACACCATTTAAGCTTCGTCGAGCTGAGCTGACTAACATATTACCAGTCAATCTCTTAAATGTTAGAATATTATCCTAGTGTGATAGGTGCAATAGGATATTATCCTAGTGTGACCATAAACTATGAGTATGTTCCTGTGTTTTTAATACTTTTCCTTTCGATCCCGTGTATAATCTTATGCCTTTTCATACAGGGGAAAATTTTACTAGTGATTGATAGCGAAAACTTAAGACGGGCTGGTGATAAGCAGCAACTTTCTCAAGGATCATAGGTCGAAATACGAAAGAAAATTTTGGATATTTGAGTTAGTATGGAAAGTCAAAATATTTTTGGCCTTATGCAGCGTATGTTCCATGAAGAAGTTGTTCCTTCTCACCAGCCAACCTTGAGTTTTCGCTATCTGTCACTAGTAAAATTTCACCTTATGTAATACCTGCTTATACTTACAGTGGCGGAAGAACAACAAAAAGAATAGAAAATCTTGCGCCATGCTGTCCACACAAGTTTAGACTCAAAGTTATCATAAAATCTGATTCAGTAAAAGATTTAGCACAAAAAGCTGTAGAATTGTATGGAAAAGAAGAAATAGCTCTGGAAACTATAAAAAATGGACTGTTCAAAGGCTTCGATGCAAATGTGGATGAAAACCTTGGCGCCACGGGAGATAGTAATATTAAAAATACTAAATTCGAAGAAGAAGTAGAAGAAAAGCAAAATATTGATGAAGGAGGAGACACACAAAATAAAGGAAAAGAATATGAAAGGTTAGAAGAAATATGATTCTTTAAAATAGATGTTAGCTTGGTACATATACCAATGTATTTACTCTTATTTTGTTCAGAATAGAAAAGAAGGCATCAGAAAAGAAACTCCTTGAATCCAAATGGTCTGAACTGATGTGCACCAGTACCGAGCCTGTTGGTACTTCAGCAGTCTGCTTTTGTATGGCAGTCAGGGGGGGTTACATCAAACACGTAAGTGTCTGCACCGTCATCACCATCTTCGAAAGCCACAAAAGTCTACTGCTAAACACGGACCTCTCCCTATAGTACTGCCTGTATTGGCTAACTTATTACGCTTGGCAGACGGAATGGCGAGTGAAGTGCAAGACGTTGCATGTAAAGGGAAATCCACAGCCCGTTGTTTGGATCAATTTAAACTTAAGGTTGCCATTTTGACATCCACAGTGTTATTTACATTTTTGCAACTTATAAGAGACTTTTTTTTTCAGGTGCAATCAATGCTTGATGAAAGACCAGAACTCGTTGGTATAATCAATAATACAGATGGATTTACTCCACTTGTAACTGCTATAACAAGAGGTACCCTCATTTCATACATTATATTATTATATATATTCAGAATTATTTGTATTTTTAAATTTAGGGAGTTTTCAAATTCGAAAAAGAGCAAACGTCACAGGTGTTGGCAATTTTGTAGAGTTGATCCGAAAATCATCGACTCATTTCCTTATGGAAAGCTGTTATTTAACACAAACTTTATCAAATTGTCTCTGTCTTTGTCCTATGACCTATACTAGAGACAAGAGCAAACCCATCAGATATAAAAAAAATGATACACCTGAACCTAGATTCCGTACTCTTTACGCATCTGATTCTTTTATTCCAGGCGACTTAGTCATGGCGAAGCTGCTGCTATCATCAGGAGCAGAGGTAGACCAACGTTCGACCTCCGGGCAGACTCCGCTGCATATTGCTGTGTTGACCGGGAACATTGCCATGGTCAACCTACTGCTGGAGAAAGGTGCTGATTTCCAGGTATCAAAGCTATCATCAAAAGCAGAGGTAGACCAGCGTCCGACCTGCGGGCAGACTTTGACCGAGAACATTGCCTTGATTAATGATCCACCTACTGCTAGAGAAAGGATCTAATTTCCAGGTATCAAAGCTATTATCAGAAGCGGAGGTAGACCAGCGTAGGACCTCCGGGCAGACACCGCTGTTTTGACCGGGAATATTGCTAAGATCAACCTACTGCTCAAAAATAACCTTATTTCTAGGTATGAAATAGCGCAGAAAACTAGTAGGGAGATATTGGAAAACTGCGAAGAGTTACTTGGTTATTAAGAGTGCTTTTAATTAATTCTGATACTTTGATACATAGCGTTTATTTGTATTATTACTAGTAGGTAGGTTCAGTCAAAACACAGTACAAATTTGTTGTTTCGTTTCTTAACTAGAATTACTTCATCGTGAAATGATAAACAATAAAACATATCATAAATGAATAAAGACAAATAATATCAAAGCGTACTATAGTTAAGGATTGAAAACCATCCATGGCTGTGATTAGGACATCCTGTAAATTTAATTAATAGAAAACGTACCTCTGTTACACTGGCAATAAAATTTTCATGGCACGGTTTTAAGTGTCTTCAGCAAAAGTTACGGACCAACTAATGTATTCACATAACTTTACACTAATAGAAGTTTCTCTTACATTTCCTACGAGTATGTAACGTTTATGTTCCTACTCGTGTGGCGCCGCCTACCTCGTCGCAAGTGAAAAATACTAAACGGAGATTTTATCTTCTTCCTGGTTTTTATGTGCACTGAAAACTTTACGACTGGAGCTCACGTCGCCTACTTATTTGAATAACATATTTTTTTAATAGCTAAATTCTTATCTTTTTGTTGGCACGTAAAATGGCATTTCCTTATTATAAAAGTCTTAACTGCCGAATATTATTCCCACGGACGTACTTACCTATTGTACATTTGTTACACATTGGTATCATAAAAACTTGTTGTTGAATTTGTCATCCATCATTTTGTAATCAGTCAAAAGATAAAGATAATAAATTTCTTGAACCGGGCGTACCTACCTCATTTTATCGATGTTTTTGTAATAGTGTGATGCCGGCTTAGAATAGCATCACCCCATTTCTTTCCCGTGGGAGTTGTAAGAGGCAACTAAGGGACTCGAGGGTGTGTATTGCAATTTTAGGCGATGGGCTGACAACCTGTCACTATAGCGATACACTATTTTCCGAATGACCCTCAAATATTTGTCAGACGTGGCGTAAATTACCGTTTTGCGGCCGTTTACGCTCTGCCTACCCCGCAAGGGATATAGGCGTGATGTGTGTGTGTGTGTGTTGTAATAGGTCTATGAGGATCATTTAATCTGCGTAAAGTCAATTACCTATAGAATACATGTTCGTTTGAACATGACATATAAGATTTTCCGGACTAGTTGTCCGCTGAATTTCGACCGCAGAATTTATATTTCAGGCTCGTGACAAAAACAACCTTCGCGTGGAGCATTATGCCGCAGACGCAGGAAATCTAGACATGTTGCGGCATATCCTGGACCTGGGAGGTGACGTCGCAGTGCAGGACAACAACAAATGGACGCCGCTTTTTAGGGCAGGTGAGCTCTAGAGTTCTTCCCCGAAACAACTCCTAAGCCCAGTGACGCCTGAAGGGTGCGCTGGTTGTTTGAGCAACCACACAATCTACTACGGGCGGGCCCTCGCTCACCAACCAGTCAGTTGTAGGTTTCAAAGCTAAAATTGTAGTGTCCAAATAAATAAAGTAAAATTAGATAATGCTAATACATCCTTTCTTATTTAACATTTTTATAACTTCATTATTATCTGTTTTAGTGATTCAAGGATCATCAACATCATTGATAGAAGAACTGCTCTCCCGTGGTAGTGATTTGGACATAGTTGACCGCGCGGGCCTCACAGTGCCTATAGCTGCAAGACTGCTAGCTAATAGACAGTAAGTTTAATTGCTGAAAATCAGATTATGAAAATACTTAACTTTCCCCAAAAGAAAAAAGGAAGAAAGAAATGTGTTAAAGCCAGTGAGTATTTTTAGGGGGTAATTTTTTCCATATTTGAACTTAATTATACTTCTTAAAAAATGTTGCCTTGTCTCATGACATGGTCATGATCACTTGTAATATGCTCAGTATTTTCCTGTAATATTTTACCAGAGATATAAATACACTTTGTTACAAGGAGTTTTTAGAACTTCACATGTTGTAGTACTACTTCTAAACAAAATTTACGATTAGCTGTTCATATAGTTACTGGATTAATATTCTAAGGTTTCAGATCAAAATAAAATAACTGTTGATGCTCATGATGTACATTTCCAGCGGCAAGCCGCGTCACTCGGTTCTGATGCTGGTGGACGAGCAGTATCCTCACGAGAAGGCGGTGGCCAACTTCACCAGGCTCACCAAGAAGATCTCCAGCGTGCATTCCCTGTGCAAACCCAACTCGCCTGTCAAGCAGACTAAGTAGCTCATCATCAGTCCACTGCTGGACAAGGCGGTGATCAATTTCACTATACTCAACAAGAAGATCTCGAGCGTGCATTCCCTGTGCAAACCCAACTCGCCTGTTAAGCAGGTTAAGTAGCTCATCTTAAACATTCCACTGCTGGACAAGGCGGTGACAATCTTACTAGACTCACCAAGAAAATCTCTAGCGTTCATTTCCTCTGCGAATTCATGTCAACTATCAAGAAAGCTTAGTAGCTCTACATTACAATATTGATGAATAATAATGAGTTACAATGTGCTTACAATATATTAAATTAGGATCGAAACTCACGAAAATATTTGAGTTGCAAGACAAATCAAAACTAAACAGAAGGAGAAGAGTGAAACCTTTTTGCAGTACTAGATGACACAGGCTAGCTAATGAAAAAATGTGACTATGATGTCTCAGTACTGATTTAGAAAAGAAAAATAATATAATTAATACCAAGAAATGTATTTATGCATTTCTGAATTATGCAACTGGTCTATTCTGAACTTCCCACATGTGCGATCGGACACTCGACAGGATCCTAATTACGCTGACTCTAGAACGTAAGTGGTTATATGCTCTTTGGCTGACTCAACAATTCGAAGCAGATCTTGGCCTCGAAAACGGTCTTAAATAATGGTTTTGCTATAGTGATAGGTTTCAAGCAAAGAAGTATTAATAATCGTCACCGTTAGTTTTTAAATTTAGTGTATAAAAGTTAGAAAAAAATATAGAGTATAAGGGCATTTCTACAGACACGCTGTTTTTTTTGTCCTCGTCCAAAAATCATACTAAAGTATCATTAATAAATCTCAAAAAAATGACATACAAGCCCTAATGTATATTCTTTTCGGAGAGCATACTATCATAACTGTGTTATTAATTGTTCTTCCTAAAAAAAATACCGAAGTGAAAAAAATCGCCAAATTTCTCTGTTTTGGGCCTGTCCCCTTGCCGGAATTGAATGTAAATTGGTTCATAAATTGAAAATAACTGGAATATACTATAAAATTTCTTTATTCACATGTCTATAGATGTATATCAAAGATATATTTATCACCAAAATAACGGTAAAGTATTATTTTTTTCCTTTTTTATGCCTTTTAATATTTGTCCCGAGCCTACGACTTAATCGGGTACAACTTACAAAATACTTGAGAACATTTCTAAATATTCGTGATATGCACATCACTATTCGATTCACGTAAACTGTAAGTTACGCCCGAGCAGGCGAGTACAGTGAACGTGTGACATGATGCCGGATTTTACCATTTCCAAAGGTAAGAAATTTTGCGTCGTCTTTGGTGCAGGGTGATTTCTCAACTCCGAATCTTGAATATATTTAAAACTATAAAGGTTGCAAGTTTGTTTCTTTGTGTGATTATAACTTGTCAGGATATCAGTAGATAAGAAATGTTTGATTTGCTTTAAGTAGTAGCATGAGCAAAACTTTTTAAAGAAACCAACTTTTTCTCAACTCCGAGACCCATAACTCCGTGTGCAAATGTTCATGGAGTTGAGAAATTTGCTCACGGAGTTGAGGTTTTTTAGAAAACTGATATAATTACGATAAATATATTAAAAATACTTAAATTTACTACTCTTTGTCATCTAGAAATTTGTTAAATTGTATAAGACGGGCTAAAATCAAGAATAATCCACACCACATGTGTATGAAAAGGAAAAAAGGAAAGAAAGAGAAAGATGAGCAAGGAGAGTAGCTAAAGGAAAAGTTAATAAAATGCATGATAGATCTGCTCGTGAGCAGAAAGATTTGAGAAAAAAATATAGAGAACGTGTGATTTGATTATGATAAATAAAGACATTATATAAGAAGATAGTTCTTCTTCTTCCTCGGATAGAAGAAGATAGTTATTAATGAAAAGTGAAATGGATGCTAGGAAGGAATCTCTTGACTGTGATTTAATGTCGTATTTACTAAAAATAAAGAAGGAAAAATTAATGTAAACTAAAATGTTAGGTTTTAAGTGTAAATTATACAAGTAGTGATTTTGTAATTTGTTTACAAACGTTTTGTTTTGTTGGTAATTTATAGCACGTTTGTACTGTTCAAAGAAATCTCTTGTCTATTGGTAATTTGGTTGAGAAAAGCGAATAATTACATAATTAATAACGAAACAAATCAATGGTCTTTTATTCTCATTTCTTTGCTTTTTCTTTTAATATTTTTCCTTTTTGTGTCCATTCCTTCACATTTATAATGAAAGAATAAAAACTCTCCACTCCGTGACCGAATCTTTCAAATCCATGAACACTCGAAATTTAAATTCGACTATTTCAGAATTTTCAAGTTAGAATAATGACATATTAGAATCATTATGTTGGTTCTTTTTTCAGTTTTTTTTATGTGCAAATACCTCAATAAAAAGCTTAAAACAGAAAAGCACTCTCAACTCCGTGACCATATTTCTTAACTCCGTGAACAGTAAAAATTGAAATTCGATTATTTCAGAATCCACAAGTGCAAGTGATGGCAAATTAGCATAATTAAATTTTTATATGTTTTATCGAAATTTTGAGTATAATTAAGTGAATAAAAAGTATAAAATAAAAATGCTCACGGAGTTGAGAAAATTTTACCCCTCCTGTAGAAGTGCTCATAAGAGAAAACATGTAGCTGTATATGTCGTCAAAATAAAATCACCAAATTAAACTTTATCACTAGTTTTTATTATTAATCATAATAAAAAATATTTACAAAACCTTACAACTACCGGAGTATTGAATCGCAGTCCGCGTGTTAAGTGGTAACAGAAACAGGCGATAGAAAATTGCGGGAACTAACGGCAGCATACGCGTTTTTTTTTCTTGTGGGACCCCAAGTCTACGAACGGCCCGAAGAACCCTGGTGTCAGTTTTCTAATGCGTTGAAAGAGCGAACAATGAACAGAGCCCATAACCGGACACAAATGCATTTAATGGCAAGGCTTAATAAGTTAATCAAATAAATACTTAAATTAGTTTATTAATTTAGAATAATTGTAGTAATAATGGTGCTAGTAATAGCTTCGTCCATGCGGACCGTGTCGCTATGCTTGTAGCTGTTGTGTCGAATTCCGTTTGTTTTGTTCCCCTCTCTTCTCTGCCTAAAGGATTGCCTTCCTGTGCATTTTGTTTTTTATTTTTCACATCTGTGTCAATAGCATTTCTTCTTCTACGTGTAACTGTCTTGTCAGATGTGTGTTTATACACTGGGGATTGTTCTTCTTCCTCCTCTTCCTCTTCTTCTTCATCCTCATAGTATTCCTCCTCTTTTTCAGTCGTAACCTCTTGATCAACTGTTTCGTTTTCATCTTTGTGCTCGCTCTCAATGTTTTTCTTCATTACATGATTATGATTCTCTTCAGTGATTCCTTTGATGTAATTGTCCTCAATTTGATTGCTTGTGTTATTGATAATGTCCTTTTCCACTTTTATTTCGTGTTGTTCACTGCCTTCTGCTATCAACTCGTCTATAGTTTTGTTTGCTACCACATTCACTAGCTTCAAATGTGTATTCGGGTCTGGTAATTTAACAGAAGGTACAGATCCAGGAATTGGGGGTGGTAATTCACCTTTAAATGTTCCGAATTGAGGAGTCTTGAGAAGCAACTCAGTCCTAGCAGGTAGTTTAGATGAGAACAACTTTACATTCAATTTTGAATCAGGAACACCAGTCAACGTATCTGCGGAGACAATTTTTCCGTCATAAGTGGTGAATGTTTGATCATTTGTAGCTAGTTTCTGAGACTGCTCTTTAGGCAATTTTGGGTCCGGAGGAAGATATTGAGGACTGATTCTATCGGAATCCATAACCATATCTGATGGTACTTCTTTTTCTATGTTCTTTTTACTGAACAAAGCATTCAATTCGCTTTCAGTTTTAACATACACTGGATGTGGTCGATCTTCTTTTGCATGGTTGGCAGGGAATATCTCCTTGGTTCGATCATTTGTAGGAAGCATCGTATCAGGAGGAGAGGGGATGAACATTGGCTCGAATGATTCCGTCAACTTTTCACTGGGTGTGTGATAGACGTGATTTGTGATTGGCTGCGGAGAATCCAGGTAGTCTTCTTCGACGTCGGTGTCCTCACGACGATTATTACCTTTATGGTCATTGCCAGCCGTGTCATAGTCTCGGTCCATTAAACGATCCACTAAAGTTTCACGAATAATTGGTTTAAAACCACTCTCGACTACGATAGTGTTCGGTTTGAAACCAGTGTTGACAGCTGCCTGCATCACAGGTGGGTCAGTTGATTCACCGATGAAATCAGAGGATTTGATTTCATTGTACTGAGGATAAGTCTGTTGCTCTTGTTGAACTTGGTGTCTGTGGGATTGAGTAGTCGTTTTAGGCTTCGGTGAAGGGGTCACGATTGGAGCGCTTATAATATGCATCTGAGTCTGAGTCATTTGTTGGTCGAGGGGTACTGGATGGTCCATAGGTTTCCCAAGAATGATTTGTCCAGGTTGGTTTAAGAAGGATTGCTGAACGCTAGCAGACGAAGCAGAATCACCGACACCAGGAAGTGTAATCTGACTCTTTACGATATGACTCGCAATTATATCAGTCCTGCCAAGGCTTAGTGTCTGACTTTGTGGAGGAGCTTTGCCTGGGCTTGGTTTGCCCATTATGATTCCTTGCACAGGTGCTACGGGTTGCTTAGCGATTGGCTTCTGTGATGAAAACTGATACTTCGTATGTGGCAGCGGTGGCATCGCCTTCATCGGCGGTATCGGTTGGCGGTTGCCTGGTTGTGGAGAACGGTTGAACATTGGTTTACCATAAGGTTTCTTCTGCATTTGGTGGGATGAATGGTGCGCCGGCATCGGTAACGGGAATGTATGGCCTTGGTTATTTGGTTGAGGTCCAAAGGGAGGCGGAGGTGTTTGCTGCATGGCAGGACGTCGGAGCTTGATTTCTGGCGGCAGAGGCCGGCGGAAGGGTGGCCGTGGCTGTCTGCCCGGCCCTACAGGACGCAGTACGGTTTGCAGAGTACGCGGCGGTGCAGGCGGTAAGAAGTAAGACTCAGGAATTCGTTGTTGCTGCACCACATATTCATCTTCTTCTCGGATGGGTCTTTCGGGCTGTGATTCCGGATCCTCGTGCACTTGATACATGTGGGGAGTGTTTGGCTGCTTCTGCTGGTCCAATGGCTTTTGTTGCTGCTGCTGTTGCGGGTAGAAATGCTGCACGTGCCTGGTCTGATTGCGGGCGTGGTCGCGCATGCGCGTCTCGAGGTTTTCGACGGCCTGGATGACGTCTCGCATCTGTCCGCGGCTCACTACGGTGGAATACTCCGGTCGGGCGCCGTGCGTCTCGCCCGTGAGGACTCCCGCGTCCTTATCGCTACTGAAATCGTTATAATTCGTTTTCGTGTTGATTATTTTCTCAACCTTCTTGCGCTCGTCTAGAAAGTTAGAGTCGGGCCTGACGCGGCTAGCTACCTGTATGGACTCTTCTTGTTCGAGGTCGTCGGGGAGGGCGAGGGTCTCGGAGACTCGAGACTCCTGCGGCTCTTCCTCATCACACTGGTCTACTACACGGATCTTCCAGCCGAGATAGCGGTGCGTGAAACACTGAAACATTAAATACACATTATTAACCAGTTCAATTTTCCAACAGAGCTTTCACCATATATCAGGGTTACAAGAAGGCTTGGAAGGCTGAAACAGAAAACAGAGAGCAGATTATTTACATTCAGTTTTAGAGTAGAAATGATAATGTAATGTACATTAGATTTTGAGTTTCAGAGTGCAAGTATAGCATGAAAAATAAATAATATAATGATGAAGAGTAAAGAAGTAAGTAATTCTATATCTTTGATGTCAATGAGTGACTGGTTGTAGAAGTATTAATTCCTTTCAAGAATGAAGATGATCATTGTCTTAAGAATGAGTCAACATATGCTAGTAGGAACTGAAAAATATCAAAGCAAGATAATTTTTGCACCAACCCTAGAAACGTAAGAGATGACACTACTGATACTCGCATGTCCAGAGTAGATGAAAGTGAAGTAAAAGATGAGCGTAAGAATGTGTGTGAAGTAGTGAGTGCGGGTGATTCTCACTTGGTAGTAGACAGTGTCGGGGGTGTTCTTGTCCGGGGTCCACGTGACGAGTCCGGGTTCACCGGCTTCACAAATGAGGGTCAACGACCGCTGGTAGGCGCCGAAGCTGGGGTACTCGTCGGCTTCAGGGCCATTTTGGTCCGGGGTCCAGTTGCAGAGACGGCCTACTCCAGTAGGGATCAGATCGCCTGAACGCGTGCGACGGACGCCAGCGTAAATCTCGACACCCTGTAAAAAAATACATCGTATTATTACAGAAGTGTACTCTAATGCTCCGATCCAAAGAAATAAATTTGTGTTTAGGTTATTCCCAGATTACAAGATCATCTCGCCATATTATGTCAATTTAATCAAGGCAAGGGAGTTAGCAGTTATAGAGTTTTCAAGACAAATGTAACTACGCTAGCGCTAAGCAACGTAGAAAAAGGATGTAGCTACGGTGAAGAACCTGATGTAAATTTAACTACTGCATTCAAAATTAATTAATAAATGATCAAAAACATCGAAGAAGTCAACAGCAAAAACATCACTCACCTTTCTCTCTTCATCGCTCTTATGGTAGAACCCTCCAACAGGATCGTTGGTAATGTAGAAGGGGTGGTACTTCGCAGGTGTATCAGGGTCGATTCCTCCCTCCACGACGAAGGTATACTTCTTGCCACGGACGACCGTGATCTCAGGGATGAGGAGACCGTTGATGTACCACGAGATGCCCCAGCCGACGTGTCCTAGAAGTAAAGATGTAAGGAAGACGTTAGAACTAATTCTACAAAAATGTTTAGAATGAATGTGAAAGAAATGTATTTTACAGACGATAAGGTAATGGACGCATGGATTGACGTGTGATGTCTGCTTTGTATAGCATCACCCCTATGCGATCCTTAGGTTAGGTAAAAAGCGACTGAGGGATAAATTAATCTAAGGAATAAGCAGCAGCTTTCCCTGTTATAGCAATTTTGTACTGCGCTCGCTAATCCGCTCACCAAACGTGGTGAGTATGGCTATATGGACTGTTGTGGTTGTTAATATATGTAAGGTAATAGAAAAACTTTGACCTCTGCTTCCCCTTATAGACAAACAACCAGCAGTGTACAAAAAAGAAGTATCTGCCGTCTCACAATCGCAGTGTCCGTTTCTTCTTCTTTCTCATTCCTGTAGCTATGTAAATTAATAGTTTTTTTTTAGAATATCATCAATTTAAATCAAAACGCTTAGCAAGGATCAGTAAAATGTTGTGTTAGATTGACAAAACATACCAGTAATTGCAGGGTATCCCTGCTTGCCTCCCGTGGGCCCCATCTGCGCGTAGAACACGCCATCTGGCGGCTCGTAGCACTGGATGCCGGGGATCTCCCACGCTTGAGTACGGGCTACTGGTTTCGGGGTTGGCACTGGGTTGGGTTTGATCACGCGGCGATCCGCTGATGATTCCGACTGTGGAGGTAAATGATGATTTAGTTTGTACGGTGTATATTTTGATCTAAGCAAGGCTTTTGATAAGGTTGACCATTGTCTTTTCCGTCAAAGTTTGATTATATCAGTCACGCCGGAAGCAAGTGTATTGGCTAGAGTGCAAGTAAAAAATAATAGTTGTCTTATACCTACATAACGAAATGACTTAAATAACTATAAAACAAACTTTTTATTGGAGTAGAACAGGGTGCAATTTAGGCATGCCCTTCTAAAAAGTTTATATGATTAAAATTAAATGTAAGTATTGTGCAATTTCTGCTTGCATCATAAATTTGCTTATAAAGTACACAAATGAAATGAATATCAGAACTGACCTGTTCGCTGATTTTTTTCTGCGGGGGAGCGCGGGGTGCGGGCGGGGCGGGGGTAGTGGTGGTAGTGCGGGGCTCATCCTCTCCTTCCGGCATCGGACAGTTCCAGAGCGGGGCTCGACCGAACTCGATGAAACGGTCACCCTGGTAAACCGAAAACTTGAAATTCAATACCAGTCCAGATTATTTATATAATTCTGTCTATACCAATTAACATATACTGCCTCTACTCAAAAGCAGTCAGTCAATCCAAGGCATGTGGCCTATCGAAATAAGCTGGCTATTCCAAATGATTTGGTCAGTCAATTCTAGTCCTCAGGATAACTAGATAATTTACATCGTCATCTAGTTGCGGGGCTTATTTTGGGTGTAAAGAAGTCTCAATCGAAATATACATTCAAAACATCATCTAGGTAAATCAAATCAAGGTTTGATTGACCTTAATGAAAAAATCGTAGTAGGACACTTACCGAATGAACGCGTTCGTCATCATGGCACGGTCAAGCTCGTCAGCTGCTTTTGGTAGGTGACGATGGTCAATATTGATGATAATGAAGCAACACTCACTTCCTTACCATGCATATCAGCTAAGCACGTATGTTTTTAATGTTATGATATGTACCATATGTGGCAACTTACCTCCCAATGATAAACCTCAAATAGGCTTTTGTGAGTAGGTTAAGACTAATTAATTTGTATTTTTTTTATGTTTTTTGCTAAATAAATTTAAAATAAAAAACTAACCTTAGTGAAATGATGGTGGTAGGACACTTCCTGCCTGGAGTTGAGCGGTCCAATAGCGCCCAGATGATGGGCTGGGAGGCGTTGGTCAGCACGGCGCGATCGAGCTCGTCAGCTGTTTTTGGTAGGTGACGATGGTCAATATTGATGATGATGAAGCAACACTCACTAACCTTAGTGAAATGATGGTGGTAGGACACTTCCTGCCTGGAGTTGAGCGGTCCGAGCGCCCAGATGATGGGCTGGGAGGCGTTGGTCAAGACGGCGCGATCGAGCTCGTCGGCTGCCTTCAGGGAGCGCTGGTAGGTCACGATGGTCAATATTGATGATAATGAAGCAACACTCACTAACCTTAGTAAAATGATGGTGGTAGGACACTTCCTGCCTGGAGTTGAGCGGTCCGAGTGCCCAGATGATGGGCTGGGAGACGTTGGTCAAGACGGCGCGATCGAGCTCGTCGGCTGCCTTCAGGGAGCGCTGGTAGGTCACGATGGTCAATATTGATGATAATGAAGCAACACTCACTAACCTTAGTAAAATGATGGTGGTAGGACACTTCCTGCCTGGAGTTGAGCGGTCCGAGTGCCCAGATGATGGGCTGGGAGGCGTTGGTCAAGACGGCGCGATCGAGCTCGTCGGCTGCCTTCAGGGAGCGCTGGTAGGTCACGATGGTCAATATTGATGATAATGAAGCAACACTCACTAACCTTAGTAAAATGATGGTGGTAGGACACTTCCTGCCTGGAGTTGAGCGGTCCGAGTGCCCAGATGATGGGCTGGGAGACGTTTGTCAAGACGGCGCGGTCGAGCTCGTCGGCTGCCTTCAGGGAGCGCTGGTAGTTCACGATGGTCAATATTGATGATAATGAAGCACCATTCACTAACCTTAGTGAAATGATGGTGGTAGGACACTTCCTGCCTGGAGTTGAGCGGTCCGAGTGCCCAGATGATGGGCTGGGAGGCGTTGGTCAAGACGGCGCGGTCGAGCTCGTCGGCTGCCTTCAGGGAGCGCTGGTAGGTCACGATGGAGTAGCCGTTCACGAGGGCCGCGTTCAGCAGACGGATGGAGTTTGTCTTCTCCTGCGAAGAAGCGAGAAAATGGAAATAACAATTGAAACAAATTTAATAATATATTAGTGAGTAAAAAAGCTAGAAAATGAAAATAATCTTCTCTTCTCTTTTCCTGTGGGATACCGAGTCGTCCAACGACACGACCGACCCTGGTGTCAGAGTTTTTCAACCGCCTGCTACTAGTAGTAGGCCTCTGATAAGGTTGTGTAACGACCGCCGTCTAAGTAATGAAATAATATTTGTGAGTAAAAAAAAGTCCTGAATCATTAAAATGTAGAAACTATCCTAAGTACAGAAGAGACAAAGAAACATAGTAGAGTAGCAAAAAAACTCATATTTGAACATGTTAATTATGTGCTCTTGATAAAAAAATTCAAATTAGAAAATGTAACAATGGCGACTAAGGTACTCGAGGGTTACAAGTGTTTTTCAAATTTTGGTGATGGGCTAACTGACAACCTGTCACAATAGTGATACACAATATTTTGAATGACCCTAAAATGTTTACCAAACGTGATGTAAATGTTAGTTTTTCACGGGCGTTTACGCTCTGCCTACCCCGTGATATATTTACGTATGTGAGTAAATTTAATGAAAGTAGTATAGATGCGTACTACGTGCGTAGTATATATGGACACTGGCTGGCTTTCAATGCCGAGGGACGTCACAAAGTTTTAAGTAAATATTCTACATTATTTAAGAGTTTCTATAGAGAAACGCAAAGTCACAAAACAGGCTTGACCCCGTCCAAAGCATGACTCCATAAAGATACCCCCATAAATTTTATCTTAAACTTCCTAAAGCTAGACGACATCACTTTGGCCAAAGGCAGATAAAATATTCGCGCCAAGCACCAAAGTTCCATATTTAAACCGTTTATTGGGACCGTAAATCCAGCCAGCATCGGATCGGGCTGACTTCCCGTAAGAACACGATTTGCCTTACATTGCTGGTTATGTTAGGCAGCCATAACAATAAACTTAAGATAACCAGAAATGTATTTCGAATTCGACCCTGATGGTAAAGTACTGTAATACGAAGGAAATCCAGCTATTACTGGATCGAGCAGACTCGCCCGTTCGTAATACTCAAGCCTTTGAATTGTATATTTCACAGCGCCTTGGTGGTCTGTGAGATACATTGTTATGTCGGCTTTGAATAGCATCACCCCATTTCTTTTCTCTAAGCCAGCGATGCACAGACCGCGGCCCGCGGGCCGCTTGCGGCCCGTGGGCTTTATTATTGCGGCCCGCGAGCAGTAGCACAAATCCCCATACATATCCAAAAAACTTGTCAATATTTATCATGTCTACAAGTAAAACTGCAAAAATATTTTAAATTGCGCGCGCTTCTGTACTCGCTGTCATGTTCGGGCTAGAGTCCGCGCCACCAAAGCAGTCGAGATCGTTGTACGTCAAGGGCGGCCATCTTCAAACACGAAAAAGAACTCTATTGCAGAGAACTAAGAAACGTCAAAAATTTAACAAAACTGAAGTTAATCGTGGCTTTGTAGAGAAGTTAGATATGCTGATTCAATCTTTTAATGACAGGTTCAACGATTTTAAAAAAGTGAAACCTCTTTTGGACATTTTTAGTAATCCTTTCTCCATTTTAGTTGAAAATGCACCCGAGTCAATGCAGTTGGAATTGATTGATATTCGAAATGACCAAGAGTTACGCAACAAATTTAATGAAGGGGATTTACTTAACTTTTATCGCTGTATTGATAAAAATATGTATAAAGAGTTGCGCAAAAATGCCCTGAAATTCACCAGCTTATTTGGTTCTACCTATATATGTGAACAAACTTTTTCTATAATGAACAACAATAAAACAAAAAATAGAAACCGCCTTGCCAATGACAATTTGGAGGAAGTTTTACGAGTGGCTACAAGTAAATTGGAACCGAACCTTAAAAAAATTGTTAGCACAATACAGTGCCACGCTTCCAACTAGTGTATTATACTTTATAATAAATATTTCTAGGCATTTTTGTTAATTGTGATGGCCCGCCATCAGTTCGATATTCGCCCGAGTGGCCCTTGGTCCCAATTAGTCTATGCATCTCTGCTCTAAGCGCTGTCACAGGCCTACGTACTAGATACATTCTGCTACGATTGTGATTTTTGTGATACATAACTACTGAAGTGAACCTTAAAAATTCGTTGACGTACATTTTGTTGGACGTAGTGAAAACGACCGATTTTTCCGGCCGGTGATGCTCATAACTTTTTAAGCACTCGCGATTACTTTCACTCATTTTAAGTATTAGACCGGGTCTAACGCGATAGTATTTAGGTAAATATTAGTAATTTAATTTACTTTAGATCCGGTCTAATACTTAAAATCGGTGATGCTCAGCCTGCCCCACAAGAGATAAATGCATGATTTTCAATCTAAAAGTGTATCTTGGTTGACCTACTTTTAAAATAAAGACTAACTAGTGTCAGATAAACTTTTAGTTCGGCTGCAAGTTTGAAAGTTGGTATTTGCGACGGTTTCAGTTTTCCCGATAGATTGGCGGTAAGTTAGCGCTGCGGTGATAAATCAGCGAGCGCTAAAATGACTTAAATAGCTAAATGCGTTTGTAAATGACCGTGCACACGCGTTTCGGGGCTAATTGCTGCTGATATTTATGGGCATGGATTCTAAATGTTGGACCTCAATTCTTATATACCTACTTGCAAAGGTTTCAAATCGGCCTTTATTTTATGTCTAGCTGATAGGTTACGATAGCTATTTAGGGTGAAATCTTCATTCATTCACATTCACATTCACATATCACGCCTATAATCCCTTGCGGGGTAGGCAGAGCATAAATGGCCGCATAAAACGGACATTTACGCCACGTCTGACAAACATTTGAGGGTCACCCGGAAAATTGTGTATCGCTATAGTGACATGTTGTCAGCCCATCGCCAAAAACTGCAATACACACCCTCGAGTCCCTTAGTAGCCTCTTACGCTTCCCACGGGCAAGAAATGGGGTGATGCTATTCTAAGCCGGCATCATACGGCATAAAAATGAAACGGCACGGGTGAAATTTTACAAGTGCCAATATCAGAATCTCAAGACTGGCTGGTGATAAGGAACAACTTTCCCAAGGAACATAGTTTGAAATATGACAAACATATTTTGAGTTCCATAGTAACTCAAATCAACTGAGTGGCATTTTTGTACAGGAAGTCAATTTTTTTTCGTATTTCGACTTTAATCCTCAGGGAAAGTTATTCCTCATCACCAGCCTATCTTGTTTTCGAATTTTCGCTTTCGGTCACTAGTAAATTTAAACCCTATGTATCTGACTAATTCGATTCCTTTTAATTTGAATTACCTAAAACAAAATGTGTTTTTCTTTTGCTAAACAGTTTTTACAAGATTTTATTACATTCTTCTAAGATACAAGCTAAATTTTCACGAGCGCGGCATTCAACCTCACAAGTAACAACTTTTAGCGTATATTGCGTGTGAAATTTCAATTATTTTTTTATTTTCATGTAGGTATTTTCGTAAATTAGAGAATTCATATTTATCAAATAACATCCAGAATCGAGCCCAGTGTCTGCAAGGGACGGACGATGATTTAACGATTATTGATCACGTGTGAATCGTGATATTCACGTCGGTTTACGTCCATACAAGTTTGAGATACTGGCTTTGGCTGTGGTTGGCTAGCTGAAGTCGACCGTCACTGCGTATGCGTATTTTTAACGGATGCGTCTTTCAAGTCGTTTCACAGATGCATCCGATAAATGCACCGTAGCCGTATTGTATGAGAATAAGATCGGAATTCGCAATTTCTTTTCGTTTGACAGAAGCATGCGTTACGGTGCGTTAAAAATACGCAGCGACGGACGACAAGCCGGAGAACTGTCATATTGTTCAGTCACTTTCCAGTTTCTAGTGAGACAATCATCGCAGTAGTTGCCTCGAATGTGTAGTAAACTTGATTAGGAATGTTTGGTAGATATCCAATCATAATTTATAAAGGCGAGTACGCTTTATCACGAGTATTACATCCGAAGTCTGATAGCTACGACTACAAAGCTTAGTATGCTGTGTAAAACTCCTTACCCCGTTCCGTAGACAAACGGCTGGAAATATTCATATAACTTGAAAAAATAAAGGGTGTGTTTGTCTTTAACCAAATAACCCGTTTCGTCAAACCAAATATATGTGAAAAAATAGGTTTAATATTTTAATATATTACCATGTTTGTCGTTTGAACCAAACCTAATGAACCAGCTCTATTTTACCTTTTTAACAAGACCATAAAAAACGTTTCTAATAAAGCGAGCTCATTCCGTATTGTTTGCCACACTCGCTTGAAAAACATTATAATTTACCCCGCCAGCGCCGATTTCAATTTAACTTGGCAAAGTTTAAAATTATGGCCGCAACTTGGAATGATAAAGAGGAAATGGCGTTGAAATTTATCGACCTCCCGCAAGTTCCAGCTCTTGATATGAAAGGCCACGCGTATTCCACAAATTGCCTGCACGCCCAACTGAATAAACTTCTGACTGCAGGGCTCAAATGGGTCTGAGTAATTAATGTTTAGAGAGAACCATGGAAATATGGTGAAGGCAGGAAAAACTTGGTATTTCCAAGATACAGTCATCATCATAATTTCCCCGATCTATCCCTATTTATTTCAGGTTGCCTTACCATATTTTGTACATAAAATTATTGTTAATATAGGGTTTCAATTACACAGGACAGAACCAAAATAAAAACTCACGCGAAAAAAGAAAAAGGCCCTTTTTATTATTTAGACCCTATTAAAAAGTTTCGCTTTTATCGCCATGGCTCTATTGAATGAATGAACGAATGAATTTATGTATTAATCACTTTCGACTATCTTTTGAAGATATCAAAAATATTGTTATGAGATGATGCAGTACGCTACCTCCGAATACTGCTTACGTACAAATACCCAGATACATAAAACAAAAATTTATACGGGGTGTAAGGGACGGTATACCGAAAACTTTGAATGCATGATCAGACCATGAAACTGAACAACTTTTTCTACGGAGACGATGTTGGTAAACTAGAAAAAAAATCGACCTCCCATACAAAATTCCCGACCAGCTGACTGACTTTCTATGGAAACTCGAAAAAAATATTTCGTTTCCCAACGTAGGCTCCATAGTAAAAGTTGTTCAGTTTCATGTTTTGATCATGCCCGCAAAGTTTTTGGTACACCGACCCTTACACCCTATATGGTTTGGTCGTTTGTAAAATCTTTGTCATAATTCCGTATTTTGTTTGTGAACATGCGCATATCCAAACTAGTAAGAGACTACAGTATTTTTCTGTCACCACTGTGACTGTTGGCAGGGTTTCCTCAACGCTTATTATTTAGTCTTAGCTGCAGGGATGCAGGACGTAGGCCCATTGAAATTTCGGCGTACGTCAATCAACGTTATTGGATTCCCTCTTTACACAGGCAGTAAATATACAGGGTGTAAGGGACAGCCCTCCGAATACTGATAGAGTGCATTCAGACCATGTAACTGCTCAATATATTCCAGGAAACATCACAAAAACTACACTTTCTATAGTAAAGGCAGTCAGCTGATCGTGAGTTTGTAAAGCAAATCGGTTTTTTTTCTGAACAATCTTTTTCTCATCTTTGAAAGACTTTTTCTTGGGAGAAAGTTGTTCAGTTTCATTGTCTGCATGCTAGGGTGCAGTATTCGTAGAGCTGTATCTAACACCCTGTATGCATGCAACCACAGGCCTGCTAGACACAGGCTTCAGAATATTGCATGCGACGGATATAGCCGGCTATCTGACGCGGTTAATCTTGTTAGGTTGTCCGTGAGACAAGTCAAGATATAGAAGTAGAGTCAGTGCGGAAAGAGAAATGAGGGCGCCTCTGTGCTTCAGTATGAGAAATGGCATAGCAACCTGTGCAAAAATTATTAGTCCACTTTTTGCCCACGCCTATTCTCTTACCGCACAGACTCTATTAGCTTTCAGTTTCTAAGTTTCGAAACCATTCTGTAAAGTTCATTCACAAAATAAGTAAAATAATAGTATTAATAACGCACGAGTATGTAACACAATTTTCGACTTGATTATTCTTTCATCCAGTCGGCTACAATTTGGAGAAGATGTCAGCTTCAGACATGACATACATAAAAGTGATATACCTACCATAGTAGATATTAATAACTGTCGAATATCCTTAATCGATCAAGTTTGCTAGACACTTGGTGCGACCGCAACGAGTATCGTCTCATTGAATACTGAATTCTATCTAAAACTCGTAGATGTGACGAAACATTCACGGGTACATTTATCACATAGATGGTTAGGAAAATTATATGTCCCAACCCCAAGACGTTCATCAGCGCAGGACCTCCTCACTCCAGCACCCTGACTCTTAGCGTCCAAATAGTAGTCATGGACGTATCCTTTGAGTGTCTGCTTGTCTTTATCTACTCTTAGCAACTATCCTTACCCCAAGTCGCTCATCAGGACAGGACCCTCTCACACCAGCACACTGACTCTTCGCGTCTAAATAGTAGTCATGGGCATATCCTTTGAGCGTCTGCTTGTCAACCCACGCGACGGCCACATCTCCTCCAACCATCTGCGAGTGAGCCGAGTCTCCGGATACACCAAACGACATGTACTCGCCGTCCTCTGAAATGTAGGTACATAGCATAAGTAAAGTGAAATATTAACTTTTCTTAAGAGATATTCGTGATAAAGGCAACTTTTTACACGACTGCCCGACCAAAAAGGAGTGTAATGTGTTTAGAGTTCATGTATAAATGTGCAATTCTTTAAAGTGCTGCATCTCGTTAACCACCGAACAGATCAAAGTCCTTACATTATCCCGAGTGTTATAGACTTTATCTCAGAAAGAAGTCGTGTTTTTAAATTAATTATGCTTGTTTTAAAAAGTTATTAGCAGACAGAAATCTACCTTCTTTAAAAACCCAACAGCTATCATTCACCACAAAAGAAACAGAAGTATTAGCTATTGTACCCACAGAGATTGCTGCCATTCTCTAGAGTGATTCTTTGGTTGCTTATAAAGACACCCGAGAAATAGGGTGATGGTTCTAATAGAACGCTCACGCCATACACCTGCTCCTGCTCCTGCCATGTTGCAAATATTGCTCAAAATGCTTCCGCGGAAGTGTCAACGTGAGTGAGTGTTCAGACACTGCTGTCATACTCTTCTCGCACCTATATGAGTGAGCAAGATAGCAATACATTCCACACGCGTCCGCGCTGCGGTTCTTTTGACTCGCGCACGGAAAGCCGACAATCGAGGGAGCACGGGGAGTGGCAGCGGCATGACGAGTAGCAGCGTGAGTAACCTGTTTACATATTCGCGCTGCCCACTTCCCTTACTATTTCCCTGTCCATATTGGCATTGAGTGAACGTGCTTTAAGACTGTTTTATATCAGCAGTAGAGACTGCACTCACCAAGTTTAGCCACCAGCTGCAGCACAATGCTGTCGCCAGCTACCGCCCAGCGCACCTCAAATGCCAGCTCGTCGTACAACACCTCGCAGTTCAGTTTCGACTGGAACCAACAAACACAAATTGTTTAAAAATTGGAATAGAACTTTTTAAGCACTCGCGATCACTTTCACTCATTTTAAGTATTAGACCGGGTCTATCGCGATAGTATTTAGGTAAATTACTAATATTTACCTAAATACTATGCGATAGACCCGGTCTAATACTAATAAAGTAATTTACCTGTGTCCCGACGTGTCGTGACGTGTCGTGACGTGTGTCGGGACACAGGTAAATTACTAATATTTACCTAAATACTATCGCGATAGACCCGGTCTAATACTTAAAATGAATTGGAATAGAACCTGATCCTCCTCTTTAAAGGTCTTAAGCCGAAAGATCAGAAACTGTCATAAAAATGCTGAGATGCAAGTTTCAACACCTTTTCCTGAAGAAGACAATACTTTGATAAACACATTAAAAAGCTTCAAGAACTAATATTTTATCGTAGGTTTGTCAAAGTGGAGCAAATTTACGAAAAAATACTGAAATCTTAAGAGTCGTAATCGTTTTTTTTACTGTTCTTCAAGTGGGTAATTTAATATTTGTTTACAGACAAAATAGTACCTGAATTTAAAAATATGTGCGTTATATCCTACTAACAATGTATGTACGATTTCATCACAAAATTATATTTTAAGATTTTATGTAGAGAAGTCTCGTCATTAAAATTGTTGCAGTTATGTGAAGACGTAAAATCGTTACCTAACGACACTTTAGTTGCCTTTCGCCACATATAATTCTAAAGTGGTCATTCTATGTTGACGACATACCGAACCGTGACGGTTGGAACCTGAAATTATCTACTTATTCTATTCTTAATGATCTTAACTAACGTGAGGTAATCTGAAATATCAGATGCACTCGCAACAATACCTGCAAATTAAGATAGGCATCGCAGTTCGATAGGAATCATTTCATGTCAAATTGTAGAATAGGTATTGTAAATTTAAAATTTGCTGTAGTTATACGCATGTAAATAACACGCTTTGAAAATCTTGACTTCAATTGAAACAAATATCGTTTTTAGATGATGGTGGTGAAAAGTTACGTGCCGTGTGATTAACCTGGCCAGCCCCGAGACAGTGCCTTTATTTTTATTTTTTTATCCTGCCCGAGCCGGTTTTCTGTTAGGACATTACAAAATTGTTATAAAATAAAGAAAATTGTGTGATACGTTTTTTTTTTACAATGACGTATCATGGCGTCAATAAGTGATAATATTAATCTACATTGAATCAAGAATTTCAATTTCTATTTCGATTTCAATAGCGGTACAGAACCAAAAAAAATGAGGCATGCAGGGTATATTATTTTTTAACGTCGGTAGGTAACAGGAAGAATGCTAGTAGACATAGTGGTGACAGAAAAAGTGTAGTTACCCTATCTGGCCAATTGTTGTGGTCAGGCGATCGAATGGTTCAGATTGATTGGCTGGATAGGATTGTACCCACTATTGTTGTTTTTTTCATAAGTATTGTACTTTAGGTGAGAGTAGTAAAGTTTAAAATGACTGATGAGGTAGATAAGGACTTAATCATTGCATTTTGATAAATACACCCTGTATTTAGCTGCGCTTCAATATGAAATATGCATAACATCATGCACGTCGCATTACCGTTGCTGTTGCAAGTCACCGAGTGAAGGGTGAAGGCCGGACCGCTCACTTTGCACTCTGAACTTTGTGCTAACGACCTTGACAATACGATCCATCACAACTTTATACACCAAACTAGACTTTAGCTACTGGTAAGAAGATGAAGGTATAGCTGGCAGTGGAGAGTACAGCGCTCAGGGTGGGCTGTGTCCAAGCGGTTTTCTGCAAGATTTGCCGCCGCCATTGCTGTGACGACGGTCGTCGGGTTTGGACGCTGATGTAGCCAATCGTTCGAAAGGGTCGCCATTTGTGCGCATTAAAATAAAATTGTGGTTGATGATCTTATTTTACTACTTTTATTCGTAAGAATATCTTACAATGTTCGCGCTTTTGTTTCTTGTAGCTATACGAAAAACGGTATGAGATAGTTCTCAGCAATATTCTCTCCGGTGGCGATGAGGGCAGAACCTCTATTACTCGGGTAATCCCCTTGTTGGCTATCGGCCTGCATTACCTTGCTATTACACTGCAAATAGATCCCCATTGGTATACATTGCGGATTATTACATGGGCGTTATTACAATACACTTCAGATAGCCAGCAATGCATGCTGAATTGGCAAGGAAGTATGGTAGCAACCTAACAGCCGACTACGAACGTTAAGATACTGTGCCAGTAGCCCGGTGTGTTTCTGGTAACTAGTTTAGTAAGCTTACGGGAAGAGTATTGGAGCAGATAGTATGGTATTTTCCCGTACCTGCTTTAATTTTAGGAAGTTTTTCGTGGTGACTACATACAGTTTTAGTTTGGGTAAAGTAGAGAAAACGAGACGGGTAGAAACTTCTCTTAAATACTAAGTGTACATTTTTTGTTTTATTTTAAGTTATTCCACTTCATAGAAACATTTCATTTTGAAACGATTCAAACGTTAGACCTTTGAATAAAAGCTTTTCTTTTTTTTGTTGATAATGGTAGTGAAATTAATTATTTCTTTGTAAACTAGTATGTTTATGCAATGTCGAACCATTTTTGAATATTATGGGTGTGTGTTTGTGTTCCAATATCTATCAGTAATCTTGTAACATAAACAAACTTAGCGAAGCTCAGTACTCGAGAACCAATATTTGCTCACGCGTGGTTCTTCTTTGCTTGAGAAATTTTCTTTTGTGGTATTGTAATATGTATTATACATTAAATTTTTTCTTGTATTTTTACGTGGTTATTTGAAGGTAGGATACAAAATTTTCCGGATGACCCTCAAATGTTTGTCAGACGTGGCGTAAATGTTTGTTTTATGCGGCCATTTATGCTCTGCCTATCCCGCAAGGGATTATAGGCGTGATGTGTGTATGTATGTATGTTATTTGAAGGTTTTTTCTGTTTAATATTTTTCGATTTTGTTCGTGCTTCTGGAGTTTTAACGATTTTTGTTTTAGTTAGTTTAATTTTAATTGTTTTAGTTTTTGATCTTGTTTTTTCAATCCTAAATGGGTACCAGGAGAGGTATGAAATAAAACACTTTTGTATTTTTCGAGTATCAATAGTTATCACATAATAGTTAATCGGTAATATTAATATTTATTAGCATATTCTTAACCTAAGTATATTGTATTTTGACATCGATAAACCCAAAATAATGTTTTAAAAATTTACAATATTGTACAAAACCATATCACAGAAAGGAACATTATTGTACTGAGTCTATACAACTAGATACAATTTTACGTTTTACAATGTTATTTCGACACCGATGTCCCCAGACTATAATTACACTAAACATAAATTAATACTGTGGTGTTTTTCCTACACCTTGTTAAACTGGCCTTACAAGCTTTTAGTTATTTTGAAACGTCTTTCAACTTTCAAAACCCTGGACGAATCATTAAACGGTCGTTTAAGAGCGATGCCCAAAAACGCAATCGTGAGCAGATGCGCAAACGCACCAAGGCTGACGGGTTTGAGTGGAGTGAAGTGCCATCGGCGTGGAGCACTTGTTAGTTCAGAATTCGAATATTCAGACGGGTCACGGATGCGAGGGCACTTTAGATGGCACAATCTAACACATGGACACTCAAGCGCAGGCTGGGTTAAACAGTTTTGGCTATCGACGTTTCTTATGCCGCGGGCATAAGACTTAGTACGTAAGCGGTTTGAGTGTCTAGCCGGACGTGAGCTTGACTGTACACAGATCGTGTCATCTAAAGTGCAGGCGTGCAGCGCGGTCAGAGGTTATTGCGAAATGCGTGAGGACGGTCTCGGAGTGTGCGCTTGCACAAGCGGGCATCGACCGCGGCGTCCCCCGCGACCCTCCCGGCTCCCCGCGCCGCTCACTGCGACCCCGACCCCGCAACTAGGTCAAGGTCAACACTCCTCTGGATAGTCACCTCGCTGGCTCTCTCTTTCTCTCCCGTCTCTTCGTCCTTGTCACTCGTCTTCGCTTCGCGCTGCTGTCGGAAGTCTTGCGGCAACAGATGGTACTGCAACGGCCCTGACTGTTGTTGAAGGTATTGTCTCTGCTGCTGTAGTTGGTAGAGCTGTTGTTCGTACAAGCGACGCTGCTCTTGGAGTAACTGTTGTTGGAATAGTAGCTCCTGATAAGTGAGTTGATGCTGAATCGGTTGCAGTTGGAAAGGTTGCGGCTGTTGGTGTGGGAAGAACTGTACGGGCTGATATTGCTGTTGCTGTCCGAACTGTTGCTGATGGGTTTGCTGTAGATGCTGCTGATTTTGTTGAGCCGATCTTTGGTCCTGGTACTGGGGTTGCAGGAGTTGTTGGTTGGCGACGTGTTGCGAGGCGGGCGAGTCGGCGCGGCGCCGCAAGGCCGCTTCGTGTTGTTGCTGTTGAGCATGTGCAGCCAGCGCGGCGGGTCCCGCGCGTAGCTGCGGCGGCCGGTAGGTAGTCGCTGGTAGAGCGACGAGCTTGGCTCGCGAGCTGGTACTGGGTCGGTCGCCGCCGGTGCTGTCGATGCTGCCGCCAGCCAGCAGCGCTCGGTTGCGGCTCTGCAACAGGAAACCGCGCTCAGCGACTAGCTCGAGCCTTTGCCGCAACTACACTCATTCAAACAGACGTAGTGTATCCCTGTTGCTACTTTAAATTACAAATCGGGCTATTGTAGATCTGACTTACGGTTGCATTTTTCAGAATTAAAAATGAACCTTTACTACTGTCATCATCAGTCACAACTTCGTGTTGCAGGAGAGATATAGTGCTATATGGCATACACTCTCATCCACCAATCAGCATGGGTGAATTTTGGCAATGTTCGGGAACTGATAAGCCAATCCCCTTGAACGACATCTGTGTATAAATATGGTTATGCCACTATACTTATTTTAGTTTTGATTAGATAATATTACTATTTAAAAATATTTACTTACCTGTTTTATCTACTCAATGTTCCTTCCGTCCAGGTATGAAAGTAATAAAAATATATTAAAAAGTATAGTATACGAAACGTTTAATTCCACTCGCATCCTTGAGCATCTTCTTCTCCTTTTCGTGTGGGACACCGAGTCGTCCAACGACCCGATGAACCCTGGTGTCAGAGTTTTCAACCTCCTACTATTACTTGAGCTCATCTTAAAGCACTCGCAGTGATATATTTATTCGCTCTTTAATTATTTATATTGTTCAGTTATAATGTTTTTTATTTGCCTTGTGATGTCGGCTTTGAATAGCATCGCCCCATTACTTTCCCATAGGTGTAGTAAAAGGCGACTAAGGCACTCGAGGGCTACAAGTGTATTGAAAATTTAGGCAATTGGCTGACAACCATGGTGATACACAATTTCCTGAATGACCGTCAAATGTTTGTCAGACGTGGCATTATAGTCCGTTTTTTACGGCTGTGTACACTCTGGCTACCCCGCATGGGATAAAGGCGTGAAATATATTGTAGTTGTTTATAATTTTGCCAGACGATTTCTCACAAGCATTTTCGATTGAATAATTTCGTACTCTGTAAGTACAATAACCCTAATTTTATGCTGAAGTGATACATACTCGTAAGTACGGTTTCAAAAAGTACGAATGATGAAAAGTAGTTATTTAAACTTATCAAAATATAAAATTCTAAGCTTTACAGTAATTTTCTTTTTAAAGCTTGTTCAATGATTCGCAACAACAAATTGAGTAAAAAGTAACCACAAAATGAATAGAGTAATTGTAATAAAATAAGTACTACTCAGTTTCGGTCACTTGCCAATCCTTAGCCGTATCTTCACCCAGAACATGCCTGATTCGTTGTTGATACACAAATACAAATTACCCTTGTGGGGTAGGCAGAGCGCAAACGGCAGTAAAAACAAACAGTTATGCCTCGTCTGGCAAACATTTGGGGGTCATTTAGAAAATTGTGCATCGCTATAGTGACCCAGCCCATCGCCTTAAATTGCAATACACATGTCCTCGCGTCCTTTAGTCGATTCTCACGACACTCACAGTAAAGAAATAGGGTTATGCTACTCTGGGCCGACATCACACGGCTCTTCATCCATTGTTAATGGTTGCAAAAAGTCATAAGCCACCTCTGAACCACAAACTCTTCGCAGACACCTCATCAATATTAAAGTGAAGTGGACCATCAAAAGGGGGGGTTCTGGGAGAAAGGGGGGTGAAGTAAGAAGGACACTGACTAATGGCTCGCCAAATGGACCAGTGAGGAGGCCAGATAACTCTCAAATATAAATAGCCGCAAAAAGGAGTATGAGTAGAAAAGAAATGGTTAATTGTTTTAAGTCTTGTTCGGCATCAGGAAAAATTGAGGGAAATAAAGTGCTTCGTACCCGTTCAAACTTGACCTAGCTTGTTAATCAAATTCTTTAACATATACGGTCTTATTACATAAAAGCTAGTTTAAGCTTTTTGACAGCGTCAAATCGTATATAAATATTTTAAACACTGCTTAAAAGTGCATCTAACTTTTTTGTAATAACACGGCATATCAAAAATGAATGACAAGAAACTTATATTAAATTCAGTCTTAAGTGAGATGAAAAACTTTAGTATACCTAGATAATTTGGCAATTAAATGCAAATACTATGCAATAATTTACAAAAATACTTCCTCGATTTAAAAACAGAAATAATTACAATCAATAAAAACTTATGCGATTTAATTTACGATTCTCTCAAGAGAAGAATCTCGATACAAAATAATTTCCGCAAAAAATACTTTTACGCGGAAAGATCCAAAAAGGTAAACAGATTCAGGGGCGCAGACAGCAATTGAGGTGTATCACACACGCACGCGTGGTGAGCACGGCCATGTCCAGCAGTGGACAGTTGTAATGTTATGTTTATCACACGACTATATTGTCGTTCGTGACAGCCACAGAACAAACGATGACCTGTGTCAAACGTGTGCCATTCATGATAATTAAGTATTGGGATTTCGATTACCCATGTGATGCCGGCTTAGAATAGCATCACACCATTTCTCCCGCGGGTGTCGTAGGAGGCGAGTAAGGGACTTGAATGTTTCATGTGTATAACAATTTGAGGCGACAGGCTGACAACCTGTCATTATAGTGATACTCGTCTTTTATAAAACGGCCCTTAAATATTTGATAGACGTGGTGATAGCGACCGCATTTTACTACTCTCTGCCTACCCTTCAAGGAATCAAGGCGTGATATGTGTATGTATGTGTATATAATATGTATTTCGTTTCAAAAAACGTATCCAACCGGATAATCATGCAATATGTGTGAGAGCCGCCTAGCATCCAGACAAGTTTAATTAACTCTTATTGAGTACCTTACAAATGCTTACAACATCCTCTTACGATGGTTCGAAGTAAAACCTTCCGAAAAGGGCTTAGTGTCTAAAAATAGAATCAAGACTCAAATTCTCGATTTCAAGAAAATAATATTGAAAGTTAAAAATCTTTTGAGAACCGACTGCAACAGTGCTTTGCCTTTGGAATTTCAAGATATGCCAATGGAATAAATAATAGTTTAAATAATATAAGAATAACTGTGTCATGCGGGCTAGTGATTCGGAAACGAACCAACATAATAATAAGAATAATAATCTCAATCAATAACCCAGCAAATTCCTCTCCATAGCCCTAGTAAATTGACCCTCGCCTGCAATAGTCCTTGCATCAGGCGGGTGCTTGCTCTGGGTGCACTTCTATAGTGCAGACAGAGCGAGTATCCGCTTGATGTACACATCACAACACATTATTTCATGCAAAAAGGCGTCTGTGTTGTTGGCTTCGGTCCCACTCATGCCTCAAAGGACCGGGTCCCTGTGGGCCCAATATTCGAAAGAATACCAACATGAGAATAAAAATGAATAAATAATATTGTTAAGAATAAAAATTAAGTATAGTTAATAAGCATTAATAGTTTCCTCAAATTCTCCTGGATACCAACATTAAATCCTGACTTAGTGACAATGGAAAAATTACATGCTTTGAAACAAGAAAACATTATTTTGAATTTTTTTAGTAACCGTTGAACATAGATGGTTTCTGATGACAGAGTAATATTTTGAAAATCAAGACCGAGACTGTTGGCGTAATAAAATAAGAAAATAAACGCCGCGAAATTGAGAACCTCCTCATTTCTTTTGAGTCAGTTATAAAAGAGCTTGGCGTCTAAAAATAGAACCAAGTCTCAATGCTGAGTATTATGAAAAGAACGGTAGTCTATAATGTCATTGACCTTTCAAGTATATTGGCGACTGTTGCAAAAGACAGTTTTGGCAAGAACTCGTAACGTTGTGACGAAATCTGAGGAGTTATAGAGTCGGCTCCACTTTTATGGTATCCGCTAGAATATGTCATTTTCGAGATTATGATGGTAGTTTGGAAAGAATATAGTATACTAACTTCTTTGTGTATATGGTAAACCTGTTATTAAGCGATAAGGCCGCCTTTGCGCATTTTTAGTTTAAGTTTTCCTGTTTTTATTTGTGTTTTGAATGTGCAATAAAGTGTTTTTACTTACTATTAAGTAAGATACTTTCGGTACTTACGCGTACTATTGTTATAGTATAGACATCGGTTCATCGGGTCGTTGGACGACTCGGTGTCCCACACGAAAAGAGAGAATAGACATAAAAGAGACTAACTATAACACGAGATCTTCATGATTTATGCCAAAACCAAACTTAACAAAATATAATATGATTTTGGTCTTTAACATTCATAGTCAAGTGCTTTCAAAATCAACTGTGTCATGCAATGTTGCTAACAAAACACTAAATGTTATCTAATAGAGATTGTTCCCAGTGATGAGAATATCTTTGCACGCATAAGCATTTAATTGGTATTTTGAAAATTCTTATTAATATATGTGTAAAGTATTGTGGTTTTACTTCTTAAATTACACTTATTTTAACGTCTGAAGTTGAATTAACATAAGTTAGTATTTGTTATTGCAAGCATATATTAAGTTATTCACGAAAACATAATTTATCGACTGTAGAGACAGTCACTTAACCTTCTTGCAATTACTCGCGCCGCCAATGTCAAGTCGAGTTATTTCACAGAATTGTGGTGATGCTATTCTAACATAGCATCAATGAATTTAAACACAAGAATATAACTTATTGAATCGAAAGACTACCCTACTTGCCCCAATAGGTCTGAAGCTAAAATCAAATCCACACGAGATATTTAATATCGCACAAATTCATGAGATAGTTGAGATTTATACTCGTACAGCTCTATGAAAATATAAAGAGGAGCAAAATTTACGAATATGTCTGAATAATAAAAATACTGCTAGTTTTCTCATAAAGTGTATAAAGTATAACCGGGGGAGTGTTTTATAAATTTTGTATTTAGTAATTAAAAAATAATTGTTTTGGTAATTAGATTTTCTATTGCAGTTTAAAATAATAAATCTGCAGCAAGACACCCTGTAACTCTAAAAAGTAACAGAATAGAAATATATGTAGTACTTTAATATTTCTTACGTACTACCTCGCTTATGTAATTTAAATGCAGACTCCGTAGCAGTCTTAAATCTACGGTTCCCACGTCGTAGCGCTTTAACCGGGAACCGTAGAACAGTGCTACGTGTATTGCTACGGCGTAGCAGTGCTACAGCGTCTACCTGATAGTTTTAATTTATGGTTTGCTTAGTATTTACACCCATAACCTCAATTAGTGCTTTCTAAGCGTAATTTTAACTTTTGTAGTTTTCTAATATCTTTTTTAATTACTGGACCGATGTCAAAAGTTCTTTCATCATTAGAAAGCTACAACATTCATGAGTAACATGAGGCTACTTTTTACCATACAAATATGACCACATACCGGTTAGCAGCGTGCAAAACCGTTGGGCTGGCTTCTAGTAATAAATATTATCTTTTATACACACTTGAAAACAGACGCAAGCTGTACGTTATTCAAGAATCCCACTTGAATTTATGCTAATATGGTTGGTAACCTCAAAACAAACCCGACTCCGCCCGACCCTCAAACGCGTGAAAACACAATAAAAGCGAGACTCGAGATAACCTTTCTTCAAAGGCGTATTTTTGAAACAGTAGAATTCTGATTTGCATGCGTATTACACGTTCTATTACTCGAATCTATTTATGTTTGGGATATGTGTCAATGGTTTGGGGTATGTGTGCATAGATTCATGTAATTTATTAATTTATTAATTGCAATAACATACACAGGAACAATTTACTATGAGACAAGACACAATAGATTTACTTATTTCTAAATAGATAATTATCATTCGCGGATATGATCATTTCTTCTTTTCGTGTCTAAGTAACCATAGACAACAAACGGAACCGACTGCTTAACGTGCCCTCCGAAGCACGAAACTATCTTACGGAAAATCAGCTTGCAATATCCTAACCAGACTAGAAACAAAGTCACAAAGTAAAAATATCAACATTGTGGTGCCCCACCGGGAACAGAACCCGGAACAAAGGTTCGTCGAAGCGGCCGCACTTGTTATGTTGTGTTACTTGATTTAAGAATGTAATATTTTTCATACACAATATAAACACTACAGTACTTTCCACATGCCCTAAAGTATACTGGTAGATAATGCCACTGGCATTTAGTCCACCCTTGTACACTGTTGTGCATAAAGTTCAATAAATATATAAATAAATATAAAAAATTGTTAAATACATAATTTAACAATTCGCCTCCAGAGATAACCTTTCTCCTGAAGCTAAAATTCTACGAAAAATTTTGTTTTTGTTGACGCGGCGCGACGTAGAAAACATTTTAATGGCGGTTAGGCAGTTTTCACACGTTCCGCACGATTTTGCGGTGTTTCGCTGGTTCAGTGTAATTTACGAAAGCAGTTGTATGTAACCACATACGATGCCGTACCTCGTCTGTCAATTTTGATAAATATGCCATATAAACTTTCAAATAATGCAGATCCGTGAGGCACGTGTTTTTTTTAAGCCTGGACTCCTCGATTTTAGCCCCGGGGCTTAGAAACCTACACCTGACCGATTGGTGAGGAGCTGGAGCTTACCAGAAAACTTTGTATGGTTGTTCAAACAACCAGCCCAATCGCAGCAATGAGGCACGTGTGAAAACATCTTTTCCCGTCCTTGTCGTTACACTTGGCTACAGGCAGACATTTAAAAACAGGGTAGATATTGTTTTTAATGGCGACATTCTTTTAAACATAAAACTCCTTTTGTTACATTCGAATTATGAACCGACTTTAAAAAATTAACTTTTTATCATGATTCAACCAAGGTGTGTGATATTTTCTAAAAGTAAATTATTGACCTCCTCAGGAGGTCAAGTCACTAGCAACGAAAAGAAAAAATTGGAAGATACTCCACCGACAAGAGTTGAACTTAAGTTGAGTTAAATTTGAAGAAAAAATTATTGAGGAGATCTCTATGGATGAGTTTAGCTCAGGACCGTGAAGATTGGCGCAATAGAGAAGAGGCCTATGCCCTGCAGTGTGTGGATGTGGGCTGATGATGATGAAGATATTATGTGTGTATGTATGTAATAAGAATAACTTTACTACACCAAATAAATCACAAAAGAAAATAAAAATAACAGAAGAAACAAGGGCGGACTTATCCCATTTAGAGATCTCTCAGTTAACCTTTAAGAAATCCATAGGACATGGTGATATTATTTTGTAATGTTGGTGTCTTTAAACTTCTGTGCGTTTAAGAAAAGTAAGTTCTCGCATATCGTTGTATATTTTTTTCGTGGTGTTTGTCCTCGTATATCGCTGAACTGATTTTTAAGATTCGAAACGTTGATATAGACGTGCTATATGTATGTTTGTAAAACGATGAAGGCTGATCTCAATATTTCATTCAATCATAGGATGAGTAGTTCTTAAAATACAGGGCCCCGAATCTTGTATTTTTTTTGCTTTTGTAATGCCATCGAAACTCAATTGTAAATCTATTGCCAGTGTGATTTTTCTATACTTCCAACTGTTGGCGGAATAAGACACGCCCAAAGTCATCTTACTGGCACTCTATTGAAACAGAACTAAGACGCTTTTCAAATAGCGAAATACGGCCCAGATTGTAAGCTGATTCTTCACAGTGACGTCGATTAAGTTACTTGTATGTTTGTAACTCATCTGAAGTTAATTGCATGTACATCATACATACACCAGCCTATTGCAGTCCACAGCTGGACGTAGGCCTCCCCCAGGGTACGCTATAGGGCACGATCTCTCGTTTTCGCCATCCAGTCGCTACCAACATATTTGTTATTGCAAAAGTATGATGCATAAAATGAAAATAAGTTCAATTAACTTTCCATATTCAGATAGTACGTATACTACGATGCCATCATACGAGTAATGACATCATAACGAGCTCGCTTCGACAAGCTGGTGAAAAGTTTAAGTGGTGTTATTTTCGCATGCGACGCAATTTGTGCATGTGCCAGGAATACTCGCATCGGAGTGCATTAAAAGCAAGTAATTACTTTTGGAATTTGACGAAAAAGCTGTGGAAACCTAGAATTTAATATCAGCCTATGGTTTATACAAATATCACGGTAAGTACCTACTTATAACGGTTCAACTTCAACAGCCACGACTGTCCACTGCTGGACATGGGCCTTCCCCAATCGGAAGGTATTTGCCATACTCATCACACTTAAAAGCGCGGTGAAACGTTATGTATTCACAGGGAATGCTGCCGCCCATTATCTAGATTTTTATTTATTTATTTAACTTTATGCACAAAAATTTACACGGGCGGACTTGGTTTTATCTCCCAGTCCACCTTAGAGCATGTGGAAACGGTTAAAGCAGGTGCATTAAACTAAAAAATAGATTAATTATGGAAAGAAAAGCTTCATCCCTTACTCGATTTTTACGACACCCACGCGGAGAAATAGGGTGATGATATTCTATGTTTATTGTTTGCTTCAGTTTAAGTGGCAAATTCAGATTCCTTGATAATAGAAACACGATAAAGTGAAAACAAGCCCGAGATTGACAATATTTCCAATTTCTGATTTCCGGCTTTAATCCGGATATTAATATACCTTCATAGGTTTACTTTGAGCAATGAGTTTTTGCGTGTTTATGTATATATTAGGGACATATTGAAGTATCGATGTAGGATCCTAGTAGGAGTTAGGTCTGGTTAGGACATTGCAGGGTGAACCAACTGATAGACCGAAAAATAAATGGTCTCGTGCATCGGAGGGCATGTTAAGCCGTCGGTCCCGGTTGCTGTCTATGATTACTTAGACGACGGTCGTAACACAACCATGTCAGAGGCCTACTAGTGGTAGTAGGCGGTTGAAAAACTCTGACACCAGGGTTCATCGGGTCGTTGGACGACTCGGTGTCCCACACAAAAGAGAGAGAAAGAGTAGGAGCTATTGAGCTTAACTGATTATATCTTTCTCTCTCTTATCACTCGTATCGTTTTTTGCCGTGTGATGTCGGCATAGAATAGCATGTTTTCTTTCTTTCTTTCTTTCATCACACCATTTCTTTTCCGCTGGTGTTGTAAGACTAAGGAACTTGGTTACATGTGTATTGCAATTTTAGGCAATGGGCTAACAACCGGCAATACACATTTTTCTGAATAACCCTCAATTTTATTAAGACGTAGCGTAAATGTTCATTTTTGCGACCGATTACTTTTTGTCTACCCCGCAAACGATATAGGCGTGATGTATGTGAACTCCGTTTATTTTCAAATGACTAATTATGTAAAAAATCTTTGTATGTAACTGACAGCTCGCAACTGTCAGTTACATAAAAAGTTTGTTTACATGATCAGTCATCCTTAAATAAATGGAGCATATGTTTTTGACTTTTATTGTAAAGACAAAAGATTGGATTGTTTGTTTAAATAGAAAGGACTCTGAATCAACTGGACTGATTTAAAAATTCCAAAAGGCCAAGACCCACATTGGGTCCTTGAGCCACAGGAGTAAGTAAGTATTAGAAATTACATTATCCCTGATGTACATAGGCTATATTAAACTGTCTCATTCCCGGGAGATAGTGGATATTTTGACAAAATTCATAACATGTAAATGTGATGTTTAATCATCACAATCTCTATGTAGAAGGGTGTATGTAAAGGTTGTCGCACACACGGCATCACGCCGGTTGCGGCCTGAATCCGCGCGGCTACCCGACTGGAAGGACGCATTTCGCAGTCGACTGCGTCGGGGGTTTGTCACCTAGCGTCAACTATTAGCTGGAGCAAGAGCAGATCTGACAAAAAATTTGAAAATGCAGTCTATCGTATTTCAAATAAACGTTGGCTAGAATGACAAACGGCTCGGCGGCAACCGGCAGCATTTTTCACTCATTTAATTAATTAATTTATTTATTTTTATACACAAAAATGTACCAGGGCGGACTTAACGCCAAAGGCCTTATCGCCCAGTCTACCTTAGGGCCTTTGCATTATTGTAGGCAATGTCACTTTTATTTTAATTACGTACGGTTCTTTTTGAATTACTACTCTTCTTCTTTCCGTGTGGGACACCAAGTCATCCAACGACCCGATGTACCCTGGTGTCAGTTTTTTCAACCGCCTGCTTCTAGTAGTAGGCTTCTGACATGGTTGTGTAACGACCGCCGTCTAAGTTATCATAGACAGCAACCAAGACCGACGGCTTAACGTGCCCTCCGAAGCACGGAACCATTTCCTTTCGGACAATCAGGTGGTTCACCCTGCAATGTCCACAGAAGACTGGGAACGAATTCACAAAGTGATAAATATCAACTTTGTGAGTGCCTCACCGAGAATCGAACCCCGAACTTTTGCGTCGCAGACAGGCGCTGTCACTGCGCCACATCGGCATGAATTTCTATGAAAATTGCTCTAGCTGTATCTCGAAAAAACATACGTTTGGTGCGGCAGCCCTAAGGTTGTGTGCGTTACAAACTGGATACTGTAACATTTAAATATAACATGTACAGCCAATCTCACGTGCGGTTAGACTGACAAACCGCCAATTGATGTCACAATCAAATCAAAATTGCTTAAAAGCCATTCAGTGTCACAATAAGAGTTATCAATCTCACAAAGTAAACTATTATAAATTGTATCTGATCCTGCAGACAAACTGTGTAAACAGTTTTGTTGGACTATGTTTAGCTTTAAGATAGTGAACATCTGTTTTAATAAATGATAATAATGTAAGTCTTATGCGCGCGGCATAAGAACGGTCCACAATCCAAACCAAGCCTGATCTCGACTGTACATGTAAGTAGGGTGAATGTAAAGTTGTCGCCCACACGGCAACACGGCGTCGGTCTATGACCGCGCGTTTACCCGACTGGAAGGACTCTTTTTGCAGTCGGCTGCGTAGGGGGTTTATCTAACAAACAGCTGGTTTAGCTCGTGTGTTGAATACCAAATTTTTAAAACGCTACCCGTGTTAGATATGATTTTTTTGAAAACTTGCAATATGTTCAAACGTGGGCAGGATTTTAAGAATTCGACTTTCGACATCACTAGTGGCGACGCATCTTCCATCTGGGCTACCGCGGTTCGTAGCTTGTCCGCAAATTTTGCAAGTGTGTCTTAATGCCAATAACGCGTGGCACGGCTTTATCTATGCCTATGTATTATAGTTTCAAAGATCTAAGCATACAAAGGACGCGGAAAGTTACTTTTTATTTTATACTACTTACATATGTAGTGATTGGATACGGCTCTTATAAAACTTTTCTAAAAATGGTGCACCGCAAAAAGCTTTAGGAATTGAATGTTTTTGTTGATACGCCGATAACATTTTAATCTCTCTTTTCGTTTCGCTATTTATTCTACAACTTCTCCCAAATTATTCAATAAACCTTTCAAGAAGCCCGATTCTTTTCAGTTTTTTCTTCAATTATCTCAGTACAATAGCCGGTGCTGGAATGAAGTAGGAAGTGAAATCCGAATTCAATTCCAGATGCTCTTTTCTTTTCAATTCGAGAACTGCGGACTCGAACCGAAATGCGATGTTATTTGAGCACGGTCTAGGGTATGCCGTTCTCAGCTTTTTAGTCATGAATTTCATTATTCTTGATATGAGTTTGTGTACCGTGCGATGACGGCTTAGAATGGCATCAGCCCATTTCTTTCCCGTGGGTAAATAAGGGACTTGAAGGTTCTATGTGTATTAACATTTTAGGCGACAGTCTGACTATATGACTACTATAGTGACACGCACTATAGTGATACACGATTTTTCTAAAGCAGCCCTCAAATATTTGTCAGACGTGGCGATAGCGACCGTATTTTATGGCTGATAACGCTGTGCCTACCCCGCAAGGGATAAAGGCGTGATATGTGTACGTATGTATATGATTGTGAATAATTTAGTAAGATGGAGAAGGAATAATATTTCACTGAAGCAGAAAACCGATTCTGTCATGCTTATAAAAAAATATTGAGGAAAAATAATCCAGCTATGGTTTTTGTTTTCAACTGTGGATGAAAGCAATCAAATCTTCTTTTGCTCCGCCGCCGTATGCTGCGCTGAGGAACCTAGAAGTCGACGTTGGCTTCATTCCAGCAACATTATCGTGAGAGTTTCGAAGGATTTACTTACCTGTTTTCGAGGTGGCAAATACCTTTCAAGTTGGCTGATAGGACACTAGAGGCGTTTTTGAAAAACTTGCAAAATCTTCAGGCGCGGGCTGGATTTTGAACCTGCGCCTTTCGTCATCACTAATGGCGACGCGTCGTCCACCTGGGCTACTGCGGCTCTTCTCTTGCCCGCAAATTACACAAGCATATCTTAATACCAGTAAAGCGTGGCACAGCTCCATCTTCCAGGTTAGATTTGCAACTAATACCCAGAGGCGTTGACCGTGTGTTCTTGTAGACTGGGGAGAAACATACCTGTGGGGAGACGCCAAGCATCTTCAGCGAGGGAGGCACGTTCGCCAGCTGGGCCCGAGGAAGGGTCACGTGGCCGAAGTTGACTGTGAACGCTTCACACCACACGCCGAAGTGACCGATGTCGAACACCGTCAGGTCCTGTAGAACATAATTAAATTAAAACTGACATCAGAAGTCGTGCAAGACCGGCAAGATCATTTCAAATTGAAACTGACTTATGACGTGCAAGACCAAGACCATCGTGATTCTTTTGAGAATTATAAATGGTAAGAATAATTACTGGCCGTGTAATGCCGGCTTAGAATAGCATCACCTCATTTATTTCTCGGGGATGTCGTAAGAGGGTTTCATTTGTATTACAACTTTAGGCGTCAGGCTGACATCTGTCACTATAGTATTTAATACACGTTCTTTATGAAACAGTCTCAGTTATTTGTGGCGATAGTGACCGTATTTTACGCTACATGTTTGCTCTGCCTACCCCGCAAGAGATAAGGCGTGAAATTTGTGTGTGTATTTTTGAAACACTTTTATTTCAAATATACAATTTTCATATGATACATAATGAAATCCGACTGTTAATTTGAAATTAAACGTCAAAGGCCAGTGTTGCGTTATGCAGGTTATGCCGTGCGATGCCGGCTTAGAATAGCATCACCCCATTTCTTGCATGAGGATAGTAAGAGTGACTCGAGGTTGTATATTGAAATTTTAGGCGATGGGCTAACTACCTGTCACTATGCCGATACACAATTTCCCCAAAAGACCCTCAAATATTTGTCAGACGTGGCGCAAGGGATTATAGGCGTGTTATGTGTCAAAAGGCCAGACTAGCAGCGACCAGCCTCTCATTGGAAACCGGCACCAAATAGAACACCAGGGCCTACTTGGGATTCTGGTTGAGCTTGTTTCATCCTCCAGCCAAGTAACAGTCACGAGCAAACCCATTTATAAATTTAAGGCAGTCTGACTTACCCCGGGCAGAGTGAGCACGATGGTCTTCTTGTCATATTTCCTCAACGGCTGCTCCTTGCCGTTCTCATCAGGGATGCGGATGCCAGCGGGAGACGGCTTGTCACCACGACCCACCCAGAACTTCGCGTCTGAGGACAAAATACATGATTTAACATTATATTAGATAGATAGATAGATAGATAGATGAACACTTTATTGCTTACAACATACACAACAGAAACAAAACAATACAGAAAACTTAAGACTAAAAGTAAGCAAAGGCGGCCTTATCGCTTGCAGCGATCTCTTCCAGGCAACCTTTACATTAAAATAGAGACAAAAATTAAAAGATTTGCAAGTAGTTGCATAAGCAAATTATCAGTCAAATAATAAAATTTTAATAACAACACTTATGTACTAAGTACATTTACAATCATACATAAATACATACATATATACATACATACATACATACATACATACATACATGCAAATATATACAAATATGATTAAAAATATATATATATATGTAAATTAAAGATATATATTATAAGATACATACCTACATAAAAAATTATAAATACACACATGACAATGGACATTTAAATACTTACTGATTTCAAAAGGAAATAATTGTGCAATTTCGATTTAAATATAGCAGGAGATTTAGAGTGACGGATTTCAGACGGCAACTCATTCCACAAATGCGAAGCTTTGGAGACAAACGATTCCCTGGAGTACCCCGACTGAGAGAGACCTCGTGGAACGCGGAGGATGTTATCGTTCTTCGACCGAACGTTGCGACCATGGTCATCACCCAAAAAATGAAAGCATTCCTTCAGGTAGGGAGGGGAACAAGGGTCGTTTAGGATTTTGAAGAGGAGAAGAAGGATATGCTCATGCCGGCGCAACCTGATAGGGAGCCACTTCAGTCGACTTCTGTACTCAGACACATGATCGAACTTGCGCAATCCGTAAATGAACCTTATGCAGATGTTCTGTAACCTTTGGAGTTTATCAAGGAGATCCTCATTGAGGTCAAGATAACAGACATCCGCATAGTCTAGAATAGGAACAAGGAGAGATTGCGCAAGCTCGACCTTGGTTCTCACAGGGAGCAAGTTCTTCCACCTCTTGAGGGATCCCAAAGAAGCAAAGATCCTACGACTGACTTGCGATACGTGATAGGTCCAAGATAAGGTAGTATCGAAAAATACACCCAAGTTCTTAACAACTTTGCTGTAAGGCAAAGCGACACCATTGAAGGTCAAAAATGGGGCAACGTCATAGTTCACTCGGTGTACTTGTTTTGAACCCCCAATGACAATGACCTGCGACTTGTTTGGATTGACAGAAAGGCCGTGTTTTTGACTCCATTGAAGGACAGTCGCAAGGTCATTGTTGAGAAGAGCAATGGCTGAGTCAAATTCGTCAGGAGTTGCTTGGGTATAGATTTGGAGGTCATCCGCATAAAGGTGAAAAGAACAAGATAGGAGAGGTGTAAGGAAGTTGATAAAAATGGAGAAGAGGAGAGGAGAGAGACATTATATTCGTACTTTTCTATTCCCATGGTTGGGTTATATCCCTCAAATATATGTCAGACGTGGTGTAAATATCAGTTTTTGCAGCCTTTGACGCTCTGCCTACCCCGCAAGGGATAATAGGCGTGATATGTGTATGATACGTGTGGTTGGTATTACGCAGTCTTGGAGAACAATGGTTTGAGGTCAATAAATCGGGATCAAACCCCATCTTGTTATACAAACTGACGTGTAAAAAGTTTCATAGTATAGCAAAGTGTACAGTGATCACTTAATTTTTATCTAGTTTTAATTGAGACAAACTTTTAATAAGTAAGAAATGACTCTTTGATACAAAAACAATCCAAACTTCCGTGACTAAACTCTGCGATCCATACACAATGGGTCGAATGATAGCTTTTCTCTTTTGCACAATTCGTAGGTTTATTTACTTTGAAGCCCAAATGGTATAAACGACCTTCAAAAACACCAATTTTCACTCTTACAAGCACAAGTCTTGCATAATATCGCATAACTCACATGGATATCAAAACCCCATTACCGTATCAAGTTCACAACATCCTCAGACTTGTTGCATCCACCAGGAGATAAGCACCAGCAGGAGCAAATGACTTCCTAAACTTCCGACTTAGAGCTTCGTCATTTCGAGACGATAAGCCTGAAGATAGTCTGAACATTTGATATACACTGCTGGCAAACTAGCAAGTTACTTCATGAAGGTAAGGAGATAACGAGCGATGTAGTGAACACTGAAGTATGTCCCAGCGAGATAAGCTTCTAGATAGACTTCGGATTCAGTATACACTGCTGGATGATTAAGTGTTCACATTCTTGCATGTCAATATGCGCAATGGATGTTGTATTTGAATAAGATATTGTAATAGATATGTGGACGACATGTTTTGATGACTTCCGCAAAACGCAGATGATAAACACTTGTTGCATAAGCTTTGTGTCGCATCTTGCGTTGGAACAGGATCTGATTATGGTTTACTGTGAGGGCAGGTGTTGATGTGAACAACAATGGATAATGTTTAAAGGATGAAGGGGGAAAATTGAAGCAGACTTTCTTGGAAAGTTGTGGTAAAATATGTTTAATCCATTAGATAATAATAATCAAGGAGTTATTAGAATGAAATAAACAATACCAACAAATATTAAAAATGTATGGTTTTATCCAGCCCATATTATAAACTGAACAACTTTCCCCAAAGACTATATTGTTTATAAATTTGGACCTCCTTTTCAAAATAGGTAACTCGTAATTTTATATGATTTTTGGTAAAAAAAAACAATGTGCTATTAATTTGTTAAGTTTTTCAATGTAAATAAATCTATACCAACTTGACGTTTTGGATGACTTGATAAGTGAATTAGGGGAATTATTTCAGCATTTTCACAAATTCTACCTGTATGTAGATGAAGATTTATAAATAGGTACGAAATTGATGCCGTGATGATGAGTGCCGTGTGATGCCGGCTTAGAATAGCATCACCCCACTTCTTTCCCGTGAGAGTCGTAAGAGGCAACTAAGGGACTCGACGGTGTGTATAGCAATATAAGCCGATGGGCTGACAACCTGTCACTGTAGCGATACACGAATGACCCTCAAATATTTATCAGACGTGGCGTAAATGTCCGTTTTTGCTGCCGTTTACGCTCTGCCTACCCCGCAAGGGATTATAGGCGTGATATGTGTATGTACTCGTATGTACAAAATTTATAAAGGAATAGCAACAGCATACGAATTTCAGTTTTCATTTGGCTTTCAGACTGAATAAACGAAGAGCTACAAGAGTATCGCATAACGTTCCAAATTAGAACTCTACTCGAAATGCTTTTAATGTGCACATGCACACATCACGCCTTTTACCCTTGCTGGGTGGGCAGAGTGTAAACTGTCGTAAAAATATCGTAGTTATCGCCGCCTTTTACAAATATTACAAGATCGTTTTTAAAAAAACGCTTGTCAATATAATGACAGATTGTCAGATAGTTCCTTAAGGGGGTTCTCCCACTTGTCACTCGTTGTTGCGTATTATAACGCACCGTAACGCATGCGACTGTCAAACGAAAGGAAGTTGCGAATTCCTTTCTTATTGTCATACAAATACGGCTACGGTGCGTTTACGGATGCGTCTGTTAAACGACGTGACGTGCGTTAAATATAAAAGTGGGACAACCGTCTTCAATTGTAAAAGGTATCACATGAAACCTCCAGTCTCATAATCACCTCTAAAAACACACGCAGAAAAGAAATGAGACGATTTTATTCTAAGCCAGCATCACACGGTTTTAATATGTGTGCCCTACGAATAAGTAATAAGTGTGTGCCAAAATGATGCAGTATTTCTCCACAAAAATCCTTTGTATGATACTCAGTAGATAAAAGTGGGTACCTTGGTATTACAGCTTCATCAAAATTTCCCACAGACTTCCTTTTATTGTGAGTTGTGAGGACTGAGGCAGAGCTTAGTGGTTAAAGGGCAGTAAACCGGCGATGTGCTCTCGTAGAGACATTCCACTTTCTTGCCTACGTTAAACCTTACATTGCTGCGCCAGCTTAGACTTGAGATACACGCGTCGAATAAATGCGGCAAAGTATGGTGTACAGTAATGAAAAAGGCGATTTAGTGTTCGTGAGGTTAGGCTCATAGACCATTACGTACAATGCTGGGAAGAATGACTCTCGTGGAAAAGTTATGGCGCAATCCACTAATGTGGCACTCGACAGATAAACAAGTTTATCACTTTTTTACCACTTAAGCGAGATGTAATTTTTACATAAAGGCCCGGTTTTTACTGCATTCAAATTTTTGAGACATTTTACCGTTTTCTTACATAGAAACTAGAAAAATACTGTTACAATGTTTAATTCAGCCATCTTGACCAGAAAAGTATGTATCAAAATTATAGCACAAAAATTGTTAATAACTTTAAAACTGTAGACATAATATTGAAAAAAATAAATTTAAATAGAGGTTACATTTTTATTCATTTGCTATCAAGTAAATTTTGACAAATTGTGTTATCTGTTATCTTTTGGATCCTCGAAAATAACATTTATATTTTTCAGAATCTTTGGCTTTTTTTGTCTGAATAAAATCGGTTAAAAAACATGTTTGTGCTCTATCCCCGGCTTAATTAATGAATTTACAGGCGATAATAATGTTTTAATATTTCAAACGTTCGGTCTATTGCAGTCAGGGATACAAAAGAAACAAACTTTCAGATGCCTACTTTCAACTTTTTTTCCTTTTCTTTTTTTTTTCTTTTCTAAGAGTTCGAAGGTTGAGGTTGACGAAACCGGGACTCACTCCCGGTTTGCCCCTTTATAGCTACGCCACTGCCTACTAGCCTGAGTATTGACTAAACTGATCCTAGCCATAAAATGTTGCTACAATAACTGTATTATCACAGGATTTGCACTGATCTACCCCCAAAGAGGTGCTTCTAATAATGCAATATCCCTGACAAATCCACCTCTTCACAGGAATTATGACAACCAGCAGAGTTTTCCTCAAGGCTGAACAAAAGCGGGCGTCATATGGGGGATGGCGGGAGAGGGGGGTGAGGAGAGGGGGGTGAGGCAGTTGACACATAATAACCTGAGCTTATGCTCGTCATATCTCTGGCAAATCCAACGTGAAATTGTGACCTAGTCCAGTAAACTAAGGGTTCGAGATTTACTAAATAAAGTACATAGTACTGCAAAACAAAATCATGTAAAAAAGCGTTGTTGATAAATCAGGTTATTTTTGGTTGTATAGCATATTATTCTTCGCAAAAGTTATAACTATCACATGTGTCTAAATACCTACAATACAAAAACAAACAGTACAGTGATTGATAGTTAATAACAGTTGAAAATATTTTTATCAAAACTATGACCTACACTTTACAATATTTACCAACTGTCGTGGCGCCTTTGTTGAGTTTTAAATAAACAAACATCTGTTGTTCCGCATTGTTATTGAACTATTGATTTGATGGTTCAACATTGCGGCAGTAGGTAATATACTACATAAGTATCCTAATGTATTGATAGGTTAAAGAGCAAATTGTTTGATTGTTCTGTTTTTAATAATAACTTAAATTTTCACCATTAAATTAACTGTTCGAAATGGAACAGCTCAGTAGCTAGAGGCGGCCTCTAGCTACTGAGCTGTTCTAGCCTAGAGCCAAAAGGCATGGATTCGAACCCCGCATGTGTAAAGTTTATTTATTTATCTGTAATGTCTTATTACAAAATCAGGCTATAAATGATATTTGATTGGAAAGGAGATATTTCTATAGTTTATCTTCTTAATAATCATAAAGTAAAAACGCATCACACTGGCGCTCCAAAGAGAGCCACATAATGGGCACACTATGCGGGGGACATTTCAATTAGGCAAATTTAGTTACCATGTTAATTAATTTTTATTTAGCATACGTTTTGTAAGTAATTTTCATAAAAAAACTACTAATGCAACTTATTACAAGCTAGTTCTACAGACAATCTCCGTGTTGACTGGAGTAGTTCATCTTTATACGAACGTCTTGTTCGTGATTGACGACTATAATTATGCAATAAGGAAACGCAGTAAGGAAGCTGTATACCGACTGCCTCTCAACTGAGTTATTTCATGCAAAGTGTTCATAAATTTTATGTATAAGATGTTATACGTAAACTTGGAAATATTTCAATGATCATGCACTGTTATTTGCTTATATTTTTAGGGTGAAATTTTACTAGTGTCCAATAGCAAAATCTCAAGACGGGCTGGTGATAAGGAACAACTTTCCCCAAGGAACATAGGTTGAAATATGACAAAAATATTTTGAGTTTCCATAGTAACTCAAATCAACTGATCGGAAAGTTTGTATGGGAGGTCCAAATTATTTATTCGTAAATCGATCTACGTTCCTTGGGAAAAGTTGTTCCTTATTACCCGTCCCGCCCTTTCCTTATTACCCAGCCCGCCTTGAGAAGTTTTCGCTATCGGTCACTAGTAAAGTTTCACCCTATATAAACTTGTCGTATATAGTAAAAGAATACACTGCGCGCGCCAATCCGCCTGCCAAGTGTGACGAGTACAGCCAATACCCCCCAAATGGGGGAGTCCCATAACCAGCAGTGGACTGTTGTGGATCAGGTTGAAGTTGACAGACTACTACTTAGTGATACGAAAGAAAATATATCCGTTAGAAAGTAAAACTGTCTTAATTTGCACAACTATTACTCACAATGCCATGTGATGCTGGCATAGAATCACACTTATTGTACCGCCGGTGTCGTATTAAACGAGAAAGGAATAAATTTATACCGGGAAACGGCAGCAGCATTCTCTGTAAATGTTACGTCATAAACTGCGCTCGCCAATCCGTCTGCCAAGCCTGGTATGTACCGCCTGGTAAGTAACCCATGTTTAGCAGTTGACTGTTGTGGCTGTTAATGTAAGTACCTATGTTTTACTCATGAACTCAGTTCTAAGTTTCGCTAGCTTGGTAATTAATTTCAATAACTGCTCTTACACAAAGTATGTTATGTGGTAACGTCAAATATGTGAAACTTAATTAATTAACCAATAAAGTAAACATTAATTATGTTGCTATCAAAACACTAGCGAGACTTCATTAACTTTATATCTAAAAGTAAAACCTAATTAAACTGTATTTTTAGGTAAGTTTTGATGTTACTAAGTTAGTCAAAATAAACACTAGATAGACAGACGCTTTTCAAACTCTATTGTTATTTCAGCTTTGTTTATTTTGTAGTCTAGTTCATAGGCTCTTATTTATAATAAAAACTAAGCGTCTAATAAGTAAATAAGTACATAGAAGCAAATAACGGGAACAATAGGACTTGGCTGGCATTACGCAATGTACAAAAGTCCTTCATTAACATGTTGAAAAAAGTAGCTATAAGCATACACATACACACATCACGCCTTTATCTCTTGCGGGGTAGGCAGAGCGCAAATGACCGCAAGAAATGGTCGTTATCGTCTAACAAATATTTGCGGGTTATTGTAGAAAACTGTGAAACATGTATCTACTAAACATAACTTGATGTAATGTCACTTGACATACATAAAAGTGTATTTTTTGTACAATATTCACAATCAGCTGCCTGCTTTTGAAGAATTAATGTATCTGCTTTTTCTTTTCGACCCAGATATTTCTAGGGAAAAATTATTTACATCCATGTGACACTTTTGAAAAAAAAACCTTTTTGTACACTGCAAGACATTTCTTCAAAACATAGAAGCATCGTATTCTAATAACCGACTGCTATGCTATTCTATGCCATGTGATGCCGGCTTAAAAAAGCATCACCCCATTTCTTTCCTGTGGGTTTGGCGACTAAGAGACTCAAGGGTAACATAATATGTATATAACAATTTAAGCCAACCTGTCACTATGGCGAAAAACTGTTTTATTTATATGCGTGATATATGTATGTACTAGCGGCCTGCCCAGCGGTTTCACCCGCGGCTACCCACGCGGGAATAAGACATTTTAAAATAGCCTTTGTTCATCAGGGATACTGTAGGATTATAATAAAAGTTTTTCTAATTGTTTCGGGGCCTATTCAATTCAAACAAACAATCAAATCTTTCTTCTTTAGAATATTACATTATAGTGTAGATTTAGACCTGCTAAACTTAATTATGTGTACAAACTGTGAAAGTCTTAAACAAATGTTAGCGCACTGTTTTACATGAATTTGCTTTGTAATGCGGCGCCCGCCCGTTACATTAGTTTAAGTGCACAACATTAGTTTGCAAGATTTTTTGTTTCATTCTAGCGTTAAAGTATCTCAAATTAACTTGTAGATGGTGGCTGGCTTGCAATTAAATGACTTTGCTTAAACACATCGTTATACCTCAGATCTACCCTATGTGAACTCATATTAAGATATGCTATGGTTTATTTTGCACTCACAGCGATATATTATTTTTATAAATGAAAATAAGAAATTACAAACAATATTAGCGAAGGCCGGTAATTGAACCCGGGACCTGTGCAGTACCGTCTCACCCTACAGGATTGGAGGGATCCATTAGCCACTTTTTTCGACTCATAAAAATGGCGTGATGCTTTTCACATTCGGCACCACTTGGGTACAAACATAACTGTTGTAAATGATTTCGCATTTCGCATCCAGTGGCCCGCCTCTGCGGTCACCACCAACGTAATCAATCACGTTATCATGCTAATCCAACTAATATGAACCACTGAATAGTGGAACATCCATTATATTAACATTCACTACTGAACTCCAATAGCACTAAAATTAACTGCAGCTAAATTGATGCTTCATTTTCATGCGTTTGATTTAATATTTACGATTTATAAGTATACTAGCTGGTGCCCGGCTTCTTCGTACGCGCGGCGTGAATTCGATATTAAAATTTCCCGTGGGATTGATAGATTTTCCTGCGGTAAAAAGAAGCCTTTCTTAGATTCCTGTCTATGCTTATGCCAAATTGTATCTATCTATCTATTTGTTAGAGGATATCATTGTTAATATCCTAAACCGTAATTTCTTAAGACAGGAAAACACAGTTTTAGTCAATAAAAAAATTGTTTTCCATTGGTAAATTTTTCTGCGGTAAAAAGTAGCGTATGTGTTATGAAAAAGGTGTAATAACTGTTTTTGATTGACGATTGCACTTTGCGCCTTTTTCGAGTTTCTACGATTTCTTCTTTGCCAAACACGCAATCAATCATAAAATAACGTAAGTATTGCGAGAAAAAGATACACCTGCTTAAGTAATTAAGTATTTAGTTATCAGTTTTGGTTAAATTCCAAATAGTCGGTCAGTGAGTACATTTCCCGCGGAAATGGAAAGCTGAGGTCGCGATCTGACCCCTCCACTCCCCGCCCCGCTACCCGCTGATACCGCGCCAGTGGCCCCCTCGGCCCAGGTTCCACCCGGCCCACGATCTACCCGGCCCAGGATCCACCCGGCCCTTATAATTTTCCCTCCCCGGGCATAAACTTGCACTACATGCCACTACAGTGGCCTGCCAACACAAACATTTCTAAGGTTTAACGGCAAGAAGTAAAGTTAATGCTTTATATGTCTTTTTAATAAATAAATAATAAATAATTGGAATGGAGATCCTTATATCGACTGCGGTCTCAGGTATGTATGTATGTAATCTAAGGGACTCGAGGGTGTGTATTGCAGTTTTAGACGATAGGCTGACAACCTGTCACTATGGCGATACACGATTATCCGGATGACCCTCAATTGTTTGTCAGACGCGGCGTAAATGTCCGTTTTATGCGGCCATTTATGCTCTGCCTACCCCGCAAGGGATTATAGGCGTGATATGTGTATGTATGTAATAACTTTATTGCACCAAATAAATATCACAAATAACAGAAAAGGTAAGGCACAAAGGTGGACTTATCCCATTAAGGGATCTCTCCCAGTCAACCTTTGAGAAATCCAGAGGACATGGTGTGTGCAGGTAAACTATAGTACGGGTAATTGAAAAATAAATATTTGACACTAAATATAGCTCTAAACGAATAATAATTATATGTACATACAATCCTACTTATATAGTAGGTCGCTGCAAAGAATATCTACTGCGAAAAAGGTAGTGCAACAGTTCCGCCTGTACATGTCGTGCTACGTCACAAAACATGGCCCACTTTTTGATATGTCTAGCTCCAGCGTGCCCCGACAGAGACATCTATACAGCTGCATGTGTGACTGCAGATAAGTAAAAATTAATTTGAAAGCGATTGCCATCGACTCGCAAAGACAAAGAAGAATTAATTACCCATTTTACGATCTAACTGTATACCAACTATTCATGCCTATTTCAGGGCTGAGTTGAACCTGGGCCCAGTGGGGACGAATCCGCCGGCAGCGGTGAGGTACAATTGATCACACTATCATTGATCTACCGGAACCAGCGGCTGTGTTGGAGCTTGGTTTTAAATGTCAGCTCAGATTGGTATAGTTCGATTTATGAGCCAGAATTCTAGCCGATTGGATAAGGTGCTCCCATATTAGATGTAGGAGTAATTTGACAGGAATCACTATGATTTTGAGCCAATCAACAATCGTCAACTGTTGCTAGCACGCAGTAAGTATGGCAGTATCTTGAAAAACAACCCGATGGAATCACAAGGACTATTAAATATATAAAATCAAATGTACAACAAGTAGCTAGATGCAATGCCGACTATTACAAGAAGCTCACAAAGATCTGAAGACTCTACCTAAAAACCTTCATACTTCGGCTCAGAATTGATTCTATTGAAGAGAATTAGAAACTACGAATCATGGAACGTAGAACACACACACATAATTTTATTGCGCTACGTTACCGCTCCGTTGCCGCACCGCCGAATCCAGACGTGGGATCATTTATTTAATCGAGCGCCATCTATCTTCCGCCCCGAGCCATATTTTATAGAAAACGGTTTGTTTTTATCGCGAATGCGAGCGTGTGAGCGAGTAAACAACCTATCGGTGAATTTGAAGCGCTTAAAATCATGCACATTACACATTTGCGCTACTTCCGCATTAATGAACCATAAAAACATTACACAGACGAATAATAAGTCACAGAAAAGATGTGATGCCGGCTTAGAAGCATCATCCATTTCTTCCCCGTGGATATCGTAAGAGGCGATTAAGGGACTCGAGGGTTACACATGTTTTGCAATTTAAGACGATGGGCTGACAAGCATTCACTATGGCGACACAGTTTTCTGAATGTCCCTCAAATGTTTGTCAGACATGGCGTAAATATCCGTTTTTTACGGCCGGTCATGCTCTGCCTACCCTGCCAGGATTATAGGCGTATGTATGGAGAAGAAGAAATTCACAAGTAATAAGTTACTTAAAGTTTTATTATTACGAGAAATAAAGATTTTCTTAAGTTTTGAGAACTGTTACTCATCAAAATAAAACAATTTTGTGGATGACCATTCGTAAGAATTGTAAAATTCAAAATAAATCTGTTTAAAATTGAGTTATTGTGATGAATATACGAGAGTAAATCGATTGTATAATTTAAAATTACTTGTAATTGATTTCCTGTTATAACAAAACCACCTCACTCTGTTACTATGAAGCAACATCGTCGTAACTTAAATGACATCACAATACTATTGAAATGAACGGATGCGCTATAACAAGATTACAACTTTTTTATTTACGACATTAAAATCTTTTTATTACTTTTTAATTCATCTTGTGTCGTCTTCCGTTTCCACCGAACCGTAACAACTTTTTTCGTTGCAAAACTAAATAATAAGTTTACGTAATTTTATTACCCTAGAGAACATTATCACAACCAATTCGCAAACGTTTTAAAGTTAGACATGTCTTTAGAATGTAACGAGTTGGATGTACTCGTAATACATACATACATACATATATCACGCTTTTATCCCTTGCGAAGTAGGCACTCGTAATAATAGGGAGTATTTTTTTACTCAACCCCTGTTGCTAGACAGATGGCGCTGTACTAGGAACGTTCACCTAAGGAACGGAAAGTCACGTAATTTTTAGATTATTACATGAAGATGTATGAGATCGTAAAACGAAACGATAAACGAATTATTACATCACAAAAATAATTACTTGCATAGGTTTCCCTGCATATTAACTAAAACAACGTACAAACAAAACATAATAATATATTATTTATTAATAACAAAGCTTTAAAAACGAGGGAGGATAGATTCGGAAAGAACAATTTTTTTTTCATGCCTTTTAGCTTTGTAATTTAGTAACGTAGTCAGTTGAACGCCACCTACAGAGTTCTTGCAATACTAAACTTTTTTTTATTCTCTAAAAGACTTCAATCGGACAGGGTTAGGTCCTAGTCAGGTCGTGCAACATTTTTTTTGCACTTACAGTGCAATATTATTTTCACGCTGTACGTCGCTTCAAGACGAGTATCAAAAGGTTGAAAATTTTAAGTGTTCGGTCAGTGGCAGAGCGGTGGGACGGTACTCCACAGGTCCCGGATTCAATACCCGGCCGTCGCTAACATTTTTGCAATTTCTTATTTTCTTGTTTATCGAAGATTGACTTGCAATAAAGTATTTCCTGTCAAATCCCACACTACGACAACGGAAAAGTGATTAATAAATTGCACAGTAGTTTTTACTTGACTCAGTAGTTCTTTAGCATAGTTAATGATTTGTAAAGTTCTTTTTATTTAAACGAGCTAAACGAGTTTATCACGAGTGCTTAAAAAGTTGTATGTAGAGTTCATCCCAAGAATGTCTCTTGCATTTTAAAACTTACACAGACAGACCAGGTGAAGCTTCTTGATTCAATTTGCAATAAAAAAGAATCTAGCCAAGTACGGAATCTACATTACAGAGATTTAGCAAACATACAGAAATCACGCCTCTTTCCGAAGGGGTAGGCAGAGAATACTTCGTTCCACCTACTACGATCCTGACATACTTCTTTCGCCTCCTCTACATTCATTAATCTCTTCATGCACGCTCGTCGGTTTACTCTTGACCTGACCGTTCTTTAGCACGTCCCCGATTTGATCAAGGTACGTTCGTCGATTCAACAGGAAGACACAAATCAGACACCGTGCTTCATTGGGTCGTTTATAGACTTGATGTTCCGCTCGAAAAGAATGAGCATAGACTAACCTGGCGCCTCTCCGTCGTAAGAGAAGTTCGGAACCAGTAGCGTCTGGGCATCAACCACCACGATAGGGTCTGAAGACACCCCGTGAACCCCTCGCAGGGCTCCCACCTTCGCTGGTTTGGGGTACTCCAGGTCACGAGGGATCTGCACATCACCGAAGTTCACCTGGAAAAAAGATAACATTAATAAATTACATACATACATTCGTCACGCCTTTAATCCCGTGCGGAGTAGGCAGAGTGTAAACGGCCGTATAAAGATACATTCACGCCACGCCTGACTTTAAGAAAAAAATATATAAATTATGGCGTGTTCCCGTAAAGCGGGCATGGATATAATTGTGCTTTTGGCTCGAGACAGCACCTTAATTAATTGCATTGACGATATGGCTATGAATGACATGCCGTGTGACAATGCTGTTAGAATAGCATCACCTCATTTCTTCACTTAGGTGTAGAAAGAGAGCAACTAAATGATGAATCTAGGGAATTGGCAATTGTTAGTATTCGAGTAGTACCCGCCTGTCAAGCGCACAGTGATTAGGATAACGTCCACCAATAGGGAGAAGTCCACGTCCAGCAGTGGACCGTAAGTTGTGGCTGTCAACAGAGACGATGTTGATGTCAATCGCGTGAAGTGAACCACTTTAATCCGTAGATGTAAATCCAAAGAAAACGAGTAGGTAATAACTAAATTACCGACCAAGTTTATTATGACTTCACGTCATCATCCAATAAATAACCCCAATAGCATTTAACCTTGATTTTAATGTTATGTATAGACTGACCCGGGTGTTTGCAATAGCAAGTTTCTTTCGTACTTGTATATTAATTGTGCCTATCTTATTGTAAATTTTAACAAATTGTTCTTTTATGTTTAATGTTTCTCTTTATGGGTCTAGAGCCTGAAATAAACACTTATTTATTTATTATTTTTTTTAAAGCAAGTTACTACAATGTGGTAAATATTTAAATTTTAAAGGGTGAAATGTTACTAATGACCGATACAAAAACAGAGGATGGGCTGGTATGTGGAACAACTTACCCCAAGTAGGTCAATATATGACAAAAATATTTTGGGTTTCTTTAGTAACTGAAACCAGCTGATCGGCTGTATGGGGAGGTACAGAAGTTTTTTCGGATTTCGACCTATGTTCCTTGGGGAAAGTTGTTCCTTATCACCAGCCCGTCTTGACTTTTCGCTATCGGTCACAAGTAAAATTTCACCCTATATTTGCTTTATATATTACGCTCAAATTACGCTGTACGCTGGTGTAAATGGCCGTTTTTGCTGCCGTTTACGCTCTGCCTACCCCGCAAGGGATAATAGGTGTGATATGTGTATGTATGTATGTATTATGGTCGAGCTACATTTTACGGTAACTGTTCTTGGAAACAGCAGTAGGATTTCCAATAGCACTGATTGCATCCATAGCTAATGAAAATTATTACCTAGTTCCGAGTAATTCTAGCTTTGACGTGGATATCGGTTGAACGTGTGTAAGCTGACTGAACTATTGAACTTCGATTCAAATAAACACGGCTTCAACAGATTTGCTGTAATTTTGGCCTCTATTCGGGATAATAATTCTCTTTACTTACCTTAAATTTGCGTCATCACTTTTCGTCAAACAGATTATGAAATAAATGTTTGAAAATGTCAATGGGTTTTTGGCCATTTCTAGTGAACTTGTGGCCATTGTTTGAATTGGCCTTATTTGGATTGGCGAGCGCAGTGAAAGATAACGCATTCACAGGGAACGCTGCTGCTCACCACTAGATAAATTTATCCTATTTGCCATACTCATCGCACCTAGAAGCCCAGTGCAAGGTGTTGTATTCACAGGGAACCTATGTGTAACCAGTGGGTTACCTAGATTCATCCCTTAGTCGCAATTTAAGATACGAACGGGTAGAATTGGGGTGAAGTTATTCTAAGCTGGCATCACACGGCAACACTGGTTGACTAAAATGAATTTAAGCCACGAGATTATTTGTTACATGTAGTTTTTTCTTTAAGACTTGGCTCATCTATTTTAGCCCCGGGGCTTTAAAACCTACACCTGTTAAATGTAGTGAATTTACAAATTTTCCTGTACCATCTTCAACTTATGACCAAGAAAAACGTGACGTTGACAAAACGAGATCATTGGCACATACCGAACCTTGCGTAAAAACCGGACAGAATTATCAACCCGGGTGCACGCGTGACTGGGACCCGGTGAAACTATCCCCGCTCGGCTCCACAAATCGGAGATAGATCCACTGTGCTCCAAAAATAGTATTTACAACCGGGGAATCTTGACAAAAAATCTAACTTGAACGTTATTTTCTGGGGTGCCTTTCACTCAAAAGATCGTTAAGGATACAAAAATTTAGTTTTGAATACGGCTTTGAAAAACACTTTAATGCGTGGGAGTGTTGACGAGTCAAGCATAGGAATTTAAGAATTTATGTGACCAACAGTATAAGCTAGCAATTCCAGCTATTAGTCTCGTTTTCGTGCAACAAAGTATATTCACTCAAAACACTGTAATGGAGTTCTTACAATTGAATTGTCCGATATTTTGACCCAGTTGCATGGGCCATGATCACGGAATAGGTTATGCAGAAAAGCATACCAACAATAGAAAAAATAGAAAACAATTATTTCAGTGCATTACAAATTCTTATAATATGAAGACTCCATCTCGCAAAACATCAGTTGTTCCGTGATGGCCAATGCAACTTTGTCGTAATATCGGACTACTAATGAAAATCCAGTATCGCGGTAACAACCCCGTTTCAGTGTTTTGTGTCATTATGTGTGACAACAAAAGTTTAAAACAAGTATATCTAGTTATTTACAACCCCGGTTTAGTGTTTTGAGTCATCAAGTGTGACCGCGAAAGTTTCACCCTGGGTCAAACTACCTCATCAACCCCACGGATCAGGTAGATGTGCGGAATCCCAATCATATTTCTGCAGCCAATAGCCAGCTCCAGGAAGGGTCGCCTTATATCCGCTAGAATCTCTGATCCGAAACATTTCGCCTAAGTATATGGAAATGTGATTTTGTTTCCGGAGGTAGCGCCGATGAATATCGTTTGCGTTTATCCCTATCTTGACTTACGCATGAATTTATCATTCTTAGATTAAAAAAATATTCAAATATTTACGGCAGCTGAATAGTAATAAATTGATAAATATCCTGCACATATCACACAGTGCCATCTAGCCCCAAACTAAGCATAGCTTGTAGTATGGGAACTATCCGCTACGCCATCGGGCTAGTCAAAGTTAGAACTTCAGAAAATCACAAGTTTTGCACTCTTGCGTTGAAGTTTGTTGCATGTCTCACAAACTACGTTGTTTTTTTTTAAAATTAATGATTGGTTTGCTCTTGACTCTAATCTAGGTCATGCTGAAATAATTTCTTTTTTTGTACTTAAAGCTTATTTATCACACCACACGTCTTGCAGCGTCTTCCCGACTGGTAAAGCTAGTGTCACACTAGCAGCGGTAACGCAGCGTACTCACAGTGTACTCGTCACACCACACGGAGAACCATCTCACGTCGCGAAGCGTCTTGCCGTCGGGTAAAGCCAGTGTCACACTAGCAGCGGTAACGCAGCGTACTTACAGCGTACTCGTCACACCACACGGAGAACCATCTCACGTCGCGAAGCGTCTTGCCGTCGGGTAAAGCCAGTGTCACACTAGCAGCGGTAACGCAGCGTACTTACAGCGTACTCGTCACACCACACGGAGAACCATCTCACGTCACGCAGCGTCTTGCCGTCGGGTAAAGCCAGTGTCACACTAGCAGCGGTAACGCAGCGTACTCGTCACACCACACGGAGAACCATCTCACGTCACGAAGCGTCTTCCCGTCGGGTAAAGCCAGTGTCACACTAGCAGCGGTAACGCAGCGTACTTACAGCGTACTCGTCACACCACACGGAGAACCATCTCACGTCACGAAGCGTCTTCCCGTCGGGTAAAGCCAGTGTCACACTAGCAGCGGTAACGCAGCGTACTCACAGTGTACTCGTCACACCACACGGAGAACCATCTCACGTTACGCAGCGTCTTGCCGTCGGGTAAAGCCAGTGTCACACTAGCAGCGGTAACGCAGCGTACTTACAGCGTACTCGTCACACCACACGGAGAACCATCTCACGTCACGCAGAGTCTTCCCGTCGGGTAAAGCCAGTGTCACACCCTCCCCGCGGTATTTACGCAGCGGTCCCGTCCCGCCGCGCTCGTCCCGCAGACGCAACGCACCCGCCGCGTTCGGCCGCCCCGATGTGCCCACGTAGAAGAATGCGGCTGTAACAAAATAGAAAATCAAATTAGTTACGTACAAACACACATGACGTCTATATCCCTAGTCAGGTAGGCAACGCTTATACTGCCGTATAAACGAGATTTACGCCACGTCTGACAAACATTTGAGGGTCGTTGTATCACCCACGTATCACCATAGTGATAAGTTGTCTGTTGTTAAGTCCCTTAGTCTCTCTTACGACACTCACGGTAAAGAGTTTGAAGATTTTTGGGAAGTACGAGGAGTACGAGTATATTTTTCACGAACACAAAATTGGTTTTACGTGCGTACTTAGGTTTAATTTAATTTTTTAAATATTATTATTAAAAACACGTTCTAATTGGTTTTAGCTTAGTTTAAAGACTAAACAAGTCTACAAAAATAACAAAATATTCAAATCAAAGCAAAAACTTTTACAACATAATTAACACCACAAACCACTATAATAGTTACGAGTAATATCAAAGTCATGCGTCTCGAAACCTCCCATCAATAAATCACCAACAAAACTAATTACATATGCTAAACTTAAGCTTAGACTCAATCTCAATCACTTCCCGTTATCAACCAGTTGATCAATCTGTTCAACCGTCAATGAGAGGAAAAGAAAGTTATAATTATTTATCAGACCGGTTCCATGGGTCTACGCTCGTGTGCACATGACCTTAGGCCATAAAGCACGTTATACGGGATGTAAAAAAAATCTCTTAGAACATTAGGGGCAATTCGATGTCGACATAATTAATTCCTTACGAAAAAATTGTGTCTGCTTTTAAATCTGATTCTACCATTATTTTACAATAATCACTTTTTAAGCTTTCGCGATTACTTTCACATTTTAAGTATTAGACCGTCAAGTCACTTCAGTCCACTGCTGGACATGTGCCACCCCCCAATTGAGGGTTATTGCCATACTCCCCACGCTTGGCAAGAGGATTGGCGAACGCAGTGCAACATATTGCTTTCACAGAAAACGTTGCAGCTCATTCCCTGGATTTCTCCCTTAGTCGTTTTTACGACACCCACGGGTTGTATTGGAATGATGCTATTCTAAGCCGGCATCACACGGATAACCGGCCACGCACATCAGACAGGCAGAGTCAATTCTGATAATATTAAGGTAAACATGAAACTTTGTAGATACGTTGCGACACATAGGTCAATTATTAGGATAGTAAATATTATGTATTATTTTATGTGCCGTGTGATGCCGGCTTAGAATAGCATCTCCCCCTTTTTGGAATCGTAAGAGGCGACTAAGGGACTCGAGGGTGTGTATTGCAATTTCAGGCGATGGGCTGACAACCTATCACTATGGCGATACACCATTTTCCGAATGACCCTCAAATATTTGTCAGACGTGGCGTAAATCACATAATAACTGCGTTTAATGACATTAAAACATGGCTGCAAGATCACAACCTAGTAATTAACAGCGATAAAACTAAGATAATACAGTTTAGACCCTATCAGAGACAGCCTATTAATTTAGATGATATTACATTGAGATTAAAAATTGAAGAAGTACACTCGTGCACGTTGTTAGGTATTACCATGGATACTTACGTATGCTGGAAAGAACACATCGACAAAATAAAATCAAAACTATCCCAATTTATTTACGCTCTCAGTGTCCTTAAATCCAACACAAATATAGAGTGTGCTCTATCGGCCTATTACGCTTATGCCTTCGCTTGGTTACGTTATGGGGTCATTTTGGGGGGTTGTGGTTCGGAGGCAAACGATTTATTTATTCTGCAGAAAAAATGCATGCGCATTATTTATAATATTAGACAAATAGTAAGTTGCAGGCCCATTTTTAACAAATATAAAATACTTACTTTTCCGTGCATTTACATTTTGGAAATGGCAATATTTGTACGCAAACATCTGCACCTATACCAATTCACAAAGAGTGCTCGGCGGAAACATATTATAGAACTTCCAGCTCCCAAACTACAAATGTTCAAAGCAAGTCCATATTACAGGTCTATAGGTATATACAATAAGTTGCCCATTAGCATTAAAGAAGTTGAAACCGAAATCGCTTTCAATAGAGAGGTGAAGAAAATGCTATTGCAAAAATGCTACTATTCGGTAAAGGAGTATCTAGAGGACAAAGAGCTTACACTTTATTCTACTGCACAAAAAAAGTAAAATTAAAATTGTTATTAATTTGTAATATGTGTTAATTATTTGAATTGTTTATATTTATCGTAGGTAAACCGTTATTTATGAAATCGTATCAATAATTAATGTTCAGCAAATTTTGTAATTACCTGTAGTTTTAAGTTAACTGCTACACCCTTACAGGGTACATGTACCTATCTAGCCTATTTTGTCACACCTTATACTTGTACATGAATGCTAATAAATAAATATGAAATATGAAATGTCCGTTTTTTGCGGTCGTTTACGTTCAAGGGATTATAGGCGTGATATGTCTATGTGTATGTATTTTACATGATTCGACTATATTCCCATGGATAAATTCCACACTTAAACTGACTTCTCTGGGTGAGCCTTTGCTCTCCACTAATGAGTCAAGTGTAGCCCCGGGACTAAATTCACAGAGTCCAGTCCTAAAAAAAAGAAAGATCTATTCTAGTTCAGTTTAATAATCAGACTATGGCACGAAATTTTTTCGACATCCTGTATAGAAAGTGGTAGGTAGTTTTACACAGTGAGTGTATGTGACCGTGTGTTGGAGTGTACGGCTCGAGGCTGTGACAGGAACGAGTTTTATTTGATCCATCAATCACGGCGAAGGGGAAAGTGACAAGGAAGCGTGTGAATGTGATCGCTTGCTATCGAGCTCGCTATTTACAATGAGATACAATGTCTATGAGATTATCTTTATTCGATACGAATATTTCATGGGATATACTTTGCGAGGGAGGCTCTTGCCCAGCTGTGGGATCAAGTAGGCTTAATAATCACAACATATTATTTGGTACTAAAAGGCCTCTTCTGTGGATTCAAAGGAGTACCAACATAATAATAATAATCAAATGCTTTCGTTCGGACATAAATTAATTTAAAGGTTGGACTTATTAATCGGTGATAGGATATAATGTTTTCGGGAAGGAAGTTCAGGCCCCTCACAAATCGTAGTGTTTGGTAACGAAACTTAAATTAATTTAAATATCATAAATTCTAGTTAGTAGTGGTAATACTAAATTTACCATTTACGCAGGGCATAATGTTATCTCTTCTTATCTGATTTGTTAACATTCTTTTAAATACCTACTTGAACAGAGTCTAGTATTTTTCTTTTATGTATATCAAGTGTTATGAATGCATATCGTACTAAAATTTTCTTGAATCGGACTTTATTCTGTAAAACTGGCAGTACTGCGTAAGGAAAAATTATCATTTCTCTCAGCACTTTTTCTTAAGTTGATAATTATGCAAAGTTCACAATCATACCGAGCATCGCTTGGCCTTAAAGGGGTGCTAATGATTGTCCTGATGAAGCCATAATTGATATCGGATGGTGTCAGCTGATGGCTTCCATTTATTATACTTAGGTTCGCCATTTTCCGAAGTACTCCACTCGTTGAATATTAATACTTTCACTGATATAGTAAAAGATGAATTTATCTCTCAATCGCTTTTTACGACATCTACGGATATTATTGGGGCGATACTATTCAAAGCTGGTATCACAAGGCATCAACCGAGCACTGACAGAAGCTTTAAGTTTCATCTATAGGTCCATGGTGATAACTTAAAACATACATACATACACATATCACGACTGTAATCCCTTGCGGGGTAGGCAGAGCGTAAACAGCCGCAAAAAGCGGCCATTTACACCACGTCTGTCAATTTTTTGAGGGTCATTCGGAAAATCGCTATAGTGACAGGTTGTCACTTTAGCGATACACAATTTAAAACAACAAGTACTTAAAGTGTTAGCGTATGATTGCTTCTTTAAATTTTAAATTCACAAATCTGTCGCGCTTGACGAATGACATGCGAATTCCTGTCTGTGACGAGCTTTGTTGAATTGATTATTGGATAAATTGTGTAATGGATGGAAAGCACACACACAACAAACACAAGAACACATAGACACAAGGGTTTATGGGTCATTCTCCACCTCGATAACTTGAATGTCAGAACTCTAAGTAAATTCTTCTTGAGCCGCGATAATTTTTACAAGCTAATTGAAATTCCGTTCGAATTAGTTATAACCTTCACTCGGATCTCAATTATAACTTCAACGCAGCTTGATATTTGTTCATCTTATTGATTATATCGTGTAGTGAAATATGAATAAATCGCATTTTTATAAGAGAGAAAATATATAATGCTACTCTACAATACAAATGTCTATAGTTACTTCGACGGCGGTCGTTAGACAACCATGTCAGAGATCTACTACTAGTAGTAGGTGGTTGAATAACTCTTGACACTAGGGTTCATCGTGTCGTTGGACGACTCGGTGTCACACACGAAAAGAGAGAGAAAGAGATAGAAATATTGGTAAAATATGTTTTACTGACGGTTGTAGTACAATAACGTTTATGTAAGCTAGATTTATGGCGAGTAATTTAATCTAGGTACCTACGCGCGAATAATTTGCATTAAAGCGCAATAATTTGTTTAGCATAACACCTCACAAAATAAAGGCCATGCCCTCGCAGTAAATTTTCAATTCATCGCTGGCTGTATATGGCAGTATTTTCGAGGTTTTATGAATAGTAGTCAATGTGTAACATTGTCTCAAGGCGACGTTAGTCCTTGCGGTAAGGGCAACGTATGTTAAGGCATTTTGTGGTCTCGTGTGGTATGCTTTGTCCTTTAGTCTGCATACCAGGCGTTCAGGGAGTTAAGGTCAAGTAATATGGTGGATATAATATTAATATCTGTGACGCAATTACGTTCCAATATAGGTTATTTATTGACGGCCGATTTGGCGCAGTGCTAGTGCGACTGCCTGCGACGCAAAGGTACCGGGATCGATTCTCGGTGGAGAACTTACAACTTACTTACTTGATATTTATCACTTTGTGAATTTGTTCCCAGTCTGGATAGGACATAGCAAGCTGAACCACCTGATTGTCTTAAAAGAAAGATGGTTCCGTGCTTCGGAGGGCACGTTAAGCTGTTGGTCCCGGTTGCTGTCTATGATTGATTAGAGGGCGGTCGTTACACAACCATGTCAGAGATCTACTACTAGTAGTAGGCGGTTGAAAAACTCTGACAACAGGGATCATCGCGTCGTAAGACGATTTGGTGATGGTTTAAATTTTTACTGTAATGAGGACTAATGATAGTGTACTTTAAAATAACTTACACTACATGTCGCTTTACGTCGCTTCAAGACGAGTATCAAGAGGTTGAAAATTTGTTAGTGTTTGATCGAGGCGCCGGTAGCTCAGTGGCAGAGACATGGGACGATACCTACTGTACAGATCCCGGGTTCAATCCCCGTAATCCACACAACTTTAAAATACTCTAGAAACTACAAAAAACCGTGGAACATTTATCGGGGTGATTCGGATACCCCTCAATGTAAGGCATTAAAGTTTTATCTTTGGACGTTATTATTCAGGCCACCCTGTATAATACTATAAAGAAATAAGCAAAGAATGTGTACTCTCAGAATAAAACCTACATACACATACATACACACATCACGCCTATAATCCCTTGCGGGGTAGGCAGAGCGTAAACGGCCGCAAAAAACGGACATTTACGCCACGTCTGACAAATATTTACATAACATAGTGACAGGTTGTCAGCCCATCGCCTAAAATAGCAAGTATAAAACCTACTGTAAGTATTTGAATTCAGCATTATATATTTAAGCGTCGCGTCGTCCATAAAGGCGGCCATTACCCTGCTATCAAATATCATTACCTCAAGAAAGCTTTTACGCCCGCAACAGCAATACAAAATTGTTTCTTATAATTGTTTATTAGAAGAAAGTTTAAAGGTCACAATTTCACCAGCAACGAAACATTCAAAACAGCCTGAGGTCGGGGTCGGGTGACCTTTTAATCTGGGTCACTGCACTTTTTATACCGAGACTGCAGCCGGCAGAACGCGTGCCAAAGTCGGGTAAACGGGAGCGAAAGGAGGTTACTAATTGTTTTCATATAAGTAATGAGGTCTGGTGATGACGTTGCCAAACTCAATCCTTTTCTGAGTGCCACTTGGCTGGTATTAGATTTTGTAACAATGAGAGGTATTTAATCTAACTCTGTAACTATACAGGGAGTAACAAAAGGGGTCTATCAAGTCGAAAGGAGCTCATGAAACTGAACAACTTTCTCCATGGAACATAAGCCGACATATTAAAAAAAAATGGACCTCTCATAGTAAATTAACCAGCTGATCGGCAGTTTTGTACGGTAGGTCCAATTTCTTTTTAATATTTCGACCATATTCCATGGGGAAGTTGTTCAATTTCATGAGTATTTTTACTTTCTTTCGACTTGTTATACCCTCTTTGTTACTCCCTGTATAAAAAGGGTGCTATTTTCAAGGCATTGTCTTGACTAAAGCTTTGTAGAGTTGTAGGTATTACTTATTCTTCATTCACTCCTACAATGAAAGCAAGATTGTACCTTAATTAATTTAGTACTTAAAACACAGTCACGCTCATAGCCCTCACTGGTATTCCTTGTGACAGAAACTCACTCTAAAAATAAGAATTTTTCAATTCGTCATACATATTCTGCTGCCGCCAGGTATAGAACCTCGGTCCTCTACGTAGCAGGCAGACTACCACTACACCACATTAGCCATAAGCGCATGAAAATGGGCCCGAAGTCTATTAAATAAATCGTTTGAATTTTGTGTCAATGGCCTGTCAGTGGGACGGTTTTAGTTATTACGTATTCTGCTCATCTGCATATGTATAGAAAATCATAGTGGCATTATAATGACAGTGAAGTGTTGCTGGCATTGCAAGGGCAAACAAGCATAGTAAATTAAAAAGTATAAAAATACGACTGCTTTCTGAGATAAAGCCTAACCTATGACATTCGGGACAATGTATGGATTCTTTCGATACAATTCCCATTCGAATCTGTTCAGTAATTAACGAGTTTCAGTCCTTTTAAGAATCGCACATACATACATACATGAACTCTAAAACATTACACTGCTAAAGAGTAGAACTCACTATCTGCGTCTGTGTTTCCGAACGCATACAACCCTAATCTCTTCAAAGTAAGAGTTAACAGGCTTCTTCTGGGTGAGCTCGCTCTATCTTAGACTCTGTCTCTGTCCTATGACCTAGACTAGGGTCAAGAGCAAACCCATCCATATTTAAAAAACCTTTTTGGTTAGGCAGTCGTGTAAAAATAAGAGAATCCGGGCCCAGCACATTCGCAAACAAAGGTATAATGCGAGCAAAGTCAATATTAGCTGGTAGCTACTGGTGCCGCACCGGTATAATAGCATTAATGTCTGAGGCAGCATGTTCCGCTATTGGGCCTGAGTCGAACTGGGAGCTTCGTACAATCATGTTACAAAGCTACACTAACACTATCATGTGACAAAAAGTATTGAATATGAATGTGGATGGATGCAGAAGGAGAGGAAGGCCTACAAGTTGGGATAGTCTCTATAAGAGATGATATGAAGCAAAAGGGTGTAAACGAAAATTTGACAGCTGATAGAGATGATTGGAAGAAAAAACATGTTGCGCCGATCCCAAATAAATTGGGATAAGGGCAGGCAGATGATGACTAACACTACTACGAGTATATCTTCTCATCTCGGTGTCTCACGAAAAAAGGTGTAAAGGACGGTGTACTTAAAATGATAATAATCATATTATGTAGTACGTTCAGACCTTATAAAGTTGATCAAATATCCCCAAGGGACATGATGGGAAATGTCAAAAATTATAATCAGCTGATGTTTTAAGGGCAGTCAAAAATCTATATCGTTTCCCAGCAGCATGTTCTCAGGGGAAAGTTTTCCATTCCATCTATCAATCATGCTTGTACATTTTGGTAAAGTGGACATTCGATCATATTTGGAAGTGGACATTTCGGGAAAGTAGACTTTATGTACCTAAAGGCTCCGTTCTACAGCAAGTAGAGAGAGACAGACAGAAACACAAATAGTATAGCGATGTGTTAGTATTGAAAGGTTACGGATGGTTAGTGCGGAAAGAGAATAGGCGTGGAAAGGGCGCCTCTGCACCTCAGTATGATAAATGGCATTTTTGCCACGCTTATTCTTTTTCCGCACAAACCCATCTTGACGTTGGCGAAATTGCCCCACGTTGACAAAAGCCAGTGAGAACTGTCGAAATGGATGGATTAAAAATCAGATACGGCACAACGATGTCGGCACGTTTAATCCGTACTAATATTATAAATCTAAGAGTTTGTGTGTGTGTATGCATGTATGTTTGTTACCTCTTCATGCTCAAACGGCTTGACCGATTTGGATGAAATTTGGAACACAGGTAGAGTATAATCCGGAATAACACATAGGCCACTTTTTACTGCGAGAAAACTTCTATTACCACGGGAAAATTAGTGGCAGCGGGTTAGGCTATAAAACACATTGTTTCTGTAATATATCCAAGTGTTTACCATAAACCTAAGTTTTATTAAGAATAGTGCTTCTACATGTGATCCTTTTTTACACGGTTCTATCTGAATTCTACAGAAATTTCAAATTCTTAGTTTAGAAAATAGTTAAGCCTCATAATTGTTTTGTATAGTACAACCTATTGGTAATTATGTTATTAAATAAAGTTTTTGAATTTGAATTCACTAGCTACCGATACTGAGTAGGTACAAGCATTGTTCCAAGTGCTCTAACATTGCTCCGCAGTCCGGAATGTGCATTAATTACGGCTTTGTGCAGCTTCTGTTTGATTTATTGCTCTCCGCCTCACCGCATACCGCCTCCGTCTGACTACAGCCAGGAGTTGCCAGCGTATTGAAAGCGAAACTGGCTTGGCCGTGTGATGCTGGGTTACAATTACCCTATTCCTACCGTTGCTGTGTAATGGAATTGGCAGCTTATTGAAAGTGAAATCAGCACACGAACTGAAAAAGCTTTTTTTTAAACAAATCCAGATCAAGGTTCCAAAAAGTATGACACTGCGAATCGGAAACTGTCACTGTTTAAACGAGCGAATTTACGCAATTCGAAGACAGTTTTTCCACTTGTGGACGACACTTGTGTGTCGCTTCGTATTTTTAACGCACCTAATGCATGCATATCTTATTTCCATACAAATAGTTTCGTTTAGTTTAGTTTATTTATTTTACATTACAGGTTCTAATAATATAATACGCCTTACGTATGTGCGTTTACAGTGCGTAATGGATGCGGCTGTCAGGCGAAAGGCAATAGCGAATTCCGATCTTTTTCCCTATCCGAATACGGCTACGATGCGTTACGGTGCGGAATGGATTACGTCTATGTCTATAACGCACCGTTTTGGACGCATTTTGACAGACGCATGCGTTACGGTGCGTTAACAATACGCGCGACGGACAACAAGTAGAAGAACCGCCAAAAAGTTTATTGAATAGGAAGAAAACAAAACATGATATGAAAATCAAATTAACGGTAAACCAATGTGTTAATTGAATTCCCTACTATCTCCTTTGAAAAAAAGGTTGATTTTTAGTAAAAAGAAATGGAAATCATTTAGTTAACGCATAAATTTGTCAGCTGGCAACAATGAGGACAATACCGTCTCGCCATCTCGCCTGAGACCGCTGAAGGCAGCCAAAGTTGAGCGTCTTTTGTTCCACGTTCCACTGTGCGGCCACTTCTCTTTTACTGCTCATAACCAGCTCAAGTTTTCTGAAATGATGCTCATTCCTAAGGGGCTTTTTGTACCAATAGCTTGCAGTATGTTCCGTCCGTTGCTGCGTCTTATTCCCATACAAATACGGCTACGGTGCGTTTACAAATGCAACTATCGAACGACTCGACAGTCGTATCCATTATGCATTGCAAACGCACCGTAGTCACCGTAGTAATAAGTTTATTGGGAATAAGATTGGAAATCGCACTTTCCTTTCGTCTCGTCACATGCGTTACGGTGCGTTAAAAATACGCAGCGATATACGATAAGCGGAAGAACCGCCTTAGGTAGTCCATCTATTTGAATCTACCTACGTAGTGGTAGGTTGATCCTTTCAGTGTGATTGGTTGTAGTAGTAGAAGGTCGCTCCATCTTAGACTCTGTCTCTGTCCTATGACCTAGATTAGAGTCAAGAGCAAACCCACCCTTAACAAAAAAAACGATCAGCTGACTGCATTTTCGAGTAATATGGGAAGAAAATGTTCTTACGGGAAGTTGTTCAGTTTCATTGTCTCAATACACCCTATCAGTATTCGAAGGGCTGTTCCTTACATACATACATACACATACACATATCACGCCTATTATCCATTGCGGGGTAGGCAGAGCGTAAACGGCCGCAAAAACGGACATTTACGCCACGTCAGACAAATTTTGAGGGTTATTCGGAAAATTGTGTAGGTATCACTAGTGACAGGTTGTCAGCCCATCGCCTAAATTTGCAATACACGCCCTCGAGTCCCTTAGTCGCTTCTTACGACACCCACGGGAAAAAAATGGGGCGATGCTATTCTAAGCCGGTATCACACGGCAAATCGGCAGTACCCACATAGTAATAAAAGCATTGCAAATACTTTTCTTAAATTTCGCAATCCCGAGCGATGTTTTAGTTTGCGGTTCTGCTTTTGTAAGGAAATATGCATTGATAAAAGCCGAACTTCTGCTGAACTGCAGTCTCTTGTGCACTCAAAGTCAATTCAATAAAATGACAAACTTATTCTGCTACTTTTGACGATATTAGTTAGCAATCTCTTCATTAGTGTCGTGTGATGCCGGCTTAGAGTAGCATCACTCCATTTTCTAACCTACCTACCTTCTGAATAAGGTACTGGAGAGTTTCATGTGCATCATAAATTAAGACGACAGGATGACAACATGTCACTACAGTGATACTCGATTTACTAGAACGGCCGTCAAATATTTGTCAGGCGTGGCGATAGCGACCGTTTTGTACAGCCGTTAACGCTCTTGCTACCCCGCAAGGGATAAAGGCGTGATTTGTGTGATCTCTTTATTTATTAAACAGAAATATAAGTACAAAATGAATCTTCAACGTAAAGTTCAGCTTAAACTTTTAATTGGTTGTAATGTTTTCGTGTTCACTTTGATTTTCTTTAATGTGTTAATTCAATTTGTAACATCAAAAATTAATTGAAGATACAAACAACGAAGTAATCAGATATGCAATATCAAACTTGACGATAATTTGTTAGAAGTGGGGTGATGCTGGTAGATAGCTCATCGAGTAATTAAACTTCATCAGATGCGGGGCGACCGTGACCGTGTGATGCCGGTTTGGAATAGCATCACCCGATTTCTTTCCCGTCGTAACAGTGGGTGTCGTAAGAGGCAACTAAGGGAGTCGAGGGTAACATGTATTGCAGGTGAAACTCAAATTTTTGAATTAACTTAAAGTGTTTGTAAGACGTGGAGGAAATGTCCGTTTTTATGGTGGTTTACGCTCTGCCTACCCCGCAAGGGCTATAGGCGTGATGTATGTATGTAGATGCGGGGCGAAATACGAGTCGGGGTTCGATTACCTGTCTTTTCACAAATCTGTGAACTCACTAGTACAACTCACTCTGTCTATTCAGTGCTAATAATTTGAAGGAGTTCTACTCGTAGAAATGAAAATCTTTTCCCAGGGAACATAGGTCAAAATATAAATAAATGGACCTCCTATACAAAGCGACACATTTTTAAGCATATATGTATAGCAGGTCTATAATTTCTTATCAGATTTCGACCTATGTTCTTTGTAGTAAGTTGTTAAGTATCACGAGAAGAACTCATCTACAAATATATGCTCTAAATTTTCTAGGACTTTATGTATCACGCCCCGCATCTGATTGGATATAAACTTTGAAAATAGACTTGAATGCAAGAGATATAAATGTGACATTAGCATTGAAAAGGATGTGAGAGTCTTCTTCCTACACGATTGCATCGCAAGCATGGTTCACATTGCTGCGGCAAATAGCTGTCTTTATAACAGGAACATGACAATTCTTGGCTGAAAACCAGTGCTGCCCTCTTTTGGGCATTCCTTGCACTGTGCGTTTAACTGTATACGTATAAACCTTATTTTATTCCTTCTATTCTGAACTGTATTTACTCTTTTCTTTCTTTTAGTGTTGAATGTATGTATGTGTGTGTTGTAAATTATGCTATAAATGTTTAATCCATCTATCTATAATCCACATAACGCTGCTACTTGCTCAATATTACATTGCAAGTTTGTTGAAAATTTTAATATAACCAACAATTTCTAATATGAGCTTACAAGGCGGTTCACCCACTTGTCGTCAGCAAGTCATTTGACAGACGTATCCGTAACCGCACCATAGCCGTATTTGTATGGGAATAAGATCGGCTTGGCGCAATTTTATTTCATCTGACAGACGCATGCGTGACGGAGAGTCTAGTGAGAGAACCACCTAGTGAGATTAAGATTCAATAACCCACTGAGCATGTTTCCAGGTACTATAACCTAGTAAGCTAAGAGCTGAAATAAGATATTCTCATGAATTATAGGAAGAGAAATGTATTGATTTTCTCACTCGAAGTTATATTGAAGATAATTGGAGGTGATAATTACTGAGTAGAATTGCCTAGTAGAATAGCTTTATGGGTTCTTAATAATATGCATAAATATATATTACTATAAATTTGATATTTAAGAAGTAATTTTCTGTGATTGAATTTTTGTTGTGTTAAGATTGTTAAGCCTCATAATAATTTACCCAATGATAAGCTTACAACTAAATTAAACAGGGGCTTACTGCCGGTGGTTGCTGTCTATGATAACTAAGGCGAATTCCAGACTAAGACAGGCTGCCGGATGCGTCTGTCAAACACCTTTGTCAAATCGTATTACAGTGTGACATGGTATGGGTTTTTTGTTTTGCATGGGAATTCGAAATTTTCTTTTGTCTGACGGACGGATGCGTCAAAAATACGACCGTCAGTCCGCCATAGTGGGAAAACCGCCTTAGATGGCGGTCATTATACAACTATATTAGAGGCCTACTAGTAGTAGACGGTTAGTAAACTCTGACACCAGGGTTCATAGAGTCAACGAACTACTCAGTATCCCACACGAAAAGAAGAAATGACTAGCATCTACAAGTTACAAAGTTTCTTCGCAGCGAGTCTATAATTAAGAAAACTTTTGAAATATAGTATTTTTAAAAGGTTCAAGGCTCATTGTGTTCAGGCAATATGCACGGACAATACTGAAAACCAAATTTTAAATCACTTCCCGTGTTAGGTATAAAATTTTTGCATCACTAGTGGTGGCGAAAGTCGCAGTTTCAAATCCTACCCGTGGCAGAAAATTGTTGCAAGTTTTCTAAAAACGGACAACACTATTTAGACTGTACATGTACGTACACTCCGCCCACGAAACTGTTTTCATTTCACGTAATGTGCGTAACAAAATGTTGGGCGAAACTTGTACGGACTTACAATGGCATCTCTTTATGTATCTTGTGGTTTAAACCATTTTAAACCCTACAGTGGTACACTGAAGGGTGTATTTGAGTGTTGCAGTCAGGCTGTTTCTGGGTGTAGTGAGGCTTGCTGGCCATCAACGGAATTGGAACATTTGCATTAGCAAGTTTTTCGCGAATTCAACTTGGAATTTTATAAAACTTGGCTGGGAATGTCTGGGTTGCTTTGCGCTTGTATGCATGTAATGTTGTTGTCTGTTCGCTATTTGAGTGCAGTTCTGAAGATGGAACTTCAAATTCAAAACATATTTCTTTCATGTTTTACCAAAAGGAGGTGGAAGTGTGAAGTCCTAAATCGATGCTTGCTTAGTGACGATGCATCGATCTGCCGTATTCATAACTATTTATAAACTAATGCATGGTAAAGCTCAACTAGATTATACGTAAGTAAATTCATATATGAGTCAAAAACCAATCTGAAATTCCCCTGAACTTCTTTATTGCAATAATGCAGTTGTATTGCGACTGACTTTATTGATATTAATTACGAAGATTCGTTTCGTATTTACGAGTGTTAGCGAATTCTTATTTTTGGTTTAGTTTATCTGTGGTCCAGTGGCGCCCTCTGTCGGCAACCAACTGACAAGTGTTTGAATTCCGGGTGAGTGCAACAGTTTTTTTTGGGATGTCAAAAGAAGTGAACAGAAATTGCGAAAAATTAAAGTTTAGCAAATTAGTACAGTGGTTTTTTTTCATTTCAGAAGCGGGACATCGAAGCCCAGCCCCGAGTCTATAGACGTGTGGATGTAAAGTGGATGAAAAGTATTTGTGGCGATTAACCTAAAATCCAGGATAATAGCTACAGGAATATTTCAACCAGATCAGACAATTAAAATTGGTGAGTCGAACTATGTATATTACAGGCAGGATCGTAAACAAGACTGTCACATTGTTGACAAACTTATTTTTCAAAACAATATCGTTTCAGTTTACCGTTATGAAAAGCGGGCTGAAAGCTATTTGTTTCTTTTTCTTTGTATGATTTTACGATGCTTGCATAGTGAATATTATGTGAAAATATACGTGATCATTCATAACAATTATACGTTAAAATATTATAAGAAGGTGTGCGCTGTCGTGTTTATAGGCATGCTGCCGCGACAGTTGCGAAATTCAAGGGTTCGTCGTGTCTCGTGAAACGATTCAACATCCCTTCAAACTAAACGCGCCGTACGTACCGCACTGCTCAATGACACCGCTATATTGATAAACAATTGAAACTTTTGTCGACCCCCGCGTATTATCTACACGGCGCACACGCCTAAGAGAAAGGGACCCAATTTCGTCCAGCGTAGGTACATATGAACAACGGTGATCTGTGCAGATGTCGTCGTAAGGGTAAACAATACCTACCTAGTAATATTATTGTCCTTCTATGTCTAGAATACTTATTCGTTGTATGATGCAGCAATGAAGTCGAGGCTGTCCGTGCTCCCTTGACTTGTATGGTAGGTGGAGTGAGCCTATCAGAACATATATTTTTTAGAGTTATGAAATCCTTGTAAATATGGATGATTTATGTAGATATGGGATGAGATAATTTTGTGAAAAAAAGGTGTGCATTTATTTTATGTCCTTTACGTGTGTTTTTCCCTATCACGAGTGCTCAATAATTTAGAGCAGAGATCCTAGTTTACCTGCATACTTACCTACCTACTACTTAGGTACTAGTGCTTACGAATTCAGTGAGTAGGTACGTGGGTATCTGAGTTCACATTTATTTAGTTTTGATTTGGAGTTGTAAAGCATATCTGAAGCTATTAAAATATAATTTCTCACATCTTATTTGTAGTCAATGTAATGATTTTGCCATGGAATAGTAGAATAATTAGTATATAATTTAAAAATAAATATTTTTCTTTTGTTTTCGGTACAATTCAGTAATGTCAGAGCCAGGTACACCGCCAATAGTGCGGCATAATTTGGATGATAACGGCATTCGTCAAAAACATTATAAAAAGAAAACAGAATCGAATCGCAGGAATCAAAACCCTAAAAAGAAAAAGAGAGCAAGAAGTACGAGCTCGTCTTCTTCATCGACCACTTCTTCGACCAGTGAATCTGAGCCCAAGCGCAGTAAATCACGCCACTTATCGAAGAAAAGGAAACGAGCTCGTTCTAGTTCATCTTCGTCTTCATCTTGCGATCGCTCTCGAGCTAAGAATAATAAACGTTCCAAATCACTAAATACCTCAAAGAAAAATAATCATAAAAAAAAAGAAAATTCAGTATTGTTAAAACTTGTCGCTGCGATTGAAGGCAAAAATCGTGCGTCACAGGCATATTCGGGTAAAAACGTGATACCAGAGTTTGACCCACAAGCAAAAGCGCAGTCAATGAAAGACTGGCTGTCTAAAATTAATGAAACGGCAGGAATTTACGGTTGGTCTGAACAACAAACAATATATTTCTCTCTTCCTCAACTAACTGGGCTGGCCAAACGCTGGTACGACGGTCTTACCAGTGTAAAATTTACATGGAGCCAGTGGCAGGAGAAATTACTCAAGGCTTTCCCTTGCGAAGAAAATTTTGGTGATCTTCTCAACGAAATGCTTAGTCGAAAAAGTAAACGTCATGAAACATTAGAGGAGTATTATTATGATAAGTTGCGACTGATAAACCGATGCGAAATTACGGGACCCAAGGCTGTAGACTGCCTAACACATGGAATTTACGATAATAATATTAGGATGAACGCTCAGGGTCTCTGCCTAAAGGAACCTGAACAAGTTTTATCATACTTCAGGAAGATATCTTCGAAACGTGATGAAATATTTACAAAATCAAACATCACCCGAGAACGAACTACGCCAGTTGTTACAAAGCGAACTCAACCTGGCATTGGTAATACGAGTACTACAGAAGAGAAACAAAAGAGTTTAGTTTGCTTCAACTGTAATGAAAAAGGACACTACTGGCAAAACTGCCCACGGGATTTGACTAAATGCGGAAAATGCAAACGAGTAGGACACAGCTCAGCTACATGTGACAAAAATAATACTGACAAACCACAACAAAGTACAAGCAAAAATGTATTGCTAGTACGTTCACAAGTAGCTCCTGGTTCAAGTGATAAATTCTATAAAACTGTTGTAGTTGATGGTCAGCGCTTGCCATCCTACATCGACTTTGGAAGCGAATGCACAGTAATCAGTGACAAAGTTCAGATCGACAAATCACAATTAAAAGACGCTAGAGATTTACCAGTTTTGGAAGGGTTCGGTAAAGGATCAACGAAACCAAGTGCTCTTGTGGAGATTAATATACTAGTTGACAGCGTATCAGAAACTGTTGAAGCTTATGTCGTTCCGGACTCATTATTCCCTAAAGGATCCAGCTTAATGATTGGCCAAAATTTCACAGAGCTCCCTGGTTTAAAGGCATACAAAACCGATACTGACATAATTTTATATCGGGCACCAGACCAGCGAGCGCTTATAGTCATTAAAGAAACAATAGAAATAACAGGCACGAGCGTGGTGCCAGTAATTGCCAAAGATTGTCCATCTCAAGCAAGCTTATATATTGCTTCAGAAGCTTGTTTAAAACCGGGTTCTGAATACTTAATATTACCAGGTGTTTATAGATTTACAAATGGCTGCGCAAATCTTATTGTCTTGGGATTAAATGCGTCAACTGTAAAGTTCCATAAAGATCAACTTTTGGCGAGAGGAACATTAGTACCTGACTTCGAGCAGGCAAAATCAACCGAATATCTGGAAGAAACAAGAAATGCTCATAATGTGCTGAATGTATGTAGGTTAGTAAAAGAACCCGATGAGGTTGAAACATCCATCAATATTCAAAGTGTCAATACTGACAATGACCTTGACATATCAATTAGAACGGAATTATGTCATCTTTTAAATGAAAACAGAGACTGTTTTGCGTTTTCCACGGCTGAACTAGGCAAAACTACTTTGACTGAGATGCATATTAAACTAAAGGACGAGTCTCCAGTAACCTACAGGCCATATCGGTTGTCACACACTGAAAGGCAGAGAGTCAAAGATATGATTGAAGATCTTAGTGCGAACGGGATTATCCGTGAATCGGAAAGTGAGTATGCCAGTCCAATAATAGTCGTCCCAAAGAAAAACGGTGAACCACGTTTATGTGTGGACTACAGGGCCCTCAACAAAAAGACCTGTAAAGATAAGTACCCCATGCCGTTGATAGAGGACCAAATTGATAGTCTAAGTGGCCAGAAGTATTTTACCACTCTAGATCTGGCATCGGGGTATCACCAGATACCAATTGCGGAGACCTCGAAACACCTGACAGCGTTTATAACACAAGAAGGGCATTATGAGTACAACAGGATGCCCTTCGGATTATGTAACGCACCCGCTGTGTTTCAGCGTCTCATACACAAAGTCCTCAATGCTAAGCAAATTCCTGGTGTACTCGCATATATGGATGATATCATTATAGCATCCAAAACGATTACTGAAGGTATGGAAAAGCTACGCGAGGTACTATGTGCTCTTAGAGACGCAGGTCTAACTCTTAACTTGAGCAAGTGTAATTTCTTTCGCACGTGCATCGAGTACTTGGGTTACGAGATAACAGGTTTGGGTGTCAAGCCGGGACAAAGGAAGGTTGATGCCGTCGCTTTATTTAAAACGCCAAAAAACGTCCATGAAGTGAGGCAATTCATTGGCCTCGCTAGTTTTTTTCGGCGTTTTGTGCCAGGATTTGCTACTATTGCGCGCGCATTAACAATCCTAACAAAATCCAATGAAAAATGGAATTGGGGAACTGCTCAAGAAGAATCTTTTCGAAAAATTAAGGATATTTTAATCTCACGTCCAATACTGGCCATATACAGCCCAAATTTTTTGACAGAATTGCATACAGATGCGAGCCAGATTGGAGTTGGAGGAATCCTCCTGCAACGCCCCGATGAAGCGTCCCCGCTTCGCGCTGTTGCCTATTTTAGCAGGCAAACAACAGCAGAAGAGAAACATTTCCATTCATTTGAACTGGAAACGCTTGCAATCGTGGCATCTCTGAATAGATTCAGGAATTACCTCCTTGGGATAGAGTTTAAATTAGTCACAGATTGTAATGCAGTACGGCAAACCTGGGCTAAGCGCGATCTGGTTCCCCGTATCGCTAGATGGTGGTTACAAGCTCAAGAGTTTAACTTCACAATTGAGTATCGCCCGGGAACTCAAATGAGTCATGTAGATGCGCTTAGCCGCAATCCGGTGGAACCCCCAGATTCGGAAAATACACCAACTCTAAAAGCGTTGAAAATTTCTAAAGCCGTGACATTAGAAAATATACAGTTTACTGATCCACAGTTGGTGTTAATAAAGTGTATATTAAACAACTCGTGTACAGAGGCCAAAGAAATTAAAAACGATTATGTTTTGAAAGATGGCAAAATATATAGAAGGGTTGGTGATTCTCTGAAGTGGGTTGTGCCATTCGATGCGCGCTGGAAAATCTGTCATTCTTGCCATGATGAGTGTGGCCACATGGGTTTTGAGAAGACCCTTGATAAAATGAAGCAAACCTACTGGTTTTCAGGTATGACGTCTTTCTTAAAAAAATATGTCCGTGCATGTGTTTCGTGCGCTTATGCCAAGCAGCCAGCAGGTAAAAAAAGAAGGATTATTATTTCCTATACCTAAAACACCGGTACCTTTTCACAGCGTGCAAATTGACCACCTAGGTCCGTTTGTTAGGAGCAAATTAGGTAACACTTATATACTAGGCATAATCGATGGCTATACCAAATTTATTGTGTTACGAGCTGTCCGGAACACAAAAAGCAAAACATCAATCGTTGTCCTTAGGGATGTTTTTGGTATATTTGGTGCACCAAAGTTGCTAATCTCCGATCGAGGCACCAGCTTCACCTCAAACGAATTCGCAGAATTCGCTCAGGATTTAGAAATAAAACACATAAAAAATGCAGTCGCAATGCCCCGTGCCAACGGACAAATAGAAAGGTACAACCGTACTATTCTCGCGTCCTTAGCTGCATTGACACATGGCGAAAACGACAAGGATTGGGACTGCCACCTGAATACGGTTCAATGGAGTCTAAACAACACCTTGAACAAAGGTATTGGAACGACCCCATCCGAAGTTGTTTTCGGGAAACGGACAATTAACATAACCGAACCCCACTTGCACGATCTAACATGTGAGGAAACGGAAAATGAGGACTCTAATGTGGATAAGATTAGAGAACAAGTCACTCACGCCATAGAAAAGAATCAGGAAGAAATGGCCAAGAGGTTTAATAGAAGTAGGTGTACAGCCAGGGTATATGCCGTAGGCGATCTTGTCCTTGTACAAAAGCAACTCAACAACCCTGGCGAAAGTAACAAGCTTCTCCCACGTTACAGTGGACCTTACAGAGTAACGAAGGTCCTTGGTAACGACAGGTATGAAGTAAACAGTATTGAAGGACATTCGCGAAGAAAATATCAAAGCGTGTTTGCAGCAGATAAGATGAAACCATGGGTGAGTTTCACTCGTTCAAAATCTGACGAAGAGAGCGAATGTAACTCACCGAGTTCCAACACTCATTCTGATTCAGATAGGATAGGGAGTGATAATAAATAATAATTTGAAATAATCTAGTTACAATAAATCACTATTAATAATCGTAGGTAATTGAGTACTTAATATTACTTGAATAATCCAATAGTGCAAGTTTTTTTTTAATAAAGAAATCTTAATTCTATTTAGGTTAAAAAAAAGCAAAGTAATCAAATAAAATCACTTACTACAACTTATAATTTAACATTGTTAATTTTATTCTTTTCAATAAAACTCGTATTAATAAATCTTAATTGTTATTTTATTAACCATGCATACATACTCGTTAATCATACTAAATTTTCCATTATCAATTTCAACACAAGTAGTAAAATATAACAAGCACAGTACACACAACAATGTAAATATTATTTGCTTTGTACATACATATATTAGAAATTGGTATTGTTCTGGATTTTTATTGTTTAAGGTGCAGACCTTCGGAGTGAGCCCACTGCCAAAGGCTGCATTGCAATGAGAAATTGGAGTGAGCGTGCTGCCAATAACTGCTGAGAACTCGGAGTGAGCGTGCTGCCGATATCATAAGAACCTGTAAAAGTTAGATTGCTGGGCGAGAGTGCTGCAGACAACTGACGTATAAATATGATTGCTGGATGAGAGTGTTGCAACTGAAATAAGTTTGATTGCTGGGCGAGAGTGCTGCAGACAACAAACTTATGAATATGATTGCCGAATGAGAGTGCTGCAGACAAGCGACTTATAAATACTATTTGAATGAGGACATTCATTACCTACAGGATGGCCGGAGATTTTAGAAACATTTACTTACATGAATTATTTTCATAAATTTATTGATTTAATTAAGTTATTTGCATTGTTATTGAGAACGGATTAATGATGTTTAAAGAAGTTTGATTTTAGTATCTATTCGTAGTTAACTTTATTGCGTTACTTATTTATTAATATTAGTTTGATAAAAACTGCTGGATGTCTGGGGTCAGACATTTGTCAGAATGGCCGAATGTTAGCGAATTCTTATTTTTGGTTTAGTTTATCTGTGGTCCAGTGGCGCCCTCTGTCGGCAACCAACTGACAAGTGTTTGAATTCCGGGTGAGTGCAACAGTTTTTTCTGGGATGTCAAAAGAAGTGAACAGAAATTGCGAAAAATTAAAGTTTAGCAAATTAGTACAGTGGTTTTCTTTCACGAGTGTATTTTAATATTTGACTATAAAACATCAAATTAAAAGTAATATAAAAACCGGCCAAGTGCGAGTCGGATTCGCGCACAAAGGGTTCCGTACCATTATTTACTTGCAAAAAAAAACACGAGTTTTGTATGGCAGCCCCCATATTTTTCTTATTCTTTTTTGTTTTTGTTGTTATAGCAGCAACAGAAATACAACATTTGTACTTAACTTGTTTTTTTAAATGGACAAAAAAACAATTAAGGAGCCCCCTTAAATATTTACTTTATTCTATTTTATAGAATAGGACGGACAGACTGACGGACAGCCCAGCCTCAGTAATAGGGTTTCCGTTATTACTCTTTGGGTACGGAACCCTAAAAAGGCATACTAAATATTATTAGAAAAAAAAAATCTAAAAGTAATTTATTAAGAGATCGTCCAGTGCGACCCCATAAGACATTTTAGTTTTGCGCAAAACACTACGCTAGTATTTGTCTGACGTAGCGTAAATGTCCGTCTTTCACGCCCGTTTACCCCGCAAGGGATAAAGGTTTGATATTAGTAAGTACGTGTACTTCACCTACTCAAAGCCTTTAGTTCTATCTTAGCAAGCTTTACGTAGTTAAAAATAGCCTACACTACATTGTTCCATATCTGCACGGTTTTATTACGCAACCAAGTCCGCTGACTGCAAGCGAGCTATTAGAAAGCATGATAAACTCTGATAACAGCGGGCTCTGTCCACATTGTCTCTGCGGTTAAACGGCGAGATCAGACTCACAACCACTTGCAGTTATGTTCCTAGACATGGTGTAATGTGAGTTCAAGAGTAGACTTACGTTTACGAGCTTAGAAAAGAAAATTGTACTACTTATAAGTAGTTAAATAAATGAATATGTTGGTCATTTCACAAAACGCCATCTAGCCCCAAACCGAGCAAAGCGTGAACTACGGGAACTAGATAGCTGATGTAATACATCAATACTTTTTATGTAAATAAATACATACTTTACATTCAAACTCAACACAAATTTTTGAAAAGTAACTTACAAATACTTGTGCTATGTAGGGATCAAACCCTCGATCCTCGGCGTAGCAGGCAGGGGTACTATCCACTACGCCATTAGGTCAGTCATGAGTCATAACCAAATTTGTTATTGTTTAAGTCTGTATGTAATCGGTATTTTGCACTATCAAGATTTCGCGGTCGCACTTGCTCATCACCCAAAGGTTGCCTGGCAGAGAATGCTACCTAGCATTAAGGTCGCCTTGTTGTACTGTTTCTTTTAGTTTGTGTTTTTAATTGTTGAATTTCAGCTTTCTGTTGTGATGGATCTCTATTTATTTTCAATCTTAGCAATAAAACGTTTAACTGAATTTGCTAAGGTGTTAAATGGCACATATATTACACTCGTAAAGCAAAACCAGATCCTATTAAGATTAGTTTCACCTCAAACGACGTTGCAATTTTGCGGTGAGCTTCATAAGCTCGTGGATTGGTACTAATGCATTTTCAGATTGCGTTTCGGTATACATTACGTGAGATGCGTCTAAATCTACAAGCATATGGCAAACAGAGCCAGCAATGTATGTCTGGGAATGTTGTTTTCAGAAATGGTGCAAATAGGATTGAAATCGTTTGCAAACCGCATGCCTTTGCACGTTGTGCTGTCTTCTGCGAGGAATCTCCTGCGGATTTACATACCGCGGTGACTTGACAACTATTTTGCTCTAAACAGTACCAGGATTCCGTAAATACTGAAAATGTCTTGTGGTATTTTAAAGTAAAGAATCGTTTTAGCTAAGTCTGACACCAGGGTGCCGTGTGATGCCGGCTTAGAATATCATCACCCCATTTCTTGCCCGTGGGAGTCGTAAGAGGCGACTAAGGGAGGGTGTGTATTGCAGTTTTAGGCGATGGGCTGACAACCTGTCACTATGGCGATACACAATTTTCCGGATGACCCTCAAATGTTTGTCAGACGTGGCGTAAATGTCCGTTTTATGCGGCCATTTATGCTCTGCCTACCCCGCAAGGGATTATAGGCGTGATATGTGTATGTATGTATGTATGTATATATGCTGACACCAGGGTTCATCGGGTCGTAGGACGACACAGTGTCTAACATGAAAAGAGAGAGATAAGTATGTTTATACGCAAAGGATAAGTTGAAACGACGTTTTGCTAGACGAGCCAGTGACTTGCAGCTGAAGGTTTATCTTCACTAATATTATAGAGAGTAAAGATTTGACTGTTGTTTGTTTGAATCGAATACGCTTCAAAACTACTGGACCGATTTTTAAAAAATCTTCTTCTTTTTCATTTGGGTCACCGAGTCAACGAACAACCCGATGAACCCAGGAGTCAGATTTTTTAAAACCGCCTGCTATTGCTAGTAGGCCTCTGACATCGTTGTGTGACGACCACCGTCTAAGTTATCGTAGACAGCAATCGGGACCGACGGCTTAACGTGCCCTCCGGAGCATGAAACTATATTTCTTTCGGAAAATCGGGTGGTTCAGCAAGCAATTTCCTAACCAGACTGGAAACAAATTTACAAAGTGATAATATCAACGTTGCGAGCGCTCCACCAGGATTCGAACTCGGAACCTTAGCGAACTACTGCACTACATCGGCCGTCACCTTAGAATCTTACATTATCCTGGTGAAAATGGGTTTTATTAAAATTTCTTATTTCCACGGAAAACGGTTAGCAGCGGGTGAAACTGCTGGGCAGGCTGCAAGTATATATATTGCAAAGAGTTATATTATGTTTTCTTAAAATGTTTATATTATATGTTTCTTGTTCAGTATTTTTAGGCTTTACCTGTTCACTGTACTTACATTGTACTAATAAATAAATAAATAAGTATCAGATCTTGTGCTAACCTGGACCCTCTCCATCATAGTGGAAATCTTGGAGGAACAGTGTCCTCGAGTCTACAGCGAAGACTTTCCCTTTGACGCCGTGGTGCAGTTCTGAAAGTGCTCCCAAAGGTTTCCCCACGTACTGCGCTCCGCTGGTCTGTCCGTGCGCTGAGCCTGTTCACAACAGAAAAAGGTTGAGTTAATATAAAGACAAATAGAAATATATATTCAAAATCAAATCGTTCATTTCATAGTCTACATAACACCATAAAAAAAGAATAGTAAATTCACAGTTACGTAAAAAGAACATTTATTTATTTATTTTCTAACCATTTATTGTACACAAAAACATACACAGGAACAATTAACAATGAGACGAGACACAACAGGTTTACTTATTTCTAAAAAGAAATGTCTTACAGCAAACCTACATAAGTGAGATTCTATAATAAACATGTTATTTTATTTATATTAGTTAAAAAGTAAGCTTTCTTATTATCATTCATTTAATTACCATTCTAAAGTACCGTAGTTTACCAGCAAATTACATATCCTCTGAGTCTCTCAAAGGGTGACTGGAAGAGATCCCTTTGTGGGATAAGTCCGCCTTTGTGCCTCTTGTTTTATTCCATCATTTACTGATAATGTTTTGTTTGGTACAATAAAGTTAATACATACTTACTTGTCAAAGGGAATCTGAATGAACCTTGGTCAAATTCATGTTTAATTATGATCTATCTATCTACCCCATACAAAAGAAAAGATTTCAAAATGAAAAAAAGTGTACTGAATTTCAAGAGAATAATACTGAAATTAAAGATTTAAAATTAAAACTAAAAGCTAGAAAATTATCAAACAACAAGGTCTTATGAAGATCAAGTAGTTAATTACTTTAATATCCAAAGAATCTTATTACGATGAGTATTTACACTTTGAAGAACTTTATTAAGTCTGTGCTCTAGAAAACTAATTAGCCTACAAATTGGACTAGTTCACAGGTTTACATTAAGCTGATAGCAACAAGTGGTACAAGGCGAGCTGATAACATTTACAACATCTCAATCATCACCTATCAGAGGACATGTATTAAATGTCAATCGTTTGGACACTACCGCTGCTGCTGCTAAATGTTATGTTATGTTATGTTATTTTATTTGGTAATAGAAAATTACATGTCAAATTCAATTAAATAATCTTAGATAGATAACAGTGTACAAACCATTTTAAATAATAATTAATTATTAATAACATTTTCAAAAATCATAAAAAGGCGTATGTCATAGTATCAAAAATAATTATAAAATAAAAATAAAAATAACTTCCTAATACATTAGGAAATCGCAACAGTTATTTACGTTGAAGCATTTCGTCAACTGAGTAGAACGCTTGCTCGATTAACCACCGCTTAAGCTGGTGTTTAAAAATACTAAGACTAGATGCCTCGGTGACGTTGATAGGTAGCTGGTTGTAAATCGCCGGCCCCATCACATGCGTTAACTTATTTGATTTCGCAAGACGGTGTCTGATTGGTACCAGTTTGTCAGCGTTGCGCGTATTGTATCTGTGGATATCTCTGTTCCTTGAGAAAAGGTGGAGATTCACCCGCACATACAACGACACTTGCAGAATTACTAGTGAGGGGAGTGTGAGAATGCCCAACGATTTAAAATAGGGGCGTGCGGTGGTATCTTGCGGTATTTTCGCTATTATACGAATCGCACGCTTTTGAGCGACAAAAGCACGCTTCCACTCAGCAGCGCATCCCCACAGCTCTACTCCGTATTGTATCACGGATTGTACCAGAGCAAAATAGCATGTACGCACTACTTGCTCTGAGACAACGCGCGATATTCTTCTCAGCGCAAAACACGCACCATTCAGCCTGCCACACAATTTGTCAATTTGGGGTTCCCATGTCATTCGTCTGTCTAGCAGAAAACCCAGAAATTTTGTTGATGCTACTTGTTCTAACTTATTGCCATCAATTAAGACTATCGCTGATTTCATTACTCTTCCTGAGAGATCGAAAGTCATGAAGTGGGTTTTCTTTAGGTTAAGAGCCAGTCCGTTTACTTTAAACCATTCAAATAACTGTGTTGCAGCTACGTTAAGTGTCTCCACTAGTTTTTCATGGTTAGGGGCTCGCACTACCACCGCCACATCATCCGCATACATAAATGCGTCGCCAGATGTAATTGCCTCTGGCAAGTCGTTGAGAAGCAGGGAGAACAGCAGGTTCGACACAGACGATCCTTGGGCCACACCCATGTTGGTCATAATGGGATCTGACTGGACCCTTCCGCCTTGAGCCACTACACTTTGCGATCGTTTTTTAAGGAGGTCAATTAACATGGCGTGTAAGGTACCTACGAAACCATAATGTTTCAGCTTTGCAGCCAATACACAATGGTCTGCCACATCGAAGGCTTTCGATAGGTCGCAGCATAGAACGGCGACCTGATGCCCTAAATCTCGAGCTCCCACGATTCGGCTGACCACTTCCCTTGTTAGTGACGTTGTGCAGCGGCCTTCCCTGTAAGCGTATTGACGGTCGGATATTGCATTGGTGCTGCACAAAAAAGCAGTCATACGCGAGCAGATCCCGTTTTCGAACGGTTTTGCCATTACCGGTATAATTGCCACTGGTCTGTATGCATCAATATCGTCCCTACTGCCCTTTCCTTTGAAAAGTGGAGATATTTTGCTTGTCTTCAGTGCTTCGGGGAAAACACCCTCTTTCACGCATCGGTTAAACATATTAGCAAGGATAGGGGCTATTGTGTCGGTGGCCGCGTTTAGTATTAATACTGACAAATCATAAATGTCCCTAGTGGGTTTCTTTGCGATTCGTTTTTTCACTATGCGCTCAACTTCTGCGGCAGTAAACAGCTCAAAACGCATGCAGCGGTCGGAGGGAGCACGCGCAGCACGCAACAGCGCGAGGGCGCGCGCGCAATCGGCCGGCGGCGCGCCGCACGCGGCAGCGGCGCTGACGAAGCGATTATTCATCGCGTTTGTTACATCCTTAGCGCTTTTATAACTGGGGTTCATGGTCGTCATTAACGTTTCTGTAAAATCGATCCTACAGTTTGAGGATTTTCCTCTTTGATCATTAATTACATTCCATGTCGTCTTATTTATATTTTTACTAGTTTGAATCTTGTTGGTATAATAATTAAATCTTTCGAATTTTATTAAATCAATATATTTGTCGTTTATCATATTAATTAAATTAAGAACTATGTCATTTTGGGGAAATTTGTTTTGAATGTCAGTTATTTCGAATAATAATGATTTTAGATTAATTATGTCATTGGAAACCCAGCTTTTATTGAGTTTTTTATTGTTCAGCCGTCGCAAGGGGAAACATATATCAAACTTGTTTTGTAAAACATTTATCACCGCGCTTGCTAGCGTTTGAGTCGTTTCATTGTGCTGCTGAAGTATCTGAAGCCAATCTACACTTTCAACGGCGACTGTAAAGTTTGCATAATTTTCTTGAGAGTAAATTCGGGCGATGCGGGTGGGGGGCGCGGGCGGTGCTGGTGGTAAACATGTGATGGTGGCGCGCACGGCGAGGTGGTCGGTGAGGTTCGTGATCACAGGTGCTGCCTTCACACTACCGCGAGGACAGTTCGTGTAGACGTGATCCAGACATGATTCTGAGTCACCTTCTATGCGTGTGATGAAACTTACCTCGTTTCTAGAATCGTGAGCATACAATAGGTCCAGTAGTTGCTTTTTGCTCGACTTAGACTTGCAAGAAGAGGAAGTGTCAAGATTCATGTCTCCTACTGCAACATAAATGGTTTGTATGTGGCTTATTTTATCGAGCAAGCGTTCTAGGTATTGCAGAAAGTCAGTATTGCTAACTCCACAGTTAGTTCTATAAATACAGATAATTGTCGTATTGTAGTCAATCAAATCAATGGCTGATATTTCACAGTAAAGTTCGGTCGAGAGCGATGATATATCAATATTCTCAATGGCTTTAACATTATTTTTTACATAAATACAAGATCCCCCGTGCGCGGAGCCTCTCCTGCAAAAGCTAGACAATAAATAGTACCCATCGATAGTAACACATTTAAGATTATCGGTTGATAAACAGTGCTCAGTAAGTGCAAGTACATGACAATTTAACTCATCTTGCAGGAGAACCTCTAACCGTGAAGATTTTTTGTCTAGTGATCTTATATTTTGATGACAGACTGTGATTGCAGTCGGTAAATTATTATTACAAAGTAAATTATTAGCAATAGGTGTGATGTTGCTACTTTGAACGATCCTGTTGTTCCCGCGCTGCGCGGGAGCGTTGCAGAAACCAGTCCGACAGTCGCACGCCGGGAGGCCACACGGAAGGTGTGTTAATTAGCGCGTATAAACTCTCCGGCATTCCGATAACAAAGCACGCGTGTCGAGCTGATCCTATGTCACGTTTTAGTACAGTGTAATCGTTACATTGTGTTATTTTGTTTAGAAAGGTTAAAATATTCTCCGTCGTAGTTTCGGGTTTGAACGACCATGCTTGGATGTGTCTTAGTTTTTCTACAGTCTGAAGGTCGACATCAGCGTTCCCTGCGCCATGCAAAACAGTTCTGCCCGGTCTCCTCTTTCTCTTGTTATTCACCTCAGTCCAACTATCTTGATCGTCCTGTTGCTTATCCTGAGTGTCGGTACCTGACATAGTCGACGCGGTATTTGACGAATGTGGCGTTATTTTGGAGATGTTAAGATTGATAGGCGGTGCAGTGATATTCACAGTGGTATTGTGCGCAAATTTTCTCGGTGCGTCTGCATTTTGGAGTTGTTTTTGTGCGTGCGGTGGTGTTTTTAGTAACTCATTATTGCATGGATTGGTGTTATTAGAGCCTTTACGGGCTGCAGCTCGCTTCGCTCGAGCAGATACCGGCTCGTTAGCGGATGACGTAGCGGATGACGTAGCTCCGTCAGCTGTTCCTGTTGGCTGTTTCTGCACAGACGTCACCAGGCCGGTGTTCGTTATTGGCTTATTGGTAAGGGACTTTCGAATTTGGCTTACCCGTGTATCAACAGATGATGAGTTGAATTTTACTTCCAATGCTTCAATTATGTTAGTCAATCTTGCAATTTCCAATGCAAATGGAGCGATGCACTTGTTTATCAGCCTTTCCATGGCTATTAGGTCCGTTTTACTCATTATAAGTGCCGAAAAATAATTAAATACACAGAGTAATCAGAAAGTACGACCGTTCTCGCAGAGGGGCGAGGGGAAAGCTAAAGTCGAGTTATAAAGCCCAGGGCCCAGATTTTCTTTAGTTTTTACCTTTGCTATGCCAGCAACACTCAACTGTCACTTTATTGTCATCGTGATATTCTATACTTCAAACTGTAAGCTGAATATGAAACGCCTAAAACCATGCCACTGACACGCTACCTACGGTTTTCATTTAGCAGACTTCGGGCCTAGGGCTCCCGATGATTCATTATAGCGATAATTGGCACAAGTTTGAAAATTAAAATCGTGGTGTAGCAAGAATAAAATCGACTTTACAGTGTAAAAATACTAAATAGTCTTAAAACCACTAAAGCCATTTTGATTAGTTTAGTGTCACTCGAACTTTAACTAAGTATTCCTTAAACATTACAAACATATTCATCATCGAAATCAATTTAGTTTTTTTTGATAGAACTTAAATATATGAGCCGGACAAACAAGCATACTTTTCACACTATACGTTGAGATGGTGTACAGGCAGGCATGAACAGACCATGAAACTGAACAACTTTTTCCATGGAGGCTAAGATGGTAAACGAGAAAAAAAATTGACCTCCCATATAACATTCCCGATCAGTTAATATTCTACAAAAGAAAATCTAGAAAAACTTTTAAAAAACGTGTCCTAACATAGGCTCCATAGTAAAATTTGTTCAGTTTCATGGTCTGATCATGCCTGCAAAGTTTTCGGTACACCTAACACCCTGTATGAGAAACATTTTAGAATTTTGGGAATGTTACATACTGGGGTCGAATTCAGTGTGAGAAAATCAATTCCGCAATCCAATCAGTGTTGTCAACGATTCATACCGGGCCACTGGCAATGAAAGTGGACGCAAACGGACACACAAAGCGCTCTGTCAGAATCAGATTTATTAGCTGCAATGTTTGATCAGTGGAGTTCTGTGTCAAACGTGATTCAAGAATGATTATTGGCTGAAATCATCAAAATACTAAGTATCCTAAAGTGCTGCCGCCGACAGTACCTATACATACACAAATCACGCCTATAATCCCTTTTTAGAGCGTAAACGGACAGAAAAATCTGTTATTTACGCCACGTCTGACAATTTTATTCGGAATATTGTATATCGCCATAGTGATAGGTTATCAGCATATCTCCAAAAATTGCAATACACACCCTCGAGTCCCTTAGTCGCCTCTTACGATTTCCATGGGAAAGAAATGGGGTGATGCTATTCTAAGCCGGTATCACACATAATGTAAAACATCTACATATTTACTAACATTGTTATAAAATTAGCTACAATTTATTCGGGCTGTAGCAAATGACCATAATTGCAATTAATGTTCATCCGTGCGTCGTCGAGTAATTTATGTTCAAAATGTCAACGCACGGACTAACGAATTTATTACTTTTCGTAATTTGAAATTGAAATTAAGTTACTTATCACTTAAACATTTGAAAGGGCATGATTTCTTTTTTTTATTATCATAAGCTGGTAATAAATAAGATTCCAATACAGTCATTCATTCCCGCTTTTTCTCCTCTTTCATCTGCATTGGGTTGGCTGGAAGAGATTTCTCATAGAAATAAGCTCGTTCTTGTAACTAATTTTAAGTTTTCACCAACTGTATTAATGTGTACAATAAAGAATTCATATTCATCATCATATACGCCCTTATTCTTTTAAAACACAAATTTTTTAAGATAGGTTTCAGAAGATTTCAAAAAAGAACTGTAGACAGATTCTTTTCAAATAGAAATGAAAATATGTCAAAACAAGTTCCATAAATACTAGGAAGGTTATAGACTACAGCAAAAACCAGTTGCAGTCAACCCACGTAGCGTAATGCGACACATGCGGGTCCGTGCGAGAAAGTGTCGCATGCGATATGGCACTGTATGTTGGGGAAACCAGCTGATGTTGTTTCAGATGGAAAACTGTGCGTGAGATCTAGATACACCAAGATTGGTGGTTCAAGGGTCTTAATTTTATGGGTTTTTACATCGACCCAGAGATACTTTCAATATCATTTGACTTCTTTGTTGGAAGGTTCTTATTTAACCGTGAATCATATCCTCGGGCGAGGAGAAAATGAACAATTGGACGTAAGATATTTTATAGGACCCCTATAGGTCCCCCTTCCTATTTAATGATATTCCTGAAGAATCGAAAAACGAATCAGTTAGCTAGGGAACATATAACAGAAACATTCAAACATATTTACTTAAACAATATGTAGAAAAGCCCAATTAAATTAATAGAAAGTAATTACCTACATACGAGTATGTAGTTAACGGCCTACTAACTAATAAAATTAAACTACGTGCACTGTACTCGTATTGTAGGCACGAATTCACAAGATAAGTTGAATAGCTATAACAGAGAGAAATGTGTCTGCCAACAAACTGCTATGCAGTATATGGCGGATTTTTGTATTTTATTTTGTTTAAATTTTAAAATGCATACACACATACATACATGCACATATCACGCCTTGCGGGGTAGGCAGAGCGTAAACGGCGGCCGCAAAAACGAACACTTACGCCACGTCAGACAATTTTTGAGGGTTATTCGAAAATTGTGTATCGCCATAGTGACAGGTTGTCAGCCCATCGCCTAAAATTGCAATACACACCCTCGAGTCCCTTAGTTGCCTCTTACGACTCCCACGGGTAAGAAATGGGGTGATGCTATTCTAAGCCGGCGTCACACGGCAAGTTTACGATCAACACGTCAAACCAAATACATAACAAATCTGTCAATTTCGATATTAAGCGTGACTTAAAAAAATATTAACATTTATGCTTTTATTCTTGCTATTATACTTTTCATTCTATATTAGCTTATCTGTGAAGCATCAATCCTATCACACTACCTAATTTTTTAAGACCTTGTATTCTGGTCTGGTTCCTCTGAGACAGTTTTTACTTTCTCACAACCGGAGCCGGTGGCATATGCCCGGTTTGGTGCAGCAAGCCAGCGGCGGCCGTGGTCAGTTCAGCAAGGTCAACGCCCTCTATCGGCATGCTACTCGCTCATGACACAACTTTCTGATTCGAGATTAAACTAAGAAAGCTACTAAGAATCATACTTCTTAAAACAACTGACTTTCTCCACAGGAAATTGTTTCGAATGACTCGTGTTTATGTAAAACACATCGCAATTTAAAAGTAACAAGATTTTAATGGTGCATAATCCGAAATTCAAAACCCATTTACTTTCAAACTGTGTTTTATCTTCTCGTTTATTGAACAGTACAAGCTTAATTAATGACTGCATGTAGATAGATGTACCGCACTCAAAAAAAATTAAAGAGCATTTAACATCTTTGTAATTTATTATATTTATAGTACCTCTATAGTTTATAAGGTATGTATGTAAGTATTATCATATGTATCTTTCATATTAGTTATTAGTTTATTTGTTATAGGTATTATGTTTTGGTATTACATAGTTTTTAATTTGTTATTTTTTCTTTTCATTATTGTATTTTATTTGTCCCGTGTAATCACTACTTCCATCCCAATGGGGGTCTTCCAGCCAACCTAATGAGGTTGGCTGGAAGAGATCTCTTATTGAGATAAGCTCGCCTATGTGTTAAATTTTAAGTTTAAACTTTGTGAATTTATGCAATAAACAATATATTTAGATATTCTTTGGAGCGATTACAATATATCTAGTAAGAGGGACACAATTCTATCATACACATTCGGGTCGTTCGCCGACCCGGTGTCCTACACGACGACAAGTGTCTTGAGGGAATAAATTTATTAGATAGTTTTGTTACAATGCTATTTTCAATAATTGTATCGACAATTGTTTGGTCTGCTATGGACATATGTTGCAAGTAAGTATGTCTTTCTATAAGTAAATTAATTATATGGCATCATGATCGCCGTAGGCAAAAGAAAGTTATAATACCAAGCGTATTTGCATAGGAGGTCTATTATTTAAACCATTGTAGTCCATCAATTGTTGTTTGCGATTGTGCGTAAGAGAGTCATGAGCATTGATAAATGGGCCACCAGTATAACAGTAGTACATACTTTCCTTTTTATTATCTTCAATCTTTATATCACTTTATAGTGATATAACAGCGCCAAGTGCAACCGATTGAAATTATCAGCCTTTATTGGTATTTGTGCTTGTATATTATTCCATGTTCCTGCTTATAGTAAAAAAATATGTCTGGCCGTGTGATGCTGGCTCAGAATAGCATCACCCTATTTCTTTCCCGCGGGTGTCATAAGAGGCGAGTAAGGGTTTTATTTTATAACAATTTTAGGCGACAGGCCGATAACCTGTCACTATAGTGATACACGATTTATCTGATACGGCCCTCAAAATTTGACAGACGTGGCTTTAGCCTCTTCTCGCTCAACCTACCCTGCGAGTGATAAAGGCGTGATATATGTATGTATTTACTTTAATAAGTCTCTTTTTAAAGTGGGAAACCAATGTGAAACATTATTGACACATACAAACTTAAGTGCAGTATTTAGACATGCCCCAGTTCGTTAAATACCGCCTAATGATGCACCGCGGATTCACTCGCGCTCCTAATTGCAAGACTCCGCTTTAATCACATCACAACCCCAACATACATACTCTCTGGTGCATGCTAGTTTAAACTTGACTTAATATCTGGTAATTGAAATTTCGAACTGAAATTAACAAGATTCTCATTTTTTCAAATGGTCTTTTGTCAAACGACTCAATCGTAGAGGCACTATTAAAATTACGAAAATCCATATCATTTTGAACCGCTTTAACACACATACATACATACTTTAACAACCACAACAGTCCACTGCTGGACATACATTTTCTTAGATTTTGGTTGACTTTATCTCTTTACATCTTTCTTTCTTTTCATGTATTTATTTACGATTTATTTTACACAGGAACAGTAAAGAGACAAACAGATAAAGAATACAGACACAACAGGCACTGCTTATCTCTAATAAGAAATTTCTTACAGCACACCTAGGGAAGAGTAATGGTACTAAACGAAATTCGGATAAGACGTAAAAGAGTATGTATGAGAGTAGTCAAAAGTGTCATAGAAGGATACAATTCGTGAGTCTTCAACTTTTAACCACTTCGCTCAGGTCGAATTTTGCAACAATAGATTTGTATTATACTTCAAGCACACATGTGCTGTTACGAGCGGAGTATTTAATTGATTTGTTTAGTAGGTATCTGTACAAATAAAGTAATATCAAGTAGTATATTTACCCGTTTCTTTGTCATTGGCATTATAATATCTCTTTACGATACTTTCACATGTTTCGTTGCTCAAATCTAATACATTTACTCAAATGAGCTTTAGTTTCTATTTTCCCTGAACTGAGAGATCAGTAAATGATATATCATTATTCGTAACATTACATTGCATTAGGTTGGAAATATCATTAGTATAATAGGAACGCATGCTACAGCTATTTTCTCCTGGTCGTCAAACTTGTATTAAAGCTGTGGAGAGTCTTCAACGGTTAGGATCGACAATTAAAGACGAGAATTTCTACAATAGAAAATGCTACAAGCACGGCGCCATGTAGACAACAACAGAACGTCATACACAGCGCCCCCTTACGGTGGAAATCGCTAACTTACTTTGGCAAAGTGTCTAGGTCCATATAGCCTACGGTAAAATAAGGAAGCACTTAAAAATAGTTTTTCAATGGTGTAAATAAAGTACCAAATTGAATGGACCATTAATCACCAACCAAAGTAATAAGCTGGTTAGTTCTAACTTTAGCTAATATTTTTAGAAAAAATACAGCTGTTCCATGAGATGTTCTCGTCGTTATAGCAATTAAAGGTCGTTTAAGTATTGAATTTTCTATGGATCAACAAAACGTCATAGGTAGGAGTAGTAGGTGGTTTAAAAATTGTTTTCGTCGGGTACTACAGCTTTTTTTTTTAGCCATTGGGTCAGACAATGGAACTATCGCGTAGTCGACTCGGTGTCCCACACGACCGAAGAAGCAAACTTATTTCGTTGATTTTGCAGTTGGTCATATAGTAGGCAAAGTTGTTAATATTGATGTGTAGAATCACTGAAAATGACAGAACCCAGCCTCTTGACGAACGATTAGACATCGTCATCGCCACTAGCACTTTCGCTCTCCGTGTCGTGCGCCTACACAGCCACCGCGCGCCGCCGCGCCGCCGCTCGGGGCGCGGCGCGTCTCGGTCTGTAAGCACCTTAATTGTACACACGAACTGGACATTACATACGCCTGATAAAGTATTAGAGGTGTACTATACTTTATTTTGCACTCAGAAAATAAGAAATTGAAAAAACAACATAGTACGGTCAAGGCGCAGGTAGCTTAGTGGCAGAGCAGTGGGACGGTACATCATAGGTCCCGGGTTCAATCCCCGGCCAATATTTTCAATTTATTTTTATCGGTATTAGTAAAATTTAAAAAAAAACAAGTTGTGCTGTAATGATAGTGTATGAGGACAATGACGCTTAAATACAGCGGAATTTATACACTTGTATAGGATGTTACTAAATACGAATAAATAAGTTTGAACTACCTATCAGTAGTATATTTTAAAACCTGATTGAATTGTATTTATACTTCACATACATTACCAGCCACAACAGTCCACTGCTGGACATGGTCCTCCCCCTACTGGGGGGTGTTGCCATATTCACCATGCTTGGCAGGCGGATTGGCAAGCGCAGTGCAAGATATTGCTTTCACAGGGAAAGCTGCTGCGCATTCCCTGGATATTCATCCCTCAGTCGCCTTTTAAGACACCCACAGGTAGTATTGGGGTGATGCTATTCTAATTCAGCATCACAAGGCACGGATGGAATTGTATTTATATTCACAGAAAATGTTTCCAGTCTTGCGCATTGTTACATGACGTCAAACTGCGTAGGAGAGTCACGTCTTGTGTGAACAGAGCTGCCATTTTGCATACAATGTCGACAATTATCAACTACAATGTAATTGTCAACTACAATATAATTGACGGTTTGTTTATTTGACTTTCACTCCATTAGACGCACGGGATGAAAACGACAGCGGCGAGAATTGGAAATGGTCAATCTTCTTTTTAATGTCAGCAAAAGGTTTCTAATATTGTGTTAATTCGTGACGAATCTTATATCACGAATCTGAAAATGGCACCTACGTAGTATGCAGTTTCTCGAGGCTAATCTCTCAGTTATAGTCAAGCCGTGTGGTGCTGGCTTAGAATAGCATCACGCCAATTCTTTGCCGTGGGTGTCGTAAGAGGACTAAGGGACTCGAGAGTTACATGTGTATTGCAATTTTAGGTGATGTGCTGGCAACCTTGCTCTATGACGTACACCATATTCTGAATTACCATCAAATGTTTGTCAGAAGTGGCGTAAATGTTAGTTATTTTGGGGTATTAATACCGTGTGATGCCAGCTAAGAATAGCATCGCCCCATTTCTTTCCCGTGGGTGTCGTAAAAGGCGACGAAGGGACTCGAGGGTGTATTACAATTTTAGGCGATGGGCTGACATCCTGTCACTATGGCGATACACAGTTTTCCGAATGACCCTCGAATGTTTGTCAGATGTGGCGTTAATGTAAGATTTTTGGGCATTTACGCTTTGCCTAACCCGCAAGGGATAAAGGTGTGATCTGTGTATGTACAACCCGGTCTCGTTGCTTGAGTCGGCTGGTATGATGTATCGCTCGTGAGCAGATGACGTGACGTGTATCAATCAATGCCTCGCTCGTGGACAGCGTCGCGTCGGCAGGAATGCAACGAAAGTGAGAGCCACGGAGCGGGGGAGAGGGGGGAGTGGTAATAGTTCCAGTGGATTCAGTCCTTGTGAAGATAGAGATGGAAACTTAGCAAAAAACCTGTAATACATACATACATACATACATCACACTATCAGGTAGGCAGAGAGTTAACGGCGGTAAAACGGATATTAACACCACGTCTGACAAAAGTTTGAGGGTCAATCAGATAACTGTGTATTACTATAGTGACAGGTTGTCAGCCCATCGCCTAAAATTGCAATACACATCTAACCCTCGAGTCCCGTAGTCGCCTCTTACGACACCCATAGGTAAGAAATGGGGTGATGCTATATGCCGGCATCACACGGCTAACCTATAATACAGAGAAGTAAAATACGTACTTTTAGTAAAGAACTAGTTTGTTTTGAAACTTGATAATTATATGAGAGAGACAATGGCTAAGGCCATATCCTGCAGTGGATTTATAATTTATTTTGTATCTTTAGTAATGCATGAAACACCTACGTAATGGAAACAGAGAGATACACATGCATAGGACTGCAAATGTTGTATAAATAAGGAGTATACAATGTTGTGGGGCCCACAACAAAACCAAACATTTTACAGGATGAAATTATCCATGATACTGGACAACTCACTCTATGGAACATGGGCCGAAATATTTTTAAAAAATGAACCCCTTCCATACTGACTCAGTGGACTAGTACATTTGGTATGTATTTTTTTATATTTTGATTATATTATGGTCCTTGGGGAAAGTAGTTTAGTTTCATGGATAATTTCACCCCTGTTGTGGGGCCCACATTGCACACTGAGTGTATAACTGAGTATGCGATAGGCAGCGTACCTATCAGACCTATAACAGTGCAGGTAGTATGCACCACAGGGCCAGTCAAAGGGATTACCACTAGAGATGCAATCACTAGTCGCCGACTGAACGTTGCCGAGCCGGTTTTCTATTAGGAAATGACGATATTATAATTAAAAAAAAATGTGATACAAATTTATTTTCTTTACAATGATGGATCATGACGTCAATATGTGATAATACTATCTTACATTGAACAAAGAATTTCAATTTCGGAAAAGTGCCTAAAACGGCCAGTTTTGGTATTGATTGCCATAACTTCAATTACAGCGAATACTTCATTAAGTCTGTAGGTCCTAATTTGATTTAAGCATAATACTAAAAACTTGAGCAACGGTCACTCTGATAGATTGTTTGCATACACAATTACACATACATAAATCACGCCTTTATTCCTTACGGGGTAGGCAGAGCGTTAACAGGCGTAAAACGGATATTAACACCAGTCTGACAAAAGTTTGAGGGTCAATCAGCAACTGTGTATCACTATAGTGACAGGTTGTCAGCCCATCGTCTAAAATTGCAATACACATCTCTAACCCTCGAGTCCCTTATTCACCTCTTACGACACCCATGAGTGAGAAACGGGGTGATGCTATTTTAAGCCAGCATCACACGGACACGATTTTTGTTTCAAACGTCAACAAAGTAATGATCGGCTTAACTATTCAGTCGGGAAAGCCGGCCATTATCGGCTGATTTAAATCCGATTAGTATGTAGTCGGGTAGTCAGCCACCGCCATAGTCGGTGCATCTCTAATAGCCACGAATCTGTTACTGGTATCAGCTGATCCAACAGAGGATTGTAATTACCGCGTCAGAGGAAAAGCTGCTTGTGGAATCTGACATTCGAAATATAAATACGTCATCCGCAAATGACAAACCGGATGCAGTAGATTTAAGAGCCTTATAGTTGACCCCATGGCGAATATTTAGATACATACAAACATACACATATCATGCCTATTATTCCTTGCGGGGTAACGTCTGACAAATATTTTACGGTCATCCACAAAATTATGGATCGCCAAAGTGACAGAATGTGAGCCCATCGCCAAAAATTGCGATACACACCCTCTAGTCCGTTTACTGCCTCTTACGTTTCCCACGGGAAAGAAATGCCGGCGTCACACGGCAATATTTAGATTCCAAAGAAATTTATCTTAAGAGTTAAAAAAAGCAAAATAACAAAAGGTACCCCTGAAATGTGCAACCTTATCTTAGAATCAAGAAATTTATGACATGTGATGTCGGCTAAGAATAGCATCACCCCATTTCTTTCCTGTGGGTATCGTAAGAGGCGCGTAAGGGACTTGAGAATTTTATGTGTGTTACAATTTTAGACGATGAGCTGACAACCTGTCACTAGGCCTAAAACCTTTTCTGAATGACCCTCAAATGTTTGTCAGACGTGGCATACATATTCTTTTCAGAGGCGTTTACGATCTGCCTACCCCTAAAGGATAAAGGTGCGATATGTGTATGAGAAATGTATATGTTCAGACAGGCATGAATTAGGATACATGTCAATCAAATGATGGATGTCTTACACACACATTTACATAGGATTACGTATGAACTGCACTACACTCTCACGTTCCACAAATTCTAGAAACCAATACGTTTCGCAAAGTGCAAGAAGTAATACTCTGGCAAAACATGCACATATTCGATTAGACACATGCATTTTTTACAACTACCAAATTAGTGCAACCAATCAAAGAGCCCTTGGGTATAGGACCTTATAACAAAGTCTCTCTCTTTTCGTTTGAGACCCGATGAACCCTAGACCTCTGACAAGTCTTTCAACCACCTACTACTAGTAGTACGCCTCTTACATGGTTGTGAAACAACCGCCGTCTAAGTAATCATAGACAGCAACCGGGACCGACATGGCTTAACGTGCCCTCCGAAACACGAAATTATCTTTCTTTTCGGACAATCAGGTGGTTCACCCTGCAATGTCCTAACCAAACTGAAGCAAATTCACAAAGTGATAAATATCTACTAAGTGACTGGCCCACCGAGAATCGAACCCGGAACCCTACAAAAAAGTCTTTGTGTAAAATTGTTTCATTAGACGGGCTTGCGGGTTGTACCTACAATGAAAAACTTGTAAATGTTGATATATTCAGTAATTTTTTTAACGTTTTTAAAACACTATCTTTGCAGTACATTTCGAAAAATACTTAGTTTTTATTTACATCAATCTTACTTTGTAGTTCCTCCTAGTGTAAGAATGTTTTGACAAATTTGTATTAATCTAGATTTTAAATTATGGGTGGTTGCCTGAAATAAAAATATATTATATTATTATTATTATTAATTGAGGAAACTGTAGGTCTATAATCTGATAAGGTTACACTGTATTACATATATCTATCTATGACTGTTTGGTTCTTATTAAATAAAATAAAATGAAGCCCACGAAATTATCCTTATAGCGTCGCGTCGTGCGCAAGAGTCTGCAGTACAAAAGACATAAACGCGGACGAATATTCTTTAAATATTTATTTTGAGTTACAGTCTTACGCTTTTGAAAATGCACTCAAGACTCAGTTTTCTATAAGACGTGATGAAAGTATATATTTTATCACTTTTTGATATTATTTTACTTTCTTTCTAATTAAAAGCCAAAATATAATCCGTATTAATTTTATAATTCTGAGAGTTTGTTTCTGTGTATGTATGTTTGTTACCTCCTCACCCTCAAACGGCTTGACCGATTTGGATGAAATTTAGAACATAGGTAGAGTATGACCTAGACTAGAGTCAAGAGCAAACCCATCATTAATAAAAAAAAAAAAAAATATTAACCACGTGAAAATGAGTGGCAGTGGGTGAAACCGCTTGGCGGAAATCTAGTAACGTATACATTTTTTCTAAAACTTAAAGAGTAGTTATAATTTATTTAAATAAGATTGCTAGTTTATTTAAGTTTTTTATCCAAATTGCGATACCCTAGCAGGGTATATGTTAGTGTCCATTTAAATTTTAAGATCTATTGGACAACATGTAAGCAGAAATAAAGAAATGAATTTAATTTGATAGTCCCAGTGCTTGATATGATAATATGAAATAATGGTACTTACTTAATGACGATTTATTTCAGAAAAATCTCAAAATCGCATCCAATAATACACATACATACATACATACACATATCACGCCAATTATCCCTTGCAGGGTAGGCAGAGCGTAAACGGCCGCAAAAACGGCCATTTACGCCACGTCTGACATATATTTGAGGGTCATTTGGAAAAATTGTGTATCGCTATAGTGACAGGTTGTCAGCCCATCGCCTAAAATTGTAATACACACCCTCGAGTCCAATAATGCACTTGATCATTTACGAAATTAACTAATTACCGTTTAACCAGTGTTCTAAACACGGCACGTTGTCATTTCATTATAACTTGTCGAATAAGTGTGCTAATGAGCGAGTGTCGTGATTTAATCAATGAATAACTTACTCCACTTTCATCTACACACAGGCCGGCTCGCTTAAAATAGCATCAACCTATTTATTTCCCGTGGGTATCGTAGGAGGCGACTAAAGGACTCGAGGGTTACATGTGCATTTTAAGGCGATGGGCTGATAACCTGACACTATGGTCATAGGAACACAAATTTCTGAATGCCATTCCACCAATTCGGACTAAACGCTTTCAGTCATCATTTATAATGCGCTCTGCTAAAGAGTGGAACTCACTACCTGCGTCTGTGTTTCCAAACGCATACAAACCTAATCTCTTCAAAGTAAGAGTTAACAGGCTTCTTCTGGGTGAGCTCGCTCCATTTTAGACTCTATCTCTGTCCTATGACCTAGACTAGAGTCAAGAGCAAACACATCATTAATAAAAAATATCCTCAAAAATTTGACAGACGTTGCGTAAATGTCCGTTTTTATGGTTGTTTTCGACTTGCCTATCCCGTAAATGATATGGGCGGGATATATTTATACTTATTTCAAATTGCACATACTATTACGGGTGTTAATAGTATCTTTGAAAGGTAAAGGCATGTAGGTAAACAGGAAGGCTGAAATATAGCGAAAGCTTCAGTCTTTTCAATTTATTAGTAAGTATGATATTCAAATTTCTAATGTTCATGGCTCATCGGGTCATTCATCGACTCGGTGACGCACACTACACGAAGAAGAATGTTCAGTTTAAGTTCACAAGGACGCATTATGCATATATATCGTAAATTGTCGCTATATTTTAACGTAAACAGAGCTTATCATTGCGTAAAACAGCGTAAAATGGTAATTTAAGTATTATTTTACGAGCATTGTAAAAGTGACAGCATGCCACATTGAAATTAATTTGTAAAAATGTGGCAACATCCTTGGCATGGTCGTTGTGGTGGCATGGTGCGCATTGTTCAGATATGATCTGATAATGTCAGAGTTTTGTCACATCCGTACCTCTGACGCTTCGGTGTTTTTTTTTTAATTCGTTTATGTAGTAAAATAGGTTTGTACCTATAAATATATAATTTATTGACACTGGCTAGTTGTGAGTCCGAATGCCAAAAAATTATAAAACAAATGAATGTCAGGTAGTCCAAGTAAAACGCTTGTTCTATTAGATTCTCTTTGAGGTAGGTCGCTAACGCAGTTTGTCGGCGTTGCGCTCTATTTATACAATTTTAATCTCTCTACCACTTAATCTCCTATTTAAACTAATATATCTATCTAATTCTAACATTATTTTCTCAAGTTTATTTTTACTCTTGCAATACCAACGACACTCAACTGTAATTTTATTGTCACCGTGATATTCTATACTGCCAACTGTTGCAGAGTACACCCAAAACCATGCCACTGACACGCTTTTAATTTAGCAGACTTTGGGCCCTGAATAGACGCAGAGGATGCTAGGTGGAAAGGTCTGAGTATACTGTCCTACTGCCCGATGCATCCTAAATACCGAATAAAGACTAAATTTGACTCACCAAAGTTGTCAAGAATGAGTGGCCATATAACCCAAAAACATTTTAATTTGTTTTACGTATAGAAGATTTTGATCTAGCCAGTTTAAAAACTAACAACAAAGTTCATTGAATCGTTCGTCATCTCAGTATCACACGTAAAAAGTCAAAAGAGAAAGGTTTTGGTTTTTAACTGAAAAAATTTTAACAGTATATTTCTACAATTTTGTAAGATATTTTACGTATTAATTTTTAATTCAGAAGATACGAAAGAGTTTAATTTAGTTTTACTAGATCATACATTTCACTTTCTTCATTAATAAGATTTATATGCAAGTCAACGTAATAACGTTAAAATAGATGACGTCGCAAATACATATACCTAGCTTTCAAATTAATAAATCATGAGGAATGTTAATATGAGTAAAGGATTTGCTAAAGTATACAGGGTGTACCGAAAACTTTGCAGGTATGATCACACCATTAAACTGAACAACTTTTTGTATGGAGGCTATGTTGGTAAACGAGAGAAAATGGTTGACCTCTCATACAAATTTTTTGATTAGCTGACTGACGTTCTATGAAAACTCGTAGAAAAAAATCACATCCCAACATAGGCTCCATAGTAGGTAACAGTTGATAAGTTTCATGGTTTGATCATGTCTGCAAAGTTTTCGGTACACCGTACCTTAGACGTTTCAGACTCTAATGTGAATCTAGGTAAGTCACTCTTAATTCGTATAACAATGTTTAATCCTCTTAAATTAATCAAATTACCTACATAAACTACAATAACATTCGCTAATGATTATTAATACCTACCTTGATAAACAGCTAGTCTATTAATTAATTAGTTGTATATTAACTGATGATGCGAGTGTGAGGTCATGCTCAGGTGCAGTATCAGGTATTAAATAACGTGTGGCGACATGTAATACGGTATTATTTAGTATATTTTAATGGCCAATTAGTTGTAGTGAGGTGATCCGCGCGGTAGGGGGTGCTGAACCGGCGGACAGGTGTCTAGGAGAGGACGTTACTCATGGGTACTCGGATATCAAGTAACTGTTTCTATAAGGTACTCTTAAATTCAGTCCAAATATTTTTCGGGTGAGATTTTCGCGTCAAACTGAACAACTTTTCGCAATAAACATAGGTCGAAATATGAAAGAAAAATTGGACCTCCTATACAAAAATGGTGAAAAAATGTAACACATTGTATGGGAAGACCAATTTTAATTTTATTTTTCGAACTTTGTTTATTGGAAAAAGTTGATCAGTTTTACGAATAGAACTCACCCTTAAAATATTTACACACACATATCAAACCTTTAATCCCTTGAGGGGTAGGCAAAGTGTAAACGGCCGTAAAAACGATCATGTACGCCACGTCTGACAAACATTAGAGGGTCAGGCAGTAAATTGTGTATCGCCATAGTGACAAGTTGTCAGCCCAACGCCTAAGATGGAAATACACCATGTAACCCTTGAGTCCCTATGAGTCTACTAATAAGCACGTCATACATACCTCTATAACGTATCGTAGGTTTGAAGAACTACGCCGTGTGATGCCGGCTTAGAATAGCATCACCCTATTTCTTTACCTTGGGAGTCGTAAGAGGTGACTAAAGGACTCGAGGGTTTTGTAATTTTAGCAAAGGGCTGACAACCTGTCACTATGGCGATACAAAATTTTCCACATAACCCTCAAATATTTGTCAGACGTGGCGTAGATGACCGTTTTTTTGCGGCTGTCTGCGCTCTGCCTGCATACCCCGCAAGGGATTATAGGCGTGATATGTGTATGTGTATGTATGTATGTAGGTTTGAAGAAAGCAATGAGAAGGGATTTTGCCACTTGGCTGTGCCATTGACACAGCCATGTGACGCTGCCAAACGCCCAGCCGTTTAAAAGAAATATAATTTACATTCTCATTCACTCGTAACAGACACCTAGTTAATAAAAAAGTCGGCAACTAATAAATATAATGTTCTCGTATTACACACGAAATGAGTCATAAGCTTGGATCACAATACCTCCCGCTGTTTTATAGCTTTATAATTATCAGAAGAATTCTCTATTACACGGCGGTTTATAATATCATTTTGAGAGAAACTACGATAGTGAGTCAACATGATAGCAAGTTTATGAAAGTCTTCAATACATAAATAGAATTCTCAAAATATGCATATAATTTAAAACTACTCTTAAAATGTAATTAAATCTCTAAAGACGTGAATAACATTTCAATGCATGTCAGAACTTACTTGGCTCATTTTCCCAGACGTGTTTTTAACGTGTCCGAGCTGAAAATCCTAGTCAGAAGTACAGATACAGCAATAAACAAAATTTTTTCTTTAAATATACGCTTGTTTTTAAATGTGCATGTGATAATTAACAATAATAAGTAAATACAACAAAATAAAAAAAAAATGCTAAAGCGCCATTTTCTAATTTTGGTGGCGTGTCCGGAATCCAAATTTGAGAAGAAAACTCTCTATGATTTTTTCCCTCAAGACATGAGATGTTTCCAACTAGCTCAAATGTCTTCCTAGATATGTAAACTAACTCTTAGTTTTATATTTAAGACAACTACCTTAAGTACTATAAAGTTAAACGGGTGAAAAGAAGTGTCCGAAAAAAAAAACAATTTTGGTGGAAAAATTTTGAACGATGGTATCTCATCTCTAATGCATATTCCCAACGCCCTGTTGCCACACCGCGTCCCGGCCACTTGCGCTCAAGCGCTTGTGATGGTTACTTGGGTACGGCGATGATGCATGTTCCCGCCAAAAACGTAAGTACAGACTTTACGCAATTATCTAAAAAACGGTTGCAATTTTGGTGGTTCGATTATTTCATTACTTTGTGTACAACCATAAACTATTGCTGTGGAATTTGATGTGTCATTTGTCACTCCTTACACTTATAGAATTTATTTTGATCTAAAACTTACACTTATTTTTTTATATTTACAAAAAGGCTTTGTCTCAATTTTGGTGGGACACTTTTGGTGGATTTGGTGGCATATTAGAGGCCACCAAAATTGGTTCCAACCACCAAAATTGACATCCTTATCTGTTTACATACTAAGCAGTTTAAAATGGTAAAAATAATGATGATTTCTTACCTAAATAGAATGTAAGCTGAACCCTTTTATCATCTGCAGGTATATTTATGCCCTTTCTACTTGCAAATTCAATATAAATTTCATGTTCTTCCATGTTCCTTCTTGGTATATTTATATTTTGTTAGATGCCTACTCCAAGAGATTCCATAGGGTAGTTTATTCATCGGTTCCTAATCTAAAAAGCTGAATACTCACCAAACTACGAATTCCATAGGTACTCACCTCGATCACTGCACCATCCCCCAGAATTCCGTTAGTACTTACCAAGATTCCCCCAATAATCCCTTTCAGTGCTTAGTTACTAAGATCACTGATAATATTTTCGTATGTCGTAATGTGGTAATCACTGAAAACGCTGCATATTCCGTTAGGTACTCTCAAAGATCAACGCACACACCCCTGAACTCCGTTGGGTACTCACAAAGATCACTGCACACACCCCAGAACTCCGTTAGGTACTCACAAGGATCACTGCACACCCCCCAGAATTCCGTTTGGTACTCTCAAGGATCGTTACACATCCAACAAAATTCCGTTAGGTACTCTCAAGGATCACTGCACACACCCCAGAACTCCGTTGGGTACTCATAAGGATCACTGCACACACCCCAGAACTCCGTTAGGTACTCACAAGAATCACTGCACATCCCCCAGAATTCCGTTAGGTATTCTCAAGGATCACTGCACACCTCCGGAAATTTTGGGTCGGCACTCAAAGTTACGAAGATTGTTGCACAGTCCAATCCTTGAAAAATTGTGTAAGGTACACACAATAATTACTGCACACATTCCAAGAATTCTATTAGTCACTCAGACTCACGATGATTAACGCACACGTCCAAAGAATTCCATTAGGTTCCTATTCACGAACATCGCTACACAACTTTTAAGAATTCTGTAAGATACTCACCAAGATCTTTTTACATCTTCAAGAATTCCGCTTGGTACTCACAAGGGTCAGTGCGCATCCCCCAGAATTCCGTTTAGTACTCACAAGGATCACTGCACATTCCCCAGAATTCCGTTTGGTACTAACAAGTATCACTGCACATCCCCCAGAATTCCGTTTGGTACTCACAAGGATCACTGCACATCCCCCAGAATTCCGTTTGGTACTCACAAGGATCACTGCACATCCCCCAGAATTCCGTTAGGTACCCACAAAGGTCATTGCAGATAATTTTCAAATTTTGGTGGCCCCTTTTCTAATTTTGGTGGCATGAGTCAATTTTGGTGGGCTAAATTTCTAATTTTGGTGGCCCTCTGCAATTTTGGTGGACTTAAACTGAAATATCTTAAAAACTAAAATAGCTATAACGTGGCCCTCGATACATGACAATCAAAATGTGATATATTCTTAGAATTTATCAAAATATTATCAAAAAACTAACAAATAAAAATTGCCACCAAAATTAGACAAATAACAGACTTGTTGAAATTGACCCACTTGCAAAAAAATTCAGTCACCATGGTTCGTTTGAGTAGGTTTAAGATCTTTCACCCATTATCTCATACTCTATTTAAATCGAATATTTCTACATACATACACATAAATACAAGGTGTTACAGAATGAATCAAAAAAAAGATTTTCTTTATTAAAATTTTATAATCGACTAATCCCATCACTAGTGATCAGCTGATCAGGTCATACACCTCTCATAGACGTCATAGTCATAGACTATGTATGTACAGACTGATAGTATTTTCAAACCTTTTTACCTACATCATGTAACCATGTTACAAATTCATTACTATTAAATTACTTTTAAATAATCTTTGAAGTAAGTTATCGTCGTTTACTGAAAACTTGGTTTCCAGATGACCAGCATTTTCAGCCAGAGATATTTTTCCTGATTGTGGGCGCCACTAGTCTGTTATTCCATTTTATTTTAAAAGAAGGTTACTGCCTATTCAAGTTTACATAATAAGCAACATTTTAAAACATTGTCATGTAAACATAAGATGTCATGATAGATGATTAATTCCGACCTTACCTAGTGACCTATCTGCTGCTTTTAATCTTTGAAAGTACTAGGACAACAGCTTTCCCAAAAATTTACGTACCATTTTTGGCCACGCCCATAGCAAAATTGACATAATTGGGTGTGGGTTCCGTATTTTTATTATTGAGTAATGTAACTTTAACCTAGTATGCCGTGTGGTATGGTGTCGGCTTAGAATAGCATCACCCCATGTCTACCCGATGATGTTGTAGAAAATAACTAAGGATGACCAGGGATTGGACAGCAGTGTACCCTGCGACACATTATGTTGCACTGCCCTCGCGATACATTCCCTTTGACACATTATCCAGCCGGCTTTCAATTAATCAAGCTAAGACTGCTAAAACGGTGCGCCACTTACCTGGTTGGTACTGGTTCACCAATACCACCAGGTCACCCAGTACTGGGTACCATGACGCACCTGCTCATACATCTTAGCACCCACATGGTCTCCACAAGAAGATGTGGGGGTTTATGGGTCTTCCTGCCACTAATTTCTTCTTATTCTGTCGTGTGGGACACCGATTCGACACACGACCCGATCAATCCTGGTATCAGAGTTTTTCAACCTTCTTTAGATATGGTTAAGCAACGACCGCCGCCGTCTAAGTGATCATAGACTGCAACCGGGACCGACGGCTTAACGTGTCCTACGAAGCACGGAACAAATTTTCTTTCAGACAATCAGGTAGTTCGGCCTGCAATGTCCTAACGAAAGTGGAAACAAATTCACTTCAACTACATACATACACGCCTATAATCTCTTGCGGGGTAGGCAGAGCATAAACAGCCGCATAAAACGGACATTTACGCCACGTCGTCTGACAAACATTTGAGGGTCATCCGGAAAATTGTGTAAAGCCATAGTGACAGGTTGTCAGTCCATCGCCTAAAATTACAATACACACCCTCGACTCCCACAGGGGATGTCCTCCGGATCCTGAGGCAAGCTCAGACCATGGACAACTATGAAATAACCAATCGATTACCAGGCGAACAGAAGTGTGACGGAGGATGTGTATTAAACTAAGGATACCATTTTGCAATAGAACCCTAAAAATTGCATAAAAAGGGTTGACCACGGGGTGACCAATAGCGAGGCTGTGTTTTTGAACATATTAGGGTCATGCCAAAATCATAATCAATAAAAATATTAAGAATTTTCTTCAAGGTGGATCAAAATGATGAAGGCGATCGTAGACTTAGCCACGCACGCCACACCATCGTCATCATCAGCCGCACGCATCGCACTGCCGCATTCTGTTTACGGCCTCGCATACCTAGCCGTACCGCAGTCACCGCACGCATAGCATCTTTTCATCAATGGTCATCCGCGTCGTCGTACCGGACCGGCCGCATCGTTCAACTGCAGCTTCGGAAATTTTTCAGTAGGGTCTGCGGCAACTGCTGTTCGGATAACTCTAGATAGTAGAAAAACACGTTAGAACGTTGGGCCTCCCGACCGATTACCGCCTTGGCCTGCGGCGGCCGCTCTCGCAACAGCGAGAGCGGGACCAATAAAATTGTCTAGCGTGCTTTCAGTGACACGGCTCTTCGTTCTTGTCAGATAACCACTATGTTGATCTATCAGCCAAAAAATTACCCACAACAACATTTTCATAGCGCGTTAAAAATAAGGCGAACCCCACAAAATGACCGACTGACAGATGCGTCTGTCGAAACACCTTGGTAAAATCGTTACAGGGTGCCCAGGTATCCGTTTTTTGTATGGGACTTCGAAATTACCTTTCCTCTGACAGACGGATGCGTCAAAGTCAAAAGTACGTCCGTCCGCAGGGGGAGTACCGCGGGTGCAATTAAATAATAATATCAAGGGTGCATTCAAATAACAATATCGAATTCGTAAAATATTTTAGTGAATTAATAATTGTATGCGGTTAAGAAAAATTGCTGGTCAATCTTACGTACTAGTTATTCCGTGAAAAGAGAGGAAAAAAAGCGCGGCAGTCGCACCCCTATGGTTTGCGCACACGCACATTTGTCACAAAGGCGCCGCCGTGACCTTTAGCCCCGCCCCCGAGAGCGGCTTTTCTTTGTGGTTCGATTAGTCGATCGTAAGCTTTCGCGCGCGTTATTGTTTACTTATTGATTTTCGGTTTTGGTAGTTTTTTGTGTAAATGGCTCGCTCCATACTGATACAATATTAAGTTATGGTTATGTGTGTGGAAAATGTAGATGGCAATTTAAATCTGGCTCGCTCGCTGTATCGGCAAAGATTTGTCGTTGGTAGACCACCAGCTGAGCAGCGACGACGGCGGTTACCATCGGCTTTCATTGTACTGGAAGCGTTCACCCACAACGTCCTGGGTGACGCCCGAACACTGCTTATTCCAGGTCATTGAACACTTCCAAAATAGTGCGAAAAGTCAGGCTATTCCCGACCACGACCGGCACGATCCCGTTCGTGCAACGAACACGGTGAACAAATTTTTGGACCATTTTTGTAGTGTACCTAATGTTTAGTGTAAAAGTTTTTAAATTAAGGGCTGCGTACAACGTGATCATAACACTCGGTAAGTTCTTAGTTGAATTTTAACTAGGTATCTCCTTGATCTATCAGGTAACCTAAGTAGGTAATGGTTCTTAGTAAGACAAATGTTGAGGAATAACCTGCATTTACGTAGAAAAATCTACTTAACCCTACCTAGGTAGATAAAGGCAGTTCTCCCACTTGTCGTTTGTCGTTTACGGTGCTTGACAGACGCATTCGTAAACGCACCGTAGTCTTATTTGTATGGGAATAAGATCTGATTTCGCAATTTCCTTTCGTCTGACAGACGTAAGCGTTACGGTGCGTTTAAAATACGCAGCGACGGACGAGACGACAAGTAGGCGAACCGCCAAAAGGGTTTGGAAACGTCTCCTGGTAGGTAAAGGAGGTGACATTGTTTACTTTATCAATGGGCGGGGTTAGGAGGTGGCAAAAAAGATCTCCTGGTAAGTGTAATGAACTTAAAATTGTAATAAATAGTGCTGGGACAAAATTATTAACATTTTATCGAAATTATTAAAATTAATAGGTTTTCATAATTTTCATACATGACACTACGGCTTTATTTTTTTCTGTATACACTCTTTACAGCTGACCCTTCAAGACCCTTTCAGCTTTACTCGTCTTTTTGTAACATCTTGTATATCATGGCCATTTTTTTGTAATTTATTTGGTGCAATAAGGTTATTACATACATACACAACACAACAACTATCACGCCCATAATCCCTTGCGGGGTAGGCAGAGCGCAAACGGCCCGAAAAACTGACATTTACGCCACGTCTGACAAACATTTTAGGGTCATTCGGAAAATTGTGTATCGCCATAGTGACAGGTTGTCAGCCCATCGAGTCCCTCAGTCGCCTCTTACGACTCCCACGGGAAAGAAATGGGATGATGCTATTCTAAGCCGGCATCACACGGCACTATAGGTTATAGGTTTATTCAGAAAAATGTGGATCGCCATCGCGACAGGTTGTCAGCCCATCGCCTATAATTGCAATATACATGTGCCCCTGAATCACCTTTGTCACCTCTTACGACACCCGCGCAAAGAAATGGGGTGATGCTATTCTAAGCCGACATCACAATTTCAATACTCGCTAGCGAGTTCCGAAACTAAGTTTGGTTAATTTACTGTGCAACCTGTAGCTTGTACGAGTATTGGCTATTCTGAGCTGTAAGTGCGGTTTACGGTCAAGCGGTTTAACATTCGAGCTGAGTTATCGCTAATCGCAGCCATCAGACAGCTTATCAAGACAAGCTGTCGGTCAATTTACCGAAGCTTGTGCTGTGATTGCGCGGTTAGCTAGCTAATGCTCAATCCAGAGATGGTTCTAGATCTGTTGTCTGGTAAACACCTGCATGGGCCATACAGGATGGAAAAATATAAGCTGCAAATATTTTAAGAGGTAAACCAGCCCATGAAACTGAACAACTTTCCCAAAGGAACATATATAGTTCGAAATATGAAAACAAAAATGGACTTTCCATACAAAACGTTCCAGCGGACCGGGTTAATTTGTATGGGATGTCCAATGATTTTGTCATAGGTTGATCGCTTTAGTTAGATACCAGAGGTGGATCAACTTGTTGAATTATTTGCGTGCACGAAAAGTTTAAAAAGAATTCTCGTAGCGTTTGAAAAGATAGACTTGCAAAAGATGCGGGCAAGGAACGAGCTGCGGTAGCCCAGATGGAAGAGGCGTCGCCACTAGTGATGGCGAGAATTGCAGGTTCAAATCCTGCCCGCGGTAGAAAATTTTGCTAGTTAAGACCCAAAACTTTTGTCTCCTAGTTTTCACTCAAAATATTATAAGGATGAGCATTGAAACTGTGCATTACAGAGGTGATTCACCTACTACGTGCTACTTTCCCCGCCCTGGGCTCGGCACGTACACTCTAATCTCAGCCGCAACAAAACCAATAGTTGTCAGATCATGGTACTATAATGACCATGATCTGACTAGGGCTGCCAGAGCTTAAGGCCCTGGTTCACCAGAAAAGTATGTCCCAATTTTACGGGTTTTGTGCCATAAAACTAGAGTAATACCGTTAGAACGTCTACTTAAGGTATTCGTGCTAAAAAAAGTAGGTATCTAAATTATAGCATATTTTTTTGTGATTACTTTAAATCTGTAGACATAATGTTTCAGAGTTTTATTTGTTTTTTTTTTCTATCAAATAAAGTCTGTCAAACAGTGTAACTGATAGGTATATGTTATCTGTTAGATCCTGGACAATAACATGCATTTTTTCAGAATTTTCTATCTTGCTCGCGCTATATCCCTTAACATATGTCCGATTTTTAAATTGTTTTTGATTGTTGTACTGTTTTGCCCCATTTATCGTGCCGTTCTTGTTAAAATGATCTGTTCCGCACACACAATATAGATGCTTTACAAGTCTACTTCTTCTTTTTCGAGTGGGACACCGACTCAATGAACCTTGGTGTCAGGTTTTTTAACCACCAACTAATAGTAGTAACTACTAGGTCTCTGACATGGTTGTGTAACCACCGCCGTCTAAGTTATTATAGACAGCAACCGGGACCGACGCGCGACGGATTAACGTGCCCTCCTTAGCACAGAACTATCTTTCTTTTTTACAGGTGTGTATGTTAACAAGAAGTAATTTTTGCATAGAAATTGGATTATAGTCGTGTCTCACCATACTGACCCAAAAAAACAAATATGTAGGTCTATTTTTTTTAAACTTGCAAATTTTTCAAGCGGGCAGGATTTGCAAATTTTGGATTGAAAATTTTGCAAGTTTTGGTATTCAATGTAGGTCTCTTAACTCTGATCGTGCATTCCCAGTGCGTCTAAAGGTATTTTTTGCGCTGCTACAGCATACAAACATACATACTTTTGTGTCGGGGCTTCGTTCTCAATAGTTTCAGTTATAGTAGTAAGTTTTATATTGCTTAACAATAATCATGTTTGTATGACTGTAGAACCAAATAAACTTTTATTCTATTCTATTCTACAGCTGACAACCCTAACCTTAATCTAGAGCAGTTGCCGGAAACATTTTCGATTTTTGTCGGTCTCGACCAAGTTATGTATCGAAATGTCATCAGTGGCTGTTTTTATTTATGCAATCGATCTAGACTACCGAGATTACCTATCAATGTTATGAAATCGTGCTAGCTTAGCCTGATTCCAACGACATTATCTCGTGTGAAAATTCAGATTTGAGCAGCTGAGTATTTATTGATTTATTGCTTTCTAATTTTGTGTGGCAACTAAAAAGTTGACCTTGAGTATTTTCTTGGTTTTGAAAATCAACATTGCTCATTTATTTTGACCTATCAATACAGGGTTATTTTTTATTCACCACAGAAATTTTACAGGGCAATTCTACTCATGATTCTGAACAACTTTTATTATGGGGTCAATTAAAATACAGCTGTTCCATACATATTGTTCAAGTAGGTATGATTTTTTCTATGGAGCAGCTGGTTATTTTTTCACGATTTGGCAGGTGACCCCATACTAAAAGTTGTTCAGAATCATGAGTAGAATCGCCCTGTAAAATTTCCGGGGTGAATAAAAAATAACCTTAAAATAATTTGAGCTTATACTTATACCGGTATGACCTATTTTGGGTTACTTATAGCTTCATCCTGTGATATGAGACGACTCTACCCCGCTGCGCGTACGTTGCGTGCGGTTGCGTCCTCGCGACGTTTACGCTGCGTTTCCCATGCGTGCAAGCGCTATGTGGGAACTGGCCCATGAGAACTATTGTCAGCTGTTACTACGCGTATTGTTATTTATTATGTCATCTGGTCAAAAAAACTCGATGAATTAATCATCATTACCTTAGTGCGATATTGCGGATTTTACTTGAAGGTTTTTTATTTTAAACATTTAAGTTCCTAATAGGGAGTTCTCTTTTTTATACTCTTTCCTAGTCGCTGGATAGATGGCGCTGTTACGGTAACGTAAGGAACGTAACATAAATTAGTAGTTTTTTTTACTTGGATGTATGAGATCGTAAAACGAAACTTAACTAATCATTGTTACATTACTCGCATCACAAAAATATTTACTGTCATGGGTTTTCCTGCATATTAACGAAAACAACGTACAAACAAAACAGAGTTATAATTAATAAAATAACAAAGCGCGAAAAACGAGGATATCTAACGGAAAGAACAATTTTTTTTTTTTTCATTTTTCATAAGCCTTTGCCTTCAGCTTTGGCATCCAGTGACATAGTCGGTTCAACGCCATCTACAGAGTTCTTTGAAAACTAGTTATATTTTAATCTCAAAAAGTTATCTTCCTATTACAATTTTGTTTCTGAAGAACATTGTGCCATACTTGGCAAACCAAGATATTCGGAGTTATAATCTTAAATATTCAGAGTTATTATACACTATCTTTATAACAACTAGACTTTCCTGTACAATTCAACTCTCACATGTAGAAGGAAGGAAGCGTCTCCAAAACTGGCTCCAACTGACGACCTCCAGTAGAAAGTTGCCTCCTACTTGACAGGCACACGCTCTCCATTGCCGTTTTCATTAGAGGAATCAGTAGCTTTGCGTGTAGATAACAAGCAATAGATAGTGTAGAGAGGAAAGTTGAACCATTCAGAAAGACGAGACAGGCTGCTTAATGGTGCTGAAGATAGATAATTACAATGTGTGAGGTTGTATGAGTTTATGTAACCGAATCTTCCGCACATTCATAATTTGACTGCATGTGACATTGTATGCTGATGCTAGACGTCAAGAAAAAGTTGACCAATGCAAATTCAGGCAAAGATGTCATCAAAAAATATACGGTGAAATTTTAATAGTGACCGACAGCGAAAAGGGAACAAAAATCGAAATACGATAAAAAATGGACCTCCTATACAAAGTGCCCATCAACTTTTTTTGCCATATTTCAACCTATGTTCCTTGGGGAAAGTTGTTCTTTATCAGCAGCCCGTCTTAAGATTTCGCTATCGTCCACTAGTAATATTACACCTTATAAAAGCCAGATCAGATATCTGCAAAAGACAAAACGTCAAGAGAAAAAACGTCTATGTTCTCGAATGCAAAATCATTTTATCCACCGTAGTACACAATATGTGTGATGCCGGCTTAGAATAGCATCTATCTATTTCTTTCTCGTGGGTGTCGTAAAAGGCGACGAAGGGACTCGAGGGTGTGTATTGCAATTTTAGGCGATGGGCTTACAACTTGTCGCTATGGCGATACACAATTATCCGAATGGCCCTCAAATGTTTGTCAGACGTGGCGTAAATGTACGTTTTTTGTGGCCGTTTACGCTCTGCCTACCCCGCAAGGGATAAAGGCGTGATATATGTATGTATGTACACAACAAATTGCGAATGCTTTTTATTGCTGGCAAGATAACCTAACTAGGGTCGAACGTTTCTAAAAAGGTAAGGCAAAGGGAATAGCCCTGTGGCATCCACGCGTACGACGCGCCTCATTTGCAACGCAAACGTGTCTGCAACACACAATATATTTAGTACACAAGTACATCTACTGCTCAATGAGAAAGTGCAGCGATATGATTGCTAAACTGCAACAGAAATCCGCAATGCACGCCTGTGTGCATGTGCAGCAACGAGCGAGTGTTGCCAAACCATCGTTAACGTACAACTGAGAACACTTGCACATTATCTACTGCGTGGAAGGATAATGTTTGTGTGTTTTTACTTCGCTATTTATGTAACAAGTATTTGCAACAGTTCATAATTTTACTGACATAGGTTTTTCGGGTCTTACGTTTTGTTTGTTTTGAGCATCTCGTAAAATAAATACCTTCTTATAGTTATTAAAAAAAAACTGTGACAGTCTGGAAAGTTTCACGAATATCAATCTAATTGAAAACCGCGAGATTTCTACAGACAAGCTTAAAGAGTTCGTTAGTTTAGTTCTTTCGCTTGAGAACTTGACTTGGCGGTATCATTTTTTTTTATAAACGAACATAAATAATGGATATGTGTAAACCTATAAATGTATACACATTAACAGCCACAACAGTCCACTGCTGGACATGGGCTTCACCCAATTGGGGATATTGCGATACTCACCACGCTTGGCAGGCGGATTGGCGATCGCAATGCAACAAGTTGCATTCACAGGGAACGCTACTGCCCGTTCCCTGGATGAATTTGTCCCTATGTCACTTTTTATGTAACCCACGGGTAGAATTGGGGTGATTCTATTCCAAGCCGACATCACGCGGCGGTAAATATGCATATATTTTATTTACCTTTTCTCTTCCACATTATGTTGTTGTAGTTTTCTTTTGCGATGTAAACAAACCTAGTAACCATGACACGTTGTTTCAACCTTTGCGTCCCTGTCTGTCTCTTTGTCCTATTGTCATCACATCAGCATGACAACAACTTAGACAAGTCTGCTCTAGTTTGTCTGGCTACAGAAACAGCGGCTAATATGAGCGACGCTTTTGTGAACGTAACACGCGTATTTATGATGATTATACTTAGATTCTAAAATGTTGTGAAGCAGGGGATGATCAAATATTGTTAAATCCGTCTCGATCGAAAGTGATATCTGTGGCCTACAAGCTTTTCTTATGTAGTTGGTTTAAAATAGCTTTACAACACCAATTATTTTCGTGTTCTTGAAAACCATGGCAACAAGGTGTGCGTTGCTCTTATCACAGTATCTCGACAGTGGCGCCTTTCACAAAAAAAAACTCTCTGTACGAACAATCTACCAGAATGTCCGTTGCTCAAGTTTTAAGTATAAAATTAGTACCTGCAAACTCAATGAAATATTCCCTGTTATTAAAGTTATGACAAAAACTGCCACTTTTGGTATTCATTGCCTAACAGCGACTTTTTTTAATTACAGCATTTCATTGACTTTGCAGGTTCTAATTTAACTTAAGGATAGGAAAGAAGGAAGCCTCTTCATACTAAAAACTTGAGCAACGGATTCTGATAGATTGTTCGTACAAAGAGTTTTTTTTTTTTTGTGAAAGGTGCCACTGTCGAGGCCGTTCACGACTACACTCGCCTTAAGTGATTTTAACAATATATTTCTTACAGCGCATCGTGCCGCCGTTTTCGTGGCCAGCAGCGGCATGTTATTGAGCAGTGTTTGTGCTGAGCGGTGGTAAGTAGCGCGGGCGGGGTGTAGCGGGGTGTGTCGGACCGGTGCGGGTACCGTTGCTGACCCACTCGCCAACCGACTCGCCAACTGCCAGGAATGTTGCTCACTCCACCCGCCAACACCCATCTGACAACTGCTTCAGATCTGATCCGTCTGCAGCCCTTAACGGTGTCTAATTGGACCTTGGCAAATCTTGTCTGATACAGATATTTTTTTTTTTTATTCGTAAACAATTTATACATTGTCTACAAAATAGCATAATAAAGTAATAAAACATGTAATCAATCTGTCAGAAACAACTCTAAACAAAGTTTCAAATAAAATATGAAATGAGAAATAATGTCAAAAACGATGAAAACATGAAAAATAAAAATATAAATACCAATAAAATTAAAATGTCTTAAAATAAAAAGGGTTATAAAAATAAGTAATAAGGAATGAAGTAAACAAAAGTAATAAGTAAACAAAAACGAATGAACTTTTTGAATCATATTAGATGGCCGATGTGGCGCAATGGTAATATGACTACCTGGGTACACAAAGTTGATATTTATAACTTTGTAATTTTGTTTCCAGTCTAGTTAGGCATTGCAGGCTGACCCACCTGATTGTCTGAAAGGAAAATGGTTCTGTGTTTCGAAGGGCACGTTGAGCACTCGGTCCCGGTTGCTGTCTATGACTATTTAGACGGCGTTCATTACACAACCATGTCAAAGGCTTACTACTATTAGTAGACGGTTGATAAGGTTCATTGGGTCGTTGGACGACTCAGTGTACCACTCGAAGAGGGAGAGAGAGATCACGTTAGTACGTAGATTAAAATCTGATTTTAGTTTTATTTCAATAAACTTGCACAGCTTATAAACTTTACAAAGTTTCAAAGATACAAAGAATTCGTACACGGATATTTCTTAGTAGGACACCGAATCGCGCCCCGCAGTTTTCGTATCAACCCCGTTCCGTTCGTGCTTACATCTCATGAATGTCATCAAAGTTACGTTCCGTTTTACTGTAACGGTTACGAGCATGATAAAATTTATCTGCATTTACTCTTCTACTGCGTTTTAATTCGTTCCCGGGGATCGTTCTATTTGTTATCACAATGCCGCCCCTGTCGTAACGTTAACATTTATAGCAAGAATTGCGATGAAATGCCAAAATTGGTATGTAACAATACATTTTCGATTTATCTTTTCGTGTGAGACACGGGTTGACGAACGTACGATGAACGCTGGTGTCAGTTTTTAAACCGCCTACTAAAGCAGGCCTGTGACATGCTTTTAGTTTCTACCGCCGTCTAAGTAATCGTAGACAACAACTGGGACCGATGCCTTATCATGCCCTTTAAAGCACGGAACCATCTTTCGACCGGACAATCAGGTGGTTCACTCTGCATTGTCCTTATTAAACTTGTAACAAATTTAAAAAGTGTTAGATATCAATTTTGTGAGTCGACCCCGGAACCTCCACCATTTTCGAAGCAATTTGAGTACGACACATTGACGTTTTGACGTTCCTTGTAGCGGTTTTTGTAACACTTCAGCCAACATACAAAACTTGGCAATCCGAAATATCCATACTAGAATATTTACCTAGACTTTAAAACTGAGACTTGAAAGTATTTGGTGACACGGTGTATTGAACACCGAAATATAATATGGTGGGTGTATTTTGATGTTAGAAATTTTGTAAATATTTTTATACTACCTAAGTTTTGCCTTTCCAAAAAGGTTTGTGTCATTGTTCAAAACAATATTTTTGATTTTCTTAATACAAAACATAGATCTTCCGCCTTTGCAATCCAATGTTAGGTTTAGGGCATCATGAAAAGTAGGATAAGGTTAGGTGTTAGGTACTGCCTATGATTATTGTTAGTTTTTTGTGTTCACCAAGCAATATTTTTAATAAGTGAAATTAAATAAAGTTGTTGGACGGATGACATTTAAACGAGATCGAGTAGTTGTTTACCTCAGAATGTTATTGACGTTCATGAGAAAACAACTTACATCGGAAGTATTGAAGGTTGGTGGTTTTTCAGTAAGCAGTAAACCTGTCAGAGCTAGTGTTGATGGCGGCAGGGTATTGAGATCACGGCAATATGTCATCCTTGGTGTAACCGGCCCCAATTACCGCTATCACTACTGTGATATCATAATTATAAGTATTACGATATAATATTGCCGTGTGATGCCGGCTTAGAATAGCATCACCCCATTTCTTTTCCGTGGGAGTCGTAAGAGGCGACTAAGAGAATTGAGGGTGTGTATTGCAATTTTAGGCGATGGGCTGACAACCTGTCACTATAGCGATACACAATTTTCCGAATGACCCTCAATTGTTAGCTAGACGTGGCGTAACTGTAAGTTCTTACGGCCGTTTACGCTCTGGCTACCCCGCAAGGGATACAGGCGTGATGTATGTATGTATGTAAAAAACCCGAGCAATACTTGGTCAACCAGGTTCTGGCAATAAGTTCTAGACTAGTTTATGTAAAACATAAACCTTGTCAGAATGTATTATTACCTTAGCTCAATTACTTTTCATAAAGTAGGTTTTGTATCTGTTTTACTTGCTTTTTTGTGTTTTGATAAACATGCACCGAATATTTTTCTTTCATGCCCATTTGTTTGACATTAACAGCCACAACTGTCCACTGCTGGACATGGGCCTCTCCCTACTGGCTCTGCCATCAGCAAAATAGCTCTACCTACCAACTATTAATTAATGAGCCTATCAAGAATTAAGTTAATAATATTTGCGGTTTAATTATCAAAATACCAAGGCTGTTGAATAGTCACAATAAACTGATATCATTTCAGTTTTTTTTACTCGACTGCCCAACCAAAACAGGAGTGTAATGTTTTTATATATGTGCGATTTCTAAGGACTGAAACTCGTTAACCACTGAACAGATTCGAATGGGAATTGTATCAGAAGAATCCTTACATAATCCCTAGTGTCATAGGCTAGGCCTTATCTCAGAAAGTAGTCGTGTTTATATATTTTTTTACTTTATTAAGCTTGTTTATCTCAAAATATTGTAATACGACACGTCACTCGTCGGATAATCGCGATTTAGAAGCTCAGTTTAGATCTCATCCTTTATCTCACTTTTTCACACGAGGAAATTTGTTTGGAATTTTGGTTTGCTTGAATAATATATAATTTATCTGCCTGAATTTAACCACCTTTTTATTTAACCACCTGATTGTAAGAAATATGGTTCCGTGCTTCGAAGGGCACGTTAAGCCGTCGGTCCCGGTTGCTGTCTATGATTAGTTAGACGGCGGTCTTGACACAACCATGCCAGAGGCCTACTATTAGTAGTAGTTGGCAGTTGAAACACTCTGACACCAGGGTTCATCGGGTCGTTCGTCACCTCGATGTCCCATACGAAAAGAAGAAGATCCGCGCCAAACGCTGAAGTTTCCAACGTTACGCTGCTAACTATTATTCGAGATACGTTACTCAGGTCATAATGTAAAAAGTATCTATGGCGTCTTGAATTCAAATTTAGATTACGAAGAGCTTAGCCATGGTTTTCGACCAAGTCGGTCAGTAATCTAAGACAGAGCATTATCAGGTAATGGTCGCGAACCAGAGCGGTGCGCCTCTCTAAACATTTTGCGGAAGTATTAGAGCAGAGGCAGATTTACGAGATGACAGTTCGAGAACGTCGCTTTGCAACATGTGGCGCGCTCTACAGAGAACTTTATTCAATACACATACACACATATCACGCCTATAATCCCTTGCGAGGTAGGCAGAGCGTAAACTTTGCGCCACGTCTGACAAATATTTGAGGGGTATTTCGGAAAATTGTGTATCGCCATAGAGACAGGTTGTCAGCCCAACGCCTAAAACTGCAATACACACCCTCGAGTCCCTTAGTCGCCTCTTACGACTCCCACGGGAAAGAAATGGGGTGATGCTATTATAAGTCGGCATCACACGGTAATTTGATTCAAGCGACCTTAATTTTATCTCCTTCGACGCTAGCTTAGAATAGCATCACTCCATTTGTTTACCGTGGGTATCGTAAGAGGCGATTAAGGGACTTAAGGGTAACATTTGTATTGCAATTTTAGGCGATGATAGGCTGGCGTACCCTGCGGGGGCCTACGTCTAGCAGTGGACTGCAAAAGGCTGATGTATGTATGTATGTATGAAGGCTGACAAGCTCTTAAATAAGCTGAACGGCAATATTGTATGGAAGGTGGAAATTTCTTTCGGATTTTGACTTATGTTCCTTGGGGAAAGTTGTTTCTTATCACCAGCGCGTATTGAGCTTTTTCTATCAGTCACTAGTAAAATTTCACCCGAAAAAGGCGATGGGCTGACAACCCACAACAATGATACGTAATTTTAGAAATGGCGCTCAAATATATCGGTTAGAAACAACCTATCGAACTGTTGTGTCGTCATTCTTTGTATGTTTTGAAATTAAATACCAAATGAAATCGAAACTGCCTATAGGTACATGTCCAATACAGTTGAAAGGTGCACAGGAATCTAATAATTGCATTACGTTGTCCAGCAGTGCGATGATAAACGCAACAACGTCGTCGAGACAAACAAAAAACACGAACGCGACGTTTTTATGACGACGATTAAATTATCCAATGAAAAAGTGAAAAAAGACGAATCTGTAATTGGAAAAACGTGGCGAGTGGTGGCGGCACGGTGGTGGGGCGCCGGGGCGGCGGCAAAACGAAATAAACACGAAAAATCACGACCAGCGCTGAATTGCAGTTTTTATGAGTTCTTATGCTACGGTCACACTATGCTTCTGCCCCTGCTGTGAATACTTTCGCGGAAGTATCAACGAGAGTAAGTGTTAACACACCCCGGTCATACTCTTCTCGCAGCAATACGATTTGCAACAAATGTTGTTTTTAGCTGGTGGTGGCGTAAAGTTGCAAGCCGTGTGATTAACCTGGCCAGCCCCGAGGCAGTGCCTTTATTTTTTTATTATCCCGCTCGAGCCGGTTTTCTATTAGGACATTACAAAATTACCTGGCCATTAGAGGCATTAATATCTGCAACACCTTGCACTACGCTCGCCAATCCACCTGTCAAGCGTGGTAAGTACGGCTAAAACCCTCTAATATGGGGGGTCCATGTCCAATAGTGGACTGATGTGGCTGTTGTAGTAGTGGAGGCATTGTATGAACGTGGCATGACTGCAGAGGTTCGGATGAAAAGTGATCAGAAGTGTAAAGCCGTGAGCGAAGAAACAAGACATTTTTATATTAAGGAGTGTTGAAAGCAGTTTCTTGCATTGAAATATCTTGAAGTGTCGTCTCACCTTCTCATCGATACAGGTAAATAATCACACCGCTATCTCTTGGGGAGTACGCAGAGCGATGACAGTAATAAAATATGTCGTTTTCATCAGAGATAAGGCATTTCCCATATTAAGTGGTAGCCAGTGTTACTCAGGATGAATAATTCTTCTTCTTTTCGTGTGGGACACCGAGTCATCCAACTACCCGATGAACCCTGATGTCAGAGTTTTTCGACAGCCTACTAGTAGCAGGCCTCTGACATGGTTGTGTTGTATTTTTTTTTTTTTTTTTTTAGTTGTGGACCCTACGATTTTTAGCCCCGGGGCTGTTAATCTACACCTGACTGTATGGTGGGGAGCAGGAGCTCACCCGGAAAAGCTTGTGGTTGTTCAAACAACCAGCTCAATCGCGCCCTTGGGGCGCGATTGGGCTTACGAGTTGTTCTGGGAAGAACGTATTGGACTGAATCTACCCGGCACGTGCCGGTAGTTCCCAAAGTGGGGAGCAAATGAGGGACCTCCGCGCCCCCGCCGGCGCGCGCGGGGGGGGGGCGTCGGTTGCTTGAGGAGCTTGTGGAGTGTGATCTACTCGCAAAGGCTGCAGCAGTGGCTACTGTGATTTCATCATCTTCTTCCGTAAGGATGTGCCTCGGACGGTGTTTAAAACGCGAGGTTGGATGGGGGAAGTAGTTGGACGCGGCAACTATCAAGGGGTTTTTATGATGGGGAGCATTATCGAAGAAGCGACGAGACGCTTCTTTCATATACGCTTTAATGGTAGGGAGGCCTAAGTCAATGTGGAGGTTGGCGTTACGCATGTACCAGGGCGCCCCGGTAGCTTTGCGCATGAAACGGTTTTGGCATGGTTGTGTTGTGTTGGACCACCATCTAAGTAATCATACACAGCAACCGAGATCGACAGCTTAACGTGCCCTGCGAAGCACGGAACCATCTCTCTTTTCGGACAATCAGGTGGTTCAGCCTGCAATGTCCTATCTAGACTGGGATCAAATAATAATAGGGAGGCATAATTAAAAATCTGTCTTGCAATTATTACGAAGATTATCGATTATGTACATAAGATATGCAATGCATACAAAAAATAGAACAAAAAATCAATCGTTTCTATAATGTGATAAAATATTGCTATATTTAGTGATATTTGCATATTTTGCAGCGGAGCGCGTGTCTGACACTCGTCACTATGTTTGTAGGACAACTAGAGTCGACACGAGCGACACGAGTGACGCGAGCGAGCGGCTCGGCGCCGGCGCCAACATTCCTCCAACCACTCGGACCAGCTTTTCGGAATCCGATCGCTTCCTTATTTCCATACGCACCAAGCCACCAACTGACAGCTATCACATCGTTCAACGCAGAATATGAAACCAACTTTCTCGAATATTATAATGCTAATTCATACCACTTTTCATATTATTATCTAGATCGTAACGCTAAACGCTCTGTGACTAGGTCAAAGAATGTAAGTAAATAAATATTAATTTTCAAACTAATAGATCGACGATTAAAACGAACATTCGACCTACGACTCGATCTTTTCACTTTCGCATATTTGTGCCTAATTTGGACAACTTTCGAGTAACTGTTAAGGAAGTTAAGGCCCATCGAGAGCAAACGAAATGTAGGTTACCGCATTAGCTTTTAAAATAAATAGCATTTTAATTACACTGTTTTGGATATAATAACTTTTTTTAAACACGTTCATGATTTCAATAATTGACACAATTATTGGTGTCTTTTCCAATACCTGCTCCGCATTTTTAGTTGTGAAAGTATTTGTTTTTTCAAAGTAGCTTTTTTCACCAAAGTTTCATGTTAAACTATTCTTTCAGAGTTTTATCAAGTGTAACTTACCGAACACCAGCAGCAGTGCAACCGCCGCTCCCAAACCCATAGCGGCTTATTATCAAATCACACAAAAGTTTTATAATTGCACAGTCCGTTTCACGCGTGACAGTTTAGTTGTAGCGTTGTAGGCGCCTCCATGCGCTGGCGAGCGGGCGGTGGCGCGGCGCGGGAGAGACTGGCGGCGCGCGCGCAAAGGCAACAGTTTTGCTGCTCGCAAGCACGGTTGTGCAAACAGATGCTGCGCTGAGATGCACAGACGTAGAGGCGTATCTTTGAATCAATAATTTGATTTCACACGCTCTATCTTGTCGCGCAGTGTGATGCCGGCTTAGAATGCCGTGTGATTCCAGCTTAGAATAGCATCACTCCATTTCTTACCCATGGGTGTCGTTAGAGGCGACTAAGGGACGCGAGGGTTGGATGTGTATTGCAGTTTTAGGCGATGGGCTGACAACCTGTCACTTTAGTGATACACAGTTATCTGATTGATCCTTAAACTTTTGTCAGACGTGGTGTTAATATCCGTTTTACGGCCGTTAACGCTCTGCCTACCCCGTAAGGGATATAGACGTGATTTATGTACGTATGTATCTTGTCGCGTACCCAGTGGGAGAACTACGTCCAGCTATGGACGTAGACTGCAATAGGATATGATTCTTGGACTCTAAGATTTACTCGGTAGTTCTAGTGGTCCTAGAAGATGTGATGTGATGACTGATACCATGATGATACTCCAGTCTGCCACGAATTGAACAGCTGCTGCTCGTATTTCATATTCTACTACATACGGTACATTTATGCATACTCTAATCCATTGACACACGTTATTGAGACATACCCTTGTCACGAAAGATTCGAGTTGAAGTAGTAAAACGTAACGACCACTCACTGCAGTCTGGTCCTTGCTAAATCGGATTGCTACTGATTCAAAGATACGCCTCCCACGCCTTCTTTTCAGATGTCATCTCACAAAAGCTGACCACTAATACATAAATGTTTCAGGGTTAATGCGTTTGGACATCAGATGATAAATCTTTAATGCGCAGTCTTTACCTCAATGCGGTTACTAAATACTTACTTCAAAAACTCTTTATGAAGAGATGGCAATCAAGAACAAATACAAGCTTAGCAATAGTTCGAGCAATACACAATACTGTATTACAAAAAATTACCATCAAAGTATCTCTATCTTGCCTTCATCTTGCTTTTTGAGGCTCTCTAGTCTAGCCCTTTGTTTTAACATAAATACAAATTGTCTGATTTCATACATACATACATGTATCACGCCTATATGCCGGGTAGGCAGAGCGTAAACGGCCGTAAAAACGGACATTTACGCCAGGTCTAACATCAATTTGAGGGTACTTCAAAAAATGTTGTATTACCTTTGTGACAGGTTGTCAGCCCATCGGCTAAAACTGCAATACACATGTTACCCTAGAGTCCTTTTAATTGCCTAATTTCAATTGGCTCCTTTCCAGTCTCGTAATTCGTATCAAACAGTGTGCAATTTAGGTGCAGTAGACCCTTTTCTTATTAATTTTTTTTATAGGAACCGAGGTGGTCTAAATTAGATCAGATAACGTGAAGATCCGGCGAGTGCTTTGACGGTGTTTTCCGCAATTAAGTGTAGACAATGAGCCGCTAATGACTGAGTGACGAATCAATGTAACTGTTGGCTTCAGGTACGCTAGTACTATTAATTATACTGTGCTTCAGGCGAAGTGACGCGCGTCGCTACGTCGCGATTGTGTTGATGTTGTGACGCGCCTAGGATTTAAAACTACGGTAGGTATAACAAGCCGGAATGAGGTCAAGGCACTCATAAAACTGAACAGCATTCCCCATGGAACATAGGCCGAAACTTGAAATCTAAATTGGACCTCCCATAGTAAGTTAACCAGCTGGTCGGCAATTTTGTATGGGACGTCAAATTTTTTTAATATTTCGTCAGTTGTTCAGTTTCCTGAGCACATTGACCTACTTCCTTTTTGCTACTACCTGTATAGAAAAGCTGCAACCCAAACTGTACAAAGACAAGGGTTAGATAGGGGTCAAATCCCCGGACACGAATGGCAGATATTTTAAATACATCTTCTGTTACATAACAATGAACCCCGATAGCAATGATGTGCCGTTTTATGCCTGCTTAGAATAGCATCACCCCTATCCTACTCGTGGTGACTGAGGATAAAGTCATCCAGGGAATGAGAGAGCTATCCATGTGAAGGCAATATCTTGCACTGCGCTCGCCAATCCCCTTGCCAAGCCTGGTGACTATGGCGATATACCACAATAGGGGAGGCAGATGTCCAGCCGTGGACTGTTGTGGCCGTTAATGTATGTAATGTACGCGATGACGAAGTTTCTGTTTATTCACGTCAGTAAGACTTTTAGGCCAAATAAAAAAGCTCTTAGATGTTGTAAAGCTTTATTTTGAAATAATGCAAAACATTGCAATACGCTGCTTATTTGGTCATTCATTGGCGATTGCAGTCACTCACATTCACAGTTGAATGTAGACGCACAGACGGCTTTAAAGATGACATTATCAAGAGCCCAATTAGCTTCGAAATGCCTCGAATTGCGAGGTACGTATGTGTTGATACCGCTCGCAGTTACCTATAGAATGTTTGAATCCGTTGCATCGTGGAGGTCACCTGTGGATCTGTTGCAAGACGTCGTGACTCGCGATCCGCCACACGCGCGCTGGGGAGCAATTAACCAAATGGTTGTAGGTGTCGCAATGTTATCCCTGATTTGTGATGTATGGAACGGAACGGCCAGGTCGCCGGTTCACCATCACCACAGATAATTACTCGTGTGACTCTGGCAGATGTGCAGTGCCTGGCTAGGTTCCGTGCGCGGGCGCGGCCGGTGGCCGGGGCGGGCGAGGCGAGGTCGCGCTCTGGTTACTTTCACTCGCATGCATCGTGTGGACTGTGGAGTAGTAGGTATGTGAGATCATCACTGCCTCGTCAGCGCGGGTCGTGGCCACCGCTCACAATGCGCACTAGTTCCCAAACTATACATAAACTGTTACATGGCATGTTTAACTCTTAGATCTAAGAAACTGTAGGGTCAGATCACATACAGATGATCATAAACCTCTGCTTAACAGAAGGGGAAAGAAGAACTTGATACGCCTAGAGTGTGTATATGACCTACATAGTCGTTTTGGCAGCGATTATCAATTGGTAAGATGATGGAAACACGCAATAATTAAACATGAGAAATCCTGTCTTTTTTACAGGTACTGGCATATTTATCACTGAATTGGTAGTATAAGGTGGTTCTCTCTCACTTGTCGTCCGTCGTTCCGTTTTTTTAACGCGACGTAACGCATGCGTCTGTTAAGCGAAAGGAAATTGCGAATTCCAATCTTATTCCCATACAAATACGGCTACGGTGGGTTTACGGTGCGTAACGGAGGTGTCTGTCAAATAAAATCGCTTAACTGAAGTCTTATGTCCTTATGCTTAGATCTTTAAAAGTACACAACGGATTTTGATGTGCTTTTATTTAGTAGATAGAGTGATTCAAGAGAAAGATTTTTATGTATAATTTATGCCGGGAAAAGGTCTTTTACCCCGGGAAAACGTTAAGCAGTGGATGAAACCGCCACCAGTTACAAATAAATTATTGCTGTTGTATACAACCGAAGGTATCGCACTACTGATTAGGTACTTATTTCTAGCAGCCTGACACATCTTACGATATCCCAATAATCGTACAGATTTGTAGCTATGATCGCGTACCTACGACAATTATTCCAATCATGGCAATTCTGCAGCAATCCTGACAGGAATCGTAGCTCGTTATTCATTTCCCAACCGCTAATGCTACACTCGGAGCAAAGTATAACCCTTATTACACGACACTCCTGTCAGCATAGCCTAATTCGGCATACAATGCTGGTTATGTTGGTATATTACAGAGACACCAATAAGCTAAGCAGCAATGTATCGAATCGGTCGATGTTAACAGGGTAGTATAAAACCAACTTCTGGTATCTCGGTTCACGATTACGTCGCCGCTTCGAGTCGAGGAGGTGATTAGGCAGCTGATGAAGACAGAGGACTAATACAACGGTCGCTTCCTTATTGAATAATAACTAATTTGTAACCTTACCAACTTAGCTTACACAACGTTCGGGGATTAAGATTTCTCGTGTTGTTTACCGTTGCGAGAAACATTGGACAATGTCATCAGTATTCATATAAACACGCTAATAAAACATGATTGGTGCTCTACATTTTATGATTATGAGCTCTAGATCTAGTCTAGATACAAAGTTTCATTAAGTAGATCAATTTTTTGTGGCTGAAAGGTAACCATAACCATGACTTGATAACAATTTCTCAGATCCCTTTTATAAGTATCTGGTAAAATTTTAAAAGTGACTGATACTGAAAACAGAGGAGGCTTGTGATAGGAACAACTTTTCCCAGGGAACATAGATCGAAATATGGCAAAATAATTTCAAGCTTCCATAGTAACCCAAATTACTTGATTAGCAATTTTGTATGGGTGGTCCAATAATTTTCATGTTTCGACCTCCCACAACATGAAACTGACCTAGCTATAAGAGTAAAGATAAAATCTTTAACCAAGATTTCCAATTGTCACCCCTCCTAAACCAGCAACAGTAAGATATGTGTGGAAGACCATAACAAATCGCTATGAATCAGTACTTATATTATAAATCTGAGAGTTTGTGGTTAAGAATGTATGTTTGTTACCTCTTCACGCTCAAACGGCTTGACCGATTTGGATGATATTTCGAACACAGGTAGAATATAACCCAGAATAACACATAGGCTAATTTTTACCGCGGGAAAACAAATATTACCACGGGAAAATGAGTGGCAGCGGGTGATACCGCTGGGCCGAAATTTAGTCACTAATACAATTTTGGTAAGTAAACAAGTACTATGTCGTTGGATTCCCTTAGGCTCGATACAGGTAGAGCGACCGCGCAACCTCGACTCAGCCGCTTTTCGCCAGTTTCTATGAAACTGTATGCAACGATTCATGTGCGGCGACGCGCGCGCGCTGCCGACTGTCGACTCGGTCGCCGCGCCTCGCCGCCATTGCAAGTTTCTATGGACTCAGTAGCAACGGTTCATGTGGAGCGGACGCGTCGCTGCGCGGAATAGTGTGACAATATGTTCGATACCGAACTCTTCATTAGTTTAATCGAAGAGAGAATGAATGAAAGTATAGTACCTACATCTGTACATACATACCTACATAAGTATTAATTTACTTGTAATTTATTTGTTTGAAGTGGAATTTTATTTTAGATTAACGAAATCCTTTTATTATAATATTTATAATATACCTACCTAATTAACTTAGAAAATTACAACAAAATGTTTAAAATGGTATCAAAATCGGTCGTAATTTGTATAAACAATAAAAACAAACAAATTATCAATAGCAAAATACATGTATTTTATTTATCTAACATCTCATATGTAGTCCCACATTTGTCCTGAACTTGTCCCGAAACTGTGGAGATCGCGCGTGCGGCGGACGGCGGCGCGGGCGCTCCACATAAATCGTTCTGCGGCCCGGTCGCGGCCGCCAAAATTTGCTGCCGGGTCGCTGCTGCGCGGCCGCTTCACCTGTATCGAGCCGAGGCTTAAAAAAGTAAACAAACGATCGAACAATAGCCAGTAAAAAATCTAGGCAAACACGGTACCTAGGAATGCAGTATTTTTCACAGTTAGCTGCAAGTTGGAGAACGCTTGGGATTCCGTCACAAAAGCCGGTTTCCCTGGTTCCCACGCCCCACGACCCACGACATGCTATAATAGTCAACTGCCTCTGTCTTTTATGCTACGTTCGCGCTATGCACATGCTCCTGCTTCTGCCGCTGCCGCGAATATTGCTTAAAATATAAGGTGTAAAAAAATTAACTAAGAATATTTTAAGGGGTGAACCAGTACGTGAAACTGAACAACTTTCCCCAAGGAACATAGGTCGAAATATGAAAAAATTATTTGACCCTCCCATACTTAGTGTGTTACCCGGCCGGAATAATTTGTATGGGAGGGCCAATTTTTTTTTCATATTTCGACCTATGTTCCTTGGGGAAAGTTGTTCAGTTTCACGTACTGGTTCACCCCTTAAAATATTCTTAGTTATTTTTTTTACATCATGTACTTCCGCAAATGTATCAACGCGAGTGAGTGTTACACTTCACACACTACGCCGTCATGCTCTTCTCGCAGCAATATGTGTGAGCGAGATAGCAATACATTCCACTCGCGCTCGTGCTGCCGATACTTGACGCGCGCACTAAAAGCCAATACTCGAGGGATCACGGGAAGTGGCAGCGGCATGACGAGTAGCAGCGCGAGTAACCTGTTCACACATTCGCGCTGCCCAGTGCCCACTTCCCTTAGGTACTATTTCCCTGCCCATTTTAGCGTGTGAACGTGACATAACGGTCGAGCGGTCTCACGTAGCGTAAGTCCCAAGCTGTGGAGGTCCCTGGTTTGATTCTCGGTTGATATTTTCTATTTATTTATCACTCTGTTAGATTGTTCTCAGTTGGCTTAACATCACCTGATGAACCGAATACATTCATACATACCTACACATATCATTCTTTTATCCCTAACGGGGTAGGCAGAGCGTCAACTGCAGTAAAAATACGCTTGTTATTGCCACGAGAAACAAATATGTATGTGGAGGACCGTTTAAAAAAACCGTGTACCTACCTATCACCATTGTGACAGGTTTACAGCCTGTCACCTAAAATTGTAATGAGTACCTATACATGATACCCTCGAGTCCCTTAGTCGCCTCTTACGAATTTACGAAATCAACGGGAAAGAAATGGGGTACCTATTGTTATTCTATTTTCGTAACTAACTGTTTACTTAAGCTTAGCCTGTAACTATACCTATAACTAAACCTACTGAAAAAAAAAAGTCAGCGACTGACCTTTATAATATTACCCATAAATACGTAAGTTATGTTATAGTATAGCTTGGTGGACACTACCTATGCTACCTAACGACAACCCCAATTAACTTTGATCAAATTAACCCCAATTAACTTTCATCTAACTAACTTTTCTTTTTATTTGCCTCTCTGCCTCAAAACTTTTAAGTAATAAATTTTACTCAGCGTAAAGCCGAGTCACGAGTAACTCACTATCCTCACTGATAACTTAACTTTCAAATTTTCCGCCATTGCAACATTGTTGCCAACACAGAAAAACACTAAGTTGCACTTATGCAGGTACTGCGTTTTGCTTTATTAATTTAGAATTGATATAAATCTTAACAAGTTAACTCATGTAATTTACTAAATATGGGTCTAACTAACGGATTAACTAAATGAAGTAAAGATAAACCACAAACGAAATGACTAATCCCTTGAATTTTTTTACACTACCACACTTATCGTTCCTCATTGCACTAATGAAGAAAACAAGTCCAAGCAGGCTTTGCGATTGGCTGATTTTAAGGGGAAAAAAATCAAGTGACCAATCACAGCTACCTATCAAATGCAAAAGAAAACGCATTCCATGTGACATGTCAAGTTGACTTGACAAACCGGAAATAAAGTTGTGTTGTGCAAGTGCTCGCAAAAAAGTTGCACAAATGTTTAATTTAGCGAATAAATTAATTTTCTGACAAAATAAACTGTTTATGCTAGGTGCAATGTGTGATAAAATGTTTAAACTATGTGTCGTAGTGTTGGCTCTGATCGCACAAGGTAAGGTATTATCGTGGTCAGCGAGAGTGTGTGGCATTGAGTACGGTCGAAGTAACTTTCTCTTTAAAGGCTTTGTTTGGCGAAACTTGTGACTATAGAAGGGTATTGTTGCAGATTGTTCCTCACAGGACGAGGATGGCCCTTACCGGGGGAAGTTCATCGGAAAAATCAACTCCTACCATCATCAGGTTTGTTTACTTTCTTACTTGAGAATGGTCCACAGTAAAGACATGATTATTATTACCAACTTTTTAATTTATTCTGTGTTATTTTATTATGTTGACGATTTTGTATTCACTTAAATTTGTATGAGAATCCGCTTTGTATTAATATACAGATATAGATACCCATATTGGTCAGAGTAGGTATACTTTTCTCGGCATAATGCCTATAATCCCTTGCGGGGTAGGCAGAGCATATACGGCCGCAAAACGGACATTTACGCCACGTCTGACAAATATTTAAGGACCGTTCGGAAGATTGTGTATCGCCATAGTGACAGGTTGTCTTTGTATTTACGTGTAACATAAACTTACATAATTATTCCAGGTATCGGGAGACGTATATGCAGTAGACGAGTGGACGCTGTTACTCGTAGACTTCAACTATGATGGGACGGGGGAGGACACGTTCTTCTGGGCCGGGGACTCAGGGCGGCCCGGTCCGCAGGGCTTCATAGTGCCTGACCAACATGGAAAGTCAGTATATTTACATATAATCTGTATCCACACAGTAGCTATAATTATTGCAGTCGTTTCAGATTTCCTTTTTATGATTGGAAAGTAAAAAGAAAAGTATCAATGTTAGAAATGAACACAATACTAGTTTTAAGTACCCTGCAATTCAATTTATAAATATTACTTTGATACAATTTATTTATTGTAAAACTCATTACAACTTAAGTTTCTCTAATAACTTAATGATCAATACTTGTTTTAAGTTGTATTGCAGAATAGAAGTATAATTTGCCAACTATTTAGGTATAGAACAATTAGTTACTGAATAAGGATATTATTTTAAGAGTTAAATAGGGAATAATTGAATAACATACATACATAAATCACGCCTCTTTCCCGGAGGGGTAGGCAGAGACTACTTCCTTCCACTTACTACTACCTTAGAAGTATCCTGGCATACTTCTTTCGCCTCCTCCACATTCATCAATCTCTTCATGCATGCTCGTCGGTTTAGGGTACTCTTGACCTGACCTTTCTTTAGCACGTCCCCGATTTGATCGAGGTACGTTCGTCGAGGTCTTCCCCTTCCGACGTTCCCATCCACACTTGCCATATACACCTGTTTCGTTAATCTTCTTTCATTCATCCTCTCTACATGACCAAACCATCTAAGCATACCCTTTTCTACACCAGTCACTACGTCTTCTTTTATACCACAACATTCCCTTATCACGCTATTCCTTATCCTGTCAATCATACTTCTTAACGCTCTCATTTGTACTGCATTTATTCTACTTTCATGCTTTTTCTGCCATAATTGAATAAACCTAAACAAAATGTATTCTACAATTCCAGGACAAATATTCTGGAGCGGTATTACAATGAAGAGGTTCGGTTAACCCTGCCAGAGGGTAAACGTATCTCCCGCATCAAATGGCTGGCGATCTACGACATCAATACTCAGAATGCTTTCGGAGATGTATATCTACCAGATGAGTTTGAGTCCCCAGCTCCGTTGTCCATCGGTCCGTTATCTGGCACACCGGCTGTGTCCAGTCAGCCCGTCAAGATCCTCGATGCAGCTACCATACTGTAAGTTCTTCCTGAACTTGTTAAGAACTAGAAACACTTAGTATTAACTACAATATTAGACTATAATGTAAGTAAATGATTATAAGAAATAAAAAATGTAAGCGGCCGCCGGGGCTTGAACAAAATTTTTCAACATTACAGTACTTGTCTCTAAGCGACATATCATTTTTTTAATTTCTTAATTTCAGTTATGAAAATAATATAGCACTGTGAGTGCAAAATAAAACCATAGTAGGTACATTTCTACTTTGGATTGAGACTCAAAGCAATTTAGTTATTTTATAACCTTTTTTTCTATTAGTATACCCGAGCTGCGTTACGATGGTAGCGGAGAGCAGGTGTTCTTCTGGACGGGAGTGGGGCCGCAGCCGTCCGGCCGGGGACAGAAGCTGCCTGACGAATACGGATAGTGAGTACATGCCAGTGTGAGGTGGTGATTGATGTCTGGGGATGTTGAAATGAAGAACACCGGGAATCTTTAGGTCTTCGTATTGCGCTATTCTAATTTCCATATTGACTACATGTTTGCTGCTAAACTGTGCGGCGAGCGACGACTAGCCTCCCGGCGCCGCGCGCGGCTGGAAGTGTCGAGATGCTGACAAAGCAAAACGTGACACAAATATGTGTCTACACCAATATAAAAATATGCGCTTATCAATCAGTCAAGGGAAAATTACCGCTAAACATAGATTTTCTTCTCTTTTTTTTGTTTATACAGGGTGTAAGGAAAAGTACTGCGTTCCTTTCAAGGAATGAACCAGACACCACCAGCAGTCGAAATATAAAAAAAAAGGTATATCCCATACAAAATGTAGCAGCCGACCAAGTCTGGTTGTTTGTATGGGAGGTCTTTTTTTTCATATTTCGACCTATGTTTCTAAGGGAAAGATTTTCAGTTTCATGGGCTGGTTCATTCTTTGAAAGGAACGGAACACAGAAGGTACTTTTCCTTACATCCTGTATAAAACATATAAAAATGCTCCACTGCTGGGCAAAAGCCTCCTCATACTTCTTAAACTTGCCTTGATCCCTTTCAACCTCTTACCAATTGGACAATATAAACTAATATAATAATATTTCAAAAATAAATTAGATAAGTGAGAAATGTCCTAGTAAGATGGCGCCACGTGAGACATTGGCAGAGATTCAAAGAGCCTGAAACGCGGTATCGAAGTGATTCACCGCGCAACGCATATATACAAGTCCCAATTCATATTTATTTATTTTATTTACAAAAAACGTTTGTGTCAAAATCATATAGGATCTACATATTATATCAATTTTACATACAATTTGTTAAAATATTGTTTAATATTTTTTTAATTACAATAAGTCAATTTTGTGTGCTGCCGGCTTAGAATGCCGTGTGATGCCGGCTTAGAATAGCATCACCCCATTACTTTCCCTTGGGAGTCGTAAGAGGCGACTAAGGGACTCGAGGGTGAGTATTGCAATTTTAGGCGACGGGCTGACAACCTGTCACTATGGCGATGCACAATTTCCGCATGACCCTCAAATATTTGTCAGACGTGGCGTAGATAGGCCGGTTTTGCGGCTGTTTGCGCTCTGCCTACCCCGCAAGGGATTATAGGCGTGATATGTCTATGTATGTATGTATTTATACATTAATATTGTTCAATAATCTTTTAATTACAATATGTCAATTTTAAATATGAAGTAGTAGCATAATTAGTTGTCAATATAATCTATTTCAATATTTTTTCCTTTTGTAAATCCAATTTTCCAACAAGATTCTACCCAGGTGGACCAGTCGGTCCCCTGGCCACAACACCCGGCCAGGCGGGAAGCTAGCTACCTCTTTCCCGACACCACCTGCGCCTACTGGCATCACTCCTGTCACCCGCCATACAGATCATTCCGTTTCCCAGCCTGGAGCCGATCCGCGCGTACCGCTCGGAGGCGGTGCGGCTGGAGCTGCCGGGCGCGCTCACCGTGTTCCAGGTGGACTGGCTCGCGCTCTACGACGCCGCCAGGAAGCAGATCCTGGGCTCCGTGCTGCTGCCCGACCAGCCCAACGTGCCGCCCGCCCTACGGGTATTGCTCACATATATACACTACACATACAATAAAACAAACATTCATTATAAAAAGAAACAGTATTATAAAAAAGGAACATTCAAAATATAAATTAAACATTAAGAATAATAAAGAAACATCATCATAAAAAGGAATCGTTCAGAATAAAAAATAAACATCATCATGAAAAGGAATCGTTCAGAATAAAAAAGAAACATTCATAATATAAAGGAAACATTCAGAATAAAAATGAAACATCATCATAAAAAGGTAACGTTTATTATAAATAAAAAATACTTTCATATTCAAAATAAAAAAGAAATATTATTATAATAGGGAAACGTTCAGAATAAAAAAGAAACATTGATGATTAATAGAAACATTCAGAATAAAATAAAATCATTCATAATAAAAAAGCAACATCCAAGATAAAAAGAAAAAATCAGAATAAAAAAGAAACATTCAGAATAAAAAGAAACATTCAGAATAACATGTCTATCACGCCTTCATTCCTTGTGGGGTAGGCAAAGCGTTAACGGCCGTATAAATACGGTTGCATTTGTCCCGCAAGGGATAAAGGCGTGATATACAGGGTTATTTTTTATTCACCCCGGAAATTTTACACGATGATTCTACTCATGATTCTGAACAACTTTTATTATGGGGTCACCTGCGAAATCGCGAAAAAAAACAGCTGCTCCATAGAAAAATTCATACCTACTCGAACAAAATGTATGGAACAGCTGGATATTTTTTCGCAATTTCGCAGTTGACCCCATAATAAAAGTTGTTCAGAATCATGAGTAGAAACGCCCTGTAAAATTTCCGGTGTGAATAAAAAAGAACCCTGTATGTATGTATGTATTCCTACTGCAATAGTTTGTGTCCCGCAGGTGCAGCACTCTCACAAGACGGCGCTGCCGCACTGCAAGCAGCTGCACCGCGACTACCAGGCCGCGTGGGAGGTGTTCGGCAACCAGATCACCATACAACTCGCCGGGAACGTAAGATACTGTTACTATGATAATATATTCTTTAGTTTGCACTATTAGTGTAGCAAACTGAAGGGGCAGTGGGCTGGGAATATCTATCGTAGAACCGATGGACGGTGGAGTAATCGGGTTGAGTACCATCAAACACGTCCCGTGTTTGGTAAACTTGCAAAATTTTCAAGCGCGAGCTGGATTTGAACCTGCGATTTTCGCTTCGCCATTACAAGTGGCGACGCCTCTTCCATCTGGGCTGCCGCAGCTCGTTCGCCCGCCAATTCTGCAAGTGTATCTAATAAATCTAATAATAAAAAATCTAATAAAAACTAATTTACTAGTGCTTGAAAGAAGTCAACGGGCTGTACTAAAAGTGATGCTGCGTAAAACGCGACAGTTTCCAACTGACGAATTATATGAACTAACAAGTGTACTGCGAGTTAGGCAGTTATTCATTCTACAAGCCTGTGTTTCAGTGCACAAATCAGTTCTCAGATCCCCTGAATATAGTCAAATTATTCAACGACGCATTTATCGCTTGCCCGTCCCATCGACACGCACCCAGTTTGCTAGAAGATTATCACCATACGCTCAGATATTCGCATACAACAAGGTCTGCCAACAAATGACTAACTTAAACATTAAAAATCTTCCAGCTAGTACATTAAAAAAAGGGGTGAAATCATGGCTACAAAGACTTGATTACGAGCAGACAGAAAATTTACTCCTAGCAACACAATGACCTACCAGACATGACACAAACACACACATACAATACACAGAAATCACACACATACACTCATACACTCACAAACACAGACATGCACACAAACACATACATACACATTTAAGTTACTATTATCTCATAGGTACTAAATTACTAACCCTCATAGACATACTTTTATCTTTCCTGTTTTATTTTACTAAACACTTTTTATATCTAATTTTATATCACTAGTTTTATATCACTATAATGTTAACCGGTCTTCCACAAAGTTAATTGTTTAGATAACGGCCCCTGCGATACAAGCCTCGAGCTTAGTGCAGGAGTCACTGGAAATTGTTACTGCCTATATGTGGTCTTTTAAATAAACGCATTTTTATTTTTTTTATTTATTTTATTTATCTTAATGCCAGTAACGCGTGGCACGGCTCTATCTACCGGGTCAGTTTTTTTAGTAATGGCGAAAGTCGCAGGTTCAAATCCTGCCCGCGCTTGAAAATTGTGCAAGTTAAAAATAAAATAAGCGGGTATCGAGTGGAGGCCACGCCTCGGCAAGCGTAGTGTTGGTCGACCTCCGGCCAGATGGACCGGTGACTTAAAGAAGGCGGCTGGTAGCGACTGGATGGCGAAAACGGGAGATCGTGCCCTATGGCGTACTCTGGGGGAGGCAGCAGGCCAGCAGTGGACTGCAATAGGCTGCTGTATGTATGTATGTATGAGTTTGCACAACTATTACTCATCACAATAAATCGATTTTAAACGGATTTAAGTTGTGTTTATTTCGAATTTTACAATTCCTACTTGGTCACGGATGACTAAGGTGTTAGACAACATTATTTAGAATTTAAAATTACTATTTTTTCTACAACCATTTATTTCTTAATTGCCTATGCTATGATTAGATTACCTTAATTGGGACGTTACGCTAGGCATTAATTCTTAATTCTCAGTTATTAATTCTTATTTATAGAGGTAATTCGATGCAAAACTGCTAGGACTTGGTTGAGTGTATCAGTTATAGGAGTTTCTCACTACATATATTGTGTATATTTTATAAATGCGTAAGTTTGTATGTTTGTAACAAAACTTCTTCACGCAAAAACTACTGAACCGATTGTAATGAAATTTGGCACACATATAGAAAATAAAATAGATTAACACATAGGATAGTTTTTATCAGCACTTATGCGGGCAACTTGTAAATACGTTCACAGATAGAAGAGAATGAGTACATGGCGTTCGGTATATCCGGCGCGGCGGACCGCTCCGAGATGGTCGGCGCGGACGTCGCCGTAGCCTCCTACGACGCCACGCTGCAGCGCGGCCTCGCCACAGACTACAACATCACCGACAAAGCACCGGTAAGTACCGGCCTCGCCACAGACTACAACATCACCGACAAAGCACCGGTAAGTACCGGCCTCGCCACAGACTACAACATCACCGACAAAGCACCGGTAAGTACCGGCCTCGCCACAGACTACAACATCACCGACAAAGCACCGGTAAGTACCGGCCTCGCCACAGACTACAACATCACCGACAAAGCACCGGTAAGTACCGGCCTCGCCACAGACTACAACATCACCGACAAGGCACCGGTAAGTACCGGGCTCGCCACAGACTACAACATCACCGACAAAGCACCGGTAAGTACCGGCCTCGCCACAGACTACAACATCACCGACAAAGCACCGGTAAGTACCGGCCTCGCCACAGACTACAACATCACCGACAAAGCACCGGTAAGTACCGGGCTCGCCACAGACTACAACATCACCGACAAAGCACCGGTAAGTACCGGCCTCGCCACAGACTACAACATCACCGACAAGGCACCGGTAAGTACCGGCCTCGCCACAGACTACAACATCACCGACAAGGCACCGGTAAGTACCGGGCTCGCCACAGACTACAACATCACCGACAAAGCACCGGTAAGTACCGGGGTCGCCACAGACTACAACATCACCGACAAAGCACCGGTAAGTACCGGGCTCGCCACAGACTACAACATCACCGACAAGGCACCGGTAAGTACCGGGCTCGCCACAGACTACAACATCACCGACAAAGCACCGGTAAGTACCGGGGTCGCCACAGACTACAACATCACCGACAAAGCACCGGTAAGTACCGGGCTCGCCACAGACTACAACATCACCGACAAAGCACCGGTAAGTACCGGGCTCGCCACCGACTACAACATCACCGACAAGGCACCGGTAAGTACCGGGCTCGCCACAGACTACAACATCACCGACAAGGCACCGGTAAGTACCGGCCTCGCCACAGACTACAACATCACCGACAAAGCACCGGTAAGTACCGGGCTCGCCACCGACTACAACATCACCGACAAGGCACCGGTAAGTACCGGGCTCGCCACAGACTACAACATCACCGACAAGGCACCGGTAAGTACCGGGCTCGCCACAGACTACAACATCACCGACAAGGCACCGGTAAGTACCGGCCTCGCCACAGACTACAACATCACCGACAAAGCACCGGTAAGTACCGGGCTCGCCACCGACTACAACATCACCGACAAGGCACCGGTAAGTACCGGCCTCGCCACAGACTACAACATCACCGACAAAGCACCGGTAAGTACCGGCCTCGCCACAGACTACAACATCACCGACAAAGCACCGGTAAGTACCGGCCTCGCCACAGACTACAACATCACCGACAAAGCACCGGTAAGTACCGGGCTCGCCACAGACTACAACATCACCGACAAAGCACCGGTAAGTACCGGCCTCGCCACAGACTACAACATCACCGACAAGGCACCGGTAAGTACCGGGCTCGCCACAGACTACAACATCACCGACAAAGCACCGGTAAGTACCGGGCTCGCCACAGACTACAACATCACCGACAAAGCACCGGTAAGTACCGGGCTCGCCACAGACTACAACATCACCGACAAGGCACCGGTAAGTACCGGGCTCGCCACAGACTACAACATCACCGACAAAGCACCGGTAAGTACCGGGCTCGCCACCGACTACAACATCACCGACAAGGCACCGGTAAGTACCGGGCTCGCCACAGACTACAACATCACCGACAAGGCACCGGTAAGTACCGGGCTCGCCACAGACTACAACATCACCGACAAAGCACCGGTAAGTACCGGGCTCGCCACCGACTACAACATCACCGACAAGGCACCGGTAAGTACCGGGCTCGCCACAGACTACAACATCACCGACAAGGCACCGGTAAGTACCGGGCTCGCCACAGACTACAACATCACCGACAAGGCACCGGTAAGTACCGGCCTCGCCACAGACTACAACATCACCGACAAGGCACCGGTAAGTACCGGCCTCGCCACAGACTACAACATCACCGACAAGGCACCGGTAAGTACCGGCCTCGCCACAGACTACAACATCACCGACAAGGCACCGGTAAGTACCGGCCTCGCCACAGACTACAACATCACCGACAAGGCACCGGTAAGTACCGGCCTCGCCACAGACTACAACATCACCGACAAGGCACCGGTAAGTACCGGCCTCGCCACAGACTACAACATCACCGACAAGGCACCGGTAAGTACCGGCCTCGCCACAGACTACAACATCACCGACAAGGCACCGGTAAGTACCGGCCTCGCCACAGACTACAACATCACCGACAAGGCACCGGTAAGTACCGGCCTCGCCACAGACTACAACATCACCAACAAGGCACCGGTAAGTACCGGCCTCGCCACAGACTACAACATCACCGACAAGGCACCGGTAAGTAGGTACGCTTCTAGCAGTAGGCGGATGAAATACTCTGACACCAGGGTTCATCGGGTCGTTGGACGATAAGTCAGCAACACGTTACTAGCAGTAGGCGGATGAAATACTCTGACACCAGGGTTCATCGGGTCGTTGGACGATAAGTCAGCAATACGTTACTAGCAGTAGGCGGATGAAACACTCTGACACCAGGGTTTGTCTGTCCCACGAGAAAAGAAGAAGAATACGCTTATGGCTAGACGAGGTTACTCATTTTTTAAATTTTTGTGACACAGTCTGCCGGTATAATAAAGCAGTCTCAAATAGCATTTAAGCATTTGAAGACGTCACATCTCGTCATAAATTCAGTTCGCGGTCTACCGCTATAGAGTTCGGACGTGCCTTATAATCTTTATCCCTTATAACCACTTTAGTAGACCTATCGCTTACGGAAACTACCACGGATATCGGTGTCTCGCACGCTGGTCAAAGTGTACACCTTTCACTTTTGCTACGTTCAGCGCGTGACCTCCACGCTAACATCGGACCCTCCTGCTTGCGCTTAGTGTTGAAAGGCATAAGGTGTCTCCCCTCGGGGATCGTGCGACAGTGACAGCCTATTGCCGCGCTGCGTCGGAGTTGTACCGGCTACGAGCTACAACTTTGCTACACACAACAATTGAACCAGGTACCTTTGTGACACTCAGTTCACTGCGCCTCTCTACCAATCCAACATCATGGTCGTGTGCGGGAGTTGCGGTGAAGATTCAATTGACACCATCGAGTGCGGTGGATGCTCGAAGCACTACGATTTCCAATGTGGGGGAATCACTGAAGAAGCCTACCGTAATCTACGGGCTGGACGAAAAGCTGCGTGGAGGTGCCCGTACTGCAAAACTGGAGGAGAAAAGTCGACTGGCGGAGATAAACCTGCTGACGGAGGCAAGTCTGCTGGCGGAAGCAGGTCTGCTGACGGAAGCAAGTCTGCTGGCGGAAGCAAGTCTGCTGACGGGGGCAAGTCTGCTGACGGAGGCAGGACTGTTGATGGAGACAAGCCTACTGACGGGGGCAAAGAGACACCTAAGGTTGTTACATTAGACCAGGTGATGAAAGAGCTTATAAGCATAAAGCTGACAATATCTTCAATATCTAGTGCGGTCGCTGGCATCGAAGACATTAAAACCGAAATAGGTGCCTTGAAAACCTCAACGGGGAAAATCTCCTCTCAACTGAAGGGACTAGAAGAAAGGGTTAAGGCCGTGGAGAAAACACAGGCTGAAGTCCAGCAGTTGAAGGATCGGATTTCCAGCCTGGAGAATGATTTGCAGGAGAAAAATCAGTGGGCGCGGATCAACAACCTTGAGATAAGAGGTGTTCCTCTTAAAGACCGTGAGAACCTCTTTGAAATTGTTTCCAAAATAGGAACTAAGATCCAGTATCCAGTTACGAAGAACATTATAAATTTCGTTACAAGGATTCCGTCTAGAGAGGACCAGATCAAACCGATAATTGTCTCGTTTATAAATCGATACGCAAAAGAAGATTTTATAGCTGCGGCTCGGTCTTTTAAAAAACTCACTACTGCTGATATTGGCCTGCCAGGTACTGCACCTGTCTTTGTGAACGACCACTTGACTGTACATAATAAGATTCTTCTGAAGAAAGCTAAAGCACTGAAAACTGAAAAGGATTTTCAGTTTGTCTGGGTAAAAAACTGCAAAATTTTTGCGCGGAAGAATACAGAGTCCAAGGTTATCAACATAAAAATGGAAAGCGACCTACTGAAGATGCAATGATATCTGGTATTAATTGTTATCTAATTATTCACTGCGTAGCACTGCTTTGTTGTCAGGGACTGTTTGAAATGTTCATTTTATGTTTTGTAACTTTGAGCACCGCTTTAGGCCTGATTGCTTTCTTCATTCTTAACTTTGATCATTCTCTTTGTATGCTGTTTTATTGTCCGCTATTGTCGGCTTACATATTATGGCTTATAACTGCTTCTGCTGAGTGCCTGTGGAAGGTGATTAATACATACCTTATTACACTTACCTTACTTACAATTTTCATACAACTTACTCTAAGTGTTCGGATGAATGAGTGGGATTTGATTTACGTTTTATCGCTTCTATGCTTTAAAAAACAACTAGCTGTAGTTTTCCTTTGTTCTAATGGCTAATCTAACAATATATTATCAAAATTGCCAGGGACTCCGAACGAAAACAACGACGTTTCAGCGTATTGTGACGTTAAATAACTATGATTTAATTTTGTTATCAGAAACTTGGTTGTTGGAGGGAATACACGATTGCGAGCTGTTTGACGACAGATATCTAGTTTACCGTAATGACAGGAATTATTCGCAGACTGGTCAAAAGTTGGGTGGAGGAGTAGCGATGGCGGTTCGCCGACACTATGCCACTGCCCTCAATATAGAGTGGCAATCTAGTGCTGAAGACGTTTGGATTACAATTATCCTTCGTAACTTGAAACGAATGTCTATTACCTTAAACATTTGTGTTTTGTATCTTTGTGATCAGAAAAGAGGAAACTCTTTCTTTGAACAATTAGAATGTTTCTGTAGTAAGTTATGCGACATAGTCGATAGCTGCCCTTCGGACAAATTTCTGGTTGTAGGTGATTTTAACATGAGCGACATAGAATGGTTATCATCTGACAATGGTCTTCAGCCTTCGAATGTTAATGACGATCGAAAAATTGAGTTCATAAATTGTATTAATCATTGTGGTCTTCATCAGTTCAATAGTCATAAAAATAAGGATGATAAAATTTTAGATTTGGTGTTGTGTAATGATTACGTGTCTGTACATACTTGCCCTGATCCACTTACACCAGAAGACCCTTATCATCCAAGTTTAGTTATTCAACCTTCTTTTGTAGAACTAGAAGCTCTTGGAATTCCTAAAAGAACTGTGTTTGCTTACCCTCGGGGTGAATATGACAATATATGCAAACACCTATCCGATGTTGATTGGCAAACTGTTCTTAATTCTGGTAGTCTTGACGAGGCAATAGATTGCTTCTACTCGACACTTTACAGACTTAGGGACCAATTTATTCCAACGCGCGTAGTCAGGGATGGCAGGTACCCACCGTGGTATAGCACAGCCTTAATCAAAATGATTAAAGAGAAGTTTAAATACCTTCATAAATACAAAGTGTACGGCAATAAATGTAACGAAAATATATATAAGTTGCTCCGTGACAGAGTTAAAATTACCGAAGATAAATGTTATAAAAACTATATGATCAAAATTGAGAAACTTATCGAATTAAATCCTAAAATGTTTTGGTCATATATGAAAAGTAGACGCGTAAATAATGTATACCCAGCAACCATGACATTTTCGGGTTCAAGTTGTGATACTGGGCCGGGTATATGTAATCTCTTTTCAACCTACTTTCAGTCAACATTTTTGGAGTCGAATTCTGGTTCACCCATATCACAATGCGAAAATAGTATAACCCCCTGCAGTATTTCCTCGGTAGATATTGACAAGAAGCGCGTATTTAAACTCTTGAAGAGCCTGGACTTAAGTAAGGGAGCAGGCCCTGATACCATACCAGCTATATTTTTAGTTGAATGTGCAAAAGAGTTGGCAATACCCGTTACTCTATTATTCCAGCGTTCTATAAGGGGTGGTGTGGTACCGTTGATCTGGAAATCAGCCTTTATCACACCTATACATAAAAAGGGTCCAAAAAATGCTATAGAAAATTACCGACCTATATCTAAATTATGTCTGTTAGCAAAGGTTCTAGAACGCCTGGTGTTTGATCAACTGTATAATGAAGTCAAATCTGTCATTATTTCTCAGCAACACGGTTTTGTCAGGGGTAGGTCGACTGTGTCCAACTTAGTATTATTTAACGAACATTTAACGTACAGTATGGATAAGGGCATGCAGGTCGATGCAATCTATACTGATTATAGTAAAGCGTTTGATCGCATTGATCACAGCATCCTGTTGTCCAAATTATATTCACTGGGTATTCACGGCGACCTTTATCGCTGGTTCTCTTCGTACGTTGACAATAGGTCACAGGCAGTGGTGTTAAATGGTTTTTCCTCATCTTGGTCAAGAATTCCATCCGGTGTCCCACAGGGATCTCTGTTGGGTCCATTATTATTTGTTTTATTTATCAATGACATTTATGCATGCTTTCTAAATTCCAATTTTCTTTTGTTTGCCGATGATATGAAGATTTTTAAGTCGATTAACAATAATTCTGACGCGTTGCTCTTACAAGAAGATCTTATAAGACTTGACAGTTACTGATCACAATCGACCCCAGCCTGCGCAGTGGAAAATACAAATTTACAGCTGAAATCGATATGTGACAACGACCGCGGTATCGCGGTGCTAGAAATACCTAAAGCTAATAAATACTAAACACTAATAATGTCTGTGGGCATCAAAACCAAAATTCACAATAACAAAATTTTGTACCCAAATTAATTCACGTGTACCCAATGTTCATCAGATGTGTGGTGGCCTTTATATGTTATGCAACCAAAACGTAATACTAATTTCGCCTATTATTACCGGTATTTGGCGTTACGTTGCACGTATTAGCACTAGATTATAAGTAAGTACCTCCAAATTATATCACCCCACGAATTCCGCAATTCGTACCAAGGAGTCACAATGATATGGTACGACAAATATGACTAAGGGAACACACCATTAACACGAATAAACAGGTTTACACTTACAGTCAACGTGCCGGTCCAAATGCATAAAATACCCAACGGAGAAAGGAAGTACAGGGAATGGATCAAAGAGGAATTCCGTGGGTACTTACAGGGCTGGGTGGAAAAGATATCGACACCCAGCATTCCAATACAGCCTTGGCGCGTTATTCACTTCAAACCACTCACAGATTCTGTTCGTATTCCACTTTGATATTAGTCATTACGCGTGACCCAACCCGAATTTGGGCCGTACAAACGCGGGCCAAAATGGCCACTTGATGCCTATTCAACGCGACGCTCACGTGGAAGACGTCGAGACATCCAACAATCACTAAGCCTGGTATTCTAGTATAACCCAGGAGAACCGCAATAATACGATGCATCAACACGCGCGATCTCAAATTGAATCGTCCATTACACACGGCATCACAAAACTCGTGGCGGGAAATCCGTACAAAACACAATACGCTTGCCCGAGCGGTTTTGAGAGACTAACTGCGCGGCGCCGAAACCACCGCTCGGCGCCGTCAGGCGCTCTGCGCGCACGTCGCCAGTCTCGCCCTGCGAGTGAGAAAGGGACAACACACGCCTAGAGCGACGCGTGCGATCGAGCACCGCGCCGCATTCATAGACCGTCATTAATACCTAACTGATTCCCCAGCATAGCAACGCTAAATTAAACATTCACCCGCCCTAGGCCGAATCCCTTAGGCCTATTCACTTGGTAGACGGGATAGCGTTGCTACTGCTCGCTTAAGAACCGAGTCCCCTACTTGAACTGTCGCGACTCGAGGAGTGCCATCACTACCTGGGAACAAGTTGAGAATGCGCCCTCTGCGCCAACGCAGTGGCGGCAGGTTGGCATCCTTAACCAAAACGAGATCTCCGATGCGAGGGGGTTCGGTTCTGTCCGTCCACTTAAGGCGTTGCTGCAGAATGTGCAAATACTCAAGCGACCATCGCTTCCAAAAATTCTGAGACATTTGCTGCAACAACTCATAACGCGACAAACGATTGCTATTAACCTCCGTGTAGGGGTATTCTGGCAAGGCGTTAAGTGGTCGGCCAATCAAAAAATGCCCTGGTGTCAGGGCCTCAAGATCATTAGGATCTGAGCTAAGCGGACACAAAGGACGTGAATTGAGTACAGCCTCAATTTTACAAAACACGGTCGCTAGCTCCTCAAAGGTTAATATCGTTAAACCTATAACGCGCATCAAATGCGTCTTGGCGGACTTTACAACCGCTTCAAAGATACCACCCCAGTGGGGGCATCCTGGTGGATCGAACACCCAGTTGATGCCCTGACGGGAGAGGCTCGTGCCGATAGCTTCCTCGTTTTCCGTTAAAAACGTTACAATTTCTTTCATACACCTATCAGCGCCCTTAAAGTTGGTACCACAGTCCGACCTAATCAGCGCTGGTCGCCCTCTTCGCGACACAAATCTATCCAAAGCTGCTATGAAAGCCTCCGTAGTGAGGTCGGCCACGAGTTCCAAATGGACGGCCTTGGTTGCTAGGCACACAAACACGCACAAATACGCCTTGATTGACTTCGCGTTGCGAAGGCGTGATGCTTTAACCATAAAAGGCCCCGCAAAGTCCGTTCCCACACCCGCAAACGTCCAGGCTTCCGTCACCCGATCCGGTGGGAGGTCTCCCATCTGAGGTTGCATTGTGGCTGCCTTCAACCGATAGCAAGGCAAGCACCGAAACACAATGCTCCGTACCGTTTGTCGTCCTGACAAGATCCAAAACTCGCGCTGCAGAATAGCCAAAAGGGCATTGCAGCCCGCATGCGAGTTCTTCTCATGACGATCCCTAACTAAAAGCTCTACCAAAGGTCCTTTCTTTGGGAGTAACAGCGGATGGCGTGCTGAAAAGGGCAGGTTAGCGTTCCGAAGTCTACCTCCAACCCGGAGCATACCAAGCTCATCCACGAACGGGTTGAGGCGCACAAGACCTCCCTTCAGCTTTCCACGACCATCCCTGAGCAGCCTGACCTCCTCCTCAAAATGTTCCGCCTGGACGACCCTAACCAATATACCTAGAGCCGCATTCCGCTCCGCAGGCGAGAGGACAGGTGCTAAGTTCCGTTCTGCTTGAGGTTTCCTACAGTTAGACACGAACCGTTTGATCCAACCCGTCACACCTAGAAGTTTGTCGAGGGAGCTGTATCGTTCCAGCAAGCAAGCCGCACTTGGCTTTGGTACGATCTGCCCCACGTTCACTCGCAAACCTCGATCAGGTGGCCCAAGTGGCGCTCCGCACTCATTGAATGGCCATTCCTCAGGCGATCCAGTCAGCCACTGAGGTCCCCACCACAGTGAGTGACCTACCAATTCAGGGGCCCTACATCCACGTGAGGCGCAGTCCGCTGGGTTCCATTCTCCCGGTACATGTCTCCACACCAACGGAGTTTCCGATCCCTTGATCTGTGACACCCGATTTGCCACAAAAACCTCAAGTGTATGCACCGACGTCTGTAACCAACACAGAACTATCCTACTGTCGGTCCATGCGTACACCGTTTCATCTAAGTTGATGGTACCGCGCAAATTACTAGCGACATGATGTAGCAAGCGCGTGAGAAGCGCTGCTCCCGCCAATTCCAACTTTGGAATGGTCCATCTTGTCCTAACTGGAGCCACCTTACTCTTGGCCATAACCAGACGCACATCTACAGTTCCCGTTGAACTGACTGTCCGCAAATAGACAGCTGCCGCGTACCCTCGCTCCGAGGCGTCACAAAACCCATGTAGGGTCGCCTTACATCCCGCCGACGGGAGTAACTTGCGAGGTATCGCGATGCGTACAATCCCTGGTAAGGTGGTTACAAACTTTGACCAATCATTCAACAGCTCTCCGGAGAGCTGGTCGTCCCAACCCATGTTCGCTAGCCACAACCTTTGCAGGAAGCACTTCGCCATGAACGTCACCGGTGCGATCCACCCGTTAGGATCGAACGTTCTGGCGATCGTCGACAATACCGACCGCTTCGTCCAGGTCTTCTGCAACAGGTCTGGCTCAATCTGATACGTGAAGACATCATGCGTTGGCCTATACTGCACCCCTAGGATGCTCAACGTATTTGGGTTGTCCGGGTTCTCAAAAAGGTGCGGGTCCTGCTGAAACTCACCTGGTAAACCGGCCAGGAGCTCTGGACAGCTGGACAACCATTTCCGCAACTCATAACCTCCGGACTCCATGATCGCGATCAGCTCGTCTCGTAGGAGTAGTGCCTGTTGCACGCTATCTGCACCCGTGCAGATGTCATCCACGTAGACGTCGCGATCCAGTACTGCTGCGGCTCGAGGGAATCTTACCCTTTCCTGTGCGGCCAACTCTCTCAGCGTACGTACTGCCAAATAGGGACTTGGTTTCAACCCATACGTTACCGTGTTGAGCTCATAAGTGACCATCGGCTCGTCTGGGCTCTCACGCCACAAAATCAGCTGGTACCGACGGTCATCCGGGTGTATAATTGTTTGGCGAAACATCATTTTGACGTCTGCGACGAACGCTACTTGGTGCAACCGAAAATCTGTGAGGATGTCCACAATGTCCCGGTTCAACTTGGGACCCGCGTGCAGACACTGGTTCACAGACACACCATTCGATGTAGGAGCAGAACCGTCAAACACTACCCGTATCTTCGCCTCCGGTGACTTCAAAACAGCCAGGTGTGGTATATAGTAATGCTCGACACACCTCCAATCTATGCTGGACACCGACATGTGGCCTAACTCCAGGTACTCCTTCATGAATTCGATATACTTCTGCCGAAGTGCTGCATCTCGCTTCATCTTTCTCTCCATAGCCAGTAGTCTCCGTTCCGCGATCTGTCGCGAACTACCTAAGGAGGGGCGGTTTGGGAGAAATGGCAGCCTGGTAACAAACCTACCTGACGAACTTCGTGCAGTGTTGTATTGATAGAACAGCTCGCACTCGTCATCCTCTGGCTTCCGTCTATCCGCTGTGGGTGGCTCCTCAGACTCCCAAAACCTCTGCAGCACCTCCGACAACACACTACCATAGAGCACCGTATCGCCCTCTGGTAGGTCCTGAGATCTCCAAACTGGGCCAAAAATAACATACCCCCCTGTGGTATCCACGGCCACCAAACCAGTTTGCTGAAGTACACGTTTTCTGCCACACCAAATTCTCCCGAGGACATCTGACCCGAGAAGAACGTCCACCGTACCGGGAGTGTCAAAGTCAGGATCAGCTAACTCTAAGCCCGTGGTCAACCCTCGTACCGTTGACGGTAACCGAACCTGAGGGAGCTTCCCTACCACTTCATCCAGCACCACTGCTGGGGCATGATAGCTGACCCCTGTGCATGTGCTACCTAATGTGAACTCGAAGTTCACCTGACCCCGAACGTCAGGCACATCTAAACCTCCTATACCTACAGCCCCATCCATTGAGGGCTTCATGTTTAAGCCTAGCCTACTCACCAGCCCACTAGACAAAATACAGCCCTGAGCCCCTGTATCCAGTAAGGCTCTTACCTGTATACCATGGCCACCGTATCCCCATACCCAAATCCGAGCCGTTGGCAACAATACCGTGATTGGACGGGGGGCCGAAGCTGGCGTGTAGGCGGCAATTACCTAGCAGGAATCTAAGCGCGGCGTGTCCGCGTCCTGCGGGGGAGTCCCTCCTCTCCGTACACCTGTGAGTGGGTCCCACTCCTGATGGTAGGGAGGTCTGGTCATGTACGCCATGGCCGGCAACCTGTAATATCCCTGCGGCAGACGCGCGTATCGCGAATGCTCCTGCAACCGCGGGTTCTCAGCCAAGGGCAGAGGCATGCGTGGGTCGTGAGCCATGTTGCTCACGCCCGTCGAGTACTGCATGTACTGACCCTGGTGCTGCCTGGCGTCCTGATGGTGGCACCCGCCCGTAGCATCACGTACCTGTGATGGGTGCCCCTGACCGTTGCCCTGTGACCACCTACCCCGTTCCGGCACCTGCTGCCGTGGTGGTCTCCACGCCTGTGGCGAAGGGGACATCACCTGCTGATGTCCCTGACCTCGTCCCTGAAACCTCGGTGGAGGAGGACTTCTCCTTGGAGGGGGTGGGGAGCGTTGCTCCCGTCCGTGCTGGGCAGACTCCGTTCGCTGACCCGCGTCAGCTCTGCCACTGTAGTCTCCGCTGCGGTTCATGCAGAGGAGCTGATGATGGGCACCCTGACAGCACCTACAGTTGGTGCTTGAGGGGCACTCTCGCACCAGATGCGGCCCCAGGCATCTGAAGCACCAACGCCGTTGCTGTGCCACACCACGACGTTTCTGCACCCGTTGTGCAGCAAACTCCTCACACGCAGCCACCTGATGCCCCGCCTCTCCGCAGTAGGCACACCCTAAATCCAATTTAGCGACATTGTATCGCCTGGGTGGCCTACTCTTGCCGTCTCGCGCCTGTGTGCCCGGCCGTTCCGGGCGGCGAGCGGCCGCAGACTCCGTATGAGGCGTCTCCCCAAATTGGGCATCCATACGCCTGCACTCGGCCTCGAGGAAGGACTTCAGTTCCTCGAAGGTCGGGAGGTAAGCAGATGTCTTGCCTCCGTGTGACTGCTCAAAACGAGCGGCCATATCGCTCGGCAGTCGGCGTAGCAGCGTGTGAACTAGGACGTAATCATAACCGGACACCGGCATCCCCTGTCTCTCAAGAGCGTTCACTGCAACGCAGACAGGGTTGAGGATCCTGACCCGGAGGTCCGTGGCCCGGGTGATGGTCGGCAAGGTGAGCCACTGCTCTAGCAGTCTGTCAACTATGAGACGTTTGTTGCTGTATCTCTCGATCAGCAAGCTGCGAGCCGTCTCATAGCTGGCATCATCGACTGGGAGATGCTTTACTACCTCGTGGGGCTCACCCTCCAGCTTCGCCATCAATTGGGCCATTTTATAAGCCGGCGCCAAATCAGTGCGGTTATGGATTACGCTGTCAAACAAATCCTGGAATCTAGTCCAGTCAGCGTAATCACCCTTGAAAACCGGAACCGCCACCGGCGGCAAGGGCACTTGTAGCCCTGGTCCCCGTGGACCATGATGTGGGTCCGGTTCCCCCGCGCGGCATCTTATGATAGAAGCAGCCGCCTGCTCTATCTCCTGTGCCAGCTCGAAACACTGCTCCACATTTGCTGTGACCGTACGCTGGGCCGCCTCATCAGGCGTTGCCTCAAAGAACTCCATGCAAGCAGCGTAGTACTCTGACACCTCAATGATCCGCGCTTCAACCTGTTTCGCACCAGCAAGGAGCGCATCCTGTCGGTCACCGCGACCGACCATCGCCTTTGTACACGCAAACCATGTCAGATGCGTCTTAATCTTTACCTTACACGTAGTAAGTGAGGGAGCCATGGTACCAACCTAAAGTACACCGAACCTTATAATAAAAAACAATAATAATCAATCGGCCCTGATCCTACCGTTAGGATAATCCGTACAGGGTATAAACACAATAATAATAAACAAGCAATTCACTAATTGATTGGCCCCGATCCTACCGATAGGATACTACACACAGAGCACACAATATAATTACAATAAAAACGAAAAATATATATTTTTGTTTTTATGTGGGTATTTTGAAAACTTAATACTAAAATCTTAAATCTAGTGGCCTTTACGGAACCACGCTCTGCTACCAAAAATTGATCACAATCGACCCCAGCCTGCGCAGTGGAAAATACAAATTTACAGCTGAAATCGATATGTGACAACGACCGCGGTATCGCGGTGCTAGAAATACCTAAAGCTAATAAATACTAAACACTAATAATGTCTGTGGGCATCAAAACCAAAATTCACAATAACAAAATTTTGTACCCAAATTAATTCACGTGTACCCAATGTTCATCAGATGTGTGGTGGCCTTTATATGTTATGCAACCAAAACGTAATACTAATTTCGCCTATTATTACCGGTATTTGGCGTTACGTTGCACGTATTAGCACTAGATTATAAGTAAGTACCTCCAAATTATATCACCCCACGAATTCCGCAATTCGTACCAAGGAGTCACAATGATATGGTACGACAAATATGACTAAGGGAACACACCATTAACACGAATAAACAGGTTTACACTTACAGTCAACGTGCCGGTCCAAATGCATAAAATACCCAACGGAGAAAGGAAGTACAGGGAATGGATCAAAGAGGAATTCCGTGGGTACTTACAGGGCTGGGTGGAAAAGATATCGACACCCAGCATTCCAATACAGCCTTGGCGCGTTATTCACTTCAAACCACTCACAGATTCTGTTCGTATTCCACTTTGATATTAGTCATTACGCGTGACCCAACCCGAATTTGGGCCGTACAAACGCGGGCCAAAATGGCCACTTGATGCCTATTCAACGCGACGCTCACGTGGAAGACGTCGAGACATCCAACAATCACTAAGCCTGGTATTCTAGTATAACCCAGGAGAACCGCAATAATACGATGCATCAACACGCGCGATCTCAAATTGAATCGTCCATTACACACGGCATCACAAAACTCGTGGCGGGAAATCCGTACAAAACACAATACGCTTGCCCGAGCGGTTTTGAGAGACTAACTGCGCGGCGCCGAAACCACCGCTCGGCGCCGTCAGGCGCTCTGCGCGCACGTCGCCAGTCTCGCCCTGCGAGTGAGAAAGGGACAACACACGCCTAGAGCGACGCGTGCGATCGAGCACCGCGCCGCATTCATAGACCGTCATTAATACCTAACTGATTCCCCAGCATAGCAACGCTAAATTAAACAGTTACTGTATTTTAAATAAATTAGATTTGAATGTCTCCAAATGTTTTTGCATAAATTTCACACGCAAGCGTCACGTTTTAAAATTTGAATATAAAATCAAAAATCAAAATTTGTTATTTGTTGACTCCTGTAGGGATCTCGGTGTTATTCACGACAGCAAATTAGTTTTCGATAAACATATTCATAGCATTACTGATAAGGCTTATAAAGCCCTAGGCTTTGTTATGCGCGCTTCAGGTAGCTTTCGCAAAATGAAAACTATCAAAATTTTATACTGTGCCTACGTGCGTAGCCACTTAGAATACGCGTCTCAAATTTGGAGTCCATGCTACGACACTTACATCACCTCAATTGAGAAAATTCAAAGGAAATTTACACGCTTCTTGTCATACAAATTCAATACTCCAAAGCTTGAATATTCGCAACGTTGTACTAAATTCCATCTCTTACCCCTGCATCTACGACGTGACGTTTCCGACCTTAGTTTCTTGACGAAGATTGCGCAGGGTAGCGTTGATAGCCCAGAACTGCTCAGTGTGGTTAAGCTTAACGTTCCTACTCGTAGAGTCAGAAAACCAACCTTGTTGTATATTCCACCTTCACACACTAGGTACAGAAAGAACAGTTTCTTACCTAGATCTATGAGGCAGTTTAATAAGCTGAATAGTGATTCCACTTTTGATCTATTTGACAGCAGTGCTCAAAGTGCCAAGAAAGCACTTATTAAGACTTCGTTTCCATTTAGTTAGTAAGTTAGGAATAGTTAAGATTGTTTCTTGCTCGATTGATTGTTTTTTCACTTAAGATTTCAAATACTCTTGATTCCTATATTTTTTCTATATGTGGAAGCTTGTAATTGGCATTTGTTTATATATTAAGTTATGTATGTTTTGTAAGGCTGTAAGCTCCCCAAATAAAATAAAATAAAAATAAAATAAAATAAAATAACTCTTAATTTCAGGCGTTATTACTCTTTATTAGAAAAATCACAGTTTATAATTTCAGAAGTAACAGTTATTTATTGAAGGCTTATAATTGAAGGAGTAACAGCTCTTAATTGAATGTGTCATAACTATTAATTGAATGTGTTATAGCGCTTAATTGAAAGCGCCATAGCTCTTAATTATAGATTGACAACTTTCAATTATAGGCGTTAAAACTCATAATTCAAGCGTCATATCAATTTTTGTAGACGTGATTGAAGGCCACGTGTTATGTTTATAGCGTTGATCATTAAATAATGATTTCAGTTTCTATACAGTTGTTTTTCTGCTTAGTGTGTTTCAGTGCTAGGCGTGTGGAAGGGCGTGTGTCGCGATGACAAGCTGTCACCGCCCGGGCAGGACTCCAACCAGGTACTCACTGCAGTGAGGGACAACGGAGTTACTATTGTCACATACAGGAGACAGCTGATGCCGTGTGAGTTATACTTTTTACATATATAGACGTATCTCCAACGTCATCAGGATTGGCCATATCATCGAATCGAGCACGTCTCTTCAATAAAATGAAATCAATCAAACCTTGTGAAAATTGTGCGCTTAAGTTATGTTTCCCAAAACTGCCAATGTAAGTGTTATGCGCATTACAACGGTCCAAAGTCCAAACTGTCTAACCCTAATGGTCTTGATCTTGACCAATAATTCAATAATAGTAGTTTATCTACACTCGTTTGAATTCATAATTCGAACATTATGAGAGGAGTGTAGATAATAGTAGTTTATGCTACTGTCGTAAAATGGGGGTCATTAGAATGCGAGTGTCTGTTTATCACACGAGGCGCAGACGAGTGTGATAATAGTTTGACACGAGCATTCTTATGCCTAATAATAACAGTTACATACACTATTTTATCTACACTCTTAAAAAAAAACTTTTCCAAACGTCCGTACCAGCGATTGCAAGGCCCGATACAAGGTAAAATTCAATACGAGAACGTAATATGGCTTGATATGTTTTTTCGAAAATTCTATACTTTTGCAGTTGTTCAGATGTAGAGTCTTAACAAAAACTTAACAAAACTACTGAACAACATCTAAAAACAACTGAACAACATCGAAACAACAATCTAATACAACATCGAAACAACAATCTAATAAAACACCTAAACAACAACCAAACAATTACCGTACAACAACAACCGACAGGTATTGGCAAAAACAACTTCGTTTCATTTCTCAACTTTATCGAAGTAAGACCCTTCTCATTAAGTCATTACGCTTCTGTAATTTCTATGAAACTGTAATTTCTATAGGCAGAATGCATAAAGTAGGTCTTTATGCAACTGTTTTCGAGTTCATAATTCGAACATTATGAGACGAGTGTAGATAAACATAGTAATTTATAATGTATATGTATATTGATATTTCATATAACAAATATAATTATTTATATAATTTCAATGTTTTAGAAAGTAACTTCTCATTTTACCGTTTTCACATTTGAGTGCACCCGTTTCGTGCTCTCTGTTTACCCTATGGTTGGCCGGTAGAGAATGCTGCAAGGCATTAGGTCCGCCATTTGTACGTTTTGTGCAATAAAGTTTTAAAAAAAAAAACGGTGTGTTGTTCGCATATACCGTGTGATGCCGGCTTAGAATAGCATCACCCTATTTCTTACCCATGGGTGTCGTAAGCGGCGACTAAGGGATTTGAGGGTTATGTGTATTGCAATTTTAGGCGATGGGCTGACCACCTGTCACTATAGTGATACACAGTATCTGATTGATCCTGAAACTTTTGTCAGATGTGGTGTTAATATCCGTTTTACGGCCGTTAATGCTCTGCTTACCCCGAAGGGATATAGGCGTGATTTATGTATGTATGTATATCGGTGTGTTGTTCGCAGTCGAGGCGATGGACCGCGAGTGGCCTGTAGACCGGGCGGTGGCGGTGGTGTGGGCGGTGGGCCGGCTGGACGCGGACCGGGAGCCCGCCTACCACACGCTGTTCCCGCGGAACGACGTCATACTCAACCTGAGCAAAGCGACGCCTGATCACGACTGCTTCCCGTTTGCTGTGTGAGTCCTGTTTGCATACATATTGAGTTCGTGTCTTATGTACCTGCTCCTGCTTAGCCGCTGCCGCGAATATTACTCGAAATACTCTCACAATGCGCTCACACACTGCCGTCATTCTCTTCTCGCAGCAATACGAGTGAACGAGATAGCAAAACATTTCACTCGCGCTCGTAGCAGCGGCATGACGAGTAACCTGTTTACATGCTCGCGCTGCCCACTTCCCTTACTATTACCTCCCATACAAAATCACAGCTGACTGACTTTACTATGAAGTTAATTCTTGTATGCGTTTCCAGACGTATGTTCCTAAGGAAATGTTCAGTTTCATGGTCTGCATGCACCCTATTATCAGTATTTTGAGTGCTGTCGCCATTGATCTACAACAACCCTAGATTTAGCGCCTCATACAAAATTACGCTAAGATTTTGTCACCTACTGAACTATACAGTCATACATAGCGATTTATAGATTCATTGCGTCCGCCTGATTCAAAATATCACAACGAACCTCACCATAATCAATTGAATTCAGCCTTATTTGTTAGCCCGTACTTGGTCATGTTAACAGTTTCGCGGCCAGCCACGCACTGTGGGAAAGAAGTGCTCGCTTGCAAATTGTGCACTACTTTACCGGCCCACCTTTTGAGCGTACGCGCGTAATCTAGGGTTGTTGTAGATCAATGGCTGTCGCTTATACCCCGTATTTATGCCATAATTAGATGGTTATTGTTGGTTTCCAGCGGTAAGCGCGCCGTCCCCCAGCCGTGGGAGACGGCTCAGCTGTTCGACCCCGCGCTCAGAGTGTTCAGCTTCTCGCTCGGACCTGCCGCTAACAGGTAACTGATATATACTGGTTCCAGTGGTACACGCGCTCAGAGTGTTCAGCTTCTCGCTCGGACCTGCCGCTAACAGGTAACTGATATATACTGGTTCCAGTGGTACACGCGCTCAGAGTGTTCAGCTTCTCGCTCGGACCTGCCGCTAACAGGTAACTGATATATACTGGTTCCAGTGGTACACGCGCTCAGAGTGTTCAGCTTCTCGCTCGGACCTGCCGCTAACAGGTAACTGATATATACTGGTTCCAGTGGTACACGCGCTCAGAGTGTTCAGCTTCTCGCTCGGACCTGCCGCTAACAGGTAACTGATATATACTGGTTCCAGTGGTACACGCGCTCAGAGTGTTCAGCTTCTCGCTCGGACCTGCCGCTAACAGGTAACTGATATATACTGGTTCCAGTGGTACACGCGCTCAGAGTGTTCAGCTTCTCGCTCGGACCTGCCGCTAACAGGTAACTGATATATACTGGTTCCAGTGGTACACGCGCTCAGAGTGTTCAGCTTCTCGCTCGGACCTGCCGCTAACAGGTAACTGATATATACTGGTTCCAGTGGTACACGCGCTCAGAGTGTTCAGCTTCTCGCTCGGACCTGCCGCTAACAGGTAACTGATATATACTGGTTCCAGTGGTACACGCGCTCAGAGTGTTCAGCTTCTCGCTCGGACCTGCCGCTAACAGGTAACTGATATATACTGGTTCCAGTGGTACACGCGCTCAGAGTGTTCAGCTTCTCGCTCGGACCTGCCGCTAACAGGTAACTGATATATACTGGTTCCAGTGGTACACGCGCTCAGAGTGTTCAGCTTCTCGCTCGGACCTGCCGCTAACAGGTAACTGATATATACTGGTTCCAGTGGTACCCGCGCTCAGAGTGTTCAGCTTCTCGCTCGGACCTGCCGCTAACAGGTAACTGATATATACTGGTTCCAGTGGTACACGCGCTCAGAGTGTTCAGCTTCTCGCTCGGACCTGCCGCTAACAGGTAACTGATATATACTGGTTCCAGTGGTACACGCGCTCAGAGTGTTCAGCTTCTCGCTCGGACCTGCCGCTAACAGGTAACTGATATATACTGGTTCCAGTGGTACCCGCGCTCAGAGTGTTCAGCTTCTCGCTCGGACCTGCCGCTAACAGGTAACTGATATATACTGGTTCCAGTGGTACACGCGCTCAGAGTGTTCAGCTTCTCGCTCGGACCTGCCGCTAACAGGTAACTGATATATACTGGTTCCAGTGGTACCCGCGCTCAGAGTGTTCAGCTTCTCGCTCGGACCTGCCGCTAACAGGTAACTGATATATACTGGTTCCAGTGGTACCCGCGCTCAGAGTGTTCAGCTTCTCGCTCGGACCTGCCGCTAACAGGTAACTGATATATACTGGTTCCAGTGGTACACGCGCTCAGAGTGTTCAGCTTCTCGCTCGGACCTGCCGCTAACAGGTAACTGATATATACTGGTTCCAGTGGTACCCGCGCTCAGAGTGTTCAGCTTCTCGCTCGGACCTGCCGCTAACAGGTAACTGATATATACTGGTTCCAGTGGTACACGCGCTCAGAGTGTTCAGCTTCTCGCTCGGACCTGCCGCTAACAGGTAACTGATATATACTGGTTCCAGTGGTACCCGCGCTCAGAGTGTTCAGCTTCTCGCTCGGACCTGCCGCTAACAGGTAACTGATATATACTGGTTCCAGTGGTACACGCGCTCAGAGTGTTCAGCTTCTCGCTCGGACCTGCCGCTAACAGGTAACTGATATATACTGGTTCCAGTGGTACACGCGCTCAGAGTGTTCAGCTTCTCGCTCGGACCTGCCGCTAACAGGTAACTGATATATACTGGTTCCAGTGGTACACGCGCTCAGAGTGTTCAGCTTCTCGCTCGGACCTGCCGCTAACAGGTAACTGATATATACTGGTTCCAGTGGTACACGCGCTCAGAGTGTTCAGCTTCTCGCTCGGACCTGCCGCTAACAGGTAACTGATATATACTGGTTCCAGTGGTACCCGCGCTCAGAGTGTTTAGCTTCTCGCTCGGACCTGCCGCTAACAGGTAACTGATATATACTGGTTCCAGTGGTACCCGCGCTCAGAGTGTTTAGCTTCTCGCTCGGACCTGCCGCTAACAGGTAACTGATATATACTGGTTCCAGTGGTACCCGCGCTCAGAGTGTTCAGCTTCTCGCTCGGACCTGCCGCTAACAGGTAACTGATATATACTGGTTCCAGTGGTACACGCGCTCAGAGTGTTCAGCTTCTCGCTCGGACCTGCCGCTAACAGGTAACCGATATATACTGGTTCCAGTGGTACCCGCGCTCAGAGTGTTCAGCTTCTCGCTCGGACCTGCCGCTAACAGGTAACTGATATACACTGGTTCCAGTGGTACACGCGCTGTCCCCCCCCCAGCCGCTAACAGGTAACTGATATATACTGGTTCCAGTGGTACACGCGCTGTCCCCCCCCCAGCCGCTAACAGGTAACTGATATATACTGGTTCCAGTGGTACACGCGCTGTCCCCCCCCCCCCCCAGCCGCTAACAGGTAACTGATATATACTGGTTCCAGTGGTACACGCGCTGTCCCCCCCCCCCCCAGCCGCTAACAGGTAACTGATATATACTGGTTCCAGTGGTACACGCGCTGTCCCCCCCCCCCCCAGCCGCTAACAGGTAACTGATATATACTGGTTCCAGTGGTACACGCGCTGTCCCCCCCCCCCCAGCCGCTAACAGGTAACTGATATATACTGGTTCCAGTGGTACACGCGCTGTCCCCCCCCCAGCCGCTAACAGGTAACTGATATATACTGGTTCCATCGTCATGTCCTTCGTGTGGGACACCGAGTCTTATGAACCCTGGCGTTAAGAGATTTTGACGGCCTTTTAAGTAATCATAGACATGACCAACGGCTTAACGTGCCACATTCGGAAAATCAGGTTGTTCAGCCTGCAATGTACTAACCAGACTGGGAATAAATTCACAAATTGATAATATCAACTTTGTGAGTGCTCTCCCGAGAATCGAATCCTGAACCTTTGCGTCGCAGGCTGTCGCACTACCACTGCGCCACATCGGCCGTCAACTAATGATTAATGAATAATATGTACCTACTATGGTTTTGTGTTGCACTTACCTACAGTGCTATATTTGAAAATATGTTAGCATCGGCCGGGGATTGAACCCGAGACCCGTAGAGTACCGTCTCACCGGTCTGCCACTGAGCTACCGGCGCCCAGACCGAACCCTTCCAAATTGTTTATTTCAACTTCAATTTATGCTAATAATATAGTAGGAATTCTTAAATTTGACCATAATTCCAAATAAATTGTATATGACACCCATGAGTAAGAAATGGGGTGAAGCTATTCTAAGCCGGCATCACACGGCCAATAATAATAAATAAATAATTTCACATACATACATACATATATCACGAGCTTATTCCTTGCAGGGTAGGCAAGCGTAAACGGGCATTAGAAACGGACATTTATGCCACGTCTGACAAATACTTGAGGGTTATTCGGAAAATTGTGTATAGTGACAGGTTGTCAACCCATTGCCTAAAATTGCAATACACACCCTCGAGTCCCTCAGTCGTCTCTTACGACTCCCACGGGAATGAAATGGGATGAAGCTTTTCCAAGCCGGCATTACACGGCAAAGACAATGTATTTAATTAAATTATAAGTGTTTTGAAATAAATGAATAATATTACATTGTTGTCGAGGTATGGAAAATAAGACTTTGCTGGACGAGTATAGTTTGAATGTTTCAATTATACAAGTCAAGCAAAGTAATTTTCCCCGAGGCTTACATAGTGCTTTTCTCAAAAAAAGGCTAGGAAATGAAAGATTGTACTTCTTATTAAAGTTAGCTAACGACCACAACACAACGAAACAAATAAAAATTTACAATTTTCCCACCAATTGTAATTTTTTAAAATAAATTCGCCTGTAAGGTATACGTAATATTCAGCCATACTAAATGTTTAGTTCATTCTTTTCTTTTTTAATTCTGGACAGGCAAGGGTCTTCACATCATACAGCCTCTTCTTTAGTTACCTGTTTCATACAAAATTACGTTCCGTTTCTATGAGAGTCATCGAGATAATTTTGAAATCAAATTATGTGGGTTTAGCGTATAACGAATTTATCATAATGGACACCAGCAAAGGATTTCCATACAACTTTGCTGGCGTGATCTGAGACGTGACAAACAATGTGAAACTTCGCGGTTTCTTTTTTTGAAAGAAATGAACACATTTCCTAGCATTTTTTTTTTTTTATTAATGATGGGTTTGCTCTTGACTCTAGTCTAGGTCATAGGACAGAGACAGAGTCTAAGATGGAGCGAGCTCACCCAGAAGAAGCCTGTTCACTCTTACTTTGAAGAGATTAGGGTTGTATGCTTTTGGAAACACAGACGCAGGAAGCGAGTTCCACTCTTTAGCAGTGCGCATTATAAATGATGACTGGAAGCGCTTAGTCCGAATTGGTGGAATGGCTACCAGGTACGGATGGTATCCGGCGGTGCGTCTGGATGTCCGATGGTAGAAGGGAGCTGGTGGAACAAGGTCGTGAAGCTCTTGAGCACACTCTCCGAAGTACAATCTATAAAAAACCGACAAGCAGGCAACCTTGCGGCGATGTGCCAGGCTATGTAGCTTGGTGTCCACCAGTTTTATGTCGCCTATGAGCCTCTTGGCCCTGCGTTCCACCGAGTCAAGAGCGGCAAGTTGGTATTTGGCTGAGCCATCCCAAAGGTGACTGCAATACTCCATGCAGGATCGGACTTGTGCTTTGTAAAGAGTTAAAAGCTGTCCAGGCGTAAAGTATCGCTTCACTCTATTCAGGACGCCCAGCTTTTTAGCCGCCGTCTGAGCCTTGTACTCGATGGTCGCGCCGAAGTTTAGATTTGATGTCAACTCCATGCCTAGAAGCTCAAGCCTGTCAGTGACTGGGACAGATGTACCCCGAAAAGTAGGTGTCCAGTCGAAAGGACTCCTTTTTGCAGTGAAAAGACACGCCTGTGTTTTGGTGGCACTGAATGAGACCAGATTGTCGTCGCCCCATTGGGAGACAAGACTTAAGGTCAGATCTGTTCGCTCTACCATGGCCTTTCTTAACGAACGTATTTCATCCCCACTGGTCCCTGCACCTGTCAAGTATCTCTCTGAAACGGTACTATCATCTGCGTATCCAACAATACCATGCCGAAGGAGGTCATTGATGTGCAGCAGGAAAAGAGTTGCAGAGAGAACAGACCCCTGAGGAACTCCGGCATCAATGGCCATTAGGTCAGAGGAGCAGCCGTCAACGACTACTCTGATGGACCGTTCACTAAGGAAGTCTGAAATCCAAGTACAAAAATCAGCAGGGATGCCATAAGCAGGAAGCTTGCTGAGCAGACTTGCATGCCAGACCCTGTCAAAGGCCTTCGAGATATCGAGTGAAACGGCAAGTGCTTCGCCGTTTTTCTCGATGGCTTCGCCCCAGCAGTGCGTGACATACACAAGAAGATCACCAGTAGACCGCCCCCGGCGAAAGCCATATTGACGGTCACTGAGAAGATCATTGTCTTCAAGGTAGGTCAGCAACTTACTGTTAAGTACCCTCTCCATGACCTTGCATAGGATGGAGGTAATGGCAATTGGACGGTAATGGGCAGGCTCGGCACGGTCGCCCTTTTTGGGAACTGGTTGCACATTTGCAAGCTTCCAGGCCCCCGGCACCGTTCTTTCTTTAAAAGAGAGGCGGAACAAGCGTGTCAGCACAGGAGACAGTTCAGGCGCACATAGTCTTAATACTCTCGCTGGTATGCCATCAGGTCCGCTGGCCTTGTTCACGTCTAGACTGCACAATACTCTTCGAACCTCTTTAATGTGTACTGCGATCTCCGACATCGAAGAATCGCAACGAGGTACAGTAGGTGGTTGTTTGGAGCCAGCGTCCAGACGTGAGTTGCTTGCAAACAAGGAAGCAAACAAATTTGCTTTCTCACTTGCAGAGTGAGCCAGCGATCCATCAGGTTTCAGCATTGGAGGTAAGGTTGGACGACAGAAATTAGTTTCAACCGCTTTGGACAGGGACCAAAACTTTTTACTACCCGGAGGGTGTGATGCTAGTTTGGCCCCTATTCGTCCGACATGGTCAAAACGTGCTTTACGTAAAACCCGTTTGCAGGACTTAGTGGCAGAGTTGAAGGTTCTTTTCTTCGCGCGAACCCTACGTGCTCTTAATTTGCAGTCGCGAGCCTTGACCCAAGCTTGGTATGCCGATTCTTTACGCGCCTCAGCTTGGGCGCATTCTGCGTTAAACCAAGGCTGGGCTTTGTGACCGAGCGGGATGTCGGAGAATGGAATAAAATATTCCATCCCCTGCCGAATCACGTCCGCAACCGCATCTGCACAACACGAGGGGTCACGCGAAGAGAAGCACACTTGACGCCACGGGTAAGATGCAAAGAAGTGCCGCATCTCTTCCCAATCTGCTGACTCGTATCTCCAAACTCGCCTCGTGCCCCTGGGGCTGTCATCGAGAGGAGAGCAGGTCGATACGGATTTCACCAGACAGTGGTCGGACGTTCCCAGCGGAGCTGAGACCGAAACTGAATGACTGTCTGGATCAGTTGTCAGCAGCAAGTCCAAGCAATTGGGTGTATGGCCGTCGATATCCGGTATCCGCGTAGCTACATTCACCAGCTGGGTCAGATCTAGCGATAATGCAAACTTGCGCGCCTCTAGCCCAGCATGGTCAGTTTTCTGGAACGGGAACAACCACTCCTTATGGTGGGCATTAAAGTCCCCCAGAAAAGTTAGCTTCGCTGTCGGGTATCTTTGCTGTGCTACGTCTGTCGTTTCAATTGAAAAGCGCTGTCGTCTCCTGGTCACCGCTGTGCGATCGGTAGACGCCGACATATAGAGTTTTCTCCACGCCAGAATCCTCCAGTAGCCAAATGGCAGAAAAACCCGATTTCTCAAAGCAACGGAGACGACGACAACAAATGTCATCACGGACATACACACAGACCCCAGCTTGCTTCTTGAACTTATGCTCAAGAGAGTAACCCGGGTAGTTGAGGTACGCCACGTCCGACGGTGTTGTTATCTTCGTCTCCGTTAGGAAGAACAGGTGCGGCTTCTCGGTCTCAAGGTGGTGATGGACCGGATCGAGATTGGAGTGCAACCCTCGGATGTTAGTGAGGTGCACTTTTTTTGGGAGGAAGTGCAGCCGTTGTATAAACCTATTCTTCTTTTTTACTTTTTTCATAATTTGAGAGTTTGTGGGGAAAAAGTTGAATTGTCGAGGCGCATTTCAGTTAACCACTGGAACACTAGAGCTTAACCGACCTATGGGAAACTCATTTGGAGACTGCAGGGACGCCCGAACCCCCCCGAATATGGCCACCGGGTCCTCCCATCCAGTCGCCAGCTGGCACGGTGGAGCATATCGGGATTTTTCGCGAGTTGGCGGGGCAGCCTTTGGCACGTGGCTGGCGTGCTACTTGGGCCCCCTACTGACTGCGGTCGGCCAACGGCTGGCACCGTGCTTCGGATCCCGCTACCCTCCAGAATGAGTTACCCGGTACAGTATCGCCCAGAGTCCAAGACCGGTTCTGAATAGCGCAACTGACATCCTCCAATTCCCCCAAAGGCACTGGCACTCCCACACACTGACGGAACGCAGCAAGCTACTTGGCGCCAGACTTCGGTGGGATGGTGGTCGCGAGCCAGGCGGCCCCTTACGGAGCCTTCCACCGCTTGGTGGGATCGTTCAGCCGGACTTATCCACAGGCAAGCCTGTGTTGCCGTTGCCCGGGGTGGACCGCTAGGAGGTAGATCCCATACCACCCCAAAAATGTTTGAGAAAAATAAATAATTGTACCAATGTGTTTATATAGGCGAGGCTTGTGGGGCCGAGGCAAGGCGGCGCCGAGCACCGCGTGGTACGTGAACGGACAGTTGGCGCCAGACCTGCAGATACGGAGGGGACTCGTTTATACCTTTAAGGTAATATACTAGTTTTAGTTTATTTTTTTATCGACACTCGTCTCATAATATTCGAATTATGAACTCAAAAACAGTTGCATAAAGACCTACTTTATGCATTCTGCATATAGAAATTACAGTTTCAGAGAAATTACAGAAGCGTAATGACTTAATGAGAAGGCACTTACTGCGATAAAGTTAAGAAATGAAACGAAGTTTTTTTTGCCAATACTCATATCGCCATCTTCCGCCGCACCTGTCAGTTGTTGTTGTATGGTAATTGTTCGAAATTTTGGCCCTCCCATACTAAAAGTGTACGATAATTGTACGATAATTTTGATGGTGAAATCCGAAAATTCTGAAATCAAGAGTTGGCAACACTGTGATAAACAGACACTCGCATTCTTATGGCCCCCATTATCTGACAGTTGCAAAAACTACTATTAATTAATGGTCCATATGTTTTGCCTTTATTCCCATTTTTCTTTTCTCGTGTCGTCAAACGACCCTATAAACACTTGTGTCAGAATTTTTCAACCGCCTACTACCAGCAGTATACCTCTGACATGGTTATGTAACGACCGCCGTCTAAGTAATCATAGACAGCAACCTTAGCGTGGCCTCCGAAGCACAGAACCATCTTTCTTTTCGGAGAATCAAGTGGTTCAGTGTCCACTGTCCTAACCAGACTGCGTACAAATTCACAAAGTGATAAATATCAACTTTATTCCTATTGTCAATTTTATATATGACATTTTGCAATCAAACTTTTTGCTACTTTGTCACATTGCGTCTTGCACATGTTGTATAATAGTGTTTTTTTATCATCCCACATTGCACAGGTGTACGGCGGCAACGACCCGCATTCAGCCACAGACTACCACCCGCTGATAGTGACAGCGGAACCGCGCGGCGGACTCGAGAGGCTGGCGGAGAGGGAGCAGCGAGCAGCCAAGGTGTTAGCGGGGGTCCATTACACCAGGCGGGGGAGGCTGTCCCCCACTGCGGCAGGTAACGTGTTAAACACCTCATAGTGACTGTTGAGGCGGACTCGAGAGGCTGGCGGAGAGGGAGCAGCGAGCAGCCAAGGTGTTAGCGGGGGTCCATTACACCAGGCGGGGGAGGCTGTCCCCCACTGCGGCAGGTAACGTGTTAAACACCTCATAGTGACTGTTGAGGCGGACTCGAGAGGCTGGCGGAGAGGGAGCAGCGAGCAGCCAAGGTGTTAGCGGGGGTCCATTACACCAGGCGGGGGAGGCTGTCCCCCACTGCGGCAGGTAACGTGTTAAACACCTCATAGTGACTGTTGAGGCGGACTCGAGAGGCTGGCGGAGAGGGAGCAGCGAGCAGCCAAGGTGTTAGCGGGGGTCCATTACACCAGGCGGGGGAGGCTGTCCCCCACTGCGGCAGGTAACGTGTTAAACACCTCATACTGACTGTTGAGGCGGACTCGAGAGGCTGGCGGAGAGGGAGCAGCGAGCAGCCAAGGTGTTAGCGGGGGTCCATTACACCAGGCGGGGGAGGCTGTCCCCCACTGCGGCAGGTAACGTGTTAAACACCTCATACTGACTGTTGAGGCGGACTCGAGATATTCTTGATTTCAGTAATGCGTTCAACTCAGTTGATTTTGATGTACTTACTTCTCGCTATCCTTCGCTCTCTTAACATCTCTTCTCCGGCAGTAACTTGGTTTAATTCATACCTTTAGGGTAGCTTGCAGCGGGTCCGCTTTGATGATTCTTTCTCGGAATGATGTGGTCTCTCTGCAGGCGTACCTCAAGGTGGCGTATTTTCACCTCTTCTCTTTTCTGTTTTCATTAACACAGTTACTTCTGTTCTCTTTTCTAGTGTCCATCTTTACGCCGACGATTTGCAGATTTATCGTCATTTCACCTGTGATGATATCCATAATTCAACTGGCGCTATCAATGGGCTGAATCTTTCAGTCTCGTGGTCAACCCAATAAAATCTCAGGCCATGCTAGTAGGTAGTTTCTTTTATAGGCATGTGGACCATCCTAGTATCATAACGGCACGTCTATAGCTTACACAAAAACTGGCCAGAACCTTGGTATTTATGGCGTGATATACAAGGTGTAAAAAAATAAGCTGAGAATATTTTTAGTGGTGAACCAGTTCGTGAAACTGAGCAACTTTCCCCAAGGAACATAGGTCGGAAAATGTAAAAATTTTTTGGCCCTCCTATACTTAGTGTGTTACCCGGCCGGGTTAATTTGTATGGGAGGCCCAATTTTTTTTTCATATTTCGACCTATGTTCCTTGGAGAAAGTTGTTCAGTTTCACGTACTGGTTCACCACTAAAAATATTCTCAGCGAATTTTTTGACACCTTATATACGTTATGTCATGTTCCCGCAGGCCCCCTGTGCGCGGCGCGGCGGCCCGCGGGCGCGGACCCGCGGCGCGACGACGACTTCCAGACGTTCCGCGCGTTCAACCGCTCGCTCGAGTGGACGTGCCCCCCCCTGCACGCCCCGCACCCCCCACTCCCCGCCGCAGAGCTCAGGATCGCACCCAACACGTCGTGGCCGGATGTCGTCTATTATCATTCCTTCACTCACGCCGGTAAGAAAATATTTAGTTCACTACCTGCGTCTGTGTTTCCAAACGCATACAACCCTAATCTTTTCAAAGTTAGAGTGAACAGGGTTCTTCTGGGTGAGCTCACTCCATCTTAGACTCTGTCTCTGTTCTATGACCTAGACTAAAGTCAAGAGCAAACCCATCCTCAATATATAAGAAAACTTTAAAAGTATTTTTGTAAATTCGATTTTAAACCAGGTTGACACTATCAAAGTATACTTGGACATAGTAGATTTGACGCGCTACTTTGATTATGGCAACACTGGTCCGATAAAAGTGGACTAAGACCGCGTTCGACTTTCATTCAAGATAATTTGTTAGTTTATGATCCAAGTATACTTTGATAGTGTCTATTTATTTTGATTGTGGATATTTCATTTTAGAATGGAACAGTTATTTTCCGGGTGGCCTCAAAGTAAAAGTTATATATACTCATGTTGTGTATACATTTTTTTAAGAAAACTTGCAAAATTTTCTGTTGAAGGCAGGATTTAAACCTGCGACTTTCACCATCAGTACTAGTGACATCTTTCCCATCTGGTCAACCGCGGCTTAATCATTGCCTGTGAAATTATGCAAGTGTATCTTAATGCTACTAACGCGTGATTGAGCCGCGATAGCGCAGATGGAAGAGGCGTCGCTAGTACTGATAGCGAAAGACGCAGGTTTAAATCCTGTCTGCGGTTGAAAAGTATGTAAGTTTTCTAAAACAAGTTATTCATATAAGACTTAATTCCTATTTAATATTCTTAGAGTGAGTTCTACTTGTGAAATTGAGCAACTTTTTCCAATGAACATAGATCGAAATATAGAAAAAATTGGATCTCCCGTACATATTTGTGTAGTTCTTTTTTAAATATTTTTACCTATGTAACTTAGAAATAATTATTCAGTTTCACAGTAGAAATCACCCTTAAAATATTTGCAATGAAATAAATAGTAACTTAAATATAAGTAGAATCACCGAAGCTCACTGACCACAAGTACTGACTTAAACGAACCCTGTCTATGATATGTTTGTTTCTAGACATGGGCGGGCGCATCTTCGTAGTGGACAAGCACCGCCGCAGCATCGGGAAGCAACCCTCACCCACCACCAGCGCCGGGGCCAGGGCTGGGGCTGGTGGTGGTGGTGGTGGTGGTGGTGCTGCACCCAACAGCGCGGGCGGTGGTGGTGCGGCTGGTGCGCGGGTGGTGGTGGCGCTCCTGTCAGCGATAGCTCCACTACTCGCGGCGAGGCGGTAACGAACAAAGCATTTAGGGTACATCTATCGTCAATGATTTTTCGCAGCTAATACAAAATAAAAGTTTAAAAAATCTCCACATCTTTACACGTGATGCGTCACCCGTAATGTTCATATGTGATGCGTCACCCGTGATGTTCACACGTGATGCGTCACCCGTGATGTTCACACGTGATGCGTCACCCGTGATGTTCACACGTGATGCGTCACCCGTGATGTTCACACGTGATGCGTCACCCGTGATGTTCATATGTGATGCGTCACCCGTGATGTTCACACGTGATGCGTCACCCGTGATGTTCACACGTGATGCGTCACCCGTGATGTTCACACGTGATGCGTCACCCGTGATGTTCACACGTGATGCGTCACCCGTGATGTTCACACGTGATGCGTCACCCGTGATGTTCACACGTGATGCGTCACCCGTGATGTTCACACGTGATGCGTCACCCGTGATGTTCACACGTGATGCGTCACCCGTGATGTTCACACGTGATGCGTCACCCGTGATGTTCACATGTGATGCGTCACCCGTGATGTTCACACGTGATGCGTCACCCGTGATGTTCACACGTGATGCGTCACCCGTGATGTTCACACGTGATGCGTCACCCGTGATGTTCACACGTGATGCGTCACCCGTGATGTTCACACGTGATGCGTCACCCGTGATGTTCACACGTGATGCGTCACCCGTGATGTTCACACGTGATGCGTCACCCGTGATGTTCACACGTGATGCGTCACCCGTGATGTTCACACGTGATGCGTCACCCGTGATGTTCACACGTGATGCGTCACCCGTGATGTTCACATGTGATGCGTCACCCGTGATGTTCACACGTGATGCGTCACCCGTGATGTTCACACGTGATGCGTCACCCGTGATGTTCACACGTGACGCGTCACGTGGTGCACGAGCTGATGCTAAAGTAAATGGAGACTGAAATCATCCGTCCAAATACTTTAAAATATTACTTCTACGTATTTATAAAGCTTTAAGTATTCAAAACTTTCTATTGTTTATTCAGATTTTATTTTTTATCTTATGACTGTATGTAATGAATAAGATTTATAGCATTTTATAGCTTTTTATGATAATTATGTGCAATGAAACAAATACTCTGTTAGTATTTTTATACGCTTTACTAGACGACTGTCGACGTCCGATCTCCACAGTTACTCGTAAGAATATGTTTTGTGTATTTTTATAGAAATAAAACATTTTTGTAAACATTTATATTACGTTTTAATTCAATAATGTTTTAAGTGATTACAAACTAGCCCTGAAGAGAGACCCTCTAATAGGTCGTTACAATATGGTGAGTATAATGTTTTAATTACTCTAATTTTCTCAGTCAACCAACAACCAGCCTGTCCGGTTAAATAAACTTCAATAGCGCGTTTCAGACTAGCACTAAATAAACGAGATTGAAAACAACGCCATCTATTGTACAGCTAGAAAACTACTTGGAACTAATCTAGAAATATTCAATAATGAGACAAAGTCCGGACAGGTACTTTCATATCACAATTTTGTAAGAATATATAGCTCATAAACGAAAACACTAATTTATATTCTAAGACTAAATTACAATTTGACTATAATGTCTAACAAGTATGTACAAACATCGATAGTATATTATCAATGATAAATTCGCTAGACAGCGTAAAACGTCGTAAAGTATTATATTGGAATATGTATTGAGTTTATGTAAGCTACTAAAACATCCTCTAAACATCAAGAAATATTTAAATATTTTCAGAAAATACTATGTATTATTAATATTGCGCAACAGTCAATTATTAAAGATTACTGAAAAACTTTCTACAATACAATGTGTTCAAATATTATGGAACGTCAAAGTATTAGGTACTCCGTTATCGTATTAACGTTGTGAAATTATTTCGTTACTATATTACTTAAAGAAATTCAAAAACTTCCAAAGTATATGATTCCGTCTTTTATCAAAAAGAACATGCATTTCAAAACTTACTAATATATAAACGATTCTGAGCCTCGTTTGTAAATACTGATAAAATTCCTTTACTAATAAAACAAATGTACGCTCCGCAAATTCTGTCGAACAGCCCCATAGTGAAATAGGCTTGTGTCCTACAACTCAAACGAGCTATATTTGTTTTTATGAAGAACTGATGTTGTGACGTCACTGTACACTATTTGAAGATGGCGTCAAGATGGAAACTTTTGTATTGTTTCTTAGTTTAATAAATCATATCTTGAATATATTGAAAAACTATGAATGTGACCCATTTTACTTTTGGATACTGCTTTTAAACACCCAAGTCTCGTATTTTATAAATTACCGAGGACACAACCCTATCATTCCCTGTTATGATACAGTAACGGAACCTACAGCGTGCGGCGCATCGGCCACACAATGTGATCGAACGACCACGCCCACTCGAACTCCTCCTCCTCATCATCATCTTCCTTATCATCATCCGAGTCCAACCCCTGCTCGTGTCCAAACGGCTCGTCTAGATCCTCGTCTTCCTCATCGTCGCCCACCTGCACCGCCCCCGCCCCCGCCCCCCCACTGCCCATTGCGGGGTGGGGGGAGGGGGGGAGGTCGTCTCAGGCGGTGTGAAGATCCAGACACTCGATCACGGCGGCGGGGAGAGGACCCAGTCTGGGGAAATGAAACATGTTTGTAGAAAAATCAGAGATCGAGAAGAATTTGAAGTATATGCACTTGCTATTTAATCACAGGTCGCTCGGTATAGGACTCACTGTGCACGCGACAGTGCGGCGCGCGTCACGGCCCGCGCGGCGACGCACCGCAGCGTCATGTGTCGCAGCGGACGCACTCTGCTCGCTCGCTCGGTATAGGACTCACTGTGCACGCGACAGTGCGGCGCGCGTCACGGCCCGCGCGGCGACGCACCGCAGCGTCATGTGTCGCAGCGGACGCACTCTGCTCGCTCGCTCGGTATAGGACTCACTGTGCACGCGACAGTGCGGCGCGCGTCACAGCCCGCGCGGCGACGCACCGCAGCGTCATGTGTCGCAGCGGACGCACTCTGCTCGCTCAGTATAGGACTCACTGTGCACGCGACAGTGCGGCGCGCGTCACAGCCCGCGCGGCGACGCACCGCAGCGTCATGTGTCGCAGCGGACGCACTCTGCTCGCTCGGTATAGGACTCACTGTGCACGCGACAGTGCGGCGCGCGTCACGGCCCGCGCGGCGACGCACCGCAGCGTCATGTGTCGCAGCGGACGCACTCTGCTCGCTCGCTCGGTATAGGACTCACTGTGCACGCGACAGTGCGGCGCGCGTCACGGCCCGCGCGGCGACGCACCGCAGCGTCATGTGTCGCAGCGGACGCACTCTGCTCGCTCGGTATAGGACTCACTGTGCACGCGACAGTGCGGCGCGCGTCACGGCCCGCGCGGCGACGCACCGCAGCGTCATGTGTCGCAGCGGACGCACTCTGCTCGCTCGGTATAGGACTCACTGTGCACGCGACAGTGCGGCGCGCGTCACGGCCCGCGCGGCGACGCACCGCAGCGTCATGTGTCGCAGCGGACGCACTCTGCTCGCTCGGTATAGGACTCACTGTGCACGCGACAGTGCGGCGCGCGTCACGGCCCGCGCGGCGACGCACCGCAGCGTCATGTGTCGCAGCGGACGCACTCTGCTCGCTCGCTCGGTATAGGACTCACTGTGCACGCGACAGTGCGGCGCGCGTCACGGCCCGCGCGGCGACGCACCGCAGCGTCATGTGTCGCAGCGGACGCACTCTGCTCGCTCGGTATAGGACTCACTGTGCACGCGACAGTGCGGCGCGCGTCACGGCCCGCGCGGCGACGCACCGCAGCGTCATGTGTCGCAGCGGACGCACTCTGCTCGCTCGCTCGGTATAGGACTCACTGTGCACGCGACAGTGCGGCGCGCGTCACGGCCCGCGCGGCGACGCACCGCAGCGTCATGTGTCGCAGCGGACGCACTCTGCTCGCTCGCTCGGTATAGGACTCACTGTGCACGCGACAGTGCGGCGCGCGTCACGGCCCGCGCGGCGACGCACCGCAGCGTCATGTGTCGCAGCGGACGCACTCTGCTCGCTCGCTCGGTATAGGACTCACTGTGCACGCGACAGTGCGGCGCGCGTCACGGCCCGCGCGGCGACGCACCGCAGCGTCATGTGTCGCAGCGGACGCACTCTGCTCGCTCGGTATAGGACTCACTGTGCACGCGACAGTGCGGCGCGCGTCACGGCCCGCGCGGCGACGCACCGCAGCGTCATGTGTCGCAGCGGACGCACTCTGCTCGCTCGGTATAGGACTCACTGTGCACGCGACAGTGCGGCGCGCGTCACGGCCCGCGCGGCGACGCACCGCAGCGTCATGTGTCGCAGCGGACGCACTCTGCTCGCTCGCTCGGTATAGGACTCACTGTGCACGCGACAGTGCGGCGCGCGTCACGGCCCGCGCGGCGACGCACCGCAGCGTCATGTGTCGCAGCGGACGCACTCTGCTCGCTCGGTATAGGACTCACTGTGCACGCGACAGTGCGGCGCGCGTCACGGCCCGCGCGGCGACGCACCGCAGCGTCATGTGTCGCAGCGGACGCACTCTGCTCGCTCGGTATAGGACTCACTGTGCACGCGACAGTGCGGCGCGCGTCACGGCCCGCGCGGCGACGCACCGCAGCGTCATGTGTCGCAGCGGACGCACTCTGCTCGCTCGCTCGGTATAGGACTCACTGTGCACGCGACAGTGCGGCGCGCGTCACGGCCCGCGCGGCGACGCACCGCAGCGTCATGTGTCGCAGCGGACGCACTCTGCTCGCTCGGTATAGGACTCACTGTGCACGCGACAGTGCGGCGCGCGTCACGGCCCGCGCGGCGACGCACCGCAGCGTCATGTGTCGCAGCGGACGCACTCTGCTCGCTCGCTCGGTATAGGACTCACTGTGCACGCGACAGTGCGGCGCGCGTCACGGCCCGCGCGGCGACGCACCGCAGCGTCATGTGTCGCAGCGGACGCACTCTGCTCGCTCGCTCGGTATAGGACTCACTGTGCACGCGACAGTGCGGCGCGCGTCACGGCCCGCGCGGCGACGCACCGCAGCGTCATGTGTCGCAGCGGACGCACTCTGCTCGCTCGGTATAGGACTCACTGTGCACGCGACAGTGCGGCGCGCGTCACGGCCCGCGCGGCGACGCACCGCAGCGTCATGTGTCGCAGCGGACGCACTCTGCTCGCTCGGTATAGGACTCACTGTGCACGCGACAGTGCGGCGCGCGTCACGGCCCGCGCGGCGACGCACCGCAGCGTCATGTGTCGCAGCGGACGCACTCTGCTCGCTCGGTATAGGACTCACTGTGCACGCGACAGTGCGGCGCGCGTCACGGCCCGCGCGGCGACGCACCGCAGCGTCATGTGTCGCAGCGGACGCACTCTGCTCGCTCGCTCGGTATAGGACTCACTGTGCACGCGACAGTGCGGCGCGCGTCACGGCCCGCGCGGCGACGCACCGCAGCGTCATGTGTCGCAGCGGACGCACTCTGCTCGCTCGCTCGGTATAGGACTCACTGTGCACGCGACAGTGCGGCGCGCGTCACGGCCCGCGCGGCGACGCACCGCAGCGTCATGTGTCGCAGCGGACGCACTCTGCTCGCTCGGTATAGGACTCACTGTGCACGCGACAGTGCGGCGCGCGTCACGGCCCGCGCGGCGACGCACCGCAGCGTCATGTGTCGCAGCGGACGCACTCTGCTCGCTCGCTCGGTATAGGACTCACTGTGCACGCGACAGTGCGGCGCGCGTCACGGCCCGCGCGGCGACGCACCGCAGCGTCATGTGTCGCAGCGGACGCACTCTGCTCGCTCGGTATAGGACTCACTGTGCACGCGACAGTGCGGCGCGCGTCACAGCCCGCGCGGCGACGCACCGCAGCGTCATGTGTCGCAGCGGACGCACTCTGCTCGCTCGGTATAGGACTCACTGTGCACGCGACAGTGCGGCGCGCGTCACGGCCCGCGCGGCGACGCACCGCAGCGTCATGTGTCGCAGCGGACGCACTCTGCTCGCTCGGTATAGGACTCACTGTGCACGCGACAGTGCGGCGCGCGTCACAGCCCGCGCGGCGACGCACCGCAGCGTCATGTGTCGCAGCGGACGCACTCTGCTCGCTCGGTATAGGACTCACTGTGCACGCGACAGTGCGGCGCGCGTCACGGCCCGCGCGGCGACGCACCGCAGCGTCATGTGTCGCAGCGGACGCACTCTGCTCGCTCGCTCGGTATAGGACTCACTGTGCACGCGACAGTGCGGCGCGCGTCACGGCCCGCGCGGCGACGCACCGCAGCGTCATGTGTCGCAGCGGACGCACTCTGCTCGCTCGGTATAGGACTCACTGTGCACGCGACAGTGCGGCGCGCGTCACGGCCCGCGCGGCGACGCACCGCAGCGTCATGTGTCGCAGCGGACGCACTCTGCTCGCTCGGTATAGGACTCACTGTGCACGCGACAGTGCGGCGCGCGTCACGGCCCGCGCGGCGACGCACCGCAGCGTCATGTGTCGCAGCGGACGAACTCTGCTCGCTCGGTATAGGACTCACTGTGCACGCGACAGTGCGGCGCGCGTCACGGCCCGCGCGGCGACGCACCGCAGCGTCATGTGTCGCAGCGGACGCACTCTGCTCGCTCGCTCGGTATAGGACTCACTGTGCACGCGACAGTGCGGCGCGCGTCACGGCCCGCGCGGCGACGCACCGCAGCGTCATGTGTCGCAGCGGACGCACTCTGCTCGCTCGGTATAGGACTCACTGTGCACGCGACAGTGCGGCGCGCGTCACGGCCCGCGCGGCGACGCACCGCAGCGTCATGTGTCGCAGCGGACGCACTCTGCTCGCTCGGTATAGGACTCACTGTGCACGCGACAGTGCGGCGCGCGTCACGGCCCGCGCGGCGACGCACCGCAGCGTCATGTGTCGCAGCGGACGCACTCTGCTCGCTCGGTATAGGACTCACTGTGCACGCGACAGTGCGGCGCGCGTCACGGCCCGCGCGGCGACGCACCGCAGCGTCATGTGTCGCAGCGGACGCACTCTGCTCGCTCGCTCGGTATAGGACTCACTGTGCACGCGACAGTGCGGCGCGCGTCACGGCCCGCGCGGCGACGCACCGCAGCGTCATGTGTCGCAGCGGACGCACTCTGCTCGCTCGGTATAGGACTCACTGTGCACGCGACAGTGCGGCGCGCGTCACGGCCCGCGCGGCGACGCACCGCAGCGTCATGTGTCGCAGCGGACGCACTCTGCTCGCTCAGTATAGGACTCACTGTGCACGCGACAGTGCGGCGCGCGTCACGGCCCGCGCGGCGACGCACCGCAGCGTCATGTGTCGCAGCGGACGCACTCTGCTCGCTCAGTATAGGACTCACTGTGCACGCGACAGTGCGGCGCGCGTCACGGCCCGCGCGGCGACGCACCGCAGCGTCATGTGTCGCAGCGGACGCACTCTGCTCGCTCGCTCGGTATAGGACTCACTGTGCACGCGACAGTGCGGCGCGCGTCACGGCCCGCGCGGCGACGCACCGCAGCGTCATGTGTCGCAGCGGACGCACTCTGCTCGCTCGGTATAGGACTCACTGTGCACGCGACAGTGCGGCGCGCGTCACGGCCCGCGCGGCGACGCACCGCAGCGTCATGTGTCGCAGCGGACGCACTCTGCTCGCTCGCTCGGTATAGGACTCACTGTGCACGCGACAGTGCGGCGCGCGTCACGGCCCGCGCGGCGACGCACCGCAGCGTCATGTGTCGCAGCGGACGCACTCTGCTCGCTCGCTCGGTATAGGACTCACTGTGCACGCGACAGTGCGGCGCGCGTCACGGCCCGCGCGGCGACGCACCGCAGCGTCATGTGTCGCAGCGGACGCACTCTGCTCGCTCGCTCGGTATAGGACTCACTGTGCACGCGACAGTGCGGCGCGCGTCACGGCCCGCGCGGCGACGCACCGCAGCGTCATGTGTCGCAGCGGACGCACTCTGCTCGCTCGCTCGGTATAGGACTCACTGTGCACGCGACAGTGCGGCGCGCGTCACGGCCCGCGCGGCGACGCACCGCAGCGTCATGTGTCGCAGCGGACGCACTCTGCTCGCTCGGTATAGGACTCACTGTGCACGCGACAGTGCGGCGCGCGTCACGGCCCGCGCGGCGACGCACCGCAGCGTCATGTGTCGCAGCGGACGCACTCTGCTCGCTCGGTATAGGACTCACTGTGCACGCGACAGTGCGGCGCGCGTCACGGCCCGCGCGGCGACGCACCGCAGCGTCATGTGTCGCAGCGGACGCACTCTGCTCGCTCGGTATAGGACTCACTGTGCACGCGACAGTGCGGCGCGCGTCACGGCCCGCGCGGCGACGCACCGCAGCGTCATGTGTCGCAGCGGACGCACTCTGCTCGCTCGGTATAGGACTCACTGTGCACGCGACAGTGCGGCGCGCGTCACGGCCCGCGCGGCGACGCACCGCAGCGTCATGTGTCGCAGCGGACGCACTCTGCTCGCTCGGTATAGGACTCACTGTGCACGCGACAGTGCGGCGCGCGTCACGGCCCGCGCGGCGACGCACCGCAGCGTCATGTGTCGCAGCGGACGCACTCTGCTCGCTCGGTATAGGACTCACTGTGCACGCGACAGTGCGGCGCGCGTCACGGCCCGCGCGGCGACGCACCGCAGCGTCATGTGTCGCAGCGGACGCACTCTGCTCGCTCGGTATAGGACTCACTGTGCACGCGACAGTGCGGCGCGCGTCACGGCCCGCGCGGCGACGCACCGCAGCGTCATGTGTCGCAGCGGACGCACTCTGCTCGCTCGGTATAGGACTCACTGTGCACGCGACAGTGCGGCGCGCGTCATGGCCCGCGCGGCGACGCACCGCAGCGTCATGTGTCGCAGCGGACGCACTCTGCTCGCTCGGTATAGGACTCACTGTGCACGCGACAGTGCGGCGCGCGTCACGGCCCGCGCGGCGACGCACCGCAGCGTCATGTGTCGCAGCGGACGCACTCTGCTCGCTCGGTATAGGACTCACTGTGCACGCGACAGTGCGGCGCGCGTCACGGCCCGCGCGGCGACGCACCGCAGCGTCATGTGTCGCAGCGGACGCACTCTGCTCGCTCGCTCGGTATAGGACTCACTGTGCACGCGACAGTGCGGCGCGCGTCACGGCCCGCGCGGCGACGCACCGCAGCGTCATGTGTCGCAGCGGACGCACTCTGCTCGCTCGGTATAGGACTCACTGTGCACGCGACAGTGCGGCGCGCGTCACGGCCCGCGCGGCGACGCACCGCAGCGTCATGTGTCGCAGCGGACGCACTCTGCTCGCTCGGTATAGGACTCACTGTGCACGCGACAGTGCGGCGCGCGTCACGGCCCGCGCGGCGACGCACCGCAGCGTCATGTGTCGCAGCGGACGCACTCTGCTCGCTCGCTCGGTATAGGACTCACTGTGCACGCGACAGTGCGGCGCGCGTCACGGCCCGCGCGGCGACGCACCGCAGCGTCATGTGTCGCAGCGGACGCACTCTGCTCGCTCGGTATAGGACTCACTGTGCACGCGACAGTGCGGCGCGCGTCACGGCCCGCGCGGCGACGCACCGCAGCGTCATGTGTCGCAGCGGACGCACTCTGCTCGCTCGGTATAGGACTCACTGTGCACGCGACAGTGCGGCGCGCGTCACGGCCCGCGCGGCGACGCACCGCAGCGTCATGTGTCGCAGCGGACGCACTCTGCTCGCTCGCTCGGTATAGGACTCACTGTGCACGCGACAGTGCGGCGCGCGTCACGGCCCGCGCGGCGACGCACCGCAGCGTCATGTGTCGCAGCGGACGCACTCTGCTCGCTCGCTCGGTATAGGACTCACTGTGCACGCGACAGTGCGGCGCGCGTCACGGCCCGCGCGGCGACGCACCGCAGCGTCATGTGTCGCAGCGGACGCACTCTGCTCGCTCGCTCGGTATAGGACTCACTGTGCACGCGACAGTGCGGCGCGCGTCACGGCCCGCGCGGCGACGCACCGCAGCGTCATGTGTCGCAGCGGACGCACTCTGCTCGCTCGCTCGGTATAGGACTCACTGTGCACGCGACAGTGCGGCGCGCGTCACGGCCCGCGCGGCGACGCACCGCAGCGTCATGTGTCGCAGCGGACGCACTCTGCTCGCTCGGTATAGGACTCACTGTGCACGCGACAGTGCGGCGCGCGTCACGGCCCGCGCGGCGACGCACCGCAGCGTCATGTGTCGCAGCGGACGCACTCTGCTCGCTCGGTATAGGACTCACTGTGCACGCGACAGTGCGGCGCGCGTCACGGCCCGCGCGGCGACGCACCGCAGCGTCATGTGTCGCAGCGGACGCACTCTGCTCGCTCGGTATAGGACTCACTGTGCACGCGACAGTGCGGCGCGCGTCACGGCCCGCGCGGCGACGCACCGCAGCGTCATGTGTCGCAGCGGACGCACTCTGCTCGCTCGCTCGGTATAGGACTCACTGTGCACGCGACAGTGCGGCGCGCGTCACGGCCCGCGCGGCGACGCACCGCAGCGTCATGTGTCGCAGCGGACGCACTCTGCTCGCTCGCTCGGTATAGGACTCACTGTGCACGCGACAGTGCGGCGCGCGTCACGGCCCGCGCGGCGACGCACCGCAGCGTCATGTGTCGCAGCGGACGCACTCTGCTCGCTCGGTATAGGACTCACTGTGCACGCGACAGTGCGGCGCGCGTCACGGCCCGCGCGGCGACGCACCGCAGCGTCATGTGTCGCAGCGGACGCACTCTGCTCGCTCGCTCGGTATAGGACTCACTGTGCACGCGACAGTGCGGCGCGCGTCACGGCCCGCGCGGCGACGCACCGCAGCGTCATGTGTCGCAGCGGACGCACTCTGCTCGCTCGGTATAGGACTCACTGTGCACGCGACAGTGCGGCGCGCGTCACGGCCCGCGCGGCGACGCACCGCAGCGTCATGTGTCGCAGCGGACGCACTCTGCTCGCTCGCTCGGTATAGGACTCACTGTGCACGCGACAGTGCGGCGCGCGTCACGGCCCGCGCGGCGACGCACCGCAGCGTCATGTGTCGCAGCGGACGCACTCTGCTCGCTCGCTCGGTATAGGACTCACTGTGCACGCGACAGTGCGGCGCGCGTCACGGCCCGCGCGGCGACGCACCGCAGCGTCATGTGTCGCAGCGGACGCACTCTGCTCGCTCGGTATAGGTCAATTAGCTTCTTTCAAAATTAACATTGAGCAGGCACCTAAACAAGATATTACGTGTGTACCGGTAAATGAAAGTAGGCTAAATCGATATAGAGAAAATATTTTGCAAAAATTACCTGAATTGCCATATAACGAAAATCCAAATAAATTATATAACGCAGTATTTAGTCTTGCCAAAAAAGAATATGACAATGTTTTTAAATCTAAGAAAATTAAAGTTAACACAAAATTATCATTTAGTGACTGGGCCACAGTTGGAATTCATAGAAGCAGGCAGAAGTTATACGATCTGTATGAAGAAAGAACATATAATCAATCAAAAACTTTTGCTGATTATGTAAAACGTTACTCTAAAACTTTTAGAAACGTTTGTGCAATAGCTAAATCTAACTTCATCAAAAATAATATAAAGAATAGCACAAACGTAATTAAAACCACTTGGAAATTTGTAAATAATGAAACTGGAAAATCTAAACGTCGTAATGAAAATTATAAACTTATGATAAACGATGAAATTAAAAATACTAATTTGGAAGTAGCTTCCGCTTTCGAACAATTTTTTACTGAAATTCCAGTTTCGACTACCAAATCGTTAAACTCATGCCCTATTCTCGCTGAATCTATTCTAAAAGATAATGTAAACCATTGTGATAAATATTTTAAATTTTCTCACGTTAGTAACATTGAAATAATAAAAGTATTTAAAAGTTTACAAATGAAAAATACTTCAGATCTCCACGGCCTCTCTGTTAAAATTATTAGTTCCATAATCGATTGCATTTCTCCATACCTAGCATGTATTTTTAATGACTGTGTAGACAGTGGCGTGTTTCCTGACTTGATGAAGCATAGTAAAGTTATTCCCTTGTTTAAAGCTGGTAGTACTACTGACCCTACTAATTTCAGACCTATATCAATACTACCAACACTAAGTAAAATTTTTGAAAAAGTTATTTTAAATCAATTGCAAGGACATTTTTATCGTAATAACTTAATGCACCTGCAGCAATTTGGTTTTACACGTGGTCGCTCTACTACTGATGCAGGTGTGGATCTCATCAATCATATAATCGAAGCCTGGGAGGAATCTCATGATGCAGTAGGTGTGTTTTGTGATTTGTCCAAGGCGTTTGATTGTGTTCATCATGATACTCTGGTCAGGAAGCTACATCACTACGGCGTAAAAGACCACGCTCTTAGTCTTTTGGAATCATATCTTAACAATAGAATCCAAAAGGTCGATGTCAACGGTGAAAGATCATCTGGATCAAAGATAAGAATAGGCGTTCCGCAGGGTTCGATTCTTGGTCCTTTTTTGTTTCTTGTATATATTAATGATCTACCATATCTAGTTAAAGAAAAACATGATATAGTTTTGTTCGCGGACGATACCTCTCTACTTTTCAGAGTAAAGAGGCAACAACTCAACTATGATGACGTGAACAAAGCTATTACCGATGTAGTGCAATGGTTTACAGTAAATAACCTACTATTGAATGAAAAGAAAACTAAATGTATCAAATTTGTATTACCAAATGTTAAACCAAGCTCTACAATTATTAAGGTAAAGGATGAAAAGTTGGACCTTGCGGAATCAACTATATTTTTAGGCATAACTTTGGACGCCTCGCTCCAATGGGGGCCACATATTGAGAAATTGTCGAAGAGACTGAGTTCAGCAGCATACGCAGTTAAAAAAATAAGACATCTCACTGATGTTGACACTGCAAGACTAGTTTACTTTAGCTACTTCCATAGCTTAATGTCTTATGGCTTACTATTATGGGGCCATGCTGCGGATGTGAACAATATATTTGTTCTGCAGAAACGGGCTGTTCGTTCAATTTATAAATTGGGACCTCGAGTCTCCTTGAGACAGAAATTTAAAGAAATCAACATATTGACATTTGTGTCACAGTACATATACGAAAATCTAGTGCACGTAAAAATAAATGTAGATTCTTTTAAGAAAAATTGTGACAGGCATAATTTTAACACTAGAAATAAGGAGCAACTTGCTGTGCACATGAGCAGGCTTAGTAAAGTAAGCAAAACTTTTAAGGGCAATTGTATACGCTTTTATAACAAACTTCCTAAAGATATTCAAGACTTACCCTTAAATAAATTTAAACCAGTAATTAAACAAAAATTGTACAAGAAAGGCTATTATGAAATATCAGACTATATGCAAGATAAATCTCCATGGGTTTAATTCAAATGTATAAAGTAAATATTTTATTAGACGAAACAAGTAGATTTATCTACTGCAATTTTTTTGTTATTATTATAATTTTTTTTTTTATGTAGCCATTTTTAGGCTATACATATACTTATATTATTCGTTATTTCCAAAATTAGCTAGGGCAGTTTAGGGCCTAGAAAGATTGTTAATTTAGAGTAGGAGCACTTCTGGGCAGGTTTTTTGGGGGGTTTTTCCTGTTCAGGGGGTCCGGTTAATTATACGCATGTTAATAACACGCTTTGGAAATCTTGACTAAAATTTGAAACAAATGTCGTTTACAAATGGTGGTGGCGTAAAGTTACGTGCTGTGTGATTAACCTGGCCAGCCCCGAGGCAGTGCCTTTATTTTTATTTTTATTTTTTTATCCCGCCCGAGCCGGTTTTCTATTAGGACAATACAAAATTGTTATAAAAAGAAGAAGATTGCGTTATGCAAATTTCTTTTTTTTACAATGACCGATCATGACGTCAATAAGTGATAATGCTATCCTACATTGAATAAAGTTATTTCATTTTCATTTTCATTTTCATTTTCACTCACTGTGCACGCGACAGTGCGGCGCGCGTCACGGCCCGCGCGGCGACGCACCGCAGCGTCATGTGTCGCAGCGGACGCACTCTGCTCGCTCGGTATAGGACTCACTGTGCACGCGACAGTGCGGCGCGCGTCACGGCCCGCGCGGCGACGCACCGCAGCGTCATGTGTCGCAGCGGACGCACTCTGCTCGCTCGGTATAGGACTCACTGTGCACGCGACAGTGCGGCGCGCGTCACGGCCCGCGCGGCGACGCACCGCAGCGTCATGTGTCGCAGCGGACGCACTCTGCTCGCTCGGTATAGGACTCACTGTGCACGCGACAGTGCGGCGCGCGTCACGGCCCGCGCGGCGACGCACCGCAGCGTCATGTGTCGCAGCGGACGCACTCTGCTCGCTCGCTCGGTATAGGACTCACTGTGCACGCGACAGTGCGGCGCGCGTCACGGCCCGCGCGGCGACGCACCGCAGCGTCATGTGTCGCAGCGGACGCACTCTGCTCGCTCGGTATAGGACTCACTGTGCACGCGACAGTGCGGCGCGCGTCACGGCCCGCGCGGCGACGCACCGCAGCGTCATGTGTCGCAGCGGACGCACTCTGCTCGCTCGGTATAGGACTCACTGTGCACGCGACAGTGCGGCGCGCGTCACGGCCCGCGCGGCGACGCACCGCAGCGTCATGTGTCGCAGCGGACGCACTCTGCTCGCTCGGTATAGGACTCACTGTGCACGCGACAGTGCGGCGCGCGTCACGGCCCGCGCGGCGACGCACCGCAGCGTCATGTGTCGCAGCGGACGCACTCTGCTCGCTCGCTCGGTATAGGACTCACTGTGCACGCGACAGTGCGGCGCGCGTCACGGCCCGCGCGGCGACGCACCGCAGCGTCATGTGTCGCAGCGGATGCACTCTGCTCGCTCGGTATAGGACTCACTGTGCACGCGACAGTGCGGCGCGCGTCACGGCCCGCGCGGCGACGCACCGCAGCGTCATGTGTCGCAGCGGACGCACTCTGCTCGCTCGCTCGGTATAGGACTCACTGTGCACGCGACAGTGCGGCGCGCGTCACGGCCCGCGCGGCGACGCACCGCAGCGTCATGTGTCGCAGCGGATGCACTCTGCTCGCTCGGTATAGGACTCACTGTGCACGCGACAGTGCGGCGCGCGTCACGGCCCGCGCGGCGACGCACCGCAGCGTCATGTGTCGCAGCGGACGCACTCTGCTCGCTCGCTCGGTATAGGACTCACTGTGCACGCGACAGTGCGGCGCGCGTCACGGCCCGCGCGGCGACGCACCGCAGCGTCATGTGTCGCAGCGGATGCACTCTGCTCGCTCGGTATAGGACTCACTGTGCACGCGACAGTGCGGCGCGCGTCACGGCCCGCGCGGCGACGCACCGCAGCGTCATGTGTCGCAGCGGACGCACTCTGCTCGCTCGCTCGGTATAGGACTCACTGTGCACGCGACAGTGCGGCGCGCGTCACGGCCCGCGCGGCGACGCACCGCAGCGTCATGTGTCGCAGCGGATGCACTCTGCTCGCTCGGTATAGGACTCACTGTGCACGCGACAGTGCGGCGCGCGTCACGGCCCGCGCGGCGACGCACCGCAGCGTCATGTGTCGCAGCGGATGCACTCTGCTCGCTCGGTATAGGACTCACTGTGCACGCGACAGTGCGGCGCGCGTCACGGCCCGCGCGGCGACGCACCGCAGCGTCATGTGTCGCAGCGGACGCACTCTGCTCGCTCGGTATAGGACTCACTGTGCACGCGACAGTGCGGCGCGCGTCACGGCCCGCGCGGCGACGCACCGCAGCGTCATGTGTCGCAGCGGACGCACTCTGCTCGCTCGGTATAGGACTCACTGTGCACGCGACAGTGCGGCGCGCGTCACGGCCCGCGCGGCGACGCACCGCAGCGTCATGTGTCGCAGCGGACGCACTCTGCTCGCTCGGTATAGGACTCACTGTGCACGCGACAGTGCGGCGCGCGTCACGGCCCGCGCGGCGACGCACCGCAGCGTCATGTGTCGCAGCGGACGCACTCTGCTCGCTCGGTATAGGACTCACTGTGCACGCGACAGTGCGGCGCGCGTCACGGCCCGCGCGGCGACGCACCGCAGCGTCATGTGTCGCAGCGGACGCACTCTGCTCGCTCGCTCGGTATAGGACTCACTGTGCACGCGACAGTGCGGCGCGCGTCACGGCCCGCGCGGCGACGCACCGCAGCGTCATGTGTCGCAGCGGACGCACTCTGCTCGCTCGGTATAGGACTCACTGTGCACGCGACAGTGCGGCGCGCGTCACGGCCCGCGCGGCGACGCACCGCAGCGTCATGTGTCGCAGCGGACGCACTCTGCTCGCTCGCTCGGTATAGGACTCACTGTGCACGCGACAGTGCGGCGCGCGTCACGGCCCGCGCGGCGACGCACCGCAGCGTCATGTGTCGCAGCGGACGCACTCTGCTCGCTCGGTATAGGACTCACTGTGCACGCGACAGTGCGGCGCGCGTCACGGCCCGCGCGGCGACGCACCGCAGCGTCATGTGTCGCAGCGGACGCACTCTGCTCGCTCGGTATAGGACTCACTGTGCACGCGACAGTGCGGCGCGCGTCACGGCCCGCGCGGCGACGCACCGCAGCGTCATGTGTCGCAGCGGACGCACTCTGCTCGCTCGGTATAGGACTCACTGTGCACGCGACAGTGCGGCGCGCGTCACGGCCCGCGCGGCGACGCACCGCAGCGTCATGTGTCGCAGCGGACGCACTCTGCTCGCTCGGTATAGGACTCACTGTGCACGCGACAGTGCGGCGCGCGTCACGGCCCGCGCGGCGACGCACCGCAGCGTCATGTGTCGCAGCGGACGCACTCTGCTCGCTCGCTCGGTATAGGACTCACTGTGCACGCGACAGTGCGGCGCGCGTCACGGCCCGCGCGGCGACGCACCGCAGCGTCATGTGTCGCAGCGGACGCACTCTGCTCGCTCGGTATAGGACTCACTGTGCACGCGACAGTGCGGCGCGCGTCACGGCCCGCGCGGCGACGCACCGCAGCGTCATGTGTCGCAGCGGACGCACTCTGCTCGCTCGGTATAGGACTCACTGTGCACGCGACAGTGCGGCGCGCGTCACGGCCCGCGCGGCGACGCACCGCAGCGTCATGTGTCGCAGCGGACGCACTCTGCTCGCTCGGTATAGGACTCACTGTGCACGCGACAGTGCGGCGCGCGTCACGGCCCGCGCGGCGACGCACCGCAGCGTCATGTGTCGCAGCGGACGCACTCTGCTCGCTCGCTCGGTATAGGACTCACTGTGCACGCGACAGTGCGGCGCACGTCACGGCCCGCGCGGCGACGCACCGCAGCGTCATGTGTCGCAGCGGACGCACTCTGCTCGCTCGGTATAGGACTCACTGTGCACGCGACAGTGCGGCGCGCGTCACGGCCCGCGCGGCGACGCACCGCAGCGTCATGTGTCGCAGCGGACGCACTCTGCTCGCTCGGTATAGGACTCACTGTGCACGCGACAGTGCGGCGCGCGTCACGGCCCGCGCGGCGACGCACCGCAGCGTCATGTGTCGCAGCGGACGCACTCTGCTCGCTCGGTATAGGACTCACTGTGCACGCGACAGTGCGGCGCGCGTCACGGCCCGCGCGGCGACGCACCGCAGCGTCATGTGTCGCAGCGGACGCACTCTGCTCGCTCGGTATAGGACTCACTGTGCACGCGACAGTGCGGCGCGCGTCACGGCCCGCGCGGCGACGCACCGCAGCGTCATGTGTCGCAGCGGACGCACTCTGCTCGCTCGCTCGGTATAGGACTCACTGTGCACGCGACAGTGCGGCGCGCGTCACGGCCCGCGCGGCGACGCACCGCAGCGTCATGTGTCGCAGCGGACGCACTCTGCTCGCTCGGTATAGGACTCACTGTGCACGCGACAGTGCGGCGCGCGTCACGGCCCGCGCGGCGACGCACCGCAGCGTCATGTGTCGCAGCGGACGCACTCTGCTCGCTCGCTCGGTATAGGACTCACTGTGCACGCGACAGTGCGGCGCGCGTCACGGCCCGCGCGGCGACGCACCGCAGCGTCATGTGTCGCAGCGGACGCACTCTGCTCGCTCGGTATAGGACTCACTGTGCACGCGACAGTGCGGCGCGCGTCACGGCCCGCGCGGCGACGCACCGCAGCGTCATGTGTCGCAGCGGACGCACTCTGCTCGCTCGCTCGGTATAGGACTCACTGTGCACGCGACAGTGCGGCGCGCGTCACGGCCCGCGCGGCGACGCACCGCAGCGTCATGTGTCGCAGCGGACGCACTCTGCTCGCTCGGTATAGGACTCACTGTGCACGCGACAGTGCGGCGCGCGTCACGGCCCGCGCGGCGACGCACCGCAGCGTCATGTGTCGCAGCGGACGCACTCTGCTCGCTCGGTATAGGACTCACTGTGCACGCGACAGTGCGGCGCGCGTCACGGCCCGCGCGGCGACGCACCGCAGCGTCATGTGTCGCAGCGGACGCACTCTGCTCGCTCGGTATAGGACTCACTGTGCACGCGACAGTGCGGCGCGCGTCACGGCCCGCGCGGCGACGCACCGCAGCGTCATGTGTCGCAGCGGACGCACTCTGCTCGCTCGCTCGGTATAGGACTCACTGTGCACGCGACAGTGCGGCGCGCGTCACGGCCCGCGCGGCGACGCACCGCAGCGTCATGTGTCGCAGCGGACGCACTCTGCTCGCTCGGTATAGGACTCACTGTGCACGCGACAGTGCGGCGCGCGTCACGGCCCGCGCGGCGACGCACCGCAGCGTCATGTGTCGCAGCGGACGCACTCTGCTCGCTCGCTCGGTATAGGACTCACTGTGCACGCGACAGTGCGGCGCGCGTCACGGCCCGCGCGGCGACGCACCGCAGCGTCATGTGTCGCAGCGGACGCACTCTGCTCGCTCGGTATAGGACTCACTGTGCACGCGACAGTGCGGCGCGCGTCACGGCCCGCGCGGCGACGCACCGCAGCGTCATGTGTCGCAGCGGACGCACTCTGCTCGCTCGCTCGGTATAGGACTCACTGTGCACGCGACAGTGCGGCGCGCGTCACGGCCCGCGCGGCGACGCACCGCAGCGTCATGTGTCGCAGCGGACGCACTCTGCTCGCTCGGTATAGGACTCACTGTGCACGCGACAGTGCGGCGCGCGTCACGGCCCGCGCGGCGACGCACCGCAGCGTCATGTGTCGCAGCGGACGCACTCTGCTCGCTCGGTATAGGACTCACTGTGCACGCGACAGTGCGGCGCGCGTCACGGCCCGCGCGGCGACGCACCGCAGCGTCATGTGTCGCAGCGGACGCACTCTGCTCGCTCGGTTGCTCGCGATGAGGTCGGCGGCGGTGTCGCCGAACTTGTTGGGGGTGTCGAGGTGCGCGCCGGCGTACAGCAACGTCTGTCAACAGAAATAAACAACGTATTAATGTACCCTATAATAAGTTCTTCCATAGTTTTTGTTTTAAAAAGACTGGAAAACACGCTGTGGGGTCATAATAGACCATCACACGTGGACGGGAACCGTAGTGTACGGGAGCATGTGGCACATACCTCGACGACTTCAGTGGTGAAGTTGTACGGAATGGCAGCAACATGTAGCGGCGTGGAGCGCGCCTCGTTGCGCACGCGCACGTCCGCGCCCACCTCCACCAGCAAGCGCACCACGCGCACGTCCGGGAAGATCGGCTAAATGTTGCAACAATGAAAAAAAAAACAACAAAATAAAACACTTGATCATTATTATTTCCGCGTGGCGGTACTATTTCTAATTGGACAATTTATGCTTTAAGTGTTTGAGTCCAAATCATTGTGATGATCAGTGTAAATTTTTAACGTGAAGTCGTAAACTACACCTCCAGATTAAGTATTCATTAAAATAATTTGGCACAGAGGTTTTATTAGGGTATGTGCCGGGATTATCTATCACAAAGGTCACTCGTTGTAAAGGTTTTTCATTTGTTTCAAAGATTTGTTTGATTAAAATCCTTCTAAAATAGTTCGGATGGATTGTATAAAAAATTATATGAAGCTAAAAGAAGTGTAAAAGAAGATTTGATAGCTTGCAAAACTTGTTGCGCCAACCACAAATAAAATGGGATAAGGGCAGGCAGATGTTTTTCATAGATATGTTTGAGAATGTGTGCGAGCTAGGAGAGCAGCAACTAGCACTGACCGTGACGGCGACCTCGTCCGCGAAGTAGGTGGAGCGGATGACGTTGAGCCGCGACACGCACAAGTGCAGCAGCGTGTCCGCCGTGTGCGCCGACCGGATGTCCTCCTGGTACATTACAATTACATTACTTTATTCAATGTTAGATAGTATTATCACTTATTGACGTCATGATCCGTCATTGTAAAAATAATAATTAATAAATTCTTTTTTTATAGCAATTTTGTTATGTCCTTATATAAAACCGGCTCGGGCGGGATAAAAAAATAAAGGCACTGCCTCGGGGCTGGCCAGATTAATAACACGGCATGTAACTTTACGCCACCACCATCTGTAAACGACATTTGTTTCAAATTGAAGTCAAAATTTTTAAAGCGTGTTATTTATATGCGTATAATAAACCGGACCCCCTGAACAGGAAAAATCCCCCAAAAAACCTACCCAGAAGTGCTCTTACTCTAAATTAACAATCTTTCTAGGCACTAAGCTACTCTAGCTATTTTTAGAAATGGTAATTTTAGAAAATTGTGTACCTGTCGTTTCAGTGACAGTCCCTTAGGCGCCACTTACAACACCGAAATAGGGTGATGCTAGTCTAAGCAGACATCACATGGTAATAGCTATATGAAAGGCAATGGTACCATGACCAATTGACCAATACCGCCTAATCAGCTTAATGAACCCTCTCACTAAACTTTACGAACGCATGATCTATGCCCGACTTCGAGCTCACGCGGAGACTAACAACCTCATACCTGACGAGCAATTTGGCTTTCGACAACAGCACTCTTGTACTCAACAAGTGCACCGCATTGTCGAACATATCACTCTTAATATAAGCTGAATGCTTCTTTCAAACAGACGCTGTTAGGAGCAGTGCTTCTGGATGTGGCAAAAGCCTTCGACAAAGTCTGGAACAACGGGCTGGTATACAAGCTGCACCAGCTCGCTGTGCCTGATCGTCTCGTGCTTTAAGTACTTAACTTTCTGTCGAATCAAAGCTTTCGCTACTGAGTAGAAGACACTCTGTCCTCACCCCACACCATACAGGCTGGAGTCACCCAGGGCTCCGTCCTGTTCCCATTACTTTTCATGCTATACACTAGCGACGTCCCTAAATCGCCCATATCCCAGCTGGCTATGTTTGCTAATGACACTGCCATTTACGAGTCCCACCGTAACCATGACAAAGTAGTAGAGATTCTCCAAAGCACACTAGACCCTTCGAGAGCTGGTTCTGCTAATGGAGAATCGAGGTCAATCCCGAAAAAAGTGCAGCGTTTTGGAAAATACCAGCACGTGCCGGTAAGATTCAGTCCAATTCATTCTTCCCAGAACAACTCGTAAGCCCGATCGTGCCCCAAAACCTACACTTTTCCGGGTGAGCAAACAGTCAGGTGTAGATGTTAAGACCTTGGGGCTAGAAAATTGAAGAGTCCAGAGCTAAAAAAAATACCATGAGCAAGGCGCGCAGCTCCCGCTTGACCACGTCCAGTTGTTGCGGGGAGTCGGCCGTGTCCAGCAGCAGGTACATCACGTGCGTCACGCAGCGCAGCACGCGGTCGAACGTCTCCGCCTGCAGCGGTGTGTAAGCAAATTTTATGATAAATGAAAATGAAAATGAAATAACTTTATTCAAAGTAGGATAGCATTATCACTTATTGACGTCATGATCTGTCATTGTAAAAAAAAGAAATTTGCATAACGCAATTTTCTTCTCTTTATAACAATAGTGTTACTAGGCAAGGTGAAATTATGCCAGTGACCGATAGCCAAAACCCTGTACGGGCTGGTGATAAGGAACAGTTTCCCCAAGGAACTCAACATAAATCGAAAAATGATTTTAAAAAATGGACCTTCTAGCTGATTTGAGTTACTATGAAAGTCTTATTTTATTTCATCCTATGTTCCATGGGGAAAGTTGTTCTTTATCACCAGCCCGTACTCTGTTTTCAGTATCGGTCACTAGTATAATTTCACACTGTAGATTCAGTATATTACGTTACTGTGCACGTCATATCCGCGTCTCGTATCATGCAGTCTCTTGTGTCGGTTTGCTGTATGAAATTTAGTTTTAGGAATAACGAAAGCTGTTGTCTCTTGACCCATTGAATTGTTTTTCTGAGTATTTTAATAAGTAAATAAAATAATGGTAGATTTTATAGTAATTATTATTTAAGATGAACCAGTCCATGGAAATCCAAAAATTTAAGTGGAGTACCCTAAGGTAGCATATTAAGTCCACCGCTATTCATAATGTACCATCTCCCCAAATAAAATAAAATCTACCTCCGTTACAGCATGTGCACCACTTACATTGAAAAACATAACAATGGTGGATACCTATAATAGAAAAAATAATATGTATAGAATAGAAAATAGTCGAATCAGTAAGTGTAGTTAGTAAAAAGCTGTGACCTGTTTCTTATGCCGGGGGAGGTGCGAGAGCGCGCGGCGCGCGGGCGGCAGCGCGGCGGCCAGCAGGCGGAACACGCGCAGCACGTGCTCGTGGCGCGGCAGCCCGCGCGCGCGCTGCAGCCGCCCGCCGCGCGCGTCCAGCATCAGCCGCGTCAGCGCGCACGCCGTGTGGCACGTGTCTGAGCAACAACACAAGCACATACAAACTCAGCGGTCGTTACACAACCATGTCACAATCGTCAGACACATTTAGCAGGGCTGTGTCAACTAACTCTATGGCCTGCTCTAAAACCCGATTGGTGTATAGGAATTATTTTAGCTGCTTGCAAAATTAATCCACCTACTTCAAGATTACTCTCTCCAGACCTTCGACGTAAGTGGGAGCAGACTTATTGGTCTCGGATCTTTACAGCCTTCGACTGAATTGTTTTTGGGTATAGGCTTAACAATAGCCAGTTTCCAGTTATCCGGAAACGTGTTACTTGCAATAAACTTATTACGCAGTGTTAGTTGCAAAACTAACTCGGTAGATGGAGCCGTGCCACGCGTTACTGGCATTAAATACACTTGCAAAATTGGCGGGCAAGAAACGAGCTACGGTAGCCCGGATGGAAAAGGCGTCGTCACTAGTAATGGCGAAAGTTGCAGGTTCAAATCCTGTACGCGCTTGAAAGTTTAAAAAAATATGTATATACCGGTGTATAGCAGCGTGTCCTTATCTATGCGTATCTGCAGCGCCCAGCTCCACAGCTCGATGCAGCGCTGGTAGCGGAACGCCTCGGCATACGTCGCGCCGCTAAACAAAAACACATATTTAGAAGTGGCCCATATTTAAAAGGTTCTCTAGTGTACAATACGAGTAAGAAAAGGCCCAATGTTATACCCTGGGCAACACCAATTTTAATTCTAGGTTTATTTTTTATTTTGTGTCTAAATTTTTCAAACCAACATATTATAGTTATTTGTACAACAAGATGGCAAAGGTAATTTTTGCTTCGAGTGCTAATTTTGAATCCCGAGGTAGCGAAGGATACTAAAGTTAGGATACAACTTTTGAATCACTCGCTACGCTCGAGCTCAGTGAGGGATTCAACAGCACGAGATGCGAATGAATTTGCTCTCGTGTGGTACACACAACTTTTCACCTCTACCAGTGAGAAAATTCTGCCAATGTCAAGTTTGGGAAATTGGCTGTACAGCTCGAATGCCTCAAACAAAATAAAAATTCCCGTCAAATTATTTTTTCAAGTTTCGTTCAGAAATATTCAGAAATGTCAAAATACTTTAATAGAACAAAGCGCTCACAAAAATATAAAAATAACTGGCTGAAATAGTTTTCAGAACGCACTGCCTGATGATTTGTTCTGATAAAATGAGATGTTCGAAATTCAAATCACTTTTCTCCATCGAGTGGATAAAAACGACTTTTCGCCACTGTATTTACGCGGCAAAACTGTTCGAAAAGAAGCTGGAGAGGTGAAAAATAGTTTTTAAATCAAGTAGAAGCATTGCTTTGTTTGCAATCACAAACGCACTTAGCAAAAGTTATGATGAATGCAATCAAATGCATGGGAAAAATCTAAAAAGATGTAATGGTGTGGCTAACCGGTACATGAGGCGGAACACGGTGTCCTTATGCGAAGCGCCGAGCACGCGTTGCGCCACCAACAACGCCTGTAGATATAAACAGTGCTTTGTAAATATAAGGCGACAGGAACCACAAAGAAAAGAAACAGCTAAATGCGAGTCGGACTCACCCTCATTTAAAAAATTCGGCTCCCTAAAAAATCATATGAAAAAAATATGTTTTCCTGCACTTGTACTTCAGATCAAAGCTACTTACCAAATTTCATAGTTCTAGGTCCACGGAAAGAACCCTATGAATTTTGATTCCTTTGAGCCGTATCTTTATAACGTTAAGTAAGGAACATACTTCTTTTACAACTACAAACGGCCGTAGACCTGAGTATGTGGGTTTAATTTGAACTCAATATCTCTACGAGTTCCCGAGATAAAGGGTCGTGACAGACGGACGGACGGACAACAAATTGATCCTATAAGGGTTCCGATTGGTTGGTTGGTTAAGAAGTGATATAATATTGATTATTTAAGTTTTTTTAAATCTAAATTGCGATACCCTAGCAGGGTGCCGGATTGTGACCATTTATATTTCAAGATCTTCTGAACGTGATGTAAGCAGAAATAAAGAATTGAATTGAATTAAATATGTGTTGGTTTAGTTTAGTAAACCAACCGGTTTGGTTTGTTGATTAGATTTGCTGGTTGGGTTGGTTGGTTGGTTCGTTTTTTTTACTTATTTATTCAGGACACATACAGTCATGTATACAAGAGTAAAATATACAAACATGTCTTTGTCAAAAAAGAAGGTCCATAGAAGACAATAACAATTTATTTAAAGTGAGCAAACGGTATAGATAGACTTACAAATGAAAATACTAATAAGTAAATATTATTATTGCTATTAAAAAATATCTATAGCAAAGCAAAACAGCTAACTAAATAGCCTAGTTTTGTAGCATGTTCGGTTTTAGTTGGTTTGTAAGCGTTGTCACTTGTTTAGTAGTTGGTGTAGTGCAGTACCTGCGTCCTCATGGCGTCCATGTCTGTGGCGGCGTGCTCCAGCTCGTGCCTGCTGCTCCACTCCCGCGCGAGCTGCAGCGCGGGGTGCGGGGGCAGCGCGGGCGTCTTCGCCACGTAGCGGACGCCGCCCGTGTGACGGTGTAGTGCAGTACCTGCGTCCTCATGGCGTCCATGTCTGTGGCGGCGTGCTCCAGCTCGTGCCTGCTGCTCCACTCCCGCGCGAGCTGCAGCGCGGGGTGCGGGGGCAGCGCGGGCGTCTTCGCCACGTAGCGGACGCCGCCCGTGTGACGGTGTAGTGCAGTACCTGCGTCCTCATGGCGTCCATGTCTGTGGCGGCGTGCTCCAGCTCGTGCCTGCTGCTCCACTCCCGCGCGAGCTGCAGCGCGGGGTGCGGGGGCAGCGCGGGCGTCTTCGCCACGTAGCGGACGCCGCCCGTGTGACGGTGTAGTGCAGTACCTGCGTCCTCATGGCGTCCATGTCTGTGGCGGCGTGCTCCAGCTCGTGCCTGCTGCTCCACTCCCGCGCGAGCTGCAGCGCGGGGTGCGGGGGCAGCGCGGGCGTCTTCGCCACGTAGCGGACGCCGCCCGTGTGACGGTGTAGTGCAGTACCTGCGTCCTCATGGCGTCCATGTCTGTGGCGGCGTGCTCCAGCTCGTGCCTGCTGCTCCACTCCCGCGCGAGCTGCAGCGCGGGGTGCGGGGGCAGCGCGGGCGTCTTCGCCACGTAGCGGACGCCGCCCGTGTGACGGTGTAGTGCAGTACCTGCGTCCTCATGGCGTCCATGTCTGTGGCGGCGTGCTCCAGCTCGTGCCTGCTGCTCCACTCCCGCGCGAGCTGCAGCGCGGGGTGCGGGGGCAGCGCGGGCGTCTTCGCCACGTAGCGGACGCCGCCCGTGTGACGGTTTATTTGCGAGTACCGGATTTCTGTACAATTCAATGTTTATTTAAGAAACTACGCTAATCGCGAGGTGTGGCTGTGTAAACGTACGGACAGAGCGAAACACATTACACACCAGGCTGCAACATAGAACAATGTCGTATTGCCTTGTCGGTTCTTGCTCAACGCCGGCTGATTTTATTATTCTTAGGAAGACTAACAGCTGAATATAAAAATACAATAATTATAAATTACAAATGCTAATAGATGCGTTGCGCCTCAGGCATAACGTCTGTCTGTGTTGCAGTCTGGCTTGCACTACCGCGTGTTGACACGTGTGTCCAACACTCATGTTACCAGTAGCGCGTCGCCAGGCGGCGAGAGTGGCGCTGGTGTCGTTGAACTCGTCCAGCATGGTGGCTCCGAGCAGCTCGTAGGCGTCGGCGGCGCGCGCGGCCGGGTAGCGGATGCGCGACATCAGCAACTGCACGATCTGCGCTGCGCCCTAGCCAGACAGTTGTCTTGTCAGATCAGTACCCGATATTGAGGTCAATTCGGGATTTAAATTTTCCTTACTTGCCTTAAATTAGTGCTGTCACTTTCCGTCAAATAGGTTTAGAAAAGGATAGAAGATATCTAAGTCCTGTCATTTTTAAAAACGTCAAGGGTTTTTTCACCTTTTCTAGTCAATTTAGTCGCCATTGTTTTGATCGTCGCCTTATTTTGACAGATAACACGTATTTTGCATGAAATTATAAGACATGACACGACTAAAATATCTCCTATCCTTTTCTAAACCTATTTAACGGAAAATGACAGCACTAATTTAAGGCAAGTAAGGAGAATGTGGCCCTTATCAAACTACAGGCTACAATTTTACAGGTGAAATTGGATGTTCATTGCGTAGTCGGTTAACCACTGTGATACCAGGAATATGAACCGGCTATGCAATGTACTAAGAATTTCACCTGTAAACTTGTAGCCTGTAGTTTCATAACATAGGCACCAGATGTTGTAAGGCCTCATCTATCGCGGTACAGCATGGGTACCCAGTCATGTTGAACCATACTACCCTCACTTAAAGTCAAAACCTGTTTTGAACTTAACAAGAGTGGGTACACTAGGGGGTAAGAAATTAACCAGGGATGTAAAGGAGCTCCGTAAACGTAACCGAATAAATAAACTGTTATATGTTATATTTAGTATATAGCATTTATATTTCAGTTTATTTAACCAAATCTATCGGATAATCTAAAAAAATTGCATTTCCGTAGCCGAAATTTCATTTCACTACGCATCCCTGGAATTAACCTAAGAATATGCCACCGCAGTGTTATGCAGTGAAATTGCAAAATATGTCGAGGTGCGCATATTGACAAGCAGATCTCGCCTCCGTCTCTTTTCTTTGAGATTGTTAGGAGCGTCAAATGCCCCCAAAAGAGCTGCATACCTTGAGACAGGCGGTGCGCAGAGCGTCGTCCCCGGCACGCGACACGAGGCTCGGGTCCGCGCCGTGGTCCAGCAGCAGACGAGCGGTTTCCACGCGATGCTCCTACAGGTACATGCTACGTTTGAGTTCGCAGGTCATGACGTCATATGGATATTCTTCTTATTTAGCATTTTGAACTGATGAATACCGACCGGATACATGTTACGTTTGAGTTTTTTTTTTTATATAAGAAGAAGTCATGTTCACCGATCATGACGTCATATGGATATTCTTCTCACATAATCAGCATTTTGAAATTATGAGTACACGTATCACAGATTATCACGACATAGTCTATCTGGATGCTATACTAAAAGGTATTCTGCATATCATTCAAATTGAAATTCTTTATTCAATGTAGGATAGTATTATCACTTATTGACGTTATGATCTGTCGTTGTAAAAAAAGTAATTTGTATGATACAATTTTCTTTTTTTATAACAGTTTTGTAATGTCCTAATATAAAACCGGCTCGGGCGGAATAGAAAAATATAAATAATGGCACTGCCTCGGGGCTGGCTAGGTTAATCACACGGCATGTAACTTTACGCCACAACTATCTGAAAACGACATTTGTTACAAATTGAAGTCAAGATTTTCAAAGCGTGTTATTTGCATACATTCATATATCACGCCTATAATCCCTTACGGGGTAGGCAGAGCGTAACGGCTTTAAAAACGGACATTTACGCCACGTCTGACAAACATTTGAGGGTCATTTGGAATATTGTGTATCACCATAGTGACAGGTTGTCAGTCCATTGCCTAAATTTGCAATACACACCCTCGAGACCCTTAGTCGCTTCTTACGACACCCACGGGAAATAAATGGGGTGATGCTATTCTAAGCCGGCATCACACGGCCATTTACATGCGTATAATTAACCGGACACCCTGAACAGGACAAAATCCCCCAAAAATCTACCCATAAGTACTCCTACTCTAAATTAACAGTCATACTAGCTCCTAAGCTAGCTAGTTTTGGAAACAAACATGGCTACATGAAAAAAGCATTTCGCTAGAAACCTACCTGTATAGCGTAATGCAGCGCAGTCTTGAGCTGCATGTCCCTGGCGTCGACGGCGGCGCCGTGCGCGAGCAGGAACGCGCACAGCCGCGCCGACTGCACCGAGTTGATCAGACACGTGCCGCCGTTGTGGTTCGGCCGGTGGATGTCCGCCCCGCGCGCCACCAGGAACCTAACCACCTAGAGGATAGGACCTTGTCAAACATGTACCCTGCGTGATGAAGTAACAAGTATACCGGGTGATTAGATTAGATTAGATTTATTTATTTCAAAGTATCAAATTCATTATTACAGCACTAAAACTAAATAAAAATGTCAGAGGATAAGGTGTAAGGGACATCCCTCCGAATACTGATAGGGTGCAACAAACTACTTGCCTCTAGAAACATATGTCAGGAAACGACAAAAAGAAATAGAACTCCCATACAAAATCACACTCAACTGACTGCAGTTATTAATTACCATGGGATATGGTACTTGGTTACTAATTACCAATTCGGACTAAGCGCTTCCAGTCATCATTTATAATGCGCACTGCTAAAGCGTGGAACTCACTACCTGCGTCTGTGTTTCCAAACGCATACAACCCTCATCTCTTCAGAGTAAGAGTGAACAGGCTTCTTCTGGGTGAGCTCGCTCCATCTTAGACTCTGTCTCTGTCCTATGACCTAGACTAGAGTCAAGAGCAAACCCATCATTAATAAAAAAAAATATGTACCTATATAGTTCCCTGAAATATTTTTTTATGGGAAGTTTTTCAGTTAAATGGTCTGAATGCACCCTATCAGTTTTCGGAGGGCTGTCCCTTACAGCCTGTGTACTGATTAATCCACTGACCTCTAGGTGCGTCATGAAGCAGGCGGAGCGCACCGGCGTGGAGCCGGAGTCCGAGCCGGCGTTCAGGTCCGCGCCGGCGTCGGTCAGCACGCGTAACACCTGCACCCGAACAAACACTGTGGACGCTTCACTCTATTTAACGCGAGCTTGGTAGATGAGTGTTTCACGCAATCAGCATTCTAGTTTTAATATGTTGAATGTGAGTGTCTTGCTTTGGTTGATACACAACTTCGGCAAATTCCAATAAGGATTTAATGTCACCAATCACCATCCAAGCTGTGTTTGAAGTGCAGCCTGTCTTGTCATGTAGGTAAGTATACTTCTGTATTTAATTGTAAGTATTTTTCCCACTACGAGTGTCTCTGACTACTCAAAGGGAAGCTTCCAGCAACATTGTAAATAGGATTTAAGAAAATAAAGATTTTTTTTTTCTGGCTAGCTGTTTGGCTTCCGAGGCTGCTTGGTATATCTACACGTATTCTATTAGTTGTTTTTATTTTACGAGTACACAGGAGGTAACAAAAAGGGTATAGCAAGCCGAAAGGTAGTCTCATTCCGAATTTTATCCATTATATTGATACCGAGCATAGACCTTTCTATAGCTCTCTGAGTGACATGTAACTGGTGGGCCAGTTTTACTCATAAATAGTAAGGGAAGTGGTCAGCGCAAGCATGTAAACAGGTTACTCGCGCTGTGCTCCTGCGAGTGTCGGTTTATCATATGACGGCAGTGTGTGAACACTCACTCGCGTTGGTATTTCCGCGGAAGTATTTCTCGGCAGCGGCAGAAGCAGGAGCACGCAGGAGCATCGTGTAAACATAGCCACAATAGATCTGCACTGGTCACAGTACCTGCTGGTCTTAGGACCAACCCCTGTTTCACAAATGGTAATGCTACCTCGAGTCGTCCGGCGACGGCGGCGCACCAGAGCGGCGTGACGGTGTGCACGGAGCGCTCGTCCGGCACCTCGTACACGCCGCGCTGCTCCAGCGGCGCGTCGCACACGTGGATCAGGTACTCCACGATCTCGACGTTGCCGCGCTTGCACGCCACGAACAGCGGCGCGCAGCCGTCGCGCGTCACGCTCACCACCGCGCGGCGCTCCAGCGGGCGCAGTCTGGCAAGCACATGGGAAACTGTTGTCACAGCTGTTTCTTGGTTACAGGTGCTAACACAATATTAAAATTGTATTAATCTTACACAGCAATTTTTTTTGGTTGACTATGACAAAAATAGGTCAGGCCTCAGGATCAGATCATACACAGATTTTACGCTGGTTCTGTTTATGGCATTGATAGTTTAGCAGTAGCACATCTAAGTCTTGTAGTTGAATTTGAATCATAAAGTTCTAATTAAAATAGATTACTAGGGATATAATAACATAGTTTTATTTCTTGTACAATAGAGATCAATCAGGAATTACAGAACTGGAACTTATAAAAAGCATATTTTATTGCTGGCTCACAGAGGAATTCTATCAAATCTACCAAATTTTTTAAGTATATTTTAAAGTGTTGTTGTATTATCAATATGGATGTATAATTATATGAACATTACACATTTTATCAATACAGTGCACATACAGGAAGCAGAATATCCATACAGGGTATGCAACAGCCGGGCGGCATTCCAATGCACGCTCACCTTGGCTGGCATAAGTTCATTCACTTTTACTTTCATAGTATTGCATTGTGTGTGAGCAAAAGATGAGTTCAGGTATTAAGAATAAAGATCAACATGATGTTCACTTGTTTGGAAAACTGTTACAAATATAAAAATATTTTTTTGTTTCCAAAATAACAGAAAAACATGTATTTTCAGAAAATTTGCTACTAACCCTAAATCTAGGGGGCTCTTTCAAGCTCTTTTATACTAAACCTTCTTTTGTTATCCATAAACATACCGTTCAGTGACGATATAGTTTCAAAGAACTAAGTAAGATATATTATTCATGGTCACTTAAATGCGCCCTGGAGCATCATGTCAAAATTCAATATGGTACATTTAATAACTTAGCTCAAAGCAAATTTGTAACAAATGAATGAAAGAACAGTGGAACTATTTACACCCTGACTCTTCATTTAGTATCAGCATGCTTGACAAGTAGTCAAACCTGTGAAACCTTGATTGGTGCTTCGAGTTCAGGGTGGAAAGTTAGCAGCTACCTTGTTAGTATGTGGAATAGGTCATAATCATTTAAATTCTATAACAAACCTGTTCAATGAAAGAGAATTAATTCTAAATACAAGCAGGATAAAGTAGGCTAGATCATCATGATTATAACTGCCAAAGATAAATGTGCAGGGTCAAACGTCTGAGGGTGGGTGGTAGTGATAGCTGGAGTACAGCGCAGACGAGTCAACGTAATCCGAACCGAGTCAGATCGAAGGTGAACTCACTAGCTACATAGAAGGCCAAAATAATGACACAAAATGGATGCTAATGATGCGTATACTTTGTCAGGATACAACTGGTGGATACCTCTCGATCATGCCGCGCAGCCTGGCGGAGAGGCGCGCGCCCGGAGCGCTGTGCTTGCACTCCTGCATCAGCTCAGTGAACACCACGTCGTGCTGCTTCGCGTCGCTCTTCCCCCCCGATGACCCAGAGGCCTTCTCCTCCGTCTCCTCCCACATCGCGCTGCTGCCCGTCCCGTCTGCTGAACAGCTGATACACACAATACACTACAACGCACTCAATATTGATAAATTACGCGATTGAAAATAATAACAAAGAGAAATCTGTCCGACATCTAGATTTGACGTTTAAATGTCATGTTCGTTTCGCTTTTGCCATTTGCGCCCCAATGTGTTTTGAGAGGGTCGTTCGTTGCTATTCCGTAATGGCGGATGTGAATTGGTTATAATTTTGTTTTTCTTGTTTATTTGAGTGTTTGGTGAATAATTCTGATAGTGTTTTAAGCAACAAACTATTCTTAAAGTGGACATTAAATAGGAAATTGTAATTAAAGCATATATTTGACATTGTGGTATAGTGACGAGCGGGTCAGCACGTGGCGCGGAAATTTTACTATCACGTTTCTGGTGCTACATAAACTGCGCAACACAGCCCCTAGTCGTAAGACTAGGATCTCTGTGTTGTGGACTCTCCCTCGGCGTAATGCCAAATCACCTTACAAATGACTGACTGAACATAACCTTACAACGACTTGACTTAACTAACCTGACATAAATGGCGAAATACGTCTCAACTCACGAGATGTGAAGCCAGTGGCTTTGCCACACAAAAAAAAAAAAAAAAAAAAAAAAAAAAATGTGTTTTGAAAGGCATTGCTAGTGCGGCGATATGGGCGGGCGGGCGTCGTCGGCTGTGCCAAAGTTAACAGCTAGAGTTAGGGCGGCAGCGAAAAAACTTTATATCCTCTATTACACGTTACTCAACGCATTTGCAAGGACTGAGAAATGAAATGAACATGCGACGTTCATGAAGCAAGGTATAAGCCATGTGAAAGCAATAATAAATTTTGCTTTCAAACTGTTCTTTGTAAATGTTTTTAAAATGTCATAATATTTTGGTTTACGCAAGGAGAGCACGCTTGATTGTTTTAAATATTTTGAACCAGGTTTTGAATTAGAATCCCATAGAAACATTGATAAAGGTATGGAAGTCGAAGAAGAAACCAGTGACGATGAACTACCATCCATATCTCTGTCACAAGACTCGGTAAGTTTTCTCAGAAAAACGAAACGTTTTATCCCTATAGGTAGGTACTGGCTTGTTGTAAACATTGGTCGAGAGTGGTGGTTAGGCCCGTACATATAAACACGGCAGAGACTACATATTTCATCTGAATGATTATGATAGAGTACCCGGGAGGTGGTGATGCCGTCGGCTCGCGATGTGGCGAAGGAGCGCGATCGGGAGCGGCGCACGGAGCTCGAGCTGCAGCGGCTGCGCGAGACGCACTCGCCGCCGGCGGGCGCTGCAGGCGGGGGGGGCGGGCCGGGGGGCGGGCCGCCGCCGCCGCGCAGCGACTCCAGCGGGTCGGAGGGCGAGGCGGCGCTGGCGGCGGCGGTGCGTGCGCTGCGCGTGCTGCCGGCCAGTGCTCCCCGCGCCGCACACGCCTCCGTCGCGCGCCGCCTGCTTGCACTGCTGCCGGCGCCGCCGCACGCGCTGCACCAATACTCGGCTGCCTTCGCTGACGACGCCTCCACTACTGTTCTGCATAAACTTATCAACAAGGTAAGGATTTTGACTACAAATAGGTACATTACATCTTAACAGGTTGCCATGACTTTTGAGCAATGTATACACCATCCCAAACTTAAATGTATTAGTACCTACATACCTATGCCATATTGTCAAGAGTATAAGCCAGTATTATTATCTATTCTTATGGTAGTACACAGAGCAATCAGTATATCAAGTATGTACATTAATTTTGGGTTAAAGCTTTAACTTTGACTATGAAGTGTACTTTAATCATTTACCAAGTTGTATAATAATATCCAGTGTTAGGAATAAATAATTGACGTAATCAGAGTTCTATGTAGTCAGATTTTGTCATATTTAATTAGTTCTTGAGCTGAAAAATCAGAAAACAAACAACTTAGGACAGGTGGAGCAATGTCCAATGCATGTTGACTGGATACAACTGGAAGAGGCAAGGATCAAGGACCAAGGATAAAACTTAGTGTTGTGCAATATATTATTTATATTTATTTGAACAGGCAGGCAGTTATAACAACTGATAATGCCTGCATCCTATTCACTGATGAAGTTCGTCACTATAAGGCACTTTATAGTTCACTTTAGTTATTTATGTCAAGTTTTTTGATTTGCCAGGACACTGTTTTTTTACTTGATGTGCCACTTTCCAGCAGTGGATTGAAGTTGATGAATTATTGATTGCAGATGGTGCACGCGATCGGGTGCGCGCTAACGTGCTCGTACAACGCATTCACCGAGGACGAACTCATCACTAGCGCGGGCGTGGTGTGCGCCGCGTGCCTCGCGCTGCCCGGCCCCGCGCCCGCCCCGCTCGCGCGCCGCACGCTGCACTGCGCGTTGCAGCGCGCGCAGTCGCATGCGGCCGTCAGCGTGCGCCTCGCAAGCCTCGCCGCTGCAGCCGCTAGTGACGGTGAGCACAACAATAGGGAATGCTATCTCCAGCTGAGATCGACAACTCCAGATCTCGAGTCTCTGGGTTCTTCAATACTCGTATCGAAATGTGGCTTACTTTATATAAAAAAGGACTTAGTTATTTACTTATACTATATTAATTTTTTATACTATACAACAGAATGTAAGGGCTAAAACTTGGCAAATGAAACACAACTTTCATGGAACAAAAATAAGTGTATTTCTAATAAAATGCAATGTAATTAAGTAGCAATCTATAAACAATAAACATGGCACGTTGTCGTCGCCGCTTACGATACCCACGGAAAAGAAATGGAGTGATGCGAAATCACATGGATTCTCATCCATCCCAGCATTTATCAGTAATTTCCCTCGTAACTTTTTATGTATGTGTCAGGTGGTTTTCTTTTTACGGTGACTTTTTATCGGCAGGCAGTAACAGCGTCCTCATAGCGAGTAAAGCTCTACTAGCGCTGAGCGACGCGGCTCGCGGCGGCGGACCACTCGCGGACCTGCTCGCAGCGCTGCTCGTGCGGCACGCGCTCACCCTGCTCACCCCCCCTGACTCACCCCACTACCAGCAGCTGGGGGCCGGTGTTACAGCTCGCGCTATGCAGGTACAGTACAGTACACACACATACACTTTCTTGGTTAATTGTTTGTATTCAGTAGTAAACATACCTTCTTTATTATTTCAAATATCACGGTGCAGGAATTCCCGAGAACCCTCTTCACTTACAAATTCATCCGTCATAATTCAATATCAAGCGTTCGCCATACGACTGTATCCACCAAAGTATAGTGAATCAAATTGAGCTGGTTCTTCAATGCAAAATAAGGTGTTAAGTGTAACCTGACCTTCACACCCATTGCGCTCGCTCACGCAATCACGATAAGAAGTATACTGCAGGTTTAAAAAAAAATCAATTTTTAAAAATGGAGTTGATCAGTACCTAAGAAAATAAGTGAGTGTGACTCTCTGTGGACTCATAAGTGACTATTGAACCTGTACACACACCGGCCAAGATATAGGTAGGTACATCAGCCAATGGCTACCGCCTTTTCTTTCGTAATAATTCCATGTTACATATGCTTCCAGGAGTCCTCCCCCTCCGAGCCACTATCCGCGCGCGAGCTGCACGAGCTGCTCACGTGCAGCTCGGGCGGGTGGAAGCGGCTCGCCCCGCCCACCAGACACGTGGCCTTGAAGCTCGTGTCGCGCGCCCTGAGAGCGAGCGAGACGGCGGCCACCGGCGCGAGCGAGACGGCAGATCGTGCGCGCGTATTGGCCGCGATCGCGCAACCGCAACAAGCCGATAAGCAGCATCCTGATTACCTCAAGGTACTCACCGCCCACTTCTGCGCTAAAAGCTTCCATATGAATGTATTGTTTTTCTTCCTATCCTATTGAGAAAATTAAGTATTTGCAGGTATTTGTGTTGAATTAGGTATGTATAATGTAAAATTCCCCCTATGGCCGTCCGCCCCGTCACGCGGTTTTGCACGCGGGCTCGCGAGACCCGCGCGGCGGTCTGACAGCGCCGCCATTATTACCCGTCCAAATTTAGAAGGCGCATAGTAGGTAGTTGTAATATAGCAAGTGTCGTCGTGTTCGTACGGGTTATATTATGTCGCGGGCTGCTGAAGCCGCGGCGCGGGTGACCGCAGGCCGCGTCACGAGGCGCCAATCTTGTGTTTTGCCAAATCTGGCCCGCGCGGGCTTAAAACCGCGTAAGCGAGCGTACGGCCTATAATGTGAACCCCTATAATGTGAACCCCTATAATGTGAACCCCTATAATGTAAACCCCTATAATGTAAAATTACTTTGGTTGCAGGTGGTGGTGGCGGCGTCCACTCTGCAGCTGTTGTTGCGCGCACCGGCCACTCAAACATAACGTAAAGCAACTACTCTATTTTATACGGAAAGTGTGATTACTCCTAACCTAAGTGATAATGAATGTGATTGAAAATAAAAGTACAAAGTAGTGTATCAAAACATTTGTATTAAAACTCTTAAAAACTAAATATAAAATATAACTATCAAAACTTGTCTATTTCCATATTGTACTTAAACTATGAGATTCCTTACAGACTAAAAAGGCAACAATGTGTGAGAATCTTTCCAAAGGTTGTGGAATGTTCTTTTTTTGACAACACCCATTTATCTTATGTAATGGTGCCATCACTACTATCAAATCAGTCACGCAGCCATAATTGTTGTCACACAGCCACAACGTTAGTCACGCAGCCATAATTGTTGTCACACAGCCACAACGTCAGTCACGCAGCCATAATTGTGATCACACATCTATAACTTCAGTCATGCAGCCATCACAGATGCCATGCAACTATAACTTCTGTTGCGGAGGCACAATTGTTGTCACGCAGTCATAATTGTTGTCACGCAGTTACAACGTCATTCACGTAGCCAGAATTCGTTGTCACGCAGCGACAATGTGTTCTCATGTAGCACAAGTTTAGTCACGCAGCTATAATTGTTTTTACGCAGCCATCTCTGTATTCACGCAGCCATCTCTGTTTTGACGCTGTTCACGCTGCCGTATCACATCACAGTAGAGTGCATGTGTCAGTCAGTCTGGAGTCTGGTATCTGGTATCATGCGTGCGGCAAGTCGAGCGAGAGTTGCGCCATCGGCAGCGTGAGCGCGGCGCCGAGCAGAGCGCGGTGGTAGGTGCCGCGGCACTCCCAGCTGCAAGCAAACAAACAAACCTGCACTCGATACACAATCTAACGCCACGTTCATACACTCGAGCTACGGGCAGGGAAATAGTAAGGGAAGTGGGCAGCGCGAGCATGTGAGCAGGTTACTCGTCATGCCGCTGCCACTTCGCCTGCTCAACGATTTAAAGGAACATCAGCACGATTGCAAGTGGAATTGAGATCTCGCTCTCTCGTATTGCTGCCGCGGAAGTATTTCGGGCAATATTCGCGGCAGCGGCATGGTCTTAAACTAGCCTATCCTTACCCATGTTTATGCAGCAGCGTGCGCGCGGCGGGCTGCAGATGGCTGGTGACGGCGTGCAGCGCGGCGCGCCCCCCCCGCGCCGCCGCCCCCCGCGCCGCGCCCAGCAGCGCCCCGCCCGCGCCGCGCCGCCGCCAGCGCGCCGACACCGCCAGCAGGCTCAGCCAGCACGCGGCCACGTCGCTGTGGCACTCGCTCAGCGACACCGTGCCCACTACCTGCAACAAATACACTATCATGTAGAGATCCGCTTCAGTACGAGCCGTTTTTGCGAGCGACAGCTCATTAGGATTACGAAAAGGAACTTTATCGTAATTGAAGGAATTGAAAGGTGTCATTGGCTAGAATGACAAGGGCTCTCACGGTCGCCCGGCGGCGTTTAACAATGTCTCCTTTATTTCAATTATGCAATTGTACATACAATAGTCTGCGGCAGCCCTAACTTGATACTGTACTCATTGAAGTCTAAATCAATCTTGACGATGAATAAGACAAATGTTCAAAGCAGCATTGTAATCTGCATTGCACCAGGCTCACAAATAGACTGGCAAAGGAGCAGTACAAAGGCAAGATGTTAAGTGCATTGATGACATTGACTTAGGTGCATTACTAAACTGTGAAACAATACGAAAAGTCTCCTTCAAATTTGCAAGTCTTCTAGTTGATGGTGTAACTTTACACCTTTTTTGGAGGAAGTTTTGTGTGGTGGTCCCCCTTGTCTTCCGCACAGGAGTTCAACAACCGGAAACCACATTGCCCGCGGATTGCTTGTTGATGTTAGCTCAGAAGCTTTTATAGATCCCATTTCTTTGGCCTTCTGCCATTACAAGTTTTGCTGTTGCCCGACATGTGGGGAATGCTTATTGGATAGCAGCATTAATTTGCTGTGTCACAGAGGCATCATTATTAGAGTAATTTGGCATTTTATAGGTAAGCGCAGAAATTTTACCTGTTTATGGTGAGTTTCCTGCAGCTCGTCATTGCTGAGGTCCTGCTCGTGCACCACTCTTGCCAGCGCGTTTGGTCCCAGTAGCAGCGGACCATGTAACTCAGCTACCCACCCCGCCATCTCACTACGGAGTGTCTGCACACATTATAAATACAGGTGGTAATGGTAGCCACTGCAAATTGAAATCTAACACATAACTGTTTAACATTTAAATGATTAGTCTACTGGTTAACTACGATAACATATTTTAGAAGGTTATGCCAGTCATGTATGTAATTATTATGTACCAGAATTCAGCCCAGCGGTTTCACACACTGCAACTCATTTCCCGTGGTAATAGTTGTTTTCATGCAGTAAAAAGTGGCATAAGTGTTATTTCAGGTTATACTCTACCGTTTGAGTGTGAAGAGGTAACAAACATACATACACACACACAAACTCTCAGATTTATAATATTAGTACAGATTTACACAACACAGCGTACTTATAACTGAACAAAAACTGATTAGAGTAATGGTCAGCAGCAGGAGAAATTACACTATTGAAATAAATAGAATATACTTGTTTGTATTTTTCGCTTGTGTGTATATGGATTCTTCTGCATAGCATGAGCTACTTTCTGCAGTGGATAAACGCCTTATTGAAAAATAAACCAGGTAGCAGAGGGTGAAACTGCTGAAATCTAATAAGAAAAAATACTCACAACAGTATAACTGTTGGCAATGGAGGCTGCATGCATCCTGACCGAGAGCCAGACGACGACCGCGGCCGTCGGCAGCAGCAGCAGGCAGCCCCACACCGACACGCCGCAGAAGATGAACAGCACCGCGCCCAGCAGCACTACCGCCTGCAGGGTCAACTGAAACCAAACAACACTTCCTGGCACTGCATTTCTAATAAAGAAGGCGGTGATTTGAGATTTCAAGACTGGCAGCACCTCTTGGAAGAAGAAATATAGGAAGGCATCCGCGTAGGAGTCCGCCAGCGCCGACCGGAGCACTTCCAAACGCGCGGGAAGGTCGGCCGATCGCGCCGCGCGAATCACGATCACCGCACACCCCATACTGCAAGCATCAACACGCTGCTTCTAAAAACTATCTGAACTGTGGGTTTTGGGGAGACACGAAGGATTGTTTAGAACACAGATGAATATGATAATTACCTACTCTCTATATTTTTTTTTTTTTTTTTTTTTTTTTTTTTTTTGGCAGAACGCGGTTTGCGTATTACCACAGACAAAACACGGGAAATTAAGACGCGTATTTTGAAAACCGAATCAAGAAGTTAATGACATTATAAGATCAGTTAAGAGAAAAATAAACAAACTAAATACGAATATTATTAAGATTAATAAAGAGAGATAAGATATTATAAATAGAATAGTCATTAGTGGAAAGTAAGACAGGTATAGAAGTAGGCATAGGTATTTTGGCAAGTAATAAATTGTTAATAAAAGACAAACAGTCGTAACGAGAGCATGAAAAGAATAAATGATTTAAGTCGCCAACCTCGCCGCATTCACACAAATTATTATCAACAATGCGAAGTTTGCTAAGATGTTCTGGAGTGCAAGTATGACCAAGGCGCATACGAATTAATACACTAGTGGCTCGTTTGCCAATTTGAAGTCTATGAAACCAGGGTTTACTTGAAATATTAGGTTGAATGTGTGCATAGAACTTCCCTTTTATTACAGAACTCTCTGCCCACATCTGTTTCCAAGCTTCAGTAAGATGGAACGCAGGTATTGACACCAAATCATGACAATAATTTATATTAGGAAAAGTATCACCACATAAAATTGCATCGTTGGCAAGACGGTCGGCCTTGGTGTTACCAGAGATGCCACTATGCCCTGGAATCCAGGCAAAAGAAATTGAACAGTTAGCCTGAGAAGTGTAATCATGGAGCAACATTCGGATACTTATTATTATTGGAAAAATTGTTTTACAGTTGAATGGATATTTACTCAAAGCTTGCAAAGCACTCATGGAATCTGTGAATATAACAGCTCTTCTTAGCTTTGCGATTCGGACGTACTCAACCGCCTTATATAGGCCATAACATTCTCCCGTAAAAACTGAAGTTTCAGGTGGAAGTTTAATTTGCTCGAAAATTTTATATTGGGAATGGTATACTCCAACACCTACATGGCCAGGTGTAGAATGTTTAGAAGCATCAGTAAATATATAATGATGATCGTCCCATTCTCTATCACGCTCATAATTGAAATTCATATTGCTATTTGGATCATCTTTCGTGAGACCTAAATTCAAGACCACCTTAGGAACATGAAGCAAAGCATTAAAAGAACCACAAAATAGAGGGTAACAAGGAGAAGAATGAGTAGGTGTTTCAAAGGATACAAACTTTTGAAAACTTTTAATAATACATGGTAATGACTTGTGCGACCAATAACTAGATGATGAAATTAATTCAGAGAGCTTTTGCAGTTTTGAATGGAGAGGATGGTGGGAAAGTTGAAGAGATCTAAATAAAAATTTATCACATAAATATTGGCGGCGAAGTTGTAAAGGAGGATCACAGCTCTCCACCTGTAGGGCATTAATTGGGCTAGATTTCATAGCCCCCGTTATCAGTCTTAAAGCTTTTGATTGAATGTTGTCTAATTTTTTAAAAGATACTACGCTACCTGGCTCTAGTAAAAATGTACCATAATCTAAAACACAGCGAATAAGAGCATTGTATACGAGCTTCATGCAAAATGGGTGAGCACCCCACCAAACACCAGACAGACACCTGAGCATATTCAATAATCTCTCACACTTGGCATATACATATTCACTCTCTATATTATAGTTTGTGATGATAATGTATTTACTAGTTTTTTTTTTCTATTTGTCCATTTTGGACAGGCAAAGGTCTAAAACCATGCAGCCTCGTCTTTAGTAAGTACTCTTCTTTAGTATTTTTATAAATTGTACGTCTTCAGTATATTGTCCATTCAGTGTGATTCACAGATTAACTGTGCGATTTTTCCTTCATAAGTATTTTTATAAATTGTACGTCTTCAGTATTTTATGTACCTACTAGGTCACAGAACACTTATACTAAAACGCCAGATTTGGATTGCTTTTTTTTTCAATTTCGTTCGCAAGGAAAAGGCGAAGATAGACCATGCTGCCTAGTCGTCACGTCAGTCTGCAATTTTCTATAAGTTATATCCAGAATTAATGTCTTCACTTCAGTAATATTATTCTTTATAGTCATATCCAATAATATCACGCCTATAATCCCTTAATTTTATTAAAACAAAGCTATTAATTATACTGTGACATAAGTAATGTTCCACGCCTAATAGGTAGTTATTTAGTAAAATATCAAGTAATAATAGAAGTGTGTCTGTAAGGTCTGGAATAGGGCCTAATGTCTATTCAGCTAAAAAATAGTAAACTATTTGGAGAATGTCGGTGCTGTTTGGAATTTGGCCATCACGAGGAGATCGGGGCGTCCTACGGAAATGGGGTCCAGCAAGTCTACCGAGACACATTCTTGGAAACTTTCAATTTATCGGTAAGTTGTTCTGAGACCACGGTTCATCGGGTCGTTTTTCGACTCTTCTCACTCTACTAAACTAACGTGCTACAAACAGTAAATTTTTGAGTAGGTTGAAGCTTCCTGTCCCGAAAAGTATACTCTGACCAATTCACTTGTTATGACTTTTGCTTCAATAAGTAGGGTCAACAAACCAGTCCCAGTTTTGTTCCAATTACAAACCAAAAACATGGTTGCAAAACAAATGTAATTTTGTTTGATATACTTATGTTGCTAGGTGATTCTTTCTATTCTTTTCAGCTTTCAACAAATCCAATTCTGACTACTAGGATCTGCAAATCATGTATTGACAGACTGATGGATGCTAGGGACTTTAAAGCCATGGTTGTGAAGTCTGAGCAACATTTGCTGACTAACCATTCTTCGAATATTGAATTTGTTAATGGTAAGAAAAAATTTATGTAAGACATGGGATAGTAATAAATAATGAACTTATCCTAAATACATTTGAGACATTTTAGAACTCAGAACTCAGAACTCAGAACTCAGAACTCAGAACTTTATTTGTAATTATGGGTATAGTATAAAATACAGATAACAGGTTAATTGGGTACAGTCCTCCATAATTTGCCATCACAAAATAGCATACAAATATTTTGGTCTTAAAACTATTTAACACTTAACAGTATAGTAGGTACTTATATATTATCAATAACATCAAAACAAAACAATAACCTAAGCAATGAGATCAAGAAAAATTAAACATTACATAACTACTTAATCTGTAAAATATTCGCTTAAATTGTAATAGGCTTTGTCTACTAAATATATAAATAGCTGTTTTTTAAATTGTTTTGAATTTAAACTCTTTATATTACTAGGCAACTTATTATAGAGTTTTGGTGCCATAGCGAATACACTATTATGTAGTAGAGTCGTTCGTGTTTCAACAACAGCCAAGTTATTTGTGTACCGTAAATTTAAATTGTGTCTTTCTGATACTTTACTAAACAAATGAGGATTATGTTTCACAAAAAGTACTACTTCAAATATGTAAAGTGACGTTAGAGTTAAAATATTTAAACTTCTGAAAAAAGGTCTACAGCTGTCTATATTATTAAGGCTGCATATAGATCTAATGCAATGCTTTTGGGCTTTGAAAATAGTTTCCTTTTCACAGGAATTGCCCCAAAAAATTATCCCATACCTTAAACATGATGCAACAAACCCATGATATGCAGCCATGACAGCTTCTCTGTTAGCAACTTTATTTAATTCATATAAAGCATACAAAAATTTATTTAATCTTTTACAAATGTCTGATGCATGAGATTTCCACGTTAGTTTGTTATCAATGGTAAGGCCTAAAAATTTTGTGTTTTCTGTGCTGTCTATGATAGATCCATTAAAATTTATATTAACATTTTGTATGAGATTTGAAGGATTACGTTGATGAAAGTGCATCAATTTGGTTTTTTCTAAGTTTACTTTGAGTTTGTTTTGATCTAGCCAGAATATAATATCTTTTAGTGCATTATTGATATCACTTTCATATTCATTCGGTTTGTTGCATTTAATTACTATAGTGCTATCGTCGGCGAAGAGTAACATAGGTTGGGACACACTTTTAGGCAAATCATTGATGTATAAAAGGAACAAAAGGGGCCCCAGTACACTCCCCTGAGGAACTCCGGATGTTATTTTAAGAGCACTTGATAAGTATTTTATTTCTGTATTAGTTATAGGGCAAATTTTTGTTATACTAACATACTGCTCACGATGATAAAGATATGATTCGAAAAGTGCAAGAATATTACCGCGTATTCCATTTGCTTCGAGTTTCTGTAATAAAATGCGATGGTCTACAAAATCGAACGCTTTAGTAAGATCCATATAAATGGCGCAGACTGGATTACGTTTATCTACCTCACTAATGGTACGATTTAAAAATTCGTATAAAGCCATATTAATGGTATGGTTTTTACGGAAGCCTTTTTGTTCTCCAGCTAGTAAATGATATTTTTCCAAGAATGAATACAGAGCTTCATAAATAACTTTTTCAAAAATTTTAGATATTACTGGGATTAATGCGATAGGTCTATAACTATCCATGTCTCGAGTATTTCCTTTTTTAAATAGTGGCTTAACTATTACTGGTTTTAGCTTTTCTGGGTACTGTCCATTAGATATACTAAGATTTATTATGTGGCTTAGTGGCTTAGCTATGACTTCGGCAACATGTTTTAGAACTTTGGTGGAAATGTCATCGTAACCAACACTTTTTTTATTCTTTAGATTCATTATAATTTTAGCTATGTCGTTGTGTATTGTAGGTAGTATAAACAAGGATTGAGGGTTGTTATTTATAGTTAAAGATACTTTAGAATTAAGATTACTACTATTATCGTTTGAATTTGAATTTTTCGTTTTTTCTATCAGAAAACAATTGTATTCTTCAGCTATTTGTTTTGGGTCTTGTACAAGACTGTTGTTGATTTGTATTTCTTTTATAGATTCTTTAGGTAGATTTAATTTATTTTTATTTATTATTTGCCATATTGCCCTTGACTTATTTTCCGCCTTATTTATCGTGTAACTATTTTGCGCTTTTTGGGTTAATTTAAGTATCTTTTTGAGTCTGTTTGTATAAGTCTTTAGTGTATTTCTATTTTTATCGCTAGTATTTAGTCGGTATTGCCAAAGTAATGTACGTTTTCGCTTACTACACTTTCTTATGCCTGGCGTTATCCATTTTATTTTCCCTGAGGCGTTTATTGTAATGTCTTTTATTGGAAAGCATAAGTCGTAAAATAATTTGAAAAGTTCTAGAAATTTGTCATAGGCTTCATTAGGATTACAAGAGGTGTAGATATCCGAAAAACTTAACGCATTCAAACTAGAGTAAAACTTATCTAAATTCTCCCTACTGTAGTCTCGTATTGAAGTCCGCCAGAATTTAATGGTACATCTAGATGAGATTGGATACTTTAATAACTGAGCGGTGTGGTCTGATAAACCTAAATCTAAAACTTCACCTTTACTACCTCTCGGATTACAATGGGCAAAGTTATCTATGCACGTTCCCGAATCCGGCCTAGTGATTTCCTTAAATTGTAATTTTAAATTATATTGCTGTAAATAGTTTTCAAATTCTAGTGACAAACTATTATTTTTAAGTCTATCTATATTAAAATCCCCGCAAATTATAATTTTTTTGTTAATTTTTTGTAATTTATGCATAATTATATCCATTTTAGTATAAAAAATATTCAATTTGTCATTCAAAAGGGAAGGTAATCTATAAATGCACAACACTATGATATTGTACTGAGGTAGTTCAATAGCACAACACTCGATAATATTCATTACAGACACTTGTTGTACGAATGGTATGTCTTTGAACTCGACGGTATTCTTTACCAAAATGCATGCTCCACCTCTTCTATAGTCTCTTGAATATGTAGTTGCCAGCTTGTAGTTAGGTATATGTAGCAAATCTTCTTGCCCTGAGGCCATATTATGTTCAGTAATACATACTATTTTAATATCTAGTTTTTTACTTGACAGTTCCCCTAAATGCAATATTAGTAAGTCTGACTTGTTAATAAGTCCTGATATATTTTGGTGGATTAAGTAGGTATAATTAGACTCGAAAAAACTGGTTGTTGTCATTGCTTTTGTTTTCCTGTGACGAATCTTCTATTGAGGTATGGATATGATTTTGATGAGGTGGTAGTACGCATTCTTTATCTAGTTGTAGTGATGGGTAAAATTCATTTTTTATCCATGTCAGCAATTGTCCGAGTTGTACTATAATATTTTTAATTCCTAGATTATTGAGTTTTCCGGAAAAAGATGAAAACATATCCATGGAAAGGCTCATATTGCTATCAAAGAAAAATCCATAATCATACTTTACGATATCTTCATGAAGGAAACGATTGAAAACTTCGACTCTATAATTAAAAATTTTTCGTCCGCATACATAGGTTGGTGTACAAATTATGATATTTGTTTTTAACTTTTGAACGGATATTCTGATCTGATGAACAAGGTCAGTGTAGTCTCTTGTAGTCAGAAAATCTGCTTCTCCAATCATTAAAAAGCAATACTCATTTGCAGAGTAATCACTTACTTCTTGTTCCATATTACGCAATAACTCCTTAATAGATCCATTGGGTATGATACTGTGGCAATATTCAAATGAGCTATAAAAATTATCATTCTCGATAGTTTGAAGTATTTTATTTTTATTGTTTGTGCTTATTATAGATAACCTATTGCGTTTTATAGTATTATTTTCTATTGCTAAGCTCTCATTTTTTAATGAATTACTGGAAATATTCTTTGCTTTATAATTTTCCTTATGTTGTACTATAGCTAAGTTTGTTAATTGTTGCGAAGTTGTTTTTTGATTAACTTGCATCTGTTGTAAAGTCTTCTGTTCATTCCAGGTATCATTAGTTTGTGTATAATTATTTATACATTTTTTTTTATAATTTCTAGCGCTGATAACTTCTTTTTTAGCTCATCATTTTCTTGTTGCAATTCATTTATTTTTAAGAGAGCCTCTTCTAATTTAAACTTTAATATATCTGATTCATTTTCTCCTTTTTTTTCTGATGCTTTCTGTTTATGACTTTTCGACAATGGAAGTAACGTATCTCCGAGGTTAATGTCGTCGTAGGTGTCGTCATCACTATCAGTACATAGCGAATGGAAACTGTTTTCTGTAGAAACATTTATGACTATTTTTTGTTTTTGCGCTGAACCGATTAGTGGGGTAGACGTAGTCGTAACCCTTGTTGGTATATCCTGACGTAATGTAGCAGTCTCATTAAGTTTAGTGGTGGACTTTATTGGTGTAGGTGGTGAAGCCTTACTTAAATATTTTTCTGGACTTTTCAGGCAATTATCACATTTCCAATTATCCTTCCTCTCTTTGTTCAGCGCATAAAAGGAAGAGTATCTCCGTTCTGTTACGTTAGTGCACGGTATGTGAAATGATTTATTGCACTTGGAACACGTTAGATATTGTCTGCTGGTCATGTTAGTATTGCATTTTGCACATGTTAACGCCATCTTGCGGCGCGAGTCACTATCTAGACCTTGGTCAGGATTTAATTTCTGATCCTCTTGGTTCTTCGATGTTTCATCCAAAGTGCAATTTTTTGATCGTGGACTGATCTCTTTAGATTGTCGTCTAATATTGGATAATTTTACCTTTTCCATCTTACAATTTGAACACGACCATTTGTCTTTTTGGTCTTTATTCATCAAATAATATTGCATATCAGATACTTTGGCGCAATTTTCATTAGCACAGAAGTCTTTTTCGCAAGAATTACACTTGAGAAACTGCCTTCCAAAAATTGTAGTTTTGCACTTTGAGCACGTAATTGAACACCGCCTTGATGTCTTTTTTTGATATAGTGACATCTTTCGGTTTCTTCTGGTACTAAGCTCTCCAGCTCCAACTAGTATTGAAGTAGCGGCACTAATTAAAATTGTATTAAGTTAGAGCTTTTTTCAATAGATAGCGCTACTAGTCCCGTTCGTCTTCATCATCACTTGGAGGAACGAAGCGCTATTTTAAATATTTTTTCTCAACTGTCTTAAAAGTCAAAAACGTTCACTTTTATTATTTCAGAATGTTATTTACACAATAATCACTTTTGTTTATGTATTATTAACCGTAATAACTGTATGAAGAGAGTCTATTTGTCTTTTCTGTAAGAAATCAGTTCAAAACACGTAACGAATTTTCACGTAATAAAATGTCTCATAACTAGTTATACACTGAAAAGTTTTTAAAGATAACACTAATCCTAGGTATTTGTACGTAATTGAATACAACGACTATAAGAGCACTAATATAAAGCAGCTCAAAACTATTTTTCACAATTATTTACTATTTATTTGCTTCCAACAATGGCCAGTGTTGCCAGTATTTTATATTATTTATTATTTTTAGGCAAAACATTTTCAATGCATGTGAACCTAATGGGGTAAAACATAAACAGGTCAGTACAACTTGAAAACATTTGAAATAAACATAATTTAAAATGTTTTATATTGAAATCCTTTTTTGGGGTTTTGTTCCCATAGGATCCAAATAGGACTGACACTTGGCTGTCTGCCTGCCTCATGCAACAACCAAATTGTTTAGTGAAAACACTCACAGTATGGCTGTAAAAATTTATAACAACCTAAATGACAATATGAAAAACCTTCCTTTGACTAATTTTAAGAGATGTTTAAAAAGTTGGATTTTATGTAATTGTTTTTACAGCTTCACTAAAGTTTTTGACTTTAAATGTTTTTAGTGTAGGTACTAATGGCAATTTTTTTTACAGCAAAACAAATTTATGTTACCTGAAGTCAGTTTGATGTGGTAATTCAAATTCAACTCTTAAAATATATTCAGCAAACATTTTATTCACATGTTAACAGTCTCTCGCCCGGGCGCCCAGGACCAAGTAGACGAAGGCCACAGCAGCGAAATAATAAAACATGAAGACAATTACTTGCACATTACCCTACAGGAGCTAGACCATGCGGTGAGTTTGTTGTGTGATACTGGCAGATGTTACACCCTATTTTTTTTTTCTTTTTTTTTTATTAATGATGGGTTTGCTCTTGACTCTAGTCTAAGTCATAGGACAGAGACAGAGTCTAAGATGGAGCGAGCTCACCCAGAAGAAGCCTGTTAAGGCACTGGCACTCCCACACACTGACGGAACGCAGCAAACTACTTGGCGCCAGACTTCGGTGGGATGGTGGTCGCGAGCCAGGCGGCTCCTTACGGAGCCTTCCACCGCTTGGTGGGATCGTTCAGCCGGACTTATCCACATTTTTTTTCCTAAGACCACATTCACATTTACACTACCATTTCTACGGGAAGTTTCATTTTATATCATATTTCTACCTATGTGCCTGTTGTTTTTAAGTTGTTTGGTTCCATGAACTGGCTGATTCATCCCTTAAAATATAATTTGTTTGTTTTTTACATCTTGTTTATAACAATACTCATTTTATGATTTGGTATGAAATCTACTTACCTGTTGTACCTTACAGGATATGGAGTGCAGCAGTGCTCTGATGACCATTGAAGACAGTAAGTAGCAACTTCACTTTATCAGTGACTGCCTGCATGGTGTAGCGGTCTGAGCGTTGGTCTCATGATCTGGAAGTCCCTGGTTTTAAAGGGGTGAAACACAAAGTTGATTAATAGACAATTTTCTTAACATCATAACGCTGGCTTCTGTGGGCTTTTCACAGATATCAGCCCATAATATGCCTTATAAAAAGCATGCTTCTCCAAAGTAAAATAAACCTTTTTTTGGAACCGCTATTACCTGCCTACCCTTTAGATACCCCACCCCAGTCATATACAAGGCATTAGTCTTTGATGTCACTGTTCGGCGTGTTCGGGCCAGCCAGTATATTTGTTTTCTTTATGGAATAAGCAATGCTTAATAGCCTGATTAAGTTTGTAATTGAAATGCTTAAAAACATCAAAAATCAATTCAGGAAATCCTACTTATTTGTATGTTTGTTACTTCTTCAAGCAAAAACTATTGAACAGATTGTAATGAAATTTAGCACACATATTGAAAGTAACATGGATTAACACATAGGATAGTTTTTATCACCACCTATGCGGCCAACGCCGCGGATAACAGCTAGTGTAAAAATAAAATTGAACAAAATGTTCTTAGAACTAAAATTATCTAAAGATCAATGTATTGTTGTAGCCGCTAACTGCGACGTGGGGAAAGTTAAACAAGAAGATATAGAAACAGAAGTAGTGGAAGAAGAAGAGCAACAGAGTGCCGATTGGTGTGAGATCCTCGCGAGCCAACTCGAGTGTAGCGACGGAGCAGACGCTGACACACTGCATGCAGCTGCCGACGAGCTGGTGGTGAGGAATCTTTAACAATCACTCTTCCAATTGAAACTTCTCCATCTCATTTAGTTTAGCCTAGTTCTTAGTGTATCACAAGCTATTCCAGTCCCTCGATGTCTATGTGCCAGCATCGAAAGTGGTTCCTCATGCTGAAACACTTGCAACACTTGCTGTGGACCCATTTCCGTATGCCGTATAGTTAGGGTATGCTCCTGGTGTTCCACAACAGGTACTTGAGACCCTCGAACAATCTCAGTGCCAAATAATGATGATCGGTAAAGTTGGCTGTTTTAGAGTAACATACAGACAAAGTTGTGTTGAAGTATCCGTGTGATGCCGGCTTAGAATAGCATCACCCCATTTCTTACCCATGGGTGTCGTAAGAGGCGACTAAGGGACTAGAGGGTGTGTATTGCAATTTTAGGCGACGGGCTGACAACCTGTCACTATGGTGATACACAGTTATCTTATTGACCCTCAAACTTTTGTCAGACGTGGTGTTAATATCCGTTGAACGGCCGTTAACGCTCTGCCTACCCCATAAGGGATATAGGCGTGATTTATGTATGTATGTACAGACAAAGTTACTACGGCTGGTGGGTATTGGAATCAACGAGGTGTATGAAAAAAATAAATGACCTTTCTTTAGGTTTCACGGTCGACATACAAAGTTAAAGTGTTAAATCAAAATCAAAGTCAAATACGATTTTGGAACTGTTGTGTAGTGCTTAGGTGAAGGTATTTATGTAATACGGCCGCGAACTAGTACATCTAGAAAATCAATTTAGTTGGCGGCCGATCCATGGTCTTTTGAAAAATAAACGGTCGCACTGAAATCAAATCAGACTTGAAAAGATACGTTCGTACATTTGCTTTATTTTGTCAAACAGATAGGTTTTTGTTACAGATGTCTTCCTCAGGACGCAAAAAGAAAAGGGCAAAGTATACTCCTGAGTCTCTAGAGCTGGCATTGAAAGAAATTCGTGCTGACGGAATTAGTATTCGGGAAACATGTAGAAAATATAAGATTCCCAGGACTACTGTTCAAGACCGATTAAGTGGAAGAACTACTGATGAACTTAAGAGACCAGGACCTTTGCCAGTACTGGGAGCACCAGGCGAATCAAAAGTGGTCGAGTGGCTCATGAATATATCCAAATGTGGATTTCCAGTCAAAAAGAATGAATTGCTAGATACCGTGCAAAAGATCTTAAAAGACCTGGAGCTGCCGAACCCTTTCAAAGATGACCGTCCTGGGCAGACGTGGTTCCAGAGCTTCGTCAAAAGACACCCCGAAATAACTGCTCGCTCTGCGGGAGACAAAGCGCGCGCGAGGCCCTCTGAGCAATCCGTGCGACTGTGGTTCCGCAACCTGGAGACATTCCTAGCGCAACAAGGGCATTCCGACTTACTTGGACACCCTTATAGGATTTTCAATGCTGACGAAATCAGTTTTTTCCTCTGCCCAAAAACGGGAGAAGTTCTTGCACCCAAAGAATACCGTAATTTATACCCGGTCACATCAGGCAACGAGGCAGATAACATTACTATAATGGCAGCATTTAACGCAAGCGGTGAACAGGCTCCCCTGATGGTGGTGTTCCCCGCCCCGCGCCCGCGCCGCCGCCGGCCCGCGGGCGGCAGCGCGCCGGCGCCGACACACTGGACAGTAGAACACAGCGACACAGGGCGGATGAAAAGCGACACCTTCTTCGAATACATCACAAATGACTTCAATACTTGGGTGGAATCCAACGACATCGAAAAGCCTGTTCTCCTGCTGGTGGACGGACACAAGGCGCACATGTCTCTGGCGCTGAGCGCCATATGCGAAGAGACGGGCATCATATTATATGCTCTTCCTCCGAACACGTCACACCTGCTGGGAGCTGCCGATGTCAGCGTGTTCGCTCCACTGACGGACCAGTGGAGGAAACATAAACGAAAATTTCTCGAGAAACCCGAAGTTGTGGACAAAACTGTCACTAAAAGGAACTTTTGTGAACTACTTCAAGAATTAATCGAAACTGAACAGACGAAAACAAATATCATAAATGGGTTTAGACGATGTGGCCTTTACCCGTTCGATCCAAACGTAGTCGAGTACACAAAGTTCCGCGATAGTTCTCTCTGAGTCTGACGTTCAGCGGCTCGATCTCACGAGCTGTGGTCGCGGGTTGCTGCTGCCTCGGCGCGCGGGTTGCTGCTGCCTCGGCGCGCGGGTTGCTGCTGCCTCGGCGCGCGGGTTGCTGCTGCCTCGGCGCGCGGGTTGCTGCTGCCTCGGCGCGCGGGTTGCTGCTGCCTCGGCGCGCGGGTTGCTGCTGCCTCGGCGCGCGGGTTGCTGCTGCCTCGGCGCGCGGGTTGCTGCTGCCTCGGCGCGCGGGTTGCTTCTGCCTCGGCGCGCGGGTTGCTGCTGCCTCGGCGCGCGGGTTGCTGCTGCCTCGGCGCGCGGGTTGCTGCTGCCTCGGCGCGCGGGTTGCTGCTGCCTCGGCGCGCGGGTGGCTGCTGCCTCGGCGCGCGGGTTGCTGCTGCCTCGGCGCGCGGGTGGCTGCTGCCTCGGCGCGCGGGTTGCTGCTGCCTCGGCGCGCGGGTTGCTGCTGCCTCGGCGCGCGGGTGGCTGCTGCCTCGGCGCGCGGGTTGCTGCTGCCTCGGCGCGCGGGTTGCTGCTGCCTTGGCGCCTCTCTCCCACTCTCCATACACATATCCAGATATAATTTCTACCCACAAAGTAAAAAAATAAAATGTTGAGAAAGCTTGGTCCTAGGAAACCTATGTTCTTAACTAAGACAACACCAACTCTACACCCAAGTATCAAGCGTCTCTGTAAATGACCTCCTCTCTCATTGTTAGCTAAAGTTAAGCCTATGTTGATGATTATAGATAGAACTAGACTCAAACTATTGAACCTACGGAGACTGCTACTATGTTAACCTATCTTACTTATGTATTGTAATAGAAGAAAAATGTAAATACCTAATTTAAAATCAAACTTATAATATGAAATAAAAAAGATTATGAAAAAGGAAAAAAAAATGTGTTTTAGTTCGGCTCCATAGCTCTGATTGTATGAAGCTGTAGTCCCATTCGGAAGCAAGCATGAATCTTGGTATGCTTGTAGCTTGCTGTAGTTGTTGTAGCTTTTTTATGTGTCATTCATAATTTAAAGAAGAACAAGCTGTCAAATGAATGTTTGATTTCAAATCATTTAGCTTTATTAATAGAATAATACTTAAGTGGAACAGTTTGATATGATTTTTTAGGTATTATATATTATTTTATATAGCATAGATAAATCTGTTTAATTTCTTGCAAATTGGTGCAACATGATCTTTTCAGCAAATGTATAAGTCCAATGTAATACCTAAAAAATCATATCAAACTGTTCCACTTAAGTATTATTCTATTGAATATTTAACTGATATTATAACTAGAAAAAAGATTGAATAATTATTCTAATGCCGCAGGACAGATTAAGAGTTCTGAACCTCCGTAAGTTCGGGCTCCGAGGTGGCTGTAGGTACTACCTCACGGCTCCATCTACCGGGATTAGTTGTTGTTTCTACATGTTTTGGTTTTTGCAGAAGTCGCCATATGCAACGGTGTGAGCCCAGTGATGTCCAAACAGAACAATTGGAACAAATAACACAAGAAGATGAACAAAATGATAATACTACAAACATACACGAGAGCGAAGATGATGACGAAGAGGAAGTTGAACAAGAAGCAGCTATTGACGAGGACGCGGTGAGTATTGAAAAATAAATGTAATGAAAAATAAAGAAAATTTCATTTTAAATAGGAGATTATTTTCTTGCCTAAACTTTGATATAGCAGGCATATAAATTTAAACCGGTCAGATAATGCTCAGCTTGACGGTGAACGCTTTCAGTACTAGTGAAAATTTAAGTAATTATTGAATCACAATTTTATGTTTACAGACTCCACATCCGCCGACAGTCTGAGCCTTTTGAATATTGCAAACATCTGCACATCGAGAAGTAAGAAAACTAGTACAAAATGTGTGTTCGAGGAAATGAACGACAGCTACATAAGCACGACATCCCCACGTGTTGTTAAACAAACAAATAATTTATATAAATGCATTACGAATGTACAGCAACTCACAAATAACATTTCAGATTTCGGTTTAAAAAACGAATATATATGCACTAACATTATCTATGCACTAAGTAAAGAAAAGCGCAATAATGAAAGGTCACATACTTGTATGATATGTGATAAAAAGTTTTCTACAAAGGGTAATTTGACAAGGCATATCAGAGGCACACACACTGGTGAAAAGCCCTTTTCTTGTAATTATTGTGATGAAAAGTTTGCTCAAAGTAGAAATTTAATATGTCGTATCAGAAAAAACACTGGAGAAAAGCGTTTTTCTTGTAAGAATTGCGATGTTCAATTCCATCAAAAGGCTAGTTCCATAATACGTAACAGAAAACATACTGGTGATGAACCTTATGCCTGTAACATATGTGGTAAAAAATATTATACTCGTAATCACTTACGTAGGCATATGAGAAAACACACAGCATATGTCTGTGAGTTATGTGATAAAAAGTTTGGTGACAGTACACATTTAAAAGAGCATATCAGAACACACACTGGTGAAAAGCCATATGCTTGTAAAATTTGTGGAAAAGCGTTTGCTCAAAATAGTAATTTAACTAGGCATATTAGAAAAAACACCATGGTTTTGTGTGACCACACTAACCTTGTCTCTCAGATGTGTAATTAGAAAGCTCACAATACTGCATTAAAAGATCAATCATGTCAGAACACACCCTCCTGGTGAAAAACCTGGATTGAAAGTGCAGTAGAGGGCAGTAGCGGTGGTGGTGGTTGTGTTGTAACAGCTCGTCACAACTTGTGACGAGCTGTTGGCGCGCTCCTGCTCGGTGCACTGGCCGACCGCGCTCGGCTGCTCGGAGCCGAGCCTCTACACCGGCAATGCCAAAAGGCATGATAACTAATAATTAGTTACGTTCCGTTTAACGATCTCATACATCAAAGTGAAAACATCTATAAATGATGTGACGTTTCGTACCTTACGTTTAACGTACCAAGCACAGCGCTCCCTAGTAGCGACAAAAGGAAAAAATAACCGCTCTTCCCTCCTAGGGGGGATAGGCCAGTAGGGATAGGTGGAACAGGGGCTATCTATCGCGCGACTAGGGAAGAGTTTAAAAATAAAGAAATCTCCCTTTTATAATGTGTTCAATAATTTCCTTTGTAAATTCAATGTAATTGGTTCAATGTGGTAAGTACCTGCTGTGTTTAAGAGTATTTGAATAAAACAGTCTTAAATATTAAAGTACCTACTTTGTTTTATTTATCAGTGGTCATTTTATGCTCGAAACGAGAAATTCTTGAAATAATTTTAGATACTACTAGCGGCCCGCCTAGCGGTTTCACCCGCTGCTAACTGATTTCCCACGGGAAACAGACCTTCTCCCGACAAAAATTATACATAGGTACATACATACATCAAAACCTTCCTCTTGAATCACTCTATCTTTTAAAAAAAACTTCATCCAGATCCGTTAAGTGGTTTTGAAGATTTAAGCATACAAACAAACAGACAGGGACAGACGTGAGAAGCGACTTTACTTTAAATTCCGTTTCTTTTAATCCCCCAAGGGATAAAAAGGGGGTTAAAAGTTTGTATGAAAGATCGTTGTCTTAAGTGTGATCCGTTTCAAAATTTGTGATTAGACTTATGACTTAAAATAATTATGCATGTGTTTCAGTATATTTGAAATTTTAACTATTAACAGGGTCAATCGGGGGTTTAAAGTTTGTATGAAAGTTCATTTTTTTAAATGAATGTGATCTGTTTCAAAATTTGTGATTAGACTAATAACTTAAAATAATTAAACCTTTAAAAAATTTTAACCTTTAAATGGGTGAAAAGTCGGTTAAAAGTTTGTATGAAAGTTTTTTATCTTAAATGTGAACTGTTTCAAAATTTCTGATTAGACTCATAACATAAAATAATTAAATACGTGTTTTAGCATTTTTGAAATTGTAATCCTTAAAGGTGTCAAAAGGGGGTCAAAAGTTTACTACCAGTTGGGCTACCCGTTTTCCCATGGGAAAGTGACAATTTTCCGGAATAAATTATACTTATAAACCTTCCTCTCAAGTTACTCTATCTAATAAAAAAAACAGCATCAAAATCCGTTGGGTAATTCTAAAGATATAAGGAGACACCAAACGGGAAGCGACTTTATTTTATACTGTGTAGTGATTAATCCGTCATACAGGGTGTCCCGTTTTAAGAGACCCAAGGGAATAACCCAGGTCGTGTGAAAAGTAACTTTTATCAATAAAATTAATTAAAAATTAACATAGAAAGTACTTGTAACACCAATCGCGTCCGCTTCGCGCTACGTAAACCCAAGAGCTCCACGCCGCCGGCATAGTATAAAGAAGGCCGCCGGTGAGTATAGTATTCTTTGCCCAAGAGTACGTAGTAGTATTATATTATCTGTGCCAAGAGTGAGCCCGAGTCTATGGATTGGCGAGCTTATACGCCTTTAGGATTGTCATCCTTCTTCAGTCACTTTCTCAAATCCAGCTGGTCTGGCATGGATACCCCCAGTTCGTGTCAACGGTCATTTGTTATTACAGCAACGTCACCACTTTCAATAACCCCTGGCTGATCTTTTGCATCGTCGTTAGCGGCTGAAATGAAGTAATTTGTTGTAGTTTACAGGTACATTTTAATTCTTGACTGACAATCATGGACTAAAATAAATTTATTTGCGCTGTTTCAGTAAATCACAAATAAATTTCTAAAAGGGTAACAATACTCCATTAATTTGCCCAAAATTATCGGATAATCCACTGCAGGCATAGGCGTATGCTAACATTGTGCCTATGCCTGCAGTGGATTAACCGATAATTTTGGACACAGACTTATAAACTCACCTTCGAAAAAGGTAGCACATGACTCAGGCGTCGATTCTCCTTTCCAAGGCACCATGAATTGAGCTGTTGCGTAAGTTGTTTTTCCATAAGCTCCCGCCAGCAGTTTGAGCTCATAACGGTCATGGTCCAGGCATCTGACCGCACGATAGGGCCCGCGCATACCAGGATCGAGCTTTCCCTTGGACTGATAACGCGAACACGGTGTCATTCGCCTGAAAAACAGAAAGGTAGCGCCTATCCTTGTTAACGTAAGCATCCTGTTGATATTGATTTTCAGCCAACCGCTCGGTCGTCCTCTGTCTCGCTGTTTGTCGTGTAGCTTCAAGATTTAAACTAAAAGGTCCAGTTGCAATGTCCCGGATTATAGGCGTAGCGCGTAACTTATCAGAATTTGATAAATGAAGTATCATTTGAAGCGTCTAAACAGTCCGCTGGTTGAAGGCTAAGTCATGTCACTATACATTACACATGGCGCCCTCTAGAGCTAAGAATTGAAAAAGTTTATACTACTAGTAATGTCGTGTTGGGTATCAAATGAAAGGGCTTATTAAGCACAGTTAAAAAATTGTTGCCGTGTTATGCCAGCTAAGAATAGTACCACCCCATTTCTTTTCCGCGGATGTCGTATGAGGCGACTACGGGATAACGGGACGCGACGGGTGTCGTATAAGGCGACTAAGGGGCACAAGGATTTCATGTGTAGGTATTACAATTAGGCGGCAGCTGACAACCTGTCACTTAAGTGAAACACGATTTTCTGAAATGACCCTGAAACATATGGTTAGGTTCGTTTTTTTTTTTTTTTTTGTAAGTTTTGCCACTTTTCCTCTGACATCGTGGTCAGAGTCTTTTATAAGCTCAACTCGGACTTCGACGACTCTTTTTTCTGGTTTTTGGTTTGGTTAGGTTTTTTTTTTTTTTTTGTATGTTTTGCTTTTTTTTCCTCTAGCATGGAGGCCAGAGACTTTTTATAGCAAACACGGACTTCGAAGACTATTTTTTTTTTTTTTTTTTAATTAGTCCTTAATCGGATCTGGGGATACAGGGCTCCGGATTTTCGTACGGGAGTCCCGTATAGGTCTTTGTTGTGGCATGCATTGTCTTAATCTAATTTTATCATCTTAATGTTAGTTACAAATATTATATTATGTTAGCTTATTAGTATTTTAATGCATATTCTTATTCTATTAAGTTTTTTTTTTTTTTTTTCTATTATTTAGCATTATAGATATAACATATTTAAAAATATGGAACTCTATAACTATTTCTTATTCTTTACATCTATTTTATATTTAATCTATGTTTTACATTTTTATTTCTCATGGTTGTATATTTCTACAGTATTACGCAGTATACTTATTAATATACCATTCTAATTTTTATTTCTTTTTATTACTTCTTTTGCAATGTTTTCACAATATTCTAGAAAAGGTTTTCTAATTTGTTTGCATTCAATTATTTCACCTAATGATTTTGGTGCAATTTTATAGTTTATTTCTATTTCCAAGTCTAATCGTCTGGAGTCATATTTGGGGCACTCAGTTAGGAGGTGTTCCACCGTTTCTTCCTTCTCGGGATCACAAATGCATGATGGACTGTCTTTGCATTTAAACCTGTTAAGGTACGCTGAGAAGCCGCCATGCCCGGTGAGAACCTGAACCAGTGCCGGATTCAGTTTGAGCTTTCGCACTAGCCTGTAAGCTCTACTGGCGTCAGGCATAAACATTTTAGTCACCGCCGCTTTGTTCTCAGTTTTGTACCGGTTATTCCAGTCCTCAATCGTTTTAAGCCGATTATGCCTTTTTATGAATGATATAGGACACCTATCGTAGTCAGAGGCAGTTTTGGAGTGTAACGCGGCCTCTTTGGCGAGTTCATCAGCTCTTTCATTTCCCTGAACTCCTATATGGGCTCTTACCCAAAAGAGGCGGATTGTCTTGCCTGATGTTGCAATACTAGTCAAGTTTCTCCTGATCGCGTATGCAAGCGGGTGGAAAGAGTCTCTGTCTTTCAGGAGTTCCAGTGAGGATCTTGAATCGCTCAAAACTGCCGTGGATTGCTCCTCTTTCTCCAGGACAAAGATGGTTGCCCGATATAGAGCGTACATTTCAGCCTGGAAGACTGTACAGTACGGCTCCAATTTGAATTTTTTAAAGTTGGTCTCACAAGAATCATTCCAGCAAGAAAATGCTGCGCCAACTTTACCCTCAATTTTGCTGCCGTCTGTAAAGATTTTTGTTCCATAAATTTGGTGTTTATCGATAGTTTCCGGTGTGAAGTCTTCCAGGCATTCAAATTGTATGTCCTGTTCTATTGCTGGGTGTTGGGCTTCGAGGAAACAGACTCTCTGTTCTAGCTCTCTTCCCGCCAGGATATCCTGCGGCCTACCCCTCTTTGCTTCAAAAAGCTGGGCTGCTTCTTGGATTCGAAGATCCAGAGGAAGCAAACCCGTCAGGATTAGGGCTGCGTTTAGAGAGACTGTCCTATACGCCTTACATATTTTTTGAGCAAAGCCTCTTTGGACAGTATTAAGTTGCTTTTGGATGTATATTTTCTGTGCTGCCTGTGCCCATACGCTGGCCGCGTACATGATGACTGGCTCAACGACTGCCACATACATCGTCCGGATGATCTCCGGGTTTAAGCCCCATGTGATTTTTGCAGCCCTAGATAGTTGTTTATAAAGGTTGGTTGCTTTACGACATACTTTTGAGACATGTGGCTGGAAAGTCAGCCTATGATCGATGGTAAGACCAAGAAGCTTTATTTCCTCGACCAGTTGTATGTCCGTTTCACCCATTTGTATTTTTGGAAGATCGAATTTTAACTTCTTTGTTATTATCATCGCATTCGTCTTGTGTGGAGCGAATTTCAGTTTATTTTCGACCCCCCAGTTGCGGATGTATTCCAAGATGGTGTTGGCTTTTTGCTCGATCACTGAAGCTGTTTTGCCGGAGAACACCAACACGACGTCATCTGCAAACGCCTGACAGTAGGTGTCTCTTTCATCGAGACCGTCCAACAGAGGGTCAAGCAGTAGGTTCCAAAACGCAGGACCTCCGATCGAGCCCTGCACACAGCCTATGGTACTCTGCTTGACGTATTCTGTGTCGGCGTATTTGACGCGTACTTTACGATCCTCCAGGTAGCTACCGACCAGTCTGCGTAAGTTTATCGGACAGCGTTTTTCCGCCAGACGACATTTTATTGCTGGCCACCAGGCGCTGTCAAATGCGCCTTCAATGTCCAGTGAGACGACGAGATTTATAAGTTTTTTCTTTAAGTTGTCTTTTATGTGTTGAAGGAGATCGTAAAGGGCATCCTCGGTGCTTCGTTGAGGCACAAAGCCATACTGTCGCGGATTTGCTTTTCGTTGGAGGCACCATCTAATCCGTTTTATCAACAGTTTTTCCAAAATCTTTCCCATTAGGTTAGGTTAGGTTAGGTTAGGTTTTTTTTTTTTTTTTTACAATGATCCCATGTCAAGGATAAATCCATCATGGACGACTGGGAAGGGAGACCCAGACAGTGTTGGACTCTTACCAACTAAAACCTTGACATGGCATTTTCGAATTCGTCCCTCTGACAACATTTCTCAGAGATCTTACGACAACTTATAATTTTAACAAATTTCTATATACATAACTATATGTCGCACCTAGTGTACGTCGAATTTAATCTTAGGTCCTTAATCTATGGCGCAAGTTTAAACTTTCATGTGCTGGTTTTTTTTTTTTTTTTTTACTGTAATACATGTATTTCATTTTTTTTTTTTTTTTTTTCTTTGTTTAAATGATTTTGATACATTAACTTATTTATCTTATATCTTATCTACGTTAGAAACTAGACTTATAACTGATACTTATTTACTGCTTATTTTAATGTTTGTAGTACATAATCTAAATATTATGTGTACAATCCATAATAACTATTCAAGTTTTTTATTTACAACTATCTTCGAGTTTTTACTCTAAATCTATTTCAATTGTTATTATTATGCTTATATTTCATACATCAATATAAAAATAAACATAACTTACCCTATTTGTTTCTTTTGATAGAAAGATTGGCAATTTTTGTGCAATAATTCAATATGATTTCTCTTTTGTTTTTGTCACTGATAATTTTGTGAATGTTATCTCTTGTTATGTGCATGTCTAAAAGATTCTCTACATTAAATCTTGCAACACCGTTCACGGGGCAGTCAAATATTATGTGTGGCACTGATTCCTCGATGCCTGGTTCGCATATGCATGATGCGTTCTCCTTACACCTAAATCTGCATAAGTATTCAGAGAACCCACCATGCCCCGTCAACACCTGTGTAAGCACCCCGGTGGGGACTGTTTTTCTGACGATTTTATAAGCCTGGATCGCATCCGGGAAAAACATTTTCGTGATGGCAGCCGTTTCACCAGATTGGTATCTACGGTTCCATTCCTCAAGTGATTCCAATCGGATTTGTCTCTTGAGAAATGATACCGGACAACCACTGTAGTCTGGTGACTTTTTTAATTTCAGGGCTGCTTCCTTAGCGAGATGGTCAGCACGTTCATTTCCCTCAAGTCCTTCATGTGCTTTAATCCAGAAAAGTGATATTTCCTTTCCTTGGAGTTTGCAGGCTTTGATATTCGATTGTATTTCAATGGCTAGAGGGTGGCGGGTGCTTGGTCTTACGATCGTCTCAAGAGACGATCGCGAGTCGCTGTATATGCCAAAAGATGTTTCGGTGTGATCCAAAATTACCCTTGTAGCTTTACATATGGCTAACAGTTCCGCCTGATACACGGTGCAATAGGGGCTCAGCTTTAGCTTGTAGGATTTGGTTTCACCAGTGCTATCCCACAAAGATAACGCTGCCCCAACCTTACCTTCAAGCTTGCTTCCGTCGGTGAAGATTCTCACTGCTTGAGTGTTTTGGTCTTCCACCATCTGGCCGTCCGTCAGGCTCAAGAACTCCAGACTCATATGTTGGGCAGGATGATTTGTCTTGGCATATGCAACGACTCGCTCCGTCTCCCTGTCCACCAACTTAGATTGCGGCAATCCTCTTCTGGCTTGGTGCAGTGCTGCTGCTTCCCGAACACGGATATCGAGTGGCAATATTCCAGCAAGGAGCAAGGCGGAGTTCAGAGAGACCGTGCGATAAGACTTTGTTAACTTTTGCACAAAACTTCTCTGAACTGCGCCCAGGTGCTTCTGAATGCTAATTTTGTCTGATGCCGTTGCCCATGCGCTAGCCGCATACAAGATTACGGGTTCTACCGCTGCTGTATAAATTTGCCTGATGACCTCAGAGTGAAGTCCCCAGCCAATCTTTGCGGTTTTGGAGAGTTGTTTATATATTCCCGAGGCTTTCCTGCATACGGCCGCTACTTGAGCATTGAAGGTCAGTTTATTGTCGAGGATAAGACCCAAGATTTTTATATCTTTGGACAGTTCAATGTCGATCCCACCCATGCTTAAAAGCGGGGCATCATATTTGAGCTTTCTGGTTAGTACCATGGCTTTGGTCTTTTGAGGTCCAAAGTTTAATTTGTTTTTGATGCCCCACTCCCGCACATAGGCGAGAGCGGCATTGGCCTGTCTCTGTACTTCTAATCCTGTATCGCCATCTAGAATAAGAACAACGTCGTCGGCAAAGGCTTGACAGTAGTAATTTAGTTGTTCCAAGCCTTTGAGCAATGGGTCCAATAGCAAGTTCCAGAGAATGGGACCACCAATAGAGCCTTGTACGCAGCCTTTATTTGTAGAGCGAGTGCACTCTTCGCCTCCATACCGTACACTGACTTTCCTGTCACTTAGATAGCTGTCTAGAATTCGACGAATATTTATGGGGCAGTTCTCTTCAGCCAGTCGGACTCGTATTGCCGGCCACCAAGCATTGTCAAAGGCTCCCTCTATGTCCAATGACACGAGGGTCACAATTTTCTTTGCTTTAAGCTTTATGCGTATGTATGTGACCAGGTCATAGAGAGAGTCCTCAGTGCCTTTTTGGGGCATGAATCCGTATTGCCGGCTGCTCATTTTGGGGATTAAGTGCCATTTTAGCCGTTCCACTATCATTTTTTCCAGAATCTTCCCCATCACTGGCAGTAAACCAATTGGCCTATAAGATTTTGGGTTCATGTAGTTGTCTTTGCCTGGTTTCCTAAGTGCTACAACTGTAGCTTCTTTCCAGATAGTCGGAAAATGGCCAAGTTCCAGGCATTTGTTTGCCAGTGACAGGAACAAGTTCGGATCCCGAGAAATAACACGTCCGCATATGTCGGCTGTGAAACCATCCTTTCCAGGTGCTTTCTTGGGATTAAAACTTTCGTACGAAATTTTTAGCTCCATGTCCGTAAACGGAGGGTCAAAAAGTTCTACACCGCCCTCTACGTTTACTTGCTGGGCTTTCCTTCTTGTTATCTCGTGATCTGCGTTTTCTCCTTCCTCTGTATCGGTCGGGTAGAAGGTCTCCGCCAACTGAGTGACGGATTCTTTTTGGTCCATCACGCGGCCATCTTTTATTAGGGGAAGGTCTTCTTCTCTTTTGGTGGTTCTATTTATCACCCTATAAATTCCTTCCCACACTCCTTCTTTATCTTGTGTGCTACAGAATTCCTTCCAGCTTCTGATCTGTGCACTTTTTGCTTCGGTTTCATATCTTTCCTTTGCCTCGAGATATTGTGATACGACTCTTTCTTTGCGTGATGGTGCTGCGCACCTGATTCTTCTCTTCATGGTTACAGTCTCCGATTTTAGCTTCAGAAGCTCATCCGACCACCATGATATTCTCAATTGTTCTGTAGAATTATTTTTGGGGAGTGTCGCTTCACAGGTTTTATCTATTATAATGGTGTGGTTGTTGACAAATCTGTCTATGTCTTCTTTATTTTTAACTTTCTCTATTTGTTCCGAGTTAATATTGTTTTCTATTTTTAGTTTATCTAGAGTTTTGTCAAATTCTTCCCAATTGGCTTTCTTTGTTTTAAATTTCCTTGTTGTCCTTTTTACTGCTAATCCTTTAGATCTTTGTAGGTAAATATCAAAGACAATACCATTGTGGTCAGAGCTTGTTAGTTCTTCTAAAACCATCCAGTCCTCCACCCTGTCGAGAAGGTCCAGGGAGCAGGCCGTAACATCTACATAGCTGCTGAATAGTTTGTTACCTCTCACTGTGTGGAAGGTGGGGGTGTCTCCTCTATTTAGTATCTGGAGGTCTAGCTCTTCAAGAGTACCGGCCATCTCCTCTCCGCGGTGGTCCAGTATTGAACTGCCCCACCATGTACTTTTTGCGTTCGAGTCACCTCCTAAGATGATACTTTTCGCCCCAAGTTTTTTCACGACTAATTTCAGATGCTCTAGATATGGCGTTATCGGTTGTTCGGGCTCAAAGTAATAGGAGATGGCGTAGATTTCCCAGGCACTGGTTCGTATCTTCACAACGACAATGTTTTTTGTGGTTAACTTGGGATACTGTATAACATCCATATCCTGATCAAAGACGGCGATAGCTGCCTTGACCATCTGATCATCCTCATCGGTGCACTGGAAGATTCTCACTCCCCTATAGGTCTTCATTCTTTTTATTCCTCCCACATATGGTTCCTGCAGCAGTGCAAAGGTAGTTTTCCGTTTACTCGCTTCTATCATCAGCTCGTTTGTGGCTAGTTCTTTTTTTTGTAGATTGGCTTGAACGACAGAGTACATATTACATTCGTTCGTTGCGTCCCGTTGCTTTGAGTTGCCCTTAGCAATACGCTGTAGAAGCTCGGGCGAATGCATCCCATTTACGACGAATTGAGCATTCAGAGCTAAATGCGTTGTGATTTGCGTTTTCATTTTTGGCTTTTAGGCAATTGCAGCATGTTGGTTCTAGCCCAGCAAGCCTATCCTGGCACTGGGACCACAGATGGGGTCCACCACAGTGGCTGCACTTCTCCAATGTTTCCTTGCAGAAGCGCTTACCATGACCATAGCCGAGACAGAGCGAGCACTGAATTAGTGGGGATTGATCGGTGACTCGTATACGCTGTATGTCAATATGCACGCGCTCTGCTGCCGTGATTCTCTGCCACAGGGTAGGAGATAACTGCACTACTACGTTATCCATGTGTGGGTTCCTAGTCTTTTTTCTGTACTTGACCATCATCCTTTGCTCTCCAGCGTCAAGATCTCTGAGTAACTGTTTATTTTGATTTTTCAGTGATGTTATGATGTCGTCATCCTTGTTGTGGTTTAAAACCCCTCTTAGCATAATCAGTGGATCTTTATTCTGAATTTCATCCACTTTTAGGTTCGTATCCGTGCTTTTTAATTTGCGAGTAACTTTTTCAAGTTCCTCTTTACTGCTACAGCCGATAATGACTTTTTGGTCCTTGGCTTTACGAACTTTTTCTATTTGTATACCTTCATTTTTTGCATTAACCGCTTTGCGGATTTTATCTGCAACTTCTCCACTGGTGTCTCCTTCGCAGGACACTGCGACGGAGAAAACTTGTTCTGGTCGTTTTTGCGAGACCACTTGGGCATAGCTCATGTTCAATGTAGGGGTTGATTTAAGCTCGTTTGTCAGTGTCGTCATTTGTTGTTTACATTCAGCTATGAGATTGCTATGTTCCGCAATGCTTTCCATCAACTTCCCCATCATCTGCTGGTTCTCCGTTGCAGCCACTGGCTTTGGAATGCTGGTTTTATTTTCATCCTGTGTTTCTGTAATTGGGAGTTTCTCTCCTAAATCTGTCCCTTTTAGTCCCTTTATTTCCGCTTCTGCTTCCTTTAAAAGCTGGTACAGTTTATCAATTGCCTCAACCGTGCATGCTTTTAGGTCTTTCCGTATATTTCCGGCATTTGTCAGGCTTGTCTTGGCCTTTGTTAAGTATGCTTTTGCCTCAGTCACCCGTTTTGAGGGGACCTGTCTTGGTTTAGGATTATCTAACTTGCTGGAAGTTGGAGTAGGGGCCAGTGGTCCCACTGTCTCTGCCTCCAGCTTCTCTATGCTACGTCTTACGTTGTTGGAGGAGAGCGTTTGTGTTTTTGGAGGAGATTTCTCCTTTTCTTTTGGGTTTACCGCGGCTTTAACTGGGGTTCTCGTGGTACCATACATGGTCAGAGTCGGATGAATTTGTCAAATAAGAATAAAATAAAAGATGTAAAATAAGATATAAATTAAAAGTGTTTAGAGCCTTTGGCTGGTTTGTCCTGTCCGTATAAGGCAGGGCAAGGTCGTTATAAACTAGAAGTAAAAATAAAATAAAACGAGTAAATTAAGTACTAATTTTAAGGTGAATAATATAATAAGTAAAACTAATTGTTGCTCTATGTAGAGTCGTATCTTATAAATCTAAATAAAGCTTAGATTGGCATTGTCAAGGTCAAATTTTGTAAAGAAGAAAAGTAAAAGAAATTTATCTCTAACTCCGTTTGTTAGAGAGTTATAGTGTTTTAAGTGAACGCCTCTATGTAGAGCAATCAGTCTATCTTGAAAAGATAGGTCTCAGCAAGCCATTTTCTACGATACCACTCACAAGACTCTGGCTTGTGTGGTTCTGGAATAATCGCAATATACAAAAATTCAAGATGGCCGCCAAAAATTGTGTACAATTTGTTTCTTCTCTTTATTTTGGTACTAATGGGCCAAATTAACCGGGATTGGGCTCGAACTTTTCAGCTCCACTAGAACCATCCTTTGAAAACAGTTTTAACAGTTTCTGAGACCTGAAATTTTCAGGCGTCGGATTTTCCTGAAAATCAACTGTCACGATGGACGGCAACTTCCACAGCACAAAACAAAAAGAATTTTCACTCCACGACCACTGGTCTGGAAATAGCGTTAGTTTTACTAAAACCAAGATGGCGGACGAACTGTCAAAGTTCAACTTTGAGACGTCCGTATTCCGGTTCTACTGGTCCGATTGCTCTGAAATTTGATATCTGGGGTCGGACTGACATAAATAACCTGTTTCAGCAAGAAACAAGGGTCAAAAAGTTTGGTGTGAAAATTGCCTGAAATCCTGCGAGGAACGATGTTTCAAGCCTAAATTTCAAATCTCACATCAATTCGTCAAGAAACAAAGAAGATACGGGATCTTAAAGAAAAACAAAATGGCGGCTGAAATTTTAAGTCAATTATTGCCGGGCTCCTAGATAAGCTAGAGCGCCGTGCTTGGCATCAAACTTCGTGTAATCAAAAATAGAAAACAATAAAAATATAAAAATTTATAACATTTAATTATTTTTGGAGAAAAACAGGAAAAATCAATAATTATTAAACGGGTTTTCCTAAAATTACAAAAAATATACCAAAAATTTCTAAAAATTTATGCCTAACGATTGTCTATAGACAACCTAGCTAAATTTCCAGTGAAAGTATGAGATTTGAGCAAACTTAAGTTTTTTTGGAAAAGAGCCCGGGGGGGTATTTTTTCCAAAGGTAAAAATCTGAAATTTTTTCCAGGTGTTCTACAGACAAGCGCGCAACATATTCTGTGAAGAAATTAGTATGTTCTCGATTTAGTTAAAGTTTAAAAAAATGGCAAAGATTTAACACTTATTTATTAATAAATCCTAAAGTAAAAGTCCAAAATTTTTTTTTATATACCTATGAGCTTCTGCTGATGGGTTGTTTCAATGGGCGTTTGAACGATGACTCTAGCTGCACTCCTTCGGAAAACGTAGGGGTCAAAAACCACGTTGTCCAAATGGTTGACCTTGAATATCTTTCAAGGCCACGGCGTCCGGCTGGTTCTGATAACGCAAAAACTTGCGCGAGGTGAATGCCCTCCTGATGCAATAAGAAATTTTAGGGGGTATCCCACTAGTTTAGGCAGCGCACGCAGATTTGTTTTTTATTTTCGAACACTTAACCTCAAATTTGAGGTTTTCCACGTTTTGCGGGTTAGACACTGCACAACGGGTTGAGCACTACACGGGAATTTGTGGGTGTTATGTATCCGCACATGTAGACACCAAAATCGTAACAATCACTGTACTTTAACCAATTTTTCGGAATTTTTTAGCGCGGAGCGACTTTAGTTTTGCTGTTTACGGCTCAAGGGTCGGAGCGCAACTGGGTTAGGTTAGGTTAGGTTAGGTTAGGTTAGGTTAGGTTAGGTTAGGTTAGGTTAGGTTAGGTTAGGTTAGGTTAGGTTAGGTTAGGTTAGGTTAGGTTAGGTTAGGTTAGGTTAGGTTAGGTTAGGTTAGGTTAGGTTAGGTTAGGTTAGGTTAGGTTAGGTTAGGTTAGGTTAGGTTAGGTTAGGTTAGGTTAGGTTAGGTTAGGTTAGGTTAGGTTAGGTTAGGTTAGGTTAGGTTAGGTTAGGTTAGGTTAGGTTAGGTTAGGTTAGGTTAGGTTAGGTTAGGTTAGGTTAGGTTAGGTTAGGTTAGGTTAGGTTAGGTTTTTTTTTTTTTTTTTTTTTTTTGTAAGTTTGCCACTTTCCTCTGACATGGTGGTCAGAGATTTTTTATAGCTAAACTCGGACTACGACGACTCTTTCTTTTTATTAAAACTTAGTCCATAATTGGATGTTGTTGGAGCAGGACTCCGGGTTTTAAGTTCGGGAGTCCTGGATTCCTTTTAACATGTGCTGTTGGATAGGTTGGTGGGTTATTTTACAATATCTTATTTTTATGTTAGCTTATTTTCTATGTTATCTTATGACTATTGAAAACAGATTCTTTTTTAGTTACAGTTTATTATGAGTCCGTTTTGTTTTATATATAAATAATACATATTAACAAATATGCAAATTTATATTTTCTTATACTAGTTTTAGAGTTTCTTGTTAGTTTTGTATACTTATAATACATAAATCATTATATAAACTTATATACTTAACTATTTTGTTTTATTTCTATTATTTACTTCTTTTACTATTTTAAGGCAATATTCTACAAACTTATTTCTTATTTTCTTATTTTCAAGTATTTCATACAGTATTGTTTTATCTAATTTGTAATTTATCTCTGATTCTAGATCAAAACGTATTAAGCAATGTTTTGGGCATTCAAGTATAAGATGCTCTACGGTTTCCTCCCGAAGGGGATCGCACACGCAACCAGGGCTATCTTTTAGTTTGAACCTATGAAGATACTGCGAAAATCCGCCGTGTCCTGTAAATATCTGCGTCAGCTTTGGTGTTACTTTCATTTTCCCTATTGTTTTGTATGCTCTTGTTGGGTCGGGAAAGAACATCTTAGTTACTACGGCGGTGTCGGCTTGGTTATATCTTTCACTCCATTCTTGTAGTGTGTCCGCCCTGATTTGGCGCTTGATAAATGAAGTCGGGCACTTGTCATAGTCTGGTGCTGTCTTTTTGTGGAGAGCTGCCTGTTTTGCTAGCTCATCTGCTCGCTCGTTCCCTGCTGCACCTGCGTGTGCTCTTATCCAAAAGAAGCGGATTGTCTTGCCTTGTTCTTGAATGACTAATAGGTTCTTCCTTATATTGATGACAATAGGGTGGAATGAGTCGCGATTTTGGAGTAGTTCAAGTGCCGACCGTGAGTCGCTTAGTATATTTGTGACTTCACTTTTCCTGTTTGCAACTTCAGCTGTGGCTTCCTGCAATGCGTATAATTCGGCCTGAAAGACGGTACAGTATGGTTCGAGCTTAAATTTCTTTGCTGTGGTTTCGCTGCCATCTTCCCAATACGAAAACGCAGCGCCTACTTTCCCCTGAATTTTGCTCCCGTCTGTATAGATATGATTCCCTACTATGTTGTGCCTGGTGATAGTACTGGGTTCCGTATCTTCCAGGCACTCATATTTTACTTCTGCTATTTTTGCAGGGTGTTGTGCTTTCAGGAAACATACTCTTCCTTCCAGTTCCCTTCCTCCTATTGCAGCTTGCGGCTTTCCCCTCCTTGCTTCATAAAGGAGTGCTGCTTCCTGAACCCGTAGGTCCAGTGGAAGCAGTCTCGCTAGTATCATTGCTGCGTTAAGGGAAACCGTTCGATACGCCTTGCTGACCTTCTGGGCGAAGCCTCTTTGTATCGTGTTCAGCTGTTTTTGGATGTAAATTTTCCTTGCCGCCGGTGCCCATACACTTGCTGCATATAGTATGATAGGCTCTATACATGCGATGTATATTGTTTTTATTATTTCTTGATTCAGCCCCCATGTTATTTTAGCTGCTCTTGACAATTGCTTGTACAAGTTAGCTGCCTTTCGACACACCAATGACACATGTTTTTGGAAGGTGAGTTTTTTATCTATTGTCAAGCCCAGGATTTTAATATCTTCTACGATATTGATTGGCGTTCCTTCCATCATTAAGCATGGTGTGTCGAATTTCAGCTTCCTCGTTACAACCATTGCAAAGGTTTTATGTGGGGCGAATCGTAGCTTATTAATTTTTCCCCATTTGTGGATGTATTCCAGGGCGCCGTTCGCTTGTGTTTCTATTGTTGATGCAGATTCTCCAGAAAACACCAGCACAACATCGTCGGCGAACGCCTGGCAATATACTCCGTCTTTTTCCAATCTATCCAACAGTGGATCCAACAGTATATTCCAAAATGTTGGTCCCGCTATCGAGCCCTGCACGCATCCTTTTGTTGTGGCTTTTTCGTATTCTTCGCCCGCGTATCGGACTCGGACTTTCCTGTCCTCTAAATAACTGCTTACTAATCTCCGTAGGTTATACGGACAACGCTTTTCCGCTAGTTGGCATCTTACTGCCGGCCACCAAGCGCTGTCGAATGCCCCTTCGATGTCCAGGGACACTACTACCGAGATCAGCTTGCTTTTAATGTTTTCTTTGATCTGCTGGTTGAGATCATACAGAGAGTCCTCCGTGCTTCTTTGTGGGACGAATCCATATTGTCTCGGGTTTGCCTTTGGGAGCAGGTGCCATCTCAGCCTTTTCACCATCATCTTTTCCAGTATCTTGCCCATGACTGAGAGGAGCCCAATGGGCCTGTAAGATTTCGGTTGTGTGTAGTCTTCCTTTCCTGGCTTCCGCAATATTACCACTACTGCTTCTTTCCATATCATGGGGAAGTACGAAAGCTCCAGGCATTTATTGCAGATAGCCAGGAAAGCCTCCACGTCTTGAGAGATAGCCTCTACACAGATGTCTGCCGTAAATCCGTCCAGGCCCGGTGCCTTTTTGGGATTGAAACTAATCATTGCATGCCTTAATTCTGATTTTGTGAGCAGTGGGTCTTTTTGGTCGTTTAACAAAAGTTGGTCAGTTTTTTCTGCATTTTCTCTAATGATCTGATGTTCCTCATCATCAGCTTCCGGGGTGTCATCCGGGAAGAAAGTCTCCGCCAGCAGCTGTGCGGATTTCTGGGGGTCCACCATTTTACCGTCTTTTACTAGTGGTTGATCTTCATAGGGTGCGGATGTTTTCCTAATTACTCTATAGACTCCCTCCCACACGCTTTCGCGGTCTTGCTTGGTACAGAAATCCTTCCAGCTGACGGTTTGGGCCTCTGTCGCTTTCTCTTCGTAGGTCTGTTTTGCTTCTAGGTATTCCCGGACTACCCATTCACGCCGACGGGGGGCTGCGCATGCTATTCTTCGCTTTTTTCTGTTCATTTCTTGTTTTAGTTCCTCCAGCTCATTATTCCACCACGGTAGTCTAACTTTTGGGCTTGGTTTTATTTTTGGAATGGCTATATTGCATGTTTCTGTAACACTGTTCGAGTATGATTTAACCATGTTCTCCAGATCTTCCACCGTTTCTATTTTATTAATTTCTTCTGTCTTAATATTGTTCGCTATCAGTTTGACTTTAAACTCATCTCGAAAAGTGATCCAGTTGGCTTTTTTGGTATTATATATCCTGGTGGTTTTCTTTAATCTAATTGTGTTGCTTTTTTCCAAGTTTATGCCGAAGGTGATGGCGTTATGATCTGAGCTGGTAAGATCTTTGTCTACTTTCCAGTTATGAACGCTACGCAGCAGGTCTTCGGAACACACGGTGATGTCTACGTGGCTCATGTATCTTTTTCCTCCTCTGATCGTGTCGAATGTAGGCTCCGTCCCCGTATTGAGTATATGGAGGTTTAGATCTTCTAGGGTTCCCGCTAGTGTTTCACCCCTGTGGTCTTCCGACACGCTACCCCACCATGAGCTCCACGCATTTGCGTCACCCCCGATTAGTACGCTTTTAACCTCGAGTTTTTCCACTATCTTTTTGATATCCTCCAAGTATGGCTCTATAGGCAGTTGGTCCTCTAGGTAGATGGAGATGACACCCACTTCCCATTTTTCTGTCTTGATTTTGGCCACCGCCAGGTTTTCGGTTGTTAGAGTAGGTTGCTCCAGCACTGTCAAATTGTCATCAAACACTACGATTGCTGATTTAACGGGTTTCGTCCTGTTGTGGGCGCGCTGAATTACTCGGGTTCCAGTAAAACATTTTAATTCTCCCGTTGCGCCCACATACGGTTCCTGAACCAGTGCGAAGCTAATCTTCCTCTTTGCTGCCTCTATTATTAACTCTTGTGTGGCCAGTTTCTTCCTCTGTAAATTGGCTTGTATGACCCTATGCGTGCAGGGCTCTGAAGGGCTTTGGTTTGGTGCATCTGTAGTTGAGTCCGAGTCCACTTCAGCAATATGCCACGGTCGATCTCGCTAAGGAGTCCCATCTTTTCCGGACTGGGCAACTTGAGTCGAATGCATTATGCTGCAGCTGGTCTAAGTTAGCATGTTTACAATTTTTGCATGAAGGTGGTACCTCTGCCATCCAGTCTGCACAGTCCGCCCGCATGTGTGGTCCCCCACAGTGACTGCAGAGGTCAGTCGTTTCCTTGCAGAACCGTCTTCCGTGGCCATAGCCAAGGCATCGCGTGCATTGGACGAGAGGAGATTGATCTTCGACTCGGACTCTCGCCAGGTCAACATGCACTCGTTCTGTCTCAACCAGACGCCGCCATAATATTGGGGAGACTTGCAGGATTATGTGGTTTTGAAGGGGATTCCTAGTCCTTCTACGGTATTTTACTGTAATGCGATTTTCTTCCGCGGCTATATCGCTAAAAATGTGGCTATTTTGTGTCTTTAGTGAGTTTACCACTTGCTCATCCGTGAGGTACGACATGGTGTCTTTGATTATGACGAGTGGGTCTTTGTTTTTAACCTCTTCCACTGTGAGGTTTTCTCCAGCCTCTCTGATCCTTTTCGACACTTTGGACAACTCCTCCCGTGAGCTGCAGCCAACCACTACCTTCTGGTCTTTGGCCTTGCGTACCTTATCCACCTTTATTCCTTTGTTCTGGGCGTCTACTGCTGTTCTTATCCTTTCTAGTACTTCGCCGCTAGTGTCCTTTTCGTTTGACGAGGACACTACGATAGAATGTAGCGGTGCCTGTCTTGGTGTAGGTTTTGCGCTACCGGAAGCTATTTGTGCGTATGTCACCTTGGCGATGTCTGTGGAGGTAGACTTGAGTTGGTCTGTAAGGGTTTTAGTGTTTAGGTTGCATTCCCCTATAGCCTCCTTATGTTGGTGGAGGTCTCCAATAAGTTTTTCCATGAGGTCACTAGATGGTTGGTTGTTGGGACCTGATACTGGCGTGGTTTGCCGCATCCTCTCGTGGAGTTTCTTGCTTTCATTCTGGAGTATGTCCATCTTTCCAATGACATCAAAACTGATCATGTCCCTTATGGCTTTGACTCCTTTAGCTACTTCTGCAATCGGAGTCGCAACGTCCAATTTCTTCAAGAAAGATGTCGTGTCTTGCAGTTGCTTGCTGTGTTCCGCTTCCTTCGCTAGAAGTGCCTCGCTCATGTTTGCTTTCAGTTTCTCCATTTCTAGCCTCTGTTTTTGAGCAGCTTCTTGGTACTCCAGTATGCATTCGTATAGGCTTGTGAGTTTGTTAATGACGGACTCCTTAGTTGTCAGTTTTGATTGTTCCAGCTGTGTTTTAGCCTCCTGGTATAATCTATTTGCTTTACGTGAAAGCGGTTCTGGAGGAGTTCCGCCTACTGATGTTTTAGAGGCCGATTTTGGCGTTGTACTCGGTTTCGTTGTTTGTGGTTGTGATGCGCTGAAGTCCAGTCGGAGGCCTCCCGCTGCCGGGCGTTTGTTTTGTTGTGGGTTTGACATGATCGATTCTCGCAGTATACCTCACGGAGTCAGAATACTAGTAATTATGATAATTATGGAAAGTAGAACTCTTAATCTAATTTGCCCTGTCCGTATAAGGCAGGGCAGAGTCTTAATAAACTATAGTGTCTAAAATATTAAACTAAAAATTTTGTGCTCTATGTGGAGCCAAGTACTGAAAGTGAATTTCTATGTCGAAATGCTACTGTATTGGTATTCCCTAGTTCATATAGGTATAAACTAAGTACTAAAATAAAATAGGAATTTCTCTATGTAGAGTCGTTAATTAAAGTATTATCAGCTGTATACCACTGTATTGGCACTGCCAGTGTCATATATGTAGAGACTAATTACTAAAAGATAAAACAAAATTTTGCTCTATGTAGAGCCGTTAATTAGTATAATCTAGTATTAGCACTGCTAATGTCATAAAAGGTGGTACTAGGGTAAAACCCGGTTTTTCACTGGAATTTTTTATTTTTGAACTCTATGTAGAGTCAAAATAGACTAATAAAGTTTTTGGTCTTAGTGAGACCTTTTAAATGATACCACTCACGACCTATTCGGGTGAGTATGTTCGGAGAAAAACCAGTTTTTGTTTTTCCTGAAATAAACTGAAAATTTTATTTCAGGACCCGTTCTGTCTTAATATGTAATGGTTAGGACTAGTACAGTAAGAATTTAAACTTTCAAAGCGGCAAGAGCACTATTAACGGGTTTTCAGGGGGTTGGAGGGGGTAGTTTCAGCCGGGGGGGTGAATTTCAGGGTTTTTTATGGTCTATGTAAGCTTCACTATTGATTACCAAAGAAAAAATTTTTTGAATACTCCCTGCTAACTTGTAGCAGTAATGGTCTAGAGGTCTTGGGTTTTTGGCTGGGCTGTAAACTTGGGGGTAGAGGGTTGAAATTTTGGGGGTGGATCCGGAAGGGTCAGGTTTGTGCGTAGCGAGGGGGAGGGTTTTAGGGAGGGGGGGTGAAAATATCGTTATTTTTGAGCTAGGATGTACCGTTTTCGAGATATAAGGGGTTTTTTGGATTTTTCGCTATCTTTACAATCTTACAGTTTGCCGTTGGGTGGTAAGTTTGTCAAATTTTGAAAGTTCTTTAACTCTGAAGATATAAGGCCAAAATAAATGCTGAAAAAGGTACTGTATCGTGGTTATCTATATTTTACGGGAAAAATGATTTGAAACTTGTGCACTTACCCTAGCCGTCCACAGGGTTCCGGGAACGATTGGGGTTGTTTTTTGCCAGCTTTAAAAGGTTTGTTTGGGGGTTAGGAATGAGATATCGAATCCGGAACAATTTAAAGCATGTAGGGGAAGATCCAAATTTATTGTCAAGCGTATTTTTGGGGGTCTTGAAATTCAGGAAGCCCAAAAATTTTTCAGGTTTTTGAAAAAATATTCCCGGGGGTGGTTTTTGGGGGTGTCTTTTGGTAGGTTGCCCCTGAAAGAGCTTCTCTCAATGGAGAACCGATTTATCGTTATTTTTTGGATATCTCGCCCCGTTTCAGAGTTGGGGGGTGTACAAAGTTATTTGGTAATGGCGAGAAGGGGAACTAGTTTTTGAAAAAATTCAGGAAAAATGCAGATAATTACAATCTTATAAGTTAAAAATAGGTTCGGCACAGTGTTTGAGTTCTTCTGTCCAATCGCGTAGTAAATGATGATGATTTTTGAAAGGGGCGCCTCTCAAAAATTCCTGGAAAATTTTGAAAACGGTACCCGGCCGCAAAAAGCGTGGTACTCTCGAAATTAGTTGTCCAAAAAATGTCCTCTAATAGAATTATATTGTCCGTAGGTTGCTAATTATATGGTCCCGGTGTCAAAATAATTTATTTTCAGTTTCAGTATAAGTCACTGTTATTACAAACTTAGTTCTGCGGTTTGTATTTTAGCACTGGTTTAGTTAGGGGTTGAGTTCCTCTGCAACCGTAGGTCCGATTCAAAAAATTTAAAAGCCACTGTAAAGTACGTGAAGTGGTGTTTTTTATGTGATAATAAAAATTATATGTTTTCGATTTCACTTTTTCACTAAAGATTTTTGAATGTTAGAGCAGATTTTCTCAATATTTAAATGTTTGTTTCTCAGCTTCCTGGACTGATTCCGGGATACAAAAAAGTTCATGGGACTCTCCTGGAGTCCTGCTATCAATTGCTTATGGTCTGAATGACCAGGTGTTATTGGTTCACGATTTGGGTTTCAACGTGTTCCCGGATAATTCCTTGTAACTTCCAGGGGCACGGCGTGAAAAATCTGATATTGTCCCAAAAGTTGCGTCTCCCCTATAGGTTTATTAGGCACAAATAAAAACTGTGGGGTGTCGATCTTGTTCTCCCGTCGCACGCATCCAAAGTTCAAAATTTGTGATTAGAGCGTGGTTTTAGGTGTTCACTAACCTCAAAGTGATGAAAATAGTGTCCTGGAGTCGTGAGTCCTTTGAAATCCAGAGGTTTAGCACTGCACTCACTTTTATTTTCACTTTATGTTCTGTTTGGTGAAATTTCCACAAAAATCGGAGCACTTTGCTATTTTTAATGAATTTTTTAGCGTGGAGTTGAGCTATTTGTATGCGTTCGCGGCGGGGGGAAGCACGCAACTGGGTTAGGTTAGGTTAGGTTAGGTTAGGTTAGGTTAGGTTAGGTTAGGTTAGGTTAGGTTAGGTTAGGTTAGGTTAGGTTAGGTTAGGTTAGGTTAGGTTAGGTTAGGTTAGGTTAGGTTAGGTTAGGTTAGGTTAGGTTAGGTTAGGTTAGGTTAGGTTAGGTTAGGTTAGGTTAGGTTAGGTTAGGTTAGGTTAGGTTAGGTTAGGTTTTTTTTTTTTTTTTTTTTTTTTCTAACTAGTCCTACAAGTAAGATCAGCAAATGGAAGAAATCCTCATGGACACCTGGGAATGTGGCCCAGGTAGTGCCGGACTCTTACCGGCTAAAAAAACCATTTACTGCTCTTGCTCCTAGTCCTGATTCTAATCATCCTCCGACAATGTTACTCGGAGACATTTTATATCTTAAATTTGTTTTGTTTGTTTACAATTTCGAATAATTTTTAATGTATTGGCCTAATAATATACACTTTCCATGGTAATGAGTACAGTACTAATTTTGTAATCATAGATACGTTATTTAACTTAACTAAGACTTAAAGCTAAGACTATTTTAGGGTATTATTTACGTTTTTTTTTTTTTTTTTTTTAATTTGTTTTTTTTTTTTTTTTATTTTTTTTTTTTTTAGCTTTTTTGTTACAATCTTTTTTTTATTGTTAGACTAGTTTTTATATAAAAGATTTATATATTCACCATATATAAACTTACATACAATTTTCCTACTTAATTCGTTTTTTCACCTTTTATTATAGCTAGTTTAATGCTGATGCTCCAAGGACATGATTCATCATGCCCTTAAGGCATCGAGTTCGAGTTTACTATTTTACTATTGTTTCTTTTTGCTGCGTCTTTGACTATGTATTCAACAAACTCCAAAAACAGTCCCCTCTTTTTAATTGCTAGTAGCTCAGTCAAGTTACTTTTGGTTACTTTCATGTCTAACATGTGTTCTAAGTCCATACGTCTCTGACCGTACCTTGGGCAGTCCACTATCAAGTGCAAACTCGACTCTTCCTCCGCTGGATCGCAGATGCATGAAGGGTCGTCTTTGCACTTAAATCTGTGGAGATACTGGCCAAATCCTCCGTGTCCTGTCAACGCTTGTGTGATCGAGGGGCTTAGTTTAATCTTTCTCATGATTTTGTGGGCAACTATAATGTCCGGGAAGAAGGCTTTTGTGGTTGAAGCGGTTTCTTTTTCATTGTATCTTATGTTCCAGTTTTGCAGAGTGTCTTGTCTGATTGTCCTCTTGATGAAAGATATCGGACACTGGTCGTAATTTGGTGCTGTTTTCTTGTGGAGTGCAGCATCTTTCGCTAAAACATCCGCGCGCTCGTTGCCTTCCACCCCAACATGCGCCCGAATCCAGAAAAGACCTAATTTTTTGTTCTGCTTTGCAATTCTGGCTAAGTTTTCCTTAATTTGTAGCACTAATGGGTGATACGAGTCATGGCTGTTCAGAAGTTCGAGCGCTGATCTGGAGTCACTGAATATATTAATTTGTACGTCTTTTCCTTTCAACACTAGCTCTGTTGCTTGTAACAGAGCGTACATTTCAGCCTGAAATACCGTACAGTACGACTCCAATTTAAACTTTTTGTACACTCGTTCTGTCCCCTCTCTCCAGTACGACAGTGCAGCCCCCACCTTTCCTTGGATTTTACTCCCATCTGTAAAGATGTGTGAGCCAGAGATGTTGTTTTTCTGAAGCGTTTGTGGTTGCATGTCTTCTAGGCAGACAAAATCTACCCCTGTTTCGACTGCTGGGTGTGGTGCCATGGTGTAGCTGACTTTTCCCTCGATTTCTCTATCGCCCATTATGGACTGTGATTTACCGCGTTTCGCCTCGTATAGTTTTGCCGTCTCACGCACCCGCATATCCAGTGGCAAGAGACCCGCGAGAACTAGAGCAGCACTTAGTGAAACCGTCCTATGTGACCTGACGATTTTTTGGGCAAACCCTCTTTGGACGGAATTGAGCATTTTTTGGATGGTTATCATTTCGGTAGTGTGGGCCCATGTGCTACTTGCATACATAATTATTGGCTCCACTACAGCCACGTATATTGTTTTGGTAATCTCCGGATTCAGGCCCCAGGATATTTTGGCAGCTCGGCAGAGTTGCTTATAGATGTTTGTAGCCTTTGTGCATACATGCTTGACATGTTTTTTGAAATTCAATTTCTTGTCTATAGTCAATCCAAGGAGTTTGATTTCATCTTTTAGAGCTATTTCCGTCTCGCCCATGTGGATGCACGGGTTGGTGAATTTCATTTTGTTTGTGATTAGCATCGCATGAGTTTTGTGTGCTGCGAATTTTAGTTTGTACCTTAACCCCCATGCTTCCACATAAGCGAGTGTCCGGTCTGCTTGCGCTTCTACGATTGGTGTTGAATTACCGGAGAACACCAAAACAATATCGTCTGCAAAGGCCTGACAGTACACTCCTCTCTCTTCCAGGTCATTCAGAAGCGGATCCAGGAGAACGTTCCACAGTGTAGGTCCACCTATAGAACCCTGGACACATCCTTTGGTCGTTGCTTTGATGTATTCGCTTCCTCCGTATCGAACACATACTTCTCGGTCCGTGAGGTAGCTCGCCAGTAGTTTTCGAAGGTTATACGGACATCCTTTTTCCAAGAGTTGGGTTTTAATGGCAGGCCACCATGCGCTGTCGAAGGCTCCCTCAATGTCTAGTGACACTACTACATTAATTAGTTTACGATTCTTGTTAATGTGTTGTAACAGATCGTATAGGGAGTCCTCCGTACAGCGCTGGGGTACGAAGCCATACTGCTTAGGGTTCGCCTTGGGGAGTATATGCCATCTAACTCTTCTGACTAGGAGCTTTTCCATGATCTTCCCCATTATGGATAGCAAGCCAATGGGTCGGTATGATTTTGCTTGCGTATAGTCGTCCTTCCCAGGTTTGCGGAGAATCACTACCGAGGCGACCTTCCAGGGTTTAGGGAAATATGAAAGGCGGAGACAGCAGTTAATGAGAGCCAGAAAAGTTTCTGAGTTAGCTTTTATTGCCTCCGCGCAGATGTCTGCCGAGAATCCGTCCGGTCCAGGAGCTTTCTTTGGGTTGAAGCTTTTGACTACTACGTCCAACTCCCTTTCTGTGAAAGGCGGGTCTTGTATGTCTCCCGGGACCAGTTCGTGCGATCTTTCGGCTCTCAGGCGTATCTCTTTGTGTACTTCCGTGTCCTCCTGCGTACTGTCGTCCGGAAAAAATGTTGTCGCTAGGTGTTTAGCAGAATCTTCCATGCTGAGTACTTCTCCATTTTTCAGTAGAGGCTGGTCTTCGTGTCTTTTGGATGTATTGCGTATGACCCTGTATATTCCATCCCACATGCTCTCTCGATCTTGCGTTTGACAAAAGTGTTTCCAACTCTTTATGATTGCATTTTTAGCTTCTTCTTCAAATTCTTCCTTAGCTTTGAGGTATTCGTTCACCACATAAGGACGTCGCCTTGGGGCTGTATAGGAGATTCTTCTTTTACGAGTGACCATAACCTCTTTTAATTCAGCTAATTTTTCGGACCACCATGGAAGCTTTATTTTGGAATTTGGTTTTAGTTGTGGGATAGCCTGCATACAAGCTTTATCCACACTCTCTACATAGTCTTGCACGGTTTCTTCTAGCATTTGTTGGGTGTTTATGTTATTTAATTTTTCCTTGTCCAGTCCTTTTTCACATAGTTCTTTAAGTAATATTTGTCCAAATTCGGTCCAGTTAGCTTTCTTAGTGTTAAATTTCCTTGTTGTACTTGGTGGTTTTTTAGCTGTAGGTTTTTCCAGGTTGATTGTGAATATGATAGCGTTATGGTCTGAACTCGTGATTCCCTTGTCAACTCTCCAATTTTGTATTTCTCCAAGCATGTCTGTTTTGCAAGCTGTAATGTCTACATGACTCTGATATAGTTTTCCGCCTCTTATTGTATCGAATGTAGGTTCGCTTCCCTCATTCAACACCTC